>CM030360.1:59213507-60649757 GCA_017893485.1 Hemerocallis citrina | reverse complement strand
ACTTACATTTGTGTTGCTCTATGACTTATGCTTCTTCCTCCTTATTTCTAAGATGGCTGATCACTTCGACCCTGCTGGCGACGACAATTGGCATATCATTGAGGAAGAGTACCACCCTGGGCAAGCAGATTCTGACGAAGAGGAATGTCCTGAATCTCGAGAGATTACCCCACCTCCAGACTCGTCTGATGATTCTTCTTCTGATGAAAAAGAGAGAACAGTTTTGAATAGTCTTGTTGCATCTCTTCAGAGGCAGGTTGAAACACTGCGGGAGAGAGTTGGGTTGTTGGAGGCTCAGTTGGCAAAGCGTAAGGACGACTTTGCAGTTCTCAGTCATCGGGTTTGGGAACCCGAGAAGAGGAAGAATCTGACCGATATGCTGAAAGTTGATGAACTACGGAGAGAACTTCGACAAGCGAAGAGGAACCGTAGGAGTTAGACTGTTATAGCTTCTACTATTTTTATTCTGATGTCAAGAAATGTTTTCAATTCGAATGTATAAAGTTTGGAATTCAATGAAATGCAAGTTGATTTAAAATACAAGAAAGAGCAATAACCAAGAAAAGAAAACTACACAAAAAATACGAAAAACGAAAAATGGGAGTTACAGATAGAATCAAGAAACCAAAGTGGGATCACCAATGAAGACAAGGTATTAATATCATTAAATTTTTTATTAATTACTTTTTTTTTCAAAAAATAATTATTAATTTTAACTCCTTGTAGATTTTTCAAGAAAAGCTAATGTACGAAGAACTGCAAGGAAAGCCATTTGGATTTTTGCATTGTTGGCATGAATTGAAGCATAATCCCAAATGGACAATGGAAATTTCAAAGAAAAGTCTAAAACTTTTAAAAGGATAAGTTCTGCAAAATCATCTGCTTCACTACCGGATCTAGTTAATTTAGAGACAAATTATATTGCAACTAATATGGAAAGGCCTATTGGTAGAAAGGCTTCCAAGGAGCAATAAAAGAGAAAACATAAGGAACAAAATGATGAAAAACCACATGTAGTAATTTTCCTGCAAGAATATATGGAGGAAAATAAAAAAAATTAAAACAGAACAGTATGAGAAAGCATTCGGTCAATGGCAAGAACTAATCGAAATTGAGAAGGAAAAACTACGTCTACAAATGTTAGCAGACGAGGAGAAAATAATGGCTACTGACACCACTAGAATGGACCCACTGCGAGCAAAATATTACGAAGCCCGGAAGATGGAAATTCTTGGAAAAACACTAAGCAATAATTAGTATTTGTTTGTGTATTTGTTACTTCGAATAGCCATCATTTATTAATGTAATTTTTGTTACCTATGCATCTGTAAGCCTTCAGCTAAACATCTTATTAATAAAAGTTGTTTTTTGCCTTTATGAATCCAATTTCCACATAAACTTGCAATATAAAGATTTTAACTCAATTCATGCTTTCACTTTTCTCAGCTCAATTAAGCATTGAACCACATTTGCTTACTGATGGCACACTTTAGTAATGTACTTGATATGATGTTTGAGATCAATGATCTTGATGTCAATTCTGATGATGAAATGCTATCTTTAGCATTAATGGCTATAGAAGAAGAAGATGAACTAATTACAAGAAGACGAAAAGCACCTCGTTGTGGTTCTACTTCAGGCCACACTATTATTCAACGTGATAGAGCTCAAGGACATGAAAGACTTTTCAATGACTGTTTTTCTGAAATGCCTGTATACCCTCCTCATTTCTTTCGAAGGAGATTCCGAATGAGACGTCCTCTATTTCTAAGAATTCAGTCTGCTATAGAAGCCTATGATTGATACTTTATTCAAAGAAGGGATGCTTGTGGAGTTCTTGGATTATCTTCACTTCAAAAGATGATAGCCGCAATGAGGATGCTTGCTTATGGGGTATCGGCAGATTTAGTTGATGATCACATACGTATTGGAGAAAGCATTGTAATCGAGAGTCTTCATCATTTTGTCAAAGGCCATTGTTAGAGTATTTGGCGATGATACTTAAGATCACCAAACAATAATGACATTATCCGACTGCTGACAATGAATGAAGATCGTGGTTTTCCAGGTGTGTTAGTAAGTATTGATTGTATGCACTGGAAGTGGAAGAATTGTCCAGCTGGATGGCAATGAATGTATACTGGCCACATTCATAAACCTACAATTATTTTAGAAGTCGTGGCTTCACATGATTTTTGGATATGGCATGCATTCTTTGGGTTACCGAAAACTTTTAATGACATCAATGTGCTACATCGGTCTTCTATCTTTCATGATATTGCTGATGAAAGAGCCCAAGGTTAACTATTCTATCAATAGTAATAACTATACGATGGGATATTATCTTGCTGATGGTATATATCCAGAGTGGTCAACATTTGTAAAAACTATTCCATTTCCACAAGGTAATAAGAATAAATATTTTGCTGAAGCTCAATAATCAGCAAGGAAGGATGTAGAGCGAGCATTCAGTGTTCTTCAAGCACGTATTGCAATTGTTCGTGGACCAACACGTTTTTGGGATCAAGAGACGCTTCATGATATTATGACCGCATGCATAATAATGCATAACATGATAGTCGAAGATGAGAGAGAAGATAATAATAAGGATTTTAACTATGATGCAGTTGAGGAAAGTCTGTCCATAGAAGTGTCACATGATTATACGTCTAAACTGCTTACATTTATTCAAACTCATCATCGCATCAGAGATAGACGGATGCATTCCCAATTGCAGTTGGATCTTGTAGAACACTTGTGGCAGCGACAAGGACAATAAACACAAGTATTTTTGTTTCTTCCCAAAATAAAATTAGTATACTGAGTTCATATTGTTGCAATATCATGTAATTGTTTAGTGCTATTTGGAAACTAATATTTCATTTGATTCCTAAATTCTTGAGGAATAGAAATGTTGTCATTTAAAAAAAAAGATTATTGTAACTATTTATTAGTAAGTAAAAATTAAATTATTTATGGCTAGCCAAAATAGATAGCATTGTTGGAGTGTGAGCTTTTTTCGCTAGCCAAATTATCAATTTGTTATCTATTTTGGTTATTCTAGCTAGCCAAAATAACTAGCGTGGTTGGAGATGCTCTTGGTGGGTGGGGTTCTAAAAAAAAATTATAAAACATTTGTTAGCGTCCCTCCAAAGAAAATTTTAAAAAACATATTATAATATTGAAAAATGTTAAAACATTTAACGATTTTGGACGGACAAAATATCATGATAATATTGAAAAATATTATCATGTTCCGTCCATTCAATTTCGTTTACGAAATTATCATATTTTGCATTTAGCGACTGCAACAAACTTAGTAGATTATCAAGTTCTATTTTTCTATTTTGCCACTTTTGCCACAAACGACTGTGGATGCTCTAATATTATAATGTGAGAGTTGGGGTCGTGTAATTTGTATACAAAGTGTAATTTTTAGACAATCAACTTTCTAATCTCAATCATTCATTTTTAAGTGGGAGTTATATTAACCATTTATTTACTCAACTATTTTTGGTTACCATAATACCCTCAAAGTTCAAATTGTAAAAAAAATTTGATTAAGACGTGCATCACACGTGCAAATTACTAGTTAGGATTTATGGAAGAGAATAAGATATATGGAATGCCTTAATAGCTAACTAGTGTTACCCTATGCAAATTGTACAGACTAAAATTATTTTGTGGGACTCATAAAATTATATAGAACTACAAAAAAATGTGAGAGAATTGGAAGACATTACATCTTCAATGGTATATTTTAGTGAAACTTACCGTAAAAAATACGAGCACAGCCCGACCTTTGTGTATATCCTAGCCAGCAACACCTATACCCTGACCCGCCTCATCTCAACCCTCCCCTCTCTCCCCTCCCCTCCCCCTCCCAAATTCACACCCTCTCCAATGCTTCCCTCCACTTATCCCTCCTTTCCCCTCGTTTCTGCTGTCATCAATTGTCGCGATGTCCCCATCTCCAACACCCTCCCTCCACCTCTTCGTCCGACTTACCCTGCATTCACACCTCCCTCCTTACCAACGTCATTATTCGATCCGACACCGCAATCATTAACGTCTTCAACTGTATTCTTTTCAAAATCCAAATTTTTAGATTTTAAAAGCACTAGAAATTAAAATTGAAATCAGATAGTAAATTAGGGTTTCGGAAAATAATACATGTACTACACATAGATACAATCGAATTAGTTAAGCACAATTTCTCAAAAGTATTTTTGTAAACACATTGCATGCTACATAGGCATTTCAACAAACACTTGATGAGCAAAGCATAGTTCTCGAAATTATGTACGGATTTCTATGTTTTCAAGTGTTTCCTATTCAAATATGCATGAGACATTAGCAAAAAAAATTAGAATAAACCTTATCGAATCCCATTATTGAATTTGACACTATAATCATCCTCATCTTCAACCCATACTCTTCCCTAATTCCACCAGAAATACAACCTTGACGAACGCGGTAGTTCGAAAATGGCAAAAGAGGTGGTATCATCGGAGGCAAAGTTGAGGTTTTGGAAGGGTCGTGCGGGAGGGGGCAACGTCGGAGGTGAGTTGGAGGTGAAGAGGGGGCGTAGGATGCGGCGGCAGTGTCAAAGGCGAGGAGGACGTGGGGGCGTAGGACGCGGGTCAGAGGCGAGTCCGAGGTGGGGATGGCGTGTGAGAGGCAAGTCAGAAACAAGGGGAGTGTGTGGCGTATGAGGGGCAACGTGGGAGGCGAGAGTTTTGGAGGATTTTGAAAATAAGAGAGGATGAGGTCGTGGCTGAGAAGAGTTTGGTGTTTTTTATTTTTTATTTCTTTATATTATGAAAATGTGCGGAGCGCGCGTATTAGTTTAAATAAGATTTCTGTTTTTTCTCTGCTTTGTATATTTTAAAATAGATGAATGGGAGAGAAGATAAACTCATTAGCTTAATATGTAGTTATAATAATGATTATCATCCGAGTTTTAATTTGGAAATGCAAATTTCGTGGAAGTATCTTCTCGAGTAAAAGGTGGAAATTATTTCTAAATTTCTTGCTAGTAAATTGCAAGGAATGTTTAAAAATATTTGTTTATAGTAATTGGATGAGGTTTTTATTAGCTATGATTATTGTATTCAGTTGGATAACTATATTATAAGTATATCCTATGAGTAGCTGCATATAAATCTAGATTTATAAATTCATCTATATAATAAAACACAAAGAAAGCTATCAAGTGGCTCTCATTCAATCCCCCCAAAATCAAAGGCCTAGATCTAATTTCACATAACACATCCCCCCCCAAAAAAGTTTTCCCCCAAAACTCAAATTCAAATCCCCTCAAAACAACTCCATTATTTATTTAATTATGTCTCTTTCTCTCTCTCTCTCTCTCTCTCTCTCTCTCTCTCCCTCTCCCCCTCTCTCTCCTTATATATCTCTACTACTATAATGGGAGAAGGCCTTTGTCCATAACCCAACCCGTGTAGCGCACGTGCAGGTAAATTTTTTTTCCCTTTTCATTCCCCCCAATTTTCCCCCACGTGCACAGCACGTGTATAATACTAGTATATACTAATGGAAACATGGACTTTTATACCCCAGTTTATAATTATTTTTCAACTTATACTAATGGAAACATGGACTTTTACTTACAACTAATTATTGTCATATTATTCAAACTTGAGCTACATAATTGTTGATATACTATTTATAAGGTTTTTTATATGTTGTATCGTTCTGAAGACGTGCCGTAGGCACGTGTCCACAGGCAAATCTAGTAGATTAATAAATATGGAATGTGGCACGAATAGGATTTTACTACCGGGCGCTATACCGGGCGCTAGTTCTTAAATTAAATTCTAAATTAATTGGTATTATTATATGCACTCTCTTAATACTTTTTTTCTATTTGACATTCAGTCATAGCCACTTGTAACGGCCCGATTTCCTATACCGGGAAACCGTGACACGAGCCAGAATCTTTACCTTTAATTATCCACAATACACAAAAAACGGGAAAATTTAAGTTTTTATTTAAGACAAATGTATTACAAGTCCGAATGTTATAAAACTGCAATACATTACATCAATGTTACAATAATGCCTTACAAGCTCAAGTGTTACAAACCTTCAATAAATTTACATCAGAGTACAATGAATAATTAATAACACTTGGTACTTCACTTGGATAATTCTCAACATAAAATAAATTATAACAAATGTTACAATTGAAATAAAAATCAATACTTTGCTTCTCTTACCTTGAGTCCTCCTGAATTCTGCACCTGTAGTTTTACAATCTAGTACCTATTTGAGTGGGGATGTCAGTACATATACTGACGCTAAATGCTGATTTCAAGCAGCTGAAACTCATCTTAAACAAACAGATTGATGAACAAAGAAATGTGTATATATAATTGATGTGCTAGTGTATGTTATGACTTAGACTCTAATGCAAAATTAACTAATGCAAGAATGCACTTATTCTGATGCAAGCGAGACTCTGGACAGTATGCGACCCATAAATACATACGCCCATATCAAGCTGTTTCTTCATATATAGGGATTTGAACCCGCATCATGAATTCTACTTTTGTACTCAACCTGTTCTTGAAGATACAGCATGACTGATGAGGTTGCTCGGAAATGGTCTAATCCAGCCATTCACAGTCATATAGTGGTGTCACTGTTTGCCACTATTGCCCGTCATACCAGGCCTCACTTAAAAATCAGATGAAAACCCAGAGTTTACTACAACACAGGTTAGCTCGAAGCATCCCCTGTGGCCCCTTAGCACGTAGAATGTAGTCTATGACCTGTTCGCTTTTCCTGACATAGAACATGACGGAATTTCGGGGGTCCATCCCCTAGTTCCGACAGGAAAACTTTCCGTTCTTATCATGACACTTCAGAAATTAACAGACGAGATACGGATCTTGTGCTCTCAACTCGTGAGAAGGCACAGACCGTATCCCTTTGACAGGAAGGGTACAACCAATAACACCACCTAGTGCTCGCCTGTAGGACATGTCGAATCATAAGGTATCACCCCTAATACCAACTCTTTCCCTTCGGTGAAGTAATAGATCAAAAAAAGGTTATGTAACAATAGTTACCAGTTACTACCCTAACGATGTTAATAACCTTAAACAATCTGTGGGATGACAACAGTACTAATACAACATACTAGGTCATAAGTTAGACTTCCTAAGATAACTTTGCTAGGTGCTCAACCTAGACTTTCCACGATCACCAACGATCCTGTCACAGCCTATCGATCCAAGACTCCTGCAATACGAATTTATTCGTATGCTACTGCCCTGAACTTGGATTCTGTCTATGCTCCCGGCCCGCGATCAACCTGCACCGGTTAAGATTCGACGGTGCACGAGGGGTGACTTGTCTACAATCCCTGAGGGGTAAAATAAATATACATTTTGATGGTCGATGGCCCTAAGGACAATGATATCACCCTAGACGAGCACTACAAACAGCGTAGTAGCTAATAAGCTATATATGAGCAAACAAATCACATACAAGCTAAACGAGCTACGTATGAAACAATGACCTACATACGAGCCAGGTGAGCTGCGTATGAGACAATAATATAAATACGAGCCAAATAAGTTACGTATGAGACCAACAACTACATACGAGCCCGACAAGCTATGTATGAGCAAAACATCTTACATACGAGCCAACTAGCTACGTATGAGCCAAACAAATTACATGCGAGCAACCTAGATACGTATGAGACAAACGAATCACATACGAGCCAACTAGCTACGTATGCGACAACAAACTGCTAATAATTAGCGTGAACTATTTCCCCAACATAAACATGCTACTACATGACTTATGAGCACAAGGGACACTTACTACATGATTCAAACCACTAACAATTCCCGAAAACTCTAGCTAACATGAATTATGAGCACGTGTAAATTCATAGAAATCCTAAATACGTGCTTGAATAGGAAAAAAACAACCAAACATTTCAAACAGCGAATCAGCTCAAAAGTCAAGCCGCTGCTGAAATATTGTAAAATTCACAACAAATACTACACCAACCGGAATCTAACAAATTTAGAATCTATGGAAGGGTAGAAACCTCTAAAAAAATTCTCTAGCTGACAACCTCCTCAAATTCAGCCAACAAAAGGGTGAGAAAACTCCGAACACTCTAAACAGTAAGCTTCAGCGAAAAGGCCAGCTGTTGTCGACTTGTAAAAGCCATAACTCATGCTACGGTAATCGGAATTCAACAAAATAAGACATTTTAGAAAGGTGGGAATATATACTACAACTCTCTAGTTGACAACCTTCTGAGATTCAGTCAACAAGAGATAGACAAACTCTGAACACTCTAAATAGTGAGCTTCAGCCAAAAGGCCAGCTGTTGTCAACTTGTAAAAGTCATAACTCTTGCTATGGTTATTGGAATTCAATAAAATAAGACATTTAGAAAGGTGGAAAACTACAACTCTCCAGTTGATGACCTTCTCAGATTCAGTCAACAAGAGGTAGAAAAACTCCGAACACTCTAAACAGTGAGCTTCAGCCAAAAGGCCAGCTGCAGTCGACTTGTAAAAGTCATAACTCATGCTACAGTTATCGTAATTCAACAAAATAAGAAATTTTGGAAAGGTGGAAACATCTACCACAACTCTCTAGTTGACAACCTTCTCAGATTCAGTCAACATTAGGTAGAAAAACTCCAAACACTCTAAACAGTGAGCTTCAGCAAAAAGGCCAGCTGCTGTTGACTTGTAAAAGTTATAACTCATGCTACGGTTATCAGAATTAACAAAATAAGACATTTTAGAAAGGTGGGAATATCTACTACAACTCTTTAGTTGCCAGCCTTCTCAGATTCAGTCAACAAGAGGTAGAAAAACTCCGAACACTCTAAATAGTGAGCATCAGCCAAAATGCCAGCTGCTGTCGACTTGTAAAAGTCATAACTCATGCTAAAGTTATCGAAATTCAACAAAAAAAGATATTTAAGAAAGTTTGGAACACTACTACAACTCTCTAGTTGACAACCATTTCAGATTTTGTCAGCAAGAGGTAGAAAAACTCTGAACACTCTAAATAGTGAGTTTCAGCCAAAAGGTCAGCTCTTGTCGACATTGAAAAGTCATAACTCCAGATACGGTTATCGGAATTCAACAAAATAAGACATGTTAGAAAGGTGGGAACATCTAATACAACTCTCTAGTTGAAAACCTTTTCAGATTTAGTCAACAAGAGGTAGAAAAACTCCGAACACAGCCAAAATGCCAGCTGCTGTCGACTTGTAAAAGTCATAACTTATGCTATGGTTATCGAAATCTAACAAAATAGGAATTTTTAGAAAGGTGAGGACATCTACTACAACTCTCTAGTTGACAATCTTCTCAGATTCAGTCAACAAGAGGTTGAAAAGGCCTAATCTTTCTAAACAGAAACTCAGTAAGAGAAAGTTGTTGCTGTAATTTTTTAAAGATCATAACTGGTTCTATACTTATCGGAATCTAACAAATTTGGGCTTTTTGGAAAGCTAAGAATATCTACTACAACTCTCTAGTTGACAACTTTTTCAAGTTAAGTCAACAAGTGGTTGAAAACTTTTAATATCTCAAAACAGAAACTCAGCTAAGAAGGTTGTTGCGAGAATTTTGTAAAGATCATAGCCGGTGCTATACTTATCGGAATCTAACAAAATTGGCCTTTTGGAAAGCTAAAAATATCTACTACAACATTCTAGTTGACAACTTTCTCAAATTCCTTATAGAATTCTAGTTTTCTGATCTCAAACACAGGTCAAGCTTTTTGATGCTCACTATTTTGGGGAAACAATTTATTTAACCTATCAAACTAACCCATAAAATTCAGCAAAATTTAGAACATGGTAAGAACATGTATGAAAGCCTCTCATATTAATTTGGAGTCAAAATTCCAACTTTAGCACAAGTAATTAATTCCTAACCATCAATACTACATACTAGTTATTAAAGATTGGATCTTAGGGGTTTTATTTGAGTTCTACAACTTCAATCTTTGTATGCAATTTATTCTTGCCCAAAATCATCAATATGCACATGAAATTAGTCCAAGTTCTTCACTTATTTACATATAACAATAATAAACAAAAATAACAAGTCATGGATGAGAAACCCTCACCCAAAATTGTAGGAAGAACTAGCTAGCTTCCCTTCTCCATCCTTGTTCTTGCTCATCTTTAAGAACACTCATGAAAATGAACCCACTCCATTTTTGATTTGATCTCTCTTTCTTTTCTTTTCTTCTCAATTTTTTTCTTGATTTAAAACAAGTAAAAGAAGAAGAAGGAGAAATATGAGAAGATGAGAGGGGGTGAGATGAAAATGAGGTGAAACAAGAAATGAAATAGGGCTTTCCCCCATGGTTTGGCCAGCCATTTGTAGGGGAGGGAGAGAGAGATCTGGTAGAGGGAAAGCCAAGTATCTCTATCTTTGTGGATCAACAAATAAATGTTTAAATTGCAAATATATATTGCAATCAACACACAATCCAATCCTAGTCCCTCCAATTTGATCATGATTGATCAAAATAATAAATAGTTTTTCAAAATCACATACAACATGACTTTGTACAAACGTACAAAATCGATATTGTAGAATTATTTTTCATAAAGCCTAGATAATATATAACAAATAATAGATTTTTTTCTTAATTTTTATTACTCTTAAAACTCAAAAATAAACCCACAAATCGAATTATATTAAAAATATATAAAAAAAACACAAATAAAAGGCAGGGGTTGGATTCGAACACAAAACCAACGAACCCCCCCTACGTACATACATATATATATATATATAAAGATAATTTTTATTAGTTAAAACGAGTAATCTCCACCAAAAATATTTTAATTCCAAAATAATAATAAAAATAATAATTTTTAATATCAGAGCAAAATATTACAGACATTTTCTTAAAAATGCATATTTCATGATTTTGTATAAGTGCACAAAATCGATACGGTACATATATATACTTATTTGTATATATATATATATATATATATATATATATATATATATATATATATATATATATATGGGAAAAAGGGGTATGAGCAACTTGCTCATTTAGTAAATAAGAAATTGATGATGTGGCATCCATGTGATTGAAAAATCATTAAAAGGGTTAGTTGTCCAATGTATCACATGCATACCACATAATCAATTGCTCATTTACTAAATGAGCAAGTTGCTCATATCCCTTTTACCATATATATATATTTATATAACTTTTGTTAGTTAAAACTAAGTAATATATATAAGAAATATTTTAATTAAAAAATACTAATATAATATCCGACTGGGATATTACAATACTCCCTTCTTAGAATAGTTCTGTCCTCAGAACTACGGAGAACTGAAACAACAACATGAACTGATACAACTCAAAATAACTCGGGGAAAGAAAACTTACATGGCTTTCCGGCTCCCAAGTGGCATCCTCCACAAACTGGTTCTTCCAAAAACTCGATCTTGTTCCCAAAGCTGCCTGCAGACTCTGCTAAAATCAAGACATAACTCTTGAACCTCTGTCAGAATTACTGACGCTGGCACTCCATGCTGCTTCATTACGCTTTCAATGTAGATTTCCACTAATTTCTCTAGCGACCAAGTCATCTACATTGGAAGAAAAATGTATAGATTTTGTCAACCGGGTCCCTAATAACCCAAAATGAGTCATTCATTTCTGAATTCTTGGGTAATCCTGTGATGAAGTCCATAGTGATGTTCTTCCATTTTGTACTCTGGAATGGACAATGATTGTAATAAACCTCCGGGTTTCCGATTTTCTGCTTGAATCTTCTAACAAGTAAGGCATCTAGCCACAAATCCTGTCATAGCCTACTTCAGTCTTCTCATACTTTCCTTCCTCTGGTATAATTGGCGAACTCCTGTATTGCAGTTCACCTTCCAATGACGTCCTGCTATAGGCTGGTAATCTTTAATGTTAGGTTCACAAATTTGCCTCCTCGACATCCGGTTGCAGCTTTGCCTTCTGTACATTCGGTTGCAGATTTTGTCTTCTCGACATCCAGTTGCAGGTTTGCCTCCATCGACGTCTGGTTGTAGATTCGCTTCCTTCATGATATTCTTCCTTGGTTCCTTATCCTTCGGCATACATAACTTGTTACCAAACCCAAGTAATCCTTCTTCCGTACTGAATTCTAAAAATTTTTCTTCATTTACTTGCTGCTTCAGTGATCCAATCTCTGCATCTTCTACCTGAGCCTTCTTGACTTGCTCATTTAGACTCGGTTGTAGCTCCAATCGTGCCAAAACTAAGCTCTAATCTTGAGTAATCACTTCAATACTGGCTTGCCTGATCCCTCATTTAACTTCTTACTTCCTTCACGGTCTTCGGCTAAGGCCAATCCTTCGCTGCCTCAATCTTTTGTTGTTCGGTAGCCACTCCCTCCTTAGAATAGGACATGGCCTACGAACACCACTTTTGACTTTCATGACTCTCACCTATAATTTGCTCAAAGCTGATGCTCCTGTAGTTGTTCAGAACTGCAGTCAACTGCTTAGCATGCCCTTCTTCCGTTTCTGCAAGGTCCAACTCTAACAAATCTATACTTAGGGTCTTTCCTCTGATTTGGAGTTCACAACCCTTATAGCACAAATTTGTAACGAGGATTTCTCCAGATGGTGTAATCAACAAAACCAAATCTACAGTCGCCTCTCCCTCACATCTCAACTTCTTGAAAAATAATTCAGACAAAAAGAATATGATGAACCAAAATTGAAGAAATGGTTGCCTGGATTTCATATATATATAAATCCATTCGGTTACATAAGTGTTACATCATATATTACTTTTTAGTCTAAATAAAATTCAAAGTACAACTTTTAAACTTAGTTGCAGTTCCATATGCACATACTGGTAATGGCTCTCCTGCCTTCTTTAGCTTGCCTTTAGTAAGTGCGAACTCTTACCCTTGGTGAACATGCTCCTTTCTTTATTGTTCATCTTCGGGGCTAATCTGCCGTCATTCTTATGAAGCTGGAAACAATTCGGCCTAATATGACCAATCTCCTAACAATTGTAACATGTACGGGTCTCCATTTAAGGGTTATTCCTCGAACACTGGCTCTTGGCTCTTGAAATGACCATGCTCACCACATAGGAAACAAGTTCCTGAGTCACCAACTTTTTTCTAAAACTTCCAATTCCGGCCATGGTTCTTGAACTCTAAAGCTAGTGCCGATCCCTTCCCTAGTAGTTGAGGACAGACTAATTTCTTGTGCCCAACTTCCTTACAGAAATAGCATACTACAAACTTGGTGGTCTTCTGGATTTGCTCTCATTCAAGCTGCAGTCGTGCCAATATGAAATTAAAGTATTCCTGCTCCTCCGCTAGGCTTGCTAATATGGCTCTGTAAGCATCACCCAATTCCTTAGCTTGATAACCTTTCCTGGTCCCGTACTTCCTCAGCTTCTTAATTCCCAAATGTATGCCGACCGTCGCTGCTATGCGTTGATCCACACTTAGCCCCTGTGGTGGTGAACGCGAGTCCGTCTTAAGGTTAGCTTGTAGTAAAATCTCCTCTGGCTCCTTGCTCAAGATTATTGGATCATCCATCGAAATCGGTTCACTCTCTTCCATCAACACATCCTTGGTTAGGATATCCTTGAATTCCATCCTTCAAACATATATACCGGAATTAGTCCAGATATAGAAAAATTATAAAACATAAGTTAAAAGAAACAACATTATGAATTATATTTGTCTACAACTAGCTAAAACCCAAGTCCTATAAGGCATCAAAGTCTAATTTTCCTACTGTGTTGGATTGCAAATTGAAGTCGGCTCTGATACCACTCTGTAACGCACCACTCTGTAATGCCTCGATTTCCTATACCGGGAAACCGTGACACGAGCCAGAACAATTAGCCACAATACACAAAAAACGGGAAAATTTAAAACTTTTTATTCAACACAAATGTATTACAATTCTGAATGTTATAAAACTGCAATACATTATATCATTGTTACAATAATGCCTTACAAGCCCAAGTGTTACAAACCTTCAATAAATTTACATAAGAGTAAAATGAATAATTAATAACACTTGGTACTTCACTTGGATGATTCTCAACATAAAATAAATTACAACATATGTTACAATTGAAATAAAAATCAACACTTTGCTTCTCTTGCCTTGAGTCCTTCTGAATCCTGTACCTGTGCATTCCAGTACCTATTTGAGTGGGGACGTCAGTACATATACTGACGCTAAATGCTGATTACAAGCAGCTGAAACTCATCTTAAACAAACAGATTGATGAAAAGAGAAATGTGTATATATAATTAATGTGTCAGTGTATGCTATGACTTAGACTCTAATGTAAGATTAACTAATGCAAGGATACACTTATTCTAATGCAAGCGAGACTCTGGACAATATGCAGCCCATAAATACATATGCCCATATCAAACCGTTTCTTCATATATAGGGATTTGAACCCACGTCATGAATTCTACTCTTGTACTCAACCTGTTCTTGAAGAGACAACGTGACTGATGAGGTTGCTCTGAAATAGTCTAATCCCGCATTCGCAGTCATATAGTGGTGTCTCAATTTTCCACTATTGCCCGTCGTACCGGACCTGACTTCAAAATCAGACGAACACCCATAGTTTACTACAACACAGGTTAGCTCGAAGCATCCCTTGTGGCCCCTTAGCTCATAGACCGTAGTCTATTGCTTGTTCGCTTTTTCTGATATAGAACATGACGGAATTCCGGGGGTCCATCCCCTAGTTCCGACAGGAAAACTTTCCGTTCTTATCATGACACTTCAGAAATTAACAGACGAGATACGGATCCCGTACTCTCAACTCGTGAGTAGGCACAGGAAGGGTACAACCAATAACACCACCTAGTGCTCGCCTATAGGACATGTCGAATCATAAGGTATCACCCCTAATACCAACTCTTTCCCTTCGGTGAAGTAATAGATAAAAAAGGTTATGTAACAATAGTTACCAGTTACTACCCTAACTATGTCAATAACCTTAAACAATCTGTGGGATGACAACAGTACTAATACAACATACTAGGTCATAAGTTAGACTTCCCAAGATAACTTTGCTAGGTGCTCAACCTAGACTTTCCAGGATCACCAATGATCCTGTTACAGCCTATCGATCCAAGACTCCGGCAATACGAATTTAGTCACATGCTACTGCCCTGAACTAGGATTCCGTCTACGCTCCTGGCCCGTGATCAACCTGCACCGGTTAAGATCCGACGGTCCACGAGGGTTCACTCATCCACAGTCCCTGAGGGGTAAAATAAATACACGTCTTGATGGTCGATGGCCCATAGGGCAATGATATCACAATTGACGAGCACAATAAATAACGTACTAGCTAATAAGCTATATACGAGCAAACAAATCACATATGAGCTAAACGAGCTACGTATGAAACAACGACCTACATACAAGCTAGGTGAGCTACGTATGAGACAACAACATACATAAGAGCTAAATAAGCTATGTATGAGACCAACAACTACATACGAGCCTGACAAGCTACATATGAGCAAAACATCTTACATATGAGCCAACTAGTTACGTATGAACCAAACTAATTACATACGAGCCAACTAGCTATATGAGACAAACAAATCACATACGAGCCAACTAACTACGTATGCAACAACAAACTTCTAATAATTAGCGTGAACTATTTCCCAAACATAAACATGCTTTATGAGCATAAGGGATACTTATTACTCATAATCAAGTGCATGATTCAAACCACTAACAATTCCCGAAAACTCTAGCAAACATGAATTATAAGCACGTGGAAATTCATAGATATCCTAAATACGTGCTTGAATAGGGAAAAACAACCAAACATTTCAAATAGCGAATTAGCTCAAAAGTCAAGCCGTTGCTGAAATATTGTAAAGTTCACAACAAATACTACGCTAACCGAAATCTAACAAATTTAGACTCTATGAAAAGTTAGAAACCTCTACTAAAATTCTCTAGTTGACAACCTCCTCAAACTCAGCCAACAAAAGGGTGAGAAAACTCCGAACACTCTATATTGTGAGCTTCAGCCAAAAGGCGGCTGCTGTCGCCTTGTAAAAGTCATAACTTATGCTATGATTATCGGAATTCAACAAAATAAGACATTTTAGAAAGGTTGAAATATCTACTACATCTCTCTAGTTGACTACCTTCTGAGAATCAGTCAACAAGAGGTAGAAAAACTGCGAACACTCTAAACAGTGAGCTTCAGCCAAAAGACTAGCTGCTGTCGACTTGTAAAAGTCAAAACTCATGCTACGGTTATCGGAATTAAAAAAAAGATATTTTAGAAATGTGGGAACATCTAATACAACTCCCTAGCTGAAAACCATCTCAGATTCAGTCAATAAGAGGTAGAAAAACTCCGAACACTCTAAACAGTGAGCTTTAGCCAAAAGGCCAGCTGCTGTCGACTTGTAAAAGTCATAACTCATGCTACGGTTATCGGAATTCAAAAAAAAGACATTTAAGAAAGTTGGGATCATCTACTACAACTTTCTAGTTGACAACCTTCTCAGATTCAGTCAACAAGAGGTAGAAAAACTCCGAACACTCTAAACAGTGCGCTTCAGCCAAAAAGGCCAGCTGTTGTCGACTTGTAAAAGTCATAACTCATGGCACAATTATCACAATTCAACAAAATAAGACATTTTAGAAAGGTGGGAAAATCTACTACAACTCTCTAGTAGAGAACCTTCTGAGATTCAGTCAACAAGAGGTAGAAAAACTCCGAACACTCTAAACAGTGTGCTTCAGCAAAAACGCTAGCTACTGTTGACTTGTAAAAGTCATAGCTCATGCTATGGTTATTGGAATTCAACAAAATAAGACATTTTAGAAAGGTGGTAACATCTACTATAACTCTAGCTAACAACCTTCTCTGATTCAGTCAACAAGAGGTAGAAAAACTCTGAATACTCTAAACAGTGAGCTTCAGCCAAAAAGGCCAGCTGCTGTCAACTTTTAAAAGTCATAACTCATGCTACGGTTATTGGAATTTAACAAAATAAGACATTTTAGAAAGGTGGGAACATCTAATACAACTCTCTAGTTGAAAACCTTCTCAGATTGAGTCAACAAGAGGTAGAAAAACTCCGAATACTCTAAACAGTGAGCTTCAGCAAAAAGGTCAGCTGCTGTCGACTTGTAAAAGTCATAACTCATGCTACGTTTATCGGAATCTAACGAAATAGGACTTTTTAGAAAGGTTAGAACATCTACTACAATTTTCTAGTTGACAACCTTCTCAGATTCAGTCAACAAGAGATCGAAAACGCCTAATCTTTCTAAACAGAAACTCAGCAAGAGAAAGTTGCTGCAGTAATTTTGTAAAGATTATAATGGTGCTATACTTATCGAATCTAACAAAATTGGGTTTTTTTTGGAAAGCTAAGAATATATACTACAACTCTCTAGTTGACAACTTTTTGAAATTAAGTCAACAAGAGGTCGAAAACTTCTAATCTCTCCAAACAGAAACTCAGCAAAGAATGTTGCTGCTGGAATTTTGCAAAGATCATAGCCGGTGCTATACTTATCAGATTCTAACAAAATTTGCCTTTTTGTAAAGCTAAGAGTATCTACTACAACTTTCTTAAATTCCTTATAGAACTTAAGTTTTTTGATCTCAAACACATGTCAAGATCAACCCAAGGCAACAACTTTTTTGATGCTCGCTGTTTTGGGGAAACAATTTATTTAACCTATCAAACTAACCCAGAAAATTCTACAAAAATTAGAGCATGGTAAGAACATGTATGAGAGCCTCCCATATTAATTTGGAGTCAAAATTCCAACTTTAGCACAAGTAATTAATTACTAACCATCAATACTACATACTAGTTATTAAAGATTGGATCGTAGGGGTTTTATTTGAGTTCTAGCACTTCAATCTTTGTATGCAATTTATTCTAATCCACAATCATCAATATGCTCATGAAATTAGTCTAAGTTTGGATGAGAAACCCCCACCCAAAATTGTAGGAAGAACTAGCTAGCTTCCCTTCTCCTTCCTTATTCTTGCTCCTCTTTAAGTACACTCATGAAAATGAACCCACTCCCTTTTTGATTTGATCTCTCTTTCTTTTCTTTTCTTCCCAATTTTTCTCTAGATTTAAAACAAGTAAAAGAAGAAGGAGAAATATGAGAAGATAAGAGGGGGTGAGAAGAAAATGAGGTGAAACAAGAAATGAAATGGGGCTTTCCCCCATGGTTTGGCTGGCCATTTTTAGGAGAGAGAGAGAGAGAGAGAGATGTGGTAGACCGTAGAGAGAGAGCCAAGTGTCTCTCTCTTTGTGGATCAACAAATAAATGTTTAAATTGCAAATATATATTGCAATCAACACCCAATCCAATCCTAGCCCTCCAATTTGATCATGATTGATCAAAATAATAAATAAATTTTCAAAATTACATACTACATAATTTTGTAAAAACGTACGAAATCGATACAGTACGTATACGTGTATATATATATATATATATATATATATATATATATATATATACACACACACACACACACACACACACACACACACACACACAAATAGTTTTTATTATTTAAAACGAGTAATCTCCACAAAAAATATTTTAATTCCAAAATAATAATAAAAATAATAATTTTTAATATCAGAGCAGAATATTACAGATATTTTCTGAAAAATGCATATTTCATGATTTTGTATAAGTGCACAAAATCGATACGATACATATATATACTTACTAGTATATATATGAAGATAAGTTTTGTTAGTCAAAACTAAGTAATTTCTATAAGAAATATTTCAATTTAAAAAAAAAATACTAATATAATATCTGACCGGGATATTACACCATTGACTATTGCTTTTAAGTTTCGGTGGTCACAAACAGATAGTGTGAATTTTTTTAGTGGAAACAATAAAGATCAAACCTTTACTTTTCGTTGATGTTGACCACTGTAAACTGTTATTGACTCTTAAATTAGACTGTCGAGAACAGATGTGATCTACCCGATTGACCTGCAAAATAGCCTGAAATACCGGGGTTGGCCCCGACGCCGGACCTCTAATGCCCAAGTTAGAAAGCTTCGAATATATGAAGAGTTTTGAGAGCGAAAATTATGACCACCTAGTTTCTGAAGAGATCAAGAGGTATTTATACTCACTGGGAGGCCAGTTTCAAGATATTGGATTTATCTCTACTTCCTGGTATTTTGATAAGATTTGTTACCTTCTCCTATGTAAAGAGATCGAGTTAGGAGCCAGCTTTTATGCATGAAGAGATAGAAGTACTTACCTTCTAGAGATAGAGAGTTTAAACTAGTTTCTTTGGATGAACCTAGACTCCTTCACGTTAGACTGCTTTGGCAGCCCCTTGTTGTAGGCCGGGTCGAGTCGATAGCCTTGAAAGTTGCCCAACTTCCTCTCTATGGGCCTGTATCTGTTGAAATTTACCGGTGTGCCCTTAAAAGCTTTAAGATTCGTGCCTGATTTGAACGATCTCGATTTGGTTCTAATTTTAACCATATCACAAGTCTCCCACTCCTGAAGACTGAGTTTCACAGCATACGATGAGTAGTTTGCCTGCTTAGAATGATTTACAAAACTTATTGGAACTTTTAGGGACGTATGAACTTTGCTCAAGGTTTAATGAAGTTGTGAATTTTCCAAATTTTTTGTGATTTTTTCTGATTTTTTTGAGATTTTTTGGATTTTCCCAAATTTTAATCATTTTTCAGAATTTTAATTAATTGAACCGAATTTTTAATTAGCTTTTATTAAATAATAATTACTTTCAGAATATTTTAATTAATTTTTACGAATGTATAATTATTTTTAAAAAAATTGTAAAAAATTCCAGAATTCTTAACTATTTTTTAGACTTTTTAAATTAATTTCCTGAAATTTATAATAAATAAATAGAATTTTAAATAAAAAATCGAATCTGCGTGAATTTTGGAGTGTTCTGAATCGTCGATCATTCGTATCGCGATAATTAAGGAGACCGAGCAGGTAGGGTCGCGTGAAGCAACCCCCCTCCTCAGACTACAAAATTGCCACCAGGGAAGGGGGTAACTGACGTGGTGCCTACTGTCAGTGACAGGGTTTCTGACAATGGGTCCTATTACCACATCAGCCACACTTTTTTTTACTTTATATTTGTTTTTATTTACATGATTTGCACGTAAAATCAAGGAGCGGACCTTTTGATGTGATCTGAACCACTCATCTCACACAACGTGAATTTCGGACGATCAAACGGTCCAAGAAGCGTGAGGCTGACACCTCCCCGGACGACAAAATTGCCATCAGGGAGGAGCGGACCCACATGGGGCCCGTCTTGTGTGAGAGTGACAGGTGGTGGGTCTCACCTGCCACGTCAGCTCTCTTTCCCTCTTTTTTGGTCCCAACACGTGTGGTGCACGTGTTGGCCGCTTGGCGCGTGCACGTGCAATGCATGTACTTCTCTTTCCTCTTGTTTTCTTCTTTTTTTAAAAACTGACATGTGTGGCGCACGTGCGCTACAAGTGCTTCTCTTTCCTCTCTTTTTTTTCTACCCCAACACGTGTGAAGCAATTTCCGCCAACCAGGCGCATGCACGTGCTTCTCTTTCCTCCTTTTTTCTTCTTTTTCTTTTTCTTTGTTTTTTTGGATTCTGTAACGCAACTGCAATATAATGGATATTCTCGGTGCTATAGAGGTCTGATTGGTGCGTATGACCCATTGTTTCGAAGGGGAGTCGAAGATCTGCATGTTTTGTTCAGAAGTCAGTTGAGGAATCGTCCATTTTTAGGGTCAAAATAGGCTCTTAATGTCTCTGCCTCAAGGAATTTGAGAAGAGGAGCTTTTCCACATAGGATCTACGAAAATGAGCTTCACCACAAAGAAGCTACGAAGAGGAGATTCATCCCCAGGGAGCGACAAAGAGGAGCATCGCCCTTGGGGAGCTACGAAGAGGAGCTTCAGGCCGGGGAACTAAGAAAAAAAGTTTCACCACAGAAAAGATATGAAGAGGAGCTTCGCTACTAGGAAGCTAAGAAGAGGAGCTCAATGCCTGGGGAGCTATGAAGAGGAGATTTGCAACCCAGGAGCTACAAAGAGGATTTTTACCCCCGTAGAGCTACGAAGTGGTGCTTCACCATTGGGGGAGTTACAAAGAGGTGCTTCGCCATCAGGGGGTGTTACAAAGAGGTGCTTCGCCCCCCAGAATCTATGAAGAGGAGCTCCACCCCTGGGGAGCAACAAAGAGGAGCTTCGGCACCGAGGAGCTACGAAGAAGCGCTTCACCATTGGGGAGCTAAGGAGAGGAGCTTCGCCATCGAAAAGCTACAGATGAGGAACTTCGTCATCGGGGAGTTACGAAGAGGAGCCTTGCTTTAAGGGAGATTTGAATAGGAGCTTTGGCACCAGAAAGCTACGAAGAGGAGTTTCTCCCTCGAAAAGGAGCTTCAATATCAGGGGAGCTTTTCCCCTAGATGCTTCGAAGAGGAGCTTCCCTCCCTATGGACTTGGAAATTGAGCTCCCCTCCCCCCCGAGGAGCTGCGAAGAGGAACTTTCCTCTTAAGGAGCTACAAAAAGGAGCTTTTCCCCCTAAGAGATCTGAAGAGAAGCTTCGCTCCCGAATGGCTAAGCATCTGTACTGGTAGGTTGACAAAGATTTTCTAAGTGTTTTTGTCTCGACTCTTGCTTTCTTTGCATTGCCACCTACTGAGTTGAGTTAGGGAGTTTACGGGAGCAACTCTATGGAGTGTCTTGGAATCTGAGCTTGTGGCTTGGAATTAGTGAGCTTTGGGAGCAACTCTAGGGAAGAGCTCGACTTTGAACCTGCACCAAGCTATAGGGGAGATTCGTTTCGAAGGCGAGTTTATGGAGAAACTATAGGGATGAGTTTGGATTTTGAGCTCCTTGGAGTTGGAAAATTAAAAAGCTTCAGGAGTAGTTTGAATGGTTGCTTCGAGCCCGAATTCGCATGTTTACAAGTTGTGTGGGCGATTTTGAGCCATGATTGTGAACTCCAAACCTGTTTTTTAGGTTTTTCTTTTAACGAATTGCAGGAGAAATTTCGAAAGGCAAGCCCTGTTTTGATCTTGCTTGCCTACAAGTTGCTAAAGCAGCGTACAACCAAGTCTTGGACTCCAAACTTGATTGTAGAGGGTTAATTAGTTGCAGGAGCAATTCCGAATGGTGAGCAAAGCTCCACATTTGCTTGCTTGCTCGCAAGTGACTACAACGGCGTCTAACCAAGTGTTGGACTCCGAACTTGTTATTTGAATATTTCAACGAATTGCAGGAGCAATTCCGAATGGCGATCCCTGCTTCACACTTGGTTGTTTGAGCGAATAAAGCAGCGTCGAACCAAGTATTGGACTCCAAACTTGTTGCTTATAGGGTTAACAAGTTGCAGGAGCAATTCTGAATGGTGAGCCCACCTCCACACTTTCTTGCTTGCAAGCGACCAAAGTGACGTCGAACCAGGTGTTAAACTCTGAAATTTTTATTTAAAAATTTCAATGAGTTACAGGAGCATGACTAAAGCGGCGTCGAACCATGGTGGACTCCAAACTTGTTAGGAGTAGTTAGGGTAGTCCGATTGAAGCTGGGTAGTGAACTTACTGTCCTGGATTGATGAGCTTTTGGTGTAGCTAGAGAGAGGAGTTGAGCACCAAACTCATTGCTTTTACTTTCTTGAAGGCGTAGCTAGCTTCTTTGGGGGAGACGCAATGAAGATACGGCCGATCATCTACCAATATGTAGGATCGTTTGAATATGACTCCTTCTATGAGAGGTGTATCGTTCGGCTCTGACCTGGATTCTACTAGTTTATCTTGGATCTGTTGAGAGTATTCCCTTATCGAGGAAGTCGACCAAAGGTTTCCTCTGATCATCCCCAGGAATGGAAGGAGTTATGAACATGATCTCTAGCGTATCTTCTTCAACGCTTGGCTTGAGGAGAACTTCGATGAGTCCATTGTGATCAAGTCCTTCAAATGAAAAGGATGCTAGCTTGGAGACGGCATCAACATGCCCATTCTCTTCGAGTCACTTCAGTTTCTTGGAATGTATCTAGGAGCTTCTTCACAAAGGCTAAGTGCATGACCATGCGGTCATCCCTAGCTTCATATTACCTTGAGATTTGGTTCACCACCAGTTGGGAGTCACTGATACTTTCATATTTCAGGATCCTGCTTTCCGAGCTATAAGGAGGCCCACAACCAATACTTCATATTCGGCCTCATTTTTTGAGGCTCGGAAGTTGAGACAGAGTGAGTACTGGAGGGTAAAGTCATCTGATCTGGGTAAGATTATGTAAACCCCACCCCCTAGGAGTAAGTGGATCCATCAACATAGATGTTCCATATAGGGGTTCGTCTTGCTAGTTGAGGGAATCAGGGATGGTGCTCTCTATGATGAACTCAACCATGGCTTGGACCATGATTGCAGTCCTTGGCTTGTAGTTGATGAGTTGCTGGCATAACACGGAAGAGGAGATATGCACCAAACTCATAATATGGAGTTGATGAGTAGTTGGAGTGGCTCGAGCGATGAGCGAAGCACTGAAATTATTGTATGCAGTCACTAAGTTCTTCGAGTAGCCCGAAAAATGAGCGGAGCACCGAACCCATTTTATGCAATTAATGAGTTGTTGATGTAGTTCAGAGAAGGAGCTAAGCACAGAACTCATAGCTTGGGTTGACGTGTTTTTGGACCATCTCGTTGTTTGTATTGGGAGAGTTATACAAGAATTTGAGAAGAAAATGCTGAATTTATTGAAAAATCAATCTAAGTGGATGCCTTGATGGTGGCTAGCCTTTATTACATAGTTTGGCCGTTGCAGACGTCGACCTTATTGGAATTGAAAACCTACTTCTACTATAGGGTGTTAGGCACCCTCGTGGAACTTCCTCTAATGCACTCTCGATGGCTCATTGTCCTCCCCAGGTGTTCAAGTCGGTAAGCTCCTGGGCGGAGGACTTTGGATAACAAGTTGTTTTCGAACTCAATAGGGGAGAGCTTGGTTCGTCTAGAGACACTCGGCTTGATCTTCTTTGAAGAATGGGATCTCTTCTAGGTCATTCATGGGCTTAGAGTTGGCCTGACTCCTTTCTTGGTGGAGCTCTAATGCTTCGAATGGGAGGACTGAGCCCCCATTATAGTAGTGTAGCACCTTCGAGTCGTCTCTTGGCTCCTTTTGGTTTCTCCTACCCCTGTTAGCGTGAATAGCTTTATTTTCATATGGAAAGCTGAAGGGCACGACACTAAATGTTTCTAGGCCAGGTTGGCCAAGGATGGCGATGTAAGCGGCCTTCAGGCTGGCGACGATGAAATCCATTGCCTCTGTTCGGGTTGTTGGGGCCTCTCCTGCAGTCATATCAAGGGTAATTATTCCTTTGAATTAGACTAGGGCCTCATAGAACCCGTGAAGAGTATACCTGGCAAGCTTGAGATGGTCCTGAGAGAGCTTGAGGCCTTCGAAGGCTTCCAGGAAGAAAATGTTGACAGAGCTACTGATGCCCACTGGGATGCGACATACCTCGTGGTTGGCCATGTAGAGATTGATTACGAGTGCATCACAATAGGGCATTCGAATGCCCTCTGGATCCTTATCTGAGAATGTCACTAGAACCCCCATACTCTTGGCTGGAGGAGAAGTTATGCACTAAATTTACCTCTCAAACGAACGCCTTCCGGAAGGAGTTTGATTATCCTTCCATGGGTCCACTGTGGATGGAGTAGAGTACTGCCCTCTGTTCCGAGTCTTGGTAATCAGAATTCCTTTCATTGCGCTTGCGAGCTCCCCGAGTGGGAAGGGGATCAGCCTAGTTCTTTCAAACGAACTTGGATAAGTATCCTCGCTAGATAAGTTTTTCGATCTCTTCCTTGAATAATATTATGCATATAGTGAGAATATACTTATATATCCATCAGTCTCCTAATATATTCTCAATATATAAGCAATACTGGATTATCTCATCAATTCAATATAAAACAGTCTGGGTAACAGTTTTTAAGTAGAAAATTTGCATCACACAAAGTATAGTTCATAAGGACTAAATAAATTATAGATCTGAATAGTTCAAATAGGACTAAACCAAAATAATTAAATAGTTACAAACCATATTAAAACAGAATAGTTCATAAAGACTAAACCAACTGGAAAAAATTGTCATAGTTTCAAAATCAACCAAAGCAAATAAACTTCAAAATCAAAATGAGAGTTTTAAGTTCAATGAACACAAGAGTCTTAAACTCAAAAAAGTTTCACCAAGCAAGTGACCAATTTATTCTTCAAAGAAATAAATTGAAACCCTATCCTTGCAAGCTGCTTTATGTTTAGTCATCCATTTCGAGTAAATCATTATTTTAAAATCTATGATGACAAATTCATCTCCTTCATCTTGCTAGCACATTGCAAACAAGAATATCATGAGACACATCTCTAAGAATTCTAGCAAATTTCATAACGGTATCTAGTTCCACAAAAGAACATAGTATGATTTAAAATTAGCTTAGCAAAAATGTAATACTACTATCACAATAAAGTTTCTTTAAAAAAGTAAAGAACAACAATATTATAATTTCTATACAAGAACCATACTATATTTCATATTGGAATGATAAGATTGTCATACAATCATGGTTAAATACTGGATCATCAAAATTGAAATGAAACATGTATCCATAAATTTCATATCATCGAATTGGAATGATATGAAGAGAATACTAATCATCGGAAATACATCGACAAATTTTCACGCTTCATATTGAAATAATGAGATGATTTTAAGTAAACTATGAAAAGCTATAGCATTATCAGATTGGAATAATATTATATGTTAAAAAAATATACATGAAACTTTTCAAATTATCTAAAGCACACCAACTGCCTATAATTGATTCTTAAGTTTGAACTTATTTATAGCTCTAATTGGATTCAAAATTTCAAAACAACTAAGGTATTAAAGCTTTTTGGCTCAATAGCATTTAACCTCATTTCTCCCATAGTTTTGATAATTAGATCTATTTTCATTCTCTTAGCAAGTGCATTAATCATACTTTGCTCAGTTGCACTTTATCTAAAAGAAAGTTCAACTAGGCTTCTTTAATCCTTAATGTTCTCCTCCTACCATTGACGAGTGAGTTATGAGCTACCATGCATTGTAATGTGATAGTCGCAAAACAGAGTTAGAGAGTTGACTTTAATCTTCTTAATGGAGTATCTAGCAACATGCCCTTCAAATCCATTCAGCCTTTTCCCTTGCAGAGAATAACATATAGAGCTCTGATCTTATGGATGATGGCACAATGCCTGGTTGCCTTTTAATTTCCATGATATGTTTACTCCTCCTAGTGTAAACACATAACCACTAGTTGATCGACTTTCACTAAATTCTGAGCACCATAATGCATCAATCATCCCTTCAATCCTAATGATGACTAGAGTAGCACAAAGCAACTCTTGATTACATTTTAGGTATCTCAATTGCCTCTTAAGGGAATTTCAATTTGTATTATTAGGATTAATAGTGAACCTGCTGATCATACCTACCTCAAAGGTTATGTTTGGTCCTAGTGCAGGTCAATGCATACATGGGACTTTCAATGAATTTAGAATAATCTAAATGGCTCACAGCTGCACCATCATTAGGTGTTAACCTTTTGTTATAATCATAAAGTGTTTCAGAATACTTCAAATCACTATATCCCCACTTTTTGAACACATTATTAATTAATGAGTTTGATTAAGGATTATCTTTGCCTACTGAAACTCACCCTTATACCTAATATGGTGTCCACAATACCTAATATGATGTCCACAACACCTAGTATTTTATGCTGAATTCTTTGGATATCAAAGTTTTAACTTCATTTATAATAAAGAGGTTACTTCCAACAACAAACATATCAACAATATACATGTAAATAATCACAATTATATTTGACTCACCGCGGAATTAAAGACATTTATCTGAATTACTTGATTCAAATCATAAGCTTTTTAAAAATTTGTCAAATTATTCATGCCACAGTTTAAATACATGTTTTAAAACATACAATAATTTTACCAATTTGTAAATCTTGTTCACTAAACCTTTTAGTACAAATTTTTTAGGTCATTACAAAAAACTTTTCAGAACAAAACTGTTTAAAACATTTTTGGTGAATAACAAAATTTTTAGTAGATGTAAGGGTTAGAAGAATTCTTATAGTAGCAACCAGTCTACCCACTTAATCCTTTACTACTAAACGTGCATTAAGCATGCTACTGAACGATCAAAATTAAATTTCTTCTTCAAAACCCCACCTACTTACTATAATTTTAGCCTTTTTCGGCAAATCAATTAGTTTTAAGTATTACTGTATAACAATAAATCCATTTTATTATTTACTAATGAGTCTTCTTGGCTCATTTGTCATTGCAATTTTAGTGTCTGTAAAGCTTAGCCTTGATTCCTGCTGTGAATCGTTGAGCGTATCTGTAGAACCATATAGTTTCATGCCTTTTATCTTTGGTGAACACTTCATAAAAAACTGTGCATGTTTAGAGTATATTATCACATATTAGATAGATCCAAAAGTTGTCAACAACACTACATTATGCACTTTTCAAGTACACACAAGTATTTGTTCTAGGTCATACATTAGGCCTTCTAGGGTCATATACTCTAACAAATGCAGTATATACCCATATTCTTACTTTAATAAATTGTGTGTGTGTTTATGCCACATTCCACAAAGTATAGATAATTTAGAATGTATCAACATATTAAGAATATGATCAACTTCACTCATAATTATACGAAGTCAAATAATCAGTTAATAACATAGAAATCATTATTTCACTAAGTGTTTGATTCTAACTTTTAGCAATATCATTTGACTGCGGTAAGTGTAGTGCACTAATTTCAGAGATTATACCAAAAGAAGAATTCTCTAAAAATTATTAAGACATTCACTATCTCTATCAAATTTAAACCCTTTTGATTTTAGCATTGAACTAGATTTCAAATTATTTAAATTAACAAGTGCTTCATCCTTCATATACAAGACAAAATTTACAATAATCATTTACAAAAGTGATTAAATACTTCTAAAAAATCATTGTCTCATTTAGTCACAAAGCTATTGAGATTACAAATATCAGAATGTATTAACTCAAGAAGTTGTGTACTCCTAGAGACCACACTGAATGGTTTTCTAGTGATCATAATATGAGCACAAATTTCACATTTGTTATATTTTAATGAAGGGTCATTTAACAGACATATGAGTTTTAACAAGAGCAAATAATTTAATACATAGTTCACATGATCTAGTCTATTATGTCGTGTTCAAGGACTACACATATTAGAACTACTATTATCAATTGCTTCGTTTGTTAAACTCAACTTACATATGTCATTGACTATATATGCACATTATAAAATAATAATAATATGAGTTAATACAAAATTATTCTACCACATTTAAAAAACCGTTTGCTTTCTCTCGTGGTTCTAACAATGTCCAAGTGCTCAAACACTTTGTGTGAGGAGTTCTTTCCTTTATTCGTTCTTCATCATATTCAAAACTCTAAATTAGATAATGACTAATATGTTATAATTCAACTTTGCACACACAGTACAATGAACAAGACAGAACAAAATGTAACTAATAGAGTCACATTCTCCATTACGTGATGCTTCCACCTAAGTTACAGACATTTGTCACAAAACTTATACATCAATCTTTATTAGAGAAACAAATATATGATTTCACAGACACAAACTGCAAATAAAGGGTTAAACACTATACTTATATACACATTATGATAATATACACTTAAGTACCCTATACATGCTAGTTATAATACGATATTAATTATGATCAAAATTTCCAAACATGTGATCACTCTCACAAAGTAACACATATCATTTAATCGATGCTGAGATAGCCCATTCAACACATGAAAATACTAATAAGGATTATAGTATATCATACTGACACTTCACATTAGAAGTGTTTTACAAATTCAATGGAGAAGTCTGTCATGTTCAAACTTATTTAACCTTCAATTTCTCTGTTAGAGTCAAGATGATTCCACAGTCTCCAATAAAAATTGTTTCAAACAACCGTTCAAGGTTCCTACAATCATCATAGAAGATTGTTAATACGTAATTATTTATTTCACCTATGTCTCAAATAATTCCTAGAATTTTAGCACACAACAATAAATTCAAACTCATAAAAATAAACAATGCATAATAAAGTTTTAAACTTTAGCACTTAGCAACATAACTCAAACAAACAATTAAGTAACGACTAAAACATAGATATGAGAGACGACTTATCTTCATATTTGGATTCATCCATCAACATCCACACTGCCCCCAGTAACTCCAATAATTGCATCCACATTCATATCTCTCAATACAATTATCATAAGTCGTTGGTCAAATATCAAATATTTTCATAAATTTAATCTCATATTGTGCTTTTCTCTTCCAACTATTAAATTCAGAATTGCTAAATCCCTATTGTTTAGGAATCTCGTATAGACGAACATGTTTTTCCATCTCAAAAGAATAAACAATAAATTCTAAAAAACAGGTGGTTTATTCTGAATGATTACTACCCACGTAATTTTAGAGAAAGATAGGTGTTTTCTGTAAAACTGCTTAATAAACAATGAAACATAAAATTAAGTTAAATAATAACTACACGGATCTTAACGTTTAGAAACAACAAGATATTGATGATGATCAAGAGGTTGGTTGCATGTGGGTCTGGTTTGGACGAGTTGCAGGTTGTGGGTTGGATACAACAACCCAAACAACAAACACAGGGTGAGTATGTCTGAATCCATAACCAAACAAAATAGCAAATACCAAACTAAATAGCAAACACCAAAAATCAAACACTAGGTCCCACACCAAACACCCTCACACCAAACATCCCCTTATGGATTTGATCCATCTAATTCAAAACCCCCAACTTTTCTTCACCCTTTCTTGCTTTGCGGGTCAAATTTTCTTCGAACTTTGGGTCCAACAAATGGAATCGAACAAACAAACCAGAGAAGAAGATTGGATTGGGTATGCTGCTATTTGGATATTAGGGTTTTGGATGAAGAGGAGATGGAGAGGTGGTGGTTGGGTCCCATGGCCAAGCAGTAAGTGGCAGATGATGGCGGGACGGAGGCGATGGTAGCGAGATCCCAATGAACAAAGATTTCAAAGACGACATTCAACTCTTTTTCTTAATATCACAATAGATTAAATTTTAATATCTCAAGATTGTTAACGATTATGAGAATAAGAGAAAAAAATTAGGATTATGGTTAATATCCTTAGTGCTTAAGATACTATACCTGGTTATCTAAATTGGAATAAATTAGACTACTATGACAAGACCAGTATATATAAGATATTCTGGGTTTTGGGTACTGGGGCTCTAGCCCCACTCAACCCTGTTTCAATATGCATGCAAGCAGTATATGCAATACGTTTGTTACTCATACAATATTATACTAAATAATATTATGCATGCATATAGTGAGAATCTACTTATATATCCAACATTCCTTACCCTAAACTAGGGATGGCGAGTGGATCGAGTGGGCCAGGTAGGGCCCAAAGCCGTCGGGTTTGCCCGGGTGGGGGAGGGATTTAGTTGGGTTAAGACCCGGTCCGGGTCGGGCCAGGTTGAGAATTTTAAAACTCGACCCGATTGACCTGCAAACCCTTACAGGTTGAACCCGATTCGGGTTGGGCCGGGTTGCGGGTTGGCCCTGGTTGGTTTGGTTTAATTATTTTTTTTTTAAACTCCAAAAAGTTTAAAACAGAAATGTACAACAAAGATTAGAGTGAAACAAAATTATATATATTATTCATATAAACGTCTAACAAGTTTTTACAACTTTTTTTTACATACAAATACATGTAATAAAAATACAAAAAATGCATACAAATTTATTTAATTACATGTTAAAGGGAATAATCTAGAGTTCGAGATAGCCTAAAGTTAGATTGAAGAGAGAGCATTGGACTACTGTCGTACACCTCTACTTAACACAAAACTAGAATCACATCGCCCTAAATTCTCAACTATTGTTGTTGATCTTCAGGAGAGTTGTTTCCACTTGTTGAGGTGTCGACCGTTTTTTCTTGAATCATGTATTCAGCTTTCATCCAATCTTCGGTGCACACGAGCATCTCCAATGAATCCGACTTTAAGCGATTCTTGTAATCGGTTAAAACACTGCCACTTGTAGAAAAAACACTTTCTGATACAACTGTAAATACATGATTGATTAGTAGATCTCTAGCCATATGTGGAAGAATTGGAAAAAGAGTTTCATGTTCTTTCCACCATTGTAACACTTCTATCTTAGAACTAGAACTCTCTCTGTCTAGTTGATTATATCAGTTCAATTCATTAAGTGCATTAGTCTTAGGGTTTTTAGATTGAATACGAGCAAGTAAATTGGCAGTGACATCTTCTTATGTACTCTTACCCTTATCTCTAAAAGTAGAAGAAGAAGTTGATAACATGATATACTAGTTTGGCATGTTGTACTACTAGATGCATAAGTTCTCATAATAATCATACAAGTTATTCAATGTCGACTCAAAGGTAGCTAAAAATTTATTACAATCATATTCAGATTCATCTCCAAGTAAGTAAAAAATATTTCAATAAACTCTTCGTAACAACTAATTTGATACGAGGATCCATAACAGTAGCAATACAATACAATATAGGAGGAGGATTAAAATACTTCAAAATTTTAGTATAAGTGGAAATAACAGTATGGCTAATGGAATGGTAAAATCATGTATTGAAAAGTTTGCATCAAAGTAATTATTGAAATAAAATACTACTAGAAGTAGAATCATAAGATTTTTAAAACTTCACAATTACATATTTAAAAGGTTCCAAAAATCTTAATAAAGATTCGGCAAAATGCCAAGATTGGGTTGTCATTTCAAAAATTTCCATGTTTTTGCAATATAAAAATTATTTATAACTGCTTTGTATTGTGTAACAACATTTAATAAATTAAAATTTGAGTTCCATCGGTGTTTAAATCTCTGGAAATTTTTTCTAAAATGTACTCGCTTAAGATTACACCATTCTTTAAAACATTGAAGCATAGTTTTAATTAAAGCGATGAAATGTACACAATTTCTAATTGCATTTACATGTAGATTGGCTATTTTCAAAGCATCTTATACACATAAATTTAAAATATGACATGCACATCTAACATGAAGAATTTCACGACATGGAGGAGCTAATTTTTCTTTTAATACATTAATCGAACTATTTTTTTGGATGCATTATCAAAACTAATAGTAAAAATTTTAATTAGGATTTGAAAAAATCACAAACTTTTAAAATAGGTGTTGTGATAATCATATCACTATGGGAATATGGCAAAGTGGCAAGTGATATTAGTCTTTTTTGAATTATCCAGTCACTATCAATCCAATGACAAGTTATGCCCATCATCCGAATATTGTTACAACCTTTCCAACAATCGGAAGTTAATGGTACTCTACCAGTTAATGAAAATAAAAGTGCAATTAAAGCGTTTTTCATTTCGTTGTGAAGTTTAAAACAAATGGCCTTGAGTGTGTCTCTAGGAATTATTTTAAGATGTAACTACTATCGGAATAGAAAAAAATGTAATTCATTCTTAATAACTAGTTTGGCTATTTTCCGATGAACAATTTCGGGGTCATAGGGTGACTATCTATTTACCCGGTCCTAGAGTTGATTTTTTGTTGTGTTTGTTGGTATTGTACTAGTGCAGGGTGTATAGAGGTAATGTGTTTGTTGGTCCTACAGAAAAATATTGAAATTATTTTGATGACATTTGATGCATTTTTCGAAATTGTTTAAGCAAGAGTATTAATGACAGAGACTAGTAAACAGTGGAACTTTTGTACATGATTGAAATAGGTAGAACTCAATGAATACTTGGAATCATGATGAGATATTTTGTAATAGCCCAGATTTTTGAATAATATTTTTAATATTAATAAATGAATTAAAATAATTTTTGGTGATTTAATAAATATTTTTATGAAAATTTATCTTTTTACACGTGCAGAACACGTGCAAATATTTTTTTGGGAAGTTCAAAATGAAAAATTATTTTGGGAAAACTCATTATTTATTATTAGATACTATTTGTGAATTTTTTGGATTTTTCTGACAATTATTTGACCTATTTGCAAATATTACAAAAAGAAGGACTTTTGTGCAAAATTACCACTTGGAGTAACAACTCCAGATTTTTTTAGGCTTGGCATGATGCCTAGTCAACTCATAGGTAGAGAGTTTACTTTTTGTTTTAATAAATTTAGTTTATTTTACAAGTTTTGATAAAAAGGGGTCTTTTTGTAAAATTGCCACTTAGAGGGGTAAAAGTGCAAATTCATTTTTCTGGGTTTTCAAACAGTGCCGGCGGATGATAGGGTGGGTGTTTTTGTTTTAAATCTCAATTGAGTTGGTTTTATTTAATTTCCAGGTATAAGGATTTATATATGTAAAGGTATATTTTAAAAGAGGTATTTTGCAAATATGTTCAAAACCCTAATTTACTTGGATCCTGGCCTATTAAAGGTGGAGTGCAGCCGTCTCTTTGCTGCACAACACAAACGAATTTCTTATTATTATTTTCTTGGAGTTTTCAGGTGAGGATCTTGGTTTTCTTGCGAAAGGATGAATTTTTCTTATTCTTTATTATCTTTGGTTGATTCTTCATAAGGTGAGTGATACTCTACTCTCTTATTCTGTTGTATATATGCTGTTAATGATGAGCATGCAGTAGATCATGCTAAGAAAATTATATATTTGATATGATGGATATATTGTATTGGGTGATGTATGATCAAAAGTATAAATTAATGAATGACTATCAGATATGACTGAATAGAATTGCAAAGACTTAGTAACACTCTTGAAAATATCATGCTATACTGTTGATTGTGTGAAGGATTGATTGTTATTGAGTTATATGGAATTAGCATGAATATTGAATTCTTATGATTACTGTTCATATCTTGACATGTTGCTTCGATTTTATACTCGATAGAATTGATAAATTGAGGGGATTGTGAACACACACAAACAAGTATAATTGATCAACAATAGATTGGCATGTGTGTGAAGATCATGAGATGTGGGTTTGATGATAAAGAATCAAAATTTAAGTAAAATTAGATTTAATACATTTCGGGTCTGTGTATAGTCAGAAATGAAAATTTTGAGTTTTTTTTGTGCATGTTTCCGATGGGTTTTTGGCAAATGTGAGGATTGGGGTGATAAAACAACTTGAGTTTGATGCTTACACATACTTATGATCAATATATTTACACATTTCAAGAAGTAAAATCTGTCAAACAAATCGATCCTGCAAATCAAGTTGCATATGCATTCTCTGGCACTGTTCATGCCTGTAAGTCGGGTTTTGGGAATAAAACTTGATTTTTTTTGTTGGATCTGAATATCGAATAGGATATGGGCATTAGACATGGGCTGGCATGTGTATAACAAACATAAGATAGGGATTTTGATAAGAGAAATCTAAAGATTTGAATTTTAAATTTTTGGGTCTGTATGTACAGGCCGAAATTGAATCTTTTTGATTTTGTGCATGTTTCGGTTGGTTTTGGGCAAATACATAAACTGGGATGATAAGTGACTTGTGCTTGAATGTGATAATCATATGAGAGAGGATTTTCAGAGAAGGATCAACTATTACATGTACACATTGGGTTTTTAAACTTTGAGTTTGCAAGTGCAGACCGAAACCTTGAGAATTGAGATCTTGATGAAGTTTTCGAATGGACTTGTTTGGAATTGAGCTGAGATGGGTTAACTTGCATATAACTTATAGGTAGTGAATTTTTCTCTATAAATTTACTTATATATATATATATATATATATAGACACATGCATGTCATCATTTTGAAGGAACTCTCAGTTCACTGATTTCTTAAAGTTGCATATACTTCAATTCAATTAAAGACCATCTGTGATATCTGCATATGTTTTAACCAGTAAAGAGAGATTTTTCTATATTATATATACACCTATGTTTCAACTCAGTAAGAGAGAATTTCTATACATATATCATAGGTATATATATACATATACTACATATACATAGAGAGAATTTCTATGTATCAGATACATACATATACACAAATCAGGGAAATGGGGTTCTACATCTCGTGTATGCTTGGTTTCAGTAAAAGGGGATCCTCATATATTTACACACAGGCTTCATCTCAATAACAGGGCTTCTTCTATATCCTGTGAATGCTTCAACTCAGTAAAGAGGAGTTTGAATATATATGTACACAGTTACTGTATATCCGTAAAAGGAAATTTTTTTATATCTTCTATACCTGCATATGCTTTCAGTGCAATAAGGGATCATTTCCTATAACCTACCTATTAATCATCTTGCATATGACCTGCAAAGGGCATCTTCTTTATAATTTTCTTATGTTTCAATTCACATCAGTGAAGGGATTTCTATGTCTATCATATATATATATACATCCATACACTTCACTAAAAAGGTTTATCTATATCAGATAAATACAAATATGGGTATTTCATATCAGTAAAAGGGGGGGGGGGGGGGGGTTTCTATGTATGTTCAACTCAGTTAAGAGGTTTATATAGACACATATGCACACTTCTATTCAATAAGAGGATCTCCTATTTATATATATATTTATATATAACAATATGAATGAATTTCTGTGAGTAAATTAACACTGTTATAGAGTAACTAAAATGAAAAGTTTTTGTGTTGATGGTTGAGTTGTGAGTCTCTAGAGAGTGTGTGGGACCTTGGATACCTGCAAATGAGATTTTGTGTTTTGGCCAGTTGTGGCTTTGTTATTGATCAGTCGAGTTAAGTCCGGTAGGGTACACCAACTCTAGGAGATTCATAATTAATTAATTAACTTAAAAAAATAAGGATATGCACTAGATGGTGATATGATGAAATGAGTGCAAACATGAGTTATGGACTCCAGGATGATCCAAGGAGTGAGATATTCTCCAGTATTCCGGGACGATGGACGTATGGGCCACAGAGTGATCTAAGGAGTGGTATTGATCTCCAGTATTCCGAGGACGAGAGCGACACTCATGGGATGTTTGTGCAATGAGGGTTCTAGGATGACCTGCGAAGTGAGGCAATCACCACAGTATTCCGGGACGTTGGACGTATGGGCCACAGGATGATCTACGGAGTGGGATTGGGCTCCAGTATTCCAAGGGCGAGAACCAATACTTGCAGAATGTCTAAATCTTATAGTATTCATAGTAGTAGGATTAGTTGCATAGCGAGGGATTAAACCCTATCAAGTAGAGAATGATAAGGGCTTGCACCGGACCTATGTAGTACGGGATGCATAGAATCCGATAAGTATGCATTAGAGAGTCAGCATATAACATTGATGTTTTCTTGACTTGGTTTTATGCATGTTGTTTTTCTACACTTGACACTTAGTCTAGTTTCACTTGATGGTTTTATGTTTTATTTATTGTTATTTCTTATTTCATTTATTCTTGCTGTTGATACATGTTGTTTATGATACTAGGTTTCATGTTTTATTTATGTTGCATTTATTTTTATGTCATTCACACCGTTATGGCTGACCCCTGTAGTTTTGGGGGTTAGGGTTATCTCTAGCCTCATGTTTTACAGGTAGGTAGGTAGGTGCCTATATCTTGGGATTTGGATGCATGTGGTAATAGAGCTTATGTAAATTGTAAAAGAATGTGTTGTAAAAGAAAGAAAATATAATTCAAGGTGTTTTATTTTCCATTGTGCTTTGTAAACAGTTGATGTAATAAAATGTTTTAAATTTACCTGTATTTGGTTGCTATGTTTATGATTACATTGAAGTTGATTCTGAAATTCTGCCACGTAATTCTGAGATATTATATTGAAAATTCGGGGCGCTACATATTTTGTGAATGATATGCATGATGACGTATAGTTTCTGAAAATATAAGTTTGATAACCATTGGTTATGCATGTGGTTTATTGTGAAATTTTAAGTGAGTACTGTACAGAACTTAGTCAGAATTGACACCCTGATGTGATTGCAACTCTGTGGCTCTATATGAGCAGAATTGTAGGAAATTTATACTAGGAAGTTATAGTAGACATCCTAAGATTTCCAATAATCCTTGTATCAAGAAACCCCTACAAGTATAGTGATAGATATGATTTTTGCAAGATGAAACAGAAACCAGTTTTAAGCTATAGACTCTGTTTGTGTAAGCACTTCATATATGGTTCTGTACACCTGTGAAAGATCAGTGTTTTATGGTAATGAAATGAATTATTTTGGATTTGTGACCAACTAGAAAGTTGTAGAGGAAATGCTGAGCTTTTCATAGATCCTGGATTTGTGTCATTCCGATGAGCGAGTAGGTTTTTATGCCGTCGGAAGGGTGCAGCCAGTGTACAGGGAATACACATGCTGATGATTGTAAGGCTATTTTGAGCAACTAGATCGATGAATTTGATGTAATGTTCAGCTAGAGAGTTTTAGCCTAGATTCTTAGCTTTCCAGAATGGGATAGACCACCCAAATCTGAGTTGTATTGTGGGAGTTATGACCTTTCTAAGTTTTAGGCAGAAACAATATATTTGGGTTAGTCATGATTTTTGACTATGTGTTTGGGAGTACATTTTTCCCCTCTTGTGATTAAGAGTTATGTAACGCCCCGAATCCCAAATACAACTGAATTCGAGAGTTCTATAGGATCTTTCCACTTCATTTAGTACAATTTTACAAGGAAATTTGAACTTTTCACTTTACATCAAAGTTTACATAAATTCATTACAATTTACACTGCACAGCGGAAGTAAAATTACAACATTTAAATGAATGTACAACAACATTAGATAATCTTTAAGCATCTGTTCCTCTTTAATCTTTATCATGTCACTTACCTGCATATAAGACTCTGGGTACGTCAGTTTATTCAACCGACGAACATTATACACGGCCATCCTCTCTATGCCGGAAATAGTATAACTTACTTTTCATATTTAGCAAACACAAACTTGTCACATTTCAAACTATAGGGACTACCCTATTGATGTCGTGTCGTGATTGTGCACTTAGTCCTTAATGCAGTTATTTATTTTACATGGCACTAATGCACACTTGTTCGGATTCTATGCATCCCATACTACATAGGTCCGAGGGCAAGCCCTTAATCGTTCTTCATTTTGTAGGGTTCAATCTCTCGCCATGACTTAATCTACTACTGTAATTATGGTAGGTATCCTAGATGATCTATGAGTACAAGCACGTGTACAGAAAACCTGGAGGGGAATCCCACGTCATGTCACGACACATCGTGAAGACAGCCTGTGGCAATTCAGCCTCCTTCATGGCACACGATCCTCTTGCAGTCACCAAACATCCCACAAGTGTCACCACCGGGACGGTACTCTGGAGCAGTATCCACGTCATGTCACGACTCATCGTGAAGACAGCCTGTGAATACTCTCACGCCGCCACTCCAATGGCCCTCATACCCGTATTTTTCTCCTACTTTCTTCACGTCTCCACTATGTACTAATCCTTAGTTTTTATTAGAATCATGAACAAAAATCAAAGCTCTAGAGTTAGCCTCTCCACTAAACCGGACTTATTCATTCATTCAAACATGACCAACCTTGGTCTTTCATTTCAAATTTCATTCCATTTCTTTTCAAATGCTGGGGGAGACTTAGCTACTCTTTTGTTTCAATTCCCATTCACAATTTCTAAAGTTGAGCATTTCCAACTCATAAGTTCACATGTTGAGTTGTCATACTCAAAATATTTCTATTTTCCAATCATGTCTTCCAAATCATTCAATAGTCCATTATTATACATTAAATTCAACTATTCATCATGTCACTCATGAAATATTATTTTCACATTAAAAACCACATCGCTAGTTATACGATCAAGGATGAATGTTTACATTTCATAATTTGTCACATTATTCTCCAACGAGAATAATTCACATTACTACACATAATTCCTTTTTATTCGTATTTCCTTTCCAATATTCCATTCTAAATCTTTTGTAAGCTACAACTTTATACAAATGCAATGTAGAATTTATAGTTCTAAATTATACTTTTATTCTCTAAACATGCTCCACTTCATGCAAATAATCCTCAATTTATTTTTCATAAACTCCCCATATTTTTAAGATAATAAAGTATATTTTTTCCATATTTTTTGATTATCAAAACATCCAAAAAAATTTGTTTTTCCCACAACATAAACAACTGCCGAAAGCCAGGGTCGAACCAGCGACCACAGGAGAAACAACCAAAGGCACAAGCCACTAGGCCGAGTGCTACACCCATCTAGAAGAAGGGAGAAAAGCATTAAATGCTCTTCGGCCGAATGGATTCTTTCAAAATGTTCGAAATAAAAAAAACGGTGTCAACGGGATTCGATCCCTCAATCTCAGAGAAAACCCCCACGCATACTGTAGCGATTAAGAATGATCCGACCACTCGAGCTATGGGCTCGGGTTGTCATCATATCAACTTAAACTTTATTTAAATCAAATCTCTCTGTTATTTAAAATATATCGATGTTCATGAAAATTTCATTTCAAGTTGTTCTTACTAACATACTGTAAAAATTCCAGATTAATCATTTCCATCATGAATTACACCCCAGTATATGAGAATAATTTTCTCAAATAATTAAACATATTTTTCAATAATTAACACATTTCTACCATACAATTTGGTTAATTTGATATACTACCACTAATACATTCTTTTTCGACATTATAATTTCATTAATCCCTATACTAATTTTTTGCCCTTATTCATTTCCCAAACATAACAATTGCATCTTAATTCATTCGTTACAACGTCATAACAAAAATTTTCCAATTTAGCACATAAAGCGACATTACCAATATACTAATCTTTGCACATAATTTTTCATGCTACTAACGAAGATTTCTTTACACAATTCATAGCCATAATCGTATCGCACACAACTTGAATTTTAACAGTAGAAACACATACAATTTGCACATCAACAATTCAATCAATTATAGATCATTTTTCCAATTAAATGTGCATTCTTATTAATCATTTTCATGCATCATTTTTCTAATTAAATCTAGCATGCATTCCTATTTAGAAATAGGGAAAATTTACCCACCTTATTGAAGAAAAGTACAATTAGCAACCTCCTAAACGAATGTCCTTGCAATGAGAGTGCTCCTCCTCCTAGTCGACGCGCACACAAGTCTCCAAGCACACCACACCGAGAGCTCCCCTTCTTGGATGCCGGCCTCTCCTTCTCTTCTTGTTGCAAGCACAAACCCACACAATCTTTCAATCTTTTACTCACTTACTAACTACTAGATAATGTAATTGAACTATAGGTTTGGAAGAATTAATTTGCACAAGAATACTAGCCATGGGAGGGGGTATTTATACAAAAAAAATGGGAGAATGGATGGCTAAGATTGAAGTAGGAGTTAGGAGCAAATGGCTTAGATTTAAGGAGGAGTTATACTAACCACCCATAATCAAGTAACCACCACACGATGATCCCACTCAAATTTTTGGTTTCCCTCCAAACTCACAACCGGCCATGCATAGGAAGTGCACTTTGCACGTGTACGTGCAATGCACGTGCAAGCATTTGCCTCCAAAAATTTGTACATTAAATTTTATATAAAAATAACCTTTAAATTGTATCCAACATTACAAGTTGTATTCAAAAATGAATTAACTCATGGGCTTTAGTTTATAGGCCAAAATAATAATTTTAAAATAAAAATAAATGAATTAAATTTTGGGCTTTAAGAAAAAGGCTCTTTGTCTAATTGAAAGAAGGCTTTGTAACAAATAATTAAAAAACACATATTTAAAAATCTATACTCATCATGATGAAAATATTTACCAAAAATATTGCACGTGCACACTACGTGCAAAATAAAATAATTTTTTATTAAATGAAAAATCAGGGCATTACAAGTTAATGGACTAACTGTTAGTGATAATTGGTGATATTACTGGTCTTATGGTGTTTAACTCTTGATGAGGACATTTGTGACTTGAGTTAGTCACTGGGGTAGAGTGATACCCTACGACTATCGACCCTAAGATTAGAAACTTCTGCCTAGGCATTGGACATTCGATTGGTGCCTTCGAATTCATGCCACTGGAAGGTGAATGCGGGACATGGTGATGGACGAAATCCAAGCTAGGGGAAGTGGCGAGCAGGGAAATGTGTCGCCGGGGCCACGGGTCGGATGGGCGGATTTGAAAGCAACTTGTATCACCTGAATAATTAAAGTGAGTCTTAGATTAGAGTGATGTGTTAGATATATGTAAATTGTATTAGTACTAGCAAACCTTAGTCGGGTGTTGTACTTTTCCTGTCGTAGGGATACAGATTGTGTTCTCAGGTCTTGAGATCACAAGTCTCGTATCTTGATTTGTAAACTCCTGAAGAGTCGGGGTAAAGAACGGGAGAAACTCCTGTCGGATAGGGGGATTTGACCATCGAGGCCTGTCATGTTCTTATGCGCGTGAATTTTATATATATATATATATATTTTTCTTTGACGTCATGGGTGCATGGATTTGTACCAGAAGGTTTGTCATGGCTTTTTGAGTAAGGTCCGTGCGTGGGCACTATGTGGCAAACGCGATAAACACTATAGTGACTGCAGTAACGGGCATACCGAATAACTGCAACCTCCTCAGACACGGTAAATCTATTGGGAACAAGATGAGTGCAAGAGTAGGATGCATGGCGAGGGTTCAAAACCCTAAGATTGGAGAGAGACGGCTAGATTTGGGGCGTATGTAGTATGGGATGCATGCGTTTTCAAAGTCTTGCTTGCATTAGAATAAGACATGTGACTGATGCATTTAATTGTTAGATCATGGCATACTACACTATAACCCGAATCCATTAATCCCCTACTTCACATCACTTTTCTCTTTTGCATAAAGTTCGAAGATTGCTGTTATTATCAGCATTACGTCAGTAGATGTACTGACGTTCCCCACCTTGTAGGTATCGGGATCCGATTCACAGGTATAGCAGAGCTCGAGTTAGTCTAAGCATCCAACTGACATTATTCAAGCGTTCCTTGTAAATTTGTAAATCTTGTAAATTTCTATTGGACGTTTTAGCACTTGTAATTGTAACTATTATATGGAATAAAAGTTTTAAATTTTCCTTTATTTTTCTGTGATTGCGACTATTTGAAGTTCGATTCCTGGATTGTGCCTCAAATTTCCGGTATAGGGATTTGGGGTGCTACATAGAGCTAGCCTCAAACACCTTTATATTTGGAGAAATCTCTCCAAATATAGGATTTCTAAATATAAAAGGGCCTCTATAACACAATTCACACTTATTTTTCATTTTTAACCCTCTATTTGTACACAACCTTTTTTAAATACCACTTGCATCCTTTTTTAACTCTAAACTAGTTAATTAAAATCCACGTTAATTAAAAAGTAATACTTATTTTTAACGAATATTGAATCATTGTAATATTGATTAGTAATTTGTCATTATATTTAATTTATTATTATTAATTTTTTACTAAAAATTTCAAATTAATATAAGACTCAATCGGATTACCCGATAATAAATAACATTCATTAAAACTAAACAACATTCATTAAAAATATTGATAGATGACAAGATTAAAAGTTACATCACTTCATTGCCGTGCCTTTCCCACAAATGTTCAATGAATGCATTTCTATCTTCTTATATCGAGAAATGAATCGTAGGAATCGTTCGGTTTCGTCTAAAAACCTTGTCACGCTCCGCTTCCCAAAAATACGGAATACAAGCGCGTGACATTAACCCAGCGAATGACTAGCTTCATCCATAAGCTGTTATTGTTCAAGTCAACAATATAACAAGATAGATACAACCATGCATGCAATAAGAACAATCACATAAATAAAAATACTTGGAATAAAACATGAAACAACAAAATACGACAATCCAATATCTGGAAACAAAATAACAATCTCCAGGTTAAAAATCCATAATACAATGTTAATAAATCTCAATACAAGAAGTCCAATAAAATAACGATCAATCTAGAAAGCAATAAATCATCAGAAAGACTGTTCTCCAAGTTCTGCAGGTAAATCTCCTTGATCACCTGTGAATACCTCATCTAAAAGAGGAGAAAAATTGTCCTTAGAGAAAGTCATGGACAACAAGTAGAGAAATCGATGAACAATGAAAATACGGTATAACAATGAATTCAATAAAACAATAGGAATCAATAACAATGGACGATAGCAATAATCAATATCAATGGTAACAATGCGATGGGTATAACAATAAACGATATTTCAATATTTGATGTCTATACTCAATGGTCGATGTCAGTATCAATAACAATGTTCAATATCAATAGTAATGACGATGTTCAACATGCAGTGTCAATATTGTGTCAATTCCTAAGTCTATTAGCTTTTAGCCTAATTAATGCACACACTACTGCGTCCCATACCACATGTTCTGTACATACAATCAATGTCGTTGAGACCTATGTGGTGTACTCTATAGATCATGTACTCGGCAACGATAATCAATATTCAATAATCACGATTCAATATTCAATGGACGATACGATAATTCGGCAACAATACAATACATGATAGATTGGGTTAATGTCGTAAGCCCCAATCAATCGATAAACAATAGCCGATAACAATATTAAGGAAACAAGGGCATCTCCTCCGAGTACAGTCTCTACATTGTCCACTACTTAAGTTACTCTTAAACCCCAGCTTGCAAATATTTTATTGATGCAATCAATTATATTATGCAATCAAAGAAATTTGATGAACGATGGTATCAATAGAAATCAAGAGTACGATCAATAGAAGCGATGCAACAAGAGAATATCAAAGGTGCAATAGATCATGTAATGCATTTATCACAATCTAATTCAGTAATTATAATGATATATACACAATCATATTAAGTAAACATAGGAAACACAATTCTGGACAACAGTAAACTACTGTACCAAAATCAAGTTTTCCGCTGTTACAGAAATCCAAAACTAGATCCGTCAGAAGTTCTAGAAACTAGACTTCCCAAAGATTCCAACGCATACTCACAATACAGATTTCGATAACAGTAGATCAGTGAATTACATCATTCTTTACTGATTGTAAGTTCTGACTGAAAATCGATATTTAGTTTTTGTATTAGTAAAATTAGTAAAAATCCAAATTTTAAATTATCAAAAATATCCATTAAGTTCCTAATCATGTTAACTAATAATCTGGAATTTATCAGGGCCATATTCTAAAATTAACTTAGCTTTTTAATAACTTAAACATGAAGAGATACATGAATCAGAAATTCTGAAAGTAAAAATGCAGTAGTAGTAAAAATACCATAACTTTTGCAATAAAACTCGGAATTAAAATATTTTAGATATTTTGAAAACTAGAAACACAGAGCTACAATTTTTGTTTAGAAAACTATAATTTTTGATGTCAAATACTTGGTCAAAAAGATCTCACAAGCTTTAGGCAGACAGTGAAAATCAGGGTTCAACATATTTCATGAAATAAAAGCGATCTAAACATGATAAACTTCAATTCAATAGTTAAAAAATCTTATATTCAGTGTGGTAAACACAATAACATGGTGAGCATAATGAAGAATACATCCATACACTAGTTTAACATCAACGAGGCATCAATCAATCTTTCAAGCACAACAACCTAATAATCAATTCTACAGTAGTTTATTTGTCCGGTGTCATGTATGAATAACTTCTATTATCATTACTATATGAATGCATGAAAGATTTGATATTTTAGAGTCAATAATGGCATGGAGTTAAGAATATCTTGGGTTAGCCAATGTAAACCCTCAATATACTCAACGAAAAATAAACGGTAAAACAAGACGATAAACAATTCATGATCTACTTGCGAAGTTTCAATAAAAAGCTCGAATGCGATACAATAATGATTCGAGAGTGAAAAGTGACTTGCCTTATAGAAGATTAATCCGACATAATAGAATAACGGGATTAGGATCCCGACGGCGACACGTGCAATTCATGTACAACGCGCATGCTTGCAAAAGCACGTGCAAACCCGTGCAAAGAAACACACAGCAATAGTAATAGTGGCCATACAACAGCATACAACAAGTACCCCACAATAGCAAACAGCGGCTGTGGCTTGGCTCGACTTCGACGGCGGTTGTGTGCGGCGCTCGGCGGTGGTGGACTGTTGCCGAGGGAGAAGATGAGATGGTTGGCGCTCGGTGATCGATGAGGAGGAAAGTAACGGTGGGCTGGCAGTGGTGATGGCGAGGTGCGAGGCGGTCTAAGCGACGAGGTTGATTACAGCTGGCAATGAGGGTTGGATGATGGTGGAGGGATGCCGGGCGGTGATAATGGAGGTGATGGCGGTGGAAGGTACAAGGGTTCGACGAGGAGGATCGGAGGCAGGGCATCAATGCGTGCAGTCGAGGTGGGTTTCGGTGAGACGAAACAGAGGAGAAGGAGATGCGGGGTGATTGTAGAGCCTGCGGTTAGGTGCAGGGGCTTCGACGGTGGAGGATCACGCGGATGAGGGAGAGGAGGTTGAATGCGAGTTCTCGGGAAATCACATATGTAATACCCCAAGTTTTTTAAAATAATATTTTTAAGATTAATAAATGAATTAAAATGATTTTTGGTGATTTAATAAATACTTTTATGAAATTTACCTTTTATACGTGCAAAACACGTGCAAATATTTTCTTGGGAAGTTAAAATTCAAAACTATTTTGGAAAAACTCATTATTTATTATTAGATATTATTTGTGAATTTTCTGGATTTTTCTGACAATTATTTGACCTATTTGCAAATATTACAAAAAGAGGGACTTTTGTGCAAAATTACCACTTGGAGTAAAAACTCCAAATTTTTAGATTTTTGGGCTGGGCATGATGCCTAGTCAACTCAGAGGTAAAGAGTTTACTTTTTTTGTTTTAATAAATTTGGTTTATTTTGCAAGTTTTGATTAAAAAGGTCTTTTTGCAAAATTACCACTTAGAGGGGCAAAAGTACAATTTCGTTTTTCTGGGTTTTCAAAACAGTGCCAACTGATACTAGAGGGGTTATTTTTGTTTTTAAATCTCAATTAAGACGGTTTTATTTAATTTCCAAGTATAAGGATTTATATATGTAAAGATATTTTCGAAAGAGCTATTTTGCAAATCTATTCACAAACCTTAAAACCCTATTTTCCAACCTATAAAGGGGTGGGGTGCAGCCGTCTCTTTGCTGTACAACACAAAGGGATTTCTTATTATTATTTTCTTGGAGTTTTAAAGCGAGGATCTTGGTTTTCTTGCGAAAGGAAGGATTTTCTTATTCTCTTTATTTTTTCTTCGGTTGATTCTTCAATAAGGTGAGTGACATATGTTTGTTTTCTTTTGTTCTATGCATGATGTATGCGATGATTTGTTTATTAGAAAGCATGTTAGATGATGGTATGAAAATATAATGAATTTTGATGAATAGATGAATTAAAAATTGAATCTTTTCATGAAACTATACTATTGATGATTAAAACCCTAATTTGATGACTTGAGAATTGTTAAGAACCTAATAGAAATCTTGGATGTGTTGTTTTGTATTATAATCTTGCTGATTGCTTGCATAAGATGAGTTGTATGTTGATTATTGCATAAAAATGAATAAAACTTAACCTTATTGTGTATATAAGCATAGATATGTTCATGATGTTTTGATGAATGAAACTTGATTGTTTACATGTTATATTTGCACATAACCATGGATAAATTAACCTAATTAGTTGTAGATGTGTATGAGAAGTAGTAGATGGTTTATTGGATCAAAAGAAACCAAGTTTTGATGTTTAAGAAGGGGGTGAGTTTCTAGTCTGATGGAGTGCAGGCCGAAAATTGGTTTGGTGATTTTGGTGAAGTGATTTTGGTGAAGTTTTCGAATTGGATTTTTATTTTTGATTTGTTTGGATACTGAGATTAGATTAATCAATATGCCACTGATATAAGATGTTTCTTGATGTTTTGACTGATGCATACACACCCACAATTACATATATACATATAAACCTATGTTTCTGCTTTGAAGACTGCCGAAAATTGAGTTTTTGTGTTTTGCAAAGCTTTTCGATTGGTTTTGATTTGTTTTATTGATGATATGGTTTTGAACTTCAAACTATTAAAATACTTTGAGTTTCTTGATGTTACTGATGCAAACATACACTAAGTATATATATATATATATATATATATATATATATATATATACTTACACTATTTGAAGAATTGTCAAAAGTGATGTTTCGTGAAGTTTTCAATCAGATTTGAGTTGTTTGATACTGAGATATTTTTGAACATTACACTACTCCTTATTAGTGAGATTTTGAGGCCTTGGCTGAAGCAAAGTACACACATATACTCAATCACATTCATATTTACTGTTTTGATGGATTTTTGTGAAAATTTACTCTTTTGAGATTTTGATTTGTTTTGATGTGTTTTAATAACTCCTATATGTTATACAAGATATGTTTTATCACCTCAAGAAATTTAATTTTGAATTTACAAAGTTTTAATCGAGTATCAGTCGAAACACGCACAAAAATCTCTAACTGGCTGTATGGCAGGTCACGGTCGACCGCGCAGTCGACTGTCATGTTTTATTTTGAAAATCTTCAATTGAAAGTCGACTGCTCTGTTTGAGCGGTCGACCGTCATTTGCTTCTTTGGCTATTTTGTTGGATTTTTCCTCGTTTCTTTAAATGGTTATTTCTTTGATATTATGGATTATTACTCTACTGTTCTAGATGATATTTTTACTATAGATTACAGTATTTTATAGATAATTATATTTTATTTATAATAGAGTTTTAAATGTATTCTTATGACCTTATTAAGTGAGTTATATGCGTTTTCAAAAGAATTGATATTTTGTGATATTCTACGACATAAAAATATGGTTTTCTGTTATTTAATGGATTTAGTATTTCAATTGGATTCTGGAAATTTATGAGCACATTTAATGAATTTGAATTTTGTTGATTTAAAAGGTTTTCTTATTATAAACATTTTGATGATGGATTTGTGAGTTTTATTGGAAGCTTTGGTGTTGACTTTCATTTTGTGAATCTCTAGGAGTTGAGTGAGAGTCCTATGAACCGGCAAATGAGATTTTGTGGATTTAGACCTGTGGGGTCTTGGGTTTGTTGTTGTGAAATTAAGTCCGGCAGGATGCACTAACTCTAGAGAAGGATAATTTTGTGTTTTTAATAATAACCAACTTAAGGACAGACACTAGCGGAGATGTGATGGAACTTGGGAAACGTAGTATATGCTATTGGTTTAGATCGAACGGATGCGTTCCAGGACTTGTGTGTTGTTCTGTCTCGAGAGGACATTTGTATGTTCGCATTTCGAAGGTCTGCAGACCTATTCACGGAGCATGCAGGGTATCTGGTGTATCTGCACGTCGAGAGCCTCGTAAGCCTATTCGTGGGGTACACGGCAGGGAGGTGATTCTCTGGTTTTTGAGCTATTCTTACATGATGCTTGCACGTCGAGGGTTGTGATACCTATTCGCGGAGTATTCTGGATCTTGTTTCCTCACCGTAGTAGGATTAGTTGCATAACGAGGAATTTAACCCTATAAAGTGGAGAACGATAAGGGCTTGCACCGGACCTATGTATTGTGGGATGCATAGAATCCGACAAGTATGCATTAGAGAGTCAGCATATAGCATTGATGTTTTATTGACTTGGGTTTATGCATGTTGTTTTCTGTTTTTCCTATACTTGACACTTAGCCTAGTCTCACTTAATGTTTTCATGTTTTATTTATTGTTATTTCTTATTTTATTTATTTTTACTGCTGATGCATGTTGTTTATGATTCTATGTCTTATGTTTTATTTATGTTGCATTTATTTTTATGTCACTTACACCGTTATGGCTGACCCCTGTAGTTTTAGGGATTAGGGTTATCTCTAGACTCATATTTTATAGGTAGGTTCTTATAGCATTGGGATCTGGATGCATGTGGTAGAATGATAATGTGGCTTATGTAAATTGTAAAAGAATGTGTTGTAAAAGAAAAGATTGTAATTCAAGGTGTTTGTTTTTCTGCTGTGTTTGTAAAGAATTAATGTAATAAAAGTTAAAAAATTTCTCTGTGTTTTGGCTATGTTTACTATTACAATTGAGGTTGATGCTAGGAATTGTGCCACGTATCTTTGAGATATCATATTGGAAATTCGGAGCGCCACAACATAGGTGGGGAAGAAGATGGGTGATCGGAGTGGGTGATGGAGGGGGTGTTAATATATATTTTGATGCAATCAACTTGATTTTGGTACAATAACCTATTGCTGTCGAGAATTGTATTTTCATATTTTCTTAATATATATATATATATATCGTTATATTGAATGGATTGAAGTATATAAATTGCATTGCATGATCCTAATATACTATTGTCACCATTCTAATTGTCTCATTCTAATTGATCGTCCTATTGTTACTTCTATTGATACCATCGTTTATCGAATTTCTCTAAATTGCATAATGTATTGATTGTATCGATAAAATGTTTAACAAGCCGGGGTCTAAGGGTTGATTTAAGTAGTAGACAATATAGAAACTGTACTCGGGGGAGGGGGCCCGTGTTTTCCTAAAATATTGTGTCGGCTATAGTTTATCGATTGATTGTTGGATTATTGACCACAATATCTCAATTCATCGTGTGGTATTTATCGTGCTAACTAGTGTTTGTTGTTTATCGTGCAACGGAGTTGCTATCGTTATTATTTAGTGTTATCGTGCCGAGTACATAAACTATAGAGTCCACCATTATACTAACTCATTTCTTTTTCGACATTTCTTATCAAATTTTGATTTCAATAATCTCTACATCAATTCTCTGTTTTTAATCCTTTCACAAACCCACAAATTATATTTTTAGTCATTCATCACAATATTATCACACAAGGTCCATTTAAGCATACAAAACTACATCGTCGTCTACTAATTTTTGCTATAGTTCTTGATGCTAATAATAAATTTTTCTTCATGCAAATCATGGCTATAATTTATTCACACACAACTTAAATTAAATGATGGAAACACATACAAGCCATTGATTAACGTCCAATCAATTAATAAGCCATTTTTTTCCAATTAAAAAGTACTCTTTATTAATCTTTTTCATGCATCGTTAATTCAATTTAATTCTAGCATGCTTCCTAATTAGAAATAAGGAAAATCACCCACCTTAATTTGGAGCGAATACAATTAGCAACATCTCCTAAACAAATGTCCTTGCCAAGAGAGCGATCCTCCTCCTCGCCGAAGTGCACACGCACCTCCAAGATGCAATCCGAGCTCCAAAGAATGTCGGCCTCTCCTTTTGATGCAAGCACAAACTCCTCACACACAATCTCAAACTTATAACTCACTTGCTACACTACTAATAATGTATTTTAAACTATAGGTTTTGGAGGAATAATTTGTACAAAAATAACTAGACTGGGGGGGGGGGGTGTATTTATACTAAAATTTGGAGTGAATGGAAGACTAAGATTAAACTAGGAGTTAGAAACAAAGGGCTAGGATTCAAGGAGGAGTTACAATAACCAACCATGATCAAGCAACCACTACCCATGACTCCACTTGAAAATTTCCTTTCCCTCTAAAGATCAAAACCGGCCACACATATGCATGTGCACGTGTACATGCAATGCACGTGCATGCAACTTGTCCCCATTTAACAAAAAATTGTACATTATATTTTTCATAAAAATAATCTTTAAAATGTGTTCTACATTACAAGTTGCATTTAAAATAAAAATACTCATGGGCTTTAGTTTATGGGCCAAAATAATAGTTTATAAAAGATAATAAATAAATTAAATTTGGGCTTAAAGGAAAGGCTTTTGTTTATTAGAAAAAGACCCTTTATATAAAAATAATTAAAGAGCACATATGCATATACTCATCATCATAAAATAATTGTAAAATTTAATATTACAAAAAATATTGCACGTGCACACTACGTGCAAAATAAATAATTTTCATAAATGAAAATCGGGGCATTACAAATATCTTTTATATAAAATTAAATATATGAGAATGGAATTTGTCTTGTAGGCAAAAAGCGAAAAGTTCAAAGAAATGAGAAATAAACAAACTACTCCTTATTGTGGCAGTCGAAAGGGGTTTGCTCGGATAGAATCTGAAACAGTAGTGAGTTAATTATAAATTACTTTTCTTGAATCTATTAAATATGATTTTCATACAAGTTATATTTGTGTTGATGGTTTTGTATAACTGTATAGAAAGAGGAGGGTCCCATATGTCAAGATAAAGTTAGACTTCGCTGTTGGTATCGAGCATATACTAAGAAGAACGGCGAAGCAGGAAAGCCAGATGATGTTGAACTCATAGTATGGTTATAAAATTGTTTTCCCACCTGATTTATTATTAGTTAAATACAGATTCTAATATGTTCACATTAACTTGATGCTTCTTTTATTTTTCAGAATAAGGTGAAAGAAGAATTAGCTTCATCTCCACCTGAAACATTCCACATAGGCTCGGGGTATGGAGGTGATGCTTATTCAAGGGTATTTCACAAGCCTTAATGGCACGGTCGTTTATCAGCGAAGGGAGCAAGAGCCAACTCATCTAAATTTAGTGCATCGATTGCAACTTCCGCCGAAGTAGCTGAGCTCAGAGGCAAGGTTGATTCACTTACTGAAATAATGAAAAGTTTGTCAGCTCTACTTGAAAAGAAAACCAAGTGTAAAAACTCTCACTCAAAGCACAAGAAGCTTAAGAAACACAAGAAATAGAAGAAGGTAAGAATACTTATATTTCATTTGATAGTTGATTGGATTAAACATAAGAGATTTATTATAGGTCCAGAGTGTGGTTCAACCAGAAAAAAATAGTGATGTTGATCACGATGAAGAGAATAGTGAGGATGATCTGGAAGAAGAAGATATTGATGATCTAGTTGAAGAGGGTAGTGATGATGAAGAAGAAGCTTGTGCTGATAATGAAGATGAGGAGGATAGGGATAGTGATGAAAATATGGACACTGATAGTGAAAACGATAGTGATGAGGATGATGATATGGAGGATGAGGATGAGGATAAGCGCTCAAATGAGTGTAATAAGGATCCATTATCACCTACTAATACAACTGATACTCCACAGGTAACTCAATACATCATTGGTATTTTTCATATAGGGTAGCGATCCAGTGAGAACCGTTCTCACGATAAGCTTCGTGAGAACTCCACGCCTATCCATGCTATGGATAATCCAAACTGTTCACATTGTTTAACATAACTAAATTAGTCTAGAAATATAAAATCAAGTCATTTGGTATTCATTTATCCATGCATCATATCACTATAAAAAATAACAATTTTTCAGCCACACAATTTGTAATACTTCAATGCATGGGCAAATCTCAAATGACTTGATTTCTTATCCATAGACTAATTGAGTCATGTAGATCAAAATGAACGGTTCAGATCTTTCAACTAATATCCTAAACAAAAGTTCTCACGTGGTTCTCACCAAAGGAGTTCTCACTCGATCATTTCCCTTTTCATATATATATATATATATATATATAAAATAAAACACAAAGAAAGCTATCAAGTGGTTCTTTTTCAATCCCCCCAAAATCAAAGGCCCAGATTTAACCTCACAAAACACATTTTCCTGAGGTGGTAGTTCACTGTGTACCCCTTTGAAAAAATGCTTCAAAGTTTCGGTTGATAAGGTTTGACAACCTTCAGCTCCGTTATTTGGGCGAGGTGGTGGTGTAGATACTATAGATGAGGTTGTGGGACTTGCAATTGCATGGCCGACCGACCACATCAAAATGTTGGATGCTAACTAGGTACGTTACTCAAACCCGGATTATGCATTAAGGATGTTGATAACTTCTTAGGTTAAGGGGTTGTTTTATTGGTGATAAATAGATCTAACATTACTTTATTGTTTTTTAATTATCAATTGACAAGAATGAAAGTTTGAGTACATTTGAAAGATGGAAAGCTTTTTCAAACTCAAGCAACTAACTCCAGTTTGAGTACATTTGAGTACATTGGATCTAGAGAAGTTGAGACTTATTAGTTAAGGATGTAGGATGCAATGTAAGAAATAATGGCCATAATGGCCATAATTAAAGAATAATCACCCAGATATTAGAGGCAGTGTAAGAAAGTAAAGTCCCCACCGAACAGATTATTAAAGTAAACTATGGGATCAATATCTATAACAGAAATCTAATTTTGGCATCAAAATACTATAACTTTTGTCCAAGTCCACACATGTATAATTCATAAAATGAGTAAGCCTCAGAGTCTTTACGGCTATCACTTCTCTTGTTGCACTTTAGATCATTTGAAGTCATAATTAGATTTCTCATGAATTCAAGGCTGCACCATTCAGTTCATGCTATTTTAAAAGATTTTGATGCTACGACTCTGCCACCATATGACTATTTTGTCTTGTTTGGTATGGTAAATCACTATCATGCAACTTTTGTTCTAAAATTGTTTTACTTTTAGCTTGAACTTCATAGTATATTTTTGGATTAACAAGACATATAGCTACACATTTATGGGTTATGTGGGTTTATTAATTCACCTAGGCCACATTTAGTGTCAGACATTTGTTGTTTTTTTTCTAGTATGATTTATAAGAAAAAGATTTATTTCTTTTTCCCATTAAGCTGCTACTAGCCTGCCATTCGTTCTCACGTACAATACTTTGGTTAATTCTTATAGGCATACCAGTAGTAGATGCACCGGTTAAGATCAGCAGGGTTCATAAACATGGGTGGAAGTATTTTCCTGAAGCTAGGAAGGGTACAAAAGAGACTAATAAGCAAGGGTACAAAAGAGACTAAGAAGGCATACCAGTACCAGTAGTAGATGCTTTGCTTGTAAGTTTAGTTTTCAGAAGGCAGCAAATATTTTATATGAACTCTGTATGGTGAATAATGTCGCTGAAGGCAGCAAATATTTTAGTGTCAGACATCTGTAACAGGAAATAGTGACTGAATATAATGTTTCTGAAGATCTCTTAACAATGACTCAGCTTGTTTAATTTGCAGCTAGTCCTTCAATAACGTGCTAGAATTTTAAAATGTTATATTTCATTGTAGTATTGGTATTTTCTATATATCAATTTTTGATTCATTAGAAGAATTTTTTTTTGCATATAGGTAAAAAGTGTAACGCCCCGATTTCCGTGTAACTGGGAAACCGTGACACGAGCCAGAATCTTTCCTTCAATTAGCCACAATACACAGAAAAACAGGAAAATTTAAAACTTTTTATTTAGCACAAATGAAGGTTACAAAATTGCAATACATTACACAATGTTACAATAATACCTTTATAATCTCAAGTGTTATAATTTTCAACAATTTACATCAGAGTACAATGAATGAAGAACGACACTTGGTAATTCCCACTTGGGTACTTTTCAACAAATAGATAATCAACATAAATATTATAGCAAAACTTAAAATGACATCGACTCCTCGCTTTTCTTGCCTTGAGTCATCCTGAATCTCGCACCTGTACTTCTGCGATCCAGTACCTATTGAAGTGGGGACGTCAGTATTCACTGACACTTTAAGGTTGATAACTAGCAGCGAATCTCCCAAAACAAACATACAACCATGGCAAATGTGTCAGTGTAGTTTAAGTGTTCGTGAGTGCTATGACTAGAATCTAATGCAATATCAACTAAGGCTAGAATGCTCCTATTCTAATATAAGCAAGTCTCTGGAACAGTATGCAGCCCATACTACATACGCCCCATCTCAAGCTGTTTCTTCATATATAGAGATTTGAACCCGCGCCATATATTCTACTTTGGTACCCATCCTGTTCTTGACATAATACTACATGACTGACGAAGTTGCAAGTACAGTCTAGTTCCGTTACTGCAGTCAATAGTGGTGTCCTTGTTTGCTACTATTGCCCAGTCGCACCGAACCCCACTCAAAAGCCAACATGAACTACAAGATAATTTTCAACCTTCTTCCGTACCCTCAACTGGTCATGAGAAGGCATAGAACCTGACGGAATTATAGCGTCTATTTCCCTAGAAAACCCTCTCTTTCTTATCATGGCACATTCAAGAATTAACAATCAAGATACGAAACCTATGCTCCCAGTCATGAAAAAGCACCGCATGTATCCCTTTGACAGGGGAATACATCCCAATAACACCACCTAGTGTCAACCTATAGGAGAGGTTGGATTATAGGGTATCACCCCTAACACCAACTCTCACCTTTTGGCAATTCATAGATAAAAATAGTTAAGTAACTGTTACTACCCTAACGATGTCACTAACCCTAACCAAACAAGCGAGACATGCCACTGTGCTTCCAACTAGACATGAAAAAGTACCGTATGTGTCTCTCTTCTAACCAAACAAGCGAGACACGGCACTGTGCTTCCAACTTGGCATGAAAAAGCACTATACGTGTCCCTCTTCTAACCAAACAAACGAGACACGGCACTGTGCTTCCAACTCGGCATGAAAAAGTACCGTACGTGTCCCTCTTTTAGAGAGTGCAACAATTAACCTGTCTTAACCTAGACTTCACAAGATCTCATCGGATCCACTCATTACCTACAATACCTACATACGAGCCAAATAGGCTGCGTATAAGACCAACCGTTACATACGGCCCAAGTGAGCCACGTATGAGACAACTACATATAACGATCACACTAGAATCAACCTAGAAGCAACAACACGCGCTTGCTAGCAAAGTTTGTTTTTCTATAATTAGAAGAAAGCGAAGAATCCACTAACATTCTAAATTAGGTGTTCTACCAATGAGAAGCCCAAAAGTGACATAGCAACCTTTATTAAGCTAACAATTATTAGTGACCTTCCCCAACCCTTATTTCCCATGAAGGCGGTGAGTGTTCACATGATACGGTCCAATCTTAAGTAGAACCTCATACAACAAAAATCCATGGTTTCTTTTTCAAATTGAACTAGTACCACATGCAACTAGGTTTTTGGGTTCTCTCTCATGTTTGAGCTAGAAGCACCTAGAAGCTAGGTGTATGGGTTCATGGGTCCTTCCTAAATCTTCTCTATAATACTACCATATACAATTTAAGCATGAACCTACAATAATCTAAAACATGGTAGGTAATTTAAACATCAATCCTACAACATTCCTAAGCATGGTATACAACTTAGCATGTATGTGCAACAATCTTAAACATGAATACTACTTAAGTATTACCCTACAACAATCTAAGCATGGTAGGTACTTTAAACATCAATCCTACAACATTCCTAAGCATGGTATATAACTTAGCATGAATCTACAACATTCCTAAGCATGGTAGGTAATTTAAACATTATTCCTACAACAATTTAAACATGGATACTACTTTAAGCATTAACCTAAAGCATGGTATACAACATAGGTATAGGTTTCCTATTACATCCATCCTACAACAATTTAACATGGTAGATAGCATGTGCATCAACCCTAAAACATGATATACAATTTAAGCATGAACCTACAACAATCTAAAATATGGTAGGTAATTTAAACATCAATCCTACAACAATTTAGGCAGGGTATGTAGCATGAGTATCACCTACAACAATCCTACATGGTATATAATTTTCCTACAACAATCTAGGCATGGTATATGACTTTCCTACAATAATCCAAGCATGGTATATAATTTCTATAACTCAAGTATGATTTACTACACTTAAGCATGGTTCTTCTACTACTACTTAAGCATAAATTCTTACTACTAGCTAAGCATGGGTGTTACTTAAGTATGAATGTCTACTAACTACTTAAGCATGAATATTATTTAAGCATGGATATCTACTTACTAGCTATTACAAGGATTATTTCTCTTTACAAATTCAAGTCTTGAAATTATTACAACAACCTAACTTATGAACTATAAATTACATACAACAAAATTACAAGTCCTACTTATTGCAACCTTCTTTTCTTTAACCACTTAGTTCCTACATACAACAAGTTTACCCTTTCTTTTTATAAACAAAAGTTAGCAAGATTTGATAGTTAATCAAGTAGAGAGCAATACATAAATAAAGACTCATTTTTGTTGAGTTCTACAACCTCAAAGGGTATGTAATAATTCTGTTATGCAATTTCATGTGCTTAAGCCAATAGCTCTTGTTTGAGTTCTACATCCCAAATGGGTATGTACACAATGTTCATATGCATATGTGTATGAGTCCAATACAAATCCTACAGCCCAAAATGGGTGTATACACAATCCTCCATATGTTTGTGTCCTTTTAGTCCAAATAATAACAACAAGAATAACATTACAACAACCAAAAGAGTCAATCTTTATGCTCTTATTTTTTAGTTCTATCATTCCTTCCATTCATGTGGTCATCTCCTTTATCCATCATTTTTCATGACCATTGTTTAACACCACAACATACACAAACAAAACAACAACACAACAATCAATCCCACAAAAGAAGGCAAAACAACACACAAGATAACAAAACAAAACCAAACAAACAGCACAAAAGAATGGAGAAACCCCCACCTTAGTTTTTTTTGAAGGAAGAACTAGCTAGCACACCTTCGCCTTCCCCAAAGCTCTTATGATCTCTAAGAAAAACCTACAAATAAAAACTCTCCTATTAGACTTTCTCTCTTTCTCTTCCTTTCTTTCTTTTTGTCTTTATAAAAGTGAGACAAGAGAAGAGGGGAGGGGTATTTATAGTGTGAAGGAGAAGGGGGAAAGTGCAAAATGCACCAACACATTTGCACAAAACCCCCTAGGGTAAATTTCCGGCCATTGGTAGGAGAGGGGGTTTTATATAGATGAGGTGAAGTGTTTTGAGAAGGTGGAGAATGCTAAATTACCAAGGCAATTTTGCAAAAGCCCCCTTCCCTAAAAAAGGGAAGGACCTAGGTAAGGTGGAGGTATGGTGAAACATGGTGAGGTGGAGGAGAGAGATCTTCTAGAAGAGAACTCTCTTAAACTCTTATGCACACTTAATCCTAGGTTTAATCCCTTCATCAAAACCTAACTATCTAATTAGGTTTGTCATGACAAAAGAGAACTATTTTATCCAAAAATACATACCACACAATTTGCACAATGTACTAATTTGGTACAATACACATGTGTATGTATATATATACCGAAAATCTTCGCATAATCCATATAAAAATAATTTAATTTCGAAAATAATAATAAAATAAATTTATACAATGTAATATCCGTCCGGAATATTACAAAAAGATATATAGCGTTCCTAAAATGCTGTAAAAAAAGCTTATCAAAACAGTATCAAAAGACGGCGTTTCTAAAATGTTGTATATTTAATTGTGTTTTCAAAACACTAAACTTTCTGATGGCATTTTGAAAATGCTGTCAAACGTCAAACGACGACTTTTCGGAAACGCTGTCGAAAGGGATAGCATTTTCAAAACGCTCTAACAAAGACAGCGTTTTCAAAACGCTCTCAAAGGGACAGCATTTTCAAAATGCTATAACAAAGACAACATTTTCAAAATGCTCTCAAAGGGAAAACATTTTCGAAACGCACTCAATGGGACAGCGTTTTCAAAACCACTCTAAAAAAGACAGCGTTTTCACAAACGCTGTATACTTTCTATAGCAGGGCTTATAACAGCGTTTCCTAAACGCTATAGTATAATTTTCATAGCATTCTATGAATGCTGTCAAATGTCATATATGTTGTAGTGCTAGAGTCTAAACGACACTTCAACATTCAGAACTAATTCCTAAATAATTTTACACTTGATTATTTCAAATTTTTACTACAAATAAAAGTTCATAATCTAAAATTAGTTCCAAAAAGTACTAATATTAGGCTCATTTTAAAATTCTCGGCGACACATTTCCAACGGTATAATTTTTTTCCTAAATATATTATTAATATAAGCAATTTAATGTAAAATTTATTACAACAAATCTAATTTAAAACTCTTTTTTAGAAAGAATTATATTATATAAATTATAGAGGGGCATGGTTGGAGTGCCCCTTTATTTTCTCATCTCTATAATAGAATATTCCCCGGAATATTTCATTATAGAGATGAGAAATAAAGCCCCACATTGGAGATGCTCTAAGGAAGAAAAGAAAGCGAAGCAGTAGAGCTTCTATAGTGCAGAAGACTAACATAAATGATGACAACACGTGCAGGCCATGTGAAACCCCCCTTAGTCATGTTAATCTATATCTTATACTAATAGGAGAGAGAGTTTATCCAGTCTCTTCTTTTTCTATTTTGAAGTAAAGCAATGAGAGGAAAAATAATTGATTTCTATTTATCTAACCCATGTATTACGCACGATTTTATTAAAAAACCAAAACAAAATAAAAACTTCAATCCATTAAACACAGTCTCTTCTCCTTTCACTTTCCCAATCTCACAAAATCTCACAGTTTTTCTCAAACCCACCTCCATCCCTACTCTCACACACTCCGCCGATCCCTACCTCCTGCGGCCCCGCCGCTTCCTCCCCCTCCCACGCCACTCGCGCCCCCGCTGCCAACCCCTACGCCGCTCCCACCCCCACGCCCTATAACACCCCCCTCCCTCGACAAATTTAGTAATATTTGATTATATAACATAATGGTTTGAAAATGATTTTCTAAACAATCTGCTTATGTGAGAATGATAATAAATATTTCTGTAATTACGGAAGAAATGATATTCATAAGTATCTCCAAATTTTCTCACATTTTTTGGGAGTTCTATATAATTTTATGAGTCCCTCAAAACTATTTTGGGCTGAATGACCCATTTTGTAATTAATTCCAAGGCCCTTACAAAAAATACAAGCACAAAGATAAATACTATCTCTAAACCCACTATCCCCTCAGTCTCATCACGAAGTTAAAAAAAACTGCACTCAGCCTAATATTCAGAGAAACAAACGGAAAATGGAATCCATGCTATGTGGAGATCTTATACATGGTATTGACTGGTGAAGCATAAATTACTGAAGATTACTAATGTACTTAATGCGTCTAGAGTACTCAACCAGCTCTTCGCAATCAAACACCTAGCTTGGAACTGTCGTGGATGTCGAGGGGACACGACAGTTCAAAATCTTCACTCCCTTATCCACTCCACCTCATTCTTAATCACTTTCATATCCAAGAGACACCCTAACACCGCTCATTCTGTCACAACAAACAAACTTGAGATTCAAAATCATTTAGTCCCTGCTAATGGGAGATCAAGAGGTCAATGGCTCATTTGGGATAACATCCAACACCCGGAGATCACGTTCTCCTCACAGAACCACTTTGTTGCAGAATTACGAGTATCTTGGAGATTTTCGACATGGAACCTTATGTGCATATACGGTAAGTGTAACCCTTGTTTTTCATTTTTCGTATTTTTGGTCTATTTTTTTCTTTTCTTGTGTATTTGTACTCTCTTGTTTTTTTTTCTTAGACCGTATATTGAGTTGTTTCAATATATTTTCATTTTCTTTTCTCATTCTTGATTTTTGCGAGTGATTTCCGATTTCTTGGTTGTTCTTGTTCATGGTTGTTGTTTTCGCTCTTTATTGTTGTCTCGTTCTCTTTATTTGTATTTTTTTGGGTGCTCTTGGTGATTTAGTGGTCTACCCCATTCATAATCCTATTATTTTGATCCCTAATTGATTACCAAAGCCAAATTACCCAATCCTAGTTTGAATCCAATTCAATTTGATCCCCATTTATCGTATTGGATTAATCCTATTACTACTCCTAATTACCCACAACCCAATTACCCATTAACCCTAATTCCCTTATATATATATATTACTAATCTCTCTCCCTAAACCCTAACCCTAATCTCCCAAAATCTCTCTCTCCTACTGCTTGCGCCGCACACCCTAACCCGAGCCTCTCCCGGCCTGCACTCCAACCCGCACCACCCCCTGCTCGGCCTGCACATCCCGACACCCAACCCCGACCTTCCCCTTGCCGCACCCGACCACCATCCACCTCCTCATCCATCCCTTCATCGACTCTCTCCCCCTTGCTTTCGTCCGCTGTCGACCAAGCCAGCGACAGTCGGAGCGACACCAGGCCGATGCCGCCATCTCTCGCTATCTTGATCTCTCTCTCGCTTTATGGAGTTTTGCTCGTGTGGTGATTTTGCACGAGTTTGCTTGGATTCGTTGATTCGTAGATTTTCGTTCGTGGGTTTTGTTCATTGTCGGGATCCACTCTCATCACTCTTGATTTTCGTCGTTCTTCATCTTCAGTTAAGGTAAGTAACTTGTGCTCCAATTCCTTTGTTTGATACAAGTCAAAAATACCACCTATAGTATAGTTGGGTCTAGAGACAACTCGTGTGTGTATTATCTTTGATGGGTTTTATCTCTATTGTGAAAACTTGACCATAGTTGCCTCACGACACAATATTGACATGAATTAACTTAGGTTTTACCCGTTCTTGATTTGATCCTGTATGTGAGACTTCTCGTGAGAATTTAGGTAATTGTGGACAACCATGTGGTAGACTTGTTTTAGATATGTTAATTACCCTAATTCATAATGTTTGGACACTTGGTAGACTCAATTTCAAGTTTGGTTGTGTTTTGAACAAGTTTTGTATGATATATGTTGAGTTGTTGTTAAAGGGAAAAATCTGTATTTTGTCACGATCTGTTTTGGTTACTGTTTTGGACTATCTTGAAGTCAGTAACTTAATTTCGGTATAAAACATGAGTTTTAGAGAATTTTATCTATTTTCCAACCCTTCTGACCTTGCTTGATTTCGTTTTTGTATGAGTGACTTATGACTGTTTTACTACAGAGGTGTAGATCTTTTCCAGATTTTGTTTCTTGGTGAATTTGACGACTAAATTATTTTGATACTTGTGCTATATTATTTTGATATAGAACTCTGGTCAGTTTTTCTATACCTATCTAGGGATTACCTAGAATTTTGGTGGATTTTATTGATGAGTTTTATATGCCGTTTCATACTTGTTTATGAAAGTCATACTTGCTGTATTTTGCTCGCTGTCCTGTAAATAATTGCATTTTCACCCTGATTTCTTTTACTGTATGGAAAATATTTGTGAAATATGAAAGTTAGTTTATTTTATCTATTTTCATCTCCCTTTGGCGAATTTGGATTTTTTTTCACGGCTTGCGAGATATTTCAGTTTTCGTACAGCAGTGTTGGGAATTCCAGAACTGCCAAACTATCGTTTCTTGATGTTTTCTTATTTTTTATGACTGAACTAATTTTACTGGAATATTATGAAACTTTATATTTTGATTCTAGACATATAGGAGAATATCCCAGATTTTTCCTAAATTTATTTGAGAGATTTTGATGCTGTTTTTCAGACTGAGAATTCGTTTTACTGATTTCTGACTGAACATGTTGTCTGGATTCAAATCAGTTTTGAGTTATGATTTTGTGAATTACTATATGACTTATTTATATTTGATGGATTCAGTTGGGAGTCTATTTTCCAGATTCTTTGACGGATCTTAGATTTGCATTTCTGTAGCAACGAGATTCACTGTTTTAGTACTGTACTGTCTTGCTGTCCTGAATATGAACATACACTGTTTTGCTCGTTTATGTGACTGTATATCATCTATGCATGCTTGATTGTTTCCCTGAAACTAATACTGATTATACTATATTAGTTTGATATTATTTTATGCACCATCATGTCTGTTTGATGACCATAATAAAAGTAACCAAGCCGGGGTTTCTTAAGGGAGATCTAGTAGTGGGAAATATGGAAACGTGTACTTGGAAGGAAACTAGTGTTCCATACTGCTACTGTTACTGTTACTTTTCTGCTACTATTACTGTTACTGTTACTTTACTGCTACTGCTACTGTTACTGATACCTGAGTACACTGCCCCATTATGGTCCACTATGAAATCTAAATGTGAAACTGTTTGTTGTAGAAACCATGTGTTATGTTTTTGGGGCGCATGAAGTGCTACCTAGCTAGTAATACACACAAGACTGTAAGAATATAAGATTGATACTGTTAGATTGATACTGTGAGACTGATACTGTTATACCGTTATCCTGATTCACTGGTGTACTGAGCTTACTGTTACTGGACACTGTTAGTTGCCATATGACACTGTAATTGATATAAAACATCTGTACTGTTAGAATACCATGCTAGTTAACTTTGTTTGACTAATTCATGCTAGTTATCACTGTTGATGTATTATTCCATGTTATTTGTTAGTTTTTCCATGTGCTTGTATCCTACATTATAAGTGCCCGTAACTTGCAATTGACGGGTACTTGTTTTCTCTTTCCTTCTCCTGCAATTATTAATTGCAAATCAGAATGGTCAGCTGCCCGACAGTATTGGCGAAATGAGATATTAGTGCTGGATTTCTTATTTATTAGTATTATTATTACTGTTGCTTTGGAACAATGTATTTTGAGTACTTGGATATTTATTTTGTATTTGGGCGATGTGACTCAGGATATTTGACTTGTCCAGATTCTGATTTATTTGAGAATATTATATTTTGTTTCAAGTAAATTCTGTTGGTTTATTAATTCAGTTATGCATGTGTGGTTGACTCTTTTGCTTCCGACTCTGATTATTTTGTGAGATATTGTAAAGATTCCTGAATAGCTTATGGATGATGAAAATCATTCGCTGGGCTTTTGTTGCATATCCGTATTTCGTATTATTTTTGAGAAGCGGAGCGTGACAGTAAGCCCAATCATCAAGTAAGAAGTGATTTTTGGAATTCTTGCATGGCTGAATTATCAACCTTACCTTATCCACTACTTGTTAGGATTGTGGCCTCAAATACACGTATGCACGGAGTACTTGAAGTTAGAAAAGAAGAGGAGGAGACAAAGACAGTAAGAGAAGACAACAACAAGTTGAAGAAGTGCGACTGAAGAGTTGAGGTCGACTGACCGGGTGTTCGGTCGACAGACCCAAGCTGCTGAGAGTTCTTCGAGTGTACAGGGTTCAACAGAGAAGGAGACGGTCGACCGTGCAGTCGGCCGATCATGTCTCAGGTGTGGGCTTTACACGTTGCGGTCGACCGACCTGGGGGTGTGGTCGAATGTCAGTGGCGTTGTGTGTTATTCGGGTAGACGAGTTTAAAGCCGAATAAGCTGGATTTGTGTTTATATTTTAGAGTTTACTTGGGGGCTATATATATGGCTGTAGACTCTAGTGTTTGTATCACTGATGAGATCAAGAGGTAAGCCTTTATCATTGTTCAACTTCAAGAGGGGATTGTGCTGAGTATTTCAATGGTGAGGGAGAGAGATTGAGAGTTGTAATATCTTTTGTAATCTTTGTATTTCTTGGGGAATAAGAAGTATTGGTTATCTCAGCATATTGATTGTGTTCTTGTAAGATCTTGCATATATCGTGGTAGCTTGTTTTGGTTCATCTAAGTCTGGTTTACTTCTACTATTAGCACTACGAGTTGTGGTAGATTCTTGAACAAATGGTATCAGAGCTCTGTATTCGAGATGACCGATAGCAAGTTGAAGATTGAAAGGTTCGATGGGAGATACTTCACGATGTGAAAGATTCGGATGATAGCGTATCTTCATTAGAAAGATCATGATGGTCCGTTGTTTGATGAGAAGCCGGAAGGTGGAGACAAGGATGCGAAGGTCTTGGCGAAGTGGAATCATTTGGATCATAAGGTGCTAGGGAAGATTCAGTTGGGGCTGAGTAGGACAGCATTCTTTCATATCTCAAAGGCAAAGACCACAAAGGAGGCTATGGAGATTCTCAAGGATATGTATGAGAAACCGTCGATATCTAATCAAATTCTTTATCTGAAGAAATTGGTTAATATGAAGTTAAGGGAAGGGGGTTCAACAGAGCATGTGAACAAAAACTGTATGGTTTATAACCAGATGGAAGCTGCAGGTTTGAAGTTTTTAGGGAGGGGGTAGTCATTGTTACTTCTATCTACCTTACCCGATAGTTATGGTACGGTGGAACAGACTATTACATGCACTATGACAGGTTCGACGACTCTACAGGATGTGGTGAGTAACATTCTGAACAAAGATGTGAGAAGGGTGAGAAATGGGGGATATCCATCATCATCTTCTAGAGATTTTGTAATGTCTGTTGAGAGGAGACGTGTGAGATCCAAGAGTAGTCAGAGAAGAAAGGATCATAGTAGTTCATCAGAGAGTGAGTCTGATGACAGCGATGGGGAAAATGGGACTGAGTTCTGGTATTTTCACAAGAGAGGTCACATGATGCGCAGTTGCAAGACTTATATGAAGAGGAAGCAGGAGAAAACGAAGAGATATCTCAAAGGAAGCTCAAGTGGGGCTTGTTGAAGAGTAATGCTTATCAGCTCGGGAGGAGCTGGGCACTCAAGATTGGTGTATTGATTCGGGAGCTTCTTTTCATTGCACTCAGAGGAGAGAGGTGTTTGATGACAACTAGGAGGGTTCTTTTGGAGATGTGATCGTGGAGAACGGTCACCGGTGTTGTAGCGCCCCGAATATCCACCAATTAAAATTAGAAATAAGTGGCGCAATTTCCAGAATCAACTTCAATGTAAACATAAACACAGTATCAAATACAGAAAAAATAGATCATTTTTATTACAACTGTTCTTTCTTTCATTTACATAGCGAAAAATTTAATACATTTATTACAACACAACACAACACTTAAACTTTAATCATCTTAAATCCAAGCTTCTACTTTACTCGGGTAACTCACTTGCAGGTCCTGTGAAAACCTTTACTCGGGTAACTCACTTGCAAGTCCTGTGAAAACAATTGAAGAGTGGGCACGTCACTTGAAGGAAACTGACGTCAACTATAATAATAGTGATACTTCTAGATCTCACAATCACAATCTTGATGCATATTAATATAACAGTAATGAATAATGCATAACAGTAATAAATATAACAACAAGTGAAACAAACTAACATACTAATAACATATGGAACATGAAACAATGATGAATGAAACGTAAAATAACAAGTGAAGCTAGGCTACGTGTCAAGTGTATGAGATGAAAATAAAAAACAAGCATGCATAAAACAAGTCAAGAAACACAAATCCATATGATGATTTCTAATGCATACTTGTCGGATTCTATGCATCCCATACTACATAGGTCCGGTGAAAGCCCTTATCGTACTCCACTTTATAGGGTTCAATCCCTCATTATGCAACTAACCTACTACAGTGACTATTACGAGATTTAGACATTTTGCGTGTACCTAGCCCATGCCTCGTTAATTCTGGAGGTCAATCTCTATCCACAGATAATTCCGGAGACTATTTCACTGACACCTGCGAATTTTCGAGAATACCCCACCACGCACAGCCATCCCATGAGCGTCATCTCGATCCCAATAATTCTGGAGATCAGCCCCACTCCGCAGGTAATCTCGGAGACTATTTTACTCACACCTCGATAATTCCGGGGACTATCTCACACCGCAGATCATCTTGAGGCCCTCATATTCATGTTTTCTCCCATTTCACCACAACTCCAATTAGTGCTTGTCCTTATATTTATTATGTTTAAGTAGAATCACAATTTCCCTAGAGGTTGTGTACCCTACCGGACTTAACATTACTGAATCAAAACAAAAGTCTCACTGACCAAATTCCAACAAAATCCCACTTGCCGGCATGCTAGGGTCCCACCCAACCTCTAGAGTCTCATAACTCAATTATCATCTCAAATATTTCTTTGTGTCACATAAATCCAAATCACCTAGCTCACAACGAGGATTTCCCTCATTTCCAATAGTCAAGCCAAGTACCTCCGTGTACAACTATATCCGCATAAATTGTCAAAACTGAAACTAATATCAATAAAATGAGATTTATGTCCTCAAATAGTAGGAAAAATCTGGAATGTAATATTCTTGAATTTTGAGAAACATTTCCTTTCGAAAACCACAAACATCTGAGTTAAATTCTATTAAAATTTGAAAATACACTGTCTGAAAGTACTAAAAATCTGAGTCCAATTGCTTTGTAAAAACTGAGGATCATCATTTGAAAATTGGAAGAAACAATCATTCAAAGAAAGAAAAACTGCAGCAAAACAGAGTGTGAAAATCAAGACATGAAAGTCGACCGACATTCAACAGTACAAAAGTTGCAGTCGACCGACAACATTCAAAGAGGAAACACAACTCAAAATCAAGGCAGTCGACTGGTCGGCACAGTACAAAGTCTGCAGTCGACCTCCAGTAGAAGTGATGGCAACAACCTAGTCATGATAGTCGACCGTACAACAAGTCCAAAAGAATTGCAGTTGACTGGCAGGCAATCTGTAGTCGACTGCACGGTCGACTGATATGCAGTCTACAACATCCATTTAAATCTCAAAGATCTTTCAAACTGATATATGTTTATATTGATTTCATATAATAAAAATTTGTAACAAAAATAAGTGTTTCTTGGACAGACAATCTCAGTATATACATCAACCAAATCCTTTCATAAACTCCATATAAATCCCAATTTCCAAAGTCATAACATTGAATAAAAGATTTTAAAGAAAACTTTTCATATGAACATTGCGAATACTCTAATGCATTCAAGATTCTTTCAGATACAATGATATGTGTACACATATGCGTGTCCATACTAAAATCTAGCCACTTTGGAAAAACTGATAATCATTGTTTGTAACTGCACTTTGTAACTGCCGAATGCAGATATTCATTCAAGAAAAAGATACAGTAAAATAGAGAGTGGAAAAAATCCAATTTCGGCAGTTGACCGGCTGCATCAACACATGAAACTGCATTCGACCGACTGCAGTTGACCGTAGGGTCGACCGACAGCGGTCTGCAACAATCAGATTACTAAATTGAAATCCCTTCAAACATATATATATATATATATATATATATATATATATATATATATATATATAGGGAAAAAGGGGTATGAGCAACTTGTTCATTTAGTAAATAAGCAATTGATGATTTGACATACATGTGATTGGAAAATCCTTAAAAGGGTTAGTTGTTCAATGTGTCACATATAATTTCTCATTTACTAAATGAGCAAGTTGCTCATATCCCTTTTACCCATATATATATATATATATATATATATATACTAGGTTTGCCCGTTGACACGTGCCTACGGCACGTCTTCGGAACGGTGCACCTTGTTTGATCATAAAAAATGGTTTTGGAGGTCCAGCAAATTAATTGAAGTAGCAAACATAGAGCAAAAAACATATTATATGTTTTTTTGATTTTTTTTGAATTATTTTAAAATTTTTTAAAACTTTAAATTGTTAAATTTTTTAATATTTTTAATATTTTAAAAATTTTATTTTCTTAATTTTTTTAATAGAAGAGGGAGAAAAAGAGAGAAAATTTTTTTTAAATAAATATAAGAGTTGTTTTGGGTGGGAGATTTGAATTTGAGTTTTGGGGGGAATGTTTTGGGGGAAAATATGTTTTGTAAGGTTAGATCTGGGCCTTTGATTTTTTGGGGGATTGAAGGAGAGCCACTTGATAGCTTTCTTTGTGTTTTATTATATATATATATATATATATATATATATATATATATATATATATATATATGTACATGATCAAATCTATAATATAGCATGTGCATCTTATCCAATCCACCTCAGTTCATTAATCAAATCCATCCTCAAGAATAAACTAAACATGATCATCACATATTAAAAATTTGATTTTTATTTTATGGAATCAATTAACTCTATCACAACAATCAATTCATGGTAGAATCACTAATATATGCTTTTGAAAATCAAAGATCCACATAGAAATTTCTAGGATGACATCTACTCAATCATGATCTAAGAACATATCAAAGGAGTCAAAGAATCATTCACCAATTAGGGTTTTCATTCATGAAGAAGTTAATTAACTACTATTTATAGAGATTTATCCCCGAATAGATCCACATCAAGTTTTATAATCATGCAAGATATATCATATTTGATCAATCATCATCATATTATACAAGCATATAACAAATCAAGCGATGAGAAGTACCACCTACCTTAAAGAATATTAACTTGAAGAACAATAGTAGTAATAAAGAAAAGCCCCTTTCCTTCTCCTTGCAAAAATCCAAGATCCAAGCCTCTATTCCAAGAAAAATAATGAAGAAAATAGGGTTTATGTTCACAACAGGGCAAAACGGCTGCTGCTACTATATAGGCTGGGGGAATTTGATTTTCAGGGTTTCCACAATATTTTCAAAAAATATTCCTTAAGATAATATCTTTACATATATAGATCCCCCCAAAAATCAATTTGTTAAATCAATTTAAACAAAAAAATATATTTTCTCCCTTAATCCCCAATCCGGCCGGCCCTGTGTGCAGCCCCAAAATTTAAAATTTTAAAATTTTACCCCAAGTGGCAATTTTACTCAAAAGTCCTTCATTTTGAAATATTTGCAAACTTGTCATAATTTATTCATAAAAATCCAGAATTCTGACTAAGAAAAATATTTACAATAAAGCCCCCAACAATTTCCAAAATTGCATATATATATATATATATATATATATATATATATATATATATATATATATATATATATATATATATATATATACACACACACACACACACACACATACATATATATATATATATATATATATATATATATATATATATATATATATTCAATAAAATAAAATAAAATCAAATTAGGGGGGAAAATATATATCCCCCAAATCTCTCTCATGTCAACGGTTTACCAGAAAAGTCCAACAAAATTTTGAATTTGAATTTTGCCTTTAAACGATATTTTGCACAAAAACCCTTTTCTTTCAAGGTATTTACAAAAATAGTTTCTTCAATCATAAAAATTCCAAAAAAATCAAATATATCTAATTATGAATAATAAAATTTATTTGGCAACCCCAAATTCCAAAACTTGTATTTCGAAAATATTTGCACGTGTTTTGCACATGCAAAAATGACCATTTCACAGAAATTGAAAATAATTAAATAAATTCATTTAATTTTTTTTATTAATTCAAATATTTTATTTAAAATTACGGGGTGTTGCAGGTGTCTTGTATGAGGGGTTGGTACTTTTTACGTGAAAGCCAATGATGATCAGTGTTTGTCTTGCGGGAGACAAGGCATGTTCCAAACTTGAAGGAACATCTTATCCCAATTGGATGGCTAGACAAAGAGGGTATGTCTACTAACGTTGGTAAACTTTTTACCTCTGAGTTGTCTAGGCCTCATGATCAGCCCAAAAATCTGAAAATCTGGAGTTTTCACTCCAAGTGTTAATTTTTCACAAAAGCCCATCTTTTTGTAATATTTACAAATAGGTCAAATAAATATCAGAAAAATTCATGAAATTCACAAATAATACTTAATAATAAATATTAGGTTTTCACAAAATAAATTTCTAACTTTGAACTTCCCAAGGAAATATTTGCACGTGTAAAAAGATAAATTTCAGAAAAATATTTATTAAATCACAAAAAATCATTTTAATTCATTTATTAATCTCAAAAACATTATTTAAAAATCTAGGGTGTTACATCACTCCCTCATTTGAATAGTTCTGTCCTCAGAACTACTACTAATAGGGACCAAACAATATAAGCAAAGAGAAAATGCAATCACATAAATGGAAATTTAGTTTAAAGAATACAATCACACAAAGGAATGTAATTTAACAAAAGAAATAAAATTTAATCAAAAAAATACAATCATACAAAAATCTCAGGAAAATCCTTCTGCATGCGATCCTCCGGCTCCCAAGTAGCTTCCTCAAACTGCTGGTTCCTCCACAATACCTTGACCAAAGGTATCACCTTATTCCTCAACTGTAACACCCTGCAAAATAGCATATAATTATTGTGCATTATAATCAGTGTATAGTTTAGATTTGCACGCGATTATGTATTTTTCTATATGAATATAAATAGTTGCATTCACGGTGGTGCACGAGAATGAGAGAACCATCACTAGTACATACACTAGTTTTTTTTAGTGTGATTCTTACGCAAATATTTATTTGTATGATTCTATAATAAATATTTTTGCCATGCACTCAAATCTCATCCACATCTCTCATCTCATCTTGATCAATGGCTAAATATCAAGACATGCAAAATATCTCCTTAAAACCATGAGATTGAAGCTTGGTTTTGGAGAAACCACCATGCCACCTCACCCCCCTACTACCCCCTCGGCCGGCCACCCCCCTTGCACACCGCCTCATCTCTTCTCACTCATTAAAACCCCATCTCTTCACTCCCATTTCCGAATTCTGATTTTTTTTTGAGAAAGAGAGAAGGTGAGAGTGAAAGAAGGCAAGAAAAAGAGGAAATCAAGAGCTTTTAGAGGAGGAATTAAAGGAGGGAGGCCAAGCTACTCTCATCTTCTCAACTACACTCAAGGGTGGGGAGTTCTCTAAACCTTGTTCTTGTTCTTCTTGTTTGATTTCTTGCATGAAATGAGTAATAGTAGTATGAGGATGATTGATTAGAACTAGTTTGTTTATAATCTGAAACTGAAACAGAAAAAACATGATCTGCATGCTATATTCCTGAATTTCTAGAGAGCAAAATAAATAGAATTTGATCTTGAAATTTTTACAGAATGATTTTATGTATGTCTAGAAGCTACATGATTTATTTTGGATTTTTATGATATTACTTGGTATTTTAATAAAATCAATTTTGATGACTGGGTCGTAAGGTAGAGACTGGTTCTGTCTATTATAGATACTGAACTTGTGGAAATTTTTAGAATTAATTGATACATGATCTATTTCTGAAATCTTTACCATGATATCACGCATAAATCTAGACTCTACAGAAAAACATTGGAATTATTTGGACGACATTTGATACATGTTCAAAATTAATTAAGTAAGAGTATTCATAATAGTGACTGAAGAACAATAGAACTTTTATACATGATTGTAATAGGTAGAACTCATTGAATACGTGGAATCTGGATTGTGATCTTTTGTGCATACTATACATGATGATGTCTAGTTTTTGAAAATACATGTTTTATAATTATTGGCTATGTATGTGATTTATTGTGAGATTTTAAGCATGTACTGTGCAGAACCTAGTCAGAATTGACACCTTGATAAGATTCTAACCTTATGGCTCTGTAAGAGCAGAATTTGAGGAAGTGTACAACTAGAAAGTTCTAGTAGACATCCCGAGCCTTCCAAAAAGCCTTATGTCAAGAATTCCTGTAAGTAGAGTAATAGATATGATTTTTGCAAGTTGGAACAGAAACCAGATTTTGAGCTGTAGGCTCTATTTGAGTAGTGCATTATATGTGGTTCTGTATACCTGAGAGAGAAGACTGTTTTACAGTATTCAAATGAAAAAATTTGGATTGGTGATCAACTAGGGAGTTGTAGAGGACATGTACATCTTTTCATAGAACTTGGATTTGTATCATTCCGATGAGTGAGTAGATTTTTATGCTATTGGTAAGGTGCAACCAGTGTACAGGAAGTACACAGGCTGAGGTTTGTGAGGCTATTTTGAGCAATTAGATGATTAAATCTGAGGTGATAATCAACTAGAGAGTTGTAGCCTAGGTCTTTAGCTTTCCATAATAGGCTAGAACACCTAAATCCGAGTTGTATTGTGGGATTTATGACCTTTTTTAGGTTTCAGGCAGAAACGCCATAGTTTGGATTAGTCGTGATTTTTGACTAAGTGTTGGAAGTACCTTCTCCCCTTTTGTGGACAAGAGTTAAATAACTTGTTATTGGGGATGATTGGTGTCTATTACTGGTCTTGATGGTGTTTGACTCCTGTTGAGGATGTTGTGACTCAAGTTAGTCACTAGGGTAGGGTGATACCCTACGTTTATCGACTCTAAGATTATAACTTCTGCCGAGGTGTTGGACATCCGATAGGTGCCGTCAAATTCTATTCATGCCAGTTAAGGGTGAACGCGGACCGTGGTGATGGACGAAATTCCAAGCTAGGGAAAGTGGCGAGCAGGACATTGTGTCACCGGGGCCATGGGTCAATAGGCAGAGTTTTTAAAGAAACTTTATCAACTGAATGGATTAGAGTGAGTCTTGGATTAGAGTGATGTGTTAGATATTTGTAAATTGCATTAGTGCTAGTAAGCCTTAGTCGGGTGTTGCACTTTTCCTGTCGTAGGGATACGGATAGTGTTTTCAGGTTTTGAGAACATGAGTCTCGTATTTCGATCTGTTAATTCCCAAGGAGCCGGGGTAAGGAACGGGGAGAGAAACTCCTTTCGGATAGGGGGATTTGACCCTCGAGGTCGTCGTGTTCCTATGCACATGGGTTTTGTCTTTATATATGATTTTTTTTGACGTCATGGGTACATGGTTTTGTACCAGAAGGTTTGTCACGGCTTTTTGAGTGAAGTCCATGCTCGGGTACTAAGTGGCAAACGCGTCAACCACTTTAGTGACTACAGTAACAGACAAGACCGAATAACTGCAACCTCCTCAGACACGGTAAAATCTATTGGGAACAGGATGAGTACAAGAGTATGATGCATGGCGAGGGATTGAACTCTACATTTAGGAGAGGCGAGCTCTTTGGAAAGTATATAGTATGGAATGCATATGTTTCCATTGAAGTTGATTTTGGGGAAGTATATAGTATGAGATGCATATATTTCCAAATAAATTGCATTAGAGTAGGTGCATCGTGTGCAATCCTTGTCTGTGCATTAGATTAGGTCATGTCATGCATTGATCTGGAACGTATGTAGTATGGGATGCATGCGGATCCAGAGTCCCAAAGTCTTACTTACATTAGAATAAGGCATGTGACTAGTTCATTTAGTTGTTAGACCATGGCATACACGAACACTAGGGAATTAAGATGCACGTTTCTTTTCCCATTCAAGATGGTTTGTGGTTGCCAGTTTGGAGATCGCTGTTTCTTATTAGCATTGCATTAGTAGAATTACTAACGTTCCCCACCTTTTAGGTACCGGTCCTACCTTTCGAGCAAGTGCAGAAATATCAGAGTCGTGCAGCGGAAGACTCAAGCCTAGGGGCAAGTCCCAAGGAAGAAGATTGACCACTCTGTGGAGTTTCGGGGGAGATCAGTCGACTGCCATTCCAGGAGACAGCTGATAGCTTTACAAGAGGAGTTGGTAAATATTTTGTAATAAGATGTAATAAGTTAATGTAAATTGTATTCTTGTTCAAAAACAAGATAATGGTTGTAATCGATGATGTAATGACTTTATTTGGTAATAAAAAGTTTTTAAATTTCCATGTTATTCTGTGTTGAGATGCATTTGAAGGCAAAGATTCTGGTTGCATCACGGATGTCCGGTAACGGGGATCCAGGGCGTTACATCAACACCTTCTCCCTACGATCAACAATCTCCGCAGGCTGCTTCTTGTAACTTAAGTTCAGCTGTAGACCTTCAGGCACTTCCACCAACTTATGATTCTGATCCGGCACATACTTTCTCAACATCGACACATGGAACACATCATGCACCTGTGCCAATTTCTCCAGTAGCTCCAATCATATGTTGTCTTACCAATCCGCTCCAAAATTCTGTATGGCCTAATGTACTTTGGCACCAACTTGCCTCCTTTTCCAAGCCTGATCACTCCTTTAGTCGGAGACACCCTTGAGAAAAACTGCATCCCCTACCTCAAAATCCAAGTCCCTTCGTCGAGTGTCTGCATAACTCTTCTGCCGACTCTGAGCCTCGACCAACCTCTTACGAATCAGTTCGATCTTCTCTGACATCTACTGCACCATCTCAGACCCAAACATCTACCTCTCACCAACTTCATACCAACAAATGGGTGTCTTGCACTTCTCCCTGTACAGAGCTTCATACGGAGCCATCCCAATACTTGCATGGTAACTGTTGTTATAGAAAACTCGACCAATGCCAAGTACCTCTCCTAACTGCCACCAAAATCCATAACACAAGCCCTCAACATATCCTCCAATACCCAATTCACCATTTTAGTCTGACCATCGGTCTGCGGATGGAAAGCAGAACTGAAATTTGTACTGGTACCCAAAGCTGCTTGCAAACCCTTCCAAAGCCTCGAAGTGAACCTCGCATCCCTATCGAAAACAATCGACATAGGAACTCCATGAAGTCTTACATTCTTATCAATGTACAGCTCTGTCAGTTTCTCCAACGCCCAAGTAATCTTCATAGGTAGAAAGTGAGCTTACTTCGTTACGCCCAGAATTCCAAATAAGTCTGAATTCGAAGTTCCACAGGATTTGTTCACTACACTTCATACAATTTTACAAGAAATTTAAAACTTTTATACAACAATGTTTACATCAATGCAGCGGAATTAAAATTACAACGTAATACATGAAGTAAAAAACAACTTGAACATTTCTTTAAGCAACATTCATTCTTTAGTCCTTTCATTCATTTTATCCTGCATAGAAACTGTGGGCATGTCAGTTGCATACAGCTGACGCTAGGATATAATACATCAAATTCTCTTACTTGGAAAGCACAAACTTGATCACAAACAAAGCTAAGGGGGATTATCTTATTGATGTCGTGTGTGATGGTGAACTTAGTCTTAATGCAGTTATTTATTATTTCATGACACTAATGCACACTTGTTCGAACTTATACATCCCTTTCTACATAAATCCGAGGGTAAGCCCTTAACCGTTCTTCATCTTGTAAGGTTAAATCCCTTGTTATGAGTTAAACTACTACGGTAACTACGGTTAGTATCCTAGATTTTTTATGAATTACGAGCCCATGTCCAGACAGCCTGGAGGGGAATCCTACGTCATGACATAACGCATCATGCAAAAAACCTATGGAAAATTCGCCTCCGTCATGGAACGATGGCACTACATAGTCACCAAGCACCCCACAAGCGTCGCCACGGTCCCGATAATTACGGAGATGTATCCATATCATGACATGATGCATCATGCAGACATCCTATGAACACTTTCACACCGTAGATCCGAGACCCTCATACTTGTGTTTTTCTCTTACTTTCACCACATCTTCACTGTAGTGTGGTTCTTAGATATTTGAATCATGAATAAATTAATACCCTAGAGTTAGCGTTACCCTACACTGGTCTTAAACATCAATTGTTAACCAGGACCCTATCTTGGTCTTTTATTACAACATTTTTTTCAAAATTTCATTCATGCCGATGTAAGGACTTAGCTAAACTTTAGTTTTCAACCTCTTTTCATGTTCACCAAAAATGAGTGTTTATACTCACAAATTTTCACATTTCGTCATGATCTTTTTATTTCATTTTCCATGCACACTTGCATATATTAAACATCAAATTTCATCTATTAACTTACTCAAATTTTCCATATCAAAAATCTCAATATTGAACTCTACACAAAAAATTCTTCACATTCGAAATTTTCCTTTTATTATTCAAAAGTCACATTCTAATTTTTTTATATATCAAGTTTCCCAAAAATTTTACTTCCAATCTCCTTATAATATGTCAAATATTGTAGAAATAGTTTTTATGAAGTCTTGGTAATTTTAGAAAAATATTAGTAGTTTTATCAATTTTTTTATACTAAAAAAACTCATATATATTGAAAATATCAAAAATTTAGGGAAAAAGGCAGTGGTCGGTTTCGAATCCAAGACCAACACCCCCGCCCTGCTACAGTAACAGATCCAAAGCGCACCCAAAGACCAATAAGTCCAGAGTGACTAACCGTTATAAGGTGAACTCAGTTTATATTTAAAGTATGGTTTCAGTGATTTCATTTAAAATCTAAATTTGATAAAAACGGAGTCCCTTTCAAGACTCGAACCTGAGACCTCCTTTACTATTCACAGCGTTATAAACCCACACTATAAACCAGTATGCCAAATTCCATTTTCTATTATACTCATGAGTTAAAATTGCAAATTCCATTTTCTATTATACTCATGAGTTAAAATTGTTTTATTCTACAATTATGAATCTAACTCCTTTAATAAACTCGATTTCTCAATCAAAATGTACTTATGAAAATCTAAATCTTTTTTGAGAATATGTTTATTTGAAAACAGTTTAGTATATTTATCTAATTTGCAAATTCTTATTTTGAACAATATAATAGAGACTATTCCTTTTATTTCCTTTAAGGAATGAAATAATCAACATTGAAATTTCTATTCTAGATGAATCTTTTATCTACTTATTCCCCATTTATTCACAATGTGTTTGTACAATTTTTCATTCTCTAACATAGTTAATGCTCTTAAGTTAATTTTATCTTTTGCAAAACTAACTTATTTTCTTGTGATTCAAAGAGACAACATATTTGACAATCAAGTGAATATAATATTACTCATGCAATATAAATAAATTTCAACACTTATTGTAACTTTCTACTAATCAAATAATTTCGCAATCCATGGGTGTTATTTTACATTCTACACACTACTTTACACAATTTATCCACACGCACAATTTTCATACAATCATAGTTCATTAATTTATATATTTTAGCATGAAACATATTAATAAAGCAGCATGATAAATCTTAATCCACTAATCTTAATTCATTCTACTAATTTTCTTGTTTTGACAATCAAGAGTTTTTTTTTTCTTACTAGTCTTTTTGCCAACACACGGTAAATTTTTACTCGTTTCTCTAGCATATTCATGAAATCAATTACTAGCATGGTAACTACATTAGAAGTACAGAAATCATCCACCTTTTTGAAAAACAAAGAAAAACTCCTAAAGAAACTCCTTGAAAGCACGATTAATTCCCTTCTCCTCCTAGATTGTGCAAAATCCGAGCTCCTCCTCCTAGCAAAACCCGAGCCTTCTCCTCCTCTTGCTTTGGTCGGCCTCCAATGGAAAGGAATACAACTCTCTTTCTTTTTTCTAACACAAATTTCTTTTTCACACTATCTTTTTCTCACAAATGCATTTTTCTTTCTCTTTATCTTAAAGATTTCTAAATGCAAGTGATAAAGAAAGACAAGGGAGGGGTATTTATACACATCTCAAGAGTAAATGAAGGGTTGAGATGAGTTTGGATGAAGGGCTAGGATACAATTGGGAGTTAGAAGAACTACTCATCATCAAGTAACCAACTCTCCATTCTCTCCATCTCTCCCACTTAAGCATATGGCCGGCCTCTCCTTGTGTCCCATTGCACATGCATGTGCAATGCACGTGCCCTCACATGCACCCTAGTTGTTTGTTCATTTAACTGTTAATTAATTTGTTACATGATCATGACTACCCTACAAGTGTCTTAATTAATAATAAAAAGTAATTAGTGGGCTAATCTAGTGGGCTAAAATCCATGGGCTCTTAATTAATTAATGAATTAATTAATTCTAGATGGGCTAGAATTAGACTATTAGGCCTAACAATTAATAATAGATAATAATAGGCTTTTTAAAAGAGAATGAAAATATTTGTTCATGACATTAAAATAATTTTTAAAGCCAAATACACATTAATTTGCACGTGCAAAACATGTAAAAAAAATGAAAATATTTATATTTAATTATTTGAAAATTCAGGATGTTACAGACTTAGTCAAATGGTCCACAATAACCCAAATTGAGTCATTGCCCTTTAGACTCCTCGGTAACCCTGCGATGAAATCCATGCTGATATTCTCCTACTTCCATTCCAGAATGGGCAAAGGCTGTAACAAACCTCTAGGCCTATGATTCTCTGCTTTGATCTTCTGACAAGTCAGACATTTTGCCACAAGGTCTGCCATATCCCTCTTCAAACCGGACCACCAAAAGTGCTGTTTGGTTTCCTTATACATCTTTGTGTCTCCAAAATGTACTGACAACAAAGTACTGTGTGCCTTCTGCAAGATACTCTCTCTCAGATCTGCATTCTCTGGGACACACAGTTTCTCACTCATCCATAGAACTCCATCTTGGACACGGAACTCCGATAACTTGCCTTCGGAAAATTGTTGCACATCCTCTGAATCTCTACATCTGATTTCTGACCTTCCATAATCTGCTATCTCAAAGAAGGCTGCAGCCTAACTGAGCCAAAGATGCTCTCAAACTCTGCAGTACCACCTCGATGCCTACCTAATCAAACTCTGCTGCCAACTCTCTCTGAGTAGTGATCAAACTTGACAAACTGCTCTTTTGACTAAGCCCATCAGCCACAACATTCGCCTTGCCTGGATGATACTTGATCTCAGGACGAATGTCTTCCAACACTTCCAACCACATTCTCTGCCAATGATTTAGATCCTTCTGCTGATAAATGTACTTCAGGCTCTTGTGGTCGGTATACATGTTGACCTTCTATCCATATACATAATGCCTTCACTGCTTCAAGGCAAAGATAATAACTGCAAATTCCAAATCATGCGTCGGATAGTTCTTCTCATGCGGATGCAACTACCTTGAACCATATGCAATAACCTTCCCTTCCTACATCAAGACACACCCCAAGCCTCTGAGAGATGCATCACTGAAGATATCATAGTCCTTCCCAGCTTGCGGCAAAGCTAAGATAGGCGCAGTCGTCAACCTCTCCTTTAGCTCAAGGAAACTCGCCTCACACTTATTAGTCCATGTGAATGCCACATTGTTCCAAGTTAACCCTGTTAAAGGAACTGCGATCTGTGGCCAATTCTTCACTGCTTCAACCTTCTTAGGATCGGTGGCCACTCCCTCCTTAGAAAGGATATGACCAAGGAAAGATACCTCAAACTTTCAAAACTCACACTTCGACAGCTTAGCCTACAAGTTATGCTCCTACAACTTTTTTAATATCTCCGCCAAGTGCTTAGAGTGCTCTTCCTCTGACTTCGAATACACCAAAATATCATCAATGAAAACCACCACGAAGGAATCAATAAACGGCTACAAAATCCGATTCATCATATCCATGAACACTGCCGGCGCATTTGTCACTCCCAATGGCATTACCAAAAACTCATAGAGTCCAGGACGAGTCCTGAAAGCTGTTTTACTCACATCTTCCTCCTTGACTCGAACCTGATGATATCCTGACCGCAGATCAATCTTCGAAAACACAGCTGCTCCCCGAAGCCTATCAAACAGATCATCATTCCGTGGAAGCAGATACTTGTTCAGAATGGTCACCCTATTCAACTCCAGATAGTCAATGCACATCCTTATTGACCCATTCTTCTACTTTACTAACAACACTGGTGTTCCCCACGGGGAAGAACTTGACCTGATGAATCCCTTATTTAGCAATTCCTCAATCTGCTTCTTAACTTCATCCTGCTCTATAGGTGCCATCCTGTACGGAGCCTTAGAAATTAGAGCACTCCCGCGCTGAACATTAATACAGAACTCAACATCTCGCTGTGGCAGCAATCCCAGTAAATCTTCCAAGAATACTATAGGAAAATCCCTGACAACAGGAATGCCTCTGACTTAATATGGAATCATCAACTTAGATACCATTGAGTCACTTTTGGGTCCATCTTCCCCTGAAAAGTCACCGCAACACCTCCTGGTGATTTCACTAACATCTCTTTCTTCTTGCATTCAATTGTGCATCATATATTGCCATCCAATCAATGCCCACAATCACATCCATACCCATGACTTGTAGATCAATGAGATCAATACCAAATAATCTCCCACCAATCTCAATATCACAACCCTCGTAATATCGATCAGCAATCAATTCCTCTCCTGATGGTGTTTCCACAGACAAGACTCTGCCTGGAAACACCTTAGGTTACACACTTAAGACTTTAGCAAAATTAGGCGACAAAAATGTATGCGAAGAACCAGTATCAAATAAAACTTTTGATTTTATTCCATTAACCAAAACAAATCCTGTTACATGAAGAACGATACTCAAATCTCCAATTTATTATTAAAAAAAGTTTTACTTAATACATCGAATAAATAAATTTAAAGTTCTTGTATACCCTGAATCACATTCTCTGAGTTACCCGCATCATTCTCAGTTAATGCGAACACTCGCCCTTGCCTCTGAAATTTGCCTCTGCCTGCACCTTCCTTCTTCAACTGCTGACAGTTTGGTCTGAGATGCCCTTCACGAACGCACTGATAACAAACCTGTGCCTTAAGCGTCTTGGTGCATGCTGACTGATAGTGGCCTGCTTCTTCACAATTGAAACATGTCACGCCTTGAATAGCTGGTGCCTTCTGCTCCGGCCTATTGAACCTGTCCTGCTTCACTGGGAACTTCTTCCCACTCTGACTAGCTACTGGCCTTTTGTTCCTGTTCCAGGTCTCTTTCTTCTTTTGGAACTGATCCATATATTCTATTGTCATTGCTGCTCTCCTGACCAGCTTATCAGACCTCCTTATGCCCAATGGTATCATCTGCGACCTCTAAGTTGGCCTCAAGCCTTGCTCGAATTTCTTGGCCTTCTTTGCCTCATCAATAATCAGCTCTGGTGCATACCTTGATAGTTGGGCGAACTTAGTATCATATTCGCGCACAGTCATGCTGCCTTGCTGCAGATTCAAGAATTCCGTTGCCTTCTTCTCTTGAATATCCAGAGGAAAGAAACGATCCCTAAATTCATCTAGAAAAACCTCCCAAGTCACCTATTGATCCCCAAAAGTCCTCTTCACTGACTGCCACCAGACACCAGCGTCCTTCTCTAATTGCACGGTAGCCAATTTCACCTTATTGACTGCCAGAGTTTCCAAAACTTTGAAGACCATTTCCATTGTCTAATCCAATCACCAGCCTCATTTGGATCAGACTGCCCCTAAAAAAAAGGCAGCTTCATCTGCTTGAAGGACTCAACATTCTTAATCAGATCATCGTTAATAAACACTGGTCCAGTCCCTTGATTCTGATTTTGATTCTGTGCCATGTTAGCTGCCATGAATGTGTTCAAGGTCTGATACACCCTGGCAATCTCAGTCTCAAGATTAAGTCCAGTCCCATAGGAACTTTCAGCCTCATCACCATTTCCACAATTCATGGTCCTGGGCCCTACCATTATACTGATTACTACAAAATGAGGGGAAAGTTAGAGCATCATAGCACAATTCATATTTACATCAATACCCCATGGAAATACCTCAGTCATACCCCAAATCATTACATCTTGTTTTAATTCTATGTGATACTCACAGTCTATTGTCCACTCCTAAGTACGCACGCTCTAATGTCCACACCTAGGTTTATTTTTTATTATTATTGTTATTTTTTATACCATGTTTATTATTACTATTGAAATATGCTCTGATACCAACTTCTGTAGCGCCTCGAATTTTCAATATAAAATCTCAGAAATACGTGGCACAATCCCCAGCATCTACCTTAATGTAATAGTAAACATAGCCATAACACAAATAATTTTTTTAACTTTTATTATAACAATTATTTACAAAGCACAGCGGAAAATTAAACACCTTGAATTACAATTCTTTTCTTTTACAACACATTCTTTTACAATTTACATAAGCCACATTATCATTCTACCACATGCATCCAAATCCCATGCCATAGATACGTATCTGTAAAACATGAGGTTAGAGATAACCCTAACCTCCAAAACTACAGGGGTCAGCCATAATGGTGTGAGTGACATCAAAAGAAATACAACATGAATAAAAAATAAAGAATAAATTCATAAACTACACATACAAGCAGTAGTAACAAATGAAAATGAAATAACAACAAATAAAATATGAAAACATCAAGTGAAACTAGACTAAGTGTCAAGTGTAGGAAAGCAGAAAACATTATGCATAATACGAAGTTAAGAAAACACAAATGCAGGATGATGACTCTCTAATGCATAATTGTCGGATTCTATGCATTTCATACTACATAGGTCCGGTACAAGCCCTTATCGTTCTCTACTTTATAGGGTTAGATTCCTCGTTATGCAATTAATCCTACTACGGTGATAGAAACAAGAACCAGAATACTCCGCGAATAGGCATTACAACCCTCGACGTGCAAGCATCATGTAAGAATAGTTCTGACCCCCAGGAAGAATCACCTCCCTGAAGTGTAACCCATGAATAGGTTTGCGAGACCCTCAATGTGCTGATACACTAGTACATCCCGTGAATAGGCCTGCCGACCCTCAACACGCGAATGCACCTGTGTGCTCCGTGAATAGGCCTGCTGACCTTCGACACGCAAACATACCAAATGTCCTCTTGAGACAGAACAACACACAGTCCTGGAACGCATCTGTTGGACTAGACCCCTAAAGCATATACTTATGTTTCCCAAGTTCTATCACATCTCCATTAGTGCCTGTCCTTAGGTTGATTATTATTAAAACACAAATTCTCCCTCTGTAGAGTTAGAGTATCCTGCCGGACTTAATTCCACAACAACAACCCCAAGACCCAACTGGTCATAATTATAAAATCTCATTTGCCGGTTCACATGAATCCCACTCAATTCCTAGAGATTCACAAAACGAATATCAACACCAAAACTTTCAATAAAACTCTTAATTTCATCATCGAAATGTTTATATCAATAAAAACTTCTCAAAACAACAAAACCAAATACATTCGATATACTCACAAATTTCAAGAATTAAAATAAAGTATTAAATCCATTAAATAACTGAGAATCATATTTTGAAGTCATAGAAAGTCACAAAACATTAATTTCTTCAAAAACCATATATATATCCCTTTATAAAGTTATATAAATACAATTTTAATTCTATTATAATCAAAAAATAATTCTCTGTAAAATACTATAATCTGTAGCAAAAATATCGTCTAAAACAGTAGATCAATAATCCTTAATATCGAAGAAACAATCGATCAAGAAACATGAAGAAAACTTAAGAAAAACAGTCAGCTAATACACTGACGGTCGACTGTCAAAACTAATACAACAAGCGACGGTCAACTGTCAAGTGAAAAAATCCAAAAATAGAGAATTGACAGTCGACTTTCATCTTCAGTACAAATATGCGGTCGATTGTCATATACGAAGTGGACAACTATGAATTTCGTGCACCTTTTTACTGATACATCTACAAATCGCTGTAAAATCTTAAATTTGCAAAATAATTTTCTTGAGATGATTAAATACAACTTGTATAACATACTGGAGTTTATAAAACAAATCAAAACTTCATCAAATTCATAAAAGAGAAATTTTCCGACAAAACTCTTCAAAACAGCAATATATATATATATATATATATATATATATATATATATATATATATATATAGGTGTTCAAGCATCAGTTATAGCATCAAAACTCGTCGAATAGGAATAGTATAATGTTCAAAACCAATTCAATATCAAAACAAGTCAGATCCAATTCAAAAACATCACAAAAACTACAAAATCAAGTTTCGGGTGAAGCTATCAGATTTGAAAACAACATACTCAAATCCAACTTCAAAACTTGGTTATTTTAATCTAAAAATCCTTCCACAACTTGATTAAACACAAACCCCACTGATTACATCAATTTACTCATGAATATATGCACTTACAATATGGATTAATCAAGTTCTTCATCAAAACTCAAAACAGATATATATCATACCCACATTGAAGAACCCTACTCTACTCACTTTTGTGCAGTTTATAACATACAACTTGTTATATGCAATAAAATTAGCAAGAACATGATACAAAACAGTATACCCATGATTTCTATTAGGTTCTTAACAATCATAAGTCATCTACATAGAGTTTTAATCATCAATAACATAGTTTTCATAAAAAGATTCAATTTTTTATTCATCCACCCATCAAAATTCATTATATCATCATAAAAACTCCTAACATGCTTTCTAATAGACAAATCATCACATACAACATGCTTAGAACAATAAGAAAACAAACACATGTCATTCACCGTATTGAAGAATCAATTGAAGTAATAAAAAAAATAAGAAAAGTCCTTCTTTCCGTAAGAAAACCAAGATCCTCGCTTCGAAAATTCAAGAACTCAATAATAAAGAAAACCCTTTGTGTAGTACAGCAAAGAGACGGCTGCACTCTCTTTTTAATAGGCCAGAAATTAGGTTTTAGGGTTTTTGAATAGGTTTTGTAAAATATCCCTTTTGAATATATCTTTACATATATAAATCCTTATACTTGGAAATTAGATAAACGAATTAAATTTAGCTTTGAAATAATAGAAAACAACCCAATCTGGCCGGCACTGGTTTCAAAACCTAGAAAAACAAATTTGTAATTTTTGTCTCTAAGTGGCAATTTTGCAAAAAGACCATTCTTTAAGAAATTTGCAAAATAAACCAAATCTATTAAAAAAAAGGTAAACTTTTTACCTCTAAGTTGGCTAGGCATCATGCTCAGCCCAAAAATCTGAAAATCTAGAGTTTCACTCCAAGTGGTAATTTTGCACAAAAGCCCCACTCTTTTTAATATTTGCAAATAGGTCAAATAAATATCAGAAATATCCAGGAAATTCAAAAATAATATTTACTAATAAATATTAGGTTTCCCCAAAATAAATTTCTAACTTTGAACTTCCCAAGAAAATATTTTCACGTGTTTTGCACGTGTAAAAAGATAAATTTCAGAAAAGTATTCATTAAATCACCAAAAGTCATTTTAATTCATTTATTAATCATAAAAACATTATTTAAAAATAGAGGGTGATACAATCACCTCCCTTGATCAAGCAGTAGTCGCAGCCGCATTCAGACACAACGTCAATCATGCCGATTTGAAAGCATCTCATGCTAAGAAGCCTCCTCGAGACTTCTCAGAAGGAGAGCCCCGTGATCAAAAGGAGCCCTCCTCCTGGAACAAATGGAAGAGTGCAGATGAAAAAGGTCCTAAGAAGCTCCATAATGACAGCAATGGCCAGTGCTCGTTTTAAGAAGTTCACCCCCTAAATGCCAGTATATCGGTTGTTCACATGGAAGTAGACAAGTAGGGGCTACTTCACCCTCCCTCGAAGATGAATACCCCAGGGAAGAGGAGAAATAGATACAAGTGGTGTTACTTTCATAGGGATCATGGCCACGACACCGAGGAATGTCGGGCTTCCAAGGAAGAGATCGAAGAGCTCATACAACGGGGCACCTGGCGAAGTTCGTCAGAAAGGACAGAGCCGATCCTCCACCACCACGAGGAGCCAACAAGCGAGCTGAGAAGCCCTCTAAGTCCTAAGACTAAGAGCCAGGAGTAGTTCTCCATTCCATTCACGGGGGTCCTATGGGGGAAGAATCAAACTCCTATTGAAAGGCCTTCAGCCGAGAAATTAATTCGGTACAGAAACTCCCTTTAGAAAAGAGCTACGGTGTCCCAGTGACATTATTAGATAGAGATCTAGAATGCATCTGAATGCCCCTACTGCAATGCTCTCGTAATTAGTCTCCACATGACCAATCATGTGGTACGTCGAATCCTGGTCGACAATGTCAGTTCTATCAGTATTCTCTTCCTGGAGGCCTTCAAAGGCCTCAAGCTTTCTCGAGATCATCTTAAAACTGCCAAATACATACTTCATGGGTTCTCCGGGGTTCCAGTCTCAATAAAAGAAATAGTCACTCTTGATGTGACCGCAGAAAAAGCCCCGACAACCTGAACAGAGGAAACTGACTTCCTCATCGTCGACGTGAATGCCGCTTACAATGCCATCCTTGGCCCGTCCGGACCTAACAGTACTTCATGCCGTACCCTCAGCCTTTCACATGAAAATAAAGTTTCCGACCTCAGCAGGAGTAGGGGAAGCAAAGGAAACCAAGACACAACTAGGATATATGCTACACAACCACAATGTGGGGCTCAGTCCTCCCTCCCAAAGCATTAGAACTCCTCCAAGGGAGTAGTCAAGTCATTTTTGAACCGGTTGATGAACTCAAGGAGATCTCTTTCTCTAAAACGGATCCAGCTAAGACTTTTCAAGTAAGAAAAGCCTTCCGTCACCAGTCCAAGCGCAGATCATTGAATGCATCAGAGGGAACCAAGACCTATCCGCTTGGACCGCTACCGACATGCCTGGTATCTTAGAGGAGTTAATCATGGACCGTCTCAGTGTCAATCCAGAAGTCAGGCAAGTCCAACAGAAACATCGCAAGTTTGCTCTTGATCGATAGCAAGCCATCAAGGAAGAAGTGGATAAACTCTTAGCTACCCATTTCATCCAAGAAGTTAGCTACCCTGAATGACTGGCAAATGTGGTGATGGTAAAGAAAGCTAATGGCAAGTGAAGAATATGCATCGACTTCGACAGACTGGAATAAAGCATGTCCGACGGACCCATTTTCCCTTCCAAGCATCGACGCCCTGATCGACGCTACATCCGGCCACAAACACTTGAGTTTTATGGACGCTTTCTCAGTATAAAATCATATCAGGATGTTCCCCCTGACATTCTGAAGACCTCTTTTATCAGAGACCAAGGTCTTTATTGTTACCGGGTCATGCCCCTCAGGCTGAAGAATGCTGGAGCCACTTATCAATGCCTCGTCAACAGGTCTTCAAGGAAAAAATCAGTAGGAACATGGAAGTTTATGTGGATGATATGTTGGTGAAGAGCCTCAACAAAGAGACCATGTGATGGACCTCCAAGAAGCCTTCAACGTCATGCGAGAGCACCATATGAGGCTCAATCCCTCTAAATGTGCCTTCGAGGTGTCATCTAGCAAATTCCTGGAGTTTATGGTCATTCGGAGGGGAATAGAAGCCAACCCAGAGAAAGTTTGAGCCATACTGGACATGGCTCCCCCATCTAGCATTAAGGAAGGCCAAAGACTTACAGGGCGACTCGCTGCCATCAGATGCTTCCTGTCCAAATTAGGGGGGGAAGTGTCTCTCGTTCTTCATGGGACTCAGAGGAGCGAAGAGCTTCGAGTGGGAGTCACAATAGGAATCCTTTGAGCAGCACAAGGTGTTACGCCCTGCTTCCCAAAATACGTAAGTCCAAGCATGCAACTAAGGTCTAGCGAATGATATACATCATTCATCAGCTGTACAGTTAACTCAACAATATAAAACAAATCCATGCATCCAATAAAAATAATTACATGAATAAGAAACAACAACCATCATCTGGAATACATAAAATTTGTGTCTAAATGCCAGGTAAATGTATGAAATAACAATAGTAACCGGAATAAAAAAACATAAACGAGATAAACTAATGCATGCTTAGTATAATGCCTTCCTCTAGAAGATTTGATCACCAAGTCCCTCTATTGGTTGCTCCTCGGTACCTACAAGCTCAATACCTAGAGTTGGAGGATTTCTGTTAGAGCAAGCTATAGAAGACAAGTAGTAACAAGCAATAAGATACAACACAGAAGAAAACAAGGAAAATCAATATAAATATCAGGACGATACAATCATGTACAATACAAGTATGACGGTAAGATTAAGTAATCACAATTGTGAGATATAGTCAATCGATATGCAATGGTCAATAAATAATAGTCAATGACATGATCAATAGTCGATAATCAATGGTCGATAAACAATAGTCGATAATCAATAATGTAAGTGTCGATGTTCAGTGTCAATCTTATGTCTATCAGTCTTTTATTAACCTATCTAATGTACGCAATTTTGTATCTCATACCACATGTTCGAGTGCATAACAATCAAGTGAACGTTTGGACTTAAGTGGTGAAGTCTATAGGATCATGTACTCGGGTCTTCCAACAACAATAAACAATAACAGATAAATAATACACGATAATCGGGATATTGCAGCTAGTAATCCGCAATTAATAGACTAACAATAAACAATAAACCATGATCGATAACAATAACCTATACGGGAAACATGGGCCCCCTTCCGAGTACAGTCTCCTATATTGTCCACTACAAAATCGTACTCTTATTACCCCAACTTGTTATTCTTTTACTACGATGAATATACAACCAATAGGAACGAGTTTTCAAGAAATATCAAGAAGGTATCACTAGCTATGCAATGCAGGATATGGAGTTAATCTATCGACCTACTATATTAATTCAATTAATTAAATACGAATATTAACATGTTTATATTTAAGAACATAAATATGCAGTTCTGAACAACAATACGTTATAGTACAAAAAACTTACTTTTCCACTCATCAGGAAAGCAAATTTGATTCTGTCAGGAGTTCTAGAAAGTAGACTCCATGCTGGTTCCAACGCCTAGTTCTAAGGACATAAGTTAGGTCTAGCAGTTGATTCTTTACGGGTCTAGTGTTCAGGCAGCAACATAGGATCAAGTTCTTATACATATAATTCCATAGAAAAGTCGTTAAAAAATCTTACAAAAATTATAAATGAACTCCTAACAATGTCCAGTGATATTCTAGTTAATCTCAATTCTCAATTCTACTAACAATATATTATTTCAATTCATTAATCAGGATGATACACTCCCAAATAGTATGGGAATTAGACGTTGCAGTAGTAAAACATTATTATCTCGCAATTCGTACATCGGTTTGTGAAAACGAAAGTTGTTCTAGATTTTATATTTAGATGGCTACAATTTACATATATAAAGTTATTAATTATAATAATGGGAACTAGTTCAAATCTCTACACTAAGGCAGCCAAGCGACATGGCAGAGATCCAGTATTTTCATTTATATAAATCCTGGTTCACAAACATATAAAGCTTGAATCATAGTATGTATCTATATTTATTAATAGCTCTAATTCGTGCTATGCAAGGATGAAGGAATTTTTGTGTATGCAAGGATGAAGGAATTCTGACGATCTTTCTCCGACTTTTGAACTGATGAAAGTCAAGTAGAATGACATATAACGAATGGTTCAAATTCAATAACATGTGAAGGAATCAAGTGAGATTGATAATATGATGGACCAAATACACGATGGCTACGTGTGGGAGTTCAAAGAATACTTTCCTATTACGTGATGATTTCGAATGTGAACGAATCAACGAAAGGAAGAGAATCCCAACGGCAACGGCGGCAGCGACAATGCAAAGGCGAGAGTAACAACGATCGCGAACGTAGCAACACACAATAAGGAGAAGTAGGTCAGGAGGTGATGGTGGAGCTTGGGTTTCGTGGTGGTGGCAGTCGAGTGACTGCAGTGTTCGCGGTCGAGGTGAGGAGAGCTTGAGAGACAGTAGGTGAAGGTGGTTGATGGAGGTTTCAGGATTGATGGTGTGGTCGGGGCTAGGCAGCAAGTTGAAGTGGGTTTGGAGTTGGCGGCGACATCAAGTTGGAGTGGCTGATGGTGGCTCAGGGTACAGTCGAGGTTGAGGGTGAAGCTGGCAGTCCGATGGTTGTGTAGGTTGGTTGGACACCATGTGCGCAGGAATGGAATGAGGGGTACAGGCTAAAGGTGAATGTAGGAAGAAGAAGCTTTGGGTGTTGGGTTTCTAGGAGTCTCAGTTAAAGGTGCAGAGAGAGAGAGAGAGAGAGAGAGAGAGAGAGAGAGAGAGAGAGTTGTAGGTGATTAGTAGTTAACAGAGATTAAGATGGGATATAATGGGTTGATTAATAGTTTTAATGGAGGCTATAATTAGGAGGAAAGTGGGGGTCAGTTATGAGAGATGAAGAGATTGAAGTAGTGGGGTTTGTTGGCTGTTCATGAAGGTAATGAAGGAGAAGTTCAGTAGAGATTAGGGTTAATTGATTATGAAGAGTTTAAATTGATGAATAGGTTAGTGGGCTAAATTAGAAAAAAAACCCTTAGCTAAACCCTTTCTGCAGAAAACTGCACTTAGGGAGTTTTTTGCGCAAAAAAACCCCCTAAGTAGGTTTTCAACCCCCCCCCCCCCCCCTGTGAAGTATATTTTAAAAAAAACATATCTAACTTTTCTGCTTGTATTAGATAACCCCATTCATCTTTACCAGTTGGTTCAGAAAACAACATGCATCTTTCTCATTATTGTCAAAAAACCTCACTCAACTTTAGCAGAAAGCTCACGCCGTCGGAGTGGGTTTTTTGAAAACATACTTCAGGGGGGGTTTGAGCAAAAAAAATCCAGTCCGGTTATCTGCAGAAAGGGTATAATTTAGGTTTTTGTTTTTGTTTTGTTTTTTTTTGGTTTTTTTTTCTCTGATTTAGCCTATGCTAGTGGGTTGGGCTTGGTTTTAAGTTAATGGTTAAGTTTTGGCTTTGGATTTTGTTGCCGCTAAATCTGGTGTGGGGAAATAGATAGAATTTGTGGATTCGCAGGAACTCGACTGGGTCAAATCTAACCTCTTCCCTTGTTGATAGGCTGACATTTTGATGCTCCCGTGGACCTGCACAAATGTTCGAAACACCGGGATGGATCCCGGCGACGAACCCTTCGATGCTTTTGTCAATACACAGAAAAAAAAAAGAGCTTTAGGTAGACAAAGAGTGATCACCTTGTAATGGTAGGAGGTATGAGGCATTTGTAGTCGCCCAGGAGATCTGCTTCGGGATAAGAACGAATCCCTACTCTCCGGTGTGGCTGGATAGAGGCGGTTAGAGTCACCTCCTAAGGTTGAGGGCGGATCAGGATCTCTTCAGATTTTCCTGGATTGCCTCTCAACGGGTTTGGACCCGTTCTCTACTGACCAGATCCATTCACGGGTTATCGGGCCCAAGTGAAGAGACCTGGTTCCCATTTCGGACCCGTTCGTAGGTGAAACTACTGTTTTGCCCCTGTGAAGTTTAAGATTCGTGCCCTATTTGAACGGTTCCGATTTAAACCGATTTTAGCCATATCACAAGTCCCCCCACTCCCAGAGATTGTGTGTCACAGCTTTTGGAGAGTAGTTTTGCTATTTTGATGGCACTCAGGATTTTATCGGAGTTTTAAAAGGGGGTTCGGATCTTATTCGAGGAGTAACAGTGCTTTTCTTAGCTAGCAGCATGCCCAAGATTGTTCTTAGGCTCTTCTAGATTTTTTGGATTTTCCCCCAATTTTATATTATTTTTTCGGACATTTATTCAATTTTGCAAAGCGATGATTTGTTTTCCGGGAGTACTAATTAATTGTTCTAACAAGTAATTATTTATCTAGGGGCTCAAAAATATTTCCCCAGCTTTATAATTATTTTTTTATAACTTTTAATTATTTTCCTGAATTTTTAATCATATTTTTGCAATTTTTAAATAAATAATTCGAATTAATAAAATAAAGTAGATTTAATCACCTTATTAACAACGTGGACGAATCTGGATCGTTCATCGCTCGCCGGCGTGAATTTCTGAATGATCTGAGGGTGGATCAACACTTGGATGATGTAACCCCTATTTCCATTAATACATATTTTTAAAAAAAAAGTATTTTTCCGTATTTAAATCCTCAGTATCTTATAACTATTCTTTCTTAATTGTTATATGATTCACACTATTTTATGAGCCCAATTGTTTAATTGTTTATTATAAGCCCAATTTTTTATTTTGATTTTATTATTTATTAATCTGAGCCCAGTTGTTATTATAAGCCCAATTCCATATTTTGATTTTATTATTTATTTATATATTTAATCTGAGCCCAGAATTTAGCCCAATACTATAATTGTTTTATTTAAATATTTTGAGCCCATGAACCAAGCCCAAACCCACTAACCCAGAACCCATATAATTGTACAGACTTACCCTACACACCTAACTGTATACAATTTATTCACACCCCACTTTTCAGATCCCGTACTCCAACTCCCCATCACCTCGTAACTCTCCCCACTCTCTCACCACGTTCTCACACTCCCTCTCCCCTCAGTTTAAAACAGAGCACTCCCTTATTCATTATTTTATTAAATAACCTGCTCTCTCTCTCTCCCATATGTTTCTTTCTCTCTCCCGCACTCCATTTCTCCCACATTTTGAAACCCAAAAATAGAGATTTCGAAACCCGTCTTCCTCCTCCCCTCCCTTCCCCATTTGCCTCCCAGCCCCGACACCTTCCGCCATTTCCCTCTGCCCTCGAGCACTTCTCGCTCGAGCACCGCATCCTCATATCCCCGTCGAGCTTGCCCCACCTCGTCGAGCCTTGCCTCCTCCAGAGCCCACAACCACAAGAGAAGCACCCACCTCGGTGACTCCACCATCTCCTCATCGACTCACAGCCCATTCCTCTCCTCCCTTCGTCTTCAAGTTCCTCACCGCTGCTCCTCTCTTCTGCCTCCCCCACAGTCGACTTTGCCTGTGCCTCGCCCATCACCTTCCTCCACTCAAGCCTCCCGCTCAACCACTGCCAGCACCCCGTCGAGACTCCGCTCGAGCGCCGTAAGTCCACCGCCAGCAACCATTCCCTCTTGCCGACTACACCCCGAAGCACCTCGACTCCTCGCCTGTTGTCACTCCGCTCGCACTGCCACCCTCCTCCTTCACTCAGTCGACGCTCTTGACCTCCTCTGCTCCCCTGTGATGGTCGCACTGCCCAGTTGCCATCCTCTGGCCCAATCGCGCCAGTGCCTCCCGCCGTCGCCAGACCTCGTCAACCGCCCACTCATCCTCCGAAGCCTCTCCCTGAGCGCACTGCCACCTGAGCCTTCACCTCCCGCTAGTCGCTCGCCGTTCCCCCTCCCGCCGTCGCTCCCCGTCGCCGTTCCCATTCTCCTGCTCTCTCTTTCTCTCTCTCCTTCTCTGTTGAAGTGGAGAAAGAAAACAGGTGTGGTGTAATATTTGTATTGGTTGGTTGGGTGCATTGTTGCTATTGGTGTGTTGGGTTACTGTTTAGTGTTATTGCATTGGTGTTTGGTGTTTGTGTGGGTCCTGATTGTTGTTGTAGAGGTTGGGTTATTTGAAGTTGCTATTTTGGAGAGTAGAAGGGATCCACTTGATGTATGGTGTTTTGTGAAGTAGGGGATTTGGCTTTTTGCTGATTGGTGTGCTAGTTTATTGGAGTTTGGTGTTTGTGAAGAGGATTGGGTTGTGTGTTGCTGTTGTGGAGAAGTGGAGTTCGTGTTGCGGTTGTTTGCTATTTTGGTGTGGCTGCCACGTATCTTGCACGTGCTTCGCTATCTAGGATTCTGATCCTGTTATTCTTGTTTTCAATATCATCGTCGTCGATTAACAGGCAAGTATCTCTTTGTACAAACCGTTTGTTCTCGTACAAGATTTCTTTGCAAAATACTGCAAGTATATTCTTTAAATCTAATTTGTATTCATCAGTCTAATCGAAACATGTTACTATACATAATCTGTTGATCCCGTATTCGTACATGATCGCGAATACTTTATTGTCATATGCATTGCATGAACACGATACACATATATACTCTTAGAACTATACAGGATGTTATGCATGAATTGCCTGTCTTGTTACTAGTTTGAATTTTGTTATGATATCTAGTTATTCTTGATTAAGTTTTGCATATGCCATTGATCACGACATGTTTTATAAATCCTGAAATATATTTTCTTGCATTGCATAAGTCTTGATACTCGATCTTGTCATGTTACCCTTGCCATGTTACCTGTCCTTTTTGTTGCATATAGTTATTGTTCATGTTGATTAAAATAAAAATAACAAGCCGGGGTATAAAGGAAAAGATTTAGTAGTGGGCAATATAGAAAAGCGTACTCGGACGGGAGCTCGTGGTTTCCCGATGCAAGTTGTAAGTTACAAGTTGCAAGTTTGCGAATGATATGTTCATATGTTTCACACTACATGTTACACTATGTTCAACATTATACATATCTCGATACAAGATACTATTGACATGATTTTCGAGTACGTGACCTATAGAATCCACCACTAGTCTAAACGTTCACCTGATTGTATGTAGCAACCATGTGGTATGGGGCGCATGAAGTGCTACCTAGTTAGGTTAATAAAAGACATGAGATTAATACGTACACTTGCATGATCCAATTACATGTTACATGTTCATGATGACTTGCTTACTTGTTTACATGTGACGCATTCATATTGACACGTTTTCTTGCTTACTCGTTTACATGTTCATATTCCTTTTTATTTGTTTACTAGTTTACATGCATGTCAGTTGTTCCATGATGTCTTACTCATGATCCTGTTTGCATGTTGTATATCTTCTATTATATGATTTTTGATTCCTTACTCTTCCCCTGCTTTTGTTTTGTTTTATAATTTTCCTGTTAGCTTGTACCACTTGCGGCCCGTGACTTGCATTAACGAGTATCTTTTTGTTTCTTCTTCTTGTAATAATGTACTTGCAGGTCTAGATGAAGAATTACCCGAAGGAGTTGCCGAACAAGTATTTTAGTCTTGTTTATTTTCATGTTGCTTTAGTTCTTATTTTATTCATGTACTCTTTGTTGTAATTCGGACATGTTTGACCCGTAACTATGTTTCTTTTCAAGTTGTTGGTTATGTCATGTTTTATGTCATGTACTATGTAATGTACTTTTGTTATCTTATTGTGATTTTACATGCTTGCGTGGTTGTTATTGCTATCTTGTTGTTGAGTTACCTGTACAACTTATGAATGGTGTATTTGAATCATTCGCTGGACCTTAGTTACGTGCTTGTGTTCCCGTATTCTGGAAAGCGGGGTGTGACAGATGACGTGGCTGAATCTGGGGCCTTGATCACGCAACGACGAGCATTTCTGGGCGATCAGACGGCTAGGAGAAGAGAGACCCTCCCCGTTTTTAGTTCGGAAACACATATGTTCGGCTAATTGGGCAAGCGGTGTGGCGAACACGCCGATCAGTACGTCGAATGTGGTGAACGGTGCATCGAACGTGGTGAACGGTATGCCGAGTTTGGCGAACGGTGGGAAGACATTGACTGGTCAACGCAATTTTGGGTGTTTTCAGCTCAGAAACACGTCTAATCGACAACTATAGCGAGTTTAGCGAGCGAAGTGGCGAGCTTGGTGAACGAAATGTCGAGCTTGGAAGACGTTGACTGGTCAACGCAATTTTTGGTGTTTTCAGCTCGAAAACACGTTTGTTCGACATCTGCGGCAAGCTTGGCGAGTGACGTGGCGAGCTTCGCGAACAAAATGTCGAGCTTGGAAGACGTTGACTGGTCAATGCAATTTTGGGTGTTTTTCAGCTCGGAAACACGTCTGTTCGACAACTGCGGTGAGCTTGGTGAGCTAATCATCAAGCTTAGAAGACGTTGACTGGTCAACACAATTTTTGGTGTTTTCAGCTCGGAAACACGTTTGTTCGACATCTGCAGCGAGCTTGGCGAGCGAAGCGTCGAGCTTAGAAGACGTTGACTGGTCAACACAATTTTTGGTGTTTTCAGCTTGGAAACACGTTTGTTCGACATCTGCAGCGAGCTTGGCGAGCAAAAATGTCAAGCTTGGAAGACGTTGACTGGTCAACGCAATTTTTTGGGTGTTTTCAGCTTGGAAATACGTTTGTTCGACATCTGCAGCGAGCTTGGCGAGCAAAAATGTCAAGCTTGGAAGACGTTGACTGGTCAACGCAATTTTTGGGTGTTTTCAGCTCGGAAACACGCATGTTCGACATCTGCGGTGAGCTTGGTGAGCGAAGCGTCGAGCTTAGAAGACGTTGACTGGTCAACGCAATTTTTTGTGTTTTCAGCTCGGAAACACATCTATTCGACATCTGCGGCGAGCCTGGCGAGCAAAGCATTGAGCTTAGAAGACGTTGATTGGTCAACGCAATTTTTGGTGTTTTCATATCGGAAACATGTATGTTCAACATCTGCGGCGAGCTTGGCGAGCAAAAATGTCGAGCTTGGAAGACGTTGACTGGTCAACACAATTTTTGGGTGTTTTCAGCTCGGAAACACGTCTGTTCGACATCTGCGGCGAGCTTGGAAGACGTTGACTGGTCAATGCAATTTTTGGTGTTTTCAACTCGGAAACATGTCTGTTCGACATCTGCAGCGAGCTTGGCGAGCGAAATGTCGAGCTTGGAAGACGTTAACTGGTCAATGCAATTTTTGGGTGTTTTCAGCTCGGAAACACGTCTGTTTGACATCTGCAGCGAGCTTGGCGAGCAAAAATGTCGAGCTTGGAAAACCTTGACTGGTCATCGCAATTTTTGGTGTTTTCAGCTTGGAAACACGTCTGTTCGACATCTGCAGCGATCTTGGCGAGCGACGTGGCGAGCTTGGAAGACGTTGACTGGTCAACACAATTTTTGGTGTTTTCAGCTCGGAAACACGTCTATTCGACATCTGTGGCAAGCCTGGCAAGCGAAATGTCGAGCTTGGAAGACGTTGACTGGTCAACGCAATTTTGGGTGTTTTCTGCTCGGAAATACATCTACGGCGGACTGGGCGAGCGAAATGTTGAGCTTAGCGAACGAAGTGTCGAGCTTGGAAGACGTTGACTAGTCAACGACATTCAAGTCACTTCGAGTTGCTTTCCTTTTGTCGTTTTGCATTCTGACTGCTTAGTATTCCGTGCTTTTGGGCTTTGTAAGAGCCCATTAAGCTTTTCGGCCCAAGCCCACTAAGTTTCACCATAAATCTCCACCCCTTCCCTTTTTACCTCACTCTTCATTTTCACCTCGTCGGAGTTTTCTTTCTCTTCAGAGCTTTGAGCGGAGTCTCCGGTGATCTTTTTCGTTCTCCAACGCACTTTCCGACCGTGGTTGTCACTTTACAGGTAATTTATTTTAATTTTAAGGGATGTCTAAGGTGTCTTCCGGTGAAGAGGCCTCCTCCTCGGGTCAGCTCGAAGTATCCCCCCAGTCCACTACTCCTAGGATCGACAAGGGGAAGGGCATCGTCGTCCTGTCCTCTCCGAAAGTCGAAGCAGTTGCAGAGGAAGATCTTGTTGTCGAAGAGGACGGCAGAAAGACAGCTTTTTCTTCGTCGTTGGTGGGAGCCGTAGTGTAGAAAGACCGAAGGATTCCCGAGTTTGGAAGGTATTCGATTGCTGCGTCAAGCCTTGGGGGAATTCGACAGTATGGGGTAGAAGAGATAAAGCATTCGGAGCACGGCCTGGCATAGTTTTACGAGGAGAACACGCTAAGGGAACGCACGGAGGCGAACAAAATTTTCAGCATTCTAAAAGAGTCGGACCTGCGAATCATCCGGATGTGCTTCATGATACCTCTGGAATTCAATCTCATTGTCCCTGGCCCAGGGATCAGGTCTTGCTCTTCGCTTCCCTCCGACATGTGCGTGTTTCCCTTCGACGTCTGCCACGCTGGGTTGCGCCTCCTCTCCACCCCTAAGTAAGGGCAGTGCTGCAATGGTACGGGGTATGCTTAATACAGCTCATGCCGAACATTTGGAGGCACGTCACGTGGTTCGTCTTACATTGTCAGGCCGTAGGGACCGAGCATAGACTCAACGTGCTTCACTGTCTATACAAGATCCACCAAAAGACACGAACGGAGTATCGCTTCTACCTGACGGCTCGGAAAGGCATTAAGTTGGTCGACAACCCTGCCTCCGTGAAGTGCTGGAGAGATAAGTATTTCCTCGTTTGGGGGTAAGAAGCCGTGGGACATTCCCACGATGTGGAGGGAAGATGTGCTGAAGAGGGCAAAGATGGAGCCGACCTTGAGCCCTGAGGAGGACAAAATGGTCGGCACCCTCTTGGATCGGCCTACGATGCAATGGAAGGATATCTCTGTGGAGAGCCTCTTTGGGGGAGGCCTTAGTCTGATGAACCCTAGTATGAATTATTTACGTCGATCGCACTTTTGAATATTTTGATAGTATAAAAATTCTTATCTTGTTTTTACTCACAGCAGGATCTGCCAATATGGACTTCGACGATATCATGAACAGGCGTGTAGCTCTGAGCGGCAAGCGGGTTGAGGAGAAGAAGAGGAAGCATGCCATCACCCGACCAACACCGTCGAAGGCGATCAGAAGCGAGAGCGTCGTCGCTCCCGTTGTTGACTTGGAGGCCGTGCCTGCTTCAGTTGTTCAGCCGGCGAAAGAACTTGACCTTTCGACCACGCTCGCTCTTCACGCTCTGCCTCGCAGGGTGGTGGCCGAGGTCATGCTGACGGACGAGCTAAAGAGGATCTTTGTATCGGATTGGCAGGTCCTAAAGCACGAAGGTTTCCTCGGGGACTCGATGAGCTGCATGGACGCCGTTCGCAACCTAGCCACGCCTAAGGATAAGGCGTCGATGGAGCACAGGACCGTGGGTGACTCGGCCTTGGAGATCGCCAAGGCGCAAATGACGGTAAGCTCTATATGTGAAGTTATTCGCTCAACTCTTGTTCCCTTGTTCTCTCGACTCTTACACTGCTTGTTTTCTCGTAGGCGATCTGCCACTTTAGCCACTTGATGAGGCGAGTGGCAGAGCAGGAGAAAGAGCTGAAGGCTCTGCAGGACTGGGAGAGAATTGAGTAGTCGAAGGCTAAAAGAGAGTTAGAGGCGGCCGCGCTTTTGGCGGAGATGCAGGACAAGGAGATCAAGCTTCTGGAGGAGGCATTGGCGAAGACGAAAGAGTCTGTTGGCTTGGAGAAGGAAGAGGCAGCTTGGGAGAAATCTACTGAGAGGGAGAAGGCCGCCTTCGAGAGGGACATAGCCATACATGAGGCCAAGGCCGTGGCGGAGAAGGAGGCCATCGGCTACCTGGAGAAAAATATGCGAAAGGCCTACGCTAAGGCCCTGAAGGATGTCGACGAACGTCTCCCCGGCTTCGTACGTGGTTATTGGTATGTGATTTGCTCATACGTGGCTCGACTGGGCTGTATGTAGCTGTTGGTCTCATACGCAGCTTATTTGGCTGGTATGTATATTGTTGTCTCATACGTAGCTTGTTGGCTCGTATGTAGTAGTTGGTTTCATACGTAGCTTGTTGGCTCGTATGTATGTTGTTGTCTCATGCGCGGCTCGACTGGCCCGTATGTAGCAGTTAGTCCCATACGTAGCTGTTTAGCTCGTATGTGTTTTTGGTTACTCGTATGTAGCTTCTTAGCTAATACGCAGTTTGTTGTGCTCATCTAGGGTGATATCATTGCCCTAGGGCTATCAACCATTAAGACGTGTGTTTAGCTTATTCCCAAGGGACTGTGGACGAGTCACTTCGTGGGTGTCGTCAGATCTTAACCGTTGGTTGATTGCGGACCGGAGTGTGATGAAATCCAAGTTCAGGGTAATAGCATGCGAATGCGTTCGTATTGCCAGGGTCTTGGATCGATAGGCCATGAACCGGATCCTGAGGGATTCTGGTAAGTTTAGGTTGAGCAGCCTAATAGATTTATCTTGCGAAGTCTAATTTAAGACCTATCATGTTGTGTTTATAATATTATCATCCCTTGGATTGTTCAGGGTTAGTGACATCGTTAGGGTAGTGACTTATAAAGATTCTTTTACTTAACCATTTTGCCAGGAAGAGAGGAGTTGGTAGTAGGGGCACCTTATGACCAACTTGTCCTTAGGGCCGACCTTAGGTGGTGTTATTGGGTTGTACCTTCTTGTCAAAGGGATACGTACGGTGTCTTCTCACGAATTGGGAGCACGGGTTGCATATCTCGTCTGTTAATTCCTGAAATACCGTAGCTTGGGGTGCCGCAGGATGCAATGTGCAGTCCTGCGCTTGCGAGACCCCAGGGGTGCCACAGGGTAGGCTTCGCGCTACCCTGCGCTTGCGAGACCCTATGTTCTTTTGATTTTCGAATGAGGCCCGATACACTGGGCAATAGTGGCAAACATGGACACCACTATATAACTGCAGTAACGGAACTAGACCGTATCTGCAACCTTGTTTTTGAGTGAGGTCCGGCATGCCGGGTAGTAGTGGCAAACATAGACACCACGAGCATACTGCATTGGTGGGACTTGACCACGTCTGCAACCTCATCAGTCATTTTGTATTGTCAGGAACAGGATTGTGTACAAATAGAAATTCATAACGTGGGTTCAAATCCCTATATATGGAGAAACGGCTTGAGATGGGGCGTATGTAGTATGGGATGCATGCTGTTCCGGAGACTTGCTTGCATTAGAATAAGAGCATCATTGTATTGGTAATCTTGCATTAGAGTTAAGTCATAACATACACTGGCACATCAATTATATGTACACGTGTCTTTTCCATTCGAGATGAATTGCGAGTGTGATAATTGAAGTAAATTAATAACCAAGCTATGGGATGTGATGTGATATTAGCCAAGTTCGGCTTGGAGTGCGGTGATCATCACCCAAGCTATCGGCTTTGGGGTGTGATATGTTATTATCCAAACTATGGTTGGGATATGGAGTATATTGTGATGAAATGCAAGTAAATGGTAATGTGCAATGAGATGTTAGGTTGGACATGAATGAATATGGTAGTATGAGAATGAGTGCATATGTTTATGACGTGATACGTGATATAATGCAATAAGATCAATATCTGTATTATGAGAGTGGTTATATAAATGGTTAATAAAGATAACTATGTTATGAGCGGGTATGGATATACATACAGGTGATGACTCAGAGAGTAATTGATGTGAAATCCCATTTATGATGTTTACATATTCAGATGTCAAGTAAGATTTGTTTATCTTGGTAATTGTGAGTTCGTTATGTTTTTACTTGTAAGTTTAATTTATTTACTTATTTAATAAATTATACTCACACCAGAAATGGCTAACCCCTTAGTGTTTGGGGGTTAGGGAGTCCCTGGACTACCCTAGGTCCCTACTATTACAGGTCCTCAGCAGGGCAGAGGTGAGGTGTACATTCAGGTTTCTGTGGAGTAAAGCTTCATTTCACAAATTGTTGTTTCATGGTTTAATTATGTAAATAGTGAAGGTTTATGCTTTAAATTGTATTTTTGATGTATAAGTATGTGGATGATGATGATGAGTATAGTGTGAGGTGGCATGATATTGTTTTGACCCGTACCCATCTCGTTGTGGAGTACCGGGCGATGTGGTATGTTTTTACAAGTTATTTTCTAAAAACTTACTACGTTTTCAAAAGAATTTATGGTTTTTAATTGATAATTGATATACCATTATGAGTTTGGCCCCCAGATCATATATATATATTGCCTGTGTGAATCTGCTCATTTTGGCCTGGGGAGGCCGTGATATTATTGCCTGTGATGTGAGCTACGGAATTTAAAGCAGAATTTCGTAAGCTTTCTGTGTTTCGAGGCAGAAATTACAAGGGAGACTCTGCCCAAATTTTCTTTGAAACATAACTATTTTAGTTTATGTTTAAAGTGATATAGAAATTGGAAGAATTGATTTTGGAGTCAAAAAGAAAAGAAAAGGGGCAGGCGTTACAGTTTGGTATTACAAACTGATATTTGTAATTACTGCATAGTAACTCTGTGTTGAAGAAAAGTTTTTAAATTTTTCAGTTTTTTTGTGTATCGTGACTAATTGAAGGAAAGATCTTGGCATGTGTCACGGTTTCCCAGTTACGTGGAAATCGGGGCGCTACAGAAGCACCTCTTGCCCCCGAGGTGAATATTCCCAAGGGAGGCCATTCCATGAGCTGGCGTTACGCTCGCCCCCCGTCTCGAGGCACCCAGGGGACGCACAGAGCGGAGGGGCCGGCTCATTGAGTGGAGCCTCTATCGGGGCGATGCTTAGGCTCTTAGGTGCCTGGGACTCAACTCGACTTGCCGGTTTGGAGATCTCCACAGATGTACGGTCGCAGCAACACGGTGTTCGCCGACCTCGTTTGTCACTTAAGAGAACCATTCCACTCCCTAGGAGCGGTTAAATTTGCTCTGTAATTTTGTAATCTATTTCACAAGTTTTGTATCTCGATGTAAAGATGAGTTGTTGGTATGCAGTCAGACTTGTGCCTCAAACTTTAATGAGATAGTATTTGTTTCTTGAACTTGTGTTTTGTTAGCGTTTGCGATTGCCAACAGTTTGTAGGAGCAATTTCGAATGGTGATCTGCTTCGTAATTGCTTAAAGGCAAGTAGTTGAAGTAGAGTCGAACCAAGTGTTGCAATCCAACCGTGTCGTTTAGAAAATATCAACAGCTGTAGGAGCAATTCTAAATGGTAATCCGCTTCATACTCGCTTAGAAGCAAGTAGTTGAAGCGGAGTCAAACCAAGTGTTGGGCTCCAAGCATGTCGTTGGGAAAATATCAACAGCTGTAGGAGCAATTCCGAATGGTGATCCGCTTCGTACTCTCTTAGAAACAAGTAGTTGAAGTGGAGTAGAACCAAGTGTTGGACTCTAAGCGTGTCGTTTGAAGAATTTCAGCAGCTGTGGGAGCAATTCCGAATGGTGAACCACTTCGTACTCGCTTAAAAGTAAGTATCTGAAGTGGAGTCGAACCAAGTGTTGGACTCCGAGCGTGCCGTTTTAATGCAAAAATTTTTGTAAGTACAATTAGATTACTTAAAAATGGAGAACTTGCAGGGAAAGATTGCTTTTATTGAAAATAATTAGGTGGCCGCTTCTAAGTTGCGAGCTGCTCTTACACTTTGATAAAAAAAATATAAATAAAAACTTGACATATTTTATGGAGCGCTCTTGGACAAGTTGCTTGGACCGGTGTTTAGACACCCTCTTGGTACTTCATCAAGTGTCCTGCATTCCATATCCTTTGTAATCTCCTGCCCCCCGGGTCTTCGAGTTGATACATGCCTGGGCGAATACTCTGGAGACCCTATACGGTCCTTTCCAGTTGGGTGCCAACTTGCCCTTTTTGCTTGGATTGGAGATCGACAACTTTCGGAGTACTAGGTCTCCTTTTTTAAGATTAGCTGGCCATACCTTCTTGTTGTAAGACTGAGTGATCCTATGGTGGTAGGTCTCTTGTCGAATGGCAGCTCTCTCGCGAACCTCGTCTATGAGGTCTAAGCAGTTGCGAAGCTGGTTCACATTCTGTGCTTCACTTAGGCTATCAGTCGGGGTGAAGGCAGGCCCACTTCTAAGGGGATGAGGGCTTTGGAACCATATGTGAGGTTGAAAGGGAACTCCCCTGTCAGAGTTCTTTTGGTGGTGCGATAGTTCCAAAGCACGTTGGGGAGCTGTTCGACCTACAATCCCTTGGTAGATTTATCAAGCCTCTTCTTCAGTCTGGAGAGGATTTATCGATTGGCATTCTCTGCTTGACCATTGGACTGAGGGTGGGCTACCGAGGAGAACCACTGCTAGATGCCGAGGTCGGCGCAAAAGTTGCGGAATGTTGCCCTTGCGAATTGAGTCTCATTGTCGGTTACAAGTATACGGGGCACACCGAACCGGCACACGATGTTCTTCCAAAAGAACCTCTGGACCTTGTGCTCGGTAATCGTTGCGAGGGGTTCGGCCTCAATCCACTTGGAGAAGTATTCTATCGCCACGACCAAGAACTTCAGCTGGCCCGGCGTTGGAGGGAAAGGTCCGAGCAAATCCATCCCCCACATTGCAAAAGGGATTGGACTCGCCAAGGAGGTGAGCTGTGCTTGAGGCAGGCGACGGATCGGGCCGAAATTTTGGCAGGAGTCGCACTGATGGACTTACTCCTCAGAGTCACTCAGTAGTGTGGGCCAGAAGTAGCCGTAATTTAAGAGTTTACGGGCGAGGGATCTTGCTCCCAAGGGCGTGCCACATGCTGTCGTGGGCCTCCTTCAGGGCATAAAGTGCTTCCTCCGGGGAGAGACACATCAGATAGGGTCGGCCGCCAATCTGAGTGTAAGAGCATTTTTACATGACTCCATCAAGAAGTGTGTACTACTCGGCTTGGGTCCCGATCTTCCTTGCCTCTTTTGGATCTTCGGGAAGAATTCCGTCTCTATGGTACTCGAGGAGGGGCTTTATCCAGTTCTCCCCAAGTGTTAGAGGCAAGGCTTCCATCGGCTTCAGGCTATCTTCATCAATACTTGGTCTGAGTAGGACCTCTATCAAGATGGTCCGTTCAAAACCTTGGAGGGATGAGGAGGCAAGCTTGTAGAGGGAATCCGCCTGTGCATTTTCCTCTCGAGGAACCCACTGGAGTTGAACATCTTTGAATAAGGCTAGTAGCTCCTTAACCTTCGCCAAGTACTTGGCCATGCGCTCATCCCTTGCTTCGTATTCCCCTGACACTTGGTTGACGACCAACTGCAAATCACTGAAGACTCCGATGCCTTGGCTCCTGCCTTGTGAGCCATACGAGCCCCGCTATGAGGGCCCCATACTCTGCTTCGTTGTTTGATGCAGGGAAGTTTAAGCAGAGGGAGTATTGGAGGATGAAAGCGTCTGGGTCGGTCAAGATGGTGCCGGCCCCACTTCCGTCGGTGCAAGAGGAGCCATCCACATAAACGGTCCAGACCAGGGGTTCGGCAGCCGACTCATAGGGGTCGGCGGTAGTGCTTTCCATAATGATTCTGCTAGGGCTTGGGCCTTGATAGCGGTTCTGGGCTGGTAGCTGATGTCATGCTGGCTCAGCTCTATGGACCACTTCACCAAGCGGCCCGACGTTTTTGGCTTGTGGAGCACCTGCTTCAGCGGTTGGTCGGTAAGGACCACCACAGAATGGGATTAAAAGTATAGGCGGAGTTTCCTCGCCGCCATAACCAAGGCAAGAGCCATTTTCTCCAGCTTTAGGTAACGAAGTTCAGCGTCCCGGAGGACCTTACTCACATAATAAATGGGCCTCTGCATTCTATCCTCCGCTTACAAGGACCGCGCTGAGTGTCTGCTCCGAAGCAGCGAGGTATAGGTAGAGGACCTCCCCAGGCGCTGGCTTGCTCAAGAGTGGGGGGTTAGCTAAGTATGCCTTGAGCTGGTCGAAGGACTCTTGTTGCTGTTGTCCCCATTCGAAGCCTTTAGCCCCTCCTGAGGGCCTTGAAGAAGGGGAGGCACTTCTCCCTGGATTTGGAGAGGAATCGCCCAATTACCGTGATGCATCCAGTGAGCTCTGTACATCTTTAACACTGGAGGGGGAGCCATTTTGAGAATGGCCTGGATCTTCTCGGGGTTGGCCTCTATGCCCCTCTGACTGACCATGAACCCCAAGAACTTGTCGGAGGAGACTCCGAATGCACACTTGCTGGGATTCATCCTCATATTGTGCCTCTTGAGCACCCCGAAGGCTTCCTGGAGGTCGAGAACATGCTCCTGCCCTCGGATGCTCTTGACCAACATGTCGTCTACACAGACTTCCATGTTTTGGCCAATCCGGTCTCGGAAGACCCTGTTCACGAGGCGCTGGTATGTAGCTCCTGCATTTTTCAAGCTGCATGGCATGACTCGGTAGCAATACAGGCCCTGATCTGTAACGAACGAGGTCTTTGGGATGTCAGGAGGGAACATCCGGATCTGATTATACCCCGAAACGGCGTCCATGAAGCTGAGGAGCTCGTGCCTGGAGGTTGCGTCGATGTTTGGAAGGGGAAATGGATCCTTCGAGCAAACAATATTGAGGTCGGTGAAATCGATGCATATCCTCCTAGTCCCGTTGGCTTTCTTGACCATCACCACATTGGATAGCCACTTGGGGTAGTTAACCTCCTGGATAAATTGGGCGTTGAGGAGCTTTTCGACCTCTTATTTGATCACCTGTTGACGCTTGGGAGTGAACTTGCGTCGCTTCTACAAAACGGGCTTGACTCCCAGGGCAACGCTGAGGTGGTGCATTAGGAGCTCCTCTGAGATCCTAGGCATATCGGCCGCGGTCCAGGTGAGGAGATCACGATTCTCCCTTATGCACTGGGAGATGTCCTCCTTGATGGAGGGGGAAGGGCCTTGCTAACCCGGAATATCTTGGCAGCGTCTTCCTCCGAGAATGCCACTTCTTCTAGTTCGTCCGCTGGCTCGGAGATGGTCTGGCTACTCTCCGGTGGGAGCTCGAGGGCTTCTAGGGAGAGGTCGGGCCTCCCACTATGTAACTCCCTGTTCCAGTTGCACGTATTTTATTACGTGAATTTTTGTACTTCAATTTTCAGATCAGTTTTATTTTTCTCTTTGGACTCTTTATCTAAAGCCAGAATATTTTTCTGATCAATTCTATAATTTTGTGATTTTTCGATCGGAGTTTAAATACAAATTTTAAACCCCGATTAATCCTAATCCTAATCCTAATCCTAATCATAATCCTAATCCTGCCTAATCCTACGCCTAACTTCTTATTTTCTCCCCCCTCATTTTCTCCTTCTACGCCTAACTCTCATTTTTCCACACATCCTTTGATTTTTCTGCACCCCTCCTTTGATTTTTCTACACCCCTCCTATCCCTTCCTTTCTATATATATACACACACACACACATGCAGAGCTCCTACCTCTTTCTCTTCTCTTATCTACATTCTTCATTTTCCCTTCTTCTCCTCCTCTGCCTTCTTCACACCCGAGAGCTCAAGCAACACCCGAGCTCTCCTTTACTCTCCGCCTTCGAGCCAACGACTTTGCTTCTATGATCCCGTGAACCCCGAAAAACAACCCGACGTCGCGCCAAATTGTTGTTGTCGTCGCTCACCGTTGCTACCGTCTTGCCGCCATTCTTACCGCCATTGTGCCGCCGTCCGTTGCCGACATCGCTTCTTTCCGTGGTTAACACTACCACCGTAATCGTCACATTATAAGGCAAGTACCTTGTACACTCTTTTTGTTCTCGTACAAGCATTTTTCTTTGACTCATGGCAAGTAGTCTAGTTATCATCGTATTTTATTGTCAAACTCCATTCTAGTCACTTGTTTCATGCTATATCAACTCAATAGTGAACCATTAACACATTTTGAATCGTGTTATCGAATATCGAATATTCAACCTTACTATCTCTAAAATTTCTTGACCTTGCACTAATAATTCGACCATGCTCCCGATACTGGATTGAAGATTTTCTACGTGAAAATTGTAGCCCATCGAGTCCCGAATCCAGAACATCTTACGGTTTCTCAATCGGATGTATAGATTGTGAGATATCGCGATTTTAATACCGACATATCATAAATTTCTGAACCTGCACGGGATTACTAACCGGTCTCTCGTACTGAGAATTTGACCATGTTCCCGACACTGGATCGAAAAACTTTTTACATGAAAATCGTATCCCTTCGAGTCTAGATATCCGAAACATCAAACAGTTTCTCAATCGGATGTATAGATTGATTACTAACCGGATACTCGTACTGAGAATTTGACCATGTTTCCGACACTGGATCGAAAAACTTTATACATGAAAATCGTAGCCCTTCGAGTCTAAATATCCGGAACATCCTACAGTTTCTTAATCCGACGTATAGATTGTGAGATATATCAATTCTAGTATTGTGACTCTGAATTTTCAGAATGCGCGCGAAACATCGAAACCAGCGAAGAATGAATTTGTACGCATAGCTACTGTCTTTAGAATGTATCGTGTGAATATGCGTTGGAACCGAAAGAGAGTCTACTTTCTAGAATCTCTGACGGAATCGGATTTGCTTTTCTGTAACAGCGGGAAAGTTGATTTGAATGCAGATATGTCAAATTGTCTAAAAATTCATCTAAACATTTTTGCATATAAACCCGTTACTTTTCATATTTAATGAACTGAGTGTATTATTGTTCTTGTAATAATAACTTGTATAGATATAATAGGTTGATAGCATGCATTTTATACCACTTGATAATTCTATAATAACTACTTTCGATACATGTACTCATTTTACGTCTCATATCCATGATTATTACCCTTGATATTTTTCTTGATTAAACTGTCTTGATTACACTGTTCCACTAGTCGTACCAATTGCATGTTCATAACTAATTATAAAAGAATAACAAGCTGGGGTTATAAGGGTACGACTTAATAGTGGACAATATAGGGGAGTATACTCGGAAGGGGGCTTGTGTTTCCCGAAATAGTGATTCTTGATTCTTGATTCTTGATTACACAATTCTTGATTACATAATTCTCGATTACATGATTCATGATTACATGTCTTGATACCATCAATGGAAGACCTGAATACATAATCCTATAGAATTCACTACTTAAGTCTAAACGTCACATGATTGATATGCACCGAACTTGTGGTATGGGACACAGGATTGCGTGCATTAGATAAGTTAATAAAACAGATAAACTTGAGATCTTCACTAAGCATGATTCTTGATTACATGACTCTTCGTTACACGACTCTTGATTACATGACTCTTGATTACATGATTCTTGATTACATGACTCTTGATTACATGACTCTCGATCCTTGATTACATGATTATCGATTAACTAAGCCTAGGTTATCAATTAATTTTATCTCGAAGTCTAGAATACGCTAGTTACAGTTATTACTTACATGATCATATTGTCCCAGTTCCTTGCTTACTTCCATATTGTATTTGTACTTCTACTTCTTGTTTCTTCCATGTTATATCTTGTTATATTACCTCTTTTTCTGCTTGTTGCTACTTGCTGCCCGAAACTTGCTCTAACGGGAACTTTTCTATTTTTCTTTGAGTTAATAATTATACAGGTACTGATGGACCCGACGAGTAGACTTTCTAGACGATCATTGCTACTTCCTTACTACTTCATGTTGTTTTTTTTTTTCAGTCGCTATTTTATCTAGTTGTTATAGCGAATTGCTTATCATATTATTTTAATTTTGGTACCTTGTACTCCCAGGCATCTTGACCCGATATTGATGTATTATCCAAATGATGGTTATTCTATTTTCAGCTCATGTGATTATTATATTTTCCTGCGTGAATGTATTATAAAGATCTTGTTGAGCTTATAATTGTACAGCTTATGGATGATGTATATCATTCGCTGGGCCTCATTTGCGTGCCTATATTTCCGTATAGCGGGAAGCGGGGCATGACAGGTTTTTAGTGGTATCAGAGCCTAGGCTCGAACCATGCTAAGCTCAACAATATACTCACCACGTGGATCACATGAATGTTAATAACCAACTTGCCATCTGGAGATTTACCCCATTCGAATATGCATTTCAGACTATGGTTCACGGAGGCTCTTCGACTTCTACACCCAGGGATGAACTATCGGAGATTGTCGCCATTCTTCAGGAGATGCAACGAATGATGGAGCTACAACAAGAGCAAAATGAACTGGTGAGAGCTAATCTGGATAGGGTACAGAATGTCGTAAACTCCATTCAATGGGACTTGTTTGTGCACCAGCATAAGAGTTACACCGCCATACTCGATACCCAGGAGCAGATCCGTAGAGGGCGGAATGCTGTTAAGGGGGCATTACATCTCCTTACTGTCGCACAGTCTACAGGTGAACCAATACGAAGGCCAGTTCAGACCCCGACTACTAGAGCATCACCTTACTCATCGGCGACTCCGAAGAAGGACCAGAAGTGCTATTATTGCCGTCGAGTTGGACACATACGCAAGAATTGCTGGAAGGCCAACAACCTATGTCTTGCATGCGGAGCGAATGATCATAAGGTTCGAGAATGCCCGAAGAGAAAGAGTGTCACACCAATAGGAGGATCAAATTCCAGTGGAGGACATACTGGAGAGTGTAATCAGGCTCATAACTTGATTACAGAGAAGGCAGAGACCACCAAAGAAACAGTTGCTGGTATATTTCGATCTAGTCATACTTCAGTTCCTGCATCGTTTGTTGCCTTCTATACATTGCATTCATTCTCATCGTTCAATCCATTATTGAGTATCATACTAGTTATTTCTTTCTATCACTATTTTCTTGAATCTTCTGTTGGAAGAAAGTAGGAATTTTGTTGGGCTTTTAGCAAACAAATTGGAAATTGGAATAACAACAAGAAGACTCTTCACTATTTTCTAAAACTGGTATTACTACACCTTACAAATATACACTCTATTATTTTTTCTTCTTTTTTGCTTGTTTCTTGTTCTTATCTTGCTTAATTTTTTCTTCTTCCTAAACCTCTCATTTATAGGAATGAGAGATGAGTAACTGACAAATTATTCATTCCCGTTTCTCCCATTTTTCTTTGCGGCACTAATCTTGCCATAATTTTTCAACATTGTTTGGTGGGTGGGGCTCACTTTACCAAATAAGTTTGACAACCAACATCTTCGTGTTACCAATCTCTTAATTCTGCTCAATTCATCGATTGCTATCACGTGACATCAGCATCTAGAAACATCACCATCAGAGTGGCGCAGCGGGAGCGTAGTAGAGTCCCTTATTGATTCGTGGAATGAATATCAAAGCAAACTTCAACGTCATCAACAACTCAAGGTTCGATGTTATATTTGGAATGGATAAGGGCCAAAGTACAGATACTGATCATAGGCCGGTTATAGGGGATGGTGAATTAATGAAGAAAAGACAAAAAGAAGAGGAAATAAAAAGAAGAGAAATGAGGAGAGAAGTCAAAGAAAGAAGAAAGAAAAAGAGAAGAAAGAAAAAAAAAAAAAGAGGAAGAAGAAAGAGAGAGAAGTCGGAGAAGAAAGAGAGAGAAGTCGGAGAAGAAAGAAAGAGAGAAGCCGGGGAAGAAAGGAAAGAAGAGAAAGAAGAAGGCAACTCGGGAGCAAACTTCGAAGAAGAGAAAGAGTGAGAAGCCGGTAGCCGAGGTGGGAGCAAGAAAGCAAGAGAGAGAGTAGGAGCTCAGATTTTCTTGGCAAATGGAAAGAAAAGATCAAGAATCGGTGGTAGGAATGAAAATAAAATCGGTGCAAGAAGAAGAAGTGGGTATGAAGAAGTTTTCTTCATCTTCATCATCTTCATCGAGATTTGGCAGGATCTGTGTATTTTGTGGCAGTAGCTCTGGCAAAAGAGCTAGCTACCAAGAAGCCGCGATCGAGCTCGGTAAGGAGCTTGTAGAAAGGAATATCGATCTCGTCTACGGTGGTGGGAGCATAGGATTGATGGGCCTAGTTTCTGACGCTGTTCATGCTGGTGGCCGACATGTTTTGGGAGTAATTTCCAAGTCCCTGATGCCGAAAGAGATTACTGGGAGAACTGTGGGAGATGTTAGAGTTGTCTCTAACATGCACGAGAGGAAGACTGAAATGGCTCGAGCTGCTGATGCTTTCATAGCCTTGCCCGGAGGTTATGGAACACTTGAGGAGTTGTTTGAAGTGATCACATGGGCTCAACTGGGGATCCACAGCAAACCGATAGGTCTTTTAAATATTGATGGATATTACGACTCACTGCTATCCTTCATAGATTCAGCTATGGCTGAAGAGTTTATATCCAGTAAGGCCAGAGGCATCTTGATTTCAGCTTCATCGCCTAAGGAGTTACTAAGAAAATTGGAGGAGTATGTGCCAGAGCGAGATCAGCTTGTGACTCAGCTGAACTGGGATGTTAGCAATGTCGGTGGTTCAGATTCTGAGGCTGGACATTAAATTGTTGATTCCTCCAGTTGAGGATACACAATTTGTCTTCAGTTGTATTCGTGCCTTTGTACTCCTTGTTTCTTTTATCTCCTGTTGTACTCTTCATTGAAGTGTATTGCATTTACTTCTTAAGCTATTCTATATCTCGCTTATGTAAATTTCGAGGACGAAATTTTTTGTAAGGTGGGTAGGATTGTAACTCCCTGCTCCAGTTGCACGTATTTTATTACGTAAATTTTTGTACTTCAATTTTTAGATCAGTTTTATTTTTCTCTTTGGACTCTTTATCTAAAGCCAGAATATTTTTCTGATCAATTCTATAATTTTGTGATTTTTCGACCGGAGTTTAAATACAAATTTTAAACCCCGATTAATCCTAATCCTAATCCTAATCCTGCCTAATCCTATGCCTAACTTCTCATTTTCTCTCCTCTCATTTTCTCCTTCTATGCCTAACTCTCATTTTTCCACACATCCTTTGATTTTTCTACACCCCTCCTTTGATTTTTCGACACCCCTTCTATCCCTTCCTTTCGATATATACACACACACACACATGCAGAGCTCCTACCTCTTTCTCTTCTCTTATCTACATTCTTCATTTTTCCTTCTTCTCCTCCTCTGCCTTCTTCACACCCTGAGAGCTCAAGCAACACCAGAGCTCTCCTTTACTCTCCGCCTTCGAGCCAACGACTCTGCTTCTACGATCCCGTGAACCCCGAAAAACAACCCGACGCCGTGCCACCTTATTGTTGTCGCTGCTCACCGTTGCTACCGTCTTGCCGCCATTCTTACCGCCGTTGTGCCGCTGTCTGTTGCCGACATCGCTTCTTTCCGTGGTTAACACTACCACCGTAATCGTCACATTATAAGGCAAGTACCTTGTACACTCTTTTTGTTCTCGTACAAGCATTTTCCTTTGACTCGAGGCAAGTACTCTAGTTATCATCGTATTTTATTGTCAACTCCATTCTAGTCACTTGTTCCATGCTATATCAACTCAAGAGTGAACCGTTAACACATTTCGAATCGTGTTATCGAATATCGAATATTCAACCTTACTATCTCTAAAATTTCTTGACCTTGTACTAATAATTCGACCATGCTCCCGATTTTGGATTGAAGATTTTCTACGTGAAATTGTAGCCCATCGAGTCCCGAATCCAGAACATCTTACGGTTTCTCAATCGGATGTATAGATTGTGAGATATTGTGATTTTAATACCGACATATCATGAATTTCTGAACCTGCATGGGATTACTAACCGGTCTCTCGTACTGAGAATTTGACCATGTTCCCGACACTGGATCGAAAAACTTTCTACATGAAAATCGTAGCCCTTCGAGTCTAGATATCCGAAACATCAAACAGTTTCTCAATCGAATGTATAGATTGTGAGATATCGCAATTTTAGTACTGTCATATTGTGAATTTCTGAACCTGTACGGGATTACTAACCGGTATCTCGTACTGAGAATTTGACCATGTTCCCGACACTGGATCGAAAAACTTTATACATGAAAATTGTAGTCCTTTGAGTTTAGATATCCGGAACATCCTACAGTTTCTTAATCCGACGTATAGATTGTGAGATATATCAATTCTAGTATTGTGACTCTGGATTTCCAGAATGCGCGCGAAACATCGAAACCAGCGAAGAATGAATTTGTACGCATAGCTACTGTCTTTAGAATGTATCGTGTGAATATACGTTGGAACCGAAAGAGAGTCTACTTTCTAGAATCTCTGACGGAATCAGATTTGCTTTTCTGTAACAGCGGAAAAGTTGATTTGAATGCAGATATGTCAAGTTGTCTAAAAATTCATTTATACATTTTTGCATATAAACCCGTTACTTTTCATATTTAATGAACTGAGTGTATTATTGTTCTTGTAATAATAACTTGCATAGATATAATAGGTTGATAGCATGCATTTTATACCACTTGATAATTCTATAATAACTACTCTCGATACATGTACTCATTTTACGTCTCATATCCATGATTATTACCCTTGATATTTTTCTTGATTAAACTGTCTTAATTACACTGTTCCACTAGTCGTACCAATTGCATGTTCATAACTAATTATAAAAGAATAACAAGCCGGGGTTATAAGGGTACGACTTAATAGTGGACAATATAGGGGAGTATACTCGGAAGGGGGCTCGTGTTTCCCGAAATAGTGATTCTTGATTCTTGATTCTTGATTCTTGATTACATAATTCTCGATTACATGATTCATGATTACATGTCTTGATACCATCAATGGAAGACCCGAATACATAATCCTATAGAATTCACTACTTAAGTCTAAACGTCACATGATTGATATGCACCGAACTTGTGGTATGAGACACATGATTGCGTGCACTAGATAAGTTAATAAAACAGATAAACTTGAGATCTTCACTAAGCATGATTCTTGATTACATGACTCTTCGTTACACGACTCTTGATTATATGACTCTTGATTACATGATTCTTGATTACATGACTCTTGATTACATGACTCTCGATCCTTGATTACATGATTATCGATTAATTGAGCCTAGGTTATCAATTACTTTTATCTCGAAGTCTAGAATACGCTAGTTACAGTTATTACTTACATGATCATATTGTCCCAGTTCCTTGCTTACTTCCATATTGTATTTGTACTTCTACTTCTTGTTTCTTCCATGTTATATCTTGTTATATTACCTCTTTTTCTGCTTGTTGCTACTTGCTGCCCGAAACTTGCTCTAACGGGAACTTTTCTATTTTTCTTTGAGTTAATAATTATACAGGTACTGATGGACCCGACGAGCAGACTCTCTAGACGATCGTTGCTACTTCCTTACTACTTCATGTTGTTTTTCTTTCAGTCGCTATTTTATCCAGTTGTTAGAGCGAATTGCTTATCATATTATTTTAATTTTGGTACCTTGTACTCTCGGGCATCTTGACCCGATATTGATGTATTATCCAAATGATGGTTATTCTATTTTCAGCTCATGTGATTATTATATTTTCCTGCGTGAATGTGTTATAAAGATCTTGTTGAGCTTATAATTGTACAGCTTATGGATGATGTATATCATTCGCTGGGCCTCAGTTGCATGCCTATATTTCTGTATAGCGGGAAGCGGGGCGTGACACACTAAGGTCATATAGCACTTGTGACCTGCCTCCTGACTCCCTCTCACTTCTCCCACCTCTATGGTAGTGGGGAACTTTATCTTCATGTGATAGACCGAAGGAATGGCCTAGAGTGCGGCGAGGCCTGGTCGACCCAGGATCACATTGTAGGCGGCTTTCACGTCCACCACCATGAAGTCCATCGGCTCCGTACGGGTGACCGGGGTTTTTCCAGCAGTGACGTCGAGAGTTATAACTCCCTCGATCGTCACCGGCACCCCGGTGAATCCATGAAGGGTGTAGCCAGCTGGCTTGAGCCGGTCCCTTGTTAGATGGAGGCCCTTGAACACTTCCAAGAAGAGGATGTTGACAGAGTTGCCATTATCCACCAAGACCCGGCGAATGTCGAAGTTGGCCATTCAGAGGTTAATGATGAGGGCATCGCAGTGGGGCGTGCAGATGCCCTCCAAGTCCCTATCGGAGAATGTCACAGGGACTCCTAGGCCCTTGGAGGAGGATGGCTCTGCACGAAGTTGACTTCCTTAACGAAGGCTTTTCGGGAGGAGTTAGAATCTCCCCCCATTGGGCCTCCGTGTATAAGGTGCAAGATGGCCTCTACTTTGGCTTCCGGAGTCTCTACGTGCTGCTTTATTCGCCTGTTAGCCCCCCTGGGCGGTGGAGGCGGATCAGCTCCATCCCTTCTTACAAACCGAGTGAGCTGCTCCCTCTAGATGAGGGCCTCGATCTCGTCCTTCAGGGCCCGACAGTCTTCTGTGTCATGCCCTTTATCTCGGTTTCTCTTCTTCCCGGTTTCTTTTCTTCCCCAGTGGAAGTGGCACCACTTATCCCGGTTTCTCTTCTTTCCGGGGGTGTTCATCTTCGGAAGAGGCGGTAGGATACCTTCGTTCCCAATCTCCATCAGGATGGCGGAGACACTCGCATTGAGTGGAGTGAACTTTTCGAAGCGGGGGAAAGGGCGCCGCAGACCTCCATTATCCTTTTGGATCCTTTTAGCTCCTTCTTCCTCAGCAGTCTTCCATTTTTTCCCGAAAGATGACCCCTCCAGAGTGGGGCGATTGAGAGCCTCTTCAGCTTGGATGTACTTCTGGCTCCTGAGAAAAAGCTCGAAGAAGTCCCGAGGAGGCTTCTTGGCCAGGGACGCCCTGAGGTCGGGGTTGATGATATTGGATTGGAAAGCAGCCGAAGCTACTGACTGATCCAAGGAGGCGATGGACCTGGCTTCTGCGGTGAACCTCTTGACATAATCCCTCACCCGTTCGCCCTTCTTTTGGCTGAGGAAGAGCAGTGAGGTGCTCATTTTCTCGGAGCGGCGACTGCTCACGAAATGTGTGAGGAAGAGGCCTTCGAACTGGTCGAAGGAGAAGATGGATGCCGGTGCAAGTTGGGAATACCACTCCCGAGCTGGCCCCTTGAGTGTCACCGGGAAGGTCTTGCAGAGGAGGGCATTGGAAGGTTGAATGGATCATCATGAGAGTTTTGAAACTCTCAATGCGATCAGCGGGGTTCGACTCCTCGGTGCAGGACTCGAAATGTGGAGGCTTGAAGTTGTCTGGGACAGAGGCCTCCATGATAGTGGGGAGAAAGGGGGCCTACTCGGGCGGTGGTTCCTCGCCCGTTGCTCTTCGTCTCTGTCCAGCTGGCCGAGGCACCTCTCCATCTCGTGGAGACGGCGGTAGACCGAGTCCTCCCTTCGGTCGTACCTCGCTGAGCCCCGAGACTCGTCCTCACGTAGAGGAGGGCTGGGGCTGTGGCGGCGATGACTTTAAGTAGGTCGTGGACTAATAGAACGACGGGGGTGGCTCGGAGCGGGCCGAGGGCTGAGAGAGCGATGACAATGGCTCGGAGCCGGCCGTGGACTTCGAGAGCGGCGACGATGATCAGAAGAGAGGCGGCGATGGTTGGGAGCTCATTGGGCGTTGATGGGGGCGGCATTGAGCACCCGGAGGACCGCCTCATATAATTGTTAGAATTCCGCCTTCGTGATGGGGCCTCCTGCTCCCACTGGGCTCGATGTGTAGGACGGCCAGCCGGGGAGCAGCTTCTTCTTGGGCGATGCTGGGGTGACTCTCTCTGCCTCTGAGGAGAGTTAGACCCTCTACGGTCTGTTCGGCAGGGTGATCGGTCCTTCTGGTGCTCTCGGCGAGGGTTCGCATCGCGGGTCCGCCTCTCGTCCAGGCGGATCCGAAGGTCAGGCTCGAGCTCGTTCTACCGGTTGTTGAGCACATCTTGCAGATCCTTCGATGTTGGAGGGCTATGGGAGGCCATGGAATCTGTGGAGGCGTTGTGGATGGAGACCCGAACTTGGTGCAGAGGATGCTTCTAGCGGCTTCGCCGAGAAGGCTCCCCAACAGTCGTTTGGGGCCCTAAAGGCTACTGAATAGATTGAGGATTCAGGTGTTCGAGCTGTAGGGCCGATTGGACGAGCGGAGGGAGTTCCTCTGGTGGAAGAGGAGGAGGAATAGTGGAGGTTTTTCTATGGTTGGAGGTTGCGGACTTCCTCTTGGGAGGCATTGCTGGGAGTAGCTTTGGTTGAAGGAGGAAGGTCAGATTGCTCTTCGAGTCTTCCCACAGACGGCGTCAATCTGTTGTCGCTGAATCTGGTGAGGGGGCAATAGATAGAATTTGTGGAGTCGCAGGAACTCGACTGGGTCAAATCTGACCTCTTCCTTTGTTGATAGGCTGACTCCTTGGTGCTCCCGTGGACTTGCACAAACGTTCGAAACACTAGGATGGATCCCGACGACGAAATCTTCGATGCTCTTATCAATACTCAGAAAAGAAAGGGAAAGAGCTTTAGGTAGACAAAGAGTGATCACCTTGTAACGGTAGGAGGTAGAGGGTATTTATAGTCGCCCGGGAGATCTGCTTTGGGATAAGAACGAATCCCTTACTCCCTAGTGTGGCTGGATAGAGGCGGTTAGAGCCACCTCCTAAGGATGAGGGTGGATCAGGATCTCTTCAGATCTTCATGGATTGCCTCTCAATGGGTTTGGACCCATTCTCTGCTGACCAGATCCGTTCACGGGTTATCGGGCCCAAGAGAAGAGACCCGGTTCCCATTTCGGACCCGTTTGTAGGTGAAATTACTGTTTTGCCCCTGTGAACTTTAAAATTCGTGCCCTATTTGAACGGTTCTGATTTAACCCCATTTTTAGCCATATCAGGTTTATACAAGATAAATAAATTATCAAATATTAACATTATGGAATGAGTTAGGAGTCTGAGCTTAAAGAAAATAGTTAAATATCCAAGTGCATGCAATTGGGTTCGAAAGAACAAAAATATTTATTAGATCACCGAAATTCGAACATACGTAGAATTTTTTTGTAAAAACGGAAACGGTTACACAAGGCCTATCAAGTCAATCCTCCGCTCCTTAGCAAGCTCGAGCCAGGAGAGACACTCTACATCTACCTGGCTAATTCAGATCAAATCCTCAGTGTTGTCCTAGTAAAAGAGGAGGATAGAACCCAAAAGCTGATCTACTATGTGCATAAAGTCCTCTATGACGCTGAACTCCATTATTCAAAGTTGGATTAGATGGCCTACGCCCAGATCATGGCTGCTCGCAATCTCTGCCCGTACTTCCAAGCGCATGCAGTAGTGGTCTTCAAAGACCAACCCCTCAAGCAGGTACAACACAAGTCAGAGAGCTTAGGGTGACTTATGAAGTGGTCCATTGAATTAAGACAGCACAATATCAGCTATCGACTATGTACAACCTTCAAAGCCCAAGATTTAGCTGAGTTGATTGTAGAGAGCACCATTCCAGACCTCCCTGAGGAAGGTGAGGACCCTCCATTCTGAAGCATCTACGTCGATGGATCCCTATGCATCGGGGGTAGTGGGGCCGAAGTTATCTTGATAGGCCTGGACGAGTTCACCATCCAGTATTCACTTTGCATCAACTTTCGAGTATTCAACAATGAAGCAGAGTATGAAGCTCGAATTGCTGGCCTCACCTTAGCCCGCAAAGCCGGAGCCCAGCGTGTCAAAGTGTTCAGTGATTCTCAATTGGTAATGAACCAAGTCTAGGGCGACTACAAAATTATGGATGACCGAACGATCAGTTATCTAGCACATGTCAGGAAGCTACTAGTCACTTTCCAAGAAGAAAATAGGCCAGCAGATGCCCTCTCGAAGTTTGCTTCCTCCTCACTTGAAAGACTTGACCACACTGTTCTTTTTGAAGTCATGCTCAGGCCCAACATAGAAGTAGAAACCTTAGAATTCATGGTGATCACTCCTCCAGTCATGAGAACAATTGGATGAAACAACTATATGGCTTCCTCAACAAGGGAATCCTTCCCCTTGACCCCAAAGAGGCTAAAAAGATCCGAGTGAGGGCAGAGCAGTACACACTTATCAAGGGGATTATGTACAAATGCTCCTATACTTCGGTGGACGGAAGACCCTATCTGCGGTGTCTCTCCACTGAGAAAGCCTAGTATGCTTTGAAAGAAGTTCATGAAGGGATTAGGGGCGCTTACATGGGATCCAAATCCCTTGCTTGCAAACCCTCAATGTCACACCCCACTTTCCAAAAACACTGAACACAAGTGCATGACATTGACCCAGTGAATGACTTGCATCATCCATAAGCTGTTATTGTTCAACTCAATAATATAACAAGATAGATACAACCATGCATGCAATAAGAACAATCACATGAACAACAATTCTTGGAATAAAACATGAAATAACCAAATATGATAATCCAACGTCTGGAAACAAAATAACAATCTCTGGGTCAAAAGCCCATAATACAATGTTAATAAAACTCAATACAAGAAGTCCAATAAAATAACGATCAATCTAGAAAGCAATAAATCATCAGAAAGACTGTTCTTCAAGTCTTGCAGGTAACACTCCTTGATCACCAATGAATACCTCATTTAAAAAGAGGAGAAAAATTGTCCTTAAAGAAAGTCATGGACAACAAGTAGAGAAAGCGATGAACAATGGAAATACGGTATAACAATGAATTCGATAAAATAATACGAATCAATAACAATGGACGATAGCAATAATCAATATCATTGGTAATAATGTGATGGATATAACAATAAACGATATTTCAATCTTCGATGTCAATACTCATTGGTCGATGTCAATATTAATAGCAATATTCAATATCAATAGCAATGCCGATGTTCAACATGCAGTGCCAATATTGTGTCAATTCCTAAGTCTATTAGCTTTTAGCCTAACTAATACACGTACTACTGCGTCCCATACCACAAGTTCCGTATATAGAATCAATGTCATTTTGACTCTAGTGGTGGACTCTATAGTTCATGTACTCGGTACCATAACAGTAAACAATAACGATAGCAACTCAGTTGCACGATAAACAATAAACAATTGTCGGCACGATAAATAATTGTAACGCCCGAATTCCCAAACAGGGTAATTTGTAGCACAATAGGATCTTTTACTTCAAATTCGTACAATTTTACAAGGAATTCAAAATCTTTTTATTATACAACTAGTTCTTTACATCAACGTAGCGGAAATAAATACATACAGCATGAAAATTACAACTTTAACATCAACAACTTAAATCTGAAATCAATCTTTAGCATCAATCCATCCTTGTGTTCTTTTGCAAATCCAAGTCCTGCACTGAAAACTGTGGGCACGTTAGTTGCATATAACTGATGCAATATGATAAAATAGTGATCCTCACTATGCCGTAATATAATGATTCTCTTACTTTAACAAACACACACTTGAATGCATATTAAAGTGTAAAAGAGTGACTATTCTAAACATGTCAGTGTATTATATGACTTAATGTCTAATGCAGATGTTTACGCTATGATGACACTAGTGCATACTTGTTCGGATTCTATGCATCCCATTCTACATAGGTCCGACGGCAAGTACCTACGTACTCCACATTATAGGGTTAAATCCCTCGCCATGCATCCTACTACTATGACTACTACATGATGTAGACACTCTGTGAATATTGGTTCTCGCCCCGGAATACTGGAAATACCAATCCCGCTCCGAGGATCATTCTTCGGCCTTTATGTCCATCGTCCCGGAATACTGGGGATTGTCTCTCTCTGCGAGTCATTCTGGAACCCTCATCATACAAATTCCCCATGAGCGTCTCCCTCATCCCGGAATATTGGAGATCATTCTCCCTCCGTGGATCATTCTGTGTCCCTTACGTCCATCGTCCTGGAATACTGGGGACTATCGAGTCTATAACTCATGTTTGCTCTTATTTCATCATGTCACCAACTAGTTCTTGTCCTTATGTTTAAGTTAAAATCATCGCAACCTAGAGCTAGCTTACCCTTCCAGACTTAAACCAACACAAGAGAAAGTCATCCCACACTGGCTACTTTTCAAAGAGAGAGTCAACCCACACTGGTTACTCCTCAAATCTCATTAATCATAAAAGCCGGTCACTAGGGTCTCGCTTAGCCTCTAGATTCCAACAATCGTCTCATTCTAGAGATCAAATATGTTATATCCAACCTCAACAATATTATTTCAACTTTCATTCGACAAATTTCTTCATTCATGAAGTTTTCAACTTTAATAATTTATTCAATCATAATTTTCAAATCAAATTTCTCATAAACAAATTTTTAATTAACCAATCAAACTAATCACTTCCAAAGTTTTCTCGAAACTCATTTCTTAAAAAATTAACCATTCCCAAACATTTATAGCTCCTTTTCATATTAATGAATTTTTCAATTAAAACTCATTTCTTTAATTTGCACCAAACTCCTTTAAAATCAACACATAAATTTCTTAATCTCCAATTCAACAGTTTACTTTAATTTCGTAAAAATCATTTTTTAATATTTTCAACCACATTTACTTTAAAATTGAATTCCAGTTTACAATAAACACAACATGCCTTTTAGATTATCAAAAATATTTTTTTGAATAGTGTAAAATAACTCCAAAATGGTTCTAGTATTATTTTATGAATTTTATGAAGTTTTCACCACTTTAAAATACTCAAATCATCAAAAAAATATTTTTTTTATCCAAACAGCAACCCCCTGGCTCGAACCAACGCCAACAACATGAAAAACAAGCGCCAATCCACTGAGCCAAGCTCAGTTCTCGACAAAATAGGGATTCGATTCCTTAAGTACCCAAATTCACACATTTTCTGACTTTTTAATTTTTTTTTGAAACAAACAGAGCCTACTGCCACTCGAACCCACGATCACAGAGACCACAGCTGGCCACGTGGTAGCACCTAGTGCATAGGTGCATGCGTTAGCCACAAAGCCCAGTGACTCATTTGACCATATAGGGATTAAATTGTTTAACAATCAACCCTCGGTCCAAACCTCTATTTAAAATATATACATTCAAATCAACTTCGATTCATCATATTAATTTTATTTGCTTATATCCTACAATTCAAAATGTCCAGTAACAAAATCTTACTGATTTTTCATGTAACAAAGTGATTCTATACAAATTAAAAGTAGATAGCAATTTTGAGAACATTCATACACCATATGCCTTTATTAAATTATAAATACTACTCTGCAACACATACATATATTTTTCTCTTTTCAATGTCAATTAACATGATGGGAATTTCCTCCAAAATTTTATAATCAAAGCAAATCAAACACAGTTCAATTTCTTTCACAATTTGTCTATAAAATCTACTTATACTAAATTAAAATTTGCATGGCATCGCATATAATAATTTGCACAACTTGTAATTTAATTCACATAAAATCTACATCATAATTTTTCCATTTAACATGCATTTCATTCATCAATCACTAGAATTTTAGATTTTCATACAACATGCATCACACAAAAATTATAAGATAAATAATGCAATTACATCTACAATTCTAACCCCAAATCTCCTAAACATACAATTAAACTACAAATTAGAAAATAAGTAGAGACACCCATCTCATAGATAGTGTACTAGTAGCAATCCCCTTCACAAAACTCCAAAAATGATCCCAAAAATACCCACCGAAATCTTCAGCCAGCAACACCCAAAGCTCTCTGCCTATTCTCTTTTTGGTTTGCTTTTGATTAATGAAATTTATGTAGTAATTAGTTTTAGATTATGGGTATTAGTAGGATAATTATAGAGTAGTTATTATAACTAATTTCCCACCACCCCACTTTTCTTCTCCCCACTCACCAAGTCAGCAATACACAGCCGGCCATTTCCCTGGTGTGCACATTGCACGTGTGCACGTGCACGTGCACGTGCTTTGTGTACACCACACATTAATATTTTTATTTAAATTAAAACATATGTTATACTATATAATAAGTATAAAATTAGTTTAGTTTAATTATAAATTAGATTTTTCATGCACAAATAAAAATAAACACACACACTTCAAAATTTCATTTTGAAAGAGAATTCAACTAACATGTGCACTGCAAACACGTGCGTCACACGTAAAAATTATTAAAATACAAAATCAATTTTATCAACGGAAAAATGTTTATAAATAATTGAAATACAACATACGAAAAATATATTTCATTATATATATATATATATATATATATATATATCTCAAATAATGTAATTAGCACGTACGTAGAGAACACGTGCCCCGTACGTGTAAAAATATTTGAGTTAAAATAGGAGAAAATGAATTTCAGTTTATAAAACAAATTCGAACAAGTCATAAAATAAATAATTAAAATATATAGAAAATATTACACATAACGGTAGAACATACGTAATTGAAATGTGCATCGATAACACGTGCACTGCACGTAAAAATACAAAGATCAAAAAACAATATTTGAGTTGGCTCAAATAGGATAAGAATGAATTCCAAGAAGATGATAAATGTATAAATAATCGAAACACAAAATATGTATGACATTTATAATAAAATGTGTTACGGATATTACCCGTAATAAATACAAAATATACGTGCGTAAAATACGTAACCCAATTTTGCGGGGTGTTACAACAATAGACGATGAATTGTGATATTTTGGTGTCACGCCCCACTTTCCAAAAATACGGAATACGAGTATATGACATTGGCCCAGCAAATGACTAACGTCACCCATAAGCTGTTTATTCGGTCAACTTAACAATATAATCAATACAAAATAATGGCACAAGCAATAATAACAATCTCATGAACAATAATACTTGGAATGAAGCAATATAAAATATCCAAGTACAATAATAATCTAACGTCTGGAAACAAATAGCAACATTTCGGACATAAGCCCAAAACAATAATAATCCAATCTCAAATAATAACATGTTTCAATACATTAAGTTCAATAAAACAATAAACAACTAGAAAGCATTAAGTTTTCAGAATCTTTGTTCTCCAATCCCAGTAGGTAATTCACCATCATTACCTGTGAACACTTCATCTAAAAAGAGGAGACAAATTGTCCTTAGAGTAAGTCATGGACAGCAAGTAGAGAAAGCAAGCAACAATCGAATAACGGTATAATAATGATTCAATGGATCAATAAGAGTCAATTACACGGGACAATAACAATTAATCGATATCATGATAATCGGTACAATGGCTATAAACAATGATTCAATATTCGGTAACAGTAATCATTGGTCAATAACAATAACACTTAGCCAATATTCGATATCAATAGAAACAATGCTGAACAATATGCATTACGGTGACGCAAATTCTTAAGTCTATTATTCATTTTAATCCTAACTAATGCACGTACTACTGCATCCCATACTACAGGTTCGATGCATACAATCAATTTCGTTTAGACTAAGTGGTGAATTCTATAGATCATGTGTCGGTACAATAATCATTGATACGATACAATATTGTTGCTCGATACATTACAATGATTCACTGATTCATTGATACACTGATACATTGATACATTGGTACATTGGTACATTGATACATTGGTACATTGATACATTGGTACATTGATACATTGATATGATTCATTGATACCATTCATTGATGTAATACACGAGAGATTGGGGTGCCGTAGTCAGCGCTCCACAATCAATCGATAAACACTGGCCGACACAGTCACTATATTATTCACTACTCAAGTCATTCCCGTAAATCCCGACTTGTTAATTATTTATCAATGCAACAATACAATATGCAATCAATGGACATTTCGGTGAACGATAGTATCAATAGGGAAACAGTAGGTTGATAACATGGGATAGGACAATTAGAATGATGACAATAAGATATTAGGATTATGCAATGCAACATATACACATTAATTCATGCAATAGTACGATATAGGAATAGTTAAACTATTAAAAACTGAAATATAAATTCTGGACAGCAAGAGTAATGTGTACAAAAATGCAGTTTCCCGCTGTTTTAGAAATCAAAAAGTGAATCTGTCAGAAATTCTAGAAACTAGACTTCCTCACGGTTCCAACGCATATTTAAAGTTCAAAATCCGACAACAGTAGCTAGGTCAATCACATTGTTCTTTACAGATTTCATGTTCAGGCAGAATTTTGACATTATGTTTTTATAATTTAGAAACAGCAAAAACTCCATAATAAATTCATTAAAAATATTTTCTGGACTCCTAAATATGATTACTAACAATCTAGAAATTATCAGAGGAAAATTTTAACATTTGATCAGCCTTTTTACTGTTTAAGCATGCAAGATACAAAAATCTAAGAATTTGGAATTAAAAACACAGCGTAGTAAAACGAGCATAACTTTTGATACACAACTCGGAATTCAAAATTCAAGATGTTCTAGAAACTAGAAAGATAAGACTACAATTCTTATTTACAAAGTAATTCATTTTAAGATCATTTACTGGTTCAAAAATAGCAATCAACATGCAGGTCAACAAGCAATATACAGGTTTTGTGTAGTTTTCATGAAAATAATTTAATTAAACATGATGGGTATCGATTCTTTAGTCAATAAATTGTGTAATCAACATGATGGGTGCAATAACATGATAAATAAAAATAGAATCATATACATACACTAAATTGTCATCGATCAAACAACAAACAATCAACCAAACATACAACCTAGTAGTTATTTCTACAATAATTAATTGTGTCATAATTATACGATTAACCCTATTATCAATTCTACACGAATGCATGAAAGATCCAATCTTTAGAGTCAAAAGTGGCACGATGTCAAGAATATTGGGGTTAGCTCGTGTAAACCCTCAATAGACCCAACGAAAAAAAATCAATACATCGATATGGTAATGAATAGGATCTACTTGAAAGAATTTCAACAAAACTTGAATTTGATACAATTAATAATTCAAGAGGACAGTGACTTGCCTTATAAACGGTGAAAACGAATACCAAGAATAACAGGATAAGGATCCCAAAGCAATGAACCCACGAACACATAAGTCCACAGTTTAACACGTGCAAATTACGTGTAAAAGAGAATCCAAGCACTCAAAGAGACAGCAACTTAGCACAGCAAGAGGGAGAGAGATCGGCACGATAACAATGGCAAGGGGAGACGGTGGTCTTCGGTGTCGCAGGTGGCAGCACGATGAGGACAGGGAGGTGTGAATGGCGGCAGCGCTCAGGGGGCGACTAGCGAGGTCGAGCGGTGCTGTAGTGGTTGCTGGCGGCGAGGAGCGACAGAAAGGGGGGTTTTGGCTGTGGAGAGTCAGAGCGTGGGGGTTCGGCCTAGTGGGGTTTCGGCTGGCTGTGGTGGCGGTGCCGGGGGTCGACGACTAGGTGGGCGACCGGTTGGGAGGACAGAGGGGTTGGTCGCTGTAGCTAATGTCGATGAGAGGGGGTGGTGTTCTGGGCGTCGACGGTGAGTGGCAACGAGGGAGGGGGTGTCGCTGGAGTTGGGCGGCTAGCCGGAGAAGACGACGAGAAGGGGTAAAAGAACAGTAGATGGGTTAGGAAATTCGAGCGGGAATCGATGACGGGGAGAGAGAAACAGAGAGGAGAGAGAATAGACGGTTAGGGTTTCAAAATTGTGCTAATTTTAGGGTTTGCAGTAGAGTTGTATTTATAGGGTACAATTAGGGTGTTGGATTAGCGGTTTAGGATCCAATAATAGCGGTTTTGGGTCAAGATCAATTCAAATTGGATTTTAGGGTTCAATTAACAGATAGATCAAAATCAATAGGGTTCAAATAAAAATACCCACAATCAAATAAAAGATAGTAGGTTCAACAAGAAAATCTCATTCAAGAAGAACAGAAGTTTTTCATGAACAAATTTAATCAAAAACAAAATAATCAAGAAAGAACAATAGGGTATTTAAAATATATATATGTATATATATACATTAAATCAAATAGTGAAATGCACATAAAATTGAGCATGTTCGGGCTTAAAACAAAATAATAATAATAATAATAATAATAATAATAATAATAATAATGCTAATAATAATGACAAAATAATAATACAGATAACATAATAATAACAACAATAATAACAAATATTAATACTAAGGGCAATAATAATAATAATAATAATAATAATAATAATAATAATAATAATAATAATAATAATAATAATAATAATAATAATAATAATAATAATAATAATAATAATATGCATCACAATAGGATTTGAGTTTAACAATTTATTAAAATCCGAAAATCAATCATATGAATAGTCGATCAATTAGGGATAGAAAACAAGTTCAAATATACCATTATTCAAAATGAATAAAATCTTGATTAGAAAACACTTTAATACAAGACCCGAGATGAATTTAGCACAAAATAAATTTATAAAAATTTAAATTATAGAAAATACACGGAAAATACTAATTATCGGGAATGGGGGTTACATGTGGTCAGTAATCAAACAATCAATCGATAAACAATAGCCGACACAATATTTTTGGGAAACTCGGGCCCCCTCCCTCGAGTACAGTCTTTATATTGTCCTCTACTTAAGTCAACCCTTAAACCCCGACTTGTTAAATATTTTATCGATACAATCAATACATTATGCAATTTAGAAAAATTCGATAAATGATGGTATCAATAGAAGTAACAATAGGACGATCAATTAGGATAGGACAATTAGAATGGTGACAATAGTATATTAGGATTATGCACTGTAATTTATACACATCAATCCATTCAATATAATGGTATATATACAATTATATTAAGAAAATATGGAAATACAATTCTGGACAGCAATAGGTTACTGTACCAAAATCAAGTTTCCTGCTGCTACAAAAATTCAAAACTAGATCCGTCAGAAGTTCTAGAAAGTAGACTCCTTCTCGGTTCCAATGCATATTTAAAATACAAAATCTGATAACAATAGATAGGTTAATTACAACGTTCTTTACAGATTACACGTTCTGACCGAAAATCAAGATCAAGTTGTTATATTTGTAAAATCAGTAAAAACCCAATTTTAAATTCATCAAAAATATTTGTCAAACCCCTAATCATGTTGACTAACAATCTGGAAATTATCATAGCGGAATTATGTTGTTAACCTAGCGTTTTAATAACTTAAACATGAAGAAATACGTGAATCAGGAATTTACAATAAAAATAACACAATAGCAGTAAAGATGCGAGATCTTGCACAATATAACTCGGAATTCAAATATTTTAGATGTTCTAGAAACTAGAAACATAAGGCTACAATTTTCGTTTAGAAAGCTATAATTTTTTATGTCAAATACTGGGTCAAAAAGGTCTTAGAAGTTCCAGGCTGACAGTGAAAATCAGGGTTCAACATATTTTATGAAATATAAGCGATCTAAACATGATGAACTTCAACTCAATAGTTAACAAATCTTATATTCAGCGTATTAAACACAATAACATGGTAAGCACAATGAAGAATACATCCATACACTAGTTTAACATCAAACAAGGCATCAATTAATCATTCAAGCACAACAACCTAATAATCAATTCTACAATAGTTTACTTGTGCGGTGTCATGCATGAATAACTTCTATTATCAATAATATTTGAGTGCATGAAAGATTCGATATTTTAGAGTCAACAATGGCACGTTGTGAAGAATTTATTGGGTTAGCTCGTGTAAACTCTCAATACAATCAACAGAAGATAATTAGTATAACAATACGATAAACAATCAGGATCTACTTGCAAATTTTCAATAAAAAGCTCGAATGTGATACAATAATGATTCGAGAGTGAAAAGTGACTTGCTTTTTTATATGGTTAGTTCGACTGTAATAGAATAACAAGATTAGGAACCCGACGGCAACACGTGCAACTCACATACAATGCGGGAACCCGTAAAAACATGTGCAACTACGTGTACGAAGATAGAAACACAGCAAGGTCGACCAACAACAAGTCGAAAACCACAACAACGACAGTAGCGACAGCAACGGCAGTGGCACTACGCAGTAACAACGTCGACGGAAGCTTCGGGGATTGCAAGGTGTTGTACAGGGCTGTGGTTGCTGTGCGGTGGTCGAGGACTGGATTACGATGGCAAGGGTGAGTAGGGGTCAGTAGTGGAGTTCGGCAATGGAGTTAGGTTTCTGTGGCAGTGAGGGTAGCAGGGGGATTCGTAAAGTGGTTGACTGAGAGGCCGTCACAGCGCTAGCGAGGGGTGCTCGGGTGTGATGGCAAAGAGGATGGTCAGGGAGGCAATGGGGATAAGAAGGTAGGGGATGACTGCGGTGTGCGGTGGTCGGGATGACGAGGAGGAAGGCGATGGGGTTTCGGTGAGACGAAACAGAGGAGAAGAAGATGCAGGGGATGTCTGGCGATGGGGAGACAAGGTGGCTCGACGGCGGGGATGAGCAGGGCTCAGGATCACAAGGAGGAAGATGAAGGGTTGTACAGTGAAGGGTTGGGTTTGGGGTTGAACAATAGGGAAGATGAAGAGGTAGGGATTGTTTGGCTGTGTAATAAGGAGAGAGAGAAGGAGACGGGGGAAGTTGGAGATACGGGGGATCTTGGGGAGCAAATCTGGGATTTACTGTTAGTGGGGATTAGGGTATTGGGTTAGAGGGTTTGTTGGTCAAGATCCAGAAGGAGTGGGTTAAAGGGTTTTATTAATAGGTTAAATATGGATCAATACTATTAGGCTTTAGTGTTATTTAGCAGGATAAAGATAAATATTTCATGGGCTTGGTGACAAATATGGATCAAAAAATAAGATAATAATCAATCCAACAAGAATAGGATTATCATGAAAAATAGTCCAACAAGGAGAAAAGAAAATTCATGAAATTTAAATTCAAATTGGGAAAATAAGATTTGAATAATTAAATGGCGATCAATGATAGTTCATGAATAGTATTAGGACCAAAATTATTCGAGACGATAAATGAAAGATAAAATATAATTCGAATTGCAAAAAAAAATAAAAAATTACAATGAATCAAAAAAAGAAAAGATGAAAACGGGAGTTACAATCCTACCCACCTTACAATCAAATTTCATCCCTGAAATTTATTCAAGTGGCAATAGAATAACCCCAATGAAAAAGGACTACACAAAAAGATGGGAAAATTTCTTTTGAATCTCTTCCTCAAGTTCCCAAGTTGACTCACCCGGCGAGTGAGGATTCCAAGCAACTCGAACCAATATGATGACCATGTTCTTCAAAACCTTCTCCCGTCGGTCCAAGATCGAAACCGGACGGATCTCACAGGACAAGTCGAGCTGAACAGACAACTCGGAGTAGTCGATAACATGACTGTCATCCTTGATATACCTCCTGAGTTGGGAGACATGAAAAACATCATGCACTCCAGATAGAGCCGGCGACAACGCGATTATATAGGCTACCTTGCCTACTCGCTCCACAATATCAAACGGGCCAATGCACATAGTGTTAGGTTTCGATAGTAATCTCAGATTAAATACACAACGGAAAAATTACAAAGAAATATCGAAACCTAGCCATGGATCCATGCGAAAACAATAAATCGTGTTTAGGAGTTATACCTTGAAGATGGATCTGATGCCTGCACAGTATGCCGATCACAACACTACAATATTGCGGTGCCTCTACGGTATCCACACGAACGGATCAAATCAAGCTTTCCTTCATGCCGCGGTGCTAGCTACAGGAAGGGATGTTCCTCACGATCTCTCGCTCTCTCACAATTTCTTTGACGGCTAGGGTTTTCTCATGTGACCTTTTTTTCCATAGATACGTATCGTATATATAGGAGAAAATCAACCCTAAGAGAGTAATGAGGCTATTGGACTCACAATCTAACCTGGTTCAGATTCGTGTGTGGGTCTTTGAACTTTAGTCAGCTCATTTAATCTAATTAAATGTTCAACCAATGTCAGGAGTCCAAGTCTTACTTGGATCCCCAATTAAATTCATCTTATGAATTTAAATCCTAATTTCGATCTATTCTAAGTGTGTGACCCTGTAGGTTTCCGTTACATTGATAGTAATACTAAAATTATATTCTAGTATTACAAACAGTGAGCGGTATCGAGTAATACATCACTGCTACTCAAGTAACAGAAATGTCAATGATTAGACATAACTTATCCGTGACCAATGTTACCATGTAGTCTAGTCCCTTTGTCCAGATATCTTAATTGACCAAAAGGCATAGAGCGTGTCACCCTTGTATAGTTCAATCTTTGGTTTCTTGATGTCCGAGTAGACTTACTAAAACAAATGAGCTCAATATCTCATATTGACTCATTTGAGCATGGCCATGCATTTTGTAGTCTCACTTAATCAAGGGGCCCATAGATATCGCTCCTGTTATGTAAGAGGGACAAATCCTATCTAAGTCACTCACATCCCTCCGCATGATTTGTAGTATATCGAATAGTCGACTTTATAATCATCTTATTATAGGAAACATTTGACGACATTAAAACATATAAATTCTCATGTAAGGAACCGCAGTGACTTCAAGTCAAAGGACTACATACACCATGGTTACTGTGAGAACTGCTTATGACACTCACGTAACGATCCATGCAGTGTTCTTATGGTGGGTCAGTGCAGTATATTATTACTCTAATATGTACCCATGTGAAGACTTAATATCTCATATCCATAACCCATGAGATATGGTCATCAGTATACGCACATACTAGTCTCTATGTATTATTGATATCCTCATTCACAATAATACCTGACTAGGGACATTTAAGAATAGTGTTCTGATTACAACCAATAGGATCTCAAAATCATGTAATGTACTTGATATCCATGATATTGAACCTACTATTCTAAGGAAGTTATTATGATCATTTAATCACAAACACAATAAATGAAATGCCTCATATATGAAATAAATATCATGATACAATATAAACTAGTAATGTCAATACATAACTGGTCTCTAGGGCGTACACCAACACCTAGGACTTAGCTTGTCCCTGCCTCCAAACCGGATAACACCCTTCCATGGTGATACCTTGAGGAACACATGATCACCCGCTTTGAACTCCAATGGCCTCCTATGAACATCTTCCCATTTTCTCTGTCTATCGTGAGCAGCCTGTATATGCTTTCTGATCTGAGCCACAGCATCAACCGTCCTCGTGATCAACTCTGGCCCAAAAAGCTTCCTCTCACCAATATCATCCCAGCACATTGGTGATCTACACTTCTGACCATACAAAGCTTCATACAAAGCTGCCTTATGACTTCCTAGGTAGCTGTTGTTGTACGAAAACTCCACAAAGTGTAGATGATCTTCCCAAGATCCTCCAAACTGGAGAACACATGACATCAACATATCTTCTAATATCTGAATAGTCCTCTCCGACTGCCCATTCGTCTGTGGATGAAATGCAGTATTGTAGTTCAGCTTGCTCCCAAGGCTGCCTTGAAGATTTTCGCAGAACTGAGATTTGAACCTAGTGTCTCTGTCTGATACAATACTGACAGGGATTCCATGAAATCTGACAATCTCCTACATATACCTCTCTGCAAGGCTCTCCGTGGACTGACCCACTCTGAAGGAAATAAAATGGGCACTCTTCGTCAACCGGTCCACAATTACCTAGATGGCATTGTGACCCTTGGGACTTCTCGGCAAAGCATTCACCAAGTCCATCGTGATGTTTTCCCATTTCCACTCCGAAATAGGAAGAGGTTGAAGAAGTCCAGCAGTTCTCTGATGTTCTGCTTTCACCTGCTGATAGATCAAATACTGCGAAACAAATCTCGCCACAGTTCTCTTCATACCATGCCACCAAAAATGCAACTTCAGATCCTGATACATCTTTGTACCACTGGGATGAATAGATTAGGGCGAGCGATGAGCATCCTCGAGTAGCTTCTGCAAGACTTCCTCCTTTGGAACACATAGGTGAGTCCCAAAGTGAAGAGATCCATCCTCATGAATAACCAAATCAGTCCTTGAACCTGCTTCAATTTAAGCTCGAAACATCTGCAATTGCTCATCATCTGACCGTGCCTCCTTAATTTGGTCCATCTATGACGACATAGCTGAAGCATCATACAACTCTGCTTGGCACTAGGAAAAATCACCTCCAAATCTAACTTCCTCATGGCTTCCAAAAGCTCTTCCTGCTCAGTTAGAACCATAGCAACCGGTCTTCTGCTCAAAGCATCAGGTACCAAATTAATCTTACCAAGATGATACTGCACATTAATATCATAATATGCCATCAATTCCAACCTTCTCCTCTGCCTCATATTCAGCTCATTCTGAGTGAATACATACGTAAGACTTATGTGGTCAGTGAAAATCTCCACTTGATCTCCAAGTAAGTAATGCCTCGAAAGTTTCAAGGCAAAAATCACAACTGCAAGCTCCAAGTCATGTGTGAGGTAATTCTTCTCATGCGGTCTCAACTATCTAGATGCATATGCGACAACTCTACCGCGCTGCATCAACACAGCACCCAAACATCTGTCTGAAGCATCACAGTGAATTACAAAACCTTCTGATCCATCTGGTATGGTTAACACCGGTACTGATGTCAACCGATTCTTCAACTCAGCCCACAAAAACTTCTGATCTTTTCTGGTCAACTTGGTCAACAGCTCGGCAATCTTCGAAAAATCCTGAACAAACTTTCTGTAGTAACCTGCTAGTCCACGGAAACTTCGAACTTCTGATACTGAATTCGGCGTTGGCCAATCCTTAACTGCAGAGATCTTGGACGGGTCAACAGAACTATCACTGGAAATGATGTGGCCAAGAATGCACACGATCCAGCCAAAACTCTCACATTCTAAGCTTCCCATAAAGCTGATTTTCCCTCAATGTCTGCAAGACTACCCTTAAGTGCTCAACATGCTCTACATGACTCCGAGAATATACGAGGATATCGTCAATGAATACCACAACAAACTTGTTTAGAAGGGAGAGAAGACCCGATTCACCAAACTCAAGAATACAATTGGAGCATTAGTAACTCCGAAGGGCATCACCAAGAATTCATAGTGCCCATATCTAGTAGAAAAGGCAGTATTCTGTACATCCTCGGCCTTCATCTTGACATGGTGGTAACCAGAACGAAGGTCTAGCTTTGAAAATACAGAAGCACTCCAAAGTTGATCAAACAGGTCATCATCCATGGTAGTGGGTACCGGTTCTGCACACTGACATTATTCAGCTCACGGTAGTCAATACACAGCCTGTGACTACCATCCTTCTTGTTGACGAACAGTACTGGAGCTCCCCATGGTGAGACACTCTGCCTAATAAATCTTCGATTCCGTAACTCTTGGATCTGTTCCTTCAACTCAGCCAACCCAATGGATGCCATTCGGTAGAGACTCTTAGAGATAAGAGTAGTACTATACTGAACATTAATACCGAACACTACTTCACGGCCTGGCGGTAGTTTTGGCAACTCTTCAGGAAAAACATCCAGAAAGTTTCCCTCCTGGCTTCGACTGGGAGGAAGTACCTAGTTTATCTGGGGTGCGGAGTTTTATCGCCCAAGCTATCGGCTTGAGGCCCGGTTTCCCTCGATGACAGCTGTCGCGAGGACGTACCCAGTTTACCTGGGGTGTGGTGTTTTTTCCTCCTGGCTATCGGTTGGGAGGAAGTACCCAGTTTACCTGGGGTGCGGTGTTTTTCCCTCGATGACAGACGTCGCGAGGAAGTACCCAGTTTACCTGGGGTGCGGTGTTTTTCCCTCGATGACAGACGTCGCGAGGAAGTACCCAGTTTATCTGGGGTGCGGTGTTCCCTCGCTGGCATAGGCTGGGAGGAAGACGTAGCCTTGGACGAGTAAGACTCTGTGTGAGCATCGGTCCGCGTGTTTTACTGGACTGTCGGCTTTCAGTATATTGGGATATTGTGGCTCACTGGTCGACAAACTAATAAAATAACTAAGTGTAAATAAAAGTGTAAGAGTAAAGAAAGTGGAAAGTGAAATGTGAATGTGAGAGAAAGTGGTTGTGAATAAATGAATATGAAGAGATACGAGTTATGAGTTGTGTATGAAAAGAAATGGTAATTGCAGTATGTGGTTAATTTAAAATGAAATAGTAAAAGAGACATGTGTTAATATCAATAGTATGAAGTAACTATATTATGTAAATGATTATTAAAGTAAAATACAGTTTGGTATGAGTTGTTACACCTTGGAATTGTGTCAAGGAACTACCTGCCCGCTATTTCTGTGGAAATGGTGGGAACTACCTGCCTTGGCATAATTTGCTGGGTGAGTGGGCATGATAGTGGTAATGATTAATGGAAATGAAGAATTAAATAAAGTGAAGATGAATAGTAAATGAAGTGAATTGATAACTAAGCTATCGGCTTGAGATGTGATGTGATATTACCCAGACTATGTGTTTGGGGTGCGGTGATTATTACCCAAGTTATCGGCTTTAGGGTGTGATATATTATTGCCCAAACTATGTTTGGGATATGGAGTATAAATTGATGATAATGTAAGTGAAATTAATGATAAATTGAGATATAAGTGAAAATGTAAATAAGTTTAATTCTCAATTCGATTGAGTAGTAACTAAATGAAATAATGAGATGAGAATGAACTATAAAACATGGTTTTGATGCAATGAGTATAAAGCATTCTAATTAGTGATGTGATGAAATGTGAGTTCTTTGCAATGGGCAATGAGATGTTTTAATTGCATCATAACACATGAATGAATGTGGTATTATGAGAATATAAGCATAAATGTAAGAGGTGATTCTTGTTATAACATAATAAAATAAATACCCGTATTATGAGATTGGTTATGAAAATGGTTATTAAAGAGAGTATGTTGTGTTATGAGTCTGTATTCATAAATGGTTATTAATGAAAGGAGTAATATCATCATGTAGTTATATTCATATAAATAGTAAAATGCTATTATGACGATAATTGTGGAAGAATGAATATTCGGGTTAGATAATTTAAATTGAAAAGGAATGGATCGTATGTGAATTCGTATTATGCAAATGTAAAATAAGGATATATATATATATATACATGAGGTTGAGGTGAAACATATAGTGAAATGTGTGGAGTTATGGGTAATTACATCGTTGGATGCAGATTCGAAGAGTAAATTGATATAAAATCGTATCGATGATGTTTTTATGTTCAGATTTCAGGGTGTATCTTCTTAACTTGATGTTTGTAAGTTTAAATTATTTTCTTTATACAATTTAATTTATTTATTAGATTAATGATTATACTCACACCAGAAATGGCTAACCCCGAATGTTTTCTGGGGGTTAGGGGGGTCCCTCCCTGAGAGTGGACAACCCTAACTCTCCTGCAGGTTGCTAGCAGCATGGCGAGGTAGTTCTAGAGTTAGGAATTATATTTCGTTGAGAGGATAGATTATTTATGTATTTAATATATGTAGAAAGGTGAATAATTGATGTATTATTTTGTATTATGGTAACAGTATAGGTGTATAGTGCTGTGATGAGGTAAGAAAGCCCGTACCCACCTCGTTGTGGAGTATTGGGTTCTGTGGTTGACTTTTAAAAAGGTTTTCCTAAATCTTTACAAAAATCTTATACGTTTTCAAAGGAATTTATGGTTTTTATTTAATATTTGATATTCTGTTATGAATTTGGCCCCCGGAGCATGATATTTATATTGCCTGTGTGATTCTGCTCATTTTGGCCTGGGGAGCCCGTGATTATATTGCCTGTGTTGTGAGCTACGGAATTTAGAGCAGAATTCCGTAAGCATTTTGTGTTTTGGGGCAGAAATTTCAGGGGAGACTCTGCCAAAATTTTATTTGGAATATAACTATTTTATTTTATGTTTAAAGTGATATAGAAATTGAAAGAATTGAATTTGGAGGCTTAGTTTTCAAAAAAAAAAAAATAAAAAATTGGGGTGTTACATCAATAACCACAACGACAGTAGCGACAGCAACGGTAGCAGCACTATGTAGTAACAACGTCGACGGCGGCTTCGGGGATTGCGAGGTGGTGTATAGTGCGGTGGTCGAGGACTGGATTGCAATGGCACTGGTGAGCAGAGGGTTCTGCAGTGGAGTTCGGTAATGGCGTTGGTTTTTGGTGGCGGTGTAGGCAGCGAAGGGATCCGTGAGGTGGTCGACTGAGAGGTAGTCACAGCACTGGCTAGGGGTGCTCGGGTGTGATGGCGAGGAGGATGGTCGGGGAGGCAATGACGATGAGAAGGTAAGGGATGACTGCGGTGTGCGGTGGTCGGGATGACAAGGAGGAAGGCGATGGGTTTCGGTGAGACGAAACAGAGAAGAAGAAGATGCAGGGGATGACTGGCGACGGGGAGACAGGGCGGCTCGATGGCGGGGATGAGTGGGGCTCGGGATCTCAAGAAGGAATATGAGGGGATCGTACAATGAAGGGTTGGGTTTGGGGTTGAACAGTAGGGAAGATGAAGAGGTAGGGGTTGTTTGGTTGTGTATTAAGGAGAGAGAGAGAGAAAGAGATTGGGGAAGTTGGAGATACGGGGGATCATGGGGAGCAAATTTTGGATTTACTATTAGTGAGGTAACCCCAGGGGGCTGTTAGGATTGTGTCTTGAATACTTATTGTTCAGATTAGAAGAAGGTCAGATGAAGCACGGTGGTCGAAGCGTCGAAGAGAGTAGAAGAAAACAGCAGCATCAAGTTGCAGGCTATGTTGCGGTCGACCGCACCCCCCGACCACACCCTCTGACTGCAGTTGCACTGGATTTAACAAAGAGGTGGACGGTCGACCGGTCTTGTTGGACCGTCGACCGACCGTGGTGCTGTGTTTTTGGGCATCGATTTGTTAGGTCATTTCAGCCCAATCTTCAACTCCAAGTTAGATCGTACGGATCCTATTCACTTACTTCTTTTCCAGGTTATATCGGACAACTAAGAATCAAGATAAGACCTAGGTTTCTCTCTATTCTTCTATATATATTGTAAACTCCTCCAATATGAGAGAGAGTACTTCATAAATTATTTTCTCTATTGCAAAAAGAGGCTCGAGAGAGAGATAGTTCTTGGTGGGTGAGTTTAATTCCTTGTATTGAGTGAATCAATAAATCCTTGTAATATCTTCTAGTTGAATATCAGATCTCCCTATATTTCTTCTCGAATTATACAAAAGCTAACCTGAATAAGTCATCGTTGTGTTTGTGTTAGATTGGTGGATCTACTTGCTTGCTCAATTGATTCATCTCATCTATTTCGACTTCCTCATTGCTCTATTTAGTTTCACTAGGATAATGGGCATTGGTTGACGCCCCAATCCCAACAACTGGTATTAGAGCTTCAGGTTGCCGAGTCCCTTGGTTAGATGACAAACCACAGTATTTTGAAGATCAAGTAGTTTGATGGAAAGATCAATTTCAATCTTTGGAAGACTGACATGTATGATGTCCTTGTTCAAGAACGTTTGCAGTTAGCCGTTAAGAAGAAAGAAAAGCCAACTGATATGAAGGATGATGGTTGGAAAGATATTCGTGAAAGAGCCATAAGTCTAATCCAACTATCCTTGGCGGACGAGGTCAAGTGCAGATTTCTTGAAGAAACTGATGCGGCGAGTTTGTGGAAAAAACTCATAGCTGACTACTTTGGTTCATCATTATTAGATTGGATGCATTAGAAGAGAAAGTTATTTCATTTATCTATGAAGGAAGGTACCGATCTCCATGACCACATTACAGAGTTCAATAAGGTATTATCTGAACTTAAGGCGATCAACACAGATGTGTGTGAGGAAAATAAAGCTTTCAACCTGATATATTCACTACCGGATTCGTACGAGCCTTTGATCACTACCATGCTACACGATAGATCTGCCAAGGAGAGTATTTCGATAGTTGGTGTAATCAAAGCATTGAAGGAAAATCAATTTAGGAAGGAGACTCAGAAATCACCGTTTATTCGCACAAGTTGTCTAGCAGTGGATGATCCTTCAGGGGGAAGACAAAGTGTTTTGCAAAAGGAATCAATCCGTTTCCGATATTGCAAGAGGCCAGAGCATATTAAGAAAGACTATTGGAAATTGCAGAATCAGGAGAGCAGAAAGAATAGGAATTCAGCCGCTAATGTGGTTAGTGCCTTTGATTCAGGTGATTCGTGTCTTCTTGTTTCAAATTCTTTAGAAGTGGATTCTAGTTGGTTTCTTGACTCAGGAGTTCTTCTTATATTTGCTCTGAGAGGGAGTTGTTTTCTACTTATAAGTCCACTACGGGGTGTTGTGTGACAACGGGAACTGGGGAGATTTGTGAAGTAGGAGGTGAGGGGACAGTTGAGTTGAAGATGACAGGTCTAAATATGTTCATTTTAAGAGATGTTTTACATATTCCTCTACTAAAACGGAATATGATTTCTTTGGGAACTCTTGATGCACGGGGTTGTAGATACACTGCTCGAGGTGGAGTTCCGTCCGTTTTTCAGGGTCGTCGTAAGGTGATTAGAGGTATGAGAGTGGTTGGGCCAAGCCAAAACAATCTTTACAGGATTTGGGAAATTCAAAATACTTGCGCAAGTGTTGCTTCTTTTCTCATTATTTCCGTAAGCTCAGCTAGTTTGCCGCAACTAGATTCATCGAGACGAGACCACGACGTTCGAATATCGTCGAGTGGTGGAGAAAGCCTAAGGGTAGATAGAGTTCGTGCGGAGTTTGGTAACTTCGTAAGTACATCTATGGAGGTGTACCCTTGAAGGGGTATGCTGGAATTGGTAAGATTGGGAAGAGATCATTTCAATTAGAAGAAGAAGCTATTGTTCGAAGTCCTTTTGCAAGTGCAGTTCATTAGAGTTTGGAGATGAATAACACATCATGTGATAGCACTCGTATGCAATCCAAGGTGGAGTTTGTTAGGATTATGTCTTGAATACTTGTTGTTCAAATTAGAAGAAGGTAAGATGAAGCATGGAGGTCAAAGCATCGAAGAGAGTAGAAGAAAACAGCAGCATCAAGGTGCAGGCTATGTTGTGGTTGACTGTCCTATGTTGCGGTCGACCACACCCCCCGACCGCACCCTCTGACTGTAGTTGCATTGGGTTTGTTCAAGAGGTGGAACATCGACCGGTCTTGTTGGACGGTCGACCGACCGCGGTGCTGTGTTCGTTTGGGCATCGATTTGTTAGGTCATTTCAGCCCAATCTTCAACTCCATGTTAGATCATACGGCTCCTATTCAGTTACTTCTTTTTCAGGTTATATTGGACGACTGAGAATCAAGATTAGACATAGGTTTCTCTTTATTCTTCTATATATATTGTAAACTACTCTAATATGAGAGAGAGTACTTTATAGATTATTTTCTCCATTGCAAAGAGAGGCTCGAGAGAGAGATAGTTCTTGGTGGGTGAGTTTAATTCCTTGTATTGAGTGAATCAATAACTCCTTGTAACTCTTCCAGTTGAATATCAGATCTCCCTATATTTCTCCCCGGATTAAGCAAAAGCTAACCGGGATAAGTCATTATTGTGTTTGTGTAATACCCCGATTTTCATTTATAAAAATTATTATTTTATTTTTGCACGTATGGTGCACGTGCAATTTTTTGTAGTATAAAATCTTATAATCATTTTCATTATGGATAATGTGTGTGTGTGTGTGTGTGTATATATATATATATATATATATATATATATATATATATAAGTATATGTGTTCTCTAACTGTTTTTATAAAGGCCAATTTTCTTCAAATAAGCATAAGTCCTTTTTAGCCCAAATCTAATTTATTTTTGTAAACCATTATTTGGCCCATTAAATAAATCCCATGAGCTATTCCCTTTTATTACAACTTGTAATGTAGACTACTTTTAGAAGATTATTTTTATAAAAAAATAATAATTAAATGTACAACTTTTTATATGGAGAACTAATGAATGCACGTACACGTGCATGAAGCACACTTTGGGGCCGGTTTTGAATGGGACGGAAAAGGAAAAAGAGAAGTGGAGTTGTGGGTGGTAGTTGTTTGGATTATGGTTGGTTACTACAACTTCCCCTTAAATCCTAGCCTTTTATCTTTAACTCCTAGATTAATCCTATCCCTTCATTTGCTCCAAATTTTAGTATAAATACCCCCCCCCCCCAGCCTAGTTATTCTTGCACTCTTCATTCTCCAAAAACCTATAGTAGAAAATACATTTGTTAGTAGTACATTATTAGAAGGAAGTGAGATAAAAGATTGAGAGTTTGAGGGTGAGTGTGTGCTTGCAATCAAGGAAGGCTAGCATCACCTAGGAGGGGTCGGGATTGCACCTTTGAAGGTTCGGTTTTGCACATCAATGAGGAGGAGGAACACTCTTTTAGCAAGCTCGCGAATGACTCTTTTGTTTAGGAGGTGTTGCAAAATCTTTTCTCTCCAAATAAGGTGGGTTATTTCTATATTTCTAATTAGATATCATGCTAAGGTTGATTGAAACGATAATGCATGAAAGAAACTAAGAAGGGTACACTTAATTCGAAAAAGGACTTATTAGTTGATTGAATTGATGCTGAATAGATTGCATGTAATTCCGTCATGAATCTTAAGTTGTATGTGAATTGTTTGTAGCCATGGAATGCGTGAATTAAAATTTGTTGTTAGTATCAAAATTAAGTACAAATGCTAGTAGATGAAATTGTTGATTTATATGCTTAGATGGATTTTCGTGATAATGTTTAGAATGAGTAACTTAAAATATGTTTTTGAGTTTATAAAAGGAAGATAAACAGGGAATTAATATAGGAAGTATTAATATTAAGTCGTATGAGAAATGTCAAATGAGATATGGTAGTAGGAGTATACAATTTAAATTAATTGTATGAAAAATATGTGTTTAATTACTAGAAAAATTATTTTTAAATTACTGGAGTATCAAATATTATTTAAATAGATATTCTGGAGATTTACAAAAAATTTAGTGAAAGCAAACTAAAATAAGAGCTTTTGAACATCGAAATGTTCTAATTGAACAGAGAATTGATTGAAATAAAATACGAGTTGTAGTCAAGACAACATGAGCCTATAGCTCAAGTGGTCGGTGGGCTCTTTAGCTCTACAGTGGTGTGGGTGTATGTGGTCGAGGTCGCTGGTTCGATTCTTGAGCACACCATTCTTTTATATACGTTTTGAAATTTAATCAGTTTTCAGTCCGAGAATATTTAACTCCCTGACCTCTATTTATATCGATGAGCACAAGCAGCCGAGTGGCTAGTGCGTGCGGTTGGGTTCCTTTGGGTCGCTGGTTCGAATCCTGGCTTGGCCAGAATGTTATTTTTTTTATAAAAAAGTGATTTTGGGGTTTCTTGATGTGTAAAAATTCTGAAAAAAATACTATTATTTTTCTAAATTCATGTGTGACTTATGAAAATTAATTGGTAGTTATTGGGATGAAATAAAGTATATTTTGGGAGTAAAAGTGAAATTGGAACTATAGTTATACACTCGTATATTTCGTAAAAATGTGTTTTGTGAAGAAATTGAGATAAGTATTAGGAAAGAAAAATTTGAAAGAAAGAAAGTATTTGTTGTGAAGTTTGTATGAGTTATTCTTATCAAAGAATAGTGTGACAATAGTGAGTGGTGAATATTTCACTTTGACTAGATATTTTGAGATATGATTTTGAATGTGGAAATACATGTGGATTAAGAAATGTATGATGTATAATTGAACTTCAAGTATGATTATTGACTCATGAAAAGATTGGAAATCATGTGATTGAAAAAGAGAAATGTTCTTGGGTTTGACAACTCAAACATGTGAATTTGTGAAATGAAATTGAAAATTAGGGTGTAGCCAAAACTCACACTGGCAAGTGAAAAGTGACAAAATATGATTATTAACATTGAAAAGACCAAGTTTGGGTCATTGTGAAATAAAAGAAATAAGACTGGTAGTAGTGAGAGGGCTAACTCTAAGAGATTGATTTTGTTCATGATTTCATTAGAATTAAGAATTAGTACGTAGTGAAGAGGTGATGAAAGTGAGAGAAAAATACAAGTATGAGGGCCTCGAATCTACGATGTGGGTGTGATTCACAGTTTGTCTTCACGATGCATCGTGATATGACGTGGGCACTACTCCGGAATTATCAAGATCTTGGCGATGCTTGTGGGGTGTTTGGTGACTGCGAGAGGATCGTGCGCCATGAAGGAGGCTGAATTGTCCATAAATAGTCTTCACGATGCGTCGTGACATGACGTGGAATTCCCCTCCAGTTTTTCTGTACATGAGCTCGTACTCATAGGACATCTAGGATACTTACCGTAGTTACAGTATTAGATTAAGTCATGACGAGGGATTGAACCCTACAAGATGAAGAACGATTAAGAGGCTTGCCCTCGGATCTATGTAGTATGGGATACATAGAATCCGAACAAGTGCACATTAGCGTCATGTAATATAAATAACTGCATTAAGGACTAAGTGCACAATCACAACACGACATCAATAGGGTATTCCCTTTAGTTTGATATGTGACAAGTTTGTGTTTGTTAAATATGGAAAATCAGTTATACTGTTTTCGGCATAGAGAGGATGGCCATGTATAATGTTCGTCGGTTGAATAAACTGACGTACCCATAGTTTTGTATGCAGGGTAAATGACATGATAAAGATTAAAGGAGAAATGATGCTTAGAGATTATTCAAATGTTGATGTACTTTTATATAAATGTTGTAAATTTGCTTCCGCTGTAAAATGTGAAGTGTAAAGATTCTATGTAACTCTGATGTAAAGTGAAAAGTTTTAAATTCCTTGTAAAATTGTACGAAAGAAGTGTAAAGATCATGTGGAATCTCGAATTCAGTGTATTTTGGAATTGGAGGCGTTACAGAGTGGTATCAGAGCCACGCTTCACACTAGTACAAATTTATAAGGAACGACACCCTAGAAGTGGATATTAAAGTGTGTGTTGAGTCTAGAGATTTAAATGTAAGTTACTTATATTTGTGTTGCTCTATGATTTATGCTTCTTCCTCCCTATTTCTAAGATGGCTGATCACTTCGACCCTGCTGAAGACGACGATTGGCATATCATCGAGGAAGATTACTATCCTGGACAAGCAGATTCCGAGGAAGAGTACTACCCAAGGCAAGCAGACTCCGACGAAGAGGAATAGCCTGAGTCCCGAGAGATCACTCCACCTCCGGATTCATCTGATGACTCTTCTGACGAAGAAGAAGAACTAGTTCCAAGTAGTCTTGTGATATCTCTTCAGAGGCAGGTAGAAATACTGCGGGAGAGGGTCGGACTATTGGAGGCTCAGTTGGCAAAGCGTAAGGATGATTTCGCGGTTCTCAGTCATCGTGTATGGGAACTCGAGAAGAGGAAAAACATGACCGATGTGCTGAAGGAAGAAATTGAAGAACTACGGGAAGAGCTTCGTGAAGCCAAGAGGAACCGTAGGAGTTAGAACATTGTAACGTCTACTACTTTCATTTTGATGTCAAAAATATTTTAAATTCGAACGTATAAAGTTTGAAATTCAATGAAATGGAAATATTGACTTAAGAGTTCATGTTTCACACTTCGAATTTAATGGATCTTTTGCATCAGAACATGGCTGGATGAAGAGCAAGAAATGGTGAAGGTCTGGACTTGGAAACGAAACTCGCGATGGTCTATCAGACACTCAATGCCGTGGCCATGAATCAGAACCAAGGAAGGGTACCTGCGAATCCGGTGCCCGAAGCAATCAAACTCGTGGAATCATTCAAACGGATGAAACCACCGGTGTTTGAAGGGAAGTCAGACCCTGATGCTGCTGACAACTGGATCAGGTAGGTAGAGACTATCTTCGAAGTCTTGGAGACCCTTGAAGGCAGCAAGGTGAAGTTGGCAACTCTGCAATTTGAGAAGGATGCGGCTGTGTGGTGGCAGTCGATGAAGCAGACAATGGGAGGTTTAGATCTTGGCTGGGAGGAATTTTTGGAGGAATTCCGCAGTCATTACTTTCCTTCAGACGTCCAGAAGAAAAAGGCCATGGAGTTTCTATCACTGCAACAAGGTGGCATGTCAGTTAGGGAGTATAAGACTAAATTTACTCAGCTCTCAAGGTATGCTCCCGAATTGGTGATGGATGAGGCGAAGAAGGCTCGTAAGTTCGAGCATGGATTGAGGCCGAGCTTGAGGTCCCGGATGATACCTCTTGGTATCAGAAGGTTTGACAAACTGGTCAAGTGCGCGGCAGCCACGGAAGCAGACATAGAGCAGTTTCATGTTGTTCAAAATCGGAGGAACAACTGGCAGTCTAGAAAGAGGCCCGCAAATTCTGGGAATTTCAAGGGTCAACCATCGGCACAAAGGTTCAAACCGACAGGGGCGAACGCTATCAATGTGGTTGGAGAACCCGGGAACAATGATGTGAGACCTCCTGTAGTAAATTGCTACAACTGTGGTGAGACGGGACATTACCAATCTCAATGCCCTAAACCATGGAATAGGTAATCGCAATGTACCAATGCAGCAGACTGGGAAGAGACCGTACCAACAAGAGCAAGTATTTGCCTTGACTGAAGCTGATGCCGATGAGATAGATCATGTCATCACTGGTACGAAGGCGGATGTTTAGAGGTTCATGTTGTTTCTTTTTCCGTTTATTTAGTGAACTGTTACGTAATGGGTGTGTATTATGTAACAGGAGAACTTTATTTGAATGGAATGAAAGCTGTTGTTTTGTTCGATACTGGATCCTCTCATACTTTTGTGTCTCCTAATTTGCTAAAGTGTTGGGAGTTGAACCGAAGATTTTTCCAGGCAAGATCTTAGCAGTAGCTACTCCATCAGGAGAAACTTTAACCACTGATCGGTACTATGCGGATTGCGAGATTGTGATTGGAGACAGAATCTTTGGAATTGATCTAATCGAGCTGACTATCTTGGGAGTCGATGTTATCATTGTCATTGATTAGATGTCGGTGTACAGTGCAAGCATCGATTGTAAGACCAAGACGGTAACAGTGAAGGATCCAGGTGGACCTGAAGTCAATTTCCAAGGGAAGAAGAAGTGTTCCAGGCTGGTGGTAGCTATCCGCAAGGGAGAGATTCCTGTGGAAGTGTAAAGGATTCCTGTGGTTCGGGACTATCCGACTGTGTTCTTGGATGATTTTCTTGGGTTATCCCCGCAACGTGATGTAGAGTTCAGCATCACCATTCAACCGGGAAGTGCAGCCATTTCTAAGGCACCGTATTGGATGGCTCCAGTGGAACAGGATGAGGTGAAATGGCAGATTGAGGAACTGTTGGAGAAAGGCTTTATTCAATCTAGTGCGTCGCCTTGGGGAGCACCATTGCTTTTGGTAAAGAAGAAGGATGGATCGATGAGAATGTGTATCGACTATCGAGAGCTGAATAAGGTCACTGTTCAGAATAAGTATCCTATTCCCCGAATTGATGACTTGTTCGATCGTCTACAAGGAGCTGCTATTTTCTCCAAAATAGATCTTCGATCAGGATATCACCAAGTTCGAGTGAAAGCTGAAGATGTGCACAAAACTGCATTTAGAACTCGACATGGGCATTACGAATTCTTAGTTATGCCATTTGGAGTGACGAATGCACCCGCAATCTTCATGGATTTGATGAACAGAGTTCTGAGGCCATTCATTGATTCTTTCGTCGTGGTATTTATCGACGATATTCTCATGTACTTTACGTCAGAAGAGGAGCACACCGAGCATCTGGCAGCAGTTTTGAGGAAGCTGGAAGAGCAGGAGTTGTATGCCAAGCTGTCCAAGTGCGATTTCTGGAAATCTGAAGTGGCATTCCTAGGTCACATCCTTTCTAAGGAGGGAGTGGCAACTGATCCTCAGAAGATAGAGGCAGTGAGAGATTGGGCTAGGCCTACTACGGTGAAGGAAGTCAAAAGTTTTCTTGGATTAACTGGATACTACAGGAGATTCATTCAAGGTTATGCTCAGTTAGCTGTGCCGCTCATTAGTTTGACCAAGAAGAATGTGAACTTCAAGTGGACTGAGCAATGTGAGGCAAGCTTTCAGGAGTTGATAGAGAAGCTGACTACTGCACCTATTTTGGCTTTGCCTAGAGCAGGTGTTGAGTATGACGTTTACGGCGATGCTTCACATTGTAGGCTTGGTTGTGTCTTAATGCAAGAAGGAAGAGTAATCGCTTATGGGTCTAGGCAACTACAACCGCATGAGAAGAATTACCCAACTCATGATCTAGAGTTGGCTGCGATTATCTTTACCTTGAAGCAATGGAGACACTACATGTACGGTGAGAAATTGAACATGTACACGGACCACAAGAGTTTGAAGTACATATACCAGCAGAAGGATCTAAATCTGAGGCAGTGGAGATGGTTGGAAGTGCTTGAGGACATGCGACCTGAGATTAAGTATCATCCTGGGAAAGCTAATGTTGTTGCTGATGCACTTAGTCGCAAGAGCAGTTTATCCAGTTTGATTACAACTCAGAAGCATCTGATTGAAGAATTGGATCGAGCAGGTATTGAAGTTGTCTTGCAAGGATTGGGAGCATCTTTAGCTCAGTTGAGGCTTCAGCCTACATTGAATGGAAGGATTATTGCAAGTCAGGAGGTTGATGCTGATATCTTGGAGATGAAGGAGCAGGTTGGTGCTGGCAGGTTGGCCAAATTTCAAATTAGGGATGGAGTGCTGTGGTTCGGAGATAGACTATGTGTTCCAAATCAGGCAGACCTGAAAGAGAGTATTCTTCAGGAGGTGCATGCTACTCTTTTGTCAGTACATCCTGGGAGTACTAAGATGTACAAAGACATCAAACAACATTTCTGGTGGTCAGGTTTGAAGCGGGATGTGGCTGAATTTGTGGCGAAGTGTGAGGTTTGTCAACAAGTCAAAGCCAAGAATCAGAGACCTGGAGGTCTATCACAACTGTTACCTATTCCGGAATGGAAGTGGGATAACATCAGTATGGATTTCATTACGGGATTACCCAAGAGTCCTAAAGGAAATGATGTGATTTGGGTTATAGTCGATCGACTAACCAAGTCCGCTCACTTCTTGGCGATGAAACTCACTGCTTCGATGGACAAGTTAGCTGAGTTGTATGTTGGCGAGATCATCAGGTTTCATGGTGTTCCGTCAACTATTGTGTCTGATCGAGATGCGCGGTTTACTTCGCATTTCTGGAGAAGTCTTCAGACAGCTTTAGGTACCAAGAAAGATTTCAGCACTACTTTTCATCCGCAAACCGATGGGAAGACCAAGAGAGTCAACCGTATTCTTCAAGATATGCTTCGGTGTTGTGTACTAGACTTTGGAGGCAGTCGGGAAAGACATTTACCTTTGGTAGAGTTTGCCTACAACAACAGTTTTCAGACTAGCATTGGAATGGCGCCGTACGAAGATTTGTATGGCAGGAAGTGCAGAACACCTATCTGTTGGTTTGAAGTTGGGGAGAGTCAATTGTTTGGGCCTGAGCTTGTGCAGCAAACCTCTGAAAAGATTCTTCAGGATTCTCCTAGGTGTTAGTAGCATGTTGTAATTTTTAGGGATTTTTCGGAGTAGATTTGGTGGGTGAAACGAGCCGTTTCCACAAATCAGCGAGGAATTCTCCCAAAACAGAAAACTATGTTTTCGGGTTAGTGTCGCAGTAGGTTCAAGGATCTTTTAATTCGTCTTCCTGGTGAAATTAGAAGTTTGGATCCTGTAGAGAAGTTGTAGTAGACATCCTGCCATTTCCGAATTGACCTCTTGTGTTAAATTCGGATAAGAGACGCAAAAGTTACAGTCATTACAAAAACAGGGCAGCAACTTGACGGAGTTGCTCACTGTTTGGGTTGATTGCTGTTTTTGAGCCTCTTAAGGGTCGAATCTGAGGTAGAGACCCATAGAGAAGTTGTAGTAGACATTCTCTCCTTTCCGAATTGGCATCTCGGGCTAAATTACGATAAGCGAAGTTGGAGTTATGACCTTTTGAAAATACAGTAAAAAGCTATCTGACTGAGTAGGTACTATTTTGACTCATTGAGGTTTTTGAAGGTCTTAATTGTTGAATTTGGGTAGAGACCCATTAGAGAAATTGTAGTAGACATCCTCCCCTTTCCGAATTGTCCTCTCAGGCTAAATTCTGATAAGCAGAGTGGGAGTTATGCCCTTTGCAAAATACAGAAATTTGCTGGCTAAACTAGGTTCTTGATGTTTAACTTCTTGGTCATTTTTGAGGGTCTTGCTTGATGAATCTGAGCCGACCTATTAGAGAAGTTGTAGTAGACGTTATCCCCTTTCTGAATTGGCCTCTTGGGCTAGATTTTGATAAGTGGAGTCGCAGTTATGGGCTTTGAAAGGTTCAGTTTTGCTTAGTTAAGTTGGCTGTTTTGTTACCAGTTGTGTGTTCGATAAGTAGGAACTCGGATTTCCTTTCGAAATCTGAACAACTGGTCAACTGGAAAGTTTTATTAGATGTTCTCACCTTTTCAAATTGTCCAGTTTTGTTAGATTCCGATAAGTGGAGCAAAAGTTACGAGCTACGGAAGTTTCGACTTTTTGTTGAAAATTGGTAGTTTGGTAACTATTTGCGTACGGGTAGAAATTTGGATTTCCTTACGGAATCTGAGCAACTGGTCAACTGGAAAGTTTTAGTAGATATTCCCACCTTTTCAAATTGCCAAGTTTTGTGAGATTCCGATAAGTGGAGCAAAAGTTATAAGCTACGGAAGTTTCGACTTTTTGTTGAAAATGGGTAGTTTGGTAACTGTTTGCGTATGTTCGACGGGTAGGAATTTGGATTTTCTTACGGAATCTGAGCAATTGGTCAACTGGGAAGTTTTAGTATATGTTCTCACCTTTTCAAATTTCTCATTTTCGTTAGATTCTAACGAGTACAGCGAAAGTTACCAGCTTGCAAAGTTTCAGCTTTTTGTTGAAAATCTGCAGTTGGGTTAAACTATTTGCGTGTGTTCGATGGACCGAACTTTGGATTCCTTATAGAATCTGAAATAGTGTTCCACTAGAGAGTTATGGCAGATGTTGTTACTTTTCTAAAAAAGTATATTTCTATTAAAATCTGATAAGCGTAGCACTGGTTGCTTCTAGGCTGTCGGAAGGCTTTTATGTTGTTTTTGGGCTTCTGAATGGTAGAATGCCTATTATAGATTGTTTGTAGATTCTTCTGTTGCTTCTAATTATAAAAGACAAGGTTTGCTAGAAGCACGTTTGGTTGCTTCTAGGTTGATTACCTGTATGGTTGTTTTCAGGTGTGGTTTTGCTCATACGCGGCTCGACTGGCCCATATGTAGTTGTGGTCTCATACGTAGCTTATTTGGCTCGTATGTATGTTGTTGTCTCGTACGTGGCTCGCCTGGCCCGTATATAGCTGTTGGTCTCATACGTACCTTATTTGGCTCGTATGTAGGTTGTTGTCTTATACGCGGCTCGACTGGCCCGTATGTAGTTGATGATCTCATACGTAGCTTATTTGGCACGTATGTATGTTATTATCTCGTACGAAGCTCATTGGGCTCGTATGTAGGGTATTGTCTTGAATACGTAGGCTTTGAGTGGATCCGAGGAGATCTTGTGAAGTCTAGATTAAGACTTGGTTAATGGTGTCGACAAATTGTTACACTCTCTAGAAGAGGGACACGTACGGTACTTTTTCATGTCAAGTTGGAAGCACAGTGCATGCCTCACTTGTTAGGTTAGAAGAGGGGCACGTACGGTGCTTTTTCATGTCAAGTTGGAAGCACAGTGCATGTCTCGCTTGTTTAGTTAGAAAAAGAACACGTACGGTGTATTTTCATGTCAAGTTGGAATGACAGTGCATGTCTTGCTTGTTCAGTTAGAAGAGGGATACGTACGGTGCTTTTTCATGTCAAGTTGGAAGCACAGTGCATGTCTCGCTTGTTTAGTTAGAAGAGGGACACGTACGGTATTTTTTCATGTCAAGTTGGAAGCACAATGCATGTCTTGCTTGTTTGGTTAAGATGAGGAACACGTACGATGCTTTTTCATGTCAAGTTGGAAGCACAGTAGCATGTCTTGCTTGTTTGGTTAGGGTTAGTGATATCGTTAGGGTAGTAACAGTTACTTAACCATTTTTATCTATAAATTGTCAAAGGGTGAGAGTTGGTGTTATGGGTGATACCCTATAATCCAATCTCTCCTATAGGCTGACACTTGGTGGTGTTATCGGGATGTATTCTCCTGTCAAAGGGATACGGGCGGTACTTTTTCATGACAAGTTAGGAGCACGGGTTCCGTATCTTGATTGTTAATTCCTGAATGTGCCATGATAAGAACGAGAGGGTTTCCTAGGAAAATAGACCCTACGATCCTGGCAGGTTCTATGCCTTCTCATGACCAGTTGAGGATACGGAAGAAGGTTGAAAAGTATCTTGTAGTTCGTGTTGGCTTTTGAGTGAGGTCCGGTACGCCGAGCAATAGTCGCCAGTCATGTAGTATTATGTTAGGAACAGGATGGGTTCAAAAGTAGAATTCATGGTGTGGGTTCAAATCCCTATATATGAAGAAACGACTTGAGATGGGACGTATGTAGTATGGGCTGCATACTGTTCTGGAGACTTGCTTGCATTAGAATAAGTGCATCATTGTGTTGGTTAATCTTGCATTAGAGTCTGAGTCATAGCATACAATGACACATCAAATATATATATACGTTTCCCTTTTCATCAATCTGTTTGCTATAGTTGAGATTCGCTGCTAGTTATCAGCTTTAAAGCGTCAGTGAATACTGACGTCCCCACTTCAATAGGTACTGGATTGCAGAAGCACAGGTACAGGTACAGGATTCAAGAGGACTCAAGGCGAGGGAGCAAGGAGTCAATTTCATTAAAGTTTTCTGCTGCAAATGTGTTGTAATTTCAGTTGTAATAATTGTTGCAAAATTATTTATTTGTTGGAAAGTATCCAAGTGGAATACCAAGTGTTGTTCCTTATTCTCTGTACTCTAATGTAATATGTTGAAAGTTGTAACACTTGGGATTGTAAAGGTATTATTGTAAGACTGTTGTAATGTATTGCAATTTTGTAACATTCGGACTTGTAATACATTTGTGTTGAATAAAACGTTTTAAATTTTCCTGTTTTTCTGTGTATTGTGGCTAATTGAAGAAAAGATTTGGGCTTATGTCACGGTTTCCTAGTTACCAGAAATCGGGGTGTTACAAAGGGCTTGCCCTCGGACCTATATAGTACGGGCTGCATAGACTCTGAACAAGTGTGCATTAGCGTCATATAATATAAATAACTGCATTAAGGACTAAGTGCACATTCAGAACACAACATCAATAGGATAGTCCCCGTAGTTCTGTTTGTGACAAGTTTGTGCTTTCCAAGTAAAAGAAAATTGATGTATTATATCCTAGCATCAGTTGAATGAACTGACATGCCCACAGTTTCTATGCAGGATAAAGTGATGGACAAGATTAAAGTATGCATGCTGCCTAAAGAATGATTCAAGTGTTGCATATTTTTATTCATTTAATTGTTGTAAATTGCTTCTGCTGTATAAGTGTAATGTAAATGTAACTCTGATGTAACAAAAGTTTTTAATTGCTTGTAAAATTGTACAAAGAGAAGTGTAAAGATCCTGTGGAACTTCGAATTCGGTTTTATTTGGAATTCGGAGTGTTACAGAGTGGTATCAGAGCCACGCTTCCAAGCAGTACAAATTTATAAGGAACGACACCCTAGAAGTGGATATTAGAGCGTGTGTTGAGTATAGAAATTTAAATATAAGTTACTTACATTTGTTTTGCTCTATGATTTATGCTTCTTCTTCTCCTTTCTCTAAGATGGCGGACCACTTCGACCCATCTGGCGGTGATGACTGGTACATAGTCGAGGAGGATTACTACACAGGGCAAGCTGATTCTAACGAAGAAGATCCCGAAGAATTTGAGGAGGAATGGCCTGAGTCCCGAGAGATCACTCCGCCTCTAGATTCATCTGATGATTCCTCCGACGAGGAAGAGCCAGTTCTGAGCAATCTCATTGTTTCTCTTCAGAGATAGGTGGAGACTCGGAGGGGGAGAGCAGAGCTGCTGCAGGCACAGTGTGCGAAGTGCATGGAGAGCATTGCAACTCTCAGCCATCGTGTTTGGGAACTCGAGAAGAGGAAAAACATGTACGATGTACTGAAAGAAGAAGTGGCGGAACTACGGGAAGAGCTTCGAGAAGCCAAGAGGAACCGTAGGAACTAGAATGTTGTATCTTCTTACTGCTTTCATTTGATGTCAGAAATGTTTTAAATTCGAATGTATAAAGTTTGAAATTTAATGAAATGAAGAGTTGATTTAAATTCATGTTTTCTACTTCGAATTTAATAGATCTTTTGCATCAGAATATGGCTGGAAGAAGAGCTAGAAGCGGAGAAGGGTTGGATTTGGAAACGGAGTTAGCCAGGGTCTATCAGACACTCAATGTCGTTGTCATGAATCAGAACCAAGGGAGGGTACCTGTGAATCCAGTACCCGAAGCAATCAAACTCATGGAATCATTCAAGCGGATGAAACCACCCATATTTGAGGGGAAGTCAGACCCAGATGCGACTGCCAATTGGATCTGACAGGTAGAGACTATCTTCGAAGTCTTGGAACTTCGGAGGGCAGCAAGGTGAAGTTGGCTGCACAGCAGTTCGAGAGGAATGCGGCTGTGTGGTGGCAGTCGATGAAGCGAACGATGGGAGATATTGTTCTTGGCTGGGTGGAATTCTTGGAGGAGTTCTGCAGTCATTATTTTCCATTAGCCGTCTAGGAGAAGAAGGCTATGGAATTTCTGGCGCTGCAACAGGGCGGTATGTCGGTTAGGGAGTATGAGACAAGGTTCACTCAGCTCTCGAGGGATGCGCCTGAACTGGTGATGGACGGGCAAAAAAGGCTCGAAAATTCGAGCATGGTTTAAGGCCAAGTCTGAGATCAAGGATGATACCCCTCGGTATCAGGAGGTTTGACAAGTTGGTCAAACGAGCTGCAGCCACTGAGGCGGATATGGAACAGTTCCATGCTGTTCAGAATCGGAGGAACAACTGGAATGTGGGGAAGAGGCCCACAGTTGCTGGAAATGTCAGGGGACAGCCGCCGACTCAAAGGTTAAAACCGACGGGGGCGAACGCTGTCAATGTGGCGGGAAGACCCAGGAATGCTTGGGTGAGACCTCCTGTGACTTGTTTCAACTGTGGAGAGACAGGCCACCACAAGTCTCAGTACCCTAAGCTGTAGGATGTCGTCCGTAATGGACTAGCTCAGCAGACCGGGAAGAAGCCGTACCAGCAGGGGCGAATATTTTTCTTAACTGAAGCTGACACTGATGAAGTGGATCACGTCATCACTGGTACGAGTGATGTGTCGAATTTATATGCAAATATTTGTACTCATTTACCTATTAAAATGACTTGTTTTCGCTGATATTGTCTATAATTCATCATATTTCTATAAGATTTCATTTAATTAATTATTTTTGAAGAAATAATATTTTTGATGCAAAAAGTAAAGAATTGTGGAAAAAAATCAACAAACAGAGTAAAATAATAGATTTATCAATTTTTATTGTTTTGTTGACTTAAAAGTGCGACAAATAATTTGTAAAAGGATTTTTATACGCGAATATGATTTATAGTTAGTTTAATTAATTTTAAACTAATTAAATTTATTTTATTTAAAAATCCTAATTTCAGGTATTATTTTGTGTATGCAGAAGCACGTGGTGGGCAGAATAGGCAGAAAAGAAAGAAACAGAAATAAATAAATTCAGATCAATTAAAGGAAGTAAATAAAGAAAGAGTGTGGACTTTTCTGCAAAAAGGGAAAACCCTAACTCTATTCTCGTGCTCTATAAATGCAAGCCAAACAAGAGAGAGAAGAGTAAGAGGTGACGGCTGACTTCGAATAGAAATTAATAATAAAAAAAAAAAAGAAAAAAAAAAGGAATCGAAAAGAAAAGAGAGAGAGACGTCTCTCTGTGCGTACAAATCGAAAAGGGAGGAAGACGTGGACTACAGCAGGCGACAGCGACAGCTCACGTGCGGCTCGCAGACCGGGGTCCAGACCAGGCGGGGCCCATGCGCTTTTCGCTGGCTTTGTGTGCTGGCGTGCAGTGCTGACTAGGCGCTGGGATCGAAGCAGGCTTCTTCTTTTTCTTCCTCTTTTCCTGAAGTGAACGCACGCAATCCAAGGCCTCTGACCGGCACAGACTCCCAAGGCGACGAGACTTTTGACAATTTGATCTGGACTATATGACACCAGAGAAGCCATGAGACGAGGCACGGGTGTGACAGGCCTGAACGCTGATGTGGCAACTCTGACTGGCATAGAGACAGAAGGGAGATAAAGACTTCGGTTTGCATATTTCTATATTTATTTGTATATTTTCTTCTCTAATTTTTACGATGCAATCCCGAACAAATATGAACTGAATTTATTGTTCTAGAGGCTAAGGTGTAGCCAAGTTTTGAACACAGATTTTAATTCCTTGTTATTACTCTATTTTTCCTGATTGTGTTTTAATTTTTATTATTTATGCGTACAACATGGTGGATAGACATTTGTATGATTTTTTCAAATCATAAAGAGACCGATCAGGTAATTTGTGATTAATAAAATTTAAGACCGTATATTGGAGGACGTGACCGTTAAGAAATCCAATTTCTCAATTAATAATTCGGTGGATAGACGAATGATTAATTGAGAATAATTTTTAGACTACGTTGATAGAGTGGTTAATATCTTTAGGATTTTGGTCGACAATTTGGGAAAGATAATTTTTTTTTATTTATAAGAAATTATAATTTGTGTGTGTGATAAACGAGGTGAACCAATAGCCCTAGAACAAATTTTTACCATTAAACAAAGTACAAGTGCTTCATTGTTTAACAGTCCTCTCCCTCTTCACCAATTTAGTTAGATAATTAGATTAAGGTAATTTAGTTGCTTTATTATTTATAAAATTTGATCTTCCAAATAGTGATTCATCTAGCGATATCGGTACTCAGTAAAATATCTAGTTCCTGTGGGTTCGACACTCTACTCATCTATCTATATTACTTGTGCGATTTTGTACACTTGCAAATATCAACATCAAGTTTTTGGCGCCGCTGCCGGGGACTAGTTATTCTTTTATTGATATTGAAAATTGCTAGATTATTGCTAATTTGGATTTTTTTGTAATTATTTTTATTTTATTATCATTTTACATCTTTATTTTCTTTTGACTAACTCTAACTTTTATTTATTTTTCTTATTTTATTTATTTTTAGTTTTTCTATTTTTTTTCCCTTTTTTTTTCAACACTTACATTTCAGGACATACACGTACATTATCATGGGGAACGATGAGAACATGCCTTTGAGAGACTATGCTATGCCCTCAATTTATGAGTCAAGCATAAAGAAGCCGGTTATTGAAGCTAACGATTTTGAAATTAAACCGGAGATGATTCTAATGATTCAACAGACTGTTCAATTTTGGGGACTACCACACGAGGATCCTTACGCTCACATTGCAGATTTTTTAGAAATTTGTGACACTTTCAAGCACAACAGTATATCAGACGATGCAATTAGACTAAGACTCTTTTCTTTTTCCCTACGAGATAAGGCGAAGGCTTGGCTACATTATCTACCACCCGGTAGTATTACTACTTGGGAGGGACTTGCACAAAAGTTTCTAGCCAAGTATTTTCCACCAGCAAAGACCGCAAGGCTAAGAAATGACATTTGCACATTTACTCAATTTGAGACCGAGTCTTTGTATGATGCATGGGAAAGGTTTAAAGAGTTATTAAGAAAGTGTCCTAATCATGAACTACCGAAATGGCTGCAAATGCAAACATTCTATAATGGTTTGAGAGTTACACATAGATCTATGGTTGACGCAGCAGCTGGTGGTGCACTGATGAGCAAAACTTACCAAGCAGCCTATGATCTTTTAGAGGAGATGGCATCAAATCATTACCAGTGGTCTTCAGAGAGAACGATGCCAAGAAAAGTGGCTGGAATTTTTGAACTTGATTCTTTTTCTACTTTAAATGCAAAAAATGATATTTTATATAAACAAGTAGAAAATATAAATTTTAATGTTATGCAATCTAATATGATTTGTGATCTTTGTGCAGGAAATCATTCAAGTTCAGATTGTCAAGTGGGGAACCCTTTTGCTCCATCAAATGCAGAACAAGAAAATTTTGTGTCAAACTTTCAAATGCAAAACAATCATTATGGAAACACATACAATTCAGGATGGAGAAACACCCCCAACTATCCATGGAACAACAATCAAGGAGCAGTTATACAACCTCAACATTTTTCACAGCAAGAAAAGAAGTCGACACTTGAAGACATGTTTGAGCACTACATGCAAAAGACAGATTTGGCAATTCAAAATGTTACAAATTCAATTTCGGCTTCCATTCACAATCTTGAGGTACAAATTAGTCAATTTTTAAATATTATTAATGACAAAACTGCAGGAACATTGCAAAGCAACACAGTTGTCAATCCCAAGGAGCATGTCGAGGTTATAACATTAGGAAGCGGGAGGACAATTGAGCAATCAAAAGAAGAAAATGGCGAACAGAATGTGGTTGAAAAGCAAAGTGAGATTGAACAAATTGTGGAGGAACAAATTCAGCATGAGGAAGTAACTTTCAATGTTTTTAATTCCATAAATTTTCCTTCTGAAGAACAGTCATCCATTCAAGTAAGTGAAACTGATTTAATTATGGGCGAGAAACATAAGGCTAAATTTGAAAAATCACCTATAGAAGTATGTCCAACAAATTTAACAACTTTTGAAACCGTTAAAGAAAATATTTTTGAAAATGTTATGTACTTGGATGCTGAACCTTCTATTTATTCATTTTTGCAGCATAAATTCAAAGAGGTGGGGGAATCAAAGACATCATCATCACGAAGGAAACGCCTCAAATTGGAACTTGAACCTGATCCACACAAGAAAAGAAAAATTAGAAAGGATGTGTTAATGTTGTTGGATCTTGGTGTTACTTAACTACTTCACCCCCATGTCTGGCTGAAGACTTAAAACTTAGCGCTTCTTGGGAGGCAACCCATGTTTTCTTTTATTGCATTCAGTTTTCATTTATCTTTTAATTTATTTTATTTTAATTTTTGATTTTATTTTGTAGGATTGCATCAATTTTGAAAGTCGCCAGGCGGAGCTGTTTTGAACACCTGCATTGATGGCTGTTTTAGAGCCGCATAGAGTCAGAATCTGGAAAACTGATTCAAAGAGGAGTTGTAGACAATTGTCTTAGCTTTCCAGCAAAAAAAAATCAGCCCATTTCGACATCCACAGCTCCAGATATCGCCAAAATACTGAACGCTGCGCGTGCAGAAATTTAAAGACGAATCAGGGGAGATATTCTAAACTTTTTGCATTCTTTTTGTTTTTCTTTTTCTTTCCCATTGAGGACAATGTGATATTCAAGTTTGAGGGGAAGGTTTACAAATTTATTTTTATTTTTATTATTTTTGAAAAGAAAAACAAAACAAAAGGATTATAATTGGGACTCACCATTACACATTTGAGTTCTTTATGGTGATAAGCATAAAAGACAATTTTTTTTGGTATAAACAATTTTTTTTATAAAGCAATATTAAGCATACTTATTTACTTTAGGATTATTGAGTTTCAAAATTCCTTACAAAATTGTGTGGGTCATGCTATTATACATAAAAGACAAATGTGATGCTTTTTCTTGTGATTATCTCCTTTAATCTAGTCCTAAACAGGGTTTAAGTAAATAGAGTAATAATGAAAAGAAAAAAAAAAATTGAATAAAGTCAATCTACTCCAATGTTTTGAGTTGCTTAGTAACTAGGGGTATTCATCACAAATGTCTACACTTACGTAGAACAGCAACTTGAAATATGAGTATGCAAAACACTTTAAGTTTGTGACTTGTTGAGTAACCGGGTGAATTCATCACAAATGTTTTACATTCGCGTCAAAAGGCAAGTGACAACTTAAAGAAGAGACTTAAAAAAAAAAAAAAAAAAAAAAAAAAAAAAAAAAAAAAAAAAAAAACCTCTAGTTTGCTACTCGGTTTGTAGTAGAGAGAAGGGATAATCACAGATTGAGTTGTTGCATACAATAATTACATTAATTGTATGACAAATGCGATTTTTTTTGGGAATTATGAATAAATAATTGCACTGGAGAAAGTGGGTATGCTTAGTTTTACATTATTTGCAATTGTTTATATTTTTAATTGAAATTTTGATGCTTACATGATAAGATTTCTTGGTGTGATGGGTTGAGTCTACTATTATTATTCCCTTGTTTATGATTCTACTTTTTGCTCGAGGACAAGCAAAATCTTAAGTTTGGGGGTATTTGATGTGTCGAATTTATATGCAAATATTTGTACTCATTTACCTATTAAAATGACTTGTTTTCGCTGATATTGTCTATAATTCATCATATTTCTATAAGATTTCATTTAATTAATTATTTTTGAAGAAATAATATTTTTGATGCAAAAAGTAAAGAATTGTGGAAAAAAATCAACAAACAGAGTAAAATAATAGATTTATCAATTTTTATTGTTTTGTTGACTTAAAAGTGCGACAAATAATTTGTAAAAGGATTTTTATACGCGAATATGATTTATAGTTAGTTTAATTAATTTTAAACTAATTAAATTTATTTTATTTAAAAATCCTAATTTCAGGTATTATTTTGTGTATGCAGAAGCACGTGGTGGGCAGAATAGGCAGAAAAGAAAGAAACAGAAATAAATAAATTCAGATCAATTAAAGGAAGTAAATAAAGAAAGAGTGTGGACTTTTCTGCAAAAAGGGAAAACCCTAACTCTATTCCCGTGCTCTATAAATGCAAGCCAAACAAGAGAGAGAAGAGTAAGAGGTGACGGCTGACTTCGAATAGAAATTAATAATAATAAAAAAAAGAAAAAAAAAGGAATCGAAAAGAAAAGAGAGAGAGACGTCTCTCTGTGCGTACAAATCGAAAAGGGAGGAAGACGTGGACTACAGCAGGCGACAGCGACAGCTCACGTGCGGCTCGCAGACCGGGGTCCAGACCAGGCGGGGCCCATGCGCTTTTCGCTGGCTTTGTGTGCTGGCGTGCAGTGCTGACTAGGCGCTGGGATCGAAGCAGGCTTCTTCTTTTTCTTCCTCTTTTCCTGAAGTGAACGCACGCAATCCAAGGCCTCTGACCGGCGCAGACTCCCAAGGCGACGAGACTTTTGACAATTTGATCTGGACTATATGACACCAGAGAAGCCATGAGACGAGGCACGGGTGTGACAGGCCTGAACGCTGATGTGGCAACTCTGACTGGCATAGAGACAGAAGGGAGATAAAGACTTCGGTTTGCATATTTCTATATTTATTTGTATATTTTCTTCTCTTATTTTTACGATGCAATCCCGAACAAATATGAACTGAATTTATTGTTCTAGAGGCTAAGGTGTAGCCAAGTTTTGAACACAGATTTTAATTCCTTGTTATTACTCTATTTTTCCTGATTGTGTTTTAATTTTTATTATTTATGCGTACAACATGGTGGATAGACATTTGTATGATTTTTTTCAAATCATAAAGAGACCGATCAGGTAATTTGTGATTAATAAAATTTAAGACCGTATATTGGAGGACGTGACCGTTAAGAAATCCAATTTCTCAATTAATAATTCGGTGGATAGACGAATGATTAATTGAGAATAATTTTTAGACTACGTTGATAGAGTGGTTAATATCTTTAGGATTTTGGTCGACAATTTGGGAAAGATAATTTTTTTTTATTTATAAGAAATTATAATTTGTGTGTGTGATAAACGAGGTGAACCAATAGCCCTAGAACAAATTTTTACCATTAAACAAAGTACAAGTGCTTCATTGTTTAACAGTCCTCTCCCTCTTCACCAATTTAGTTAGATAATTAGATTAAGGTAATTTAGTTGCTTTATTATTTATAAAATTTGATCTTCCAAATAGTGATTCATCTAGCGATATCGGTACTCAGTAAAATATCTAGTCCCTGTGGGTTCGACACTCTACTCATCTATCTATATTACTTGTGCGATTTTGTACACTTGCAAATATCAACATCAACGAGGGAGGATGTGTAGAAGTGTTTTCTGTTGTTCTTTTTTTCCCACTTTATTTAGTAAACTGTTATGTAACGAGTGTGTGTTATGTAACAGGAGAACTTTATTTGAATGGAAAGAAAGCTGTTGTTTTGTTCGATACTGGGTCCTCTCACACTTTTGTATCACCTAAGTTGGCTAAAGTCTTGAGAGTTGAACCGAAGGTCTTTCCAGGCAAGGTCTTAGCAGTAGTTACTCCGTCAGGGGAGACTTTAACCACTGATCGGTACTATGCGGACTGCGAGATCATGATTGGGGACAAAATTTTTGGGATTGATCTGATCGAGCTGAATGTCTTGGGAGTCGATGTTATCATTGGAATTGATTGGATGTCGATGTACAGTGCAAACATCTAGTGCAAGACCAAGGAAGTAACAGGGAAGGCTCCAGATGGTCCTGAAGTCACTTTCCAAGAGAAGAAGAGATGTTCAAGTTTGGTTGCAGCCATCAGTAAGAGAAATGTTCCTGTAGAGGTGCAGCAAATTTTGGTAGTTTGGGATTACCCGAACGTATTCTTGGAAGATTTGCCCGGGTTACCCCCACATCGTGATGTAGAGTTCAGCATCACTATTCGGCCAGGGAGTGCACCCATTTTCAAGGCACCATATAGGATGGTGCCTGTGGAGCAGGATGTGATCAAACGACAGATTGAGGAACTGTTGGAGAAAGGCTTTATTCAACCGAGTGCATCGCCTTGGGAAGCACCGGCGTTGTTGGTAAAGAAGAAGGATGGTTCGATAATGATGTGCATCGATTACCGAGAGCTGAATAAGGTTACTGTTCAGAATAAGTATCATATTCCACGAATTGATGACTTGTTCGATCGTCTACAAGGAGCAGCAGTTTTCTCCAAAATAGATCTTTGATCAGGATACCATCAGGTTTGAGTGAAGACTGAAGATATGCATAAGACTGCGTTCAGAACTCGACACGGGCATTACGAATTCTTAGTTATGCCGTTTGGAGTGACGAATGCACCTGCAATCTTTATGGACATAATGAACAGAGTTCTGAGGCCGTTTATTGATTCTTTCGTCGTGGTATTTATCGACGATATCTTGTGTACTCCAAGTCGGAGGAGGTGCACACAGAGCATCTTGCTGTAGTTTTGAAGAAGCTCCAGGAGCATGAGTTGTATGCCAAGTTGTCCAAGTGCGATTTCTAGAAATCTGAGGTGGCATTCCTGGGTCTCATCCTTTCTAAGGAGGGAGTGGCAACTGGTTTGCAGAAGATAGAGGCGGTGAAGGATTGGGCAAGGCCTACTACAGTGAAGGAAATCAGGAGTTTCCTCAGACTAACTAGATACTACAGAAGGTTCATTCAGGGTTATGCTCAGATAGCTGTGCCGCTCACTGGTCTGACCAAGAAGAATCTGAACTTCAAGTGGACTGAATAGTGTGTGGCAAGCTTTCAGGAGTTGAAAGAGAAGCTGACTACTGCTCCCATTTTAGCTTTTCCTAGAACAGGTGTCGAGTATGATGTCTACAACGATACTTCACATTGTGGGCTTGGTTGTGTCTTAATGCAAGAGGGGAAAGTGATCGCTTATGGGTCTAAGCAACTAAGACCGCATGAGAAGAATTATCCGACTCATGATCTAGAGTTGGCTGCAATTATCTTTGCCTTAAAGCAATGGAGACATTACGTGTATGGTGAGAAGCCGAACATGTACACGGACCACAAAAGCTTGAAGTACATTTATCAGCAGAAGGGCCTGAATCTGAGGCAACGAAGATGGCTGGAAGTACTTGAGAACATTCGTCCAGAGATTAAGTACCATCATGGGAAGGCTAATGTTATTGCTGATGCACTTAGTCGAAAGAGCAGTCTGGCTAGTTTGATTACAACTCAGAGGTTTCTTGCAGAAGAGTTGGATCGGGCTGGTATTGAAGTTGTTCTGCAGGGCCTGAGATCATCTTTAGCTCAGTTAAGGCTCTCCAACCAACGCTGAATGAAGGGATTATCGCAAGTCAGAAGGAAGATGCAGAGATTCAGTAGATGAAGGAGCAAGTTGGTGCTGGTAGGTTATCAGAGTTTCTGATCAGGGATGAGGTGTTGTGGTTTGGAGAGAGGCTATGTGTTTCGGATCAAGCAGAACTGCGGGAGAGTATTCTTCAGGAGGCACATGCTACTCTTTTGTCTGTACATCCTGGGAGTACCAAGATGTATAAGGACATTAAGCAACATTTCTGGTGGTCAGGTTTGAAGCGGGTTGTAGCTGAGTTCGTGGTGAGGTGTGAGATTTGTCAGCAGGTCAAAGCCGAGAATCAGAAACCCAGAGGCTTATTGCAACCGTTACCTATTCTGGAATGGAAGTGGGGTAACATCAGTATGGATTCATCACGAGTTTGCCAAAGAGTTCAAAGGGAAATGATGCGATCTGGGTCATAGTCGACCGACTAACCAAGTCTGCTCACTTCTTGGTGATGAAACTCACTTCATCTATGGACAAGTTGGCTGAGCTGTATGTTGGGGAGATCGTCAGGCTTCATGGTGTTCTGTTAACCATTGTGTCTGATCGAGATGCGTGGTTTACTTCGCATTTCTAGAGGAGTCTTCAGACAGCTCTGGGTACCAAGACAAATTTCAGCATTGCTTTTCATCCTCAGACCCATCGAGAGAGTCAACCGTATTCTTGAGGATATGCTTCGGTGTTGTGTTCTAGATTTTGTAGGCAGTTGGGAAAGGCATCTAGCTCTGGTGGAGTTTGCCTGCAACAAAAGTTTTCATACTAGTATTGGGATGGCGCCATATGAAGTTCTGTATGGCAGAAAGTGCAGAACACCTATTTGTTGGTTGGAAGTTGGGGAACGGCAGATGTTTGGGCCTGAGATTGTGCAGCAGACCTCTGAAAAGATCGATCTGATCAGGAAGAGGTTGGTGGATGCTCAGAGTAGGCAGAAGAGCTATGCAGACAACCGGAGGAGGGACCTTGAGTTTGAGGTTGGTGACTTTGTCTTTCTGAAGGTTTCACCTGGCAAGGGTGTGATTCTCTTCGGCAGAGGTGGGAAGTTAGCCCCAAGGTTCATAGGCCCGTACAAGATATTGAAGCGGATTGAAAAAACTGCTTACCTGTTGGAGTTGCCGGAAGAGTTGTCTCAGGTGCACAACGTCTTCCATATGTCTATGTTGAGATGGTACATTCCAGATCCGAGTCACCATTTGCCCGAAGTGCCGGAGGATTTGCAGTTGGATCTGAGTTACATTGAGCGTACGGTCGAGATTGTCGATCGTTGGGAGAATCTTGAGGAGCAAGACGATGCCGATGGTCAAAGTAGTCTGGAGAAACCAGTTGGTTAAAAAGGCTACTTAGGAATCTGAGAGAGGATGATGAAATATCATCTTGAGCTCTTTGTTTGATTTGTATCTTCTTTTCTTTTCCTTTCTTATCTTCTTGTTGTATTTCTGTTTTCTCACCCTTTAAGTGTAGTTCCGGGGACGAAACTATTCTAAGTAGGGAGTGTTGTAACGTCCTCAATTTTTATTTATAAAGAGTCTGTGATTTTTACGTGTTTTGCACGTATAATTTCATATGCATTTTTCTAGAAAATTATTTCTTTATAACATGAAACAATAATTATTTCAAGTCTTTCTCTTTATTTTTTAAAAAAAAGCCTAATAAAATCCTAGGCCTAATTATCTTTTTCTAGCCTACTATGATTAATTAATTAATTAATTAATTAATTAAGAGCCCATGGTTAATTGGCACATTAGTGAGCCCATTAATTAAATTTGCCTTTTAATTAGCCTAACTTGTAGTGTAGACTAATCTAGTAGACAAATAATTAAATTGCATGAACAAACTTTTAATGGGGGGTACTAGTTTTGCATGTGCATTGCGCTAGCACGTGCAAAGTGCACATTGGGGGTAGGCCGGTTTTCAAAGAGAAAGGGAAAGATGGGTGAAGTGGGGAGGTGGTTGCTCCATCATGGGTAGTTGCTACAACTCCCAAACTCATCCTAGCCTTTGATCCTTAACTATTTGGACTAATCCTAGCCTTCCATTTGCACTCAAAATTTGTATAAATACCCCCCCCCCCCCCCCCCCCCCCCCACACACACACACACACTCTTCATTGTTGCACCTAAATTATTGAAAGAAAGAAAGAAAAGAAGAAACATTAGTAAGTCAAAAGATCGAGAGAATTGTGAGCCTAAAAGATTGAGAGTTGAATTGTGTTTGTTCCCTTCCTAAACTTGGCCGGCCTACCATTGGAGCAAGAAGAAGGAGCCAACACCTTTCAAGCTAGGAGGAGAAGCAAATTTTGTGGCTCAAATTAGGAGAAGAATGCTTCCCTTGTTCATTCTAAGAGATCATTAGGAGTTCTTGTTTGTTTTCTCTCCATTAGAGGTGGGTGATTTTCTCGAACTTCTAATTAGACATCATGCTAGGGTATTGTTTGATAAAATTGAGAAGAAAACCCTAGTTAATTTAGCCATGTGTTGAGAAACTGATACAAATTGCAGTTGGTAGGAATGTGTGTTAAAAAGAATGTTAATTAACGCAAACTGTGATTGTTATCTTAGAAATTACCATGCTACCATGATTTATAAGCTTGTTATGTGCTAAATTAAGGAAGTATGATTGTATGTTTAGTTAATTGAAATGAGAACCATGAAAAATGTGATTTTGACTAATTTACTTGTTAATGGCATGAAAAAGGAAAATTGTTGCTGAAATGATTGTGTAATAGTAATAGAAATAATAAAAATGATCTAGGAAAAATTTTAAGTGCAAAATGGTAGAGAAACTATGCTTGTTTTCTAAAATTTGAAATTGTAGAGACAAATGTAAGTAGAGAGTAAAATTATGATTTTTGTGTCAAAAGTCAAGTTTTATTTTACTAAAATACTATAATTATATGGAAACTAAAATATGGAGTTTTTGAGTTAAATTGGAGAAGAAGAGCACTTAAAAAATACTTAATTTCTATAAAATTTCGAAAGCAACAGAGACTCGGGCTATAACCCCTAAAAACCCCAATCTATATCAGATTAGCCACTTGGACTATTTGGTTAACGGGTGCATTTGGGTGCGCTTTACTGTAGCGTGTGGGTGGTCCTGGGTCTCGGGTTCGAAACTGGGCATCAGCCCTTTTGTTTTTCATTTTTAAGAAAATCCGAAAACCCGAGAACGATTTCATATGAAATTAAACCCCTTTCTATATCGCAAGTGCACTCTGTCCTTTCTGGTTAGCAGCGGCGGCACAGTGCGCTGCACTGTAGCATGCGGGTGGTCTTTGGTTGCGGGTTCAATTCCTGAGTTTGGCACTTTAACAAAAAAAATTTGGGTTTTGACTTTTAATTGATTTTGGACCTTTAAAAATCCAAAAAAAATATTATAATTATCCTAAAAATATATGGATCTCATGAAAAATATCTATACAATATTTGACTTAAATAAGAGTGGTTTAGAAGTAAAAAAAATTGGGTAGAATTCCATGAAATTGACACTTGGTGGTTTATTCCATAAGAAAATTATACTAAGTTATAAAAGAGGATTTTAAACGAAGAAAAATTTGAGTGTGCTGTTTATGGACCCTCATTCACTAATTTGGGTATTATGTGCATTCGAAAGATAAATGAAGAACACAATTTGTGATTTTTGAATTAAGCAAAGAAAGGAAATTATAGAGTGAGAATTTAATGGATGTAGTGAAATTGATTTTTGATTGTGAAATGTATAGATTGAGAAATTCAACTTTATGTATGAGATTAATTCATAGAAAAAGAATGGAAATCATGTTAAAATGTGAAAAAGAACTTATGAGTATGAAAACTCAATTTTGTGATTATGAAGTGAAATTGAGAACTAGAGTATAGCTAAGCCTCATACCGGCATTGAAAGAAATTTGTTGAAATGAGATTTGAAATGGAAAGACTAAGGTTGGGTCGTATTATTTAAATGGTTAAGACCGGTATAGTGGGAGTGCTAACTCTAGGTGATTGATTTTTATTCATGATTCAAATTAAATTAAGGACTAGACACATAGTGGAGATGTGATGAAAGTAAGAGAAAAACATGAGTATGAGCGCCATTGGATTGGTGGCGTGAGAGTATTCACAGGATGTCCCATGATGCGTCATGAATAGGGCGTGGATACTACTCCAAAGTACTGTCCCGGTGGCGACGCTTATGTGGTCGTCTAATGACTACGGGTGGTGCCATGTCTATGGTAGGAGGTGAATTGACCACAGGATGCCTGCATAATGAGTCATGTGTCAGTGCGTGGGGTTCTCTCCAGGGCGCCTGGACGTGGGTTCGTAACTCATAGAAAACCTAGGATACTTACCGTAGTTACCGTAGTAGACTAAGTCATGGCGAGGGATTGAACCCTGCAAGGTTAAGAACGATTAAGGGCTTGCCCTCGGACCTATGTAGTATGGGCTGCATAGACTCTGAACAAGTGCGCATTAGCATCATATAATATAAACAACTGCATTAAGGACTAAGTGCACATTCACAACACGACATCAATAGGATAGTCCCCGTAGTTCTGTTTGTGACAAATTTGTGCTTTCCAAGTAAGAGAAAATTGATGTATTATATCCTAGCGTTAGTTGAATGAACTGATGTGCCCACAGTTTCTATGCAGGATAAAGTGATTGACAAGATTAATGTATGCATGCTGCCTAAAGAATGATTCAAGTGTTGTATATTTTTATTAATGTAATTGTTGTAAATTGCTTCTGCTGTATAAGTGTAATGTAAATATAACTCTGATGTAACAAAAAGTTTTTAATTCATAGTAAAATTGTACGAAGAAAAGTGTAAAGATCCTGTGGAACTTCGAATTCGGTCTTATTTGGAATTCGGGTGTTACAAAGCCAACCTCAGCTTTATATCAAGCCTCATCCTCTTTGCCATGTGGGGAATGGACTTGCTCTGACCATTTCTTCCTAATACTAGACAACGGAACTTCCTTTTGGTAGCCATCGACTACTTCACAAAGTGGGTCGAGGCAGAACCGCTAGCATCCATTGCAGAGCATAACGTTCAGCAACTATTCTGGAAGAACATAGTATGTTGATTTGGGATTCCCAGCCCACACTGGTCACCGATAATGGAACTCATTTCGTTGTTAAGGGATTCCGCAAGCTTTGCACAGATCTAGGGGTTGAATAACACTCTTCTCTACCTTACACCCCCAGACAACAGCCAAGGTAAGAATGCTAATTGGCAAATTTTGGATGGCCTCAAGAAGAGACTTAGTGATGCTCAAAGACTCAACTCACCTCTCGATCTGCTCCTGAAATAACCAACAGACAGGTGTGAAGTCCATACTTATGGTTCATAGAGTCGCTCTAGCAGCTTGACATCGACCAAGTCCGGGGCACAACTCGTCATTCGATCTGCTCCCAAAACTTGTCATCAACCTTTTTGGGGTCAATACTCGTGGTTCATAAAGTTTGTCTAGTAGCATGCACCCGAGCAAGCTCATAAACTAAACTCGCCCCTCGATCTGCTCCTAAGAAAACCAACAAAAAAGTGTGGAGTCCATACTCATAGTTTATGGAGTTTCTCTTGCAGATTGCCATCGACCAAGTGTGGGGCTCGACTAGCCATTCGATATGCACCCAAAACTCGTCGTCAACCTGTTTGGAGTCCATACTCGTGGTTCATAGAGTTGGTCTAGTAGCATGAACCTGAGCAAGCTCAAAGACTCAACTCGCCACTCGACCTGTTCCTAAAACAACCAATGGACAAGTGTAGAGGCCATACTCATGGTTCATAGAGTTGCTCTAGCAGCTTGCTACCGAGCAAGTGCGGAGCTCGATTCGTCATTCGATCTGATCCCAAAAGTCATTGTCAACCTGTTCGGAGTCCATACATGTGGTTCACAGAGTTGATCTAGTAGCATTCACCCGAGCAAGTTCAGAGACTCAACTCGCCACTCGATATGCTCCTAAAACAACCAATGGACAAGTGTGGAGTCCATACTCATAGTTCATAGATTCGCTCTATTAGCTTGACACTGAGCAAGTGCGGGGCTCAATTCGCTAATCGATCTGCTCCCAAAACTAGTCTCTATGGCAACTTGCCACAGAGCAAGTGCGGGGCTCAATTTGCCATTCGATCTGCTCCCAAAACTCGTCGTCAACCATTCAGAGTCCATACTCATGATTCATAGAGTTGGTTTAGTATGCACCCATGCCAGCTCAGAGACTCAACTCACCACTCGATTGCACCTGAAATGCTCAAAGAACAAGCCTGGAATTTACAACCCATACACGAAGTTGCTTTATCAACGTACAAACAATTGAATTAGAGAACTCAACTTGCCATTCAGAATAAGCTATCACAATGTATTAGCTACCCTGACTAACAAAAATGGGGTCAAGCCCATCCCAAAGGACACTCTCGCAATTTTCCGCAACAAGAATGCAAGAAGTCCAATCCTCTACTAGGGTTGCCACCACTACTTTAATACAAAGAGCTACTACTCAAAGTGAACAAGAGAATGCTTGAATACTTAGGAAGATTTTCATTTCTCATCAACATCTCAATACAAGTTCAAAAGAAGCAATCAACGAGATTATAAGTCTCCCACAGTCATACAAACCTACAGATTGAGTCTGAGCCGCATGGCCATCAACATGTGCTGCCCTTCCAATTGAGGAAACACTTGACGAACCGGCCACTCTGCTTTAGGCATCTCCCAGATTCCTCGAGATCCCATGCGAACGTAAAGGCACCTCATGAAATGACTTTCCTTGATTTATTTCATCACGAGAGTAAGAAGTGCTCCTAGTCCTAGCCCCCTCAAGAAATCACTTCAGCCAATGGATATCCACTTCCTGCTCATCCTTCACCCTAATCTTCCAATGGACCATACGAGTGCGCGCTAAATAGTTCATATAAGTCTCTCCTGAGTATTCAGGAATGGCCTCATTCAAATGAGCAACCTCGTGTCAAGCAGTACAATTTTCAACTCATACCTCTCTGTGGTAGCCGCAAGCAAAGAGCGACGAAGGGATTTAATCTCCAAGTCCCTCCAAATGGCCATCTCAGCAAGAGGAGTCTCACCATCGCGCAAACGTCCCTCCACCTTGAGAGGAGGCATCTCCCACGGACAATCGCCAAGGCAACCATCTTCAATATTCCTCTTGGTCAACACTCTCCTCAGGTAGCCAAGCTCCACTTCTACCTTGAATAGCTTTACCAGTAAACGAGTAAGCCCTAAGTCTGCCACACATAGCCATGTACAAAGATGGATAATCTCACCATCATGGAGATCACCCCCAACATACACAACAACCTGCTAAAAGAAAAGAGCAGGGGGCTCACTTCAATAGTAGCTATCAATGCTACAACAGATGAGAAGACCCTAAGAGTTCTAATCAAACATCAAAAGTGGTCATCAAATAAGAAGAACAAAAATCTTGAACACTAAAAGAGTTTTATTTCGATTCAAAAAATGGAAGATACATCAAGCGGTGACGAGTTCGTTATTCGGTGCAACTATCTGCCAAGCAACAAACACAAAAGGCTTCACAACTCAACAACTGAAAGGAATGGGTTCGGTTCTTAGCCCTTCTTCAGAGCTACACCAACAACTCATCGACTCCAAGCAATTAGGTGCTCAACTCGCTACTTGAGCTCCCCCAATAACTCATTTCTCCGTACAATGAGTATGATGCTCCATAAACTCGCCTACCGAATAGTTCTTTCCTAGAGCCTAGCAATGCCCTTCATCCCGCTCGCCTCCTGAGCGGCCTCCTTCTTCCACAGCGAGTTCGGATCTCAACTCACTTCTAGAGCTACTCCCTAAACTCACCTCCCGAACGGCTCTTCACAAAAGTCTTGTGAAGCTCTTCTTCATAGCTCATCTGTGGCGAAGCTCCTCTTCTTAGACCATCGGGAGTAAATCTCCTCTTCGTAGCTCCCCGGGGAAGAAACTTCTCTTTGTAGCTCTTTCGTGGTGAAGCTCCTCTTTGTAGATCCTCGATGTCAAAGCTCTTAGCAACTCCCCGAAGGTAGAGACATTACATGTCGATTTTGACCGTAAAGATGGATGATTCCTTGACTGACTTCTGAGCAGAGCTTATAGGTCTTCGACTCACCTTCACAACAAGGGGTCATACGCTCCAACTGAACCTATGTAGCACCGGAAAACTTCGTTATACTACAGATGCATGCAGATCTCTCCAAAAAGCACACCAAGATAAATAGAATGCGATGCATTAAATTTACAAGCCAGATAGCTGGTTAAAACACACATCACCTAACCCCAAGGTTAGGGGTTCGAGCCTCGCAACCCCCCGATGCAGTATTGTTTTGCAACAAAATGAAAGCATGTGCGCAGCACGTCCTGGCCAAAAGGGCCACGTCGCTGCCATGTCACACCCCGTAAGCACCACGTCAGCAGCTAGCACCCTACCCGATGCACAATGATGAGTGAAATTTATACATGAATTTATTACTCGAATAAAAGTTGCGAGTTCTCGTTTCTTTCTTTAAAATTTATCTTATTTCTACTTAATTTAATTTATTTGTTCGTTTTTGTAGGAATGCAAATGATAATTACAAAATGAAAGCGTTTTTTGTGAAATTAAGGAAGAGTACAAGGATAAAAATTTCAAACATTCAAATTGATTTTATGTGAAGATTTCTGCAAGATTTAAGCACTCAAATGCATGTATTTACAAATTGGCCATGTGAAGAACGACTAGAAAATATTATAGTCAAGGAGGGGGTGGACTAAAATTTTGTAATACAAAATTAAAGGAAAAAAAATGAATACTATGGAATTGAAGGGTAGGTGGATTTGGATTAAGATTAGTTAGTTGATTAATATAACATTTATTAGATTAATCTTAATCTATAAATTTTAGCTACTTAATTAATTATCTAATCCTAAATTTATTTAACTAACCCTAACCTACTGTTCCCCTCCCTACATAAAGAAGTTAGCAGAAAGTCAAAGAGAGCGGCTCTGTTTTGTTTTGGTGTGCAGCACAGAAACAAAGACAAAAAATAGAGAGAGAAAAAGGTTATTGGGGGTGCACGAAGCCAGAGATAAAGAAAAGAAAGGATAGAGGGATTGCGGCATCAGATTTAGAGGGAGAAAAATAAAATAAAAGAAGTGGGTGGCGCGGATCCCGAGGCTCTTCAATTTCGGCTTCATAGAAGTATCGAGTTCTTTCTTCTCTCTCTAAATTTTATTATTATGCAATCCAATATGTTTGTTAGTTGCAAAATCATCATGAACTAAATTTATTTTTCTAGTGCTTCGATGTAGCCTAATTTTAAGAACACAATTCTAATTTCATGTTATTAAATTCTTCTATTTTTTTCGTGGTTGTGTGTTTAATTTTGGTTATTAATGCTTACAATTGTCTGACTAATTATTGTTTGATTTATTGAATCATGAGGGATACCGAGAGGTAATTTGTGATTTAAAATTATAGAATTAAAGACCATTAATTGAGCAAAATTCGAGATGATTTACTGCGATTAATGTGACTATAAAGAAATTCATAGAACTTAATGATTCTTCAATTAATTAAATTTGCATAGACATATGACGAATTGTTAGTTAGGGATATTTTTGGTATTGTTCGAGAGAAAACATTGAATAATTAAGAGATTTTGGTCTACAACTTGGAAAAGTAGAATTTCAAGCTACATGGAATTATGAATTGTGTGGGATTAACTAGGTGGAATCAAAAGCCCTAGAACTATCTTTGCTATTAACAAACAACAAAATTTTAGATTTTCAATATTCTTAATTAGATTAGCTTTTCATTTATTTTAATTTAGTTTAGTTGGTATTTTAATTAAAATTTCTATTTTCTCAATAGTAGTTAATCTAGTGAATTTCGGTACTCAACAAAATAATTAGTCCTTGTAGGTTCGACACTCTTTTCTTTTAAAACTATACTACTTGTTGTAATTTTGTACACTTGCAAATTATTCCATCAAGTTTTTGGCACCGCTGTCGGGGACTAATTGTTCTTTTATTGATATTAATAATTTTTATATTGTTACTATTTTGGATTTTTTTTATTAAAAAAATATAAGTTTGATTTATTTTTCTATTTTTTAATAGATCTATTTCAGGACATAGAAGTGTATCATAATGGTAAACTATAAGTAAAATAAGGCTTTGAGGGACTATGATATGCCCTCGGGTAATAGAGCAACATCAAGTATTCAAAGGCCTGCTATAGAAGCTAATAATTTTGAAATTAAACTGACGATCATTCAAATGATTCAACATATTGTTCAATTTGAAGGACTATCGCACGAGGTTCCTAATGTTCACATTACAAACTTTTTAGAAATTTGCGACACTTTCAAGCACAATGGAGTGCCTGATGATGCAATTCAATTGAGACTCTTTTCTTTTTCACTTAGAGATAAGGCGAAGGGCTTAGTTAAATTCACCACCACCAGGTGTCATCACAACTTGGGAGGGATTAGCACAAAAATTTATGGCTAAGTATTTTCCTGCAGCAAAAACAACGAAACTAAGGAATGCCATTACCACATTCACTCAATTTGAGACTGGGTCTTTGTATGATGCATGAGAGAGGTATAAAGAACTATTGAGAAAGTGTCCTCATCATGAACTTCCGAAATGGATACAAGGGCAAACATTCTATAATGGTTTGGGATTTACAAATCAGTTTATGGTAGATGCAGCTCTGGAGGTGCACTAATGAGAAAAACTTATGAAGAAGCCTATGAACTTTTAGAGGAGACGGCATCCAACAATTACCAATAGTCTTCAGAGAGAATAATGCCTGAAAAAGTAGCTGGAGTTTTTGAACTTGATCTTATTACCACAATGGCTGCACAAATTGCTACTTTATCAAAACAATTAGGTAATATGAATGTTAATCCTATTCAAACTAATATTAGTTGTCATCATTGTGCAGGAAATCACTCAAGTATTGATTGCCATGTGGAAAAATCCTTTTGCTCAACCAAATTCTGAATAAGCAAATTATGTTTCCAACTTTCCAAAACAAAACAATCCTTATTCAAACACGTATAATTCAGAATGGAGAAATCACCTCAATCTTTCTTGGAACAACAATCAAAGAGCAATTAGACCACCTCAACATTTTCTATAGCAAGAAAAGAAGCTGAAACATGAGGAAATGTTCACGCAATACATGCAAAAGACAGATTTGGCGATCCAAAATGTTGCAACTTCAACTTCGGCATCAATTCGTAACCTTGAGGCTCAAATTGATCAGCTTTCAAATATTCTTACAGAGAGAACAACAGGAACCTTAACCAGTAATACCGTGAAAAATCCTAAGGAGCATGTTAAAACAATAACATTAAGAAGTGGGAAAACAATTTAGCAGCCACAAGGACAAATTGTAGAACAAAATATGGTTAAAAAGCAAGATGACTTCGAGCCAATTTTGGATGAACAAACGCAGCAGCTGGCCAACCACCATTCTAAGAAGAATAAAGGAGCTTCAAACCTCAGAGTTTCCAGGGAGTTTAATTTTAAAACTTATCCTAATTCACTTTATGATCCACCTATTCATTTTCCGCAAAGATTTAAAAAGAATAAGCTTGATAATCAATTCTCTAAATTTTAAAGTATTTTTAACCAACTACATATTAATATTCCTTTCATTGAAGCTTTGGAATAAATGCATAAATGTGCTAAATTCTTAAAGGATATCTTATCAAACAAGCGAAAGTTGGAGGAGCATGAGATGGTTATGCTAACCAAAGAGAGTAGTGCAATTTTACAAAAAAAATTGCCTCCTAAACTTAAAGATCCAGGGAGTTTTACGATTCCTTGCACTATTAGAAATTCTTCTTTTCATAATGCTTTATGTGATTTAAGGGCAAGTATTAATCTTATGCATTTTTTTGTTTTCAGGAAACTTGGTATTGGAAAAGCAAAGCCCACTATAATTTCTTTGCAATTGGCAGAGAGATCTATCAAGTACCCACGATGGATAATTGAAGATGTTTTGGTAAAGGTGCACAAGTTCATATTCCCAACTGATTTCATAGTACTTGAAATGGAGGAAGATTCACAAATTCCGTTAATTTTGGGGTGACCTTTTCTAACTATAGGGAGGACCTTGATTGATGTCCAACAAGGAAAACCTATTTTGAAGGTTGATAATGAGCAAGTAACTTTTGATGTTTTTAAATCAATGGAGCTTCCTTCTGAAGTCCACTAATGTTTTCAAGTCAGCAAAATTTATATAGCAGTGGCAGAGACACATAGGGGTGGAGTTGCAAAATTACCACTAGAAGTATGCCTAACAAACTCAGCAACTATTGAATCGGAGAATGACAAGATCTTGGAATGTTTACGGTATTTGGAAGCTACATCATCTATTCATCCTTCATCTCAGCTAAAATTCAAAGATGTGGGGATATCTAAGACTTCATTATCAACAGAGGAACCACCCAAACTCGAGCTAAAACTGCTGCCATCGAATTTGAGGTATGCCTTCTTAAGCCAAGACTCCACTTTTCCTGTTATTATTAATGGTTCTGTGAATAATGTTGAGGAGGAGAAGTTGCTAAGAATTTTGAGAGAGCATACAAAAGCCTTGGGGTGGAAAACATCATATGTAAAGGGGATCAGTCCTTCAATCTGCATGCACGAAATTTTGATGGAGGATAGTTTCAAGCCTATAGTTCAGCCACATCAAATATTAAATCCATCAATACAAGAAGTGGTGCATAAAGAATTTTTGAAGCTTTTGGATGCTGGATTATCTATCTAATTTCAAATAGTGCATGGGTGAGTCCAGTTCATGTTGTGCCAAAGAAAGGAGGAATAATTGTAGTAAAGAATGCCGACAATGAACTTATACCAATAAGAATAGTTACAGGATGGCGAGTGTGCATAAATTATCAAAGACTCAATGATACAGCTCGAAAAGATCATTTTCCATTACCTTTCATTGACCAAATGCAAGAAAGACTTGCTGGCCATACTTACTATTGTTTTCTCGATGGATATTCTGGGTACAATCAAATTACTATAGCTCCCGAAGATCAAGAGAACTACTTTCACTTGCCCGTATGGAACCTTTGCATATAGAAGGATGCATTTTGGTCTTTGCAATGCTCCATATAGAAGGATGCATTTTGGTCTTTGCAATGCTCCAACCACGTTCCAGCGATGCATGATGTCAATTTTTCTGATATGGTGGAAAAAATTATTAAGGTCTTCATGGATGACTTCATGGTTTTTGGGTATTCTTTTGATAATTTTTTATCTAACTTGACTTTGGTTTTGCAACGATGCAAGGAAACTAATTTAGTCTTGAATTAGAAGAAATGTCACTTTATGGTGGAAGAAGGAATAGTGCTTGTCCGCAGAATTTCCTTCAGGGGAATTGAAGTGGATCGAGCTAAAATTGATGTCATTGAAAAGCTACCACCACCCACAAATGTGAAGGGAGTAGGAAGTTTCTTGGGGCATGCGGGGTTTTATCGACGGTTTTTAATAGATTTTTCCTTAATTACTAAACCTCTTTGCAATCTTTTGATTAAAGATACACCTTTAGAAATTTCTCACGATTGCTTGCATGCTTTTGAAATATTGAAAAAGAAATTGATTTCAGCACCTATAATTGTTGCACCAGACTGTAACGCCTTCTGAATTAATGTGTGATGCTAGTAATTTTGCAATAGGCGCTATTTTAGGGCAACGAAAGAATAAAATTCTTCATGCTATTTAATATGCAAGTAGGGCTTCGACAGAAGCTCAACTTAACTATGCTACTACTGAGAAAGAATTATTATCTGTTGTTTTTGCTTTTGACAAATTTCAATCTTATTTGATAGGTTCAAAGGTGGTTGTTTATACGGATCATTCAGCTTTCAAGTACTTTCTTGCAAAGAAAGATGCTAAACCAAGATTGCTTCGTTGGATTTTACTTTTAGAAGAGTTTGATTTGGAGATAAAGGACAAGAAGGGTGTTGAAAATGTGGTGGCCGATCATTTATCTAGGATTGAGACTGATAGTGCAAACAAACTGCAAGGTATACCAATCAATGAAGAGTTTCCATATGAGTATTTGATGGTTATACAAACTGCTCCATGGTATGTCGATATAGTTAATTACTTAGTATCGAAAATTATATCTCATGAGATGACCTATCAACAAAAGAAGTTCTTCTCTGATTTGAAATAATATGTTTGGGAGGAACCTTTTTTATTTCGGAATTGTGTAGACCAAGTAATAAGGACATGTGTACCTGAAGAAGAGATAGAAAGTATACTCAGACATTGCCACACATTCAAGCAGGCAGCCACTTTGGTGGAGCAAAAACAGCAGCCAAAATTTTACAATCAGGATTTTATTGGCCCTTAGTTTTTAAAGTTTTTTTAAATTTTGATAATTTATGCGATCATTATCAACGGGTGGAAAATATTTCTAGGAAACATGAGATACCTCAAATAATATTTTAGTGATAGAATTGTTTGATGTTTGGCGTATATATTTTATGGGTCCTTTTCCATCTTCATTTTCTAACAAATTTATTTTGGTGGCTGTAGATTATGTCTCAAAGTGGGTGAAAGTTACTGCCTTACCAGCCAATGATGCTAGAGTTGTGGTGAATTTTAATCAGAAAAAAATATCTTTTTTTCGGTTTGGAACTCCAAGGGCGATAATTAATGATGGAGGAAAGCATTTTTGCAACAGCCAATTTGATGCTTTACTTATTAAGTATGGAGTTACTCACATGTGGAAACACCATATCATCCTCAAACAAGTGCTCAAGTGGAGATGTCAAATAGAGAGTTGAAGCGTATACTTGAGAAGACAGTTAGTATGTCACGAAAGGATTGGGCACGAATGTTAGATGATGCATTATGGGCCTATAGGACGGCATTTAAAACACCTATTGGAATGTCACCGTATAGACTGGTATATGGGAAAGAATGTCATTTACCTATGGAATTAGAGCATAGAGCCTATTGGGCAATAAAGATACTAAATTTTGATATGAAAGCAGCATGTGAAAAGAGGATGTTGCAACTTGATGAGATGGACGAATTTCACAATGATGTTTATGAAAATGCTAAGCTTTATAAAGTTAAAACTAAAATATGGCATGATAAGCATATTTTGTGAATGGAGTTCAGTGTAGGGCAAAAAGTGTTGCTTTTCAATTTAAGACTTTGATTTTTTTCAGGAAAGTTGCGGTCTAGGTGGTTAGAACAATTTATTGTGACAATTTTTTTCAAGACAAAAGAGGAGTGTGATGCTTAATCCAAATCCACATATTTTTGGATTATTGAAATACAAATTTACTTACATAATTGAAATACAAATTTACTTACATAATTGTGAGAATCATGTGATTATGCATAAAAGAGGAGTGTGATGCTTTGTCTTGGGATCATTCCCTTTGATCTAGTCCTAAACAGGGTTTAAGTAAATAGAGTGATAATGATTAAATAATTGAATAAATAGAGTTCTATCTACTTCAATGTTTTGAGTTTCTTAGTAACTAGGGGTATTTATCACTAATGTTTACTTTTACAACAAACGACAACTTAAAATATAAGTATGCAAAAGCACTGTAAGTGTATGCCTTATTGAGTAACTGGGTGTATTCATCACAAATGTTTGCATTCGTATCAAAAGGCAAGTGACAACTTAGCGAGGGCAACAAAAAAAAACCTCTAGTTGGCTACTCGGTTTGTAGTAGTGAGAAGGGGTAATCACAGATTGAGTTGTTACATGAGTCAGTTGTGTTAATTGCATGATAAATATAAATGTAATGGAGAATTATGTATAAATAATTGCACTAGATAAAGTGAGTATGCTTGGTTTTCTTTTATTTGCTATTATTTGTGTTTTAAGTTGAAATTTTGATGCTTGTATGATAAGATCTTTTGGTAAGACGAGCTGAGCCTAATTATGATTACTATCTCTTTATTCATGGTTTTACTTTCTGCTCTTATGTTTGGGGGTATTTGATCAGTGAAATTTATACATGAATTTATTTCTTTTTACGCATTAAAGTTGCGAGTTCTCGTTTATTTCTTTAAAATCTATCTTATTTCTATTAAATTTTATTTATTTGTTTGCTTTTGTAGGAATGAGAACGATGAATACAAAATGTAAGTGTTTTTGGTGAAATCAAGGAAGAATACAAGAATAAAGATTTCAAAAATTCAATTTGATTTTATGTGAATATTTCTAGAAGATTCAAGAACTAAAATGTATGTACTTAAATTGACCATTTGAAGAACCAATAGAAAATATTATAGTCAAGGAGGGGGTGGATTAAAATTTTGTAATACAAAATTAAAGAAAAAAATGAACAGTACGGAATTGAAGAGTAGGTGGATTTGGATTAAGATTAGTTAGTTGATTAATATAAAATTTATTAGATTAATCTTAATCTATAAATTTTAGCTAATTAATTAATTATCTAGTCCTAAATTTATTTAACTAAACCCTAACCTACTTTTACCCTCCTTATATAAAGAAGTTAGCAGAAAGTCAGAGGGGGCGGCTCTGTTTTGTTTTGGTATGCGGCACAGAAAGCAAGACGAAAACCAAGACGAAAACCAGAGAGAGAAAAATGCGGTTGGGGGTGCACAAAGCCAGAGAAGAAGAAAAGAAAGGAGAGAGGGATTGCGGCATCAGATTCCAAGGGAGAAAAATAAAATAAAAGAAGTGGGCAGCACGGATCCCGAGACTCTTCAATTTCGGTTTCATACAACAATTGGGTTCTTTCTTCTCTCGTCTAAATTTTAATACTATGAAATCTAAAAACATATTTGTTAGTTGCAAAATCATCCTGAACTAAATTTATTTTTTTAGGACTTCAATATAGCCTAGTTTTGATAACACAATTCTAATTTTATGTTATTTGATTCGTCTTTTTTTCATGGTTCCGTGTTTAATTTTTGTTCTTAATGCTTACAATTGTTTGGCCAACTATTGTTTAAATCATGGGGGATGCCGAGAGGTAACTTGTGATTTAGAATTATAGAATTAAACACCATTAATTGAGCGAAATTAGATATAATTTACCGCGATTAATGTGACTATAAAGAAATCCATAGAACTTAATGAATTTTCAATTAATTAAATTTGCATAGACATATGACAAATTGTAAGTCGGGGATATTTTTGGTGTTGTTTGAGAGAAAACATTGAATAATTAGGGGATTTTGGTCTACAACTTGAAAAAATAGAATTTCTAGTTACATGAAATTATGAATTGTCGAAGGCAAACCCCGGCGTTTGTTTTGCCCAATCACGACGTTTATAAACGCCGAGGATGGTCCCCCCAACACTTCGAAAAGCGCCGCCGCAAGCGTCGTGCTTTCCCCCGTCGGGGTTGCGAAATACTTTCCCGGCGTTTTCAAACGTCAGGATATGTTAAAATTTTTTTTATTCATTTTTTTTTCCGTTAAAAGACCTTTCCTGGCGTTTGAAAACGCCGGGGTAGGTACTATTATTATTATTTTAAATAACAATTGTGTGGTGGATGCCAATTTTTTTGTCCATTTTATCAAATCAAATACCTCTAATTCAATTCAGAATCATTTTTCGGAATTCATTCTAATAATTTTTCACAAATCCATTAATCAAACATAATAAATAATATATATATATATATACATCACAACACAAATTCATTCTACAAAATGCAGCATTTAGGATACAGAAAGATGGATAGAATGAATCATCATATAGGATACACCTAGAATTTATAGTAGCATTGTTGATGTATTCGATAGCTTCCTCTTGAGTAAGCTGCTTCCCTTCTACCAATCCTTTCACCAATGCATTCACATATTCTTTCGATGAGCTCCAGAACTCACAAGGGAGCTCAAGTTAAAGCTAAACAAATAATTGTGTAAAATAAATGATACATCAAACATATAGTATACTAGTTTATGGCAGTATTAAAGCAGATTGTTGTACATGAAGGATACTCCAGGACTTGTCTAGGTGATTCACTATTGGTAAAGTTGCTTCTAGATTTACAGTAAACCAATGACTTCCTGAAAGAGCTGATTTTTAATATGGAAAGAAAAGATGTGTGAACAATCAATAACTTCAAAAATATGTATTCATAATGCCAGAAAAGGAAACTCTTCTTACTCAGGCATCTTGATATTTTGGTCATCAGAGACTGCAGCCAGGGACTCGTGAATTCCTTGTAAAATAATTGCTGCTTCACAATCTAGCAGGGCTCTAGCATTTTTTGGTTGATCTACACGAACATGTGATCAAAGCAGTAAATAAATATCACCACAATATATCTTATGTGTCATCTAGTCACTCCAATGAGAAGAAATATAGATGGAGAAAATGTGTGCAAGCTTCAGGAAAGAACAAAGACTATTCCCCCAATCATATTACATGAATGAGAGAATGGCCAAATGCAACCTGATTAGAAGCTTTAGTCTAATAATAAATTAACCATGTCCACACATGTTTACTTATACCATTATCAAGATGTACAAAATCATTCACCATGAATTTGATTGTGGGAGTATCGCTTGTGGAGCATATAGTGTTCCCAATTTTTCAAGAGAGGTTGCCTTCAAAGTTCAAACATGGATTTTGGATTTCTGGTAAAGATAATTGTGTATCAAATAATTTACACTAGGAATTTGTCTAACAGACACAAAGTATATATACCATAGTGCTTTTATGGGTGAACTTGGATGACTAAATAGAACTCTAAAGAGTAGCTTTAGTACTTATATGCTATGCATTAATATAAGGATACTAAGTAGACTAAAGACAACAGATAAATTCAAGTGAAAGTATAATTTTAACTATATCCCTTACAAGACCTACTTCTCACTGGCTTTCTACATTTCAAATTTCATTTAATTCATACATATCATCTATCTTGTTCTTCTAGAGTCCAGACTAGTCCCATAGTCTTGGACACTTCAATGTGTTTCCCAAACTTACAGAATAATTAACTACTTTGCAAAAAAGGGAGGGGGAAAAAACCAAATAAAAAAAATATTCTACCAAAATAAAATTTAAAAGGTCCAGTAATCCCCATATCAAAATATAAAAGGTCCAGAAATATTCTCTGAAGAACTATTGCCTTAATTTGGAATATACTTAATCAAAATTTCCTGAACTTTTCATCATTGTTCAGTCAAGTCTTCCTTCATATGTAATATCAGTTTTGGTCCTTAGATGTTCTAAAGGTTGGGACAAGAATCAGTACTTAGTTAGGCAAGTATTAAATATAAGACAATATTAAAAGACATTCAATGAAGAACATAAAATGCAAATATTCAAAGTGCTTGTGCCTGCCCAGGTATAAAATTCACGCTATCAGGGTATAATAAAACAACCATTTCAACATTACCTAATAAACATTTATAATTAAACACTTTCTTACACTAAAAGCGAACAATCAAAACCACAACTGACCAATTTGTGAACTTCCACTTCCGCAATAGGAGGCTTTTCAACTGATGCTCTCGGAAAGCCAAAACTACCCTTTCCACTCGCCTGAATCCTCTGGAAAATTAAACATGAAAAGGTAAACTATTAAAAGACAATTGTATGAAGAACCAGATTTTGTTAAAATATATCGCTAGTATGCATTTGAGGCTAGCTAAAGAGACAACAAAAATTGGGTTCCTACCTTTAGGAGATGGGATATCTACAGAAAACCTTACACCTGTTTTAAGGCTAGCAGGAGAGGACTTTTTTCCAAATTTTGTTGCTTCCTTTGATGCATTGTTGATTCCTTTTAGTGAATTTTCATTTTTCCTTTCCAGAAGATCTAAGCAAATTAAAAAACCATGAAGAACAAGAACAAAAAACTTCGTGAACATTCACACAAATATGTCCATGTTAAACTTTATGTAAACAGGATGGGGCAAAGGGTAGTGTTACAAATAAGTCAGACCAAAACACAACACTATGAACTATCAACCCACAATGTCAGTAATATTAACCGACGGGGAAAAGTATTCATAAGAAGTTTCTACGAGGTACTCTTTCATTCAGACATCGCACACTAAGTGACTACATCACAACTTAATTTTCTCCTTCTCTTCTCTAAATAGATAGATAAAGAGATGAAGATGGGGACAAATAATGATGCAAGAGTTCCCAATTACTAATCTTTCTTGAATTACTTTCCAAAATTTTCCACAGATTCGGAATCTTTCTTGAATTACAGGAACTCCCAATTACTGATCAATTAGTTTATGGGTTTCTGACTTTTGGAAAACCATTAGCAAGTCGATGATTATTGGTCGAAATTCGTTAAAGTACCAGTGCAATAACACAAACAACAGAAACTATGGTAACCGAATCAAAAATCCATAAACAACTCTAATAACATTATCAATAAATTTATACTGAAAATTAGTAAAAGAAACTCAATCCCTAACCTCAGATTTACAGTGGAAACCCTAACTAAAATCACGATTTAAAAAAAAACAGAAAATTGAAGTAAGAAAAGAGAAATATCAGAGTTATACCTAGGGTTTGATGAGAGAGTGATTGAAACTGATTGAAATATCAATTGATTCCTCTTTTTCTGATTTGAGAAGGAGAAGAGAGAGTAGGATTTGGGGGTGGACGGGGACGGAGGAGGACGGGGATAGAGAGGGATGGACGGGGACGGGGACGGAGGAGGATGATGACAGCGATGGAGGAGGACGATCCTTGGGACGGCACCGAAGGAGAGAGGAGTGAGGGATTTGGGGGTGGGTGGAAGAAAATAGGGTTTAGGTGAGAGTAAAATAGGGCGGGATCGAGCGCGAGAAAAGAAAAATTGGGGATCAGGGGAGGTAGGGTTTTGGTGATTTTAGCATGATAATCCCCGGCGTTTGAGAACGCCGGGGTAGGTGAATACCCCGGCGGGGTAGGTGAATACCCGGTATTTTTTAAAAAACGCCGGGGTTTCAAACAACTCTGCTAGCACTTTTCAAAAAATGCCGGGGAAATCTGGCGAACTGCCCAAATGCCGGGGTAGTTTCGTCGGATTTCCCATGTTCTTTTGTAGTGTGTGTGGAATTAATAAGGTGAAATCAAAAGCTCTAGAACTACCTTTGCTATTAACAAACAACTACACAAACAACTACTTCTAGCCCTAAGTTATCGGACAACATAGTAACCAAACGTCGCTGACATTTAATTCAGTTATTATTATCTATTATACCATTTTCTAATCCGAGCCTAGTTGATAGTATTTATACAGTTAGCCTAGTTGATAATATGTTCTATTAATATAAGTTAGATGCACTTGTGTATTGGTTACTGATACACTCTACTCTTTAGTCTCTAATCTAGTTGAAATCTTGTGTATTGGGTTTTGGTTACTGTGCCTACTGGGTCTGAAGAAAATAAAAAGTATTAGAACGAAGTATCTTTCCTATAAGAGGAAGTAAACTTCTGCTTTTGCTATTATTGGTGGTGGTGTTGTTATTAAGGGTAGGTATAATTTTGTTGGTATTAGTTGATGGCTATTGCGCAGGTGAAAAGAAATGATATTTCTGCATTGTAAACATAGTTTACAGTGGTTTGTATTACTATGACTTTCCATTGGTTTGCTTCATTTCAATATATTAAGTAACTGTGAGGGATTTTATGATTATTTTTATAATCAAGATAATTTTCAATTGGGAAAGAAATATGTGGGAGATTTCTTTGGTACTGGAGTGATGGCTTAATATAGTTTGTTTTTAGTTAATTCTCTTGAGCCTTACACCTTAGCCCTTTTATGTAATCTGAGGAATGAGTATTCTAGAAACACAGATAGGTACTTGAGAAGTATCAACCAAGAAATTATGAAATTTTATATGAGTTTTACTGTTGTTCACGTTAAGAAGACAACTAGCACATGAGAGAAAAGTAGAAAGGTGAAGAAAATTAAGTGGGTTATTTCCATTACTTTTATTTACCGTATTAAATCTTACTATCTTTCCAATAGAACACACCTCTATGATGTGGCACTGCTTTAATTTGTTTAAATTTGAGTCTTGAAATGGCTAGTATGATCAACAAAAGAATCTGTACTGTAAAGACTATTCCCATCTCTTTGAGCTAGAGTTTCTTGATTTTAGGCCTAAATATAAATGGAGTCTTAAGATATATGATGCAAGGTACTGGATATAGGTAGTTTTTTCTTTGTTCATTAGATGCTTTATATATATAGTTGGTGCAATAAGGTTGTCATATTTGATTATCATACACATGAAGTCCTTTGTCTAAACAACTTATAATAAATATAAAAGTACCAAAATATAATTTTCTTTTTATCCTCATATGTCAAACCTTACCAAGTTAGAGTTCGCTGCCTTAGATGTGAGCGAAAATAATTACCTCGCCTAGAAGTTGGATGCTAAGTTTCATCTTAGCTCCATGGCCCTGGGACACACGTTGAGTACTCCTCCAGTAGAGAAGCTTGTTAGTACTGCTGACAAGGCTAAAGCGACGATTTTCTTACGTCGCCATCTTCATGTACATTTGAAGAATGAGTATCTCACAATAGAGGATCCAAAAACTCTTATGGAAAACCCTGAAGGATAGATATGACCACCAGAAAGTCGTCATCCTCCCAACAGCAAGGAACGAATGGATCAATCTTCGCTACCCGGACTTAAGGCAGTATCTGCATATAACTCAGCATTGTTCAACATTGCATCAATGCTTGAGTTGTGTGGAGAACTGATATCCAAGGGGCCTTTTTTGGTTGTAAAATGCTCTATTTCTTCCCTGGGTCTTCCTGCCCTACCCCTTGTGGTCCTAATCAGACTTGACATCACGGCTCAGTTTGTCCCACTCCAGCGGTGACTCCCCCTGCGGACCAATGAGGATCTTTCTTGAGTCTACCAACCTGTAAGTGACAATTTGGCAGCTAGGAAGAAAGAAGGAGGGACCAGAAAGCCTCTAGCTTGAGTTTCTTAGAGGGAACGAGCTTTTGAAACCCGAAAGCATTCTTGTTGTTCACCCGATCTTCTTACCAACCTAATTTCGAAATCTCTGACGGTGATGTCTATATTCTGCGTGTACGGCTTCCTTGCTTTGTCGTTGACATGTCCGCAAGTAAGATAACCATCCTCTCGTTGTGAAATGGACCAAGATATTGGCGAATACCACATATGATCAAGAAATGAGTACCTATAATCCACGGGGCTCCTCTTGGGCAGCCGTTTGTAGTCGTCCCACCCTATCGACAGTCCGAGGGGCTCCCCTTTCGTTCGGAGGTCCCTAGGTAGAAAGAACATTCATGGCAACGATGTGATGTATTTCATAGAATACGATGTGAATGCATTCCGCAAGTAACCCTAGGGGTTGCGAACAGTGCGGCATCCAGCATAGCCAAGGGAGGCCGTTTTTCTTGTATTCTGGGTTCTTCCCTTTTAGAGAGACAGTGCCTACTCTGTATGAGGGCCTCCTTCCCTTTTGCTCTTCCCACTCTCCGTTCACACAGTTATCAAAGCGAAGGAAGGGTGGGCAGCAGGTACCACAAGCCCTCTTTAAGAGGCAATAAGAGAGCACATCTGTCAGAGAGTACTTCCAAAATTTCTGATCTCTAGTGGACCTCTCAGTAGGATTCGAACCCAGAAGAAGTTCTGGAATGTGAATGGAAACACTCGTTGGATTAATTATTCACTTCTTGATCTTTGACCCCCCTTTACTGTAATGAAAGTAGCAATGAGATGTGTACATAAAGGGATGTGGAGTTTTTTCGGTATGTACCTCCGCGAGCAAGGAGCGCCATGATCGAAAAAACTCATTTCACATTCCATACCACCAACGTACTGCTGCAACAACAATATAGAGAACGAAATTTCTCTAAAATATCTAAACTCATCTCTATGGTGCTAGTTGCTGAGGAAAATGAGAAAGTCCTCATGAAAAACCATAACACTAGGCCTACTGGAACACTAGCACTCTCGGAAGCGAATGCCACTGATGGATAACCTTGAGGTAAAGACAGAGGCAGAGGACATTCTGGCAGAGGAAGGGGAGGTGGTCGAGGTATTCACTTCAGCAAAGGTGGCTACAAAGGAAGATGGAAGCGCGGTCACCCCAACAGTGGTAGACAAAATAAGCAGCAGAAGAAACAGAAAAAGCATCCTGAAAATCAAGGACTGCAGCAACCCCTTTCAAATAATAGAGGACCAAGTGATACATGTTTCAAGTGTGGGCGTGAAGTTAGTCCCACACTTGTCGTGCATCAAAATCAAGCGATGGCCAAATATCAGAAAATTCAGAAGATTGAAGCAAATGCCACCATTGACATAGACAATGATGACCTCCTCGGTAGCACTGGTATAAATATCTGATATCCGAACTCGACTTGGACTAGACTTGGACACGGCATTTTTCAGAACCGACCCAATCTATATGGATCCGTGTTCAGGTCTTAAAACAGGACCCATTGTACTTTCGGGTCCAGGTCCGGGTCCCCTCAAAATAGACCGACCCGGGCACAGACCCGTTAAAAAACCTCAAAAAATTAACATAAAATAAATAACCTACCCTCCTCCGTCCTCTCCTTCCTCCTCAATTCTAATTTCTCCGCTTCCAAACTCAAAACTCATGTCTTCTTCTTCTCTCCTCTATTCTAAATTCTCCGATCGTCACCTCCGCTCACCTCTCACGCTCCCTCTCCTACCTAAATGGGTAGGAATCTTTTACTAGGACCTGGAACCGGACCCAAAATCGGACCCATTCCTTATGTGTCTGTGTCCAATTTTTGGACCCATGGGGGACCGGGTCCGGGTCCAGGTAAAGAATGAACCGACTCGACTCGACCCGATATCATCTCTACTCCATGGCAAGGATCTTGAGGAACAAGAAAACTCAAACTTGACATCTGCTGGATTTTTTGAGGATTTATTAGTAGCTTAGTTTTATTAATTTAACATTGTACTACTTGACATTGAGACTTCATGGCTTATGTTCATATTTTTTGAACTATGTTTTAGCACTTATGATTTGGGAACAATCTATCTTTAGAATTTTTGGCCCCTATTGACTAAATATTGAATGTCTAGATACTTTATGGTATTACTTGACCATTCAACTAGAACTCATTTTTTTCTAGTCTATTGACCTAAATCATCCATTTCCCTGAACAAGCTATTAAATCAATAAGACTAGATAATGCAGCTGAATTTACTTCACAGACATTCAATGATTTTTGTATATCCTTGGAATAGAAGTTGAGCATCATGTTACTTTGATGAGCTGATATTCCTACCGTTAGGGGGAGATAAAAATGAAGATAAATGCCTCCTTCAAGAAAAATGTTGTGAATTATCGTGGAAGACTTAAAGGTTCTAAAGATTCAGCTTCTCGGAATATGAGACTAAATAAAAATAACACACCCTAATGCTCCTGAAAAAGCAGCTCCTGAAGTAGCATCTCCTGTAGATAGAGTTCATAAATGTCTGGAAGATGTCTTGAACCAAAGATTCAATTTCTCCAAAACAAAGCATATCGCTCTGGTTGAGGATATGCCTCAGATCCCAGAAGAGACTGAGAAAGAGGTATCAGTACCTAACAATAATGAGAAATCTATTTTTTTATACATACAGAAGAGAAACTTGAAATCGAATAGAATTTGTCATGGATAACATTTTTTCATATGCAGTAGTACATGAGATTAATAAGGGTGACGAAAATGAGGATAACACCAAACCATGAACCATCCTAGAATGTCGAAAGAGACATGATTGGCCAAAATGTAAGGATGTGATTCAAGCAGAACTAGATTCCCTTGCAAAACGTGGAGTGTTTGGTCCAATAGTATAAACCCCAAAAGGAATAAACCCTACATGTTTAAATTGGTGTTTGTAAGAAAAACAAAAGAAAAGAATGAGATCCAACGGTATAAAGCTTGGTTAGTTGCTCACGGACTCTAACGAAAACCAGAATTGATTAAAAAGAAACATATTCCCCAGTCATGGACATCATCACATTTAGATATCTAATAAGTCTCGTTAAATCTGAAAAACTCGATATGAGACTCATGGATGTGATGACAACATACCTATATGGTAACCTAGACAGTGAGATATATATTAAAATTTCCCGAAGGACATAAATTACCAAAAACCAAGTCTAGAAATACGCACTATATTAGATTAAAACGAGCCCTATGTGGACTACAACAATCCAAAAGAATGTGGTACGATAGGCTCAGTGAATATCGTCTAGGGAAGGATATAAACTTCATCAGATCTCTTGAAGAGATTGAAAAAAACTACTAGTTATCTTAATGTAAGCCATATTTTCAGATTTTATTGTATTTTGTTTTCTTTTGATTATGGTATTTGGATTCATTAGTTATAGTGTATTTTGTCTTTTCTTGGGTTCTTTTGTTCCCTCTTAATCAATCTGTGTTCTTTTGGTTGGATTCTGTTCTCTTTGCAATTTTGCTTTTTTCTATTTTGAGTTTGATTTGTTCTCCTTTGTGTTCGTCTCGTCTTCTTGCGTTCATTTTTCTCTTTTTGGAGCCAAAACCGATACCCAGAACCTACATAATCTCAACCCAAAACCCTAATTTCTTGACCCCTATAAATACCCTATTAATTAACCCTAATAATCTATCTCTCTCTCTCTCCGCTGTTTCTCTCTCCCCGCACCCTTCTTTCCCTCTCTATCTGTTTTCGCTAAACCCAAACCCAACCGCAAACCACCCCGACCCCCGTTGCAACTTTGATCGCCCTTCACCACCATCACCACCTTCATCATCGTCTCCATCCCCTCGTCTCCACCATCTCACCGTCGGTGTCCCCCATCATCCTCGCCATCCCCGACCGAAACCCATCACCGAAGCTTCCACCATTGCCGTAACTTCTTCACCGTTGCCCTAACCCATCTCCGTGCACCCCCATTACCCTCGTCAGTCCTCGCCACTCCTTTGCAATCCCCTAGCATCGCCCCCGAGTCCCCGAGATCGCCGCGCGCCGTCGTCCTCTATTTTCGACCACACAACAGAGTTGTTCGCTCGTCGGAGTTGTCATCACCACTGTTTCTACTTGACTGTGGTGTCGTCGCCTTTGCCGTCGTCGCGTCGTCGTGCCGTTAGCCGTGCAGTCTCCACCGTTCGCCATCTCTCTCTCCTTGCCGAAGGTAGGAGACAACCAACCATAGGTCGAGCGTCGATGTCCCGTGTTCGACCACACCAGATACCCCTCTTGCTGTCCCGTGTTTGGATCGGATCCGATGTGAGGAAGAGCCCCTATTGGTCAGATTTGGTGTTCTGTGTTCTGGGCGCATCAGATCCGTTTTGCCGTTCTGTGTTCTGTCCCGATCCGGTGGGAAGATTTGCTCTTGGCTTTTGGCTGTTGTTGTTGGTTCTTCGCACATGTTTTTGGAAGATTTCGCCCGGAATTCTGATCCCGTTATTCCTATTTAATTATATCTGCAATATAACAGGCAAGTCTCTTCTTGAAGCCTTTTTATTGTTTCTGTTCAAGATTATTTGATCGATCTCCTGCAAGTAGATCCGTCTATTTTGTTATCAAACTACTTTTGACAATTCCGTTAAGATTATCGAGGGTTTACACGAGCTAACCCGATATACTCTTAACATCGTGCTATCTCTTTGATCTAAAACCTATTCCCCATTGTTTCATGCATATGTACATTTAAATAACTAGATTTATGCATAGGACTGCTTGATAAATTAGACATGTTAAATTGAATGCACTGGATCGGATTTAATTGATGAATTGACACCATGACTGTGATAATTGTATCTTAAACTTAGAAATTTACAAGTTGACACCTAAGATTGCTTTGATTATCAATTTGTATGCCATATGTGATCATATGATTTATTTGTTATCTATTATGTTAAGTTGATTTCTGGACTGCTGTATGTTTCACTTTGAATCAGATTTTTAGCCATGCTAATGACATAATTTGAAAGAACTTACTGAACATAAAATATAGCCCTTGATGTCTAGATAATTTTTCCCAGGTCTGGATTTAAATTCCAATTTGTCATCTGTTAGTTATCATCACTTTACTGCAACTGTGTTAGTAATTTCATACTCATAATTTCATGCGTACCCTGCTGTTCTATATTTTATTTGACCCTGTTAATAGTACAAGAAAAATCTGAAATAATTTAGGCTGGACCTAGACATTTATAGGTATCTCCCAGAATTTTTATAGATTTTATTAATGAGTTCTCTAATCTGAAATAAATAGTTGAACACGACCTACTGCATGATGCATGAACTTAAAACCTGATTAGAATAGAGTTTTCACCCTAGTTCCTATATCTTTTATATACCTTAATTATAATTGCTGGAACCGTGTGGAAGTCTACATTCCAGATCTTTCAGTGGATTTAGTTTTGCTAATTTTTAGTGACCATAATCCATGTTTTGGTACAGAAAAGTCATGTTGTCCTGATTTTGTAAAATGTGTTTATAGGATGTGGTTGCCTCATGCTTTGTCTATAATGCTTAGAAATAGTCACACATAGTAATGAACAATATTGACACCCTCTTCATGCTCACATAGGATGAAAATAAATTGATAATAAGCCGGGGTTATATGGAATGACTTGGTAGTGAACAATCGGAGACTGTACTCGGTCGGGCCCTACTGTACTGACCCGTACTATATGGCCAATGCCCGATAAACACTGATACTAAACATTCAACACTGATTACTGGGCCAAGTACACGAACCGTGAATTCACCGTCAGTCTAAAGCATTCACTGTGTGTTGCGCCGAATCTGTGGAATGGGACGCAGTAGTACGTGCACTAGGTAGACTAATAAAGTACTTAATAAACTACATATCTTGCTTGATCCTTCCATCACTCATTACATCGTGATTTACTGTAAACCTTTTGATAATATTGCCTGCTCTTTATTTTGTTCTTTGTCTTTGACCATGTTCCTTTCCGCTGATATTCATGCTTTCCTATTATCCTTTGTTTTTTCTACTTGCCGCCCACGACTTGCTTTAAGGGTACTCTTTTCTTTCTTTTTAGATCAAGATTTTACAGGTGCTGAAGGATCTATTCCTGAAGGAATTGGTGAGCAACATTTCTAAAGATGGATCCAGTCTTCGCTGCTTAGTTTTACTTGTTATTATTTATTTCTTGAACATTGCTATGACTTGTACTTTGTTTTGGGCTTTATGACCTGTAGTTTATTTTGATTCCGGATGTTGGATATTTATACTATTGGTTTATTTCATTATTATTGGAACTTTATCATTGATTCATGTGGTTATATTTTCCTACGTGGTTGTACTTTGTTGCCCTTATTGCTGAGTTAGTCTGGTATAGATTATGGATGGTGTTTACATTATTTGCTGGGCCTACGTTACGTATTCATGTTCCGTATTTTGGAAAGCGGGGCGGACAAGGTTTTTATTGGTATCAGAGCCAAGGATTGAGTAATATATCAATCAAACATGACTATCTTTATGAGGGTTGGCTTTGATTGGTATATTAGTCGAGTTTAGCTCTAGCCGGGTTAACTCAGTGATCTGCACACCATGATAATCACATGAATACTTATATAATAACCAACATATGATCTGGGTATTGACCATCTTTGATTGTGTTTCAGGCTATGGCTCATGGGAATTCTTCTTCTCGCTCGGGGGATCAGCAGCCGGGCAACGCTGCTATTCTCCAGACGATTCAGCGGATGATGGCTCTTCAGCAGAAGCACAATGCACTGGTGAGAGCCACTTTGGCAGCCGATGGGAACGTCACTGGACCTGCACCTGGACCTCTGCCACCTAGGCCTGGTACGGTAGCGGATCTCATGAGGCTGCATCCGGATAAGTTTTCGGGTACTGAGTCACCGTTGGAAGCTGAGCAATGGCTTATCCGGACGGAGCAACTGCTGGTCGCTGCTCGTATTGCTGAGGCAGATCGTGTGGATGTGGTTCGCATCCAACTGGTGGATCTCGATCATATCTGGTGGCGGGTTGAATCCGAGAGGATGCCGCGACCCATTGAGTGGGCCACTTTCTCTGAGAGCTTCATGGCAAAGTTCTTTCCCAATGTCACCAAGGCAGAGATGGAGCGACAATTTGTTTTCCTAATTCAGGTCAGCTAGATAATGTTCTTAAATGTCATTTGTTGTTGCCTACTTCACTTGTGACTGTATTAATTTGAGCATTATCTTAATCAGGAAAAAACCATTCCGTGGACGAGTATGATGCAGAGTTTACTCGACTCAATCGCTTCGCCCCTACCCTCATTACCACTGATAAGGCTCGGGCTAGTCATTTTCTGTCGGGCTTGAGCTTTCCTCTCCAGGACCGTTTGGCTGCTCTTCGGCTTCATGCTTATTCCGAAGTTCTGGAAGCGGCTCGGATCCAAGAGCAGACTCTTAGCAGATCTAGTGTTCCTCAGAGGACTGTTTCGCACCCTGTTGCAGCTCGACCTTCTGAAGGACCTATTCGGAGGCCAGTTCCGTCCCCTCCCGCGAGAGCACAGCCGTACGCACCTGTTGTCCCGAGGAATGTTGAGACTTGTGGTTATTGCCATAAGACTGGGCATTCATAGCGAGATTGCAGGATGGCCAATCTACAGTGTTTAGTGTGTGGGAGCAGTGAGCATATGGTTCGTGACTGTCCAAGGAGCAGAGTTTCTGCACCGGTTACTGGTGCTGCTCAGCTAGGAGCGCCGACGCGTGGTCAGGGCAGGCCGCCTCTTCCTCCACAGAGGTAAGTCTTTGATCAAGGGCGTGTGGCTCCTAGAGGAGGTCAGGCTGGTGGTCGTGGTCAGGCTTATAACCTGACAGCCGAGGAAGCAGAAGTTGCTGTTGGAGTGGTTGCAGGTATATCACTGTAGTTGTACTTTCTTTTCTTTCTTTCAGTTTTCTGCATGTTATTTTTATTTTTATTTTTTTTCCTCCTTTATACAATTATTCTTGTATATATCCTGCTGGCACCTTATTCTTTGTTTATTCTTCTTCTAGGTGTGATTTTAGTCTTCTCTCTTCCAGCTCATGTGTTGTTTGATTTGGGTGCTACCCACTCTTTCATTTCTTCTCGCTTTGTCGATCAGCATGGTTTGGCTTGCGATGCTATGCCCACAACTTGGGACATCACCACAGGTGGAGGTATCGTTGTCTGTTCTAGGGTTTGCAAGTAGAGTCCGTTGCTGATTGGTGGTGTGGTTTTCACGACGGATTTGATTGTGATTCCCAATTTCGGTTTCGATGTCATTTTGGGCATAGACTAGTCGGGTGTTTCCTGTGTCGTGATTGATTGCCGGGAGAAGAAGGTGACTTTCAGGCTTTCTGGTCAACCAGAATTTTTTTCCATGCGTGTGAGACACCGTCAGGGCGTGTCAAGAACTCGATGGACCCCAAGGTTGTTTCTCTGGTATCGTTGGGTTCTGATAGGGTTGTTGCACCCTTAGTTGTGTAGGACTTTCGTGATGTGTTTCCTGAGGAATTTCCCGATATGCTGCCAGTCCGAGATGTGGAGTTCAGCATTGATGTTCTGCCTAGTACAGCCCCTATTTCCAAGAGTCTGTATTGTATGGCGCCGGTTGAATTGGCAGAACTGAAGGTGCAAGTTCATGAGCTACTTGATAAGGGTTTTGTTAGACCTAGTATTTCGCCATAGGGAGCCCCAGTTCCGTTTCTCAGTAAGAAGGATGGAAGCCGCAGGCTTTACATGGACTACATGGAGTTGAACAATGTTACTGTTAAGAATCGGTATCCATTGCCGATGATTGACGATTTGTTCGACCAACTGGGAGGTGATTCGGTGTTCTCGAAGTTGGATCTGCATTTTGGGTACCATCAAGTCATAAGATGTTCTGAAGACAGCTTTCCGAACGAGATATAGGCATTACGAGTTCTTGGTGATGCCTTTCGGAGTGACTAATGCACCGGCTGTGTTCATGAGTCTGATGAACCGTGTATTTTTCCCGTTCTTGGATCAGTTTGTCGTGGTTATCATCGATGACATATTGGTGTACTCGCGGAACAGGGTAGATCATGCCGAGCATTTGAAGGTGGTTCTGCAGACTTTGAGGGAGAACCAGCTGTATGGGAAGCTCGATAAGTGCGAGTTCTGGCTGGATCAGGTTGCTTTTCTTGGCCATATTATCTCCGGTGCTGGTGTTTCTGTGGATCCGTCGAAGATTTCTGCGGTCAAGGATTGGCCTATTCCGAAGTCTGTTTCTGAGGTGCAGAGTGTCCTTGGTTTGGCTGGTTACTATCGAAAGTTTGTTCAAGATTTCTCCAAGATCATTGGACCCTTGACCAGTTTGACCAGGAAGGAGCAGAAGTTTGTCTGGAATGAAGCTTGTGATGAAGCTTTTGCCGGGTTGAAGCGTCGGTTGACGTCAGTGCCTATGCTGATTGTACCCGACAGTTCGGGTGATTTTGTGATCTTTTGTGATGCTTCCGGGAGAGATCTGGGGGCAGTGCTGATGCAGCAAGGTAGGGTTGTCTCTTATGCATCGAGACAGTTGAGACCTCATGAGAAGAACTATCCTACGCATGATCTGGAGCTTGCAGCTGTGATCTTTGCCTTGAAGTTGTGGAGGCACTATTTGATTGGGGATAGAGTTGAGATTTTCACAGATCACAAGAGCCTCAAGTATGTGTTCACGCAGAAGGAGTTGAACATGAGGCAGAGAAGATGGCTGGAATTGATGGCAGATTTTGACATCAATTTGCAGTATCACCCGGGCAGAGTTAATTCGGTGCCGGATGCTTTGAGACAGAGGCCTGCCGCTATGTTCCTCACCCAGCAGAAGGAACTAGTGGAGGACATAAGGAGGCTGAGTTAGATGTGTTGCTTTCCAGATCAGATCGGCAGCTTATGTTGTTGCAGTTGCAGTCGTCCTTGGTAGAGCAGATCAAGGCAGCTCAGGAGAATGATCAGCAATTACAGGAGTTTCGGAGTGAGGTTGAAGCTGGTTTGAGATCTGATTTGGTTGTCCATGCTGATGGGTCGCTTCGGTTTGGCTCTAGGTTGTGTGTACCTAGAGGAGAAGTCAGGAAGAAGTTACTCGAGGAAGCTCATCGGTCCCCGTATTCTATTCATCCTGGTGGTACCAAGATGTATAAGGACTTGAAACAGCATTTCTGGTGGCATGGTATGAAGCGGGATGTGGCTCGATTCGTTGCCCAGTGCCTAATCTGTCAGCAGGTGAAGGCGGAGCATCAAAGGACCATAGGACTTTTGCAACCCCTTCCTATCCCTGAATGAAAGTGGGAGAATATCACGATGGAATTTGTGACGGCTTTGCCGAGGAGTCCTAAAGGTCATAATGCTATCTGGGTGAAAGTGGATCGGCTGACGAAGTGTGCTCACTTCATTCCTTTCCGTGTGGGTCAGTCCACGGAGAGTTTGGCCGAGTAGTACGTTCAGGAAGTTGTTCGTCTGCATGGAGTTCCTGTCAGCATCATATCGGATAGAGATACGAGGTTCAGGTCTCAGTTCTGGGAGAGTTTGCAGAGGAGCTTGGGTACTAAGTTGAGCTACAGTACAGGGTTCCATCCTCAGATGAATGGGCAGTCAGAAAGGATGATTCATACCTTAGAAGATATGTTGAGATCCTGCATTTTTCAGTTTGGATGTTCGTGGGAGGATCATCTTCACTTGGCCGAGTTCTCTTATAATAACAGTTACCAAGCGAGTCTCAAGGCTGCTCCATTCGAAGCTTTGTATCGGTGCAAGTATAGATCGCCAGTCTGTTGGGATGATATCGGCGAGAGGAAGCTTTTAGGTCCTGAGTTGATCACGAAGACAGTTGATGCCGTGGCTCAGATCCGCAAGCATTTGCAGGCCGCTTAGGATCGGCAGAAGAGGTGGGCTGATTGTCGTCGGAGACCTCTAGAGTTCGAGGAAGGCGAGCATGTGTTCCTCAAGGTATCTCCTTGGAAAGATGTTATTCGTTTCGGAGGTGGAGGCAAGTTGAGTCCTCGATTACCGCCAACTTTAGCAGGTGTCCATGATGTATTCCATGTTTCTTAGCTCAGGAAATACATCAGAGATGATAGTCATGTGGTTGACTACTCAGACTTGTCTGTGAGGCCAGATTTGTCCTGTGAAATTCAACTCGTCTCTATCTTAGACCGTCGAGTGAAGGTGCTAAAGAATAGAGTCATCATGTTGGTCCGAGTTTTTTGGGATCCTCACTAGCCAGAGGAGTCTACTTGGGAGTTAGAGGAATAGATTCGGGAGAGGTTTCCTCATTTGTTTGAGTAGTGGTTTCTTATTTTTGTTTTGCTTTGTTGTTTCGGGGTTTGCCCTTTGCACCTCTTGCATGAATTTCGAAGACGAAATTCTTCTTGTAAGGTGGGTAGGATTTGTAAGCCCTATTTTCAGATTTTATTGTACTTTGTTTTCTTTTGATTAAGATATTTGGATTCATTTGTTATAGTGTATTTTTGTCTTTTCTTGGGTTCTTTTGTTCCCTCTTGATTAATCTGTGTTCTTTTGGTTGGATTCTGTTCTCTATGCAATTTTGCTCTTTTCTTTTCTGAGTTTGATTTGTTCTCCTTTGTGTTCGTCTCGTCTTCTTGCATTCATTTTTTCTCTTTTTGGAGCCAAAACCGATACCCAGAACCCACATAATCTCAACCCAAAATCCTAATTTCTTGATCCCTATAAATACCCTATTAATTAACCCTAATAATCTATCTCTCTCTCTCCACCGTTTCTCTCTCCCCGCACCCTTCTTTCCCTCTCAACCCAAACCCAACTGCAAACCACCTCGATCCCCGTTGCAACTCCGATCGCCCTTCACCACCGTCACCACCTTCATCATCGTCTCCATCCCCTCGTCTCCACCATCTCACTGTCGTTGTCCCCCATCGTCCTCGCCATCCCCGACCGAAACCCATCACTGAAGCTTCCACCATTGCTGTAACTTCTTCACTATCGCCCTAACCCATCTCCATGCATGCCCATTGCCCTCGTCGTTCCTTTCCACTCCTTTTCAACTCCCTAAGCGTCTCCTGCCGAGTCCCCGAGATCGCCGCGCGCCGTCGTCCTCTGTTTTTGACAACAAAACAGAGCTGTTCGCTTGTCGGAGTTGTCGTTGCCACCGTCCCTACCCGACCGTGGTGCCGTCGCCTTCGCCGTGGTCGCATCGTTGTGCCGTCAGCTGTGCAGTCACCGCCATTCGCCGTCTCTCTCTCCCTATGCCGAAGGTAGGAGAAGACCAACCATTGGTCGAGCGTCGTTGTCCCGTGTTCGGCCACACCAGATCCCCCTCTTGTTGTCCCCTGTTTTGATCGGATTCGGTGTGAGGAAGAGCCCATATTAGTCAGATTCGGTGTTCTGTGTTCTGAGCGCATCAGATCCATTTTGCCGTTCTGTGTTCTGTCCTAATCCGGTGTGAAGATTTGCTCTTGGCTTTTGGCTGTTGCTGTTGGTTCTTCCCACGTTTTTTTGGGAGATTTCGCCCGGAATTCTGATCCCGTTATTCCTATTTAATTATGTCCACAATATAACATGCAAGTCTCTTCTTGAACCCTTTTTATTGTTTGTGTTCAAGATTATTTGATCTCCTGCAAGTAGATCCGTCCATTTTGTTATAAAACTACTTTTGACAATTCTGTTAAGATTATCGAGGGTTTACATGAGCTAACCCGACATACTCTTAACATCGTGCTATCCCTTTGATCTAAAACCTAATCCCCATTGTTTCATGCATATGTACATTTAAATAACTAGATTTATGCATAGGACTGCTTGATAAATTAGACATGTTAAATTGAATGTACTGGATCGGATTTAATTGATGAATTGACACCATGACTGTGATAATTGTATCTTAAACTTAGAAATTTACATGTTAACACCTAGGATTGCTTTGATTACCAATTTGCATGCCATATGTGATCGTATCATTTATTTGTTATCTTTTATGTTAAGTTGATTTCTGGACAGCTGTATATTTGACTTTGAATCAGATTTTTAGCCATGCTAATGACATAATTTGAAAGAACTTACTGAACATAAAATGTATCCCTTGATGTCTAGATAATTTTTCTCTGGTCTGGATTTAAATTTCAATTTGTCATCTGTTAGTTATCATCACTTTACTGCAACTGTGTTAGTAATTTCAGACTCATAATTTCATGCGTACCCTGTTATTCTATATTTTATTTGACCCTGTTAATAGTACCAGAAAAATCTGAAATAATTTAGGCTGGACCTAGACATTTATAGGTATCTCCCAGAATTTTTATAGATTTTATTAATGAGTTCTCTTATCTGAAATAAATAGTTAAACACGACTTACTGCATGATGCCTGAACTTTAAAACCTGATTAGAATAGAGTTTTCACCCTAGTTTCTATATACCTTTATTATACTCGCTAGAACCGTGTGGAAGTCTACTTTCCAGATCTTCCAGCGGATTCAGTTTTGCTAATTTGTAGTGACCATAATCCATGTTTTGGTACAGCAAGGTCATGCTGTCCTGGTTTTGTAAAATGTGTTTATAGGATGTGGTTGCCTCATGCTTTGTCTGAAATACTTAGAATTAGTCACACATAGTAATGAACAACATTGACACCCTCTTGCATGCTCACATAGGATGAAAATAAATTTATAATAAGCCGGGGTTTTATGGGATGACTAAGTAGTGAACAACTGGAGATTGTACTTGGTCGGGCCCTACTGTACTGACCCATACTGTATGACCATAAATACTGCCCGATAAACACTGATATTGAACGTTAAACACTGATTACTGGGCCGAGTACACGAACCGTTAATTCACCATCAGTCTAAAGCATTCACTGTGTGTTGCGTCGAATCTGTGGAATGGGATGCAGTAATACGTGCAATAGGTAGACTAATAAAATACTTAATAAACTACATTTCTTGCTTGAACCTGACATCACTCATTACATGCATGCGTGATTTACTGTAAACCTTTGATAATATTGCCTACTCTTTGTTTTGTTCTTTGTCTTTGACCATGTTCCTTTCCTTTGATATTCATGCTTTCCTATTATCCTTTGTTTTCTTTACTTGCCGCCCACGACTTGCTCTAAGGGCACTCTTTTCTTTCTTTTTAGATCAAGATTTTACAAGTGCTGAAGGATCTATTCCTGAAGGAATTGGTGAGCAACGTTTCTAAAGATGGATCCAGTCTCCACTGCTTAGTTTTACTTGTTGCTATTTATTTCTTAAACATTGCTATGACTTGTACTTTGTGCTCTATGACCCGTAGTTTGTTTTGATTTCAGATATTGGATATTTATATTGTTGATTTATTTCATTATTATTGGAACTTTATCATTGATTCATGTGATTATATTTTCGTGCGTGGTTGTACTTTGTTGTTCTTATTGCTGAGTTAGTCTGGTACAGCTTATAGATGGTATTTACATCATTACTGGGCCTACGTTACGTACTTGTGTTTCGTATTTTGGGAAGCGGGGCGTGACACTTAAGAACGAATATGAGATGAAAGACTTGGTTAGATCTCCTGAATAGATTGAAAAAACTACTAGCTATCTTAAGAATGAATATGAGATGAAAGACTTTGGTAAAATAAAATTTGTCTCGACCTGCAGATCGAGCACAGTAAAGATTGCATACTATATCAAATCAAATATGCTGAAAATATCTTGAAGAGAATCAATATGAGTAATTGTCATTTACTCGGTACACCTATGGTGGTCAGGTCGCTAGAAGTTGACCAGGATCCATATCGGCTGAAAGAAGAAAATGAAAATTATTCTGGGTCATGAAGTATCCTATTAGAGTGCAACAGGCGCACTCCTTTATTTAGCATAGTGAACTAGATATTGGTTTATATTATTCATATGAATGTGTTGACCTTGATGGATATACAGACGCAGGTTATTTTTCTGATCCCTATAAGGGTAGATCACAAACAAGATATATTATTCTTAACAGTTGTGCAGCTATTTCATGGATATCATCAAATGAACAATTGCAACAACATTGACCAATCATTCTGAAATACTTGCACTTCATGAAGCAAGTAAAGATTGAGTATGGTCAATGTCTGTAGTTCAACATATTAGGGGGAATTCTGAGCTCCCAAAAACTACAAACAAGCCTATAATCATTTATGAAGATAATACAACATTTATAAAGCACATTCAAGAAGGCTTCATCAATGGAGACAGAACGAAGCACATCTAACCAAAATATTTCTCCACCCACCAGCTTCAAGAAGAAAATATGATTAATGTAAAGATGATCAAATCTTCGGCGAAGCTTGCAGATCTCTTCACAAAATCTCTCCCAAAGTCCAGATTACAAAAGTTAGTACACTAGATTAGCATGAGAAGATTTCAGCATATAGCCATATAAATGTACAAGCTGATAAATTTTTAGGCAGGGATGTAATGACCAAATGTATTATTTTGGAGGGTGATTTTTCATTCAAGTTGATATAAGAACTAAATGTAATAATTTTTAGTGTTTGGAGGGGGAACATCCTGCAGATGCAAGCATCCTGAAGATGTTGATGGAAACATCTTGAAGAATGTTTTTGCGCATTGTATTATTTTCCTTCGATGATGTTTTTTACCTCTAGGTTTTTGTTCGAAATTTTTTTAATGAGGCAATGTAAGTCGCACCCATTTAGATTCCTGAAGAACCGGATTCCTAAAGATTTAGTTGTATTTTTTTCTTTCACTAACGATTTTTCCAAATGTGATTTTTTTCTTTAGAAAACTTTTTAATAAGGCAATATTTAAAAAGTGGGCATCCAAAGGGAGTGTTGTAAAACCGTAATCACCTATTAGGTGGATGCTCATCTAGTAAGGTGACGGTCCAAGCCCACCTACTTAGGTGGCAGTCCAATCACACTACCAAACCCTAACCTTAACTTCCTCCTATATGTATACATATATATATGTTATGAATAAAGAGCCACAACACTTAGATTTCGGCTACACCTCTCTATCTCTATTTTGCAACAGTTTTTACTCATTTCTCGTATTAGCTTAACAAATAAAGAGAAATATCATGGCTGTTGAAGTAATAATGCATGGAATCAACAATCATGAACCAAAAAAGGAAGTCGATCAGAGATTTAATGGACTGTGAGGGTCAATCCGCCCGATTTGTCTCTGAAAATGTTTACACCAGATATCAAAAATGGAACGCAGAGAATTGTTTAAAAGAATTTGTTGAAATATTTTTTTATCACTTATTTAGTAATTAAGTTGAGATACAAGAGCCTTCATAATAGAGGACTGGTATAAACAGGGCTCGAGCACCCCACCTTTTTCTCAGTAGTAAAGAAGTCACCACTTACAACAACATTTTGTTGGCGAGACGCAAGCGAAACCTACAAATTTATTCCTTTCTAAACACAATGACTGGCAATCAAAACTGCATTCTGGTTGATCATAGTTGGAGCACTCGCCAATAAAAAGCTTGTCGTTAATCAAATTTTCTCTTGTAACAAAAAAAAAAAAAACAAGGACCGGGGGTTGATAATATTAAGGATATGCAGCAAGCTTGATAGGATTGTGTTTGAGCCAAACCCACCAAAACCCAATAAATAAAGTCTCAAGTTTGTAAGCTGCTCAAAAATAATCAGGAATGAGTATTATTATTCCAAACCCACCACCAAATTCGAACTTGAAACCGCTAAACATATTTGAAACTCCAATCACTGTATTATAGTATAATTGACAAGGTGGAATTTGAGTGCAGACAGATGCAAGTTTCATTTAATTAAGAAAATGGAAGGTAAAAAAGAAGAGAGAAAATTGTTAAATTTTACACATCAAAATAAAGATAAATGCACAAATTTTCTTGGTAGTCTGTATATTAACAAAACAAGCCCAGTCTAAGCAGGCAATCATCTTAGGGGTGTAGAGAGAGACAGAGAAAGGGAGAGAGACCAGCGCATGAAGAAAAAATGAGCATTGCAATCAGAAGAGCGGCAAAAAAACCTTCAAAGATGTTGTAGCTGACATCCTTTTTTCTTTTGTTTATTCTGAGGAGGATGCTCCTTCAACCACCTTTTTATAATGGGGAATGTTCTCTTCTTAATATCTTCATTATGTGAAAGATTGGGTGCAATCTTTTTTTGAATGTTAAGTAATTGTAAGTTAATTAGTGTAGGTGTATGTTTCTTATTAATCCTTCAACCACTTTTATATAATAATAAACTTATAAAATGTGTGTATTTTCTGGTTTTATTTATATTAATTATCCATGAAATTTTCTGCAAACTTCTATGGAATCCCCAATATTGAGTAATATAAGCTAGCAATAAACACACATAGGATATCATTTCTCATCCTTTGACTAAACTTACCATCTGAGGAAGATAATACTATCTTTCCAAAATTTTCTTTTTATTTGTATTTTCCTTTCTTCTAATTTTTTTTAAATAAAAGTACGAGTCTAACAATTCCAGTCAATAACCAAAAAGGTTTTTAACATGCCCACTCCTAACAAATATGTGAATGTCACATATAAGCCTCACAAATATGTATTTTCGTGTTTGGCCCTAATAATATGTGTCACATCTCTTACTTACCCCTCAACTTAAAAAATTTAAAACAGTAGAGAGTTTTCAGGTTTTTCTAATAGGGTTCATGAAAACTACCATTCAAACTTTATCTTTTTCCTCATTGTAAACTCGGACGATTGTTAATCCGACTGAGACTCATCATGATTCTTCATTTTGGATGGATATTTGGATGGCTTATGAACCTTTTAAGTGCGGTCTCCAAAAAGTTTGAGGTGTTGGAGACACAGTGAGATTTTAGACTGATCTATGGATAGTAAATAATAAGGTTTCTAGCTCATTTCCTACTATGTACTCTTTTGCTTCTAATTCTAATGCCACAGTTGCTTCTTTGCTTGTTATAAATAATGATGGAAGAGATTGGAGCATTCCTTTAGAAGGAATTTATCAGTTGCACAACATTCTGATCACATTCGACTTTAGTACTGTTAAGCTCTTCTGAATGGCAATCTAGAGAAGTTATTAAATGGAGGTGGATTAATACAGGTACATATATAGTTAAATCTTTCTATAATTTTCTAAATATTGGTGGCTTTGTCTCACCAATTCACAAATGTATCTGACTATTAGATATTATATTAGATTAAATATTGGTTTAGTCCCGGCCCCGTATTGATTATGTAATAGTTTAGTTTTCCATTCTCTCCTATATATAGGAGCCAATTGTATTCAGTTTATTCAATCAATAATAAAAGAATATTTTCCTATCCCTAATTCTAACATGGTATCAGAGCCTATTGTCCAATAAGGCCTGCACTAATTTCTATACGAATTTAATCCTCGTCGTCGAGGTGGGGTGGTTCTCATCTTCATCAGAATGACTCCACCTCCCGACATTTCTCTCACGATCTGAGACGTCATCAATCAACAAATCTCCAAAATCCTAGCCGTCATCAATCAACAAATCTCCAAAACCCTAACCCTAATCAATTCTTACTCTCTCTCTCTCTCAGCCGTCTCCCTCTCTCTTCCCTGTCTTTCTCTATCCCCGTCAACAACTTTCTCGAAATCAGAGCTCCATGATCTCAAACGCCATCTCATGTCCGAGCTCGAACAAGTCTTTTCCGTTTCCACCCACATCGAAGCTAGATCAGCAAGTTATTCCACTTCCGGAATCTACTCAACTCACCCGGAACTCACTTGCAACGTTTCCGCATTGCAATCTTCGAGAAAGATTATGAATTGAATGATGAAAAAGTGCAGCCAGATTATGTCGAAATTGATGAAACACAAAGGTTCGATTTGGTTCAATATGCTCGTCGACGTCGTCGGAATGGGGCTGCATGATTTCCTTCACGTTATCAAAACCTCGATGGATTTGGGAACAGCCAGATCAAAATTGTCGAAAGGGTTTTACCAGAACCCATCAGATTTCACAGACGACATCCGATTAACCTTTCAAAATGCCCACGTTTACAACCCTCAAGGCCACAAAGTGCACCGATTTGCGGACTAGCTCTTGAAGCATTTTGAAAGCATGTTCGATCCCCCTTTTGAAAAATTTGAAAAGGATCAAAGGGCTCTCATTCCCATTCACATTCCGGTTCCAATGGGCCCTGAACCGAATCCGATGGGGCCCGAATCGATCTCTTTAATTTCTTCTTCTTCGTTGCCACCGCCAATGGTTCAGATTCAGTCTCAGGCGAAGCCGCAGCAACAAGTTGTGAGGAGGATGCCGAAGCCGAAGGCATCGGATGTGGATGCAAATTGTTCAGATCCAGTTGTTGTCTTGCTAGTGATGTTGTTGATTACCTCATCATTAAAAAAAATAATAAAAAAAATAAAAAAATAAAAAAAATCTTGCAGGTTCTTATGCTTCTACATTCAGATCGTCAACTCACTCCGGTTGATCGATCGTTATCATCAACTCACTCCGGTTGATCGATCGTTTCTTGTGCTTCTACATCCAGATCGTCAACTCACTCTGGTTGATTGATCGTGAGTTTGAGAGGGGGTGTTATCAGCATCCTGTTCTTAATTCAGGGATGAGATCCCAAAATCGACAATTCTCAAGTCAGGGGTGAGATCCCATCAGTCTATTTCTAAGTTCATAGGTAAGATCCCATCATCGACTATGTCTCAAGTCAGGGGTGAGATCCCATTACAGATCGGGATATGGAGATCCCGCCACTGTTCGGGGTGAGATCTCAACAGTGCGCCACCACTACTTCCTTCCGCAACACTTTACTTCTCAGTTTCCGTCATATGCGCCATCAAGCGCCGTTTCTGCATCACAGTTTGCCGTTTCTTTCACATGAACATCGTCAGTATTCCAAACTCTTGTTGTTTGAACCAACTTGAGTTTGAGAGGGAGTGTTAGATATTATATTAGATTAAATATTGGTTTAGTCCCGTATTGATTATGTACCAGTTTAGTCTTCCATTTTCTCCTATATATAGGAGCCAATTGTATTCAGTTTATTCAATAATAATAAAGACAAAATATTTTGGCTTGTTGTCAATAAAATTTGCATACAGTGGATAATTTAAATAAAAGGAATTTGGCTCAAGGTTAGAAATGTATTTTATGCAATTCACATGAAGAAACTGTTAATTATCTATTTATCCCTTGTTCTTTCATTGCTCCAACAAACTTGGAATATTAAAGGTAGACCTATACTATGAATACTTGGTGCCGCATTTGGAGAAAGAGAAGGATTAGACAATCTTTTAGGTTGAGTAGGGACTTTGCTATGATGGTATTTATCTGGATTATTTGGAATGAAAGAATTATTAAGATTTTTATTAAGAAATGCCACCCTATTGAGATGTTAATTGTGGAGTTTCATTACTTTATTCATTTTTGGGCTGAGATTTTGCCTGCCAGACAAAAAGACAAACGCAAACTACCGGCTATTGATGATTTAGTGAAGGTACTAATTCAACAAGGTTTAAATCATTTTCCTAACTTTTGTGATTTTGTTTCCTTCATATTCCTTCTTTGTTGATGTAATTGTCATTGAAGACTGATAGCAAACACTTAGATAGCTTAGCTCTTTGGAAACCTTTTTGCTTGTTGTAGTGGTTTTGCTAATTTTGCTTGGTGATAGTGAAGCCTTATATTGCTTTTTGAGGCTGATTGTTAAATATTATAGTCCCACATTGGGTATTTGGCTAGTATTGTATTTGGTTCACTCCTATATATAGGAGATATTGTACTCAGTTATTTCTCAATTCAATATTCAGTATTGTTTTCATCTTTCTGATTTATCTTAACATGCTATCAGAGCCAGGTTATACAAATTTTCCGTTCTTCCCAAAACCCTAGAATTCCAACAGCCAAAAAAAAAATTTCCTCATCTTCAACCTCCAGAAGAAGATCCCCGAAATCCTCATCTTCAATCCTCATCTTCAACTATTGTCCTCATCGCCATTGACCTCCTCGAAACCCAACTCTAAAGATCCCTAACTCCTCTACAGTTCCCTAACTCCTCTACAAACAATCGCCATCAATCTTCAAACCCGTCGCCTACCTCGTCGCTGCCCCTAGCCGCCCCTGCTCGATCGCGAGACGGATTTCGTGTTCTTTGCCTTTCCTCACCCTCCGCTCGGTCGATGCAGCATTGGAGCTCATCTTCGAGTTTTGGACATTGGTGGAGATTTAGGGAAGAAAGGCGAGGGTTATTGATGGAGAATCCCTAACATTCTACCAAATTCATAAATCCCTCCGTTTCACAAAAAAAAATTCTTTCTATTTTTCAAAAAAATTCAAAAAATTCAAAAAAAAAATCAAAAAATCAAAAAAAAAAAAATAATAATAATAAAATAAAATTACAGGTATTACTACTTGATGGAATCTCAGTATCTCCCACATATTTTCGCCTCCACCGACTTCCCCACTACAACCTCATCTCGTTCCTCCTCCAGATTCAAACAACAGCAGCGCAATCTTCAGTCTGCTTCCGGCCTCCTACCTTCTCCCAGCATCATTCCTCATCCTATCCCACCTCTACTTCCGCCACCGGTCGCACCATCCTGCCCACTACCCCGATCCAGACACCAGTAGCATCTCCCTTGTCATTGTGCTCTCAGTTATAGCAGCACTAGTCTTATTCCTCCTCGCAGTGATTCTTCCCTTACATCCTCGGTCATGCCCGTCACTCCAGCCTTGCCATCTCTTCCTGATTGGGCTAATCTTCAGCAACGCCTCACTCAGCTAGAACTACAGCTCATGGGTCAGTCCATCAATGCTGGCTCTTCTGCTCCTGCATTCTCTGCCACTCTCGGTATGAATTCGTTCTAGATATTAGATTCTAGTGCATCACATCATCTCACTAGTAATCAGACACTGTTCACCACCTGTATTGCACTTCCCTCTCACTCTCCATCTCTATACACAGCTGATGGCTCACCACTCCTCGTTACACACTCAGGAACAATTAACTCTCCCACTCTCACATTCCCATATGTTCTTTATGATCCTCATTTATCCATAAACATTATTTCTATTAGTGCGTTGTGTTATAGTGGACTTGTCGTTACTTTTGACTCTTTCGGTTGTTCTATTACTGATTCATGTATCGATGAGGAGTTTGGGCATGCTAGTCGTCAGGGACGTCTATATCATCCAAACTTTTTTCGTGCATATCACTCTCCTTCTTTTTTTGCCGGTATTGTTCCTCCTAATGTTGATCTATGGCACAGACATTTAGGTCATATTAGTGCGTCTCGTCTCCAGACGTTATCTCGCAGTGGTGCCCTTGGTTTTCTTACTTTCAAACATTTATCTGATTGTCAGGATTGTCATTTGGCCAAACATATCGCACTACCCTTTAGTCACAAAAACACTTCTCACACCACCCATCCTTTTCAACTTGTTCATTCTGACGTATGGGGGCCCTCTTCTGTACATTCGTGGAAAGGATATCTCTATTATGTTGCCTTCATTGATGACTTCACTAGACATACATGGGTTTTTCTTATGCGTCACAGATCTGAGATACCTGATATTTGCAGGTTCTTTACGACTATGATTCACACTCAGTTCGGTGTGCGACTAAGAATTTTCGATCGGATGGTGCTTGTGAGTACACTTCCATCACTATGAGATTGATCCTTCAGTCTCACGACACCCTTTTTCAACAATCATGCCCTCACACACATGAGCAGAATGGTGTAGCTGAATGCAAGCATCGTCACATCCTTAAGACGGCTCGCGCTCTTTTACTCTTCTCTTCCGCTCCTCGTTCTTTCTGGGCTGAAGCTATCATGACTTATGTTAGTCTCATTAACATTACTCCCTCGTCTTACCTAGCTGGTACGATGCTTTATGAGGCTCTTTATCACTCACCTCCCGACTATAGTATGCTTCGTACATTTGGGTGTACCTGTTATGTCATTCTCCCTACTACTGAGCACACGAAGCTCTTCGTCAGTGCTGCTAAGTGCTTTCACCTAGGTCTCAGTCCCGAACACAAAGGTTATCGTTGTTTTGACCCATCGGCAGGTCGTGTCCGTATTTCTTGACATGTATCCTTTGTGGAAGACGCTCCTTATTACCTGACTCCCCCCGAAGATGCTATATTTCTCGATTCCCCAGTTGTTGCTAGCTCCCTGACCTCATCTTCTCACATTCCTTTCGATCCCGCTCCTCTGGCTCCATCTCCTGCAATCCTTACACCTATTGTTCCTCCTATTTAAACACCACCTACTTCCCCACCAACACATGCACCTACTCTGCCGTCCTCACCCCCACACCCTGTCCATCCACCCCTGCTTTGTTAGTCTACACGTTCCACTTCTGGTATTCCTCCGACATGTTATACACCTGATGCCACTAGTCCTTCTGACCAGTTTAGTTTTTCCACCCTAGCCTCTTACTCACCACATTTTCATGCATATCTCACTGCTATACACTCTACACGTAAGCCCATATCTGATCAAAATGCAATTCAATATCCTGAGTGGAGGAAAACTATTGCAGAGGAATTCAGTGCATTTGATTAGACTGGCACTTGGGATGTCGTTCCTCTGCCAGAAGGCGTTCAGCCTATTTGCTGCAAGTGGATCTTCAAGGTCAAATATCAACCTGATGGATCTATTGAGCAGCACAAGGCTCATCTAGTAGTCCGAGGATTTACTCAGGAGCATGGCATTGATTATGATGAGACATTTGCTCCCGTTGCACAAATGACTGCTGTTCGCACTCTTCTTGTTGTTGCAGCCATCCGTGAGTGGCCGTTATACCAAATGGATGTGAAGAATGCTTTTCTTCATGGTACCTTATCTGAGGTTGTTTATATAGATCCTCCTCCTGGCCCCCTACTCCTCCTCGTCATGTTTACCGGCTACGTCGGGCTATATATGGTTTGAAGCAGGCCCCTCGAGCCTGGTTTGAGTGTTTTCGCCTTGTCATCTCCAAGGCTGGTTTTAGTCTGAGTTCTCAGGACCATTCTATGTTTATGCGCTCATAACCGCAGGGGATGGTACTTTTACTACTCTATGTTGATGATATGATCATTACTGGGGATGATTACGCAGGAATTATATCCACCCAGAAATACCTTCACCAGCAGTTCCATATGAAAGACCTTAGCAGACTATGCTATTTTCTGGGTCTAGAGATTGCTCATGGATCTCAGGAGATACTCATTTCTCAACAAAAATACACATCAGATTTTATCTCCACTGCATGCCTCTCTGACAGTCGATCAGCCGATACACCCTTAGAGCTTTATGTGAAGATTCATCCCACTGATGGTGAGCTCCTTTCTGATCCCACTAGATACAGACAGATTGTTGGAAAACTTTTCTACTTATGCATGACCAGACCCGATATTGCTCACACAGTTAGTGTTGTCAGTCAGTTTGTTTCTGCTCTTACGTCAGTTCACTACAGTGCACTTCTTCGGATTCTAAGAAATCTTTGGGGCACTATTACTTGCTCATTATTCTTGTATGCTACATCCAAACTAGAGCTGAGTGCATATTTTGATTTAGATTGCGCAGGTGATCCTACTACCAGATGGTCTACCATAGGTTTCTGTCTATTTCTTGGTGATTCGCTGATCTCATGGCAAAGTAAGAAACAAGCAGTTGTTACATGTTCTTCGACTGAAGCTGAGTACAGAGCATTGGCAGCTACTATTAGAGAGATTGTTCATGTTCGTTCGCTGTTATCAGATATGGGTGTCACTCTTTCAGGAGCTACTCCTCTTCATTGTGATAACCGGAGTGCACTACACATTGCAATCAACCTGGTCTTTCATGAGTGAACGAAGCATATAGAGATTGATTGTCATTATGTTCGTGAGCATTTTGAAGCATGGACTATTTCTCTTCATTCTATTACCTCGTCACAGCAGACGGTAGACTTCTTCACCAAATCTCATACTATTCAGAGATTTCGATATTTAGTGGGCAAACTCACATTGTTTGACCCACTGTGAGTTTGAGAGAGAGTATTAGATATTATAGTCTCACATTGGGTATTTGGCTAGTTTTGTATTTGGTTCACTCCTATATATAAGAGATATTGTACTCAGTTATTTCTCAATTCAATATTCAGTATTGTTTTCATCTCTCTGATTTATCTTAACACTGATGATGATCTCCGTAGCCTTTAGAGCTGCTATTGCGATTGACATCTTCTTTTATATCTACTGGATTTGTTTCTTGATATCAGCTACTATTCTTTTGTGTTGAAACATGGATGTATTGTACTTTAGAGGGAACTTATATTTCATTCTCTAGGTTCTAGTGTGGCAATCATTGTAAAACACATCTGCATCATCATATGGCATCATCATATGCAGCTTCCACATTCTCAATTTGTATCTTTTGTGCCCCACCCTCTTCATCATTATCAATCTTTTCACCATCTACATCCTCTTCACCGGTAACATAATCTGGATCATCAGCTTCATCACTATCCTTATAATCATGGTTATTACGTGATAGTGCTTCAGCTTCCATTGTTCTCTCACCCTGTTCATTTGTCTCAGCTTCATTGCCTGGGTCCAACTTAACATTTCAAATGTAGATACTCTATTCCTGCCACGTCCTAAACCTGCAAATCTGTTAGTGGTGTCATCTCTTGCATTTACAGCTGTTGTATTAGGCTATGCCTCAACATCTTTGTTATGATACCTCAACATCTTTGTCATGATGAAAAACAAGTTGCCTCACATAAGAACTCTCAATCACTAGAAACTACCAACTCTTCAGATAGTATAGAGGTCACATCCTATATGAAGTCTAGTCATTCTTCCCTAGATAGTTACACCTGCATGTACACCAAATCTGTTGCAATTTTTTGGTGGCCTAAAAGATAGATACAACTCATGTTTTCTTCTTCTATGGATGCAACTTCCATGTATCTGCATAATGAACATCATTTCTAATTACTCCATAATCTTTAGGAGATGTCTCAAACTTTGCATATGTTACTTTCATCATAAAACCCTCATCGTATGGTAGTAAAGCATGAAGCCTTTCACTTAAGTTATCTAAGGTACACTTCCATGAATCAATCATGAAGCTTTTCTTTCTATATCATTCATATTTTTTTTATTAGTTATGGGTATTGCGTTCCAATGACCATGGAACAACACCAACATTATGACTCTATCTATCACCCTATTACACAACAATCACAATAAAATTTGACAACTGCATCAGTATAACTTCAATGATTAACAATGCACAACCATATCACACCATTACTTCTAAAATTAACAATGCACAACCATATCACACAACTACTTTCAAAATTAACAATGCACAACCATACCAACACAGACAACCCTAAATTGAAGTGTATCACTTAAAAATAAGACCTGCCCTAAATTAACAATGCACATTCAAAATTAAGCCATACTCAGCCCTAAACTGAAGAAAAAATACTCAATTTCTCACCAACAACAATTAACAGCAGAATCACACTACACCAACAAAATAAGTCCTGCTTAATAGGAACAAATTCAAATCCTAAATCAACCCTAGCTTATAACAATCACAATTTCAACCCTGAATTGAAGAAAATATACTACAACCATCAAGAATAATCAACAATTAACAGTAACAGTACAATACAGCCATAAAATAATCATATTCCAATCATCCATCATTTTTTGAATGGTATTGTTCATACCTTTTGCGACGACATTGAGTTTCTAAGGTACCGGTGCCCTCCATCATCCACTCTCATTCTCATGATTCCCGATGCTAAAAAATGGTCTTCCCTGGCTAATCTTGTAACACCCTACAAAATTGAGTTATGACAATTTTGCCCACGTGTGTTACGCACATGTATTTTGTATGTTGTGAGTAATATCTGTAACATTATCAAAATAAATATTTTTTTTGTATGTTATATTTCGGTCACTCAAACCTATTTTTGTATTTGAATACTTATTGATATATGCAACGCACGGAATTTTCTTATGCAAGTGTTTTCTTATTTTAATACTATTTTTTCCACATGCATTGCACGGAAAATTTTGTGCACATGTTGATTCCTAAAATTTTCTTGAGTAAATTTTTTCTTTCATTTTCCAGCTACAATTGTGTGATTTATTTTCATAACACCCCGCAAAATTGAGTAATAACAATTTTCTCTCGCGTGTTACACACGTGTATTTTGTACTGTTACAAGTAATATTCATAACGTAGTTTTATATAATGTCAAACGTATCTTATATTGTGATTATTTATATATTTTCTGTTTTCTCAAAACTCATTTCAATCCTATTTTTAGCCAACTCAAATATTTATTTTAATCTCTGTGGTTTACGTATATTGTACCTGTTTTCAATACACGTGTCGATTACGTATATTTTTCGTTAGGCAAAATATCCGTAATGTTACAAAATAAATATTTTTCGTATGTTATATTCTGAGTATTTATAAACATTTTCCCGTTAATTAAATCTATTTCATATTTTGAATATTTTTATGTGCATTTTATTTCTAAAATTTTCTAAGAATCATGCACAAGTTTCTTTTCTTTTATTTGTCACATTTGTATTATTTATTTTCTATTAAAATCCATAGGCCAAAATTCTATTTTAAAGCCCATTAGAAACTAAATGCAAAATAGAAGTTCATGATAAAATTCTATATTAGATACACTTTAAAATTGTCATTACACTTGTCATGTAACAAATATATACAATTGGACTATAAACAAATAATTAAATGAATTAGAGTGTGTGCACGTAGTGTGCACATGTGGGAAATTCAATGGTTGGCCGGCCAAAATCGGAGGAAGGAGAAGGATTGTGAGTGGGGTTTGTGTAGTAAATAGTGATTGTGTATTTAATTTTGATAATGGGTATTTAATTTGGGTAGTGGGTGTATCTTCATTCACCCAAATAACCTATAAATAACATACTTCATGAACATTGCACCAAAAACCAAAAGAAACAAAAGAGAAGAAAAGAAAGACAGAAATGAGAGAATGAGCTTTTGGTGTTTGCAAATTACTAGGAGGCGAAGGCTTGCCTGGTTGGAGCTTTGGAACAATCCTTATAGGAGTATTTCAATGCATCAAAAACAAGGTGGGTGATTTCTTTTGCTTTCTAGATATTGTAGTATGTATATCAAATTATTCCATGATTAAAAATGTGGCGTGTGTTCTTTAAATATCTAATTTGATATGTTGCATGTTGTATTGTTAACTAGAAGTGAGATACGAAAATAAATGCATGTTACTTGAAAGATTTATTATAAAATTATCAAGATTAACAAATTGAAATTTTATATTGGGTTGTTATAGTGGTATTGGGTGCATGTAGTATATCATGTTTAGATTAAATGAATTGGGTTTAAATTTGTACACAAGTTGTTAATTTATGCAAAGAAAGTTGTTGTTTTGAGTTTTTGTTACATTTCGGAAAATCATGTCTAATAAACTAGATGGAATATAGAGCTAAAATTTTTATAGGAATATCTTGTATATGTTAGGAACATCTCTTTAATATTTCATAATATTTGGATGTCGTTTACTATTTTAATAAAATCCAAACTTAGGACTGGTTGGCAGTTGACTACTTGCTGAAAATTTGTACACATTTTGAATTTTGATCATTTCAACATCTTAGATGAAGTAATTTGAGAAAAGTCAAAACTAAGAACTTAAAGTAGACTGGTTAACCTTTCTGTAAAGTCTAAGAAATCAAATTTTCACAAAGTACTGAATTTATAATGAATTTTATAATACTGAACAAGTGGCAGTATTTCAATATTTTGACCCTGCAGTAGATTTCGAAGAATTCAGGGTTATAGATACAATATTTTGGAGAAACTTATAACTAAGAAATTGTAGTAGTCTTTTATACCTTTATTTTGATCTAAGAAACACAAAATTTCATGAAGTATATAATTTTCTATTATTTTTACAAGTAACATGAACTACAGTTTTCTGGTTTTGTAAATGAATTTAGACGAAGTAATTGAGGATAATTCTAGGTGATCTTAACTACAAAGATATAGTAGACTCATGTATGAAACTAATAAATCTATCTTTTGAATAGAATTGAGATTTATAATTGAAATATAGATGAATATGAAAAGGGTTTTATTAATCAAAAGAATTTTGTTTTTGAAAAATATTCCTGAAGAATAAATATATGTGAAAAGGAGTTTTTTGTTAATCAAAGAAACTTGGTAATTTATTAAAACGAATTGTTGGTTGTGTGATCAACCAAGAAATGTTTACTTCATAGTTGGTAAATAAGAATGAATGAAAGAATTGAATAAGACATGAATACATGAAATTGAGAATATGAATAATAAGGGTATGTGTACCCCATAATGTTGAACATGAAAAGATGTTGATTCTAGAGGCTTAGTGAGACCTAGGTACTGGCAAAAGTAATGGAAATGATTATTGTTTTTTAGAAAGGGCCAATATGGGCTATCGTTCTCGGTGTATGATTTAAGACCGGAAGGAGGGTAAGCTAGCTGTAGGTAAAAGTATTTATTCATGTTTTTAAATTTAAGGATAGGCACTAGGAGAAGTTGAAATAAAAATTTGGAAAACGTAAGTGGGTTGCCTCTATATAATCTGACGGTGGACTCCATAACTATAGACCTTGTTTGACAGTGAACTCCGGGACTGTGGTTGCTTGCAATGGAGATGGGCCTTAATTAAATCTAGGACTATGATTTGTTTGAGGGTGGATTCCAGGATCATGAATTGTCGGGCGGATGGGAGGCCGTTCTCTAGTGTATATGCGTATACCGGGGCTAGAGGGGCACTTGCGGGATGTTCGCACGACAGGGATTTCCGTATAGCTTGACGGTGGACTCTGGGACTGGAATCCGTACTCGTGGGATATTTAAAACTTGATTTTGTTACCGAGTAGTTTTTCATGGCGATGGATTAAACCCTTTAATGTGGAGTACGTAGGTGCTTGCCCTCGGACCTATGTAGAATGGGATGCATAGAATCTGAACAAGTATGCATTAGTGTCATTGTAGTATAACATCTGCATTAGGGATTAAGGCATATCATATACTGACATGTTTAGGATAGTCACTCTTTTACATTTTATTCTGCATTCAAGTTTGTGTTTGCTAAAGTAAGAGAATTGTTATATTACGGTATAGTGAGAATCGCTGTTTTATAATATTGCGTCGGTTGTAAGCAACTGACGAGCCCACAGATTTTTCAGTGGAGGACTTGGATTGGCAAGGACTTAAAGACGATTGATGCTAAAGACCATTTTCAAAGCTGTTGATGTTGGAGTTGTATATATTTCATGTTGTAATTTATTTAACTTCCGTTGTGTAATTCTGAAACAATCAATGCGTATAATAAAAAAATTTAATTTTCTTGTAAAATTGTATGAATTTGAAGTAAAAGATCCTGTTGCGATACGAATTACATATAAATGGAATTCGAGGTGTTACAATTTTAATTAAAATTCACTAGGCCTAAATCCATTTTTGTAGCCCACTACAACTAATTACAAATTTAAAGCTCATGATGATTTTTGTGTGCACTTAAATGTACATTGAAAATTTAGTTAGGTTGGTACACTTGTCATGTGTAGCACACCCATCTATCTTAATAAAAACTAATAATAAAATTTGTATGAAAGAGTGTGCACACACATTTGATGCACGTGCACGTGCTTTGTGCACACTAGGAGTGTTGACAGGCCAAACATGAGAGTGAGGGAGAGTGGGGTGAGTTGTGAAGAAGTGTGGAGTTATTTTGGGAAGTAGGGAGTCATTTTAACCGCTCATTTTTTCTATAAATATCCCCCCCCCTTCCCTCCCTTTTGTCAAGAACAACACTAGAATCAAAACAAAAACAAAAAACAGGGGAGAAAGAGAGAGTAGAGATTACAGTTTTGGTAAGGAGGAAGGTGGCCATCTTTTTGGGGGAGCTTTGGAACATTTTTTTAGGGGTCCTACTACTAGGAATTCTATATTTTAGGTGGGTGTCTCTTTAATTTCTAATTTAGTTATTTTGATGCAGGGAATTATTTGATGATTGCTATGTGTAGTCTAGAATGTGATTGGTAAATTAATTTGAGAATGAATGCATGCTAGACTAGATGAATAGATGAAAATACAATATAGAAATTGATTTGTCATACTTCTAAAATAAATGTGCATAAGATTTCTTGCGTGTTAATATCATGTGTGTTTGCTCATTATGTTAATTCATGAATGTTGATTCATATTAGATTTTGTTACACCATGATTAAAATGTATATGTGAAATTGAGAATGCATAGAAATTTGCAAAATTGAGGAATTTAAGTTAGAATTACATGTAGATTGGGGGTTTGGGTATATTTCCTAATAATAAATGGTAGGGCATTCATGCCAATCTTATGAGTTTGAAACAAATTGTAGTCCAATTTGAATCAATGAGGAGCTAGAATGTAAAAGTTAAACATTATACTATCTAAATTGATCTGAATAATTTCCAAGTTAAAATATATTAAATTAGAGAGATTTTTCGTTCTGGAAATTTTAGAGGTGTTGTCTATAGTAATGATCCTGAAAATAATGAAAGAAGAAAAAAATTTGAAGTTACATGATTAGATCAAAAGTAATCGAGAAACAGAGAGTGGGTATAAAAATAATTTAGTAGACTTATAATCCGAATTGATGCTTGGACTTCTTGGTTGGCGCGTAAGCGCAAGGGGGTTTGGTGCCTCTGGGTTGTGCGGGTTTGAGTCTTGGGAGGCTCTGTTCCTTTTTGAAAATTTTCGATTTTTATATAATAACAGTAGCTTGTATATATAAACAAATTTTTTTTTTAGGAAAAAGGTGGAGTTTGGCCACCCTGTTTCATTAATAAGTGATTAATAAAACAAACTCAGAGTACCGAGCCAACACATAATTCTACAAACAAAACAACAGAACATAAACTCCACCCCGAACATGGGGGTGGGACAAAAGAAAAAATATAGAGTAGCCGTAAGGAAATACATCATACCCCCACTCTGTTGTGAACTTAGGACCTACCCACAGGTCCTCGTATGTACTAGGGTATTGAGATGTCCCTAGGGCGCTGAGTACCTCTACAAGTACCGCTTTGCTCCTATGACACTGAAGAAGAAGATGATCCCTAGACTCCACGGCAGTGTTGCAGAACCCACATTGGGGATCCACAGTCGGTTGGTGCTTAGCGAGATTTTCTCTAGTTAGGATCGCATCATTTAGTACCAACCATAAGAAAACTTTGATTTTTAGCGGGGCTTTCGTTTTCCAGATGACAGCAGACCATTTTGGGGTACATCCCCTAAAATGTAAGCGATTATACATTGAGCGAACCGTGAACTTGCTGTTCTTCTCCAATCCCCAGGATTGCTTATCGGGGCCCTGAGAGCAGCCAATATTAGTGTTGGAGATGTAGGCCTGAAGTTCCGTTAGTCTGAGCAGTGAGCCTAGGTCGAGCGGTTGTTTGAAAGATGGATTCCAGGCGCCTCTTTTCTAGACAGTGGCCACTGTGCAGTGTGGATGTGTCGCCTAGTCATATAAATTGGGAAACAGGGTTCTGAGTGTGTGATCAGTACGCCACTTGTCCCACCAAAATCTGGTGAGTCTGCCGTTACCGATAGTTGATTTAACACAGTTGTGTAAGGGATCGTATACCTTAGTGATACCTTTCCAGAACCAGGAAACCCGAGGGCCTATCCTGAAGCCCAGATTTCTCATTCCATTCCCATGCATATATCCCTGGACAAATTGTTGCCATCCTTTTCCATTCGAGTGGAAAACTTTCCACCACCATTTTTCAAGTAGTGCCAGATTCATATCTCGAAGATCAATTATACCTAGGCCTCCATGTCTCTTTTTCATGCACGCCTTCTCACACCTAATTAGATGATATCCTCCTCGGTTCGGGTCTGCCCCTTTCCATAACAAACGTTTCCTAGTCCGGTCAATTCTTTGGATTACCCATCGCGACATTTCAAAAAAGGAAAGATAATAAGTAGGAAGGTTAGAGAGGACTACATTAATAAGCGTGACTCTCCCTCCCAAAGAAAGGGCTTTGCCTTTCCATCCTGCCAGCCATTTCTCAACCCGGTCTATGATGGGAAGCCAATCCGCCTTTTTTAGTTTTCCTGGTCTTAGTGGCAATCCCAGGTATTGGATGGGAAAACTCTCGGTGGAGCAATTTAGGATAGTGTCATGATCAATAGCCTCTTTTGTGGAAATTGACTCTGAGGCCAGACCAGGCTTTAAAGCAATACGGAGTTCCTTTGAAGACGGTAGTTTCCCCTAGGTTGCCATTGCCAAATAAGAGAGTATCGTCTGCATATTGGAGTATAGAGCATCCTTGACGATTGATTTCCTTGGCCACTAGTACGATCCAATCGGCTCTACTGCATTTAGCCATCATGGATCTGAGAACGTCTGCCACGATGGTGAAGAGAAGGGGTGAGAGTGGATCTCCTTGTCTGAGCCACCGTTTGCAGGAGAATGGGTGGCCTGCTACCCCATTAACCAAAATAGTTGTTCTGCTGGTGGTAAGACACGTGTGGATCCATCTTATCCACCTGTCCCCGAAACCCCTTCCAGTAAGAGATTCCAACAACCAGTCACATTCAACAGTCATAGGCTTTCTCGAAATCCAGCTTCAGGAGGTAGCTTTTAGAATTCGAAGTGTGGCAATGATGGATAGTCTCCTCAGTTGTTGCTATACTGTCCTGAATGCATCTTCCTTTGATGAATCCCGTATGGTCCTGACTAATGAGGCCATCTATTATCTTCTCGAGCCTGATAGCGAGGGTCTTGGTAATGATCTTTACCGAGCAGTTAGGGAGGCTAATGGGCGGAAGTCTCCAACTCTTCTTGATTCTTTTTTCTTAGGAATCAGCACAACCTCCGCATAGTTGAATCTCCCTAATTTGAGTTTATGCTCGTAGAAGTCTTCGAACAGCTGTAGGAAGTCACCTTTGATTTTCTCCCAGAAGATCTGATAGAATAAAATCGGGAAACCATCAGGACCTTGAGCTTTATCCTTTCCCATTTTTTGGATTGCCTCCCAGACCTCCTTCTCAGTGAAGGGCGCTTCGAGGGATTGCAACCCAGGGTCTGAAGTACTTGCCTGGTCTTGCCAGAAATCATGTTGGAGAGGGATCCTCAATTCCACTTTGTGCCCCGAAAAGGTGCTTGAAGTGGGACTGGAAAGCCAACTTAATATCAACATCGCCTTGAACCGTTCAAGAATCCAATTGGATTGAGTGTATGAGGTTAGCTCTACGCCGTGCACTAGCAACTCAGTGGAAAAAGGCTGTGTTCGCGTCTCCCTCTTTAAGCCACTAAATTCTAGACCGTTGTTGCCACTTGATTTCCTCAATCCTGAAGAGCTGGTCAATTTCCTGTCTGAATTGGAGCAATCAATTCCGCTCTTCCTGTAGTAGATCCCTAGATTCTTCAACCTTCTCAAGTTCCTTAATACCCTCAAGAAGGGATTCCTTTGCTCTCCAAATCAGTGCGAATATGGTCCGGTTCCATTTTCTAAGCTTGCCCCTGAATCTGCAAATTTTTTCACACCATATAGCGGACGCCTCCCGACCCTTAGTCGGGCGAGACCAACTCTCATTGACCATATGGTGGAAGCCTTGAATTTCTAACCATGCTTTCTCGAACTGAAATTTTGATGGCTTCCTGGGTAGGTCTTCCCCGGAAGATAAGAAGATAGGCACATGATCAGATGTTGGTTTAGGGAGTGATTTTGCCGATGACATTGGAAATTTGGTCTCCCAATCCGTGGAGACCAAGATCCTATCTAGCTTAGCTAGGATGGGCGCCGCCTGCATATTCGATCAGGTAAAAAGCCTATCCGGGATGGGGATGTCAACCAATTTCAGGTCTGTGATGACCTCATTAAAAGCTTCCCTATCTAGATCACTGGAACCTTTGCCTCTGTGCTCTTAGGCGAATCTTGTGATGTTAAAATCGCCCCCACCACCCAAGGGTGTGGCTAGTGAGCATGGATAGCTCTTAGTTCTGTCCAGAACATCGTTCTAAAGGTAGAAGTATGCGATCCATAGACCACCGTAATCGATTGAGTCCACCGGTCAGATTTTTGCTGCAGCAATTTCGACAAGAAAAATTGCCCATGGAGCTCGTCTAGACAACAGAAGATGTTGGGATTAAACCCAAGGGCGATGCCTCCAGATGCCCGAACTGATGGGAGCATCTTCCATTCAGAGATTCGACTACCCCCTACTCTACTAAGTCTAGAAATGTTTGAAAGTTTGGTCTCTTAGAGGCCCACAATGTTAGCCTTAGACCTGGCTATGACTTTCTTCACCATTTCTCGCTTGTCCCACCTTCCGAGGCCCCTAACGTTCCAGAATAAGGCCTCCATTAATAATGGTTAGGGGGAGAACGTGACTCGTTTTGGCTGTCGAGTACAAATTAAGAGTAATCCTATCGGTCTCCCATCCTCTAATTTGATTAAGGAGGATGGCATTCCTATCAATATCGTTAACCACAAGACCATAGATTTCAGCTAGATAAAAAATCTCAGTATCAGTCATGAAGTTAAAAACAGAAGCTAGGAAAGAGCCTGTACCTCCGACGTTTGTCTTAGCCTCTTTAGCGGCCGCAGCAATCTCCAGATAGTCGTCTAAGGACTCCTCACTAGCCCTCTTGCGAACCCTGAGATGTGAACCACCTTGAGACGAGCTTGTCACCATTGACTATGTTGGGGGGAATGTGCAAGGTACCAAGTCTGGAGAAACACTGGAAAGATCTTCAGCCAGCTATCTGAGTCAATCAACTCTCCTTCTAAGTAGACGTAGTCATCATCGAGGTTAAGCCTATTATCACGATCATCTTCATCAACGTCAAGAGGTGAGACTTGGACACACTCATTTGTGCCCAATAAATCACCATTTGAGCCCATAACTGTCACTTCCCCTGGACTAGACCCCTCTTTGGGCCCAAGTATATTCCTCCCTTCTATTAAAATCTCAACCGAGCTTTGGACTTGTATCCCAGCCCTAGTCACAATGGGCCCTGCTTGTTGCACTTGGGAGTTCGAATTCTGTACTGTGAGTGGAGTACGATGTAGCGCCCCAAATTTCTAATATGATAACTTAGAAAATACGTGGCACAATCCCAGCATCAACTTCAATGTAATAGTACACATAGCACAAAAACACAAATAGTTTTATTCCAAACCTTTATTACAACAATCTTTTTCAAACACAGCGGAAATACAAACACCTTGAATTACAACATTCTTTTTACAACACTTCTTTTACACAAGGCTCTATTACATTAGTTTATCTCAAAACTATCTTAAGCATCCAACCTCCAAGCACTAGGCAACAACCTGCAACACATGAGGCTAGAGATGATCCCTAACCCCCAAAACTAAAGGGGTCGGCCATTAATGGTGTGAGTAATATAAACAAACAAACAACATAAATAAACATTAAGCATGGATTCTTAAACAACCTGTACTGAACGAGAGAAACATAAACTAAACATGTATTGTGAAGTAAGAAATGACAGGAAAACATGAAAACATCAAGTGTAGCTTAACTAAGTGTTAGAAGAATCCTTCTCAAATCCTTCTCAAACAAATCCGGCCCAACTGTGCAGTACAGTCGACTACTTAATGGACCAGTCGACTGTTCGCTGCCAAATACCTGGTTATCAATCACTCTCAACACCGCAAATCGGATACCCGGTTATTAATCACTATCAGTGACTCTCAACACCGCAGAGTATACCCCGGAGATCAATGACTCTCAACACCACAGATCGGATACCCGGTTATCAGTCACTCTCAATACCGCAGATCGGATACCCGGTTATCAATCACTATCAGTGATTCTCAACACTGCAGAGTATACCCAACCTCGGAGATCAATGACTCTCAACACCGCAGAATATACCCAACTATCAATCACTCTCAATACTACAGATCGGATACCCGGTTATCAGTCACTCTCAACACCACAGATCGGATACCCAGTTATCAATCACTATCAGTGATTCTCAACACCGCAGAGTATACCCAACCCCGGAGATCAATGACTGTCAATACCGCAGAATATACCCGACTAACAATCACTCTCAATACCACAGATCGGATACCCAGTTATCAGTCACTCTCAATACCGCAGATCGGATATCCGGTTATCAATCACTATCAGTGATTCTCAACACCGCAGAGTATACCCAACCCCGGAGATCAATGACTCTCAATACGTCCATAATTCACTAATCCATCGTCAAACGGTCAAAGGAGAAATCTCTCCACTCAACAAAACCCAAGTCTTTAATAAATTCCATAACCCAAATCCAGCAATAGAATATATTGAAAACATATGTTCTATAGAAGAATAATATTTATAAGGGTAGGTTATAGATCCAAAATATTTAAAGAATTAGTCGTTTAAAGAACATCAAAACACCTTAGGAAAGTATCAGTACCAGTCGACTGCAAAAGGTCACCAGTTGACTGTCCAGAGTGAAAACCAACATCTTTAAGAAGTAAGATCTAAGTGTCTACAGTTGACTGCAAAACTCACCAGTCGACTATCCAGAGGGAAATCCAGTAATTTTAAGAAAATAAGTTAAGTATTATAAGTTAACTTACCAAAAACATAAGTCGACTTATAAAAACATAAGTCGACTTACCAGAGAGAAATTCCAGAAATATTTAAGAAAATATTCTAAGTGTTATAAGTCGACTTGTAAAGTCATAAGTCGACTTACCAGAGATTATAAGTCGACTTACTAGAGAAAAATTTATGATAACTCTGAAAAATAAATTCTAAGTGTGCCAGTCGACTAAAAAGGGTCTAAGTCGACTGTCCAGAGCGGATTTTCAAGAAAACTAAAGATACAGCAGCTGGGTCGTACCAGTCGACTTAAAAGTCTACCAGTCGACTGTCGGCCTTCAGTTTGCATAGTTTAGGTCGTACATAATAATCAAAATTAGGGTTTTCCAAAAGCAATCATCGTTTACTAAAATAATTTGTATTCAGGTAAAAACAACAATCTCAAATAATCCTCATTGTGGATACATTACTCAAATCATCCAATATCTCAAAACTTAATTCTCACGTTCTCAACTCCTAATTCTTCCATTAGGATTTCTCAATACTGAATTCCTTTCACAACTCAAAACCAAATCTGATTTGTACTCACGAGATCCAGATGTTCATCCATCCGATCCCTTATTATCATAACCATACTCAAATCTTAAACATGTTTTCAAGCAATAAAGAATTCATCAATCAAGATCTACTAAACGTTCATAGATTTCACTTACATAATACAACATTAACCATTGTATCGTTCTCATACAAAATACACTAAATAAACAAGCATGTCAAACAAGCAACAAACAATCATTCACATAAACCAAATCACAAAACAAAGTTCATACCACTCACCTTAGAATGAAGAAATCCGACAAGAAAGTCTCCCTTTTGTGAGATCCAAAATCCTCCTCTTCAATCACCAAGAAAATAAAAGATATAATAAAATTTGAGTTGTACTGCGAATGACGGCTGCAAACCCTTTTTATATAGGCCGGAAATCAAGATTTAGGGTTTTGGAAATGCATTTGCAAAATAGTCCTCCCAAATTATAAACTTACATATATAACTCTATTCTTGGAAACTCAAATAAAAATCATTTAAATTAGGATTTAAAAGTAAAATATACTCATTAATCTCAATTGGTACAGTTCAAAATATCCAGAAAATACATTTTGCATTTTAACCCCTGAAAACGACAAATTTGCAAAAAGGTCATTCTTTTCTCAAAAATTGCAAATAGATTCAATTAATTTCAGAAAAATCTGGAAAAATAATAAATAATTTCCAAATATTAAATAATAATTTTTCATGAAGAAAACGTGACTTTTGAACCTCTCAAGAAAATATTTGCATGTGTTTTGCACGAGCAAAAAGATAACTCTTTAGAAAATATTTATTAAATCTCCAGAAAATCATTTTAATTCATTTTCAAATATTTAAAATAATATTTGAAAATACGGGGTTCTACATACGATAGGCTAAGTTGTGACTCTGTAGCAGTGGCTTCAGCCCTCTGACGCTTTCGCCAAGTGTCTCGATTTGAGTGGAGGCCCTTGTGGTCATAGCTTTGGGACTCGTTATCAAGGCGTTGGGACTCGTTATCGAGGCGTTGAAACAACGCTTTGTTTCTCCGCTCACTGCACCCTTGCTTTTCCCAGAAGGCTTTAAGCCTAAATTGGGATTCCTCTTTCCCTGTGCATCACCCCCCATACTCTTTACGCCCTCTTTTGAGCTATCTTCCCTGTCTGTGAGTACCTCCAAGTTTGTCTTCTTCCCCAAAATGGCAATTGCCTTCTGCCCCAACAACTCTGGACCCCAACAACTCCCCTCCTTTCCTTTTGGAGAGCTACTGTGCTTTTGGTCCACCTTCTTGGTCCAAAGCATCACTGGCCCCAAAGTTTTGTATATATAAACAATTGAAGTGGGTTTTCTTCACCAACAGAGAGTTGGCATATTGGTGGTTGGTTGCATTGTGTTGCAGTCTGGGTTGCTTTGCGCCTGGGTTCGAATCTGGCTGTGTACATTATATATTTTTTTAGTTTATTTTAATGGTTTTTCCAAGTTTTAAAATTGGGAAAAATGTAGAATTGTCTTAGAATATGTAACACCCTGAATTTTTATTTAATGAGAATTGTGGCTTTTTACGTGTAGTGCACGTAGAAATTTTGTATGTATATTTTCTTACCAAAATTATCTCTTATAACATGAACAAATAAACAATTTTTTCTTTCTCTTTATTTTCTAAAAGCCTCTTTTAAAAGCCTAAGAGTGTTTTTCTAATTTAAGCCCACCCTAATAAATAAAAATATTTTATTAAATGGCCCATGAGCCTAAAGCCCACTATTTTTGAAGCCCATAAATTAATTAATTTTTAATTGTCACCACTTGTCATGTAGATACAATTAGTAGACAATTAATTAATTAATTTTGGTACAACTTAATAATGGGGGGTACTAGAAAGGGCACGTGCACACACTAGAGTGTGCCTTGCACACCTTTCTAGGGGTGGCTGAATTGTGGATAGTGAGAGAGGGAGAGTGGGTGTAATTGAGGGGAGTGGTTATGTGATCATGGAAGTTACTACAACTTCCTAATTCATCTTGGTCCTTAATCCATAACTCCTTGATTAAATCTTAGCCCTCCATTTCACCCTAAAACTAGTATAAATACCCCTCCCTTCATGCATACAACACTAGGAAAAATAATTGAAAGAAAGAAGATTGAGAGAGAGTAAAAAGATTGAGAGCATTAGTTGTGTGTGTTCCATCTTGGAGGTCGGTTACCCCATCATCACCCTCAAGCAAGGCTCGGGTTGCACCAAGGAGCAAGGAAGAGGAGCAATTTGCAATCCATTCTAGGAGGAAAAGGCTACTTTCTTGCATTCTAGGAGTTTTCATTCGTTTCTTCAACTATAGGTGGGTATTTCTCAATACTTCTAAATATAGATGCCATGCTAGGGATGTTTGCTAAAATAGTTAAGAAGAAATTGATAAATTGTGGTCTCATGTTTGGTTGATTAGAGATAAAATAGTAGCTTAAAGATTGACTGTTAAGATGATTGCTAATGAAGATGTGAAATTAAAATGTTAGAATCAATCTTATCATCATGCTTTATTTCTATGAATTATGCTATGTGAGACAAATTTGTACTTATGAGACACAAATTGACTAAATGCATCTTGTAGGATAAATTGTTTGAATTAGAACAATCCAATTGTAGAGAACAAGAACTAGTGCTAAATAGAGACATAAAGTGAATTTTGGGAAGTTAGATTTATAAATTATGTAGAAATGTAAAGTGTTCTCAACATCGAAATTATGGACATAGAACACCAAAAAATTGCATGTGTTATTGGTAAATAATGAACTTAAAAATACTAGTTTACTGTATTTGTATATACATTAGAATCTGCAGAGTTTTGACTCAAAAAGAGAAGAAAAGGAACTAAAAATATTTTGGGAATTTGAAAAACCTAGCAGCACCAGTCGACCGATTAGATTGAAACAGTCGACTGCCCTGATCTTTTTATTTTCGAGCTTTTAATCTTTGCGGAACAGTCGACCGATCATAGTGTAACAGTCGACTGCCCCGATCTTTTTATTTTTCGAGTTATTAATCTTTGCGGAACAGTCGACCGATCATAGCGTAACAGTCGACTGCCACGATCTTTTTATTTTTCGAGTTTTTAATCTTTGCGGAACAGTCGACCGATCATAGTATAACAGTCGACTGCCCTGATCATCTTATTTTCGGAATTTTAAATCATCGCGGAACAGCCGACTGGCCATGTTTTAACAGTCGACTGCCCTGAAGTTTCAACTAATGTCTGGATTTTTGTGAGATAATTTTCTATAACCTGTGGCCTAGTATAAATAAGAATTTGAGACTATTTTTGGTAAGAAAGAACTTATTATTTTATTGGTTTAAATTGTTTCTGAATAAAGAAAAATACATGCCTTGTTTAAAAGAACTTGAAATGAGTTTTGGCAATGAAAGTGTGAATGTTTGATAAAATGACAGTACAGTAATTTTGTAACACCCCGAATCCCAAATACACTAAATTCGAGATATTCTACAGGATCTTTCTGCTTCCTTTAGTACAATTTTACAAGGAAATTTAAACTTTTCACTTTACATCAGGGTTTACATCAATATTACACTTTACATTGCACAGCGGAAGTAAAATTTACAACAATGAAATAAATATACAACAACATTGAGTAATCTTTAAGCATTTGTTCCTCTTTAATCTTTATCAAGCCGTTTACCTGCATATAAGACTGTGGGTACGTCAGTTTATTCAACCGACGATCATTATACACGGCCATCCTCTCTATGCCGGAAATAGTATAACTTATTTTCCATATTTAGCAAACACAAACTTGTCACATATCAAACTAAAGGGACTACCCTATTGATTTCGTGTTGTGATTGTGCACTTAGTCCTTAATGCATTTATTTATTTTACATGACACTAATGCGCACTTGTTCGGATTCTATGCATCCCATACTACATAGGTCCGAGGGCAAGCCCTTAATCGTTCTTCATCTTTGTAGGGTTCAATCCCTCGCCATGACTTAATCTACTACTGTAATTACGGTAGGTATCTTAGATGATCTATGAGTACAAGCACGTGTACAGAAAATTCTAGAGGGGAATCCCACGTCATGTCACGACGCATCGTGAAAACAGCCTGTGGCAATTCAGCCTCACTTCATGGCACACGATCCTCTTGCAGTCACCAAACATCCCACAAGCGTCGCCACCGGGAGGATAATTCTGAAGTAGTGCCCACGCCATGTCTTGACGCATCAAGCAGGCAGCCTGTGGATCACTCTCACACCGCTAATCCGATGGCCCTCATACTCGTGTTTTTCTCCTACTTTCATCACGTCTCCACTATGTACTAATCCTTAGTTTTTATCAAAATCATGAACAAAAATCAAAGCTCTAGAGTTAGCCTGTTCACTAAACCGGACTTATTCATTCATTTAAACGTGACCAACCTTGGTCTTTCCTTTCAAATTTTCCTTTCATTTATTTCCAAATGCCGGGGGAGACTTAGCTACTCTTTTGTTTCAATTTCAAATTCACAATTTCTATAATTGAGTGTTTCAAACTCATAAGTTCATATGTTGAGTCATCATACTCAAAATGTTTCTCTTTTCCAACCATGATCTCCAAATCGTTCAATATTCCATAATTATACATTAATTTCAACTATTCATCATGTAACTCATGAATTATTATTTTCACATTAAAATACCCACATCACTAGTATTCAATCAAGATGGATATTCACGCATCATAATTTGCCACACTATTCTCCAAGGAGAATAATTCACATTTTATAGTTGTCACATTATTCTCAAATGAAAAATACTTTACATCACTAACGAATATTAACAATTCATATTTTTCATACTATTCTCAATTGGGAATAAATCACATCCATCACATAATATCATTTCAATCTTTACTATATTAATCTTCTAATCCTTCATTTCAAGTTCTTTTTGCAAGGTACAATTTTCCCAAAAATACACATATAAAACCATAGTTCTAATTACACATTTTATTCTCAAATCACATTTTGTTTCATGCGAATAATCCCCAAATTATTTTTCACAAGTCCCATATATTTTTAGAAGAATAACCATATTTTTCCATAATTTTTTGGCCACCAAAACATTCAAAAAATAAAATTTTCAATCTTGCCGATGGCAAGATTCGAACCCAGCACCCTAGGAAAAATGCCCAAGGCACAGACCACTAGGCCGGGTGTTACAAGCGTTATAAAGAGGACTGAGAGCATTATATGCTCTCGGCCGCTGCTCTCTTTCATTTTAAAAATTCATGGAATAAAAGTGTGCTGCCCAGAGGATTCGAACCAACAACCCCAGACCACTGTAGCGATTTAGGCTATCCCGACCACTTGAGCTACGCGCTCAGGTTGTTAACAACGCAACTCAAAATTTATTTAAACCAATTCTCTCTGTTATTAAAACGTTTCGATGTTCAACTAGTCCCCATTTCGTTTTGTTTTCATAAAAATTACTGTACAACTCCAGATTAATTCTTCCTCACATAATTTACATACCAGTATGAGCAAAATAATTTTTGTAACAATTAAAACATATTTTCATACAAATAATTCAAATTCTACATTATAATTACCACATTTCTTCTTCTCGACATTTCTTCACAATTAACATCTTAATCTCTTTACTAGAAATTCTTCATATTAATTTCTATTTTTAATCATTTACCAACCATACGAATCCATATTTTGATTTGTTTATTTCAATGCAACACAAAGGCTCATTTAAACACATAAAGTAGCATGGTTTATCTAACATTTGTGTATATAATTTGTGACATAGATAATGAAATTTTCTTCAATAATTTATGGCTACAACCAATTAACACATAATTTTGCTTTTACTAATAGAACCACATACAATTTCACATTCATATATCAATCAATCGATAAGTCATTTTCAATTAAATGTATACTCTAAATGATCATTTCATGCAACATTCTTCTAATTAAATCTAGCATGCATTCCTATTTAGAAATAGGGAAAATTTACCCACCTTATTGAAGAAAAGAACAATTAGCAACCTCCTAGATGAATGTCCTTGCAACGAAATGCTCCTATTCCTTGAAGCGCGCACTCGAGCCTCCAAAAGCACCAAAACCGAAAGCTTCTTCTCTTGGAATGCCGACCTCTTCTCCCCTTGTAGTTGCAAGCACAACTCCCACACACAACTCAATCTTTTAACTCACTAAAATAACTACTAGATAGAGTATTGAACTATAGGTTTGGAAGAATTATTTAGCACAAGAATAACTAGCCATGGAGGGGGATATTTATACTAAGAATCAAGGAGAATTGATGGCTAGGATTGAAGTAGGAGTTAGGAACAAGTGGCTTAGATTTAAGGAGAAGTTACAAAAACTACCCATAATCAAGTAACCACCACACCATGATCCCACTCAAAAATTTGGGTTTCCCTCCAAAGAAGCATTCCCGGCCTCCATTCAAAGTGCATAATGCACGTGTACATGCAATGCACGTGCATGCCACTTAGTCTCCAAAAACTTGTACATTAAATTTTGTATAAAAATAAACTTTAAATTGTATCCTACATGACAAGTTGTATTTAAAATAAATTAACTCATGGGCCTTAGTTTATGGGCCAAAATAACAATTTTAGGATAAAATAAATGAATTAAATTTGGGCTTTTTTAAGAAAAAAAGGGCTTTTTGTCTAATTGAAAGAAGGCTTTATAAAAAAAATAATTAAAGGCACATATTTAAATATCTATACTCATCATGATGAAAATATTTACAGAAAATATTGCACGTGCACACTACGTGCGAAATAAATAATTTTTCATTAAATGAAAGATCAGAGCATTACAAATTTCATGGTAGTCGAATGAGCTATGAATGTGACAAGTTAGAAAAACGAATTCTTTTGTTTATGCATGAGTTGTACATGAAAGTGAAATTGAATGTCATGATAAATTATGAAAGATTTTATGAGCATGAGTATGCAAATTCTATGAACATGAAAGAAAAATTAATGCTAATCACGAAAAAGATTTATTCATTTTTTGATTGTGAATTGAAATTGAGAAATCGAGTGTAGTTAAGCCTCATATCGGCATTGAAAAGAGATATGCTGAAATGAAAATTTGAGATGAAAAAATCAAGATTGGGTCATGTTGAATAGATGGTTAAGACCGGTATAGTGGAAAGGCTAACTCTAGAGAATTGATTTTGTTCATGATTCAAATAACTAAGGATTAGATACATAGTGAAGAGATTATGAAAATAAGAGAAAAATACGAATATGAGGGCCTCGGAGCTACAGAGTGAGAATATTCACAAGTTATCTCACGATGCATCGTGACATAACGTGGATATATCTTCAGGAGTCCGTACCGCAGGCGACGCTCGTGGGGTGTTTGGTGACTATGGGTGGTGTCATGTCCCATGACGGAGGTTGAATTGTCCACAGGCTGTCTTCACGATGCGTCGTAACATGATGTGGGATTTTCCTCTAGGCTGTCTGGACATGAGCTCGTACTCATAGAACATCTAGGATACTTATCATAGTTACAGTAGTAGATTAAGTCATGGCAAGGGATTGAACCCTATAAGATGAAGAACGATTAAGGGCTTGCCCTCAGACCTATGTAGTATAGGATGCATAGAATTTGAACAAGTGCACATTAGTGTCATGTAACATAATAACTGCATTAAGGACTAAGCGCACCGTACAACACGACATCTATAGGATAGTCCCTTTAGCTTTGGTTGTGAACAAGTTTGTGGTTTGTTAAGTGTTGAGAATCGTTATACTGTTTCCAGCATAAAGAGGATGGCCGTGTATAATATTTCGTCAGTGAATGAACTGACGCGCCCACAGTTTTACATTTAGGGTAAAGATGCTTGACAAATTGAAGTATACATGCTGCTCAAAGATTGATTTAAATGCCATTTCATGTAATTACTGTAAAATTACTTCTGCTGTAATAATGTAAAGGTATAATGTAACTCTGATGTAAGAAATGTTTAAATTTCCTTGTAAAATTGTACGAAAGAAGTGTAAAGATCCTGTGGAACTTCGAATTCAGTTGTATTTGGAATTCGGGGTGTTACAGAATACTACTAGAACCTTTGTAAATAATTCTACCCTATTATAAGCTATATTTTGGGGATAAAATGAATAGCAATTGATTTGAATAAGAGATATCTTACTTCGAACTAGAATTATATTATGAGATTTAAAAGGTGAGTTAAGGAGAAAATTTGGGAATTAAGTTGAATATAAAAATTAAGTTTGGAGCTAAATAAATACTAATTTACATTTTGATTAAGAATGAAATTTTGATTATTTTGACTACAGGTATCCTAAAAATTATACCATTTGGATTAAACTCGATCTAGAGTTAATTTGAGTTTGTTAAAGAATAAAATTGGAAGTTGAATATTATATTGTTTAGAAAAATAATTTATTGAATGTAACTACAACTTCATTGAGAATCCTATTAGAAGGGGGTGAATAAACTATCTATTTTCACATAGACAATGTTTAAGTTCAAATGTTGGATAAGACTATGTAACTAGTTATACAATAACTGAGTTGTGTGAATAAAGGAATAATTGGATATGTGAATGAATAAAATTTCAAAATGTTAATAAAGAGGGTATGAATAAATCATGATGTTGTGAACATGAATTATGTTGATTCTAGAGGCAAAGTGAGACCCAAAGTACCGGCAAAGTGATGAAAGTGATTATTGAAATTTGAGAAGTGACCAATATGGGATATCGTTCACTGTATATTGTTTAAGTCCGGTAGGAGGGTAAGCTAGCTCTAGGTTGTATTTTTATTCATGTTTAAACTTAAGGGTAGGCACTAGAAGAAGATGTGATGAAACCTAAGCAAACGTAAGTGGGGCATTTCTACATAGTCGGGCGGTGTACTCTAGGACTATAGATTCAGCCGGGCAATGTACTTCGGGATTGTAATTGTCCTGCATCCAGTTGGGCGATATACTCTGGGACTGTGATGCGGAACGAGACGAGCCTCAATAAAATCCAGTATTATGAACGATCGGGCGGAGTACTCCGGGATCATGAATAGTCGGGCGGATGGGAGGCAAATCTCTGATATTCCGGGGCTAGAGCGGCACTTGCAGGATGTCCGCATGAGGTGAATTCTGTATAGTCGGGTGGTGTACTCCGGAGCTGGAATCCATACTTGTGGGATGTCTGAACCTTGTTTTCGTTACTGAGTAGGATTTCATGGCGAGGGATTGAATCCTATAATGTGGAGTACGTAAGGGCTTGCCCTCGAACCTATGTAGTCACATTACATGTTTGCATTCAAGTTTGTATTTGCTAAATTAATGAATCGTTGTATTATAGCATTGCGTTAGTTGTATGCAATTGACGTGCCCATAGTTTTCTAGTTATAGGATTGGACTTGCTAGGACTTGAAATCACTATAATGAGTTGTTACAAGATTGATGAATTTTTATTTTCGTAGATTGTATTGTATTCATTTATTTCCGCTCTGTTGTTGTAAAGAACATTGTTGTAATAAAAAGTTTTAAATTTCTTATAAATTTATACGAAGTTGTAGTAAAAGATCCTGTATTTGCTACGAATTACCTGTGTTTGGAATTCGGGACATTACAAAGTGGTATCAGAGCCGAATTCAATAAGTACTACAAAATTATAAGGAAGACACATTAGGGTGGACATTAGAGTGTGAATGTCGGTTTGGAGTCATAAATGATGTAGTTATTGAACTTGCATTCATGACACTCTCCTCGTATACATTAATGTGATATTGTATGTGAGCATGCTTTCCCTTGGTATCACAAGTGGTATGGTTGGTTTGAACCTACATTCGTGATACCTTATATGTAGATTAACCTTCCTCTTTAATTTTTCTTCGTGAATTTTCCTCGTAGTACTTTTCATCTTTAACCTTTAATATTGTTTTTCTTTCAAAGAATTATTTTCTTATACTATTAATTCACTTGGATATTATTATTTTATCTGTCTTCCTTAGTCTTGATCTTTTAAATTTGTTTTACATGTCTTTCAGCCTTAAATTTTTTTTCTTCGTGTTTTATGTGCCTTTATGTTTATCCATTTAAATGTGCTATTACTTTACGTATTTTATTAAGTTTTAAATTACCACTTATTAAATTTTATTGCAACTATAATTTTCTTTATTATTATTTCTATTATATTATAAAATTTGAATTTTTTTGCATATTTACTTCCATTTTACATATGCTTTGATTTTGCAATACTATATTTTTCCATTATTTTATATTGTCTTATTCATTTCAGCATATTTTTAACAAGATTATAATATTTTACTTATATAAATATGACATACTTCTACACATTATAAATCATCTTTTCCTACTATTTTTGTTTTATAGCCTATATTCGATACCATTGTTATTACATATTATTGGCTAGTTTGTTTTGTTATATTTACTTTTCACTATTAATAGCTACTTATTGATTTTTTCGCTTTATACTTCTCTAACGTACTATGTACACTCACTATTTAAATTTTTTGGTTACCACATATACTTTCCACTGATTACTATATACATCATATATTTCAACATACTTGCTATACACACTATTTTACACTTATCCAATTACTACATTACTGTATATATTTTAAAGAATATGTTAATTATGTCAACTTACTACACTACATAATTATTGTTCTCATTCGCATTTGTATTTAAGCTCATGCATATATTTTATTCTATTTTTGTCTTAATGTTATAAATCATTTTTATTACTGCTAATTTTCTACTTCATTTCCTCTTCTTACTATCCCAACTTTTTCATCTACTTTATCACAAATTTCAAAACATAACTTCATACTTAATTAAGCATTCAATATCCAAAGACATATGGAAGATTACATCATTCCATTCACCATTTTGGTGCAACTTGATGCCGAGAGGGCAAATCTGCAACCAGACATCAATGCAGGCAAACTGCAACTGGAAGTCAGGAGGCAAAATCTACAACCGAATGTTCAGAAGGCAAACTGTAACCAGATGTTGTGAAAGCAAAACTGCAACTTGATGTCAAGGAGGCTAGCCTGCAGTTGGACGTCAAGGAGGCTAGCCTGCAGTTGGACACCAACGAGGCGAACCCACAACAAAAGAGATTTTTCTACTTTAATAACCCCTGACTTTTAGCTTTATATTACTTACCACTATTGTAACCCCTGTTTCTTGTTGTAGGGATTGTTTGTTTTTCTTCTTATATTTTTGTATTGTTCTTTTCTATTTTAATGTATTTTGAGTCTTGGGCTTATTGTGAGCCTTTGTTGCAATTTAATATTCTTGCAATATTATTAATCTTTATTTGGTAAGCCCATCTTATTCATTCCTTATTATCCATCTACATTACTCCAAGCCCAAGCTATTATTAACCCAAACCCAAAACCCTCTAACCCACTCCTTATTAGATTCTAACCCAAACCCACATACCCAATTCCCCCCTAACAGCCAAACCTAGATTATCTCCCCCATAATCCCCCGTATCTCGTAACTACCCCACGTTCACCCTCCACTATTATCATTATTAAATACTATCTCTCCCCCCCTCCCCATAATAGCCAAACCTCTTTGATATGGCTAAAAATAGGATTAAATCGGGACCGTTCATATCGGACGCGAATCTCAAAGCTCAGGGGTAAAACGGTAATTTCACTTACTAGCGGGTCCGAAGCGGGTACTGGGTCTCCTTCTCACAGATCCAATAACCCGCGAACGGATCCACTCCAACTGGGTACGGGTCCCGACCCAAGACAAACCCAGATCAGCAAGAGGAAAATCAGGGTTACTGATTTGACCAAATCAACAGGCCTGATTTGCTCTCACCGGGGATCAGGGATCGACTTTCCTTAACAGACTGTGAGGATTTTACTCCTGACAGTTATACAGGAAATCAAGCCCCTAATCTCTCTCTTGGCGACTATAAATACCTCCTACCCACCACTGTAACCAGGTGAAGGACTCTTTTTCCTGCATAAGCTCTTTTTAATCATCACTGGTTACTGACAAGAGCGTCGGAGGGTGCGTCGCCGGGATCAACCCCGGTGTTTCGCACTTTCCTTGCAGGTGTACGGTGGGAGTCAGTAGCCCAACTCAGACGAACAGGTTCGGATCTGCTATTCAGGTTTTCTCGCGAACTCACAAATTCTATCTGTTTACCCCCACACCAGAATTAGCGGAAACAGATTGGCGCCGTCTGTGGGAAACCATACGAATAGCTGCCTCTCCTCTTCCCGTCGACTAGCTATTCTCCAGCCATGCCTCCCAGAAAGGTCAGATCTAGAGGGTCCAATCGCGCACCCAACCCCGTGGACCAGCAACAAGTCCCCGTCCATCCATCTCAACAACTGGGGGGGCTCCCTCCGCCCGCCGAGGACCGTGTCCAGCAGGACCAACCTCCTCTTCCGAACCAACAACCTCTCCATCAAGACCGCACATCGGTACACAACGCCTCTACAGACTCTTACGCCTCCCATAGTCCTCAGGCCCCCGACCTTCGAAATACTATTCTCAACTGGCAGAAGGATGAGGATCTCCGCCGCTGTCTGGACGAAAAGCGGTCCTGAGAGGGAGCCTCCCGCCTACAACATCTAGATGAGCGGAATCCTCACCACCGCGAGTATAGAAGGTCTCCTACCAGGAGAAGGCGGAGAGAGTCACCCGAGCATCACAGGAGGAGGCACCACTCTCCTACCGGTCGACATCAGCCGAGGAACAATGAGGCGCCTATCACTCGCGCCGAGTTCCTGCAGCTTCAAGCAACAGTGTTGCAGGCTCTTAACCTCCGACCCAACAACAATGACGCCCAAAGGGTCCCTTCGCTCCAACGGGTTCCCAGTCCTCACCGTAGGTCCACCTCTCCTCTGCCAGCTCCTAACCACCAGGAGCATGATCTTAGCCCTCGCCGCTCCCGGGACGACCGACGTCGTAGCCCCAGCTCTCCCTCCTACGAAGACGAGTCCAGAGGCTCGTTCGACTACCGCGGGAGGGATGATGCCCTATACCGCCGTCTCCATGAGGTGGAAAGGCGAATCGGTCGGATGCACGAGGGGGAGGGATCGAACAGCAGAACCATCCTTCCGAGCAGACCCCCTTTCTCCCGGACCATCATGGAGGCTCCCATCCCGAGGGGATTCAAGCCTCCGCAGTTTGAAACCTATTCGGGGGAGTCGGACCCCTGTCGACCACATTGAGAGTTTCAAGACCCTCATGCTCATCCACCAGGCTTCGGACGCCTTACTTTGCAAGGCCTTCCCCGCCACCCTGAAGGGGTCGGCCAGGGAATGGTACTCCCGCCTTGCTCCCTCTTCCATCTTTTCCTTCGAGCAGTTCGAAACGCTCTTCATCACCTACTTCGTGAGCAGTAGGCACACGGAGAAGACCAGCATCTCTCTCCTCCGGCTCAGGCAAGAGAAAGGTGAGAAATTGAGAGACTATGTGAAGAGGTTCACCGCGGAGGTCAGGTCCATAGCTTCCCTCGACCAATCCATCGCAACAGGCGCCTTCCAGTCCAACATCTTCAACTCCAGCCTCCGCTCCTCTCTTGCTAAGAAGCCTCCACCGAACTTTGCTGACCTCCTTCTCAGGTGTGACAAGTACATTCGTGCCGAAGAGGCCGCCTACCTTCCAAGCTTCGGAGGGTCTACCTCAGGGACAAAACGGAAGCTGACCGAAGAGGAAGAGGCTAAGAAGCTTCAGAAGGACGGCAATGGCCAGCGCCGCCCGACTCCTCGGTTTGAGAAGTTCACCCCCCTCGTTGCCAATATATCAGAAGTTCTTATGGAAGTGGACAAGGAAGGGCTACTCCGTGCTCCCCCTAGAATGAACACACCTGGAAAGAAGAGGAACATGGATAAGTGGTGCCGCTTTCACAGGGACCACGGCCACGACACGGAAGATTGTCGGGCTCTAAAGGAGGAGATCGAAGAACTCATTTAGCGGGGGCACCTGACCAAGTTCGTCCAGAAAGAGGGGGCCGAGCTTCCCCCATGAGGAGCCAACAAACGAACCGAAGGGCCCGCCGAGCTTTAAGACTCAGAACCTCCCGGCTCTTCCCAAGAGGTCTTCACCTTATTGTAGAAGTAGGACCCTGATCTTCAATAAGGCCGATGCTTGTAACCCGGCCAATAGCATGTAATAATGGCTCGTCCTATCGAAGCAGCCACTTAACTTATTTCAATAAAACCCTACGTTTTTCATTGGAAATTGTTGCTCTCGCTTCATCTCTATCTCTCCGAGTCACGACTCGCTAAAAGTGAGTTCGGAGTCCAGCTTCTTCTACATGGCTGCTCCCACAACTTGCTGACATCTTTTCAACGAGTTCGGAGCGCGCAACTCTCCTAGAGTTGCTCCCCGAACTCTTCTCCCAAACGGCTCTCTTCCAGAGTCGAGCTCTCCACTCTGCTCACCTCGGAGCAGACCTCTTCTCAACGAGTTCGGAGCGCACAACTCTCTCCTAGAGTTGCTCCCCAAACTCGTCTCCCAAACGGCTCTCTTCCAGAGCCGAGCTCTCCACTCTGCTCACCTCGGAGCAGACCTCTTCTCAACGAGTTCGGAGTGCACAACTCTCTTCCTAGAGTTGCTCCCCAAACTCGTCTCCCGAACGGCTCTCTTCCAGAGCCGAGCTCTCCACTCTGCTCACCTCGGAGCAGACCTCTTCTCAACGAGTTCGGAGCGCACAACTCTCTCCTAGAGTTGCTCCCCAAACTCGTCTCCCAAATGGCTCTCTTCCAGAGCCGAGCTCTTCCCTCCGCTCGCCGCCGAAGCGGACCTCTTCTCAACGAGTTCGGAGTCCAGCTTCTTCTACATGGCTGCTCCCACAACTTGCTAAGCACTTTACAACGGTTCCGGAGTCCAACACTTGGTTCGACTCTACTTCGCAAACTCGCTCCTAAGCGGGCTAGAAGAGGGTCACCATTCGGAATTGCTCCCACGACCGTTGAATACCTCTACCGATGGTTCGGAGTCCAACACTTGGTTCGACTCTACTTCGCAAACTCTCTCCTAAGCGGGCTAGAAGAGGGTCACCATTCAGAATTGCTCCCACGACCGTTGAATACCTCTACCGATGGTTCGGAGTCCAACACTTGGTTCGACTCTACTTCGCAAACTCGCTCCTAAGCGGGCTAGAAGAGGGTCACCATTCGGAATTGCTCCCACAACCGTTGAGCCCCTCTGACGATGGTTCCGGAGTCCAACACTTGGTTCGATTCTACTTCGCAAGCTCGCTCCTAAGCGGGCTAGAAGAGGGTCACCATTCGGAACTGCTCCCACAACCATTGATTCTCTCACATAAGCAGCGAGTTCAGAGCCAAAGCTCTCTCCTAGAATTGCTCCTCCCACTCGTCTCACGACCGGCTCTCTTCCAGAGCCGATCTCTTCGCTCTGCTCACCTCCGAGGCGGAACTCTTCTCAACGAGTTCGGAGCTCACAACTCTCTCCTAGAGTTCTTCCTCACGCTCATCTCACAAATGGCTCTCTTCCAGAGCCGAGCTCTTCGCTCCGCTCATCTCCCAAGCGGACCTCTCCTCGACAAGTTGGGAACACAACTCCCTCCTAGAGTTCTTCCTCACACTTGTCTCACAAATAGCTCTCTTCCAGTTCCGAGCTCTTCGCTCCGCTCATCTCCCAAGCGGACCTCTCCTCGACAAGTTGGGAACACAACTCCCTCCTAGAGTTCTTCCTCACACTTGCCTCACAAATAGCTCTCTTCCAGTTCCGAGCTCTTCGCTCCGCTCATCTCCCAAGCGGACCTCTCCTCGACAAGTTGGGAACACAACTCCCTCCTAGAGCTCCTCCTCACACTTGTCTCACAAATAGCTCTCTTCCAGAGCCGAGCTCTTCGCTCCGCTCATCTCCCAAGCGGACCTCTCCTCGACAAGTTGGGAACACAACTCCCTCCTAGAGTTCTTCCTCACACTTGCCTCACAAATAGCTCTCTTCCAGTTCCGAGCTCTTTGCTCCGCTCGCCCCCGAAGCGGACCTCTTCTCGACAAGTTTGGAGCACAACTCTCTCCTAGAGCTCCTCCTCACACTTGTCTCACAAATAGCTCTCTTCCAGAGCCGAGCTCTTCCCTCCGCTCGTCTCCGAAGCGGACCTCTTCTCGACAAGTTTGGAGCACAACTCTCTCCTAGAGCTCCTCCTCACACCTGTCTCACAAATAGCTCTCTTCCAGAGCCGAGCTCTTCCCTCCGCTCGTCTCCGAAGCGGACCCCTTATCAACAAGTTTGGATCACAACTCTCTCATAGAGTTCCTCCCTACACTTGTCTCACAAACGGCTCTCTTCCAGAGCCGAGCTCTTCCCTCAGCTCGCCGCCGAAGCAGACCTCTTCTCGACGAGTTCGGAGCTCAAAACTCTCTCCAAGAGTCACTCCTCACACTCATCTCACAAATGGCTCTCTTCCAGAGCCGAGCTCTTCCTCCGCTCGCCGCCGAAGCGGACCTCTTCTCAATGAGTTCGGAGCTACAGCTCTCCCCTAGAGTTGCTCCTCAAACTCATCTCACAAAAAGCTCTCTTCCAGAGCCGAGCTCCTCCCTCAGCTCGCCGCCGAAGCGGACCCCTTATCAACAAGTTTGGATCACAACTCTCTCATAGAGTTCCTCCCTACACTTGTCTCACAAACGGCTCTCTTCCAGAGCCGAGCTCTTCCCTCAGCTCGCTGCCGAAGCAGACCTCTTCTAGACGAGTTCGGAGCTCAAAACTCTCTCCTAGAGTTCTTCCTCACACTTGTCTCACAAATGGCTCTCTTCCAGAGCCGAGCTCTCCCATCCGCTCGGATGCCGAACAAGTGCCAATCCGACCTCAACATCAAAGAGCCCTGGTCGGCTAGCCGAGCAAGTGCCTTTCCGAGCCTGCAAATGGAGAAAACTCACTTTCTCCTCAACATTCGTGCAAGATCTCGATCAGACGGCCCAGATCTTGCCAGCGTCGCTAAATGACAAGATAGCGTTTTCTTGGGAATTGAGCCGTCTCGAGATCAGCGCCATCATCCAACGGCCCAGATCTTGCCAGCGTCACTAAACGACAAGATAACGTTTTCTTGGGAACTGAGCTGTCTCGAGATTCGTGCCATCATCCAACGGCCCAGATCTTGCCAGCGTCGCTAAACGATAAGATAGTGTTTTCCTGGAAACTGTGCCCGCCTCGAGATCCGCACTGGGATCCAGCGGCTCAGATCGCTCCACGTCGCTCAGCGTTCCTAGCCGAGCGACTAGCGATCCGACCCACTCGCGCCTCTTCTTCGCCCCAAGGGCCTTCCTAGCACACCTTACAAGGGTCTTCCTAACCCAAGGGTCTTCCAAGCACAAGGGTCTTCCTAGCACATCTTCTCCGCCCCTAGGAGCGGAGCTCCTCTTCCAAAATCCCCAAGACCAAAGTACTTATCAACTTCATGAAGACAAGCATCTTGCGGGGCTATTTTGACCATGAAGGAGGGTGAATCTTCATCCCACTCCTAAAGAGAAGTTGTAGATCTTCGAACTAGCTTCGAAATGAGGGGTCGCACACCCCGATCGGACCACCGTAGCACCGGGAAAGTGGACCTCAATGCAGCTGCGCCGAATAGCTCGGAAATCCGAGCCGAGCCACTCGCACGAGCCGAGCCGAGCCACTCCCATCCGAGCTCTTCCCATCCGAGCCACTCGCACGAGCCGAGCCGAGCCACTCCCATCCGAGCTCTTCCCATCCGAGCCACTCGCACGAGCCGAGCCGAGCCACTCCCATCCGAGCTCTTCCCATCCGAGCCCCAACATCAAAGAGCCCGGTCGGCTACCGAGCAAGTGCCTTCCCGATCCTGCAAACGGAGAAAACACACTTTCTCAACATTCGTGTAAGATCTCGATCAGACGGCCCAGATCTTGCCAGCGACGCTAAATGACAAGATAACGTTTTCTTGGGAACTAAGTCGTCTCGAGATTCGTGCCATCATCCAACGGCCCAGATCTTGCCAGTGTCGCTAAACGATAAGATAGTGTTTTCTTAGAAACTGAGCCCGTCTCGAGATTTGTGCCACCATCCAACAGCTCAGATCAAGCCACATAGTTCGGATCTCCAATCCGAGCTACTGCCATACCGAGCTGCAAAGTGGCCAAAAATTGCCTCAAAATCCGTGCTCGGATTCGCCGAACAAGGCGAGAAAAAAAAAGGGAGAAGGAAAACGGGTCGGCTATACGGGTTCGGACCCGTTAAGGGATCCAAACCCGAACCCCGTACACAGTGTCACCTTCTTCTCCTCTTCAAAACAGAAACCAAACAAAACCCAAAAAGAAGAGGACCCAAACTCTTCTCTGAGCCCCGAGTCCATCATCAACCGTCGAAGCTCACATCTCCATTGCCGAGCTCCTGCGGCGAGCTCCTCCACGAAGCGAATCGATCGAACCAAGCTCACACATCACTCCCCTTCTCCACTCTCTCGCCAAAACCAGAAAAAGAGAAACCCAAAGCTCCACCTCCCGTCGAGCATGCCTCACCACCGCCATGGCCTAGCTCACACTCCAGAGCTCCGAGTTCCGAGCACATTCCTCGCCGAGCTCCATGGACGAGCTCAGCCCTCAACGACATCGAGCTTCTCCTTCGGTGAGCTCAGCTCCGAACTCGCTAACCTCCACTTCGTCGAAGCTCAAGCAGAGACTCATCTCCTTCTCGCCGTGCCAAGCTCCACCTCCCGTCGAGCACGCCTCACCACCACCATGGCCGAGCTCACACTCCAGAGCACCGAGCACCGAGCGCCTTCTCCGTTGCCGAGCTCTCTCTCCCACACTCCGGAGCTCCGAGTTACGAGCACATTCCTCGCCGAGCTCCATGGACGAGCTCAGCCCTCAACGACGTCGAGCTTCTCCTTCGGCGAGCTCAGCTTCGAACTCGCCAACCTCCACTTCGTCGAAGCTCAAGCAGAGACTCATCCCCTTCTCGCCGTGCCAAGCTCCACCTCCCGTCGAGCACGCCTCACCACCACCATGGCCGAGCTCACACTCCGGAGCACCGAGCGCCTTCTCCGTTGCCGAGCTCTCTCTCCCACACTCCGGAGCACTGAGCTCCGAGCACCTTCTCCGTTGCCGAGCTCTCTCTCACTCACTCCGAGCTGCACCGAGCTCCACTGCCGAAGACGAACTCTTCCATGGCCGCGCTCGTCTCCCATCTTCGCCAGCTGCCTCCGCCGCCAAGCTCCGTCCCCTCGTCGCCGACCTCCCCGCCAGACGGAGTCGGAGATATGGAGAGCTTGGGAGCAGGGGTGGTAACGACGGAGAAGTGAACGAAGAAGAAGAATAGAAAGAATAGATCGCGAGAAGAAGAAGAAAAGAAAAGAAAACGAAGAAAAAAAAAATGTGCCACGTGGCCGCCACGTGGCAGATCGAGATGGATCAGAACCGAGCTGCGCGAAGTGGATCGGTCGGCTGCCGAACAAGTCCCTTTCCGATCCTGCAAACGGAGAAAAAATCCAGCCGAACGACTACGGCCGTTGGATCTTCCAGAAATTCGCGCTTCTGGTGATGGACGATCCAGATCGCGCCATGCGCGCTAAACGACAAGATAACGTTTTTTCGAAAAGCGCGCCTCCTCGAGATTCGCGCAGAGATCCGACGGCACAGATCGCGCCACGTGTCTCGGGATCCGACGGCACAGATCATGCCACGTGTCAGGTATTATTTAATTTAATTAATTAATTTATTTAATTGTTTTTTTATTTAAAAAATCCGAAAAAATATTTTAAAAATCGGAAAAAATTAAATAAAAATTCTAAAAATAATTATAAATTCAGAAAAATTATTTTAAATTCTGAAAAACATAATTATTTAATTAGAATAATTATTTAATATTTTCGATAATTAATTATTTAATTCGGAAAATGAATAAAAAATTCAAAAAAATGAGAAAAAATTCAGAAAAATCTAGAAAAATCACCAAAAATCCAGAAAATTCTGAGAATATTTTTGGGCATTTTACAAGCCCATAATAACACTGTTATACCCCGAGCAAGATTCCAAGCTCCCTTAAGAACACCGATAAAATCTCGTACGCCATTAGAACAGTTAAACTACTCCTCAAAGGCTGATTACACTCAGTCTTTAGGAGTGGGGGGCTCGTGATATGGCTAAAAATAGGATTAAATCGGGACCATTCATATCGGACGCGAATCTCAAAGCTCAGGGGTAAAACGGTAATTTCACTTACTAGCGGGTCCGAAGCGGGTACTGGGTCTCCTTCTCACAGATCCAATAACCCGCGAACGGATCCACTCCAACTGGGTACGGGTCCCGACCCAAGACAAACCCAGATCAGCAAGCGGAAAATCAGGGTTACTGATTTGACCAAATCAACAGGCCTGATTTGCTCTCACCGGGGATCACGGATCGACTTTCCTTAACAGACTGTGAGGATTTTACTCCTGACAGTTATACAGGAAATCAAGCCCCTAATCTCTCTCTTGGCGACTATAAATACCTCCTACCCACCACTGTAACCAGGTGAAGGACTCTTTTTCCTGCATAAGCTCTTTTTTAATCATCACTGGTTACTGACAAGAGCGTCGGAGGGTGCGTCGCCGGGATCAACCCCGGTGTTTCGCACTTTCCTTGCAGGTGTACGGTGGGAGTCAGCAGCCCAACTCAGACGAACAGGTTCGGATCTGCTATTCAGGTTTTCTCGCGAAACTCACAAATTCTATCTGTTTACCCCCACACCAGAATTAGCGGTAACACTCTTCATCTTCCCCAACTCTTCATTTTAGTCCTAACTAATGCACGTACTACTGCATCCCATACCACAGGTTCGATGCATGCAAACAATTTCGTTTAGACCTAAGTGGTAGATTCTATAGATCATGTACTCGGCAACGATAATCAATATTCAATACTTGTAATTCAATAATTACTGCACGATAAGATAATTGGCCCCGATATAATACACATTAGATTGGGTTACTGCCGTAAGCCACAATTCATCGATAAAACAATGGCCGTTAACAATATTTAGGGAAACACGGGCCCCTCCTCCGAGTACAGTCACTACATTGTCCACTACTTAAGTCACCCTTAAATCCCGGCTTGTTAACAATTCTCCATTCAATCAATATGCAATAGTTGTTGACAACATTTCAATAATAATAGGGAACAATAGGGACAATACTATCAATGGGGATGATGAGATGATCAATAGGGCACTAGAATGATGACAAAACAATACTAAGATCATGCAATACAATTTACACAATTAAATGCATTAAATACAACAATATAGATTCAATTATATTATCAAAACATGGAAAACTCAATTCTGGACATCAGTTGGTTATTGTACTAAAATTAAATTCTCCGCTGCTACAGAATAGCAAATATTAATCCGTCAGGAGTTCTACAAACTAGACTCCTACCCAGTTCCAACGCATATTAAAAGTCCAAAATCCGACAACAGTAGCCAGGTGAATTACAGTGTTCTTTACAGGTTACAAATTCTGGCTGGTTATCATTGTTTAACTAGTTTCAGTTATAAAAGCAGTAAATAAAAATCAGCAACAATATTTTTCATGGCCCTAAGCATGTTAACTATCAATCTGAAAATTATCAAGGCAATATTTGATCATTAGTTTATCTATTTAATCAATTTAACATGGTATATGCATAAATCTAGAAACAAAACGCAGCAGCAGTAAAATGGTCATAACTCATGAAATATAAGTCGAAATTCAATAATTTTTTATGTTCTGGAAACTAGACACATGAGGCTACATTTCATATTCAGAAAGTTATTGACTTTGATAACAGTATCTAGGTCAAAACAGCATGACAATGTTTAGGTTGACAATAAATTTCATGGTCTCAATATATTTTTCATGAATAAAATAATTTAAATATTATGAACGATGAGTTAGGGGTTGATGACATAATTCACAGCAAGTTACATCTATGTGAACATGGTATTAAGATGTATAATGTCCATAATCTTACTAATCACAATCAACTAATACACCAACATCAATCATATGAACAATCAACACTGGTACAATCTACAATAGTTGTGTAATGTCATTACATGAATTACAATAACAATCCATGTTCCCATATTCAATAATTAACTACATGAATGCATGCAAGATCTCCATAAGTCGGAGGCAAAACGATGGCACGAAGTCAAGACTATACTACTTGGATTCACTTGTGTAAATCCGTAGTATCCCAACGATAGATAACAATAGAAGATATACGATAATCAATTTAGATCTACTTGTGGGATTCAATAAATAATCTCGAATACGATACAATACAATTCAATGGTGAGATGACTTGCCTTTAGAGCGACGTTAGATCCGATATAGGAAATAATGGGATTAGGATCCCGGGCGACAACGACACTCGCGAACCAAGCAAATCTAAATTTATTGATCACGATCGAGTACAGATCTTGATGAGGATCAAGATCAAGATGGCGATCAACGGTCGGGATCAACTGATCAAGATCAAAGATCAAAACATGAAACAGCCATCTGCGATCCTTCCAACAAAACAGTAACAGCACAATCGCGAGTGACTACGACGACTGCGATGGATGGCAATTGGGTGGACTACGGGGATGGGCACTTGTAGAGGTGGTCGAATGGCGGGCGATGGTCGACCAGGAGGGAAGAGTAGCATCGATGGGCGGCGCGACTGGAGCTTGGGTGCAGGTGGTTGGAGACAAGGTGCTCGGAGGTGAAGAGCGATCTCGAGCGGTGGAGCAGAGGCGAAGAGCAGAGGATGACGGGGTGCTACGGTCGACAATGGAGACGGGGCAGCGAGGAAAGAGAGAGGGCAGTCAACGGGTGGTAGTGAGAGGATGGAGGTAGGCAGCAAGGGGACTGGTCGAGCGGCACAGGAAGGCGACGAGGGAAGGAGTCTTCGGGTGTGCTAGGTGGGCAGTCGGAGCGATGGAATGACAAGGAGGAGGACAGAGGAGATGGGGATGGTCGAGGAGGAGCTAAGGAGCTAGAGACGGGGTCTGCGATGGTGGTTCGATGGGATGAGCGATGAGTCGAAGGTGGAGTGGGGGATTCGAAGGAGAACAAAGGTAGGCGATGAACGTGACGTAATTAGGGGCTGTGTATTAAGGGTAATTAGGATTAAGAAGATAATTAGGTTAGGGGGGTGATTAGGAGGTTCAATTAATAAATAGGATTTAAGTTAATTAAGGAGGAAATTAAGGGGTTAGTTATGAGTAGTGGAGAGTGATTTGGGGATAGTGGAGTTGTGGTGAACGTGAGTGGAAGTTGGGAGGATCTGGGAAAATTAGCAGATTAGGGAAAATTGTGTTAATGGGTTTATGGTAGACTAAGACTTGGGTTTAGGATCCAATAAGATGTGGGTTTGGGTTTGGGTTAGAATTTAATAGGAGATGGGCTAAACTTTGGGCTTCAGAATTAAATAAGTATATAATACAAGATAAATCGAAATCAATGGGCTTTACAAAAATAATAATACTAATAATAATAACATAATAACAATACTGATAAGAATACTAATACATGACAGAATTGGATTCAACACATTCATGAAAATATTTCGATGATAATAATAATAATAATAATAATAATAATAATAATAATAATAATAATAATAATAATAACTTCCTTTGAGTTTAAGAGGGATTCATTATTTGAAGGGAAATAGACTACTCAAGTCAAGAATTTCATATTTCTATTTTGTCGTAACGAAGTCATCCAGAAAGCGAAGAAGATCATCATAATAATAGTAATAGTAATTATAATAATAATAACATTATACAATAAAATAAGAATTTGACTTATCAACTTTATATTAAAATAATCCAAACAGGAATATCTATAATCGACCAATTATAAAATAGAAAGCGAAGTTAAAATACACTATTATTCGAAATAACAAAACTTTTTGTTTAGAAATTTTTTTAAATAGAAAGTCCAAAAATGAATTTAACAAATAAAAATTGAAATACAAAAAATATTCAGGAAATACGTATTTACGGAAACGGGGGTTATGGTGATTGTGGACCGGTTGACGAAGAGTGTCCACTTCATCCCATTTAGAATGGGTCAGTCTACGGAGAGTCTGGCTGAGCGGTATATGTAACGCCCCGAATCCCAAATACAACTGAATTCGAGATGTTCTACAGGATCTTTCCACTTCCTTTAGTACAATTTTACAAGAAAATTTGAACTTTTTACTTTACATCAGAGTTTACATAAAACTTTACACTTTACATTGCACAGCGGAAGTAAAATTTACAACAATTGAATAAATGTACAACAATATTGAATAATCTTTAAACATCTGTTCCTCTTTAATCTTTGTCGTGTCATTTACCTGCATATAAGACTGTGGGTACGTCAGTTTATTCAACCGAAGAACATTATACACGGTCATCCTCTCTATGCCGGAAATAGTATAACTTATTTTCCATATTTAACAAACACAAACTTGTCACATATCAAACTAAAGGGACTACCCTATTGATGTCGTGTTGTGATTGTGCACTTAGTTCTTAATGCAATTATTTATATTAGATGACACTAATGCGCACTTGTTCGGATTCTATGCATCCCATACTACATAGGTCCGAGGGCAAGCCTCTTAATCGTTCTTCATCTTTGTAGGGTTCAATCCCTCGTCATGACTTATTCTACTACTGTAACTACGGTGAGTATCCTAGATGATCTATGAGTACAAGCACGTGTACAGAAAACCTGGAGGGGAACCCTACGCCATGTCTTGACTCGTCAAGCATGCATTCTGTGGCAATTCAGTCTCCTTCATGGCACACGATCCTCTTGTAGTCACCAAACATCCCACAAGCGTGGCTAGAATCCGATCATTACTGAGTTGTGCCCACGCCATGTCTTGACTCATCAAGCATGCATTCTGTGGCTCACACACCCACACCGTAAACTCTAGTTCTCATACTCGTATTTTTCTCTCACTTTCATCACGTCTCCACTATATACTAATCCTTAGTTTAATAGAATCATGAATAAAATCAAAGCTCTAGAGTTAGCCTCTCCACTAAACCGGACTTATTCATTTATTCAAACCTGACTAACCTTGGTCTTTCATTTCAATATTCCATTTCATTTCTTTCCAAATGCCAGGGGAGACTTAGCTACTCTTTTGTTTCAATTTCAATTCACAATTTCTAAATTGAGCATTTCTAACTCATAAATTCATATTCATAATCAAACATATTTCTTTTTCAATAGCATGATCTCTGAATTATTCAATAGTCCATAATCATACATGGAATTTATATACTTCATCAATTATTAATTTCACATTGAAATTCACATCACTAACGAATATTCACATTTCATACTTTTCACACTATTCTCAAATGAGAATAATTCACATCCATCACACAATATAATTTCTTTTTGCCATATTAATTTCTAATGCTTCATTTCAAGTCATTTTTACAAGATATAATTTCACAAAGAATATCAATGTGGAATCATAGTTCTATTTCTACATTGATATGGCTAAAAATAGGGGTTTAATCGAGACCGTCCAAATCGGGCACGAATCCTGAAGTCCGGGGGTAAGACAGTAATTTCACCTACAAACGGGTCATAAACGGGTACTGGATCTCCTTCTCACAGATCCAATAACCCGCGAACGGATCCACCTCAACTGGGCGCGGGTTTCAACCCGTGACAAACCCGGTCCGACAGGGTAGAATTAGGGTTTCTGATTAATGTTAATCAACGGCCCTGATTCATATCTATCCTTTCACTGGGGATTAGGGATTACATTCCTTATCTATACACAAGGAATTACATGCCTAACCTGTTCCCTAAGATGCCTATAAATACCTCCCACCCATCTCCATTAAGAGGTAATCAATCTTTCACCAGTTTTTGCGCTCTCTCATAGTCTTCCAGAGTACTGACTTGAGCGTCGGAGGGTGCGTCGCCGGGAACAACCCCGGTGTTTCGCACTTTTTGCAGGTGAACGGCGGGAGCAACGATCAGACCCCGACGGAACAGGTATACAGGTTTACTATTCAGTTTCCCTAAGAATCCACAAATACTATCTGTTTGCCCCCACACCAAATTTAGCGGCAACAGATTGGCGCCGTCTGTGGGAAACTAACGAATAGAAACCTCTCCGCTTCCCCGAATACAGATCTTCTCCAGCCATGCCACCTCGGAAAGTCAGGTCAAGGGGGTCCAACCGAGGGCCCAACCCGGATCAGCAGCAAGAAGTCCCCCATAATCCTGCTCAACCACAAGGGCAACTTCCCCCTACAGCGGAAGACCCGCTCCAACAGAACCTTCCCCCTCCTGATCAGTCGCATCCAAAGGGTCCTAACCCACAGAAACAACCTCTTCATCAAGAACACGTCTCCATCCACAACGCCTCCACGGACTCTATGGCCTCCCATCATCCCCGAGCCTCTGGTCACCGCAATACCGCCTTCAACCGCCAGAAAGATGATGACCTCCGCCGCCATCTGGAGGAAAAGCGGGCCCGAGAGGGAACCTCCCGCCAACACCATCCGGGCGAGCGGTCTCCGCGCCACCGGTACTACAGGTCTCCAGTCCGCAGAGGGAGGAAAGAGTCCCCCGAACATTACCGAAGAAGGCACTCCCCCGCGGGTCGGCAACAGCCCAGGAACAATGAAGCACCAATCACCCGTGCCGAGTTCCAGCAGTTCCAAGCGACCGTCCTGCAGGCCCTCAACCTCCGCCAAAACCCTAATGAGCCGAAGGCCCCATCTCCTCCTCCGGTCCGAAGCCCTCGCCGACAGGCCCCATCTCCTCCTCCGGTCCGAAGCCCTCGCCGACGGTCCCCATCTCCTCGTCCTACTCCTAGCAACTCCCGGCGTACCCCAAGTCCTCGCCGCTCCCGAAGTTACCATTGCCAAAGCCCTCGCTCTCCCTCATACGAAGACGAGTCTAGGGGCTCGGCTGGTTACCGTCAGAGAGATGACACCATGTACCGCCGTCTTCATGAAGTAGAGAGGCGCCTGGGCCAGATAGACCGAGAAGAGGAGCTTAGGGGGAGGACCTTATGTCCTAGCCGCCCCCCTTTCTCCCGAACCATAGTGGATGCACCCGTGCCGTTCGGCTTCAAACCTCCCCAATTTGAGACTTACACCGGGGAGACCGACCCAGTCGATCACGTCGAAAGCTTTAAGACCCTGATGCTTCTCCATCAAGCTTCCGACGCCCTCCTCTGCAAAACTTTCCCCGCAACTCTCAAGGGCCCAGCTCGGGAATGGTACTCACGCCTTGCCCCTGCCTCAATATTCTCCTTCGAACAGTTCGAGACCCTTTTCATCACCCATTTCATAAGCAGCCGAAGGGCTGAGAAGACCAGCATCTCCCTATTGCACCTCCATCGGAAGAAGGGGGAAAAATTGAGAGACTACGTGAAGAGGTTTACGGCCGAAGCCAGATCCATAGCATCCCTCGACCAGTCGGTCGCTGCAGCAGCATTCCAATCTAATGTCCTCAATTCCAACCTCCGCTCCTCCCTCGCCAAGAAGCCTCTGCAGAACTTTTCCGACCATCTCCTTCGCAGCGAAAAGTACATTCGGGCCGAAGAGGCCGAGCACCAACCCAACTGGGAGGGTTCTTCCTCCGGGTTTAAGAGAAAAGGAACAGAAGAAGAAGGGGCTAAGAAGCTCCAAAAGGATAACGCCGGCCAGCGCCGACCTCCCCCCAGATTCGAGAAGTTCACTCCCCTCACCACTAACGTCTCAACCATTCTGATGGAAGTCGAAAAGGAGGGGATCTTGCCTCCTGCTCCGAAGATGAACACCCCCGCAAAGAGAAGGGATAAAGAAAAATGGTGCCGATATCACCGAGACCATGGGTATGACACCAATGATTGTCGTGCTCTGAAGATTGAGATCGAAGCCCTTATCCAGAGGGGGCAGCTGACGAAGTTTGTAAGAAAGGACCGAGCAGAACTTCCTCCCCAGCCTCGGGGGCTAACAAGCGTCCAGAACGAGAAGAGACGCCAGACTTTGAGGAAGAGCGAGTCCTCCACCTCATTCATGGGGGCCCAATGGGGGGCTCCTCGAACTCTTCTCGAAAGCATTTATAAGAGAAGTCAACTCAGTCCGAACCACCCCTCCTCCCAAAGGCCTCGGCGTGCCCGTCACATTCTCTGACGAAGATCTCGAAGGGGTTCGCACCCCACATTGTGACGCACTCGTCATCAGTCTCCACATGGCAAACTTCAAAGTGGAGAGGATATTAGTAGATAATGGCAGCTCCGTAAACATCCTCTTCCTTGCCGCTTTTAAAGGCCTAAAGCTCTCCTGAGACAAACTCAAGCCCGCCGGCTACATGCTCCATGGGTTCACGGGAGTACCAGTGGCTATCGAAGGGGTAATTACCCTCGACGTAACCGCTGGCAAAACTCCTACTACCCGAACGGAGTCGATGGACTTCATGGTCGTAGATGTCCCAGCAGCCTACAACGTCATTTTGGGTCGGCCCGGTCTAGCCGCCCTTGAAGCCGTCCCTTCCGCTTATCATCTCAAAATGAAATTCCCCACTCGGGCCGGAGTAGGGAAAGTAAGGGGCAACCAGGAGCAGGCCCGAAAGTGTTACATGACCTCTACCCTCGGACCCATCCTCTCCTTAGAAACTCTGACAATCCCCCAAGATGTTGCTCGACCAACGTCCGAGCCGGTGGACGAATTGGAAGAAGTGCTCTTCTCTGAGCAGGAGCCGGCCCGCAAGTTCTTTGTCAGCAAGACCCTCCCGTCCGCCCTGTACTTAGACATTGTACAATGCATCCGAAGGAATCAAGACCTCTTTGCTTGGTCAGCCGCAGATATGCCCGGTATATCCGAAGAACTCTTGGTCCACCGCCTGAGCGTTGATCCGGGGTCCAAACCGGTTCAGCAGAAGAGGCGCAAGTTCGCCCCCGAGCGCCAGCTCGCTATTAAAGAAGAGGTAGAAAAACTCTTGAAGGCCTGGTTCATACAGGAGGTGAACTATCCTGAGTGGTTATCGAATGTGGTGATGGTGAAAAAGTCTAACGGGACGTGGAGAATTTGTATTGATTTCACCGACCTTAACAAGGCCTGCCCCAAAGATCCCTTCCCTCTGCCGAGCATTGACACTCTGATTGATGCAACCTCGGGACATGAGCTGCTCAGCTTCATGGATGCCTTCTCAGGTTACAATCAGATAAGAATGTTCCCCCCGGATGTCCCGAAGACTTCGTTTGTGACCGACCAAGGCCTCTATTGCTACAGAGTCATGCCGTTCGGTCTAAAGAATGTAGGTGCAACATACTAACGCCTCGTCAACAAGGTTTTCCAGGCTCAGATCGGTCGGAACATGGAGGTGTACGTTGACGACATGCTTGTGAAAAGCATCCGAGGCATTGATCATGTGACCGACCTCCAAGAGGCGTTTGATGTTTTAAGAAAGCACAATATGAGACTCAACCCGAACAAGTGTGCGTTCGGCGTCTCATCAGGGAAGTTCCTCGGCTTCATGATTAGCCAGCGAGGAATTGAAGCAAATCCGGAGAAGATCAAGGCCATATTGGACATGGCCCCTCCCAGAAATGTCAAGGAAGTTCAGAGGCTGACTGGTCGCCTAGCCGCCATAGGGCGCTTTCTGTCGAAGTCTGGGGAGAAGTGCCTCCCGTTCTTCAAAGCCCTCAGGGGGGCTAAAGGATTTGAGTGGGGGCAACAGCAACAAGACTCCTTCGACCAGCTTAAAGCTTACCTCGTCAATCCACCTCTTCTCAGCAAACCAATACCTGGCGAACCGCTCTACCTCTACCTGGCGGCTTCCGAACAGACGCTTAGGCGGTCTTAGTCAGAGAAGAAGAAAGGGCTCAGAAGCCCATCTACTACGTCAGCAAGGTGCTTCGGGACACCGAGCTCCGGTACCCGAAAATTGAGAAAATGGCCTATGCCCTGGTAATGACAGCGAGAAAGCTTCGCCCCTACTTTCAGTCCCATTCGGTGGTCGTTCTTACCGACCAACCGCTGAAACAGGTTCTTCACAAGCCCGAGACTTCCGGTCGCCTTATGAAGTGGTCAATCGAGCTGAGCCAACATGATATAACTTATCTGCCTCGGACCGCGATCAAGGCACAGGCACTGGCCGAATTCATAGTTGAAACTACTATCCCTGAGTCCAGCCAAACAATGAAGGGACCACCCGTCTGGTCGGTCTATGTCGACGGGTCCTCTTGTAACGAGGGAAGCGGGGCAGGGGTCATCCTGGCAGGCCCAGATGACTTTATCCTCCAATACTCCCTCCGTATAAACTTCAAAGCCTCGAACAACGAAGCTGAATACGAGGCGCTCATAGCCGGCCTTGGAATGGCCCGAAATGCGGGGGCACAACGCCTACGGATCTTCAGCGACTCTCAGTTGGTCGTTAATCAGGTCCTCGGCGAGTATGAAGCCCGCGATGACAGGATGGTTAAATACTTGGCTAAAGTCAAAAGTCTCATGGCACTGTTTGAAGAAGCCCTCATCCAAAGAATTCCCAGAGAGGAAAATGCTCAGGCCTGATGCCCTATCCAAATTAGCCTCCTCTTCCCTTCAAGGCCTTGAACAGACTATTTTGATAGAAGTCCTCCTGAAGCCGAGCATAGAGGACGATGCACTCGACACCGTTGAAGCATTGCCTGTCCTCCTCGAAGACAATTGGATGAAACCCCTCATCGAATTTCTAAGAGACGGACTCCTTCCCCAGGAGCCGAAGGAAGCAAGTAGAATCAGAACCCGAGCTGAGCGTTACACATTAATCGAAGGCATCCTGTATAAACGCTCCTTCACCCAGGTGGACGGTCGACCTTACCTGAGGTGCCTTTCCCCTGAGCAAGCCGACTACGCCCTGCAAGAACTCCACAAGGGCATCGGCAGGGCCCATTCTGGGTCCAGGGCTCTGGCTCGAAAAGTGTTGAACTACGGGTATTTTTGGCCCACTCTCCTACGGGACGCCGAACAACACGTTCGGCAATGCAGCTCCTGTCAGAAGTATTCCGACATCCGACGCCTTCCACAAGCACCACTCACCTCCCTATCGAGTCTGATCCCCTTCGCAATGTGGGGGATGGATTTACTGGGGCCGTTTCCGCCAGCTCCCGGACAGTTAAAGTTCCTAGTCGTGGCAGTCGACTATTTCTCGAAATGGATAGAGGCCGAGCCCCTGGCTACAATCACCGAGCATAGGGTCGTTCAATTCTTCTGGAAAAATGTGATCTGCCGATTCGGCATTTCCCGGGTCATAGTTACAGATAACGGAACGCAGTTCACTGGGGCTGCCTTCCGAGCCTTGTGTGAAGACCTCGCCATACAACACCGATTCTCCTCCGTCTCCCATCCTCAGTCAAATGGCCAGGCCGAAAATGCCAACCGGCAGATCCTCTCGGGCATTAAGAAGAGGTTAGACAAGTGTTCCAAGGGCCTGTGGGTCGATCAGCTGCCTAATGTGCTCTGGAATTACCGCACCACCAAGCGGACCCCAACAGGCGAGAGCCCGTTTAATCTCACTTATGGGTCCGAGGCCATCATCCCCCTTGAAGTCGGGATACCCTCTCCTCGTCTGATAGCTTATGAAGAAGAGCAGAACGCTAGAGAGCTCAGAGCAAGTATAGATCTGATAGATGAAATCCGAGAGAGAGCTGCTATACGCCAGCAAATTACCGAAGGAGGATCGAATTAGCATACAACAAAAGAGTCCGCCCAACGGACCTCAAAGAAGGGGACCTAGTCCTCCGAAAATTGGCCATCTCCTTCCCCGGACAGAAAAACAAACTGGCCCCGAATTGGGAGGGACCCTACAAGATCTCAAAAGTGATCCGGCCCGGCACATACCGACTAGAAGATCTCGAAGGCAGGGAAATTCCCAGGACTTGGAATGCCGACCATCTCTTAAAATACCAAGAGAGAGCAACAACCCCTCTCTAAGTAATTCGAGATGTCGAAACCATTCCTTTCCTGTTACTTGGTAGTAATTTTTTTTTATTTTTCATTGTAATAACGGCTAGCAACTTTAGAAGCAGCCGATCATTGGATATTAATAAATAAAGTTTTTTCATATTTTTGCTACTATTGTCTCTCTGCCTTTAACAAACTAATCTCACGATGGTTCGGAGTCCAGCACTCGGCTCGACTTTACCTCCCCGGCTCGCCCATAGACGAGCCGGAGGTAGATCGCCGTTCGAAATTGCTCCCGCAGCCGTTGAATGGTTCGGAGTCCAACACTTGGCTCGATTCTACTTCGCAAGTTCGCTCCTAAGCGATCTAGAAGTAGCTCGCCATTCGGAACTGCTCCCACAACCCTTAAACTAATCTCACGATGGTTCGGAGTCCAGCACTCGGCTCGACTTTACCTCCCCGACTCGCCCATAGACGAGCCAGAAGTAGATCGCCGTTCGAAATTGCTCCCGCAGCCGTTGAATGGTTCGGAGTCCAACACTTGGTTCGATTCTACTTCGCATGTTCGCTCCTAAGCGATCTAGAAGTAGCTCGCCATTCGGAACTGCTCCCACAACCCTTAAACTAATCTTACGATGGTTCGGAGTCCAGCACTCGGCTCGACTTTACTTCCTCGGCTCGCCCATAGACGAGCCAGAAGTAGATCGCCGTTCGAAATTGCTCCCGCAGCCGTTGAATGGTTCGGAGTCCAACACTTGGCTCGATTCTACTTCGCATGTTCGCTCCTAAGCGATCTAGAAGTAGCTCACCATTCGAAACTGCTCCTACAACCCTTAAACTAATCTCACGATGGTTCGGAGTCCAGCACTCGGCTCGACTTTACTTCCTCGGCTCGCCCATAGACGAGCCAGAAGTAGATCGCCGTTCGAAATTGCTCCCGCAGCCGTTGAATGGTTCGGAGTCCAACACTTGGCTCGATTCTACTTCGCATGTTCGCTCCTAAGCGATCTAGAAGTAGCTCGCCATTCGGAACTGCTCCCAAAACCCTTAAACTAATCTCACGATGGTTCGGAGTCCAGCACTCGGCTCGACTTTACTTCCTCGGCTCGCCCACAGACGAGCCAGAAGTAGATCGCCATTCGAAATTGCTCCCGCAGCCGTTGAATGGTTCGGAGTCCAACACTTGGCTCGATTCGACTTCGCATGTTCGCTCCTAAGCGATCTAGAAGTAGCTCGCCATTCGGAACTACTCCCACAACCCTCAAACTAATCTCACGATAGTTCGGAGTCCAGCACTCGGCTCGACTTTACTTCCTCGGCTCGCCCATAGACGAGCCAGAAGTAAATCGCCGTTCGAAATTGCTCCCGCAGCCGTTGAATGGTTTGGAGTCCAACACTTGGCTCGATTCTACTTCGCATGTTCGCTCCTAAGCAATCTAGAAGTAGCCCGCCATTCGGAACTGCTCCCACAACCCTTAAACCGGTCTGACGATAGTAGCGGTCCCATGGCTCGACTTTACCTACCCGGCTCGTCCCCAAACGGGCCGGGATTAGATGACCACTCCGACCTGCCCCCACGACTGTCGAGCCGAGCGGACGGGGTACCGATCCTCGTATATGGCGGAAAAACCTCCCGAGACGAAACCACCGTCAGATCGTCTCAGAAAATGTGCTAGGGCGTGATGAACAGATCTAATTCAGTCACGTGTCCGCAAAACGACAAGATAACGTTTTCTTGGGAACTGGACCAGCCTCAAGATTCGTGCCACCATCCAACGGCCCCGATCGCCTCACCTCGCTCGGCCTCAAACGTTAAGCAACCGGCAATCCGAATCAACTTTCTTCCGCAATCGCCTCGGCCGACGAGCCGTATGAGCACTGCCAACCTATTACGAAGGAAAAACTTAGTCTCTAAAAAGTTCAGATTAAGGTCTTAAGGGATCCCTCCCCCGGATTCGAGACTTTGGTCATCACCTCATCCACCATGATCTCCCCTGACCCTGACACCCGCCTCGGAGCCGTCAGAGTCAGGAGAAGACCATGGTGGAAGAGCGACCACCTCTCCTCCCGAAGAGCCTCTCCCTCGGGACCGGACTACGGTCGCCAACTCTTCTGCCTTGTCCTCCCCCGCCCCTGACACCCACATCGGGTACGTCAGGAACGTGAAAAGAACAAGGCAGTAGAATGACCACCCTTCTGAATCTCTCGAGGCGAAAGTTTTTTCAAAACTGGCATCCGCCCAAGGGTAGACACCATCGATGCCACTAGAGTTCAAGACTGCAATGACAAAAACTACGAGGGGGGTGTGGGATTTATAGCCTTTCCCCGAGAGACTGTCATTATGACCCTCGGGAGTCCAAAAGGCGCGCCTAGGGAGTTGAAGCGCTGCGTATTAATTAAGGGGTACCGTTCTCAACACCTTGGGGAAGGCAAAATGCCCCCACGGATCCCGGAGTACCATTAATGCTGTTAGGGGACTGGCCCCATCTTTTCAGAACCACGCTCGGACGTCCGAGGGCCCGCATTCCTAATTAGGCCGCGTGGCCGCAGCTTCGAAACAGCTGTACCCTAGCGGCCGCACCGAGCCGCACCTGAAGGTGCCGAGCAAGATTCAAAACCGCGGCAAAAGTGTGAGTTTCGGGGCCAGGATGCTCGACGAAGCAAACACTTGCCTCGCGGTTCATTTCGAGCCTACCCTAGCTAGCGCAATTACAGCACGATAAGAAGCCAGCAGACAACAGTTCGGATAAATCAATTTCAATTTTATTAATAACTCGGATAAATTTACAAAAAGATTACAACAAAACACAGTTCGGAAATCCGAAGACAAGACACGACCTGTTTACTGCTTTCGAGGAAGGGGTACGCTCTGGTTCAGCGATACCTTGGGTCGGCGCTTCTTGGCCCCCGAGCTCGTCTCCAGACCAACGAATCGAGATGCCTCCTCGCCGCTGACCCTGACAGTTGCTCCAACCGAAGCACCACTTGAAGACACCGCTACACCGCTTTGGGCGTCAGCTGCCGACCTACCTATGATAGGAGTCCGGCTCGCGGCTTGATAAAACGTGATCCCTCGCTCAATCTCTTCGCGAGTGCACGAGGTGCTCCGGACATTAGCCCTCGCCGGCAGAGGTTTGAGCCGAGCCACCTCCTCTTCCAGTTCGATGATCCGGTCCTTCAACGTGTCGTCCTTCACAATCACTTTGAATCGAGGAAGTTTTGCCGAACCGGGGTATTCGGCGCTGTCAGATATGACGCGTCGCAAGTGGGTCACCTCGATGCTCTTGTCGACCGTCACCCTTTGCAGCTGTTCTACCTTCTTCGCAAAGTCAGCACGTTCGGCCGAAACTCGCGCCAGTTCCTCCTCCTTAGCAGATAGTTCGGCCTCGACTATCCGCAGATAGGTGCAGTTCGGCCAACGCCTCACTGTGCCTAATCTCTAAGTTGTAAAGTGATATGGCTAAAAATGGGGTTAAATCAGAACCGTCCAGATGGGGCACGAATCTTGAAGCTCAGGGGTAAAACAGTAATTTCACCTACCGACGGGTCTGAAGCGGGTACTGGTTATCTTCCCCGAAGATCCACTTACCCGCAAACGGATCCACCTCAACCGGGTGCGGGTTTCAACCCGCAGTAAACCCGGTCCAGAAGGGATAGAATTAGGGTTTCTGATTCATATTAATCAACGGCCCTGATTCATGTCTATCCTTTCACTGGGGATTAGGGATCACATTCCTTATCTGTATACACAGGAATTACATGCCTAATCTGTTCCCTGAGACGCCAATAAATACCCCCCATCCATCTCCATTAAGAGGTAATCAATCTTTCACCAGTTTTGGCGCTCTTTCATAGTCTGCCAGATTACTGACTTGAGCGTCGGAGGGTGCGTCGCCGGGAACAACCCCGGTGTCTCGCACTTTTTGCAGGTGCACGGCAGGAACGACGATCGAGGCCCGACGGAACAGGTACACAGGTTTTTCTATTCAGTTTCCCCAAGAGTCCACAAGTTCTATTTGTTTGCCCCCACACCAAATTTAGCGGCAACAGATTGGCGCCGTCTGTGGGAAACTAACGAATAGAGACCTCTCCTCTTCCCGGTGAACAGGTTTCCTCCAGCCATGCTGCCTCGCAAAGTTAGGTCAAGAGGGTCTAATCGAGTGCCCAACCCTGACCAGCAAGAAGTCCTTCCTGATCCTGCTCAGCAACAAGGGCAACTCCCCCCTACCATGGAAGAGCCGCTCCAACGGAACCCTCCACCTCCTGATCCAAAGGGTCCTAACCCTCAGAAACAGCCTCTTCACCAAGAGAACCTCTCCATCCACAACGCCTCCAGTGCCTCCATGGCCTCCCATCATCCCCGAGCCTCTGGTCGCCACAATGCCCCTCCCAAATGCCCGGAAGATGATGACCTCCGTCGTCATCTGGATAAAAAGCGGGCTCGGGAGGAAGCCTCCCGCCAGCAAGAGCGATCCCCCCGTCGCCGAGAGTACAGGAGGTCCCCCATCCGAAGAGGGAGGAAGGACTCCCCCGATCATTACCGAAGGAGGCACTCTCCCGCAGGTCGGCAGCAGCCTAGGAACAATGAGGCACCAATCACCCGTGCCGAGTTCCAGCAGTTCCAAGCGACCGTCCTGCAGGCCCTCAACCTCCGTCAGAATCCTATTGAGCCGAAGCTCCCATCCCCTCCTCCGGTCCGAAGCCCTCGCCGACGGTCCCCTTCTCCTCGACCCGCTCCTACCAACTCCAGGCGCACCCCAAGTCCTCGTCGTTCTCGAAGTTACCATCGCCGCAGCCCTCGCTCCCCCTCATACGAAGACGAGTCCCTGTGGCTCGGCAGATTACCGTCGGAGAGATGACACCATGAACCGCCGTCTAAACGAGGTGGAAAAACTCTTGGGTCAGATAAACCGAGAAGAGGAGCTTAGGGGGAGGACCCTACGTCCTAGCCGACCCCCATTCTCCCGGACCATAGTAGATGCCCCTGTGCCGTTCGGTTTCAAACCTCCCCAGTTCGAGAATTACACTGGGGAGACCGATCCAGTTGATCACATCGAAAGCTTTAAGACTTTGATGCTCCTCCATCAAGCTTCCGATGCCCTCCTCTGCAAAACATTCCCTGCAACTCTCAAAGGCCCAGCTCGAGAATGGTACTCTCGCCTTGCCCCAGCGTCGATATTCTCCTTCGAGCAGTTCGAAACCCTGTTCATCACCCATTTTGTCAGCAGCCGAAGGGCCGAGAAGACCAGCATCTCACTATTGCACCTCGTCAACAGAAGGGGGAGAAATTGAGGGACTACGTGAAGAGGTTCACAGCTGAAGCCAGAACCATCGCATCCCTCGACCAATCGGTTGCTACCGCGGCGTTCCAATCCAATATCCTCAATTCCAACCTCCGCTCCTCCCTCGCCAAAAAGCCACCACAGGATTTTTCCGACCTCCTCCTTCGCACAGAAAAATACATTCGGGCCGAAGAGGCCGAGGAGCGACCCAACTGGGAGGTGCCTGCCTCCGGGTTTAAGAGGAAGGGAACGGAAGAAGAAGGAGCCAAGAAGCTCCAGAAAGATAACGCCGGCCAGCGCCGACCTCCCCCTAGATTTGAGAAGTTCACTCTCCTCACCACTAACATCTCCGCCATTTTCATGGAAGTCGAAAAAGAAGGGGTCTTACCTCCTGCTCCGAAGATGAACACCCCTGCCAAGAGAAGAGATAGAGAAAAATGGTGCCGCTATCACCGTGACCATGGGCACGACACCAACGATTGCCGTGCACTAAGAAACGAGATCGAAGCCCTTATCCAGAGGGGGCAGTTGGCAAAATTCGTGAGAAAGGACCAAGCCGAGCTTCCTCTCCCGCCTCGGGGGGCTAACAAACGTCCGGAACGAGAAGAGACACCAGAGTTTGAGGAAGAACGAGTCCTCCACCTCATCCATGGGGGTCCAATGGGGGGCTCCTCGAACTCTTCTCGGAAAGCTTTTATTAGAGAAGTGAACTCGGTCCGAACCACCCCTCCTCCCAAAGGCCTTGGAGTGCCCGTCACCTTCTCTGACGAAGATCTCGAGGGTGTCCGCACCCCTCATTGTGACGCACTCGTCATCAGTCTTCACATGGCCAATTTCAAAGTCGAGAGAATCTTAGTGGATAACGGTAGCTCCGTTAACATCCTCTTTCTCGACGCCTTCAAGGGGCTGAAGCTCTCCCGAGATAGACTCAAGCCCGCCAGCTACACGCTCCATGGGTTCACGGGAGTGCCGGTGACGATTGAAGGGGTAATCACCCTCGATGTCACAGCCGGCAAAACTCCTACTACCCGCACGGAGTCGATGGATTTCATGGTCGTAGATGTCCCAGCAGCCTACAACGTCATTTTGGGTCGGCCCGGCCTAGCCGCCCTTGAAGCCGTCCCTTCTGCCTATCATCTCAAAATGAAATTCCCCACCCGGGCCGGAGTAGGGGAAGTGAGAGGCAATCAGGAGCAGGCCCGCAAGTGTTATATGACCTCCACCCTCGGGCCCGTTCTCTCATTAGAAACACTGGAAATTCCCCAAGATGCCGCTCGGCCAACCTCCGAGCCAGGTGGACGAATTGGAGGAGGTACTCTTCTCGGAGCAAGAGCCGACCCACAAGTTCTTCGTTAGCAAGACCCTCCCGTCCGCCCTATACTCGGATATCGTAAAGTGCATCCGAGCCAACCAAGACCTCTTCGCATGGTCAGCTGCAGACATGCCCGGTATCTCCGAAGAACTCTTGGTCCACCGCCTGAGTGTTGATCCGGGGTCCAAACCAGTTCAGCAGAAGAGGCGCAAGTTCGCCCCCGAGCGTCAGCTCGCTATCAAAGAAGAGGTAGACAAACTGTTGAAGGCCCGATTCATACAGGAGGTAAACTATCCTGAGTGGTTGTCAAACGTGGTAATGGTGAAGAAGTCCAACGGGACATGGAGAATTTGTATTGATTTCACCGACCTCAACAAGGCCTGCCCCAAAGATCCCTTCCCTCTGCCGAGCATCGACACTCTAATTGACGCAACCTCGGGACATGAGCTCCTCAGCTTCATGGACGCTTTCTCGGGTTACAATCAGATAAGAATGTTTCCCCCGGATATCCCTAAGACATCCTTTGTAACCGATCAAGGCCTTTATTGCTACAGAGTCATGCCATTCGGCCTAAAGAATGCGGGGGCAACGTACCAACGCCTCGTCAACAAAGTATTCCAGGCCCAGATTGGCCGGAACATGGAAGTGTACGTGGATGACATGCTTGTGAAAAGCATCCGAGGCGTTGATCATGTGGCCGACCTCCAAGAAGCATTTGATGTTTTGAGAAAGCACAATATGAGACTCAACCCGAACAAGTGTGCGTTCGGCGTCTCATCAGGGAAGTTCCTCGGCTTCATGGTTAGCCAACGAGGAATAGAGGCAAACCCGGAAAAGATCAAGGCCATATTGGACATGGCCCCCCCTAGAAATGTCAAGGAAGTTCAAAGATTGACTGGTCGCCTAGCCGCCATTGGGCGCTTTCTGTCGAAGTCCGGGGAGAAGTGCCTCCCGTTCTTCAAAGCCCTCAGGGGGGCTAAAGGATTCGAGTGGGGGCAGCAACAACAAGACTCCTTCGACCAGCTTAAGGCTTACCTCGTCAATCCACCTCTTCTCAGCAAACCCATACCGGGCGAACCACTCTACCTCTACTTGGCAGCTTCCGAACAGACGCTTAGTGCGGTCTTAGTCAGAGAAGAAGAAAGGGCTCAGAAGCCCATTTACTACGTCAGCAAAGTGCTTCGAGACGCCGAGCTCCGGTACCCGAAAATTGAGAAAATAGCCTACGCCCTGATAATGGCTGCGAGAAAGCTTCGGCCCTACTTCCAGTCTCATTCGATGGTCGTTCTTACTGACCAGCCGCTGAAACAGATCCTTCACAAGCCAAAGACTTCCGACCGCCTCATGAAGTGGTCGATCGAGCTGAGCCAACATGATATAACTTACCAGCCTCGGACCGCAATCAAGGCGCAAGGCGCTGGCCGAATTCATAGTTGAAACAACTATCCCCGACTCCGAGCAAACAATGAAGGGACCGCCCGTCTGGTCAGTCTATGTCGATGGATCCTCTTGCAACGAGGGAAGCGGGGCAGGGGTCATCCTCGCGGGCCCAGACGACTTTGTCCTCCAATATTCCCTCCGTATAAACTTCAAAGCCTCGAACAACGAAGCCGAATACGAGGCACTCATAGCCGGCCTTGGAATGGCCCGAGATGCAGGGGCGCGACGCCTGCGGATCTTCAGCGACTCTCAGTTGGTCGTCAACCAGGTCCTCAGCGAATATGAAGCCCGTGATGACAGGATGGTAAAGTACTTGGCTAAAGTGAAGAGCCTCATGGCGCTCTTCGAGGAGGCCCTCATCCGTAGAATCCCTAGAGAAGAAAATGCCCAGGCCGACGCCCTGTCCAAATTAGCTTCCTCATCCCTTCAAGGCCTCGAACAAACTGTTCTGATAGAAGTCCTCCTAAAGCCGAGCATAGAGGACGAGGCTCTCGACTCCGTTGAAGCACTGCCAGTCCTCCTCGAAGACAATTGGATGAAGCCCCTCGTCGAGTCCTTAAGAGACGGACTCCTCCCCCAGGATCCGAAGGAAGCCCGAAGGATAAGGACCCGAGCCGAGCGTTACATATTAGTCGAAGGCATTCTATATAAGCGCTCCTTCACCCAGGTGGATGGTCGGCCCTACCTAAGGTGCCTCTCCCCCGGACAAGCCGACTACGCCTTGCAAGAACTCCATGAGGGCATCTGCGGAGCCCACTCCGGCTCCAGAGCCTTAGCGCGCAAAGTGTTAAACTACGGGTATTACTGGCCCACTCTCCTACGGGACGCCGAACGACACGTTCGGCAATGCACCTCCTGCCAGAGGTATTCCGACATCCGACGCCTTCCACAAGCACCACTCTCCTCCCTATCCAGTCCGATCCCCTTCGCAATGTGGGGGATGGATTTACTGGGGCCATTTCCACCAGCCCCCGGACAATTAAAGTTCATAGTCGTGGCAGTCGACTATTTCTCGAAATGGATAGAGGCCGAGCCCCTGGCTACAATCACCGAGCATAGAGTTGTTCAATTCTTTTGGAAAAATGTAATCTGCCGATTTGGCGTTCCTCGGGTCATAGTTACAGATAACGGCACGCAGTTCGCTGGGGCTGCCTTCCGAGCCTTATGTGAAGACCTGGCCATACAACACCGCTTCTCCTCTGTCTCTCATCCCCAGTCAAATGGCCAAGCCGAGAATGCCAACCGACAGATCCTCTCCGGCATCAAGAAGAGACTGGACAAGTGCTCCAAGGGCTTGTGGGTCGATCAGCTGCCCAATGTGTTATGGAATTACCGCACCACGAAGCGGACCCCAACAGGCGAGAGTCCGTTTAATCTCACCTATGGGTCCGAGGCCCTCATCCCGCTAGAAGTTGGGATACCCTCTCCTCGTTTGATAGCTTTTGAAGAAGAACAGAATGCCAGAGAGCTCAGAGCAAGCCTAGACTTGATAGACGAAATCCGGGAAAGAGCGGCCATACGGCAACAAAGTTACCGGAGAAGAATCGAACTCGCCTACAACAAACGGGTCCGCCCAACAGACCTCAAAGAAGGGGATCTGGTCCTCCGAAAATTGGCCATCTCGTTCCCCGGACAGAAAAGCAAACTGGCCTCGAATTGGGAGGGACCATACAAAATCTCCAAAGTGATCCGCCCCGGTGCATACAAGCTAGAAGATCTTGAAGGCAGAGAAATTCCCAGGACTTGGAACGCCGACCATCTTTTGAAATACCAAGAAAAGGCAGCTACGCCTATCTAAGTAACTCGAGATGTCGGACCACTCCTCTCCTGCTACTAGTAGTAATTTTTCCTTTGTTTTTTTCATTGTAATAACGGCTAGCAACTTTAGAAGCAGCCGACCATTAGATATTAATAAATAAAGTTTTTCATATTTTTGATACTATCGCATACCTCTGCCTTTAATTCTCTAACCACACGATGGTTCGAAGTCCAGCACTCGGCTCGACACCTCTTCCTCGGCTCGCCTATAGACGAGCCGGGAGTAGATCGCCATTCGAAATTGCTCCTGCAGCCGTTGAATAGATCGGAGTCCAACACTTGGCTCGATTTTGCTTCGCAAGTTCGCTCCTAAGCGGACTAGAAGTAGCTCGCCATTCGAAACTGCTCCTGCATCCCTTAAACTACCCACACGATGGTTCGGAGTCCAGCACTCGGCTCGACACTTCTTCCTCGGCTCGCCCATAGACGAGCCGGGAGTAGATCGACGTTCGAAATTGCTCCTGTAGCCGTTGAATGGATCGGAGTCCAACACTTGGCTCGATTTTGCTTCGCAAGTTCGCTCCTAAGCAGACTAGAAGTAGCTCGCCATTCGAAACTGCTCCTGCATCCCTTAAGCTACCCACACGATGGTTCGGAGTCCAGCACTCGGCTCGACACTTCTTCCTCGGCTCGCCTATTGACGAGCCGGGAGTAGATCGCCGTTCGAAATTGCTCCTACAGCCGTTGAATGGATCGGAGTCCAACACTTGGCTCGATCTCTGCTTCGCAAGCTCGCTCCTAAGCGGACTAGAAGTAGCTCGCCATTCGAAACTGCTCCTGCATCCCTTAAACTAATCTAACGATCGGATCTCTCCGACGCCTCGACCCAATCTTTCTGACTCACCCTCAGTCGGGCCGGAATTAGGTACAAATCACAGCCCTCACGCGCCGAGCCGAGGTACCGGGGTACCGACCCTCGTATATGGCAAAAAATCACTCCGAGGCGAAGCCACCGTCAGATCGTCTCAGAAAGTGCGCTAGGGCGAGATGAGCGGATCTCATTTAGCCACGTGTCCACAAAACGACAAGATAGTGTTTTCTTGGGAACTGGACCCGCCTCGAGATCCGTGCAAACATCAGACATCCCTGATCAGGCCACGTGGGCGTAGTCGAGAAGCAACTACGCCTTAACAGCCAAACCAAGCCTATGGCTCAGAAGCGCAGCAAAAAAGGAAAATTCGAGGCCAAGGAGTTCGGCGAAGCGAACACCAGCCTCGTGGTTCGTCTCAAGCCTACTCTAGTTGACACAACAATAGCACAAATAAGGAGACAGCCGAGGATAGTTCGGATAAAACAACTCCAATTCCATTAATAAGTTGGATAAAGTTACAAAGCGGATTACAACAGCAAAAACTTGCAAGTAGGTTACAACACAAAGACACGACCCGTCCGCTACTTCCGAGGAAGGGGAATGCTCCGGTTTAGAGACACCTTGGGTCGACGCTTCTTGACCTCCGAGCTCGAATCCAGGCTGACGAACCGAGATGCCTCCTCACCACTAACCCTGACGGTTGCTCCTACCGAAGCACCGCTTAAAGACACCGCCACACCGCTTTGGGCATCAGCGGCTGACCTGCCTACGATAGGAGTCCGGCTCGCCGCTTGATAGAACGTGATCCCTCGCTCGATCTCTTCACGGGTGCACGAGGTGCTCCGGACGTTAGCCCTCACCGGCTGAGGCTTGAGCCGAGCAACTTCTTCCTCCAGTTCGACGATGCGATCCTTCAAAGTGTCATCCTTTACTATCACCTTAAACCGAGGAAGTTTCGCCGAACCGGGGTATTCGGCGCTGTCGGAGATAACGCGACGCAAGTGGGTCACTTCGATACTCTTGTCGACTGTCACCCTCTGCAACTCTTCCACCTTCCTCGCTAAGCCATCCCGTTCGGCTGAAACTCGTGCCAGTTCCTCTTCCCTAGCAGATAGCTCGGCCTCGACTATCCGTAGGTGGTGCAGTTCAACTAAAGCATCGCTATGCCTAATCTCCAAGTTATGAAGTATTCTCCTCGTCAGGTGAACCTCACTCTCGAGACGATCCTCCCGAGATCGCTTAAACAACTCGGCTCGGCGCTGTTCAGCCGAGGTGTTACGAGTCGGCTCGGCAATCTGAAATAAGAAAGAGATAGCATTGAAATACCACACTACCGAGCCAAACACTTAGACAAATTCCGGAGTCAAAATACTTTTCATTCATTGAAAGGCGGTGACGGCATTACAACGATCGGAAGAAAAAACAACAAAAAACTACAAAAACTTAGTGAGGGGATCAAGGGTCCACCTTCGTCGCCGCGTCGGCCACGGGCGCATCGACGGAGGGCCCCTTGACCTGGCCGTCCGCCACAGTCTCTCCATCCCGTCCTTCCTCGCCTTCGCCTTCGGCCTCGTCATCTTCGCCTTCCTCCCCTTCATCGTCCGAGGTCGGCGTTGGAAACAATTGGTAGCCGACCCGCTCGAAGCCGGGGACACGTTCCTGAACGTGGTCGAGGGCCATCTGATAGGACTTCTCCATGTTTTCGGCCATGTGTTTCTTCGCCTCTTCCTTGACCTCCTTCTCCACCTCGGCCCGGATCTTCGTCGCCAGGGCCTCCTTCTCCGCCTTCTCTTCGGCCAAGGACTTCAGCGCCGCAGCTAAGTCCTCGGCGGCCTTGGCGGCCTTGGCAGACTCTGCGTCGAGCCGCTCCTTAGCCTTCTCCAAGTCCGACCCGAGATCCGCGACCCGGACTTCCAAGGCCTCAGCCCGCCTCTGCTCGGCCTCAAGTTCTTTGACCGCCCTGACCTTCGCCAACCTGTCCTTGTCACTGGCGGACCTCAACTCCTTCTCCTGCTCGGTAAATGTCTCGAGGAGGTGGCCGAAGTGGCAAGTGGCCTACAGAGACAACAATCAGTAATGCACAAGCCGAGTTGCAGACTTAAAGAAATTTGCAATACACTTACCGAAACGAGTGACCGGGCGACTTCATAGGTGTCGTCGCCGACCGTCCCCGCCTTTAGCGCGGCCCTGTCCTTCGGGGTCGCCAAGTGTTTGACGACCTGCACTGACATCTGCGAATTGCCGAGGAACCCGTCATGGTTCTTCACTCGCCAATTTGGCATGAACAACTGCTTGTACTGCTCTGTTAGAATCTCTTCGGCAGCCTAGGTTAGTGGTGGTGCCTCGATCGACAGCGCCGCGTTCACGTCAAAGGTCCCCTCGATCACGCCAGGGACCGCAGAAGACGCGGGCTCCTCAGCGACGACAACTTCCGAGGGCGCCTTAACGGCCAGAGGGGGCGGAGAAATGGTCGAGGCAACGGCAGGTGCCGGGGTCGACGAGACAGTCGCGGCCGCCCTCTTCCTCTTCTTCCCCCCGGCCAACTTAGACCTGTCGGCCATCATGGAGTTGAAGTCAATCTTCAATGCTTCTGCAACGAGCCACAAAAAAAAAGGGACGAGTTAGCAGCCCGAACCAAAAACTTAGAAGAAAAATGAAAAAACGAGATGTCAGGAGCATACTCGGGTCGATGGGGCTTAGGCCGGACCCAAACAACACCTCCTCCGTCAAATCCCTCCAACTCAGTATCGGAAGGGCCATTATCTTCCTCGCCACCTCTTCCTCGGCATCAGACAAAACAGGGTCGGCGCGCGCGAAATTCGGCACCTCCACCTTCCAACGGGTCGGAATGGGCCTAATCACCTCGCCCCTTACTATAAAATACTTTTCCTTCCAACCCTTAATCGAGTCAGGGTTTTCTATAATCTTGACACCCTTCCTCGGCCCCAAGTAGTATCGATACTCCATCTTGTGCTGCCGGTTTACTCGATACAATCCTCAGAAGACCGTGAGATCCGGCTCCACCTCGGCTCGGTAGCACTGAAGCATAAAGGCGTTCACATGGCGCCATGTGTTCGGCATGAACTGGGTCGGCGCGAGGCAATACCAGCCGAGGATCTCGAGGATGAATGGGTGCAGAGGGAAACGTAACCCGGCATGAAAGGAGTCGACGTCGAACATGCACATGTCCGACGACGGCAGCTTGGAATTCGCTCGTATCCCGGGACCTGGGAGAATCAGTTTGTACTCCGGAGGGATAGTGAAAGCCCTTCTAACCCGGAGTAGGTCCTCCTCGGATACCAACGTGATGAGCTCATCGGCTTCGGTGGCAAGGGCCGGGTTAGGTTCTTCGACGATCTTAGACTTCCCATAGATCGCCTTCTCCAGCAAGTCGCCCTGGTACTGCCTGACCCCCGAATGACCGGACAGGACGGAAGGATACCGCCCTATCTCGGGTGCTTGCTTCGGATTCTCCACAATCACCTCCACTATAGGGGATTGGGCCTCCACCCTCCTCTTCTTCTTCCCCTTCTTCGTCTCGACTACAGACGGTTCAGCAGCTTGCTTACCCTTCCTCCTAATCTCCGACCTCCTCCTCTCCTCGGCACTCTCGTCGCCCGAAGACGAGGCCCCACTCCCCGAGTCTACTCGAGACATCTCTAGAAAAATTATTCAGACTAAGTAAACTGACCTTTTGAAGTGACGTCCACGGTCGGAGTGCTCTCGCCGGAAATCGCCTGGCCCACGCGACAGCTAACGGAAACACCTTAGAGAGAAAATCGCCGCTAGCAGAGAACTTAGAGATCGAAAGTAAAAAACTTGAGTAAAAAGTGAGAAATGAGCTTTGAGAGTAAGGGTGAGAGCTTTTAACCCCTAGCGAGTTGGGCCTCCTTGGGAAACGCAAAAAGTCCACTAGGGAGCCAAAGCGACAGGCGGAAAAGATACGAAGCTTACTCAAAGCAAGAGACTCTTCAAAATACCAAGTCAACGTCTCGGCCACCTACGAGAAAACCATAGGACGCCCCGGCTAGGCAACCGAACCACGGCTACCCTTTGGAACAAACAGCTCGGCTCCGTCGAGATACCGGGGTACCGACCCTTGTATATGGCAAAAAATCGCTCCGAGGCGAAGTCACCGTCGGATCTCCTTAAAATTCGCGACAGAATCTGATAGATGGTTCAGATCGTGCCACGCCCACAAAACGACAAGATAGCATTTTCTCGTGATCTGAACCCCATCCTCGAGATGCGTGCCATGATGGACCGCTCAGATCCAGCCACGCGTCTCTCCTTGCTGCCTGCCATTGGCTCGCCCAGCCGAGCTACCGAACAGCTCAGCCGAGCCACCGAGCCACTAAGCGCAGAGGAGGGGAGCCCTCAGGAGGTACTTCCTCCAAAATGCCCAACTCAGTACCTCGGCCAATTAGCCCTGATGCACCGAGCTGAGATACCGGGGTACCGACCCTCGTATATGGCAAAAAATCGCTCCGAGGCGAAGTCACCGTCGGATCTCCCTAAAGTTCGCGACAGAATCTGATGGACGGTTCAGATCGTGCCACGCCCACAAGACGACAAGATAGCATTTTCTCGTGATCTGAACCCCATCCTCGAGATGCGCGCCATGATGGACCGCCCAGATCCATCCACGCGTCCCTCCTTGCTGCCTGCCATTGGCTCGCCCAGCCGAGCTACCGAGCAGCTCAGCCGAGCCACCGAGCCACTAGGCACAGAGGAGGGGAGCCCTCAGGAGGTACTTCCTCCAAAACGCCCAACTCAGTACCCCGGCCAATCAGCCCTGATGCTCCGAGTCGGGGTACCGGGGTACCGACCCTCGTATATGGCAACAAATCGCTCCGAGGCGAAGTCACCGTCGGATCTCCCTAAAATTCGCGACAGAATCTGATGGACGATTCAGATCGTGCCATGCCCACAAGACGACAAGATAGCGTTTTCTCGTGATCTGAACCCCATCCTCGAGATGCGCGCCATGATGGACCGCCCAGATCCATCCACGCGTCCCTCCTTGCTGCCTGCCATTGGCTCGCCCAGCCGAGCTACCGAGCAGCTCAGCCGAGCCACCGAGCCACTAAGCGCAGAGGAGGGGAGCCCTCAGGAGGTACCTCCGCCAAAACGCCCAACTCAGTACCTCGGCCAATCAGCCCTGATGCTCCGAGCCGGGGTACCAGGGTACCGACCCTCGTATATGGCAAAAAATCGCTCCGATCCATATCAGCCGTTGGATCTTGTGAAAAAGCGTGCTCGTCATGATGGACGGCCCAGATTTGGCCACATCCACTAAACGACAAGATAGCATTTTATGGGGATCCGCTCTGAGATGGACGACCCAGATGATGCCACGTACCTCGGAATCACCGAGCCGAAGCACCGACCCAACGAACCGAGGCACCGACCCTCCGAGCCGGGGTACCGGGGTACCGACCCTCGTATATGGCAAAAAATCACTCCGACCCATATCAGCCGTTGGATCTTGTGAAAAAGCGTGCTCGTCATGATGGACGGCCCAGATTTGGCCACGTCCACTAAATGACAAGATAGCGTTTTATGGGGATCCGCGCTGAGATGGACGACCCAGATGATGCCACGTACCTCGGAATCACCGAGCCGAAGCACCGACCCAACGAACCGAGGCACCGACCCTCCGAGCCGGGGTACCGGGTTACCGACCCTCGTATATGGCAAAAAATCGCTCCGACCCATATCAGTCGTTGGATCTTGTGAAAAAGCGCACTCGTCATGATGGACGGTCCAGATTTGGCCACGTCCACTAAACGACAAGATAGCGTTTTACGGGGATCCGCGCTGAGATGGACGGCTCAGATGATGCCACGTACCTCGGAACCGTCGAGCCGAGGCACTGGTCATCCGAACCGAGGCACCGACCCTCCGAGCCGGGGTACCGGGGTACCGAACCTCACATACGGCGAAAAAACGAGCCGAAGAACAGGGACCACACGATCTCTCCGAAAATCACGCTCTGCTCTGATCGAGGGCTCTGATGACGCCACGTCATAAATGAGTATTAAAAATCAATTTTTATTTATTTTAATCATTTTATTTATTTAAAAATTGCGAAAAAATTACTAAAAATTCGGGAAAATTCACTAGAAATTCTAGAAGGTAATTATGAATTCGGGGTAGTATTTTTGAACCCCTGGACGAACAATTACTGCCTAGAATGTATTGTGGAGGCCCCCGAACGACTGGTTAACACATCGCAAAATTAAAATAAATAATCCAAAAAAATAGATAAAGACCGTCGGATATTCAGAGATGCTTAAGAACCGGTTACAGCTTCAAAAATCACCTCACTACCCCCCTCAAGATTCAAAACCCTCCATCCGGACTCCGATACAACTCCGCTAGCCACCAAAACAGTTAAACTACTCCTCAAAGGCTGATCAAACCCAGTCTTTAGGAGTGGGGGGCTCGTGATATGGCTAAAAATGGGGTTAAATCGGAACCGTCCAGATGGGGCACGAATCTTGAAGCTCAGGGGTAAAACAGTAATTTCACCTACCGACGGGTCTGAAGCGGGTACTGGTTATCTTCCCCGAAGATCCACTTACCCGCAAACGGATCCACCTCAACCGGGTGCGGGTTTCAACCCGCAGCAAACCCGGTCCAGAAGGGATAGAATTAGGGTTTTTGATTCATATTAATCAACGGTCCTGATTCATGTCTATCCTTTCACTGGGGATTAGGGATCACATTCCTTATCTGTATACACAGGAATTACATGCCTAATCTGTTCCCTGAGATGCCAATAAATACCTCCCATCCATCTCCATTAAGAGGTAATCAATCTTTCACCAGTTTTGGCGCTCTTTCATAGTCTGCCAGATTACTGACTTGAGCGTCGGAGGGTGCGTCGCCGGGAACAACCCCGGTGTCTCGCACTTTTTGCAGGTGCACGGCAGGAACGACGATCGAGGCCCGACGGAACAGGTACACAGGTTTTTCTATTCAGTTTCCCCAAGAGTCCACAAGTTCTATCTGTTTGCCCCCCACACCAAATTTAGCGGCAACATAAAGTATCCTCCTCGTCAGGTGAACCTCACCGTCGAGACGATCCTCCCGAGATCGCTTAAACAACTCGGCTCGGCGCCGATCAGCCGAGGTGATAAGAGTCTGCTCGGCAATCTGAAAGGAGAAAGGGACAACATTGAAGTACTATATTGCCGAACCAAACACATAGACAAAATTTCGAAGTCAAAATATTTTTCATTCATTAAAAGCGGTGGCCAGTCCGCAAAAGGCATTACAATGCTCGGGAGAAAAAACAAAACGAAAACTACAAAAAACTTAACGAGGGGATCAGGGGTCCGCCTGCGTCGCCGCTTCGACCATGGGCGCATCGACAGATGGCCCCTCGATCCTCCCCTCGACCTGGCCGTCCGCCACAGGAGGGTCGGTCCCCTCCTCCTCCTCCTCACCTTCGGCCTCGTCGCCTTCGCCTTCCTCCTCCTCGTCGCCTGAAGGCGACCTTGGCCAAAGTCGGTAGCCGACCCGCTCGAAGCCAGGGATCCGTTCTTGGACATGATCGAGTTCCCTTTGATAAGATAGCTCCATGTTCTTGGACATGTGCTTCTTCGCCTCGGCCTCGGCCTCCTTCTCCACCTCGGCCCTGATCTTCGTCGCCAAGGCCTCCTTCTCTGCCTTCTCTTCGGCCAAGGACTTCATCGCCGCAGCCAGCTCCTCGGCGGCCTTGGCGGCCTTGGCAGACTCTGCCTCGAGGCGCCCCTTGGCTTTCTCCAGGTCGGCAACAAGGTCGGCCACCCGGACTTCCAAGGCCTTGGCTCGCCTCTGCTCGGCCTCGAGTTCCTTGACCGCCCTAACCTTTGCCGACCTGTCTTTGTCGCTGGCGGCCCTCAGCTCCTTCTCCTGCGCGGCGAACGTCTCGAGGAGGTGGCCGAAGTGGCAAGTGGCCTGCAAAGACAACTATCAGAGGGATGCGCAAGCCGAGCAACAAACTTAAAGAAATTCGCAAGAATACACTTACTGAAACGAGCGACCGAGCGACTTCATAGGTATCGTCGCCAACTGTCCCCGCCTTCAGCGCGGCTCTGTCCTTTGGGGTCGCCAAGTGCTTGACGACCTGCACTGACATCTGCGAGTTGCCGAGGAATCCGTCATGATTCCTCACCCGCCAGTTCGGCACAAACAACTGTTTGTGCTGCTCGGTCAGGATTTCCTCGGCTGCCTTAGTCAACGGAGGAGCCTCGAGCGCCAGCGCCGCGTTGACGTCAAAGGCCCCCTCAATCACGGCCGGGGCGACAGGGATCGAGGCCTCCTCGGCAACAACCACCTTCGAAGGCACCTCGGTAACCGGAGGAGGCGGGGTGGTGGTAGAAGCGATAGTGGGCTGCGGAGTCGACGAGGCAGCCTCGGTTGCCCTCTTCCTCTTTCTACCCCCGGCCAGCTTGGACCTATCGGCCATCATAGAGTTGAAATCAATCTTCATCGCTTCTGCATCGGACAACAAAAAACAAATCAGCAAGACGAACTAAAGACTTGAAAAACAAACATAAATGGGATGTCAGGAGCATACTCGGGTCGATGGGGCTTCGGCCGGACCCGAACAACACCTCCTCCGTCAACTCCCTCCAACTCAACAGCGGAAAGGCCATTATCTTCCTCGCCACCTCCTCCTCGGCCTCAGACAATCCAGGGTCAGCTCGCACAAATTTCGGCACCTCCACTTTCCACCGGGTCGGAATATGCCAAATCGCCTCACCCCTTATGATAAAATACTTCTCTTTCCAACCCTTAATTGAGTCAGGGTTTTCTATAATCCTAACACCCTTCCTCGGCCCCAAGTAGTACCGATACTCCGTCCTGTGCTGCCTGTTTATCCGATACAGGCCTCGGAAGACTGTCAAGTCCGGCACCACTTCGGCTCTGTGGCACTGAAGCAAGAAAGCATTCACGTGACGCCATGTGTTCGGCATGAATTGGGTCGGCACGAGGCAGAACCAGTCGAGGATCTGGAGGATAAAAGGATGCAGCGGAAAATGCAGTCCGGCGTTCAAGGAGTCGAAGTCGAACATGCACATGTCCGACGATGACAGCTTGGAATTCGCTCGCATGCTGGGGCCAGGGAGCATCAGTTTGTACTCCGGAGGGATGGCAAAGGCCTTTCTGATCCGAAGTAGATCCTTCTCAGATAACACCGAAATGAGCTCATCGGCTTCGGTGGGAAGGACCGGGTTAGGTTCCTCGACGATCTTCGACTTCCCATAGATAGCTTTCTCTAAAAGGTCGCCCTCGTACTGCCTGACACCCGAATGCCCAGACAGAACAGAGGGATATCGTCCCATCTCGGGAGCTTGCTTTGGGTTTTGCACGACCACCTCAACCACGGGGGATTGGGTCTCCACCCTCCTCTTCTTCTTCTCCTGCCTCGCCTCGGCTACAGACGGTTCGGCAACTTGTTTACCCTTTCTCCGGGTCTCCGACCTCCTCCTCTCCTCGGCACCATCATCGCCCGAGGACGAGGCCCCACTTCCCGAGTTCACTCGTGATATCTCTAGGTAAAAGGCTAAGACTAAGTAAACTGATCTTTGAAGTGACGTTTACGGTCGGAATGCGCTCACCGGAAATCGCCTGGCCCACGCGACAGCTAACAGCACCGCCTTGGAGCGAAAGTCGCCGCTAGCAGAGAACTTAGAGAGCAAAAGTAAACTTTTGGGAGTAAAAAAAGTAAGAAATGAGCTTGGGAGTGGGGGTGAGAACTTATAACCCCTAAAAAGTTGGGCCTTCTTGGGAAGCGTGAAAAGCCCACTAAGCCAAAGCGCCAAGCGGAAAGTTGCGACGCTTCGAAGAATGAAAAGGCTCCCCAAATCACTAAGTCCACAACTCGGCCACCGGTCTGCCGAACCAAGCTACTGAGTTTCTTCGGAACACCCAACTCAGCACCTCGGCCACCAGCCCTGATGCGCCGAGCCGAGATGACGAGGTACCGACCCTCGTATATGGAGAAAAATCAACCCGAGGCAAAGTCACCGTCGGATCTCTCCAAAATCCGCGACAGAATCTGATGGACGGTTCAGATTGCGCCACGCCCACAAAACGACAAGATAACGTTTTCTCGTGATCTGAACCCCATCCTCGTGATGCGCGCCATGATGAGCGGCCTAGATCCGGCCACGCATACCTTCCGAGCTGCCTGCCATCGGCTTGCCCAGCCGTGCTACCGAATAGCTCAGCCGAGCAGCCGAGCTACTAGGCACGGAAGGGTGGAACCCTCAAAGAGACATTTCCTTCAAAACAGTCAACTCAGCACCTCGGCCAAACAGCCCTGATGCGCCGAGCCGAGATGACGAGGTACCGACCCTCGTATATGGAGAAAAATCATCCCGAGGCGAAGTCACCGTCGGATCTCTCCAAAATCCACGACAGAATCTGATGGACGGTTCAGATTGCGCCACGCCCACAAAACGACAAGATAACGTTTTCTCGTGATCTGAACCCCATCCTCGGGATGCGCGCCATGATGAACGGCCCAGATCCGGCCACGCATACCTTCCGAGCTGCCTGCCATCGGCTTGCCCAGCCGAGCTACCGAACAGCTCAGCCGAGCAGCCGAGCTACTAGGCACGGAAGGGTGGAACCCTCAAAGAGACATTTCCTTCAAAACAGTCAACTCAGCACCTCGGCCAAACAGCCCTGATGCGCCGAGCCGAGATGACGAGGTACCGACCCTCGTATATGGAGAAAAATCATCCCGAGGCGAAGTCACCATCGGATCTCTCCAAAATTCGCGACAGAATCTGATGGACGGTTCAAATTGCGCCACGCCCACAAAACGACAAGATAACGTTTTCTCGTGATCTGAACCCCATCCTCGTGATGCGCGCCATGATGAACGGCCCAGATCCGGCCACGCGTACCTTCCAAGCTTCCTGCCATCGGCTTGCCCAGCCGAGCTACCGAACAGCTCAGCCGAGCAGCCGAGCTACTAAGCACGGAAGAGTGGAACCCTCAAGAGACATTTCCTTCAAAACAGCCAACTCAGCACCTCGGCCAAACAGCCCTGATGCGCCGAGCCGAGATGACGAGGTACCGACCCTCGCATATGGCAAAAAAGCACGCCGGCCCATATCAGCCGTTGGATCTTGTAAAAAAATGCACTCGTCATGATGGACGGCCCAGATCTTGCCACGTCCACTAAACGACAAGATAGCGTTTAATGGGGATCCACGCTGAGATGGACGCCCCAGATGATGCCACGTCCCTCGGATCCTCCGAACCGAGGCACCGACCCATCAAACCGGGGAATTGAATCTCCGAGCCGAGGTGCCGACCCTCGTATACGGCGAAAAAGTCTGCCGAAGAACAAGGAGCGTCTGATCATCCCGAAACACGTGCCCCGCATTGATCGAAGGCTCAGATGATGCCACGTACCTCGGACCCACCGAGCCGAGGCACTGACCTACCGAGCCGAGGCACTGACCTTACGAGTCGAAGCGCTGATCCTCCGAACCGACCCGAGCACCTCGTGAAGGGTAATGCCGAGCCGAGGTGACGAGGTACCGACCCTCGTATATGGCAAAAAAACATGCCGAGCTATATCAGCCGTTGGATCTTTTAGAAAAGCGCGCTCGTCATGATGGACGGCCCAGATCTTGCCACGTCCACTAAACGACAAGATAGCGTTTTATGGAGATCCACGCTGAGATGGACGGCCCAGATGATGCCACGTACCTCGGATCCTCCGAGCCGAAGCGCTGACCCACCGAGCCGAACACTCACCTTCCGAGCCGAGGCGCTGGCCCTCCGAGCCGAGGTGCCGAGGTACCGACCCTCGTATACGGCTAAAATGCTTGCCGAGGAGCAGGGACCGCCTGATCGTTCAGAAATTCGCGCTCCGCCCTGATCGATGGTCCAGATTTCGCCACGTCATAAATAAGTATTTAAAAATCGATTTTTATTTATTTAAATCGTTTTATTTATTTAAAAATTGCAAAAAATTGCTAAAAATTCGGGAAAATTAGCTATAAATTCTAGGAGAAAATTAAAAAATTGGGGGGATATTTTTGAACCCCCTAACGAACAATTATTGCCTAAAATATACGGCTAAGACCCCCGAACGACTAGCTAACACATCGCAAAATTAAATAAATAGCCCGAAAAGATAGATAAAAACTTGATACACCACATGACTTCAAAAAAGAAGAAGGAATTACCTTACCACCCACGGTCGGGATTCAAAAATGCCCATTCGGACTCCGATACAACTCCACTAGCCACTAAAACAGTCAAACTACTCCTCAAAGACTGATTGTCCTCAGCCTTTAGGAGTGGGGGGCTCGTGATATGGCTAAAAATAGGGGTTTAATCGAGACTGTCCAAATCGGGCACGAATCTTGAAGTCCGGGGGTAAGACAGTAATTTCACCTACAAACGGGTCAGAAACGGGTACTGGATCTCCTTCTCACAGATCCAATAACCCGCGAACGGATCCACCTCAACTGGGTGCGGGTTTCAACCCGCGACAAACCCTGTCCGACAGGGTAGAATTAGGGTTTTTGATTAATGTTAATCAACGGCCCTGATTCATATCTATCCTTTCACTGGGGATTAGGGATTACATTCCTTATCTATACACAAGGAATTACATGCCTAATATGTTCCCTAAGACGCCTATAAATACCCCCCACCCATCTCCATTAAGAGGTAATCAATCTTTTACCAGTTTTTGCGCTCTCTCATAGTCTTCCAGAGTACTGACTTGAGCGTCGGAGGGTGCGTCGCCGGGAACAACCCCGGTGTTTCGCACTTTTTGCAGGTGAAAGGCGGGAGCGACGATCAGACCCCGACGGAACAGGTATATAGGTTTACTATTCAGTTTCCCTAAGAATCCACAAATACTATCTGTTTGCCCCCACACCAAATTTAGCGGCAACACACATTTAGTCACAAATTATACTTTATTTTATGTAAATAATTCCCAAATTATTTTTAATAAGTCCCATATATTTTTATAAGAATAGTCATATTTTTTCCATAATTTTTTGATCACCAAAACATTCAAAAAAAATATTTTTTCATAACTGCCAAGACCAAGATTCGAACCCAGAACCACAGAGAAGACAGCCGAAGGCACAGGCTACTAGGCCACTTGCGCCAGCGGTATAGAAAGGTGCTAAGAGCATTAAATGCTCTCGGCCGCTGTTCTTATACATTTAAAAAGAAAAGAAACAAAGTATGGTGCCACAGGGATTCGAACCAGCAACCTTAGACCGATAGCCACTGTAGCGATCAGAGCCGTCCCGACCACTTGAGCTACGCGCTCAAGTTGTCACTAACGCAACTCAAATTTCATTTAAACCAATTCTCTTTGTTATTAAAACGTTTCGATGTTCAACTAGTCCTCATTTCACTTTGCTTTTATAAAAAATTTCTGTAAAATTCCAGATTGATTCTTCCTCACATAATTTACATACCAGTATGAAAAAAATAATTTTTGTAACAATTAAAAACATATTTTCATACAATTAATTCATATTCTACCACCACATTTCTTCATTTCGACATTTCCTAACAATTAACACTACTGATCCCTTTACTAGCAAACTTCACATTAATTCTCTATTTTTAATCTTTTACCAAACATACAAAATTATATCTTAATTCATTTATTTCAATGCCACACAAAGATTTATTCAAACACACAAAGTAGCATTATCAATCTACTAACTTTTTGTATATAATTTGTGATGTAGATAATGAAACTATCTTCAATAATGCATGGCCATAATTAATTCACTCACAATTTAGCCTTTAACAATAGAACAACATACAATTTCACATCCACATTTCAATCAATTTATAGGTCAATTTTATCAATCAAAAGTGTACTCTTATTAATATTTTTCATGCTTCATTCATTCAATTCAATCTAGCATGCATCCCTACTTAGAAACATAGAAAATTTACCCACCTTATATGGAGAGAAAAAATACAACTAGCAACCTCCTAGACGAATGTCCTTGCAAATGAATTGCTCCTCCTCCTAGATGCGCGCACACTAGAAAAAAATCCGAGCACTCCAAAGCCAACCCGAGCACTCCAAAGCCGACCCCTCTTCTCTTCTTGTTGCAAGCACAACTCCCACACACAACTCAATCTTTTAACTCACTAAAATGACTACTAGATAATGTAAGTGAACTATAGGTTTGGAAGAATTAATTTGCACAAGAACACTAGCCATGGGAGGGGGTATTTATACTAAAAATCTAGGAAAATGGAGGGCTAAGATTGAAGTAGGAGTTATGAACAAATGGCTTAGATTTAAGGAGGAGTTATACTAACCACCCACAATCAAGTAACCACTACACCATGATCCCACTCAAATTTTCCCATTCCCTCCAAAAGAAGCAATCCGGCCTAGCTTGGTGCATATTGCACGTGTACGTGCAATGCACGTGCAAGCATTTGCCTCCAAAAATTTGTACATTAAATTTTGTATAAAAATAAACTTTAATTTGTATTCTACATGACAAGTTGTATTTAAAAATAAATTAACTCATGGGCTTTAGTTTATGGGCCAAAATAATTATTATAAAAATAATAAATTAAATTAATTTTGGGCTTTTAAAAAGAAAAGGCTTTTTGTCTAATTGAAATAAGGCTTTATAAAAATAATTACAAGCACATATTTAAAAATATATACTCATCACAATGAAAATAATTATAAGATTTAATTCAACTAAAAATATTGCACGTGCACACTACGTGCAAAAATAAATAATTTTCATTAAATAAAAATCGGGGCATTACAGTATATTCAGGAAGTGGTGAGACTGCATGGTGTTCCTATCCGCATCGTATCTGACAGGGATACGAGATTCAGGTCCCAGTTCTGGGAGAGCCTTCAGAAGAGTTTGGGGATCAAGTTGAACTACAGCACCACATTTCACCCCCAGACTGATGGGCAGTCCGAAAGGATGATTCAAACACTGGAGGACATGGTGAGATCTTGTGCTCTGCAATTTAGAGGTTCTTGGGAGGACCATCTGCACCTGGTTCTCATACAACAACAGTTATCGGGCAAGTCTCAATGCAGCTCCGTTCGAGGCACTCTATGGTCGCAAATGTAGGTCACCAGTTTATTGGGATAACATTGGTGAGAGGAAACTTTTGGGGCCAGAGTTGATCACAAGGACGGTTGACGCGGTAGCTCTGATCAGGAAGCACTTGCAAGCTGCCCAGGATAAGCAGAGGAAATGGGCTGATTGTCATCGACGGCCTTTAGAGTTTGAGGTAGGCAATCATGTATTCCTGAAGTTATCACCAGGGAAGGGTGTTATTCGGTTTGGTGGTGGGGGTAAGCTGAGTCCCCGATTCATCGGCCCCTTTGATATTGTGGAACGTGTGGGCAAGGTGGCCTACAGACTCACACTACTGCCGGCTTTCTCTGGAGTCCATGACGTATTCCATGTCTCCTAGCTCAGGAAGTACGTCAGGGATGACACTCATGTGATTGACTACTCAGAGTTGTCTGTGAGGCCAGACTTATCTTGCGAAGTTATGCCAGTTTCTATTTTTGACAGACGTGAGAAAATACTGAAGAATAAAATTATCAAACTTATTTGTGTGTCATGGAATCCTCACTCACCCGGTGAGTCGACTTGGGAACTGGAGGAGGAAGTCTAGAAGAAGTTCCCTCATCTCTTTGAGTATGTTATTTTGTTTTTTCTTTTCTTTTTTTTTTCCTCTGGGTGTCCTACGATCCACCGATGTAAATTTTGAGGATGAAATACTTCCTGTGAGGTGGGTAGGATTTGTAACCCCTATTTCCGGTTGTACGGATTGTTTATTTTTCTTCTTGTATTTGTGTATTTTTCTTTTCTATTTTAATGTATTTTGAGTCTTGGGCTTGTTGTGAGCCTTTGTTGCAATTTATTATTCTATCAATATTATTAATCTTTATTTTGTAAGCCCATCTTATTCATTCCTTATTATCCATCTACATTACACCAAGCCCATGCTATTATTAACCCAAACCCAAAAACCCTCTAATCCACTCCTTATTGGATTCTAACCCAAACCAACATACCCAATTGCCCCTAACAGCCAATCCCAGATTTTCTCCCCCATTATCTCCCGTATCTTCTAACTACCCTACGTTTACCCTCCACTATTATCATTATTAAATACTCTCTCACTCTCACTCCCACATAATAGCCAAACCGCTTCATCTTCCCCAACTTTTCATCTCCCCCCACTGTTCAAACTTCCCAAACCCCTACACTGTGTAACCCAACCCTCCACCTTCCTCTTTCCCTAACCTCATCCTCGACCCCATCGACCTTCCATCGTCTTGCCCAGTCGCAGCCATCGATGAATCCATCCCGAAACCCCATCATTGTCATCCGCTCGCCTCCCCTCTCAGGACCACCGCTCTCAAAGCAACCGACGCTACACACCTTCCTCGCCGACTGCAAGCCCCCATCGTCCCTCCAGTCACCGCAACCACTTCCCTTCTCATCATTGCCACCTCGCTGATCACTCGTCGACTGAAGCAACCCATCTTCAATCTGTCGAGCAGCGCCTTCATCTTTCATGTCGCCCTTGCTCGCAGTCCCCACCAACCACCAAACACCAGCGTCGCCATCCCCCTTGGGTCGCGACCACCGCAGTGCACCACCTCCCTCGCCTTGCTGTTGTTGTTATCACTGTTCTTACCACTCTCGTTGTTGCATGCGTATGTCGCCGTCAAGATTCTCATCCCATTATTCTACTCACAATCGGATAATTGTCATCCAAAGGCAAGTCTACTTGAACTCACTCGTTATCTAGTTCAAGATTGTTGATCTTCGCAATTAGCTCTCTTTCAATGATCATATTGTTATAATGTATACCTTTTGTTGGGTATAACGAGGGTTTACAAGATATTCTCAACTTCGTACCAATATCCTTTGATTCAAACCCAAGCTTGTATGCACCCACAACATAAATAATTTGACTAGAAACTTGCATATATGAAATGTATGGTGATTTGAATGCGTGATGATCGATTGTGATCTTAAGATGATGTTGAATTTGCAAGTGTACAAAATCGCACAAGTAATATAGATAGATGAGTAGAGTGTCGAACCCACAGGGACTAGATATTTTACTGAGTACCGATATCGCTAGATGAATCACTATTTGGAAGATCGAATTTTATATGATAAAACAACTAAATTAACTTAATCTAATTTAAACTAACTAAATTGGTGAAGAGGGAGAGGGCTGTTAAACTATGAAGCTCTTGTACTTTGTTTAATGTTAAAAATAGTTCCAGGGCTCTTGGTTCACCTCGTTTATCACACACACAAATTATAATTCCTTATAAATAAAAATATTATTTTTCCAAATTGTCGACCAAAATCCTAAAGATATTAACCACTCTATCAACGTAGTCTAAAAATTATTCTCAATTAATCATTCGTCTATCCACCAAATTATTAATTGAGAAATTGGATTTCTTAACGGTCACGTCCTCCAATATACGGTCTTAATTTTTATTAATCACAAATAACCTGTTCGGTCTCTTTATGATTTAAATAATCATACAAATGTCTATCCACCATGTTGTACGCATAAATAATAAAAATTAAAACACAATCAGGAAAAATAAAGTAATGATGCGGATTTGAAATTTGTGTCCTTACAAAACTTGGCTACATAAAATATTTGGGTTTCATCTAAAAAATATTTAAAAAATATTTAAAGAAGAAGAAGAAGTCCACAAAAAGTATAATAAAACATATATATTGGACTCCTTCTCAAAAATACCGAACCCCGGAAGCTCTGAAAATGCGTCGAGCCGTCAGATCGCCACGTCACCTTGAGTCACTGTCAGCAGTCTGGACCTGTCACCTCTTGATTGCTGATGTATGCGGCTGTCTCTTTGAAATGGAAGAAGTCTTCAAGTATGCTACTTCTCTCTCCTTCTTTGGTTCAATGTCAGCACGCAAGAAGGAAAAGGGGGGAGTCACGTCAGCTTGGGTCCCGCGCGAGTCAGGGGCTACCAGCTGTCGGGTGCACTTCAAAAATTGCACTCGAAGAAGATGCAATCCCTACTGCCCGCACAGTATTGTTTGCCCTTGGAACTCGCGCACGTTCTCTCTCTCCCTTACTTTTTCTGTTCTTTTTCTTTTCTTTTCTTTTTGTGTTATTGTACAGCCGTCACCTCCTACTTTATCCCTTCTCCTTTGCTTTGTATTTATAGAGAACGAAGAGGAGTTTAGGGTTTGCACTTTTGCAGAAAAGTCCACACACTTTCTTTATTTCCTTCCTTTAATTGATCTGAATTTATTTATTTCTCTTTCTTTCTTTTCTGCCTTTTCTGCCCACCACGTGCTTCTGCATACACAAAATAATACCTGAAATTAGGATTTTTTAAATAAAATAAATTTAATTAGTTTAAAATTAATTAAACTAACTATAAATCAGATTAGCGTATAAAAATCCTTTTAAACATTATTTGTCGCAATTTTAACTCAACAAAACAATAAAATCGATAAATCAATTATTTTGCTTTGTTTGTTGATTTTTTCCACAATTCTTTACTTTTTGCATCAAAAATATTATTTCTTCAAAAATAATTAATTAAATGAAATCTTATAGAAATAAGATGAATTATAGATAATATCAGCGAAAACAAGCCATTTTAATAGGTAAATGAGTACAAATATTTGTATATAAATTAGACACATCAAATACCCCCAAACTTAAGATTTTGCTTGTCCTCGAGCAAAAAGTAGAATCATGAACAAGGGAATAATAATAGCAGGCTCAACCCATCACACTAAGAATTCTTATCATGCAAGCATCAAAATTACAATTAAAAATATAAACAATTGCAAATAAAGTAAAACTAAGCATACCCACTTTCTCCAGTGCAATTATTTATTCATAATTCCCAAAAAAAAAAAAAATCGCATTTGTCATGCAATTAATGTAATTATAGTATGCAACAACTCAATCTGTGATTATCCCTTCTCTCTACTACAAACCGAGTAGTAAACTAGAGTTTGTTTTTTTTTTTTTTTTTTTTTTTTTTTTTTTTTTTTTTTTTTCCAGTTCTCTTCTTTAAGTTGTCACTTGCCTTTTGACGCGAATGCAAAACATTTGTGATGAATTCACCCGGTTACTCAACAAGTCACAAACTTAAAGTGCTTTGCATACTCATATTTCAAGTTGCTGTTCTACGTAAGTGTAGACATTTGTGATGAATACCCCTAGTTACTAAGCAACTCAAAACATTGGAGTAGATTGACTTTATTCATATTAATTTTTTTTTTCATTATTACTCTATTTACTTAAACTCTGTTTAGGACTAGATTAAAGGGGATAATCACAAGAAAAAGCATCACATTTGTCTTTTCTGTATAATAGCATGACCCACACAATTTTGTAAGGAATTTTGAAACTCAATAATCCTAAAGTAAATAAGTATGCTTAATATTGCTTTATAAAAAAATCGCATTTGTCATGCAATTAATGTAATTATAGTATGCAACAACTCAATCTGTGATTATCCCTTCTCTCTACTACAAACCGAGTAGTAAACTAGAGTTTTTTTTTTTTTTTTTTTTTTTTTTTTTTTTTTTTTTTTTTTTTTTCAGTTCTCTTCTTTAAGTTGTCACTTGCCTTTTGACGCGAATGCAAAACATTTGTGATGAATTCACCCGGTTACTCAACAAGTCACAAACTTAAAGTGCTTTGCATACTCATATTTCAAGTTGCTGTTCTACGTAAGTGTAGACATTTGTGATGAATACCCCTAGTTACTAAGCAACTCAAAACATTGGAGTAGATTGACTTTATTCATATTAATTTTTTTTTTCATTATTACTCTATTTACTTAAACTCTGTTTAGGACTAGATTAAAGGGGATAATCACAAGAAAAAGCATCACATTTGTCTTTTCTGTATAATAGCATGACCCACACAATTTTGTAAGGAATTTTGAAACTCAATAATCCTAAAGTAAATAAGTATGCTTAATATTGCTTTATAAAAAAAAATTGTTTATACCAAAAAAAATTGTCTTTTATGCTTATCACAATAAAGAACTCAAAAGTGTAATGGTGAGCCTAATTGAAATCCTTTTTAAAAATTTTGTTTTTCTTTTCTAAAATAATAAAAATAAATTTGTAAACCTTCCCCCCAAACTTAAATATCACATTGTCCTCAATGGGAAAGGAAAAGAAAAACAAAAAGAATGCAAAAAGTTTAGAATATCTCCCCTGATTCGTCTTTAAATTTCTGCACGCGCAGTGTTCAGTATTTTGGCGATATCTGGAGCTGTAGATGTCGAAATGGGCTGAATTTTTTTTTGCTGGAAAGCTAAGACAATTGTCTACAACTTCTATTTGAATCACTTTTCCAGATTTTGACTCCAAACTGCTCAAAAACAGCCATCAATGCAGGTGTTCAAAACAGATCCGCCCGGCGACTTTCAAAATTGATGCAATCCTACAAAATAAAATCAAAAATTAAAATAAAATAAACTAAAAGATAAATAAAAACTGAATGCAATAAAATAAAACATGGGTTGCCTCCCAAGAAGCGCTAAGTTTTAAGTCTTCAGCCAGACATGGAGGTGAGATGGTTAAGTAACGCCAAGATCCAACAACATTAGCACATCTTTTCTAATTTTTCTCTTCAGATGTGGATCAGGTTCAAGTTCCAATTTGAGGCGTTTCCTTTTAGATGATGTTGTCTTTGATTCCCCCACCTTTTTGAATTTATGCTGCAAAAATGAATAAATAGAAGGTTCAGCATTCAAGTACATAACATTTTCAAAAATATTTTCCTTTTCAGGTTCAAAATTTGTTGAATCTGTTGGACATACTTCAATTGGTGATTTTTCAAATTTTGCCTTATGTTTCTCGCCCATAATCAAATGAGTTTCACTTACTTGAATCGATGACTGTTCTTCGGGAGGAATATTTATGGAATTAAAAACATCATACATTACTTGCTCATGCTGAATTTGCTCCTCCACAATTTGTTCAATCTCACTTTGCTTTTCAACCACATTATGTTCTTCATTTTCTTCTTGTGGTTGCTCAATTGTCCTCCCACTTCCTAATGTTATAGCCTCAACATGCTCATTGGGATTGACAACTGTGTTGCTTTGCAATGTTCTTGCAGTTTTGTCATTAATAATATTTAAAAATTGACTAATTTGTACCTCAAGATTGTGAATGGAAGCCGAAGTTGAATTTGCAACATTTTGAATTGCCAAATCTGTCTTTTGCATGTAGTGCATAAACATGTCTTCAAGTGTCGGCTTCTTTTCTTCCTGTGAAAAATTTTGAGGGTGTATAACTGCTTCTTGATTGTTGTTCCATGAAAAATTGGGGGCGTTTCTCCATTCTTGATTGTATGTGTTTGCATGATGATTATTTTGCATTTGAAAGTTTGACACAAAATTTTCTTGTATAGCATTTGATGGAGCAAAAGGGTTTCCCACTTGACAATCTGAACTTGAATGATTTCCTACACAAAGATCACAAATCATATTAGAATGAATAGCATTAAAATTCATATTTTCTACTTGTTTAGAAAAAATATCATTTTTTGCATTTAAAGTAGAAAAAGGATCAAGTTCAAAAATTCCAGCCACTTTTCTTGGCATCGTTCTCTCTGAAGACCACTGGTAATGATTTGATGCCATCTCCTCTAAAAGATCATAGGCTGCTGTGTAAGTTTTGCTCATCAGCGCACCACCTGCTGCTGTGTCAACCATAGATCTATGTATAACTCCCAAACCATTATAAAATATTTGCATTTGCAGCCATTTTGGTAGTTCATGATGAGGACACTTTCTTAATAACTCTTTAAACCTTTTCCATGCATCATACAAAGACTCGGTCTCAAATTGAGTAAATGTGCAAATATCATTTCTTAGCCTTGCGGTCTTTGCTGGTGAAAAATACTTGGCTAGAAACTTTTGTGCAAGTACCTCCCAAGTAGTAATACTACCGGGTGGTAAATAATGTAGCCAAGCCTTCGCCTTATCTCGTAGGGAAAAAGAAAAGAGTCTCAGTCTAATTGCATCGTCTGATACACCATTGTGCTTGAAAGTGTCACAAATTTCTAAAAAATCTGCAATGTGAGCGTATGGATCCTCGTGTGGTAGTCCCCAAAATTGAAGAGTCTGTTGAATCATTAGAATCATCGCCGGTTTAATTTTAAAATCGTTAGCTTCAATAATCGGCTTCTTTATGCTTGACTCATAAATTGAGGGCATAGCATAGTCTCTCAAAGGCCTATTTTCATCGTTCGCCATGGCAATGTACGTGTATATCCTGAAATGTACGTATCGAAAAAGAAGAAAAAAATAGAAAAACTAAAAAAAACTAAAATAAGAAAACAAAAAAAATAAAAGTTAGTCAAAAGAAAATAAAAGATGTAAAATAATAATAAAATAAAAATAATTACAAAAAATCCAAATTAGCAATAATCTAGCAATTTTCAATATCAATAAAAGAATAACTAGTCCCCGGCAACGGCGCCAAAAACTTGATGTTGAATTTGCAAGTGTACAAAATCGCACAAGTAATATAGATAGATGAGTAGAGTGTCGAACCCACAGGGACTAGATATTTTACTGAGTACCGATATCGCTAGATGAATCACTATTTGGAAGATCGAATTTTATATGATAAAACAACTAAATTAACTTAATCTAATTTAAACTAACTAAATTGGTGAAGAGGGAGAGGGCTGTTAAACTATGAAGCTCTTGTACTTTGTTTAATGTTAAAAATAGTTCCAGGGCTCTTGGTTCACCTCGTTTATCACACACACAAATTATAATTCCTTATAAATAAAAATATTATTTTTCCAAATTGTCGACCAAAATCCTAAAGATATTAACCACTCTATCAACGTAGTCTAAAAATTATTCTCAATTAATCATTCGTCTATCCACCAAATTATTAATTGAGAAATTGGATTTCTTAACGGTCACGTCCTCCAATATACGGTCTTAATTTTTATTAATCACAAATAACCTGTTCGGTCTCTTTATGATTTAAATAATCATACAAATGTCTATCCACCATGTTGTACGCATAAATAATAAAAATTAAAACACAATCAGGAAAAATAAAGTAATGATGCGGATTTGAAATTTGTGTCCTTACAAAACTTGGCTACATAAAATATTTGGGTTTCATCTAAAAAATATTTAAAAAATATTTAAAGAAGAAGAAGAAGTCCACAAAAAGTATAATAAAACATATATATTGGACTCCTCAAAAATACCGAACCCCGGAAGCTCTGAAAACGCGTCGAGCCGTCAGATCGCCACGTCACCTTGAGTCGCTGTCAGCAGTCTGGACCTGTCACCTCTTGATTGCTGATGTATGCGGCTGTCTCTTTGAAATGGAAGAAGTCTTCAAGTATGCTACTTCTCTCTCCTTCTTTGGTTCAATGTCAGCACGCAAGAAGGAAAAGGGGGGAGTCACGTCAGCTTGGGTCCCGCGCGAGTCAGGGGCTACCAGCTGTCGGGTGCACTTCAAAAATTGCACTTGAAGAAGATGCAATCCCTACTGCCCGCACAGTATTGTTTGCCCTTGGAACTCGCGCACGTTCTCTCTCTCCCTTACTTTTTCTGTTCTTTTTTTTTTCTTTTCTTTTTTTGTTATTGTACAGCCGCCACCTCCTACTTTATCCCTTCTCCTTTGCTTTGTATTTATAGAGAACGAAGAGGAGTTTAGGGTTTGCACTTTTGCAGAAAAGTCCACACACTTTCTTTATTTCCTTCCTTTAATTGATCTGAATTTATTTATTTCTCTTTCTTTCTTTTCTGCCTTTTCTGCCCACCACGTGCTTCTGCATACACAAAATAATACCTGAAATTAGGATTTTTTAAATAAAATAAATTTAATTAGTTTAAAATTAATTAAACTAACTATAAATCAGATTAGCGTATAAAAATCCTTTTAAACATTATTTGTCGCAATTTTAACTCAACAAAACAATAAAATCGATAAATCAATTATTTTGCTTTGTTTGTTGATTTTTTCCACAATTCTTTACTTTTTGCATCAAAAATATTATTTCTTCAAAAATAATTAATTAAATGAAATCTTATAGAAATAAGATGAATTATAGACAATATCAGCGAAAACAAGCCATTTTAATAGGTAAATGAGTACAAATATTTGTATATAAATTAGACACATCATAAGACTTGAATCGTAACATGATAATTTGACCTTTTGTACTATAGAAATTCATCTTAAATTGCTGCATATAATGTTAATGCATTCCATGATATAGGAGCATGTAGATTGTTCATTATGACGATTACATATGATTACATTTCATCATTTTCTGCCGCCTGTGCTATGTTGTACTGAGATTACGACCCTGTTACTATTAAAATCAGCTAGAACTATATAAAAAGAAATTTTAGCTTAATGAATCTAGTTTCCAGAACATCTTACGGATACAGATTCTGATTCGTGAGCTGTTAGATATCACACTTTTTGTCACTACTGGTTGTGTATTTACCGATTTGCTGTTTAGTGTAACATCGACACAACTTCTAATTAAAGTACAGTATTAACAGTAGAATAATGACATGAAATTCTCCAGAAAATTAATAGACATGCTTAGGGTTCACTTTATAATTTTTATAGATTTTTGTTTTGAATTTACACCTTGATTTTTACACGTAAAGATTTGACTCTAGACTGTTGTCAGAACCTTTAATCTGTAAAGAATAGAGTAATCGACCTAGCTATAATCAGAACCAATTGAAACTTACTGAATATAAGTTGTAGCCCTATGAGACTGGAAGCTAGAACATCTGACAGATTTGTGATCCCACTCCCGGATTACAAGATATTCAAGTTTTATCACTGCAATGTCAAGATTTCAGATTCACTGCTTTATGGGTACGTTATAATGTTCGATCAATAGAAATAGCAAGACAAATTAAGAATTAAGGTCTGGGATTTACAAGCATGATAGTAGAAAATCCCAGGGAATAGATTATAATTTTGTGAGATTCTTAATTAAGTTTTTACATTGAATCACACATATAATGCTCTCACTCTGAGTTGCTGTCTAAACAGTAGACCTGTTAATAAATCGACTAGTAGACACTCACTGTAGTTTTTATATATTGTGTGTAAATGCATTGGAACCAGAAGGGAATCTAGTTTCTAGAATTCCTGACGGATCCAGATTTACTTTCCTGTAGTAGCGGGAAAGTTCACTTTTGCACAGCAAAGTCTTGCTATCCAGAATGTGGTCTTTCGGAGCATTGCGTGTAAATATGTTAACCTTGCATTTAGTGAATGAGAATCATATATATATCATGCATCGCATCATTTTGTTGCATCCTTATCATTACCTTGACACTCTTATACACACTTGTATGATCATGATTGACATAATAAAATTTTAACAAGCTGGGATAATAAGGGTTGACTTTGTAGTGGATAATCTCAGAAACTGTACTCGGTAAAGACCTTATCGTTATATTATATTTTCATGGAAGGAGGAGTATCGATTGTAAATTATTGATTGTAAATTATTGTTATCGATGCCGAGTACACGCTCTGTAGATCCCACCACTATAGTCTAAATGAATACTGGTTGTATGCATCGAACCTGTGGTATGGGACATAGTAGTACGTGCATTAGTTAGGCTAAATACTAATAGACTAGATTGACACTTGCGTCCTTGATCATGACTATTGATATTGACATTGTTTATCGATTATTGTTATTGAAAATTGCATTGCTAAATCTAAACTGTAGATCAACCATTGTTATTTGTTATTGATTTTGTTATAGCTTCCTATTCCTTGATGTAACATGTTCCTTTACTCTCTGTTTTCACTACTTGATGTTCGTACTTGCTCTAACGGACATTTCCCCCCAACTCTAGATGATCAAACTACAGGTGTACAAGGAGAATTGCCTGAAGGTCTTGGTGAGCAATTCTTCTAGGATGAAAGCTGGAGCAGTACCTAAAATAAATTATTTCCTGCATGTTTATTTCGTACTTGCATTATTACTTTGTTGAACTTTGTTTTCCGGGCTTGTTGTCCCGAAGTTGTTTATTTCCAGTTGTTGGTTATTACTTTGGACTATTGCATGTTTTATCATAGTATCTTTGTTTATGTGATTATGCTTTTCCTGCGTGGTTGTGATTATTCTTTTCATGTTGTTGAGTTAAGATTGGTACATCTTATGGATGATGTTAATATTCTTTGCTTGACCTTCGTCACGGACTCGTATTCCCGTATTTTGGGAAGCGGGCCATGTCAACTATGCCATTATTTTGTACTAGTTTTTACCATTTTTAATGTTTTAATACTTAGCCTATACTACTTCGACTTTACTATTTGTAACACACACACATTTTAATTTCCTTATTGTTTATACCTATTTCTATATTTATCCTATATACATTATTTCATTTTTCTATATTATTGATGTTTACTATTAACTATTTTGCTATCTTCTTATTACTATTTTGTATATATACTATAACTTTACATTTGTTAGCATTCTTGTATTTTTATACCACTACACATACGATGCACGTCTTAATAAATCCTTTAAAACAAAACAATGATGTAGTGAGGACTCGAACCTTAAACCTCCTTCATATTAGTTATGTACGTCCATCACACGCGTTGATAAATTGACAAATGACACTAAGGCCTTCTCCCATTATAATATTAGAGATTTTTATTTTATTACTAACTCATCTTATATTTGGTGGCTACTCATGTAATATGGCTTTTATTATTTGTACTTTTATTTACTATTTACATTTTATTTCTATGAAATTAATATTATATATTATTTCAATAATATCTTGTTACTTTTACTTTTGTTTCTCCGGTTACTTATAGATTTCATATTTATAATATTGTTGCCTTTACGATTAATTATAATACTATATACTAGTTTCTTGCTCTACCTGACAATTTGAAAATATTTTGATATATACCCAGTAGTATTCTATTTTTAAATCGTATATATAGTTATTGTATTTACTTTACGAATTATTTTATGATATTAACTTGATATACAAAATTAATTTTATCTTATATTATTTATACTTTTAACTTAATTTCATGCTCATATATTTTTCAAACCCTTTTCTCTTAAATTGCAACTTCATTTTTATCTCGTAATATAAATACTACTAGTTTAGTTTATGATTTTAATCATTTTATTCTTCCCGTTTTTCTTTAATTAACTTCTCTTTCCGTAAATTTTTTCAAATTTATATTAGCTAATGCTAACTACCTTTTAAATTTTTATGATTTTGTCAATTATTTATCGGTTTGTTTTACGTCTCGATATTTTGTTATCATACTGCTCTCTATATTATCATTACTTTTAGCTACCTAATATTCCTTTAAACTCTTGATATATTTTCAAATTTTTTGTACTGCATTATAATTTATCTATAATATATCAATGCTTTCATCTTTTGCACTTACACTCTTCTTCCTTGCTTATTTATTTTCATACTTCCATTTTATTTTGTTTTATTTTACTTTTTTTCATATTACTTCTTACTACTTTTATTATTTGTTACTATACTTATTTCTAAGCATCTATTTTATTATGCTTTTCTTTTCCTTTTCAATTTACCCTATTGTTTTTCTAATACTTTCGTGTTTCATTCTTATTCACTTTGATACTCCTAGTTTCCTCACAAAAGTCTGTTTTATTTTCCACATTACGTATTTTTATACTACAATTATTTTCTTAGTATTGACAACTTTTCTATGTACAATAATAAATTTTTTCTTTGGTGTGTACAAGATACAACTCTTACCCAAGTAAGTTCTAAGGACAGAACTATTCTAATGGGAGGAGACTGTAACACACCACAAAATTGGCTTATGACAATTTTGCCCACGGGTGTTACGCACATGTATTTTGTACTGTTACGAGTAATATCCGTAACATTATAAAATAAATATTTTTTCTGTATGTTATATTTCGGTCGCTCAAACCTATTTTTTTATTTAAATATTTATTGTTATGTGTGACGCACGTGTTTTTCTTATGCACGTGTTTTCTTATTTTAATTCTATTTTTCACGTGCATGGCACGCAAAATTTTGTGCACATGTTGATTCCTAAAATTTTCTTGAGTTATGAATTTATCTTTTCATTTTCTAGCGACAATTGCGTGATTTATTTTAATTAAAATCAACTACGCTTAAATCCATTTTTGTAGCCTACTAAAACTAATTACAAATTAAAAGCCCATGATGATTTTTGTGTGCACTTAAATGTTCATTTAAAATTTAGTTAGGTTGGTACACTTACCATGTGTAACACACCCATCTAACTTAATAAAAACTAATTATAAAATTTGTATGAAAGAGTGTACACACACATTTGATGCACGTGCACGTGCTTTGTGCACAGTAGGAGTGTTGGGCGGCCAAACATGAGAGTGAGGGACAGTGGGGTGAGTTGTGGAGTAGTGGAGAGTTATTTTCGGAAGTGGGGAGTGATTTTAACCACTCATTCTTCCTATAAATAGCTCTCCCCTTTTGTCAAGAACAACACTAGAGTCAAAACAAAAAAAAACCAGAGAGAAAGAAGGAGTAGAGCTTGCGGTTTTGCTAAGGAGGAGGCCGGCCATCTTTTTGGGGGAGCTTTTAGAGAGTTTTTTTAGGGGTCCTACTACTAGGAATTCTACATTTGAGGTGTGTGCCTCTTTAATTTCTAATTTAGTTATTTTGATGCAAAAAATTGTTAGATGATTGCTATGTGTGTCTAGAATGTAATTGGTAAATTAATTTGAGAATGAATGCATGCTAGAATAGATAAATAGATGAAAATAAAAAACATAGAAATTAATTTGTCATGCTTCTAAAATAAATATGCATAAGATTTCTTGTGTTTTAATATCATGTGTGTTTGCTCATGTATGTTAATTTATGAATGTTGATTCATATTTGATTTTGCTACACCATGAATAAATTGTATATGTAAAATTGAGAATTCATAACAATTTGCAAAATTGAGGAATTTATGTTAGAACTGCATGTAGATTGGGGGTATGGGTATATTTGCTAATAATAAATGGTAAGGCATTCATGCCAATCTTATGAGTTTAAAACAAATTGTAGTCTAATTTGAATCAATGAGGAACTAAAATGTAAAAGTTAAAGATAACACTATCTAAATTAATTTGAATAATTTCCAAGTTAAAATATATTAAATTAGAGAGATTTTTTATTCTGGAAATTTTAGAGGTGTTGTGTATAGTAATGATTCTGAAAATAATGAAAGAAGAAAAAAATTGAAGTTATATGATTAGATAAAAAATAATCCAGAAACAGAGAGTGGGTATAAAAATAATTTAATAGACTTATAATTAGAATTGATGCTTGGACTTCTTGGTTGGCACGTGAGCATAAGGGGGTTTTGCGCCTCTGGGTTGTGCAGGTTCGAGTCTTGGGAGGCTCTGTTCTTTTTTGAAAATTTTCAATTTTTATATAATAATAGTAGCTTGTATATGTAAACAATTGAAGTGGATTTTTTTTCACCAAAAGAGAGTTTGCATATTGGTTGTTGGGTGCATTGGGTTGCAACCTGGGTTGTTTTGCACCTGGGTTTGAATCCGGCTGTGTACATTATACTTTTTTTATTTTATTTTAATGGTTTTCCATGTTTTAAATTTGGAAAAAATTATAGAATTATCTTAGAATACTACTAGAATCTTGAGAAATAATTCTACACTATTATATGCTATATTTTGGGGATAAAATGAATAGCAATTGATTTGAATAAGAGATATCTTACTTCGGAATAGAATTATATTATGAGATTTAAAAGGTGAATTAAGGAGAAAATTTTGGGATTAAGTTGAAAATAAAATAAATACTAATTTACATTTGATTAAGAAGGGAATTTTGATTATTTTGACTAGAGATATCCTAAAAATTATATCATTTGAATTAAACTCGATCTAGAATTAATTTGAGTTTGTTAAAGAATAAAATTGGAAGTTGAATATTATATTGTTTAGAAAAGAATCTATTGAATGTAACTACAACTTCATTGAGAATCCTATGAGAAGGGGGTGAATAAACTATCTATTTTCATATAGAGAATGTTTAAGTTGAAATGTTGGATAAGACTACGAAACTAGTTATACAATAACTGAGTTGTGTGAACAAAGGAATAATTGGATATTTGAATGAATGAAATTTCAAAATGTGAATAAAGAGGGTATGAATAAACCATAATGTTGTGAACATGAATTATGCTAATTCTAGAGGCTAAGTGAGACCCAAAGTACCGGCAAAGTGATGAAAGTATTTATTGAAATTTGAGAAGTGATCAATATGGGCTATCGTTCTCGGTATATTGTTTATGTCCGGTAGGAGGGTAAGCTAGCTCTAGGCAGTATTATTATTCATATTTAAACTTAAGGGTAGGCACTAGAAGAAGATGAGATAAAACCTAGGCAAACGTAAGTGGGGCATTTCTATATAGTCGGGCGGCGTACTCCGGGACTGTAATTGCTCTGCATCCAGTCAGGCGGTGTACCTCGGGACTGTGATGCGGAACGAGACGAGCCTCAGCTAAATCTGAAATTATGAATGATCGGGCGGTGTACTCCAGGATCATGAATTGTCGGGCAGATGGGAGGCGGATCTCTTATATTCCGGGGCTAGAGCGGCACTTGCGGGATGTCCGCATGAGGTGGATTCTGTATAGTCGGGTGGTGTATTCTGGGGCTGGAATTCATACTTGTGGGATGTCTGAACCTTGTTTTTGTCACCGAGTAGGATTTCATGGCGAGGGATTGAACCCTATAATGTGGAGTACGTATGGGCTTGCCCTTGGACCTATGTAGTATGGGATGCATAGAATCCGAACAAGTATGCATTTGTGTCATCGTAGTGTAAATATCTGTATTAGGCATTAAGTCCTATCTTACACTGACACGACTAGGATAGTCACCTATCCTGTTTGCATTCAAGTTTGTATTTGCTAAATTAAATAATCGATGTATTATAGCATTGCGTCAGTTGTATGCAACTGACGTGCCCACAGTTTCCTAGTTGCAGTATTGAACTTGGCATGAACTTGAAGTCACTATGATGAATTGTTACCGGACTGAAGAATTTTTATTTTCGTAGAATTTATTGTATTCATTTATTCCGGTTGTACTGTTGTAAAGAACATTGTTGTAAGAAAAAAATTTAAATTTCTTATAAATTTGTACAAAGTTAAAGTAAAAGATCTTGTATTTGCTACGAATTATCTGTGTTTGGAATTCGGGGTGTTACAAATCTGCGGTGGTCGGAGTGGTCGAAAGGGAGACAGTGTAAGAAATGGGAAAAAATGTAAAAAAAGATGTAAGAAAATGGAAAGAAGAGATATTAACTAGACATGGTTGTTTTTTTTTGTATTTTCACACTCTTTCTGTTAAAAAATTAACAAATATTTACTGCATGTGCTTTTTTGTCCATTTTTTAAAACTTTGGGTGATATTTGGGTATTATAAAAAGTTTGGGTGCCATTTGATAATTATGATAAACTTTGCATGTCATTTCGTCCTTGCCCCTTTAGTAATTGGCTCCAAAAATTTTGGAGGAAGGAACGGGTGTTTGACGCTTAGCATGAACTCATTTCGGATCTCTCAAAAGCAAAAGAGACGGGGCTTTCTTGACCCACCTGAATGTGAATTTTTTGCCGTACTAGGCCACTTTTTGATAGTATTTGCGTTTTTAGGCCAGGTCTCAATCTATTAGCGTTCGTGGGCTAGCCACTGCCACGTCAGCAGCGGCCGCTATTGGGAATAGCGGCCTCTTCATATCCACCAAATTTGTACTCCCACACTTGGTAGAGTAGGAGGGATTGGGCTGAGTATGTGTAAAGAATGTCACTAATGCCACTAGCGACCTCCTCCAACTGGGGTCGCTATTCCCAATAGCGACCATAGTGGTAGGCTATTATGAGTCACATTCACATAAGCTGATTTGGCAAACAGCATAATTGCTAATATCAATCGCGACCTATCATACCTGTGGTCGCGATTGGTAATCGCGACCTTAGTATAAACATCACAGAGGATAAGCTGATTTGGCAAATAGCATAATCGCTAATGTCAATCGCGACCTATCATAACTGTGGTCGCGATTGGTAATCGCGACCTTAGTATAAACATCACAGAGGTTAAGCTGATTTGGCAAACAGCATAATCGCTAATTTCAATCGCGACCTATCATACCTGTGGTCGCGATTACCAATCGCGACCTTAGTATAAACATCCAAGACTCATAGTTAGAAACATTTGGGGGCCCATCTGAGGTCGCGATTGCCACTAGCGACCTCAGTTAGAAGAGGTCGCTAGTGCCAATAGCGACCTCTTCATTTCCTGATCCCCTTCGTACACAGCCAAGTGTGGGGGCACAAAATTGGTATCTATGAAGAGGCCGCTATTCCCAATAGCGGCCGCTATTCCCAATAGCGGCCGCTGCTGACGTGGCAGAGGCTAGCCCACGAATGCCTAATAGTTTGGGACCTGGCCTAAAAACGCAAATACTATCAAAAGGTGGCCTAGTAGGGCAAAAAATTCCCTGAATGTTTGAATTTACACTTTCAATTGCAATTGCAACTTGCATTTGAAATCTACCAAACACTGCCTTAGTCACCACACTCCACATACCATGTGTAAAATACATGCTCATTAAAGTTTTTATTCTTTTTTCTTTTTTTGGAACAACGTCGTAGTCACTCACGCAAACTGCACCACACTCACTTCTCATAATTAGGGAATTATGCATGTGGGTTTAAAGTTTGAACACTCGATATTAAGGCTGGCTACAGGCCGGGTTTGGGCTGGACTTATACAAGCCCGAGCCCGAAATTATTTCTTGGATCCAAGTCTAAAACTCCGGCCCTACCCGACCTGAATAAAACAAAAAGGCAGGCCCAACCTGATTCCAAACTTCATGAACCTTTTGCAGAAAACATCAAACAACAAGTATGTTCTATCCAGTGTTTGGTACAGATTCATGAACCTTTTGTAGAAAACATCTAACAACTTCATGAACCTTTTGCAGAAAACATCTAACATCAAGTATGTTTTATCCAGTGTTTGTTACAGATTCTAAAAAAAATCCTCTCAGGTCCCATGAACTATTGGAGAATTACACATGTAGATTCAAGATTTTCCACTTTTTCGCTCACCATTCATACATTGCACAGTCCATTGGACAAAGATACTATTATCTGACAGTAGAACATAATCTGTCAGTTTTGATTTATTCAAACATTTTTCCTTTTTATTATATCATTACATTTTTCAATCAACATAGAATTTTGAAGCCCACAGGTTCATATTAAAGGCGGCTTGCTTTACTCAACGTTGCTGGTTTGAAGCTTGCAATTCCAGTGACTTCCCTTGCCGCTACCAAACTATTCATATCGTATGTTCCTTCATATGTGTATAGTGGCTCAATCACAGAATGCCTGCAATTGCAATATAGACTTAGAAGCAAGTTCTGTATGGAAACAAAAAGTAATAGATATAGCACGAACAATTTTCTGAATTAATGAACAAATTCTCCTTCATTATTCGACCCTTTGATGCATGATGAACAGAAAATTCGGAGCCCTCTATAAATACAAGAGAAACCAGAAGACAAGAACTTGAACCTTTGCCACTAGATAGTCGAATAATATTCCGTTTCCACCCATTAATTCACTATCTAGAGAAACCGACTCCTTTGCTAAGTTATGAGTTGTCACGCCCCGCTTCCCAAAATACAGAAATACAGGCACACAACTAAGGCCCGGATATGAGTATACCAACTCATATCATCCATAAGTTGTACAATACCCGTAAGCTCAACAATACTATAATAATCACATCAACAAGAATATAATAAATAACCAATATCTGAGATACAAGAACTTACAAAATATTCGAGAATATATAATGTGGTAAATAGTTCGCCAAGTTCCTTCAGTAGCCCATCCTCGGTACATGTATAAACATTAACTAAAAAAATTGGAGAGTACCCGTTGGAGCAAGCTTCGGACGGCAAGAAGTAACAAGCAGTAAAACTCACAATTCAACTTCACTTATCTTCTAATTGAAGCAATAAAACATGATATAGCAAGAAACAATGAACTGGGGTGATGTAATCATGTACATCACAAATAAGGACAATGAGTTGCAATCATATCGGTGAGGTTTAATCGACTAGTATGCAATAGTCAATAAACAATAGTCGGTGATCAATAATACAATGATCGATAATAATAAACAATGATTAATATTGCAAGTGTCGATGCTCAGTGTCAATTTTAAGTCTATCAATCTTTTATTAACATATCTAATGCACACAATCATGTGTCTCATACCACAGGTTCGGGTCATACAATCAAGTGAATGTTTAGACTCTAGTGGTAGACTCTACATGGTCATGTACTCGGGTCTTACAATAATAATGACCAATAACCGATGACCAATACACGATAATCGGGATACTGTAGTCAGTAATCCAAAATTAATTGATAACCAATAAACATTAACATGATCAATAACAATGACCAATACGGTAAATACAGGCCCTCTTCTGAGTATACTCTCCTATATTGTCCACTACTAAGTCGTATCCTTATTACCCCGGCTTGTTATTATTTTATTATAATTAAACATGAACATGCAATCGATGGAATGGGTGTTAAGAACAATATCAAGGAGGTATCAAGAGTTATTCAATGCGTGATGTACTAGTTCAATTCATTAATTGTGAAGAATAAACATTTAAAAACATGAAAATACAATTCTGGACAAACGTTGTTGTACGAAAACTGACTTTTCCGCTCCACAGGAAAGCAAATCAAGTTATGTCAGGGATTCCAAAAAAATATACTACCTACCAGTTCCAACGCATATTCACACGACCATTTCAATTACAGTAGCTAGGTCTATCAGTCAGTTCATTACAGGTCTAACGTTCAGGCAGCAAGTCAAGGTTAAGTTCTCAGGCTTATAACTCTACTATAAAATCCTTATTAAATTAAACAAAAATAAGAATATTGTTCTTGACTGTGTGTATTAGTAAACGAGATTTTATCAGGTCATAATTTCAACAGTAGATTGTATTATCAACTAGTTTAATAGACGATGCATTTAAAACAGAATACTCTAACGTTATAGCACTAAAATGCCCATATCTTGTAAGCTACTAATCGTTTTTCAAAACCGTCAGAAGATCTGTTTTCTACACTCAGAGGGCTGCAACTTTCATATATATAATTCTTGATTTCAGTATCGAGAACTATGTCAAATTATCAGTATAATTTTGGGTAAACGACTGCGCAGAATATTTGAGTATTCGATAACATGATAAATTAAGGGTTCTAGACTTCAATCAATAACATGGTATGATAAGGAATTTATAAGTCAGAATCGTTGATGAATCAAGGGTAAGAGTCGAGTATGAACTTAACGAAGAATCAATAATATAATTCGATGATATATACGATAAGAACTACTTGCCAGAGTTCAAAGAAATACTAGAACAATAACAATAAACAGAGTTCAAAAGATGCTTGCCTTCTATTCGATGAGTACAAGTGTGTGAGCCTCATGACAGCGACAGCGAGCAAGGGTGACTGCAACACACGACAACAATCCACGAGCACAAGTGACGATAACTAGGCAGTAGCAATACGACAGCGGCGATGAGGAGCAAGGCATCAACAATGGCATGAACGGCAACGAGCGACAGTGGCGACGACTGTGGGGACTTTAGGAATGAACCCGGTCGAGTTGCAGTAAGTGGCAGGGCATCGTGGTGTTGCGGTGGTGGTGTGCTCGGGGTTTGACAGGAAGGTGGTGCTCGGGGTTGTTCAGGTGTCGCAGCGGATAGGGAGAAGGAATTGATGGTGAGGGAAGCTGTTGGCTGGTCGGGGAGGCGGCAAGGAACAACATCGGGTGTGAGCAGCGAGAGGAGGTCAAGATGACTGCAACAAGGAGATGGCGAGGTGGATGGAGTTGTTGTTGGTAGAGTGGCCAACGGTGGTTGTGGAGACGACGGGCGGCGCCCGGTGAGTAGGCTGGTCGGGGTGCTGGTGGTCGGTCAGGCGAGGAGCAGCGGTGGGTTTCAAGATGAGGTGTCGGTGAGGTGGAACTGCAGGTGCAACTTGGTGGCAGTGTGGAATAGTTGCAATGGAGGTCGGGTAGATTGGAGGTGGTCGATGGGTTGAAGGTGACAAGATGAAGAAGATGGTGAACATGGGATGGCGGCTGATGATGAAGGATTAGGGTTAATCAAGTTTAATGATTCATTAACAAGAGAATGAGGGGGTTAATATAGGCAGCGAAGAGGAAGGAGGCCGGATAGAGTTGGGCTTGAATTGGGCCTTCAAAAAAATAATAAATCAATAATATATATATAGATTGGGTTAAAATTGGACTGGTTTGGGATAAAACATTAATTAAATAGTAAAAAGAAAACCATAGATTAAATAATCAAGTAGTAGCACTAATTAAACTAGTACCATACACGTGCACACGTGCACGTGGAAAAAATTGAAGAGATAATGAAAAGGAAAAAAAGAAAATAATTTCCAAACTGATCCACTTTCGAAAATATTTACGAAACTGGTCCACTGTCGAAAATATTTATCAAAGTTAGTCCATAACCCAACACGTGCGTTGCACGGGTTGGATTAAGGACTAAGGGGTTCTCCCATTATAGTAGTAGAGATAATCAAATACTAGGGCTAACATAATATAATGGATTAGAATTCTGGGTTCACAAAATAGATAATATTGGGTTGGGCTTACAAATAAATAAGTCAACAAATTGAAAAAAATATGATTAGGAGTTTGGGTTACACAATATAAATAAATAATCAAAAGGAAAGAACTAAGATTATAGAATGAAATATGATTTAGGTTAAAACCTACAATTATTCGAAGAAAGAAAAAAAATGGCTACAATAAAATTGATGATTAGAAATAACCTTAATAGGAGATCCAAAATAAAATTAAAACAAAAATGAATTTAAGAGCAGAAATAATTTATAAACAATCGAATACAAAAAACACAAAGAAAATTTGTACAATCGAGAAACTACAATCGGAGATGGGCTAGGAGTTTGGGCTCTAACAAAATAATCGAATATTGAAATGAAAGTAATTTGGTTCAAAAGAATAGACGTATAGAAATTTGAAATTCAGGAATACGAAGAAAAGAAAATCAGACTCTGTATAATCAGAAACGGAAGTTACATGAGTTATCCATGCCTGAAGAGGTAAAATTTAAGGGAATACGGTTATACATGCTCACTTTCGAAATTAAACAACCGAAGAAGTAGTAAGTATTTACCTGTCCCAAACTAGCCTGACAATGAGTCATTTGCTGGTTAATTTGGAAAGATACCAGTGGAGCTCCAAATTGCTTTCTCTCTTTCAACTTTCAATCACCTATGTCATTTGCATTATGTTTACTAGTAGTTTACAGGTGCGATGCACGTTTTAATAAATATAGTTTTTTAAAATAAAAATTTAGATGTGGTCTTGATTTGAACCTAGGACCTCCTTTATAATAGCTATGCACGTGTGTTACACGGATTGGTAGATTGACAAAATATTTACAATAACACTAAGGCCTTCTTCCATTATAATATTAGAGATATTAGAGAATAGAGATTAGAGATCATGGATAAGCTCAAAAATTGAAATAAGAGCATTGCAGTGAACATGATTTTGGTAAAAACCGATCATGGCAAAAGAGTAAAAAAATGAGTGCATCCTACTAGTGAAAAATGTAAGGAAGAAATTAAGCAATCTATAAAGAGAGTGTTTCGCTCCAAACAAAGTGAAAGAGAAAGAAAGAGTGATTATGATTGTACCAGAAGCAGTGGAGCAGTCAATACTAACGAATAACATCACTGTTTAACAAGACTCTCTTTGATACACAGTAATTGTCTTTGATACACAGTACTTTCTTTTAACATCACTGATTAAATGATAGTATATAATATTAAGCTGTCGTTGATACACAGTCAAAGATTTCTTGCCAACAATTTGAGTGTTATATTCACCGGATCGCTACCCTTTACTAATAGGGAAATGATCGAGTGAGAACTCTTTTGGTGAGAACCACGTGAGAACTTTTGTTTGGGACATTTGTTGGAAGATCTGAACCGCTCATTTTGATCTACACGACTCAATTAGTCTATGTATAAGAAATCAAGTCATTTGAGATCCGTTTGCCCATGCATTGAAGTGTTACAAATTGTGTGGCTGAAAAATTGTTTTTTTTTATAGTGACATGATGCATGGACAAATGAATATCAAATGACTTGATTTTATATTTCTAGACTAATTTAGTTGTGTTAAACAATGTGAACGGTTCGGATTATCCATAGGATGGATAGGTGTGGAGTTCTCACGAAGCTTATCGTGAGAACGGTTCTCACCGGATCGCTACCCTTTACTAATAGGGAAATGATCGAGTGAGAACTCTTTTGGTGAGAACTAGGTGAGAACTTTTGTTTGGGACATTTGTTGAAAGATCTGAACCGTTCATTTTGATCTACACGACTCAATTAGTCTATGTATAAGAAATCAAGTCATTTGAGATTCGTTTGCCCATGCATTGAAGTGTTACAAATTGTGTGGCTGAAAAATTGTTTTTTTTTATAGTGACATGATGCATGGATAAATGAATATCAAATGACTTGATTTTATATTTCTAGACTAATTTAGTTGTGTTATACAATGTGAACGGTTCGGATTATCCATAGGATGGATAGGTGTGGAGTTCTCACGAAGCTTATCGTGAGAACGGTTCTCACCGGATCGCTACCCTTTACTAATAGGGAAATGATCGAGTGAGAACTCTTTTAGTGAGAACCACGTGAGAACTTTTGTTTGGGACATTTGTTGAAAGATCTGAACCGTTCATTTTGATCTACACGACTCAATTAGTCTATGTATAAGAAATCAAGTCATTTGAGATCCGTTTGCCCATGCATTGAAGTGTTACAAATTGTGTGGCTGAAAAATTGTTTTTTTTTATAGTGACATGATGCATGGACAAATGAATATCAAATGACTTGATTTTATATTTCTAGACTAATTTAGTTGTGTTAAACAATGTGAACGGTTCGGATTATCCATAGGATGGATAGGTGTGGAGTTCTCACGAAGCTTATCGTGAGAACGGTTCTCACCGGATCGCTACCCTTTACTAATAGGGAAATGATCGAGTGAGAACTCTTTTGGTGAGAACCACGTGAGAACTTTTGTTTGGGACATTTGTTGAAAGATCTGAACCGTTCATTTTGATCTACATGACTTAATTAGTCTATGTATAAGAAATCAAGTCATTTGAGATTCGTTTGCCCATGCATTGAAGTGTTACAAATTATGTGGCTGAAATTTTTTTTTTTTTTATAGTGACATGATGCATGGACAAATGAATATCAAATGACTTGATTTTATATTTCTAGACTAATTTTGTTGTGTTAAACAATGTGAACGGTTCGGATTATCCATAGGATGGATAGGTGTGGAGTTCTCACGAAGCTTATCGTGAGAACGGTTCTCACCGGATCGCTACCCTTTACTAATAGGGAAATGATCGAGTGAGAACTCTTTTGGTGAGAACCAGGTGAGAACTTTTGTTTGGGACATTTGTTGAAAGATCTGAACCGTTCATTTTGATCTACACGACTCAATTAGTCTATGTATAAGAAATCAAGTCATTTGAGATTCGTTTGCCCATGCATTGAAGTGTTACAAATTGTGTGGCTGAAAAATTATTTTTTTTATAGTGACATGATGCATGGACAAATGAATATCAAATGACTTGATTTTATATTTCTAGACTAATTTAGTTGTGTTAAACAATGTGAACGGTTCGGATTATCCATAGGATGGATAGGTGTGGAGTTCTCACGAAGCTTATCGTGAGAACGGTTCTCACCGAATCGCTACCCTTTACTAATAGGGAAATGATCGAGTGAGAACTCTTTTGGTGAGAACCACGTGAGAACTTTTGTTTGGGACATTTGTTGAAAGATCTGAACCGTTCATTTTGATCTACACGACTCAATTAGTCTATGTATAAGAAATCAAGTCATTTGAGATTCGTTTGCCCATGCATTGAAGTGTTACAAATTGTGTGGCTGAAAAATTGTTTTTTTTTATAGTGACATGATGCATGGACAAATGAATATCAAATGACTTGATTTTATATTTCTATACTAATTTAGTTGTGTTAAACAATGTGAACGGTTCGGATTATCCATAGGATGGATAGGTGTGGAGTTCTCACGAAGCTTATCGTGAGAACGGTTCTCACCGGATCGCTACCCTTTACTAATAAGACTATATTAGTAAAGACCAATTAACCTATCTTTTTACAGCATTGGTTGAATCTGGCCATTCCTCAGTCCAAATAACGATAAAATATAGACTTGAATAGACTTGAAATTTTTGATAAAAATACCGAAAAGCCCTTAGAAATTAGAATGGCCACACCCAGTTTCATTCCAAGGAAAATTGTTCCATAGATTAAATTGAGATAATTAAAATTTTCTGCAAGAAAGAAAATTAAGAAACGACTATACTTAGATCTTGATCTTCTTCACAAATCGATAATTCGATATCACCTCTTCAAATTACAGAGATATGAGATTGAATTGGGAGCTAGGATTAGGGTTAGGATTGAGATTTGAGACAAGAGATACAGAGAGAGGGAGGTCTTTTTGTTATTTGTTCTTTCTCGTTTGCCTATTTATACGATGATGGAAAATAATATGAAAAAACCACATATAAATAGGCAAACAAGAAAGAAGCAATCAAAAATTGAATTGGGGTTGGGAAGATAAAGGGGCATCAACAATGAAGAAGAATGGATGAGTCGCCTGTCGCACTGCCACGAAAGAGGAGAGAGAAGGGTTGCATTTTTTACATTTGAGGAATTTGGGGAAAACTGAAAAGAGAGGTTGGGTGTTTGGAGACGAAGGGACAGCGACGCTCGGAAAAAGGAGAACTGGAAAGAGAGAAATGAAGGGGTGCATATTTTGAGTTCTTTAAACCGGGTCAGATTCGGGTCGGACCCATACAAATCCGAACCCGGCCCAAAAATTATATCGGGCATATTAGTTGAGCCCAAGTCCCCAAAAATGAAAAAAAATAGGTCCTAGTCCTATGAAAAACGGGTCGAACTTTGATCGAGTTCGGGTTGGGCTCGGTCAATTGTCATCCCTACTCGATATATACGCTTACTAGTAAGAGACTTACTACTTGGGCACTTGCAGCTAGGGTTGGCATTCGGGTTGACCAGGCCGGGTCGGATCAGGACCCGCCTGGGTTGAAGGCTGACTTGAGCGGGTTCGGGTCGGGTCGGTGGCTTAACCGGGCCGGGCCGGGTCGAAGAGGTGAATTCGCGACCCGCCCAACCCGTGAACCCTTTCGGGTCCAACCCGGGTCAGGTCGGGTCGGGTCAAGGGTTGGCCCGGCTAGAGTTAATTTTTTTTTAACTTTAAAAAAAATGTAATTTTAATAATAAACATAAAAAATTGTAATAATAATAATAAGATTGAAAGAGTGAAATTGCCAAAAAAAATGATATATTATTCATATGATTTCAAGTTATACAAGTTTCACAATTTGTAATAAGAAACAAAGATTTTCTTCAAATTTGTTTTATATAATAACAAATTTCTTATATACAATTTCAATTTACTTCAATTTTCCTAATTTAAATAACAAGCAAAGATTTAATACAATTTTTTATCTATTTACAATTGTCTTCAATTTGATAGCCATCAATTTGTTGTTGTTGACTTGTTGTTGTTGGTCTTGAATTCTTCATTTTGGTTGCTATTGTTGTTGTTGGTCTTGAATTCTTCATTTTGGTTGCGATTGTTGTTGGTCTTGTTCCGACGAGGTGCTCCTACTTGTGGACATCGATAATGTTTTTCCATGGGTCCTATCTTCAGCCTTCAGCCAATCTTCTGTACAGACGGGCATCTCTAACAATTGGGACTCACGCGAGTCCTGTAATCAGTTAGAACCCTGCCACTTGAAGAAAATGCACTTTCAGAAGCAACTGTAGAGACAGGAGGAGTTAGTAGATCTTTATCCATATATTTAAGAATACTATAAGTGTGTTCATGGTCTTTCCACCATTGTAAAATATCTAGCGAAGAACTAAAAGACTCAGAATCTTGTTGGTTATACCAATTTAATTTATTTGGTTGATTAGTCCTAGGTTTTTTTGATTGAATTTGTGCAAGTAAATTAAATGTTCTGTCGTCAAATTTACTCTTACCCTTACCTTTAGAAGTAGTAGAAGAAGAACTAACTAAAGAAATTGTACTACTAGAAGCAAAACATCTATCATAATTGATGCGGTTTATTTTTGGAAGATGTGTGGATGCACCAGGTGTGAGTTCGGACTCGATTTGTATTGAAGGAGAAAGCTGCTTGTCAGACGACCCTCGGAGTGACCTGGCGGCTCCTGCGACTGGCTCGGAGTGCGGTGGATGCTTCGGCTCGGATCAGAGGGTTCAGATCCGAGGTCTTGTGTACCTGCAGACGGTCCTGAAACACCGAGGTTTATCCCGGTGGCGGACCCTCCGACGATCTAGTCAGTCTGTGAGAGAGTAGCAATAACTAGGTGAATTTAAGTGGCAAAAGATTGATTACCTGAAAAGGTGGGTGAGGGTCTAGTATTTATAGAGAATTCCAACCGGGTTTGGATCCGCTTGGGGACCGGGTCTGAACCCGAAAGCCCATGGGCCTGACGTGGCAGAAGGCCCAGGGGGTTTAGGGCTGACGTGGCAGTACCAGGAGTGGTATAGGGCTAACGTGGCAAAGCCCTTGGTGGTATTTGGAGCTGACATGGCAGATCATGGGGCTTCTGTGCTTCTGGGAGAATCTGCTGGCGTAGGGTGCGCCAAGTCATCTTCATCCTACACCAGGATGGGTGGATGGCCCGGTGGGTTGTCGTGGATCGGAGGCCGAGGGCCATCGCCGCTCATCGGATACGAGGAGACTAGATCCGTGGGGGTGAACCTGAGGTTCGGCGCCGACCCTGCAGTGGCTCGAAGCCGAACTAGACTGCTGTTTCTACCATTTTTGAGTGAGAGTTGTATTGGGCCCTGGTTGGGCCCCAAGCCATTTTTACCCTACCACTCAAGCCCCCCACTCCTGCGGGGGTGTGGGAGCTAGCCGTGGAGGAGTGTTTACGGATGTAGAAATGGGATGGCGAACCACTGGGCCTTCATGAGGGGGTTGTCCTGATTTGTTTAGAGCGATCCTCGAGCTGGCGAGAGTCTATGGGTCGGCAAGGGTGATGGCGAACTGTTTGAGACTTCCGGAGAAGATTACCCTGGTGCCAGACCTAACCTCGAGTAGGCGAGGGATTATGGGTCGGCAAGGGTGATGGCGAGCCGTTGAGCCTTCCTGAGAAGACTACCCTGATGCTAGACCTGACCTCGAGCTGACGAGGGATTATGAGTTAACAAGGGCGATGGCGAGCCGTAGAGCCTTCCTGAGAAGACTACCCTGGTGCTAGACCCGACCTCGAGCTGGCGAGGGATTTACGGGCCAACAAGGGTGATGGCGAGCCGTTGAGCCTTCCTGAGAAGATTACCCTGGTGCCAGACCTGACCTCGAGCTTGGCGAGGGATTACGGGTCGGCAAGGGCGATGGCGGGCCTTGGAGCCTTCCTGAGAAGACTACCCTGGTGCTAGACATGACCTCGAGCTGGCGAGGGATTACGGGCCAACAAGGGTGTTGGCGAGCCGTTGAGCCTTCCTGAGAAGACTACCCTGGTGCCAGACCTGACCTTGAGCTTGGCGAGGGATTACGGGTCGACAAGGGCAATGGCGGGCCTTGGAGCCTTCCTGAGAAGACTACCCTGGTGCTAGACCTGACCTCGAGCTGGCGAGGGATTACGGGCCAACAAGGGTGTTGGCGAGCCGTTGAGCCTTCCTGAGAAGACTACCCTGGTGCCAGACCTGACCTCGAGCTTGGCGAGGGATTACGGGTCGGCAAGGGCGATGGCGGGCCTTGGAGCCTTCCTGAGAAGACTACCCTGGTGCTAGACCTGACCTCGAGCTGGCGAGGGATTACGGGTTAGCAAGGGTGATGGCGAGCCGTTGAGCCTTCCTGAGAAGACTACCCTGGTGCCAGACCTGACCTCGAGCTTGGCGAGGGATTACGGGTTGGCAAGGGCGATGGCGAGCCGTGGAGTCTTCCTGAGAAGACTACCCTGGTGCTAGACCTGACCTCGAGCTGGCGAGGGATTATGGGTCAACAAGGGTGAGGGCGAGTCATTGAGCCTTTCCGAGAAGACTATCCTGGTGCCAGACCTGATCTCGAGCCGGCGAGGGATTTCGGGTCGGCAAGGGCGATGGTGAGCCGTTTGAGCCTCCCTAATATGACTACCCTGGTACTAGACTTGGCCTCGAGCTGGCGAGGGGTTACGGGTCGGCAAGGGTGTGGGCAAACCGTTGTGCCTTAGGAATGTTGAGCAGGGTAGCCCGCTGTCTTTGTGGAGCATTGAAGGCGCTCTGGGATCTGTGTGATATTCCAATTTCCCAAGGGCCTTAATTGCGCTGCCTAATAAATTCATGGCGCATGGGCTTCCGTCGTTTGGTTTTCCCCACGTCATAAAGGCCGGCCTATGGGGGAGGCTATAAGTACCCCTCCCTCCGCGGTGGGTTGGATCACAGCAATGGTGGTTTATTGGCCATCAGAGGTGTCTGCTCCGGCGGACGTCTGTCTCTTGCAAAACTTTACCCTCGGTTGTGTCGGAGAGGTGGTTACTCTGCCGCCCGGATCTTCTCTTGGATCTAATGGCTTTGATACGGTAGCCAGATCCAGGGGAGATCAGGGCGAGAGGGGTAACGACCGAAATTCGGACCGGTAGATAAGGAGCCTCGGATTGGTGGTGGCTCTGCCGTCTGGATCCTTTTTCGGGTCAGACGACCTTAATATGGTTGTTTGGCCCGAGAGAGATCCAGACGGAAGGGGCATCAACCGCATTCCGGACTTGGGGCTGAAGAGCCTCGGATGGATGGGTCGTCTCCGATTGGAGTTTGGCCAATCTGTCTTCCGATAGGGCTCCAGGTGATGGTGGTTTCTGTCTCACCCTCGAACAGTTCGGGGTTTCGGCTGTCGAGGCTGTAAGCCCCGAGCTGCTCGCGGGTGAGAGGGGAACCGATCGAGCCCGGGAACCCGGGGCGTCTGTCAAAGGACGGCACCTTAAATCTTAAGTAAAATGTTCTCTCCGCCAAATACCTCATCCGAACCGACCCCCGCGTCTGGCTGCCAGCCTGGCATTGGATGACGTCAGCAGCGGACGTTTCGAGGACGTGGCGCGATTTTCCAGGCGGCAGTTGCACGTCAATAGGTGAACAGTAATTGCGGAAATCGAGGAGTCATTTTCATCCTCTATAAATATTCCCCCCTCTCCCCCTTCAGCCCACTTCTTTCTTGCTGCTTTCCTTTTCAAAAATTTCCCAACACTTCCGCGTTCGTCCCTGCAGTTTGCTGTACTAGACTCGTCCTTTCGAAGTGACTCCAGGTTAGTTGGTAAGTCTGTTTTGTTTAGGCACAGATGGATAGGGCTCAGTCCGGCTCGTCGTCGTCGACGTCTAGGGGGGACGTGAAACCTATCTCCAAATCGACGTCGTGGGAGGAGCCCGTGTTCGAGGAGGGGTCAGTACACGCTGCGGAGCCTTCCGATTCGGTTTCGTGGGAGGAACCAGTAGGTGAGGAGGAGGTACACAATGTGAGGCCGTTACGCCCCCGGCATCCCTTCATGGTGTAGAGTAGCGAGTCGGAGGAAGCAAGTGATGGTTCGGATGGTGTCTGTGTTCTGGAGTTGGCTTCCGAGGAGGAGGGAGGCGAGGGCGACTCGGTAAGGAGATCCACAGTTAAGGGCGCGGGTCCGAGTTCCACGCCGACCGGTCTGGGGCCATTATTTATCCCCTTGCCGAAGCGAACCAAGAGGAGGAAGAAGGCTTCGAGGAAGGCGGGGTCGAGGACTGGTGATTCGAGCCAGGCGCCTGTTCACCGTAATCTAATGATAGGTTCGCCCGTACAGCCAAAGCCTTTCCGTCAGTATCCCGACGACCTATCTGACAAGGAGCTCTTTGGCGTGCAGCCCTCTTCACCGAGTCGGAAGAGGATGATGATGGACGCGATTCCGACCGTCTTGGAGGGTGGGGACTTGGAGGTTTTGCAGCTGGCGTACCACATAGGGCCTGGCTACGAATTGATGTTGCCGAGCTCTACTCTGCGCCCAACCGATCCTCTTTCTGCTTGGTATTGCGTCTTCCCAGTGGACGTCTTCATCTCCGGGCTAAGACTGCCAGTCCACCCGTTTGTTCGGGAAGTGCTGAACTGGGCCTCCTTAGCGCCGATGCAGTACGGGCCGAACTCTTGGAAGCAGATTATCTGTTTTGTACTGATGTGCGAGGAACAAAAGGTACCCCTGCGATTGAATGTGTTCCGGGCGATGTTGATGATTAGCTCGGCGGCTGAGGGTGTTTACTATATCTCCCCCCGGAGTAAGGAGAAGGTCGTTCACAGCCACCCGGACTCCATCAAAGATTGGAAGAAAAAATATCTGGTGATCCGGAGTGAAGGGCCCTGGGACATTCCCACCCGATGGAACCACTCCAAGCCGAGCTATCAACCGCCGAGGCCGAGGGATCTGACGGTCGAGGAGTGGGGGTTTGTCGAGCGCCTCCGTCTGTCCCCTAGTATCGATTGGACGAAGGTGACGGAGGCCCACCTGGCGAGCGTTGGACTGAGCCCAGCCGTTCTGCGTATGTAGTTGTTTCTTTTCTCTCGATCTTTTCGTACTTTCTTGCTCATTGCTCTTAATGGTTTTTTCTGTAGATATGGATGAAGCATCGATCAAGGCAAGGAGGCTCACCATGAAGAAGGAGAACGCCGAGAAGAAGAAGGGGGAGGCGACGAAGAAGCCGAGGGAGTCGCCCCTAGTTATCTCGGAGGCCCCGCTCGAGCCGAGGGCTAAGAGGACTCGTTCGGAGACGAGCAGGGGGTGGCCTTTTCGAGGGGCAAGGGCCAAGCGAGGGCACCCGATCTCGACAAGGGGAAAGGTCCTTTGGTAGAGGTCGAGGAAGAGGACCCGGTGGTGGAGATGTTGAGGCAATGGTGGGCACCGGACTGGTCGGTTCGGATGGGTGACTGTCTGACGGAGGAAGCCCAGGCCGTTGAGGTGGTGGAGAAGTTGGAGACCCCTCGCGATCGCCAGGTGATGGAGAGCGAGCCCGTAGAGGTGGCGTTTACGCGCCTGGCGCAGGCCACCGTGCTGGTAAGCTTGTCGACCTTATCCCTCTTGTTAATCTTGCTTCGGGAGTTTTCTTCTTATCTGTGCTTGTCGGTCGCAGGCTTGTATGCAGGGGGCTAACGTAAAGAACCTCTACGAAGCGTCCCTGTCACAAGAGCGAGCTCGGGCGGATAAGAGCGAACGGGAGATGAAGGAGATGCGGATCGAGCTCGAGGGCTCGCATAAGAGGGACCAGCAGATGAAGCTCGAGCTCGAGGCTAAGGATGCAGAGTGGGGGAAGAGGGTGGTCTCCTTGAAGAAGAAGTTCGCCAAGGAGAAGGAGGAGTTGACGACTGCGTTCGCCAAGGAGAGGGAAGAGCTGACAGATGCGGGTCAGCGGGTGGTGATCAAGGCCCAGGATGAGTGCTACGCGAAGGCCCTCAGTCATGTGAGGCACTTCTACCCGACCGTCGACCTGTCCAACTTTGAGTGTGACATGGAGATCGAGGGGACACCGAAGACTCCTGCCGAAGAAGGGCCCGTTGGCAACCCGGCTGTCGACCCTCCTGCGAACCCGACCGATGCCGAGGTGGGAAAACAAGTTGTATAGTTTTATCTTTCTTTTTCCCCCCTTCGATTGTATTTGCCTTCTGCGGACTGGCCACCGCCTTTTTTGTAAGAAGCAGCACAATTTATAAAAAAGTATTTTTGACTGGCCAAGTGTTTTGACCTCGGATATTTCCGAACCTCCTTGCTTATGTGTGTTGAGTTGGTTGGTTCTCTTGTAGGTTGTGGCTTCCCTTCCCGAGGCGGACCCCCGTCGTTCCGACGTGGCGTGGCTCCGGAGCAAGGTTGAGGCATTGGAGGCCACTTTGGTTCAGTACCGTGAGGGGGCCCTTAACGCTGATGCGGCCTTTAATTATTACAGGAACATGTCTGAAGCCCTTGGTGAGGAGGCAAGCCGGCTGAGGAGGGCGATGGTGGATCGGGAACTCGTGGGTGTCGGACTTGGATATACTATGTCGAGTTCCTCGGTGCAGAGGCCCTCCTCTGAGAAGCTACTTCGCGATGTGATAGTGGAGAAGGAGGTGGAGATACACCGCTACCGGACGATGCTGGGCGTCTCGAGACCTTCCTCGGGTGGTCAGCGAGCGGAGGGGGTACCCTCTGCGCTGCCGCTATTGGAGCGCATGCGGCCCGTTGATGCCCAGAGTTCCGTGGCCGGTGTGTCGACCGTGGCCGAACCGAAGGATCATTATGACAAGGAGAGAGTTCCAAGTTGTTCGATTGGAGTGATCCCGCCATTCGTCGGATCAGAGGGGACCCTGAGAGGGCGGCTTCCTACAGTTTGAGATGAGAGGAGTGTTTCTGTAACGGTCTTTGTTTGTTTTCTCGTAACCCAATAAAGGAGTATGAATAAGGAATTCATTTCACTCTTTGCTCCGGTTGATAGTGTACGGAATGATGAAGGGAGTGTGGTTCGGCCCTGTCGGTCCGTGAGGGATCGGCGTGGGGCGATGTGAAGTCTCCCGGGCTTGGGGTCGGGTCGGACCTACCGAGGCATCGGGGATGATACCGGGGTGAAGACTTGGGTGTCGATCCCCTTGTCTGGTATTAGGTCGGATCTGCCGAGGCGTTTGGAGTATAATACAAAGAGATTTCCTTCGTATAAGATAGGGAGGGTCGCTAAAACGGTCCTTTACATACGAAAGCTTTACAAAAGGTTTACTTCTAGCTAAGTTAGAACTTATGCTCGTCCCTCAAGGAAATTCACTAGGTGCTCGGCGTCAAAATGGGAATCCCTCCAGCTCGACGGCAGGTCCGGGAGTAGGGACGTCCCTTTCTGGTTTGAACTCGACGGCGTCCCTCTTAGGTTTGGGAGCAGGGGCGTCCCTCTGAGGTTCGAGTTCGACGGCGTCGAGGGGGAATACACCTCCCCCGACGGTGGTCATGTAGCACGATCGCGCTGCTTCTTGGCTGCCTCGGACGATGCCGACTCCTTGCGGGGTGGGAAATTTAAGCTTCAGATGGTAAGCCGAAGGCACTGCTTGGAGGGAGCATAGTCCGGGTCGGCCGAGTATAGCGTTGTAAGCCGCCTTGACGTTGACCACCATGAAGTCCATAGACTCGGTCCTCTTGACGGGAGCCGATCCTGCGGTAACGTCGAGGGTAACAATCCCTTCTATCACGACAGGGACGCCGGAGAACCCATGCAAGGTGTATCCGGCCGGCTTGAGTTTGCCTCTAGGTAACTTGAGATTCTCGAAGGCTTCGAGGAAAAGAATATTAACCGAGCTGCCGTTGTCAACGAGGATTCAGCGAACTTCACAATTAGCCATGTGGAGGCTAATGACGAGGGCATCGCAGTGGGGCAGGCGAACGCCTTCGAGGTCCTCTCCTGAGAATGAGACCGGCATTGGCTGTAGGTTGGGCGAGGGATTGTCTTGGACAGCATTCACCTCTCGGATGAAGGCTTTTCGGGAAGTATTCGATTCTCCTCCCATTGGTCCTCCGTGGACACTGTGCAAGATGAATGGTGTATCCGCGGCTCCCTCGGACTCGGAATCCCGACCCTGGATGCGGTTCGGAGTAGGGTTCGGAGGTGAGAGCCTCTGGTTCCTAGTATCTCGCCGATCCCGTGGGACTTCTCGGGTGAATTCTCGGAGGTACCCCCTGGAGATGAGTTCCTCAATCTCGTCTTTCAGGGCCCGGCATTGGTCGGTTTCGTGCCCATGGTCTCTGTGGAAGCGGCAGTAGAAGCGCTGATCTCGGTTCTTGCTGCTGTTAGGTCGGAGAGGTAGTCGAACAATGCCTTTGTCTTCGATCTCTAAGAGGATGGCTGATACGTTATGTGTCAAGGGAGTGTACCTCTCGAAGCGGGGGACCGGTGGGATCTTCTTCATGGCCCCTCGCGTCCCTCGGAGCCTTCTTTGTTGGTTCGACTTCTTCGGCCTTCCGTTTTCCCTTCCCGGTGGCCTCCCTAGCATCTTCGGGGCTAAGGGCCTCTTCTGCCCTAATGTATTTCTCGACCCTGTTGAGGAGGTCGGGAAAGTCGACGGGGGGTCTCTTCGCCAGAGAAGCTTTTAGCTGTCCATGACGGACGTTGTGCCGAAATGCCGCAGAGGCGACGCCTGGATCAAGAGAGGAGACCGACCTTGCCTCCGTGGTAAACCTCTGGACGAACACTCTGAGTGACTCTCCCTCTATCTGTCTGAGTCCAAGTAAAGAGGCGCTGGTCCTTTCCGCCTTCCGGCTGGTGACGAAGTGGGCAAGAAAATTGCCCTCTAGTTGGTCGAAGGAGTAAATGGAGCCGGGGGTGAGTTTCGAGTACCATTCACGAGCCGGACCCCGAAGTGTGGCGGGGAAGGCTCGTCATAGCAGGGGATCCGAGGCGCTGTGAATCATCATGAGGGTCTTGAAACCCTCCATGTGATCAGCGGGATCTCCCTCGCCGTCGTAGGTATCGAATTGAGGTGGTCGGAAATTCCTGGGTATTTCGCTTGGAGGATGGGGGCGGAGAAGGGAGGACGGACAGGTCTGTACCCCTGAGCCGCTCGTTGGTCGTCGTCTCCTATATGATCGAGGCGATCCTCCATTTCTTGGAGGCGCCTTAGGAGTACGCCATCGTCTTCTGGCTGGATTGTTGACGGGCACGACACACTGGCCTCGGCATCCGACCCGATTTCTGAGTGGAGGGTTTCCTCCCTGGGGGCCCGTCGGAGGGCCCCGAGAATTTCTCTCTGGAAGTCTTGGAACTCCTTGTGAGTGACGAGGGCTCCCTCGACCCTGTTTGGTCGGTCTGAAGGTTGCCTTCTGATGCGGCTGAGTGCTGGCCTCCGTCCCTCGGGCGGCGGTCTTGGATGTTTCGGGGCCGGGTTGGAAGCGGCCCTTCCCCTGCTGCGGCTAATCTGTCGGTTGACGATTACTCCCCGTAGGTCGGGCTGGACCTGACGGGTGATGCTCCTTTGGGACCCCTGATGGTGAGCCCTGTGTTTTGAAGTGTGTGGTCCGGCGTTAGCAGTTGGTGGGGGCGAGTCCCGTCGGTTGACGGAGGAAGCAGCCCCCTTGCCCTTGGAGGCCATGAGAGTTCGGCTGTCGAGGTGCCTTGATGGTCGTTCTCGGGTCGGCTTCTGAAGCAGTTCCAACAGACGGCACCAACCTGATGCGGTTTATTTCTGGGAGACGTGTGGATGCACCAGGTGTGAGTTCGGACTTGATTTGTATTGAAGGAGAAAGCTGCTTGTCAGGCGACCCTCGGAGTGACCTGGCAGGCTCCTGCGACTGGCTCGGAGTGTGGTGGATGCTTCGGCTCGGATCAGAGGGTTTGGATCCGAGGTCTTGTGTACCTGCAGACGGTCCTGAAACACCGGGGTTTATCCCGGTGGCGGACCCTCCGACGATCTAGTCAGTCTCTGTGAGAGAGTAGCAATAACTAGGTGAATTTAAGTGACAAAAGATTGATTACCTGAAAAGGTGGGTGAGGGTCTAGTATTTATAGAGAATTCCAACCGGGTTTGGATCCGCTTGGGGGCCGGGTCTGAACCCGAAAGCCCATGGGCCTGACGTGGCAGAAGGCCCAGGGGGTTTAGGGCTGACGTGGCAGTACCAGGAGTGGTATAGGGCTGACGTGGCAAAGCCCTTGGTGGTATTTGGAGCTGACATGGCAGATCATGGGGCTTTTGTGCTTCTAGGAGAATCTGCTGGCGTAGGGTGCGCCAAGTCATCTTCATCCTACACCAGGATGGGTGGACGGCCCAGTGGGTTGTCGTGGATCGGAGGCCGAGGGCCATCGCCGCTCATCGGATACGAGGAGACCAGATCTGTGGGGGTGAACCTCAGGTTCGGCGCCGACCCTACAGTGGCTCGAAGCCGAACTAGACTGCTGTTTCTACCATTTTTGAGTGAGAGTTGTATTGGGCCCTGGTTGGGCCCCAAGCCATTTTTATCCTACCACAATAATAATCATACAAGTTATTTAATGTCGATTCAAATTTAACTAAAAAAGAAGCGCAATCAATTTCTTTATCATCCTCCCTAAGTAAATTAAAAAACATTTCAATTAAACTCTTCGTACCTTCTAATTTGATACGAGGATCTATCACAGTAGCAACACAATACAGTATAGGAGAAGGGTTAAAATACTTCAAAAAATTTGTGTATGCAGGTTTTATAATATCACCAACAAAAGCATCATCGATCATTTCTTTAAAAGTTTGCATCATAGTAACTATTGAAATAAAAAAGGTACTAGAAGTAGATTCATAAGATTTTGAAAACTTGAAAGTTGCGGTTTTAAAAGGTTCTAAAAATCTTAACAAAGATTCAGCATAATACCAATCTACAGGAGTCATTTCAAAATTGTGCATATTTTTGCAATACAAAAATCATTTACACATTCTTTATATTTAGTAACAACATGTAGCAAATCAAAAGTAGACTTCCATCGGTATTTAACATCCTTTGAAAATTTTCTAAAAGGTACATTTTTAAGCCTACACCAAGCTTTCCTTTCTTGAAATATGGTGCCACTTAATGCAATAAAATGTACATAATTTTTAATTTTAAGTATATATGGTTCGGCAATTTTTAATGCATCTTGAACACATAAATTTAAAATATGACATATATATCTAACATGAAAAATATTGTCAGATGGATGGTTTAATGTGGTTTTTAAAATACTAATTGATGCATTGTTGGTAGATGCATTATCAAAACTTATACACATAATTTTATCGCGAATATGAAAAACATCACAAATTTCTAAAATACGGTTTGCAATTTTATTGTCATATGGAGATAGGGCAACGCGGCAAGTGATATGATTCTTTTTTGAAGAATCCAATCATTGTCGATCCAATGACAGGTTATTCCCATCATTGGAATATTGTTGCAACCCGTCCAACAATCGAAAGTTAAACTAACTCTACAAGTTAAACTCCATAAAATTGCAATCAAAGCTTCCCTCATTTCATTGTACATTTTAAAATAATCCAATTTGCAAGTATTCCTAGGGATTCTTCTAAAATGAGGGTTTAAGGCGGTTTGATTAAAATTTTTCAAGTCCCTCCTTTCGGGATAAGAAAATGGTAACTCTTCCTTGATTACTAATCCGGCAATTTTCCGACGAACAAGTTCGGGATCATAAGGGTGCCTATCAACTAGACCGGTCCTAGGGTGAATTTTTTGTTGGTCGGGTAGGTCAACAAGAATTTCTTTATGCACATTTAGGATGTGTCGCTTAATTGTACTCGTGCCCTCACCCCTCTTCCATTTGTATGCATTCGAACATGTTTTACACACTTTTAAACCTACATCCGGTACATTTTCATCAGGAATATAAACATAGAATTTGTGCCTATCACTATTTTCCCCTCTAATTTTCCGACTAGTAGCCGGTTGTATTGTTTCGGTGGCTTGTTGTTGTGGGTCTTCTAATTCTATGTCTCCTACAAACTCATTGTGTGTACCCCATTGTTGGGGAGGAGGATTAGGATAGTCTTTGGCGGGGTTATTTTGTGGAACAATTGGAGACATACGGGAAGTGCCGGTAGAATCTTGTTTACTTTGGCTACGGCCGCTACCGCGTGATCTAGACATATTGATATTTTAGTAGTGTATGTAAAAAAATTAAACACAATGTAGGCGCGATAAGTTACCAAAAAAATTTAGAAAACAAGAGGGTTGTGAGAGAGAAGATCAAAAAACCAACAAACAAATAAGATACCAAAAATTATAACTACAAAAAAAATAAAAATAGAAGAAGTGGGATATGAATTTTTGGTACTGTTCATCGTGGATACTCGTATATAAAAAAACCTCTCATTTCGAAAAAAAAACCTCTCGTGATCTAGACTCATTCAACATTGGCCGCTGACTTTTTGAAGAAAAAAATCTCTCATTTCGACGTCAGTGATAAGAATGCTCGGATCGCATTTCCGAACCCAGGAGAGACTTCGGGGTTTGACACGTGGTGGTCAAACTGTTGACCGTTGACTTTTTGCCAAATTTTTCTCTCATTTCGACGTCGGTGACAAGAATTCAAGGATCGCATTTCCGAACCCAGGAGAGACTTCGGCGGTTTGACACGTGGCGGTCAAACTGTTGATCGTTGACCCTGTCAACGTTGACCGATGACTTTTGCCAAATTTTTCTCTCATTTCAACGTCGGTGGCAAGAATGCTCGGCAAGAACTGCCGAGGGCTAGGGAGGCTTCGGCGCAGCTGTATTGTAACCGACGTTCCTGGTGCTACGGAGGTTGGATTAGGGCGTGTGACCCCTTATTTCGAAGCTGACTCAAAGATCTACAATTTATCTTTAGAAGTTAGTTGAAGAATCACCCTTCTTCATGGTCAAAATAGTCTCGCAACATCTTCACCTTCAAAAAGTTGAGAAGAGCTTTGTATGACTCTAGGGGGGGATCCGCTCTTGAAGGTGAGTTTTAGGAAGCGTCTCTAGACGAGTTAGGCTCCAAACTCTCTTGGAAGAAGGCCGCTTGGAAGGTGAGCGGAGTGAAGAACATCATCAGGCTCTAGGAGAGAGCCGTTTGGAAGACGAGTTTGAGGAGAACCCTAGGGAGGAGTTGAGCTCTGAACTCATTTGTTGCAAAATTTAACCAGTAGTGGCAGTAATATGAATGTTCGCTTTGAGCCCCGAAACTGCATACTTGCATGCTGTGAGGGCAATTTCGAACCATGATTGTGAACTTCAAAGTAGTTGTTACGGGATTATCAACGAGTTGTAAGAGCAATTTTGAATGGTGAGCTGCTCCGCACTTGCTTGTTTGCAAGCGGTTAAAGCGGGGCATCGAACCAAGTGTTGGACTCCAAACTTGTTGTGTTTAAGAACTTCAACGAGTTGTAGGAGAAATTCTGAATGGTGAGCTGCTCCGCACTTGTTTGTTTACAAGCGGCTAAAGCAACGTCGAACCAAGTGTTGGACCCCAAACTTGTTGTTTGAGGGTTTAACGAGTTGTAGAAGCAATTCTGAATGGTGTGCTGCTCCGCACTTGTTTGTTTACAAGCGGCTAAAGTGGCGTCGAACCAAGTGTTGGACTCCAAACTCGTCTTTTGAGCTTAGTAAGTTATAGGAGCAGCCATTTAGGATAAGCTGGACTCAGAACTTGCCATTTAACGAGTCGTAGATGTGACCTGGAGAGATAGAAATTAGACAAATTCAATAATTTTCAATAGAAAAAAAACTAAGTTTTATTGTAACAAACTAAGTGGTCACTTCAATGGGGCGAGCCACTATTACATGGTTTTGGTCGTGTTACAAGCATCGGCCTTATTGAAGACAGAAATCCTACTTCTACGATAGGATGAAGGCCTCTTGGGAGGAGTTTGGTTCTCCCCCCGTTGAACCTCCATGGATAAGGTGGAGGATGGCCCCAGGTTCGGAGTCTTGGAACTCGGCGGGCCTCTCTATTCGCTTGTAGGCTCCTCGGGGTGGAAGATCGGCCTCGTCCTTTCTAACGAACTTGGCCAGGTGTTCCCGCTATATGAGTTCTTCGATTTCCTCTTTAAGAGCCCGAAAATCATCTGTGTCATGGTCGTGGTCCCTATGAAAGCCGCTGCACTTACCTCTGTTTGTTTTCTTGCCAGGGGTATTCATTCTAGGGGGACCGTGGAGTAGTCCTTCCTTCTCCACCTCTATAAGGACTGCTGATATACTAGCATTGAGGGGGGGTGAACTTCTCAAAACGGGGAGCTAAGCAGCGTTGGCCATTGTCATCCCTCTGGAATTTCTAGGACCCTTTTTTTCTTGTACCATTCTGTTTGTTCCCGAAAGACGATTCCTCAAGACTGGTGGAGGTGAGAGCCTCTTCCGCTCGGATATACTTCTCGCTCCTGAGCAGGAGTTCCGAGAAGTCCTGAGGAGGCTTCTTGGCAAGTGACGCCTTGAGGTCGGCGTTAGTGACATTGTGCCTGAATGCCGCAGAGGCTACTAATTGGTTGAGGGAGGCAATAGACCGGGCTTCGGCGGTGAAGCGCTGAACGTAATCTCTTAGGGGTTCACCCTTTCTTTGGCTGAGTGCTAGCGATGATGCACCTATTTTCTCGGCTCTGCGACTGCCCACGAAGTGGATGAGGAAGAGCTCCTCAAACTGTTCGAATGAGAAGATGGAGGCGGGAGTTAGACGCGAGTACCATTCTCGCATTGGTCCCCACAATGTTGCTGGGAAGGCCTTGCAGGGGACCGCATCCGAGGCTTGATGAATCAGCATGAGAGTTTTAAAATTCTCGATATGATCGGTCGGGTCTGATTCCCCATTGTAGGATTCAAAGCGGGGCGGCCTAAAGGCTTCGGGAACCAGAGCTTCCATGACGGCCCTAGAGAAGGGAGGCCTGCTTGGGCGAAAGTTGTTGGTCCGTTATTCTTTTTCGGGATTGATCTTGTTGAGGCGCCTCTCCATCTCGTGGAGACGGTGGTGGACAGAGTGATCCCTTTGGTCGGATCTAGTCGACCCTCGGGACTCTCCTTGATGAGTGGCGGTATGGCGAGGGTTACGGGCACGTTGATCCTGACTTGTGGTAATATTAAGAGCTCGCAAGATATCTTGTTTGAAATTTTGGAGCTCGGCCCGAGTGACTGGTGCCCCTCCATCTCGGTGATCCCTAGGTGTGGCTCGGCTTACTGGAGTATGACTTCTCCGCCGATGACGTGGAGGGGACTCTCTTCCACTCCTCACGGGAGGGGATCTTCTGGTCCGCGGTGTAGTACCCCGTATTTTTTAAAATATTGTTTTGAGAATATTAAATGAGTTAAAATGGTTTTTGGTGATTTAATAAATATTTATCTAAAAATTTATCTTCTTACACGTGGAAATATTTTCCCAGGAGGTTCAAAAGCCAAAAATTATTTTGGGGAAACTCATTATTTATTATTTGAGATTATTTGTGATTTTTCTAGATTTTTCTGACAATGGTTGGACCCATTTACAAATATTTCAAAAAGACGGACTTTTGTGCAAAATTACCAAATTGGGGTGAAACTCCAGATTTTCAGATTTTTGGGCTGCAAATAATGCCTATTCAATTCAGGAGTAAAAAGTTTACCCTTCGTTTCAACACATTTGATCTATTTTACAAGTTTTGATAAAAGAGGATCTTTTTGCAAAATTGCTATCTGAAGGGATGAAATAGCAAAATTGTTTTCTGGGTTTTTCCTACAGTGTTGGCTGATGCCAATGGAGGATCTTTTGATTTTTTTAGCCCAATTAAATTGGTTTTAACTATTTTTCTAGTATGGGGATCTCTTTATGTAAAGGTATATTTGAAAGGAAGTATTTTGTAAATGTACTCAAAAACCCTAGAATCTTTAATCCCGACCTATTTAGGGTGTAGTGCAGTCGTCATCTTACTGCATAACACAGGAAATTTCTTATTTCTTATTATTTTGGAATTTTAAAGAGAAGATCTTGGATTTCTTGCTAAGGATGGGCTTTTCTTACTTTCTATTCGTCTTTGTTCGATTCTTTCAACAAGGTGAGTGATATAATTGTTTTGTTTTGTTCTTTGAATGTTGTATGTGGTGTTTCATCTATTAGAAAGCTTGCTAAGGTTTGGTATGAATATATATATGATAAATTGGATGAATTGATGAATTAAAATTGGATCTTTTATGAAACCCTAAGTTATTTTTGAGTAGAATTTGCATGTAGATGATTTGAGATTGTTAAATAACCTCATATAAATCATGAGTAAGCTATTTCTTTTGGGTTAATGCTGATTTGATTGAATATGGAGAAATGTTATGCCTAGATTAATTAAAGAAGAGATTTTGACTATTTATGAGGTTGGATAAGTGCAACTTGATTATGGTAATGTTAAATTTGTTATGTTCATGAGTTAAAGATGGTGATTTGAGTTGAGGAAATTTTGAGAATGACTAATAAATTAAAAGAACATGTCTTCAGGATTGAAGTTGTGTAACTAGATTTGGATTTGATGCTTTATGACTAAATTGGAGATTTCGTAATTTTATGAAGTTTTTACTTGAATTTGAATTGCTCAATTAAAGATTTAATCTGAACATTTGTCTATTTCTAAATTGATGAATTTGTGAAATTTCTTTGGTGCACAAACTTACATGAACAATATTACTTGAATATCCTATTTTGTTGTTTCGAAGGAATTGAATCTTTAAGTGTTTTTGAAGATTTTGGTTATCTCTAAACATATTTTGGTATTAATATGGTTTGGAACATAATACTAAGGTCATTTGATGTATGATTGATTCTTAAAAACTTTATTTTGATATATGCACATATTCATGTTTCAATTTGAAGGAATTCATCAAAAAGCTATTTTTATCAATTCAAAGTGGTTTTGATTAGTTTTGTGGACTCTTATATACTCTACAAGCCATATTTGATCATATCAGAAATATACTTCTTATAGATTTCGTTTTTATAAAGTAAATCTTCGTATCGGTTGAAACATGCACAACCCAAACTGCAGCCTGTAGGTGTGACAGTCGACTGGTATGTTTCGACAGTCGACCGTCGTTATCCTGGCTATAGTATTTTCTTGGAGTTTTGGACTTTCGTGCGGAACAGTCGACTGACCCATTTTTACAGTCAATTAACTCTGCACTATTTTGACGTTTTCTCGAAGTTTTGGATTTTCGCTCTGGACAGTCGACCATCATTACTTAGAATTATTTTTCTTAAAAATGTTGGATTTTCGCTCTGGATAGTCAACCGATGACTTTTACAGTCGACTGCCATTACTTAGAATTATTTTCTTGAAGTGCTGGTTTTTCGCTCTGGACAGTCGGCCGACTCCGGTTTACAGTCAACTGTTACTGATGTTCCTTGAGTTATTCTGATGTTTTTTAAACGATTGATTCTTTAAATGTTTTGGGGATCTATAACTTACTATTCTAAATATTATCTTTTTACAGAACATGTGTTTTCAAGATATTTTATTGTTGGGTTTGGATAGTTAAGTGTGAGTCTCTAGACGTTGTGTAGTACCCTAGTATGCCGGTAGTTGAGTTATAGTGTTTTGGGCCTGTTGAGGCATATTTGTTGATCAGTTGTTGAGTTAAGTCAGGTAGGGTACACCATCTTTAGGAGGTTCGAAATTAAATTAATTAACTGAAAAAGATAAGGATAGGCACTAGTGGTGATATGATGAATGAGAACATGAGTTATAGACCTCAGTATGGCTTGCGGTGTGAGATAATCCCCGAAATTATCTATATGTGAGTGAAATAGTCTCCGGGATTACCTGTGATGTGGGATTGATCTCCGAAATTATCGGAATCGAGGCGACACTCATGTGGTATTCGTGTGATGAGGTGCCATAGCTTACGGTGTTGGGTATTCTCGAAGATTCCCAGGTGTGAGTGAAATAGTCTTTGGAATTATCTGAAAATAGAATTTGACCTCCGGAATTATCGGGGCATGGACTAATACTCACAGTTTATCTATATCTCGTAGTAGTCATCGTGGTAGGATTAGTTGCATGACGAGGGATTAAACCCTATAAAGTGGAGAACGTTAAGGGCCTGCACCGGACCTATGTAGAGTGGGATGCATAGAATCCGACAAGTACGCATTAGAGAGCCAGCATATAGTATTGTGTTTTCTTGATTTGGTTTATGCATGTGTTTTCCTGTTTTCTACACTTGACACTTAGTCTAGCAACACTTGATGTTTTTCATGTTTCATTGTTATTTCTTAATCCATTTATTCTTGTCTTTATTACCTGTTTATGATTCAATGTTTCAAGTTCTATTTATGTTGCTTTGTTTTTATGTCACTCACACCGTTATGGCTGACCATGTAGTTTTGGGGGTTAGGGTTATCTCTAACCTCATGTTTTACAGGTGATTACCTATAGCATTGGGATTTGGATGCATGAGATAGAATGATAATAAAGCTTATGAAAATTGTAAAGAAGGTGTTGTAAGGAAAAGACTGTAATTCAAGGTGTTTATTTTTTTTTCGCTGTGTTTTATAATGAACTAATGTAATAAAGGTTGAAAGAAAAATTTATCTATATTTTTGGCTATGTTTACTATTATAATTGAAGTTGATGCTAGGAATTGTGCCATGTATTTCTGAGATATCATATTGAAAATTCGAGGCGCTACACTCGGTCTACAGGGGGTCCGAACTCTCGAGGCCCCTGGGTGCTCAGGTCGAGAGACTTTCTCAGGGACTCGCCATTTATTCAAGCGAGTTTGGAGGTCGACCCCCTGCTGAAGGTTAAGAATTACCTGACGAAGATCCGGTCCTAGAGGACTTTAAGAAGCCATAGAGTTAGTTGAGGGATTGTGGACCAAAACATGGTCATGATGAGGGTGTTGCTTTGGACGTCTTTGATGAGAGCCCCTCGAGACCCTGGAGGGGCCTATTGAGAAGGAGGCTGCTGAGGAAGTGGTTGCTCAGGTTGCGGTTGCTGAACATGCCGATTGAGTTGAGGAAGGACACCTAGGATTGGAGGAGGAGAAGGAAGAGGAGTGGCTCTTCGACTGGAGTCCGCTGCCTTCCCTTCTCTTTCAGATGCATGATTTGAAACTGACTTTCGCTGATGAATGTTGGATTGCTTTTTAAGTTTTCCACAGACAGCGCCAATCTGTTGCTGCTGATTTTGGTGTGGGAGCAAACAGATGAATTTGTGGATTCTTTTAGGAAACGAATGAGCAAACCTGTTGATTTTCACTGGCGTTTGACTGGTTTCTCCTCGCTACCGTGAACCTGCAAAAAGTTCGATACACAGGGATGGATCCCTCCGACGAACCCTCCGACGTTCTTGTCAGTAATCAGGAAGATTATGAAAAAGTTTTATGTGAAAAATGATTGATTACCTTGTTATGGTGGGGGGAGCAGGATATTTATAGTCGCCTTTAGAGACAGTTTAGAGATAATCATTTATCCATATGTCCTACTGTTTTTTGATAAGATGTAGAGTTTAAATCGTTTCATAGAGATAACCATGAATTTGAATTACTCTTTAAATATCTGAATTGGTTTGTAACGGGTTGCTACCCATACCCAATAGGACAGATCCGTTTTTGGGTTATTGGGCTTTGAAGAAAGTCTCAGTTCCTAATTCGGACCCGTTTATAGGTAAAATTACTGTTTAATCCCTGAGAGATTTAAGATCCGTGCCCGATTTGAACGGTCCCGTTTTGGTTCTATTTTTAGCCATATCAGAAGGAGAATTTTTTTCCCACTAACTCTAGTCTCTGAGACCACAACTGATAGAATTCAGCAATTACACTATATAATATCTAATAAGTGTATATAACATATGACATTCTTTCCCTCAAATTTTGTTAAAGTATACATGTCAAAATTCTATAAATAATACTTGATTTGATATGGAAGCCAACCTTCTTCATCCAAACTGTATTAAGATTAACATGTAAGGTTGACAAAGAGAAAGAGCAGAGGGAGGATTCATGCAATCAGCGAAGTTACGAATTAGGGTTCCTTGGCTAAATCATTACCAGAAACCTACCCAGGCCGCTTGTAGAATTGATTACTAGGAGCTTAGATGAAAATTTTGACGGCTAGGATTATATGAGCTCGTTTCACAGGCTTGTTCAAACTGTTTAGTGATTGCTTCATCCTCTTCTAACCCAATCTGAAGAAAATATTTCTGCCACCAGGATGGACTGCGTTGTTTGGCCTTCAAAATGAACACAAATGTCACATTATAAACAGAGTAAACAAAGCAATGCCCTCAATATCTTGCATAACTATGAAATTCACCATAAAAACAGAGCATGATATGAAGTAACTACACTCTAACCTGGTATACAAGAAAAAAACAGAAAAAATAATAAGTTGTTGTCGACTTTTATAACCTCAGGCTAATGGTGTATTAGAGGTATGACCAGAAAATGAGAGCATGTCTACTAAACTGTAATATGATAACAGGATAACATCAATTATCAAGAACTGTTCCACAGAGATGCAGATACATGACCAGTTAGAGGAATACTCTTGTATGTTCTATATGTTCAACTGCTAGAGAGCTGGATCATGCTATTAAAGCTTGAGAAAATTTTATGACCCAACTCTCAGTAATTGTTAATCTGCAGTTATGCTGATCAATTAGCCATGTAAAATAGAAGACCATTGTAAATTTTTAGTAAACACATGAAAATATAGAATTATTGCAACCAGCATCTTCATATCTAGGTTGGCAACATTAACTATTTAGAGTGTCATGGAATAGAGTTAAAGTTAGGATACCTGGAGTGTACAGTTACCTCTCAAAACCGTTTTCTTGAGCTGATATAACTATGAGATAACTACAGTTATGTTAACTACTCTTACCCCAAAAGCTAAGAAAACTATAGTCATCTCAACCCCACTCAAACCTAAGTTACCTAAACTTTAACAAGCTCTGGTCTCCTTCTCACTAAAATGCCTGAGTTAACTTTAATTCACTTGCCAAACACTAAAAAAAGAAGAGTTACATTAACTTCACATTTTTGAGAGTAGGTTGAGATGTAATAACTCTAGTTGCCTGTACCTCCACTTAAACTTTAGTTAACTTTATTTCGAAACATGCCTTCAGTCATTTACAAATATTGAGCTTTTAGATCTTCAAGATTGGATAATTCAGATGTGTCCCTTTCATGTACTAGTCTACTTCCATGTTTTTCTGTCATAATATATTCAGTTATAGCCACTTAATTTTGTTTTCGTCAGTCTTTCAATTTTCGGTATATCATTGATGGTCGAGAATTATGCATGTGCAGTTCTATTTCCTATTTTATTGTATTTTGGAATTGATATGGCTAAAAATAGAACCAAATCGGAACCGTTCAAATCGGGTATGAATATTAAAGTTCTCAAGAGTAAAACGGTAATTTCCACTACAAATGGGTCTGGATTGGGAACTGGGTCTTTCTTTAAAGTCCAATAACCAAAAAACGGATCTGTCCTATTGGGTATGGGTAGCAACCTGTTACAAAGCAATTCAGATATTTAAAGAGTAATTCAAATTCATGATTATCTCTAAGAGATGGTTTAAACCAAATCTCTTATCATGAAACGATTTAAACTTTACATCTTATCCAAAAACACCGGGACATAGGGATAAATGATTATCTCTAAACTGTCTCTAAAGGCGACAATAAATATCCCTCTCCCCCCCACCATAACAAGGTAATCAATATTTTTTCATATAAAGCTCTTTCATAATCTTCCTGATTACTGATAAGAGCGTCGGAGGGTTCGTCACCGGGATCCATCCCGGTGTATCAAACTTTTTGCAGGTTCAGGGCAGCGGCAAGAAACCAGTCAAACGCTAGTAAAAGTCAGCAGGTTTGCCTTTATTGTTTCCAAAAGAATCCACAAATTCATCTGTTTGCTCCCACACCAAAATCAGCAGCAACAAATTGGCGTCGTCTGTGGAAAACAGAAAAAGCAATTCAACCTTCATCAGCGAAAGGCATCAACCATGCCTCCGAAAGAGAAGGGGAAGGCAGCGGGCTCCAACCAAAGAGCCACTCCTCTTCCTCCTCCTCCTCCAGTCCAAGATGTCCTTCCTCAACTCAATCAGCAAGTTCAGCAACCGCAGCCTGAACAACCTTTTTCTCAACAACCTCCTCCTCAACAGGTCCCTCCAGGGTCTCGGAGGGCTGCCCCGGGGGGCTCTCGTCGAAGACGTCCAAAGCAACACCCTCATCATGACCATGTTTCGGTCCATAATCCCTCAACTGACTCTATGGTTTCCCCAAGTCCTCCAGGGCTGGATCTCCGTCAGGTAATTCTTAACTGTCAGCAGGGGGTCGATCTCTGAACTCGCTTGAATAAATGGCGAGCCCCTGAGGAAGTCTCTCAACCTAAGCACCCAGGGGCCTCGAGAGTCCGGACCCCCCGTAGACCGAGGACCAGAAGATCCCCTCCCCCGAGGAGGTGAAGAGAGTCCCCTCCACGTCATCGGCGGAAAAGTCATACTCCAGTAAGCGAGCCACACCTAGGAATCGCTGAGTTGGAGGGGCACCAGTCACTCAGGCTGAGCTCCATAACTTCAAACAAGATATCATGCAAGCTCTTAATATTGCAACGAGTCAGGATCAGCGTGCCCCTAATCCTCACCATATCGCCACTCATGAAGGAGAGTCCCGAGGGTCGACTAGATCAGACCGAAGGGATGACTCGGTCTGCCGCCATCTCCACGAGATGGAAAGGCTCCTCAACAAGATCAATCCCGAAGAAGAACAACGGGCTAATAAGATTTGGCCAAGCAGACCCCCCCTTCTCTAGGGCCATCATGGAAGCTCCGGTCCCCGAAGCCTTTAGGCCGTCCCGCTTTGAATCCTACAATGGGGAGTCGGACTTGGCTGATCATATCGAGAGTTTTAAAACTCTCATGATGATTCATCAAGCCTCAGATGCAGTCCTCTGCAAGGCCTTCCCAGCAACATTGAGGGGACCAATGCGAGAGTGGTACTCCCGTCTATCCCCCGCCTCCATCTTCTCATTCGAACAGTTCAAGGAGCTCTTCCTCACCCACTTCGTGGGCAGTCGCAGAGCTGAGAAAATGAGTGCATCTTTGCTAGCCCTCGGCCAAAGTAAGGGTCAACGCCTAAGGGATTACGTTCGGCGCTTCACCGCCGAAGCCCGATCTATCGCCTCCCTTAACCAATCAGTAGCCTCTGCGGCATTCAGGCACCACTTCACTAACACCGACCTTAGGGCGTCCCTTACCAAGAAGCCTCCACGGGACTTCTCGGAACTCCTGCTCAGGAGCGAGAAGTACATCCGAGCGGAAGAGGCTCTCACCCCCCCAGTCTTGAGGAACCATCTTCCGGTAACAAATGGAGGAATACAAGCGAAGAAGGATCCCACAAATTCCAGAAGGACGATAATGGGAATCGCCACCCAGCTCCCCATTTTGAGAAGTTCACCCTCCTCAATACCAGTATATCAGCAGTCCTTATGGAGGTGGACAAGGAAGGACTACTCCGCGGTCCCCTAGAATGAATATCCTTGGCAAGAAAAGAAATAGGGATAAGTGATGCCGCTTTCATAGTTATCACGGCCACGACATGGATGATTGTCGGGCTCTCAAAGAGGAGATCGAAGAATTCATACAGCGGGGACACCTGACCAAGTTCGTCATAAAAGACAGGGCCGATCCCCCACCTCGAAGAGCCAACAATCGAACCGAGAGGGCCAACGAGTTCCAAGACTCCGAACCTGAGGCCATCCTCCACCTTATCCATGGAGGTCCAATGGTGGGAGAACCAAACTCCTCCAAAGAGGCCTTCACCCTATCGTAGAAGTAGGTTTTCAGTTTTCAATAAGGCCGATGCTTGTAACACGGCCAAAAGCATGTAATAATGGCTCACCCAATTGAAACGGCCGCTTAGTTTGTTTCAATAAAACTTAGCTTTTTTCTATTGAAAATTATTGCATTTGCCTCATTTCTAGCTCTCTGAGTCACATCTACGACTCGTTAAAGGCAAGTTCGGAGTCCAACTTGTCCTACAGGGCTCTCCTACAACTTACCAAGCTCAAAAGACGAGTTTGGAGTCCAATACTTGGTTCGATGCCGCTTTAGCCACTTGTAAACAAACAAGTGTGGAGCAGTTCACCATTCGAAATTGCTCCTACAACTCGTTAAATCCTCAAACAACAAGTTTGGAGTCCAACACTTGGTTCGACACCGCTTTAGCCGCTTGCAAACAAGCAAGTGCGGAGCAGCTCACCATTCGGAATTGCTCCTACAACTCGTTGAACCTCCCCAAAAAACAAGTTTGGAGTCCAACACTTAGTTCGATGTCATTTTAGCCACTTGCGAACAAGCAAGTGCGGAGCAGCTTACCATTCAGAATTGCTCCTACAACTATTTGAAATTCTTAAAAACAAGTTCGGAGTCCAATACTTGGTTCGATGCCGCTTTAGCCGCTTACAAACAAGCAAGTGCGGAGCAGCTCTCCATTCGGAATTACTCATACAACTTGTTGATAGCTCCGTAACAACTAGTTCGAAGTTCACAATTAAAGTTCGAAATTGCCCTTATAGCTTGCAAGTATGCGGTTTCGTAGCTCAAAATAAACATTCATACTACTCCCACTACTGGTTAAATTTCGCAATAAGCAAGTTCGGAGCTCAGCTCTCTCCTAGAGTTGCTCCTCAAACTTGTCTCCCAAACGGCTCTCTCCTAGAGCCTGATGATGTTCTTCTCCCAACTCGCCTCCCGAGTAGCCTTCTTTCAAACAAGTTCGGAGCTAAAACTCTTCCCTAGAGTTGCTCCTCAAACTCGTCTCCCGAACGGCTCTCTTTTTTAGAGCCTGATGATGTTCACTGTCGCGCTCACCTCCAGAGCGGCCTTCTTCCAAGAGAGTTCGGAGCCTAACTCGTCTAGAGACGCTCCCTAAACTCGCTTCCAAGAACGGACCTCCCTAGAGTCATACAAAGCCCTTCTCAACTTCATGAAGGCAAAGATGTTGCGGGACTATTTTGACCATGAAGAATGGTGATTCTTCAACTAACTTCTAAAGAGAAATTGTAGATCTTCGAGTCAGCTTCGAAACGAGAGGTCACACGTCCCAATCCGACCTCCGTAGCACCGGAAACGTCGGCTACAATATAGCTGCGCCGAAGCCTCCCTGGCCCTCGGCAGCTCTTGTCGAGCGTTCTTGCCACCGACGTCGAAATGAGAGAAAACAACGTTGACTGGTCAACAGTTGACGGTCAAATTTGCCACGTGTCGCCCTCTCAAAGTGTCTCTCGACTTCGGCAAGTGGTTCCGAGCATTCTTTCCACCAACCCTGAAATGACAGAAAAACTACCTCAAGATCCGCGCTCAAATCAAGATCAATGATTGTGATTAAAGCAAAAAATGAGAAAGTCAACGCTCAACGTTGACTGAGTCAACGGTCAACCATTGACCGTCACGTGTCAAGCAGTCGAAGCCTCTCCTGGGTTCGGAAACTCGATCCGAGCATTCTTGCCATCGATCCTGAAATGAGAGAAAAACTCCGGCTCAAAATTCGTGTTCAATCACGATCAACGGCCACAAATTCGCCAAACAAACAAACAAACAAAAGGAAAGAAAGAAGGATCTACGGGTTAACGGATCGGGTCGAGTCTGAACCCATTAGACCCAAACCCAAACCACCACCCTCCCCTATCTTCTTCTTCTCCTTCAGAATTGAGTGCCATCAGACCCACACTCCTTCACGACCTCACCCTCATCATCATCAAGCTCCAACGACGAGCTCCCTTCGTCACCTCCTTCACGAGCTCCTCCAACACTGAATCCCTTGACGACCTCCCTCCACTGACGAACTCGTCGTCAAGCTCAAGCTCCAATGACGAGCTCTCCTCCTTCGCCGAAGCCCTGAGCTCCTCGCTAACCTCGTCGCCGAGCTCACAAGCTTCAAACCCATCTCGAGCTCCTCCATTTCGAGCTCTCCTCCACTGTCGAGCTCCGCCAAGTTCTACTCCGAGCTCGAGCTCCCTCCTCTCGTCTCCACTGTCGAGCTCACCTTCGTCATCGCCAAACCCACGAACTCTTCTTCTACCATCACCTTCACGAGCTTTGAACCCATTGCCAGCTCAACCCCACGTTGCCAAGCTCCATCACCGAGCTCCGCCTAACTCCGAACTCCATTGTCTCCGAGCTCCACCTTCGTCGAGCTCCGCCCAACTCCGAACTCCATTGTCTCTGAGCTCCACGTTCGCCATGCTCCGTCAAGCTCCCGCTCCACCTCGCCAACCTCCATGCCTCGTCAACCCCCTCCTCTCCTCCTCAGTCATCGATCTCACTGAGTCGAGCCCCCTCCATTTTGGGCTTCCACGTCGAAGCTTTGCCAAGATCCATCGAGCTCCTGCTCTTCCTCGCCTAACCCCTCCACTGACGCCGACCTCCAATGTCGAAGCTTGAACTCCCTCGCCTAAGCTCGCAGTCGCGTCGATGTGGGATTTCGTCGAACTCGTCTCCACAATCGACGAGTCTCCACGACGACGAGCTCCCCTCCATTTCGCCAAGCTCGAGGACTCCATCGCCGAGCTCTTTCACTGGCGACGAGGCCCCCAACGTCAGCATCGTAGTGTGCGCGGAGGTTGACGTCGCCGCCGCGTGTTAACACGCCAATGGACAACGGGGGTCGACAGCTCGATCCGAGCATTGCTGCCACCGACCCTGGAATGAGAGAAAAAACACCTCGCTTTAAGATCCGTGCACGATTGCAATCAACGGCCGTGATTAATCCAGGTAATTTCTTTTTAAATTCTTTTTATTTAATTAATTAATTGAATTAATATTTTTTAAAAAAATTGAAAAATTAATTAAAAATCAAAAAATAATTAAAAAATTCTAAAAATAATTATTAATTCAGAAAAGAATTTTAAAATTCTGAAAATATAATTATTAAATTAGAATATTTAATTAAAATTTTTGATAATTAATTATCTAAATTCGGAAATTGAATAAAAAATTCAAAAAAATCACAAAAATCACAAAAAACCAGAAAATTCTGAGAATAATTTTGGTATTGTACAAGTTCAGAAAATCACTGTTACACCTCGAGTAAGTCCAAACTCCCCCGAGAACTCCGATAAATTCTATTAGCCATTAAAAATGGGTGACTCCTCAAAGACTGTAAAACTAGTATCCAGGAGTGGGGGGATGTGATATAGTTAAAAATAGAACCAAATTGGGACCGTTCAAATCCTGCACAAACCTTAAAGCTCTCAGGGGTAAAACGGTGATTTCCACTACAAACGGGTTTGGAAACTGGGTCTTTCTTCAAAGCCTAATAACCCAAAAACGGATCTGTCCTATTAGGTATGGGTAGCAACCCGTTACAAACTAATTCAGATATTTAAAGAGTAATTCAAATTCATGATTATCTCTATGAGACAGTTTAAACCAAATCTCTTATCATGAAATGATTTAAACTCTATATCTTATCCAAAACCACCGGGACATAGGGATAAATGATTATCTCTAAACTGTCTCTAAAGGCGACTATAAAAACCCCACCCATAACAAGGTAATCAATATTTTTTCACATAAAGCTCTTTCATAATCTTCCTAATTACTGATATTAGCGTCGGAGGGTTCGTTGCCGGGTGTATCGAACTTTTTGCAGGTTCACGGCAGCGGCAAGAAACCAGTCAAACGCCGGTGAAAGTCAACAGGTTTGCCTTCATTGCTTCCAAAAGAATCCACAAATTCATCTGTTTGCTCCCACACCAAAATCAGCAGCAACAGGAATGAAGTATTATAAGCCAACAATGAGAATAGTAGAACCTATATATGACAACAGAAGAATGGTCAGATAAGGCGCAAGGCCTTAGAGCATCCACAGTGGTTTCTTATATTTGGCAAATTGCCATTTTATAGCAAATAGATCGCTGCAATGGTTTTCTATTTTGCCATTTTTTTAGCAAATATGCTATATTCGTTTCTCATATATGAGAAACAGAATAGCGATTCTCAAATTTTGAAAGACGGTACAACATATACCGTCCGGTATATGTTATACCGTCTCATTTATTTATTTATTTATTTTAAAAGTGGGTCGGACAATATAACATATACCGTCTGGTATATGTTATACCGTCCCATTTTTATTTTTAGCTTTTTTTTTAATTTTTTTCCAATCCAACAGTCAGATTTTGTGTAAAAAAAAAGGTGGGACGGTATAACATATACTGGCCGGTATATGTTATACCGGCCCACCAACTTTGTAGTTATTATAGTTTAATAGGTTCAGTGGGTAGGTTAGGTGTAGTTAAATAGGTTTAGTTAGTTTTTAATTAGGTTTAGTTATTATTATATTATTTAATTTATTTAATAAATATAGTTTAATAGTTAATAAGTAATTAACTTTTTTTAATTTATTTTTAAACGATGAGACGGTATAACATATACCGTCGCTCGCTTATTTCAAATGAGACGGGAAATGTTCTACCGTCCCGCGCAATATTTTCTAAAAAATGAAAAACATATAGCAAACGACCACTGCAGCAAACATCGCTATTTGCTACTACTGTAGCTGCCATTTTTTAACATATGAGAAACACGACTGTGGATGCTCTTATGCAGCACAGTGAAATTCTGCAACTCTATATAGTATTTAGCAATGTCGAAATTGTAGTAAGTCGCGCGAAGGTATGGTGTGATTCGTGAGATAAATCCAAAACTGGAGAAACACCAAGGATGTTTGCACAGAACATTTACTGGCAAGTGCCCCTGTTTCCACATTTTCTGCTCACGTGCAGCGTTTCCTCCGGGTTTTGTCCCATCGAGTATAGGTGGGGGCAGCAATAAATCTAGAATATACATCATCGATATGGTTATACTCTTACTGGAGTTCAAAAATACAATTATTTAAATTTATATTCTTCTTTAAATCTCGATTTTGTAAAAAAGAAAACTTGGGCGGAATTTGATTTTGTTGACATATTTATTGTATACTAATTTTGAAAAAACTTTTAAAACAAAATATTCTGAATGGAAAGTGGTGTTGGGATATATTTGGATGGTTGATGTTCACCCTATTATAAGTGGAAAACCTAGGAGAATATTACTTCCCAATTTGTCTGACTGCAAATGGACTTTGATAGAGAAAAATTGTTTCTCTTTTTTTTTGTCGTTCACTTTGTCTTCCCAATTTCCCTGCTTTGGTAAACGTGGCTTTCTTCTTCTTACTACTATCACCTCCTTCCCTCTTTATCTAAACCAACTACCAAAAATTTGTAGCTCGCTCTTCCATATAGACCGAAAAGGGTCTAGCTCCCGTATTTGTTGACTGTAATCAACCTAATATTTGTTGGAAACCCTATAATTGGATCTCAATGTATTTAGGGTTTCGGATCTGTCATATCGTCCGCTAAACTTAGGGTTAGCAGTGGAACCAAATAACTGATAACCTGATTTGAAACAAACCCCAAAATGTCATGTTAGTCTACGCAAATGTATTGAATCTGCTCTTTTAGCAAGAAAGTGAAAAAGAGAAGATGAAGATGATTATAAGGAAGAAATATAAGAGAAGAAGGGGATTGCCAATTTTTGGAGCCAAAACCGTCTTCACCCGTCTTCTGTTGATAATTCATAGAAATCAAATGACCGAGCAAGAACATTTTTTCTCATCCCGAAGAGACATTTATACAGTATATACTGGCCAACTGAACTGTCACAAGGTAATAAAGGGAAATCATCATTGCCTAATTTACCCACACAGAAAGTGGGATCAACAGAGAAGCCAACGACACTAGTAATATGAAGACTTGTACTAATTGAACAACAAATATGTAAGCCCTGTCAAACTTCCCACCTTAACTCCAATCGAGAAGGCAGGCAATGTGATTTTAGTAGTAAACTGTATGACATGTTCTAAAATTGGCTTCTCTCTGAGAGGTTTCACTTCTGCATGCTTCTTGTAGGGTTATCAATTAATGTTTATTGGCAAGCATATAAAAATTAAAGGTTTTAATGTTCCTTTAGATTACTCAGACATACCTTAGGCAGGGCCGGCCCTAGGTCCTTAGGTTGAAGACCACTCCTAATTTATAGGAATTATGTGTACAAATCAAATACCATGAATATAATCACATATTATAATTTAAATAAACATGTCATTTGTTGGAAAAATATTGTTTTATTAAAAATTCAAATAGTCATTTCTTTTAATTATCAAATGACTACGTTGTTGTTTTTCTATAGTCGGTTTTATAGGATTTATTAAACCACGCGTTTTGAAAGGAAAAGCTCTGATCTGAATCATGTGATTAAATTTGGGTAGTTACTAGATTGTGGTTGGTTACTATTCAAATTCTTGCTTTTCAAAATTGAATTGTGGTTACTTTCTGGATGGTTGTGTCATTTGGGAAAGGATATAACTGTTAGAGGGTGGGTATAAACAACCGTATTTTTTTTTTTGATGTATCGGATAGAGCCAAAAGGCTCCAGCCATCAAAAAATATATTAATCAATAATAACAGTATACAAACAAATAATCGATGGCTTTACAAGATGTAAAACAATAAAAAGCGAGCAATAAATAAACAAACAAAGGCTATTGAGCCAAAAATACAGATAAAAGCGCTTCAGCATATTCCCACGCCGAAACAAGACCGAAAAAAACAACCCTCCCCTAACGAAGGCAACCCAATCCGCTAGCAGTCCAAAGAAACACTCTAGCAGCACAACGGAGGCGACGCGCAGCCGAAATGTAGGGAAACAGCGAGAAGGCAAGACTCAACTGTGCAGAAGTTGGTGAAACGACGCAGAAGCAGTTTTCCTCGCAAGAATGCGAGCACTCACACGAGTAGGCAAATGATAAGTGACTTTCTTTTTATAACTCCGCTTGACGGGGGGAAGGGCATCCCTTGCCGAAGAAGGCGAAAAAATCGCAGAGACCGAAGCAGAGGCTTCGACTTGGATAGAACACGGCGGGGAAACGCAACTGAGAGCGTCCGAAGTGACAGGTGGGGTGGACTTGGTCGAGACATCCGAGCGAGGGAGATAAGGGTCATCAGAATTCGGAGAAAACTTACGGGAGAGGCAGTGGAAGAAATGTTTAAAAGCTGTCAAAAGCTGATAGAGTCCCGAGTGAACCCCTAAACGTTGATACCAAGAGAATAAACATCCTGGGTAATGAAAAGAGAACGTAGCAAGTTGGGGAGAAGAAACCTTTAAAACACACGGATAGTTATAATAAACGGAAGAATCCATTGTGTCGACCATAGTCCTGTCAGGACGCGCAGGGGAATCAGAGAAAACGCAGTGCAAATCTTTCCCCCTCGCAAAACGAGACCACTCAAGCGAAGGGGAAAAGGATTTAACCAAGTTAGACTTGTAATCCGGCTTCCAAATCAACGAAGAAGACAAAGAGTTGGAACGGGTATGGCCCTTATAAGAATCCAACCGGGGGTAGGAACCCAGAGAAGAACGAGCTTTGCGATCCTTAACTAGGATAGCAAAATTAGGATAGGGAAGGGTAACAAGAGGATCACAAGAAGGGGATGAAGGAGTGGAGGCGTTCGTCGTTGATGGCGAAACCGTAACAGAGGAGTCGAGGTTCTGGCCCGAGACAACGCTGCTCTTGCTAGCCACCCTCTCCTGAAACTTCCTAGCCAAGCTAGCAAGATACTTGCGCATTAAAAGGGGGTAGTTTAGAAATGAAAGAAGTTTGGCCGGAAGGAGATGACCTTTAGGAAAACCAAGAAGTTTTTGAAGAGAAAAACATCTACTGCGAGGATGACCACACTTGCCACAGAAAATGCATCTAATTTTATTCTGGCACTCGCGTTTAAAATGCCCGGGGAGAAGGCATCTGTAGCAAACCAGAAGAGGATCGACCTTACAAGAGGAAGGGGGGTTTGTGGAGGTAGCAGAACATTGAGAAAGATGGAAAATATCGGACCGAGGAGTAGACAACTCCCTTTGCGATACTATAACCGACTCCAAATTATTAGGCCTGGCATCATGCTCGGCAAGATGCATGGTATGAACCAAACCAACCTTGCCAACCATGATTACCTGCAGGTAAGGAACTGTACAAAAAAACGAGGGGGGTACAGTACAGTTCCAACTGCATCAAAGAAGCACCACCGAGGAGGAAAACAGTGGAGCACGAGCAGGGTAAAATACTACCCACAATGGGGGTTAAAATCACCCTCCAAATAGAGAGAAAAGGAAGGAGAGAAGAAACGATAAGGGGAGAAAAATAGAGATGACTGATCTTGAGAGAACTAAAGCTCAATGCATCACAATACGCTATTTACCAGCAACTGACGGAGCGGAGCCGTCGGGGGAAGAGAATAAAAGTAGTGATAAATAGCACCAGTACCACAAACACAATCACAGCACCACGAAATCGATAACGAAATCACTAGAGAAATGAGAAGCTCTACCAAAGCCAAACAATACAAACAACACCCTATTAAAGCAGAATACTCACAGTGATGATACGGCGGATCCACCGGGAAGTCACTCCCAGACCAAGGAAGGGAATGAGGGCCGCTGGAGAAACGGTGACCACCGGGATGGATCTCGAAGCCGGGGGAAACAAACGGAAGAAACTCGCAAAAGAGGACAGCCGTTGATCCACCGAAGCCGGCAGGAACGAGGGAGCGGATAAAAAGGGGGATTGGATCGCAGCTGAGGGTCACGCACCAGACTGGAAAACACTCGCTGAATGGGCTCACTGACGAACTGATGGAGGAGCGGCACCTGGAGGGATGCGCCAGGGGAAGCACCGCCAAAGGGAGAGGAAGATCCACGGGGAGATCCCTCGAAAAGCTGGCGATAGAGGGGGATCCACGGGGCTGCGATGCTTCGCACGGAGCTGGCAACCCCAGCACTGGCCGAAAAGAGAACGCTAGTAGAGAAAACGCTACGCGACAGGGGAGCTCTGGAGGCAAGGCTACCAGCGGAGAGAGGGGAAGAATGGTATCGATCCAAAAACGAGAAGGCTGAGATGGGTCGGTAGGGATTTGGGAGCTCTACAATTTTGATTGAAGGGAGAAAACGAGAAAGAGGACGGATCGACGGGATCTGGGGGGATAAGATGCTGAAGAAGAAGGGAAAAAAGAATTTTGAATCGCCTCTATTATCTATCGCAAGAGTACCCCATAAACAACCGTATTTGAATAGCCATTTTTTTTTTTTTTTTTTTTTTTGGAATAAGGTCATAGTCACACACACCCACATTTTATCCTGAATATATATTAATTGTGATTTTTTTGGTGCAAGCGGGATTCGAACTTCCGACCTCTTACTTACTAGTGAGAGCCTTACCAGTTGACCACACTGGCATGTGCTTTCAATAACCAATTTGAATTCGTTCGGATTAACTCTTTTTCACGTCCTGTACACTTGTTTTCTTTTTTACAGCAAGTGTGTTTTTTCCTCTCTCAATATACACACACTCTAATTAAATTTTTCCTAATCCCAAGTGCTCTAAAGAGGCTAGATGCTCAAGTGTATGAACACTTGTTAGAATTATATCTTGTATACTCGTGGTTTGTATTAGAAAAAAAGACGACGAAGCACAGAAGTCGAAGCGTCGAAGAGAGTCGAAGAAGAAAACAGAGCAACAGCAACCAACAAGCCTTGTGCAGTTGACTATACATATGTACAGTCGACCGACATGCACCCTGGAAGTTCCAGAGGAGAAGGCAATCGACCGACCCTTTTGGGCAGTCGACTGCATGTGGCGGCTATAGTGTTTTGGGCTTTTATCTTGGTAATATTTTGGGCTCAATCTTCAATTCCAACTCAGATCGTACGGCTCCTATTCAGTAACTTCGTCTACTGAATATATCAGACGACTGAGATATCAAGACTAACCTAGGGTTCTCTCTATTCTTTTTTATTTATTGTAATAGCCTCCAATATGAGAGGTGAAGTACTTCATTGATTATTTTCTTCATTACATAGAGATACTTGAGAGATAGTTTTTAGTGAGTAAGTTTAAATCCTTGTATTGAGTGAATCTGTAACTCTTTATAATCTCTTCTCTAGTTGAATATTATATCTCCCTATATTTTCCTCCGGATTAAGCAAAATCAAACCGGAATAAATCCTCGTGTGTTTGTATTGGATTAGTGGATCTATTTGTTTTAGTTGTTCGATTGATTCGTCTCATCTACCTCGACATCCTCATTGCTATAGCCTATTCCGCTACGCCACCGGTGTTCGTCGACATCCCCCAACAACACCTTCCCTATAGGTTGTTTTATCTATAAAATCATCTCATGCTTATCTGTTGTTCATCGTGGGGGCGATTGTGATTCTAAGGAAAGCTACTGTTTCTGACATGATGTGACCTATTCATGCACTTTGTAGATCAACATATTATTTATTCCAAGTCCTTTCCATTAATTTGTGAATTTGTTTTATGCAATATTTAAATTGTATTTAGTCCAATTTTCCATCACTTATCTATTTTTAATAATTACTTCCATCAATTAAATTGAAACCGCTTGGAGGGGGCCAATTGGTTTTAATGTAAGAATTTACACACATAGACACACAAATGAAACATGCATGGATGTAGCTCTTTAATATATACACATATTGTTAGTAGGATCAATCAAGACCAACATATTTGAATCTGTGATGTAAACTTAATCCTAAGTAGAGAATTTCTAAGAATATTAAAAAAGTAAGTTTACCAACATGTAATGCCGATTAAGTTATAAATTAAAACTAATAATTAGTCTGATGAATTTTCAAGAATCGAAATAAGTTTAATGAGCCCAATTAAAGATCCACGTTTAACAATCAATAATTATACTTAATCGTTCTTAACATGTAAGGAATATAATAATGATTTGTACTCTAATTATCAAGTAAAAGCACACACTCAATATTTTTGGACGACAGAAAATTCAAATAATAATATAGAGACGATAAAGCATATCACAAATAATTGAGACGTAAAGAGAAGTCACCGGGAGTTTCGGAACACATGTAGCAATGAGAAGGTTGTTGACGGGGTGCTGCGATGGAGGAACCAGCCGTCGTTCGTGAGGCGGTGGCGCAAGGGGCAGTCGGGGAAGAGGCGGCGGCACTCGAGTGGTCGCGGTGGGGTAGTTGGCAATGGAGTTCGGGGCTTGCAGCTCGGGTAGGAGGCAGCAAGGTGGTGCAGTCAGTGGTTGCGGTGATGGGTTTGGTGGCACGCGCAGGAGGAGATGATGAGAGGGTGCGGGATTGGTGATCGGTGCTTGTGGTTAGAGAGGAGCTCGGAGGTGTACGGAGGTGGGTTTCGGGAAGAGAAAGAAAGAGGAAGAAGAAGAAGAGAAAGGGGTTGGCGGTTGTGATTGGAGAGGGATTAGATTAGGGTTTTTATTTTTATTTAGGGTTTAGGGTTTAGGGTTGAATAAAGATTTGGGGATTTGGGTGTAGTTTAAAGCTTCTCACAAACCCTAATTTGAACTTATGGTCTCACACACACAAAAGGAGAATGAAGAGCAACAACTCAACACACAATAATTTTTTTAATAAAACAAGAATAGCATACCTTCTTATTATTCTCAAGGCCTACATATAGGCTCAAAACAAAATCTCAATACAAATCTCTAAAATATTCTAATGCAGAAAATAAAGGGTGCAAATTGCAAAACAACCATATATGGCTAAAATGCCCAAATACAAATAAAAATTGCTGTAATGAAGATAACTATGCTACTGGAGTAGCCATCCTAGACAATGTCTGTGCTGACAGAAGCGCTCAAATCGTCTGGAACTGATGTCCTCATCATTCTCTCCAGGTGGGAGAGAGCTCGACCCAATTCAGTCAAAATCAATGATCCTGTCATAGTGCTCCAAAATATCTGAATCTAAGTGTTGGAGCACCTTACGATCACTACAGATGTTCTCTAAATCCAGCTTGTTCTTTAATCTCACCAAATACCTATGAATACCACAATCACTAGTAGAGATTATCTGATCATCTAAAATATTATTGTCTGTCGGTGAGTAAGTAGTGGCAGGTAATGGGGAAAATATGGGATTCTCACTAGTAGGTTGCAGGATAGATTCATCTATAAAAGAATCTATAGGATTAAATTTTAGGCCTTCATAGGGTACTAGATCCCCATATTGAATGTCTTACTTCTGCCAAAACTTTCAAGAAGGTCAACGACATAGGCACTATCATATGCAGAATTTTAAATGGACATGCTGTACATGTGTTTCAATTTCTTGACGGATCCAGCTGGAAACAGTTCCAGACGAATCTGAATATCACTTCTTCACCAACATCAAAAGTTTTAAATTTTCTTCTAATATCTATTATTAACTTGTAGTTAAAATTATTCTCATTAATTTTCTTGGAAATTTTTCTATGCAAATCATGAATGCGGGATGCATATGTGGATGCAGATTCTGAGACTCTATGATGTTCTAACACAGAGATAAAATCTATGGGCTGCAAGTGACTTGGGAAGGAATGGGTGACTCAGGTATATTCAATGAAGGTGACTGGATCGACCGAATACAGTTGAGAGGCAGGTCATCCTCTTCTTCACCGAAGTCATCACTTACATGAAGTTCAAAGGTAAACTCATCGTAGGGCTCATCAGCAATGACAGCGGTACCTTCTACGATGTTGAATCCTACTGGGGCTGGGACAGTTGCCAGCAACATGACTGTATCCTTTGCATTTATAGCACTTAGTGAGAGGATCAATCTTAGAGTAGTCTATTTCAGTGTTCTTATCCGTGTCTTGAGGAGAACTTTACTACTATAGGTACTTATTTACACCAACATATATAAGTACACACAAGAGTTAATTACATTCTTTGGCCTTCAAGAAGGAAACTGTGTTCAAACCCCCTTGGAAGTGAATGAGAAGTTCCGTTCGGATGAGGGTGAACTTCTAACAGATCCTTCCTTACACCAGCAATTGGTGGGAAGCTTGAACTATCAGACTATCACCATCCCTGACATATCCTTTGTTGTTCAGCAAGTCAGTCAATATATGCAGGCACCTAGACATCCTCATTTGGCTGATGTTCCTCGTATAATTTGCTACCTGAAGGGTACTCCTCATGGAGGTTTCTTCTTTCCCTACTGGATCACCAATTCAATTGGTCGATATAGTGAAGCTGAATGGGTTGGTTGTGTAGGCACACGTCGTTCTATTACGGGTTGGTGCATGTTTTTGGGTGATGCCCTTATTTCTTGGAATAGTAAGAAGCAAGATCGAGTGTCAAAGTCTTCCACTGAATCTGAATACCATGCTATGTCTGCCGCTTGTTCTGAAATTATTTGGCTCTGTGGTTTGTAGGCTGAGCTTGGGTTTCCACAATTGGAGCCTACTCCTCTTCATGCAGACAATACCAGTGCCATTCAGATTGCTGCCAATCCTATCTTCTATGAGCACACCAAGCATATTGAGGTGGATTGTCATTTCATTCATGAGGCATTTGACAAGCGTATTATTGCTTTGCCTCACATTTCCACCAATATTCAGACTTTTGATGTGTTTACCAAGGCCCTAACTTGTCAACATCATCAGTTCATGGTTGGAAAATTGATGCTTAATGATCAACCAACATCAGGGGGGATGTTAGTAGGATCAATCAAGACCGACAAATCTGTCCATAAAATCTTTCCTATGTTATCAATCAAGCCCAACAGATCTAAATCTGTATAGCAAATCAGTCCGAATATTAGTGAATCATATCTTTCCTAATATTAGTGATTTTGTATAGCAGTATATTTTCCATTTACAGCTTTTATAATTTCCATTTATAGCCTAGCTTTGTTTTTCTCTGTTTTCTATATAATGAAACTCTCAGAACAGTGGGAGATATTCAGTCCAAATTTGTCACATATATAGTATACATTTATATATTTATATACTCTTTTGAGCAAAAGAATATATTTATGTATTCTTCATACATTGAGTGTGCGGACAAGCGTCCTTTAGTGTGTTCATTGCAAATACTTTTTTTTTTGAAAGCACAGATAGAGTCGAGCAACTCTAGCCGGAGATATTATTGATATGAATCCATACAAAAACTCGAGAGTACATCAGAAAAGAAAATTTTACAAGAAGTAAAATAGAACCAAGAAAATAAAAATAAAGTCTACAAATAACAATGCACAAGGCAATGGAGAATATTGCCAAAACAATAGTGGAATGCTCCCACACTCAAGACTGGGGCAGAGGTGTCGGATACGAGCCGGGGAAATGATAGAGGTGCTACGATCGGATCCACCAAGACGGAACCAGGCCAGTGTGGACGGACCACAGCGACACCCAAGCGAACGCAGCGATACCATATCGCCTGGGCATCAACGAGACCAAGCCCCCAAACACCTATGAAAACAAACAACCACGGTACAGCAAGGAAATGGGAGGAAGCCATCGGGCGATAGGCCCAAAACCAACACCCAAGGCAGAACCCATGCCAACCAACAAACACCGATCCAAATGTACAAAGGCAAACAGACCTCCCAAAACACAGCCACCAATAAACAACCAGCGACCCCCCAAAAGATGAGAACCGCCAGCACAAAACTAGCGACAAGGCCCAGGGCCAAAGAATGCATAGAACAGGGAATTGCTACTGGCAATCCAAAAAAATCGCAGCCGAAAGAACAATAACAGCAAACACAGATCAGAGTAAACAACACACCACAACCGAAAACAAGATAGCATCATCACCATAAACCAGATAAACTGAAACAAAGCTAGCAACCTAAACTGGCACTAGGCAACAAAAGAACAAAAGGAAGAAGAGTAAAGAAATAATACCCCAGAACTCACCCAACCGATGAAACGCGGTGCTGCCCAACTTGTCAGTTCCGACACGACTGGACACACCGTGCCCAAACACAACATCCAGAGAAAGCTAAAATCCTGCTCTCACACTCGAAAAATAACTCATAGACAATAACATAAACTGAACATTATAGATAAAAAGGCGGGTAGAGCAATTACAAAGACAATATCGAACAGGGCTAAGTATAAGAGAACAGAGAAAGAAAGAAACCGCAACAGAACCATACACAGCAAAAGAAACACCAAAAATGGTTACTCAAAACTAATGGCCTCAGTAAAACTCCAACTATAAGGAGTCCTAACATCGACCAGCAAAGAAGGAGCCGAAAGACAGCAGAACCCCATTCAAAATAATGATGCCCAGCACTGCAACACCAGCTCAAAAGAGCAACCTCCTTACCATTGGAGAACAAAAGGAAGGAGGAGACCATCTCAGTTATCCTGCAATCAGCAGTAGAAACAAAGGGCATTAATTGAGAGGAAGGGAAAAATAACATGCACTATAGACTAAACCCGCAGAACAGGAAAGAAAAGAAAGACCAAAATTACGGTGGAAGAAAATTGTAAAGACGGTGCACCAAAACTCCCTCATCAATACGATGAAGGTTAAGTGCTTCAACTTTAATCGACGTTAAAGACGAAGACCAAAACTTAGCAAGATAATTGAATTCATCAATGAGGTCGTCAATCGATTTAGAAGAGTGGTTGAAAATGCGATTATTCCTCTCTTTCCAGATGACCCACGTAATGATCATAATGGAAAAATCCCACGATTTACGAAACCTTTTTTTAACAGACAACGTCCTCCAATCAGTCCAGCAGGACAAGAGAGACGGAGGGGGAGAGGGCACTAGCCACGCAAACAAACAAATCTTCCACAGCGGGTGCATGACTGTGTAATTAAGAAAAAGGTGATTAACATCCTCATGTTCGGAAATGCGCAAGGCACAGATTGGCCGATGGCCAAATTCATTTTGTTAAGATTCTCGACCGTTAAAAGTTTATTGTTGATAGCCAACTAGGAGAGAATTTGAACTTTCAACGGAACAGAAGTCCTCCAAACAAATTTAGCAAAAGGCGAGTGAACTCCTCCGAAGTTAAGAAAATTGTGGAAAGATTTAATAGAGAAAGACCCCGAAGAGGTCCATCGCCACAAAAAGTCCTCTTTAGGATGCCAAGCATAACTGGATAAAAGATCTAGGAGGTGAGCGTACTCAAGAGCAAGGGAAGGAGAGAGAGCCGAAAAAAAGGTAATATGCCAAACCCTATGACCATTGGAAGTCGATAGATATTCCACCACTAAAGCATTGGGGTTGGAAGCCAGTTGGAATAAGTGAGGAAAAGAATAAGCAATCTTGTAGTTACCAATCCAAAGATCGAGCCAGAACTTGGTTTTGGATCTGTTAGCACAAACATGAAGAAGGCTACACTGAAAAGGTGCCACCGCTTTCCACACGCCTTTCCAGAAAGGGGAAGCCGTAGCGGAAAGATTAGGATGGAACTCCCATACCTTGTAACGAGAGTGACATTTTTTTGAGATAACACGGGCCCAGGGCGATTTGTCATCTGTAATCATTTTCCATAGCCATTTGCCCAGAAGAGCTAAGTTTTGATTTCTCAAGTTTAGGACACTCAATCCTCCAGCGGACTTGGATAAGCAAACAGTATTCCAGTTACAAAGATGGGTACCGGCTCTATAAGAGTCAAACCCAGACCAGAAAAAATTCCTTCTGATCTGATCGATGCTCTTGATCACCCACGAAGGGACATAGAAGAAGGACATTATGTATAAAGGAACCGACGTAAGGATACTTCATTGCAAATACTTGTAATCTCAATTTGACTATTTGGCATATTACTTTTGTGCCACATAAGAAATCGGTGCCACTTGCATGCATATAGCGAAGCTCTTAATGACTGATAAATGGAAGTGTTATAGCTTAAAAGGTTAAATTACATGTTAGTCATATTTTGATTAGCAAAAGGAATTAGTTTCCCAAGAAATGGTCCATGTTCTATTTTAAAAGGTATATGACATTTTAGACTTGAACCTTTCAGTAGGTATTCTGTACTAGTAGTTTACACGTGTGATGCACGTCTTAATAAATATAATTTTTTAAAAAGTAAAAATTCAGATATAGTCTGGATTTGATCTAAAACTTCATTTACAATAATTATGCACGTGGGTTGCACGGGTTGGTAGATGGACAAATTACACTAAGGCCTTCTCCCATTATAGTAGTAGAGATAATTTTTTTTGAAAGTAAAAATTTAGATATAGTCTGGATTTGATCTAAAACTTCATTTACAATAATTATGCACGTGCGTTGCACAGGTTGGTAGATGGACAAATTACACTAAGGCCTTCTACCATTATAGTAGATATATATATATATATATATATATATATATATATATATATATATATATATAGAGAGAGAGAGAGAGAGAGAGAGAGAGAGAGAGAGAGAACTGATCAGGTGCGAACTGGTTCGCACGTGATCAGTAGCGAACTTGTCCCATAGCCGTTGGATCTGCAATTTCTCGATCTGCAATGGGAGTGATCCAATCGCTCGAATTTCTTCCGCTCATCTCACCATGCGTTGGGGGTAGTTTAGTCATCTCTCTCCCTCTCTCAATCTCATCTCTCTCCCTTTCTCTCCAGACCCATGACCCGAAATCCTTCGCCTCTTCTCGCCCCCTTCGACTTTCGAAACCCTAGACGGGTTCGAAATCCCCTTAAGCCCCCATCGATCTTCGTCATCTTTCTCCCTCTCTCAATCTCATCTTTCTCCTTCTCTCTCCAGAGAGGCGACAGATTTGGGGTCAGGGTTCTGGAGAGAAAGGGAGAGAGATGAGATTGAGAGAGGGAGAGAGATGACTAAACTACCCCCAACGCATGGTGAGATGAGCGGAAGAAACTCGAGCCATTGGATCGCTCCCATTATCAAATTGCAGATCCAACGGCTATGGGACAAGTTCGCTACTTGATCAAGTGCGAACTAGTTCGCACCTGATCAGTTCTCTCTCTCTCTCTCTCTCTCTCTCTCTCTCTCTCTCTCTCTCTATATATATATATATATATATATATATATATATATATATATATGGAGCCCTTCGGTTGAGAACTAATTTTGGTGAGAACTCACGGAGTAGACCCCCTATGAAAAATCCGAACTGACCATCTTATTCTACACACCTTAGATAGCATAACATAAAGAAATCAAGTAATTTGAAGTTCATTTTTTCATGATTTACATCATCGCAAAATTGTATGGCTAAAAATTCTACTCCATTTGATGGATGGGCAAATGAACTTCAAATTACTTGATTTCTTTATGTTATGCTATCTAATGTGTGTAGAGCGAGATGACCGGTTCGGATTTTTTATGGGGGGTCTATTCCGTGAGTTCTCACGGAGTTCTCAATCGAAGGGCTATATATATATATATATATATATATATAGTAGTTTACATGTGCGATGTACGTCTTAATAAATATAGTTTTTTAAAAGTAAAAATTCAGACGTAGTCTGGATTTGATCTAAAACCTCATTTACAATAGTTATGCACGTGCGTTGCACGATTTGGTAGATGGACAAATTACACTAAGGCCTTCTCCCATTATAGTAGTAGAGATAGAGATAGAGATATAGTAGTTTACACGTGCAATGCACGTCTTAATAAATATATTTAAAAGTAAAAATTCAGAGTCTGAATTTGATCTAAAACCTCATTTACAATAGTTATGCACGTGGGTTGCACGGGTTGGTAGATGGACAAATTACACTAAGGCCTTCTCCCATTATAGTAGTAGAGATAATTTTTTTTGAAAGTAAAAATTTAGATATAGTCTGGATTTGATCTAAAACTTCATTTACAATAATTATGCACGTGCGTTGCACGGGTTGGTAGATGGACAAATTACACTAAGGCCTTCTACCATTATAGTAGTATATATATATATATATATATATATATATATATATATATATATATATATATATATATATATAGAGAGAGAGAGAGAGAGAGAGAGAAAGCTTCGGTTGTGCACTCCTCTAGTGCACACGGCGTATGCACTCCTCTAGTGCACAGGCCTTCGGGCGTTCATATCGACGATCCGAACCGTTCACATTGATCTACACATCTAAATTAGTCTAAATATGTAAAATCAAATCATTTGAAATTTATTTGCCCATCCATCATGTGACTATAAAAAACAATGATTTTCAGCCATACAATTTTATAACACTTTAATGGATGGGTAAATAAATTTTAAATGATTTGATTTTACATATTTAGACCAATTTAGATGTGTAGATCAATGTGAACGGTTCGGATCGTCGATATGAACGCCCGAAGCCGTGTGCACTAGAGGTAGTGCAAAACCGAACCTTTCCCTATATATATATATATATATATATATATATATATATACACGTGCGATGTACGTCTTAAAAAATATAGTTTTTTCAAAAGTAAAATTCAGACGTAGTCTGGATTTGATCTAAAACCTCATTTACAATAGTTATGCACGTGCGTTGCACGGTTTGGTAGATGAACAAATTTGTAATATCCTAATTTTTCAAAGTAATGAAAAACTATTTATTTCGCACGTAGTGTGCACGTGTGATATTTTGACTATTATTTTCAACATGATGAGTAAGAATATTGTTTTCTATAAAGCATTTTTTTCTAAAGCCCAAATGTTAGTTTACTTATTTTTCTTCTAAAATAATTATCTTGGCCCAATTAATTTAAGCCCATGGATTTAATCCTTTTTCTTATTTTCTACAACTTGTAATGTGTAACATTTTTTTTAAAAAAAGACTTGTTATGTGTGTACAAGTTTTGTTAGGGTGACTTGTGCTTACACGTGCACTTCATGTACACGTGCATAAGCACACATTCTTGGCCGGATTGGGTAAAGAAGTTGGTGTGAGTCATGGGTAGTTATTTGGGATGTGGGTAGTTTTTACAACTCCCTAGCTCATCCTAGCCCTTGATCCTATAACTATCTACTGAATCCTAGCCCTCCATCTCACCCAAATTGGTGTATAAATACCCCCTCTCATCCATTGTTCTTTTACACTAAGATCATTTTGTAAGAGAGCTATATTGTGAGAGAGTTGTGTGTGTTATTCTGTGGAGGCCAGGCATCATTTTCTGAAGGTTTCGGTGTGGAGCCAGGAGCAAGGAGTCGTCCATTGCATTAAGGAGCTTTTCTGGATTTCGGTTATTTCGTCAATAAGGTGGGTGTTTCTCAGTACTTCTAATGTAGGAAACTTGCCATGATTATGATGATTGTTACTATACTTATGAAAAGTAAATTCAAACGTATTAGATTGCTCTGGGTATGCTTATGATGAAAGTTGTGAAGGACAAAAAAATGAAGTAATGACACTGTGAATAAGGCCAAAATAGGTCTGTACAGTCGACTGTCGTATGTACAAGTCGACTGGTACGAGGCGAATATTTTCATGATTTAATAATGTACATGTATGCAAAACAGAAGTGATAGTATGATTGCTAAATTTATATTCTCCCATGTTATATATGATGGAGGAGACATGAACGTATGAAAAGAAACTAGGATAATTAGTAAAACTGAGATTAGCCAGTGCAGTCGACTGTTAATATGAACAGCCGACCGATGTATTGAGTAAATTATGAATGGTTCAGAATTCTATGACATGAGATATTTCCATTGTGCTGTCCTAGTGTAATAAATTGAGATTAATATTTCATCTCTGCAAGAAAGTTATGAACAAGTTTAAACGCATGTTTAACACTTCCTTGAAGAAAAGACAATACTAGTTATTTGAAATTCCATGTTGTGATGTTACTGAACAGTTAAGAAATTACGTATTTATGAAGCATGAATATATGTATATTGTAATTTGACACCATGATGCATGTGCATGTAAGAACTGATGGAAAGATAATCCCTTAATTTGAAATGTGAACTTGTCCAGTCGACCTAATGCGAGTAGCAAGTCGACTGAGCTGAACATGAATATGTACTGTTAAAACCCGGGACAGACGACTGATTTATTGACAGTCGACTGTCACGTGAATGACATTTTGAGTATAGAAAGTTGCGGAACAACCGACTGGCCATGTGCAGCAGTCGACTCTCCCGAGTGGTTATGAAGAATTTGAATTGACTGGACAAGTCGACTGGACTTCTCCAAGTCGACTGTCCAGAGTGATTAGATATGTCAGAGAACATTATTCTGTTTATTTTGAAGATTGTGAACCTTATGGTTGATGTTGATAAACTCTATTTGTTTCTACATGAATTTACATAAAATGAATCATAGTTTTTGAATTGAGAATTTACATGAAATGAATCTTAGTTTTGATTTGAGAATTACATGAATATGAAAGCTAAGAACATGATAAAGGAAATATGCTGAGGCAACGAAAATTGAATTCGTGAGCTGGAAATGCTCAAATTGGAAGTTGTGAAGTGGAAATTGAAACAAAAGAGTAGCTAAGTCTCCCCCGGCAAAGGAAATGAAATGAGAATTGAAAGACCAAGGTTGGTCATGTATTGAAATGAATGAATAAGTCCGGTTTAGTGGAGAGGCTAACTCTAGAGCTTTGATTTTTGTTCATGATTCTATTAAAATAAGGACTAGTACATAGTGAAGATGTGATAAAAGTAAGAGAAAAACATTGAGTATGAGGGCTATTGGGCAGCGGCGAGAGCGTATCCCAGGAATTCCCATGATGAGTCTGGGTGAGGATGCTGCTCCAGAGTACCGTCCCAGTGGCGACGCTCGTGGGATGTTTGAAGACTACGGGTGGTGTCGTGTCTATGGTGAGAGCTGAATTACCATAGGATGTCTGCATGATGAGTCATGTCAGCGATGGGATTCCCTCCAGAGTGCCTAGACATGAGTTCGTAGGTCAGAAAATATCTAGGATACTTACCGTAGTTACAGTAGTAGATTAAGTCATAACGAGGGATTGAACCCAACCAAGATGAAGAACGATTAAGAGGCTTGCCCTCGGGTCTATGTAGTATGGGATGCATAGAACCCGAACAAGTATGCATTAGTGTCATGTAAATTAACTAATTGCATTAAGGATTAAGTGCACAATCACAACACGACATCATTAAGATTTTCCCCTTTGATTTACATTTTTATTGTGAACAAGTTTGTGATCTGTTAAGAAATGAGAATCGTTATACTGTTTCTGGCATAGAGAGGATGGCCATGTATAATTATCGTCGGTTGAATAAACTGACGTGCCCACAGTTTTGTATGCAGGATAAATGACATGTTAAAGGTTAAAGAGGTATGGATGCATAAAGATTTTACCATGTTGTTGTACATTTATTTAATGTTGTAAAATTTTACTTCTGCTGTGCAAATGTAAATGTAATATATGATGTAAACTCTGATGTAAAGTGAAAAGTTTAAATTCCTTGTAAAATTGTACTAAGTGAAGCGAAAAGATCCTGTAGAACATCTCGAATTCAGTGTATTTGGGATTCGGGACGTTACAGAGTGGTATCAGAGCCACATTTTTCTACGCTTTCCATATTGGTACAAATTTATAAGGAACGACACCCTAGAAGTGGACATTAGAGTGTGCGTCTGAGTTTAGAGATTTAAATGTAAGTGACTTACATTTGTGTTGCTCTATGACTCATGCTTCTTCCTCTCTATTCTAAGATGGCTGATCACTTCGACCCTACTGGAGACGACGACTGGCATATTATTGAGGAAGAGTACCATCCTGGACAGGCAGATTCCGAGGACGAGTACCACCCAGGGCAAGCAGATTCTGATAAGGAGGAATGACCTGAATCTCGAGAGATTACCCCACCTCCGGATTCATCTGACGATTCTTATTCCGATGAAGAAGAGGGACCAGTTTTGAGTAGTCTTGTGACTTCTCTTCAGAGGCAGGTGGAAACCCTGCGAGAGAGAGTTGGAGTATTGGAAGCTCAACTGGCAAAGCGAAAGGACGACTTTTCAGTTCTTAGTCACCGGGTATGGGAACTTGAGAAGAGAAAGAACCTGACAGATGTGCTGAAAGATGAGGTTGATGAACTATGGGGAGAACTTCGGGAGGCGAAGAGGAACCGTAGGAGTTAGATTGTTGTAGCTTCTATTTCTTCCATTCTGATGTTAAGAAATGTTTTTAATTCGAATGTATAAAGTTTGAATTCAATGAAATGCAAGTTGATTTAAGTTCTTGTCTTATACTTTGAATTTAATGGATCTTTTGTATCAGAATATGTCGAGAAGAGGAGCTAGGAATGGGGAAGTTTGGATCTGGAGACCGAACTTGCAAGGGTCTACCAGACGCTTAATGCAGTGGCTATGAACCAAGGAAGGAGGCCGGTGAATCCAGTGCCCGAGGCGATTAAGCTGGTGGAATCGTTCAAACGAATGAAACCACCTGTATTCGAGGGAAAGTCAGACCCAGATGCGGCTGACGACTGGATTCGTCAAGTGGAGACAATCTTTGAGGTGTTGGAGACCCCGGAAGGCAGCAAGGTCAAGTTGGCGACTTTGCAATTCGAGAAGGATGCGGCTGTTTGGTGGCAGTCGATGAAGAGGACCATGGGAGGTATAGTGCTTGGCTGGGAGGAATTTCTGGAAGAATTCCGCAGTCATTATTTTCCCTCCGATGTTCAAGAGAAGAAGGCTATGGAGTTTCTGTCGTTACAGCAAGGCGGCATGTCAGTGAGAGAGTATGAGACTAAGTTTACTCAGCTCTCTAGGTATGCTCCAGAACTGGTGATGGATGAGGCTAAGAGGGCTCGTAAGTTCGAGCACGGGCTGAGACCGAGCCTGAGGTCCCGGATGATACCTCTTAGTATCAGAAGATTTGACAAGTTGGTCAAGAGGGCAGCAGCGACGGAAGCAGATATGGAGCAGTTCCATGTTCAGAACCGGAAGAACAACTGGCAGTCTGGAAAGAGGCCTGCACATTTTGGGAGTTTCAAGGGGCAACCATCTGCACAAAGATTCAAACCGACAGGGGCGAACGCTATTAGTGTAGCTGGAGGACCTGGGAACAATGTGGTGAGACCTCCTGCGGTAACTTGCTACAACTGTGGTGAAACGGGGCATTACAAATCCCAATGTCTCAAGCCACAAAATGGTAATAGCAATGCACCAATGCAGCAGACTGGGAAGAGGTCGTACCAGCCAGGGCGAGTATTTGCCTTGACGGAAGCTGATGCTGATGAGGTCGATCATGTCATCACTGGTACGAGGGCTGATGTTTAGTGGTTTTTGTCATTTCTTCTTCCCGTTCATATTGTGAAACTGTTATGTAATGGTGTGTATTATGTAACAGACGAACTTTATCTTAATGGAATGAAAGCTGTTGTATTGTTCGATACTGGATCCTCTCATATTTTTATGTCTCCTAGATTTGCTAAAGTGTTGGGAGTTGAACCGAAGATTTTTCCAGGCAAGATCTTAGCAGTAGCTACTCTATCAGGGAAAACTTTGACCACTGATCGGTATTATGCTGATTGCGAGATTGTGATTGGAGATCGAGTCTTTGGCATTGATCTGATCGAGCTGACTATCTTGGGAGTCGATGTTATCATTGGCATTGATTGGATGTCGGTGTACAGTGCAAGCATCGAGTGCAAGACCAAGACGGTAACAGTGAAGGCTCTAGGTGGACCTGAAGTCACTTTCCAAGGGAAGCAGAAGTGTTCTAAGTTGGTGGCAACTACCCGCAAGGAAGAGATTCCTGTGGAAGTGCAAGGAATTCCTGTGGTTCGGGACTATCCGACTGTGTTCTTGGAAGATTTTCCTGAGTTACCCCCTGCATCGTGATGTAGAGTTCAGCATCACTATTCAACCGGGAAGTGCACTCATTTCTAAGGCACCATATAGGATGGTTCCAATGGAACAGGATGAAGTGAAATGGCAGATTGAGGAACTGTTGGAGAAAGGCTTTATTCAACCTAGTGCGTCACCTTGGGTAGCATCAGTGCTTTTGGTAAAGAAGAAGGATGGATCGATGAGAATGTGTATCGATTACCGAGAGCTGAATAAGGTCACTGTTCAGAATAAGTATCCTATTCCTCGAATTGATGACTTGTTCGATCGTCTACAAGGAGCAGCTGTGTTCTCCAAAATAGATCTTCGATCAGGATATCACCAGGTTCGAGTGAAAGCTGAAGATGTGCACAAAACTGCATTTAGAACTCGACATGGGCATTACGAATTCTTAATTATGCCATTTGGAGTGACGAATGCACCCGCAATCTTCATGGATTTGATGAACAGAGTTCTGAGGCCGTTCATTGATTCTTTCGTCGTGGTGTTTATCAACGATATTCTCGTGTACTCCAAGTCAGAGGAGGAGCACACTGAGCATCTGGCAGCAGTTTTGAAGAAGCTGGAAGAGCAGAAGTTGTATGCCAAGTTATCCAAGTGTGATTTCTGGAAATCTGAAGTGGCATTCCTAGGTCACATCCTTTCTAAGGAGGGAGTGGCAACTGACCCTCAGAAGATAGAGGCAGTGAGAGATTGGGCTAGGTCTACTACAGTGAAGGAAGTCAGAAGTTTTCTTGGGATGACTGGATACTACAAGAGATTCATTCAAGGTTATGCTCAGATAGCCGTGCCGCTTACTGGACTGACCAAGAAGAATATGAGCTTCAAGTGGACCGAGCAATGTGAGGCGAGCTTTCAAGAGTTGAAAGAGAAACTGACTACTGCACCGATTTTGACTTTGCCTAGAGCAGGTGTTGAGTATGATGTTTATAGCGATGCTTCACATCGTGAGCTTGGCTGTGTCTTAATGCAAGAAGGAAGAGTAATCGCTTATGGGTCTAGGCAACTACGACCACATGAGAAAAATTATCCGACTCATGATCTGGAATTGGCTGCGATTATCTTTGTCCTGAAGCAGTGGAGGCACTACGTGTACGGTGAGAAATTGAGCATGTACACGGACCATAAGAGCTTGAAGTATATATATCAGCAGAGGGATCTGAATCTGAGGCAGCGGAGATGGTTGGAAGTGCTCGAGGACATGCGACCTGAGATCAAGTATCATCCTGGGAAGGCTAATGTTGTTGCTGATGCACTTAGTCGCAAGAGCAGCTTAGCCAGTTTGATTACAACTCAGAGGCATCTGATTGAGGAGCTGGACCGAGCAGGTATTGAGGTTGTCTTGCAAGGATTGGGAGCATCTTTGGCTCAGTTGAGGCTTCAGCCTACTTTGAATGCAAGGATCATTGCAAGTGAGGAGGTTGATGCTGATGTTTTGGAGATGAAGGAGCAGGTTAGTGCTGGCAGGTTGCCCGGATTTCAAATCAGGAATGGAGTGCTGTGGTTCGGAGATAGGCTATGTGTTCCAAATCAGGCGGACCTGAAAGAGGGTATTCTTCAGGCGGACCTGAAAGAGGCGCATGCTACTCTTTTATCGGTACATCCTGGAAGTACTAAGATGTACAAAGACATCAAGCAGCATTTCTGGTGGTCAGGTTTGAAGCGAGATGTGGCTGAATTTGTTGCGAAGTGTGAGGTTTGTCAGCAAGTCAAAGCCGAAAATCAGAGACCCGGAGGTCTATTACAGCCGTTACCTATTCCGGAATGGAAGTGGGATAACATCAGTATGGATTTCATTACAGGTTTGCCTAAGAGTTCTAAAGGCAATGATGCAATTTGGGTTATAGTCGATCGACTGGCCAAGTCCGCTCACTTTTTGGCAATGAAACTCACTGCTTCGATGGACAGGTTGGCTGAGTTGTATGTTGGCGAGATTGTCAGGCTTCATGGTGTTCCGTCAACTATTGTGTCTGATCGAGATGCGCGGTTTACTTCGCATTTCTGAAGGAGTCTTCAGACAGCTTTGGGTACCAAGACAGATTTCAGCACTGCGTTTCATCCGCAAACCGATGGGCAGACCGAGAGAGTCAATCGTATTCTTGAGGACATGCTTCGGTGTTGTATACTAGACTTTGGAGGCAGTTGGGAAAGGCATTTACCTTTGGTAGAGTTTGCCTACAACAACAGTTTTCAGGCTAGCATCGGGATGGCGCCGTACGAAGCTTTGTATGGCAGGAAGTGCAGGACTCCTGTTTGTTGGTTTGAAGTTGGGGAGCGTCAGTTGTTTGGTCCTGAGCTTGTGCAGCAAACTTCTGAGAAGATTGATCTGATCAGGAAAAGATTAGTGGAAGCTCAGAGCAGGCAGAAAAGCTATGCAGACAACCGGAGAAGGGACCTTGAGTTTGAGGTTGGTGACTTCGTCTTTCTGAAGGTATCACCCAGTAAAGGTGTGGTTCGTTTTGGCAAAGGCAGGAAGTTAGCCCCGAGGTTTATAGGCCCGTATAAGATATTGAAAAGGATCGGAAAAACTGCTTACCGCTTGAATTACTGGAAGAGTTGTCTCAGGTGCACAATGTCTTTCATGTGTCTATGCTGAGAGGTTACATTCCAGATCCGAGTCATCATTTGCCTGAAGTGCCGGAAGGTTTGCAGTTGGATCTGAATTACATCGAGTCTCCTATAGAGATTGTTGACCGTAGGGAGAAAGTCTTGAGGAATAAGACGATACCGATGGTCAAGGTAGTCTGGAGAAACCATTTGGTTGAAAAGGCTACTTGGGAATCTGAGGAGAGGATGTTGAAGGACTATCCTGAGCTTTTTGCTTGATTGTATCTTTGTATCTTTTGTTCTTGTTGTTGTGTTGTATTTTCTGTTTCTCTCACTCTTGATCGTAGTTCCGAGGACGGAACTATTCTAAGGAGGGAGTGTTGTAATACCCTAATTTTTCAAAGTAACGAAAAACTATTTATTTCGCACGTAGTGTGCACGTGTGATATTTTGACTATTATTTTCAACATGATGAGTAAGAATATTGTTTTCTATAAAGCATTTTTTTCTAAAGCCCAAATGTTAGTTTACTTATTTTTCTTCTAAAATAATTATCTTGGCCCAATTAATTTAAGCCCATGGATTTAATCCCTTTTCTTATTTTCTACAACTTGTAATGTGTAACATTTTTTTTAAAAAAAGACTTGTTATGTGTGTACAAGTTTTGTTAGGGTGACTTGTGCTTACACGTGCACTTCATGTACACGTGCATAAGCACACATTCTTGGCCGGATTGGGTAAAGAAGTGGGTGTGAGTCATGGGTAGTTATTTGGGATGTGGGTAGTTTTTACAACTCCCTAGCTCATCCTAGCCCTTGATCCTATAACTATCTACTGAATCCTAGCCCTCCATCTCACCCAAATTGGTGTATAAATACCCCCTCTCATCCATTGTTCTTTTACACTAAGATCATTTTGTAAGAGAGCTATATTGTGAGAGAGTTGTGTGTGTTATTCTGTGGAGGCCAGGCATCATTTTCTGAAGGTTTCGGTGTGGAGCCAGGAGCAAGGAGCAAGGAGTCGTCCATTGCATTAAGGAGCTTTTCTGAATTTCGGTTATTTCGTCAATAAGGTGGGTGTTTCTCAGGACTTCTAATGTAGGAAACTTGCCATGATTATGATGATTGTTACTATGCTTATGAAAAGTAAATTCAAACGTATTAGATTGCTCTGGGTATGCTTATGATGAAAGTTGTGAAGGACAAAAAAATGAAGTAATGACACTGTGAATAAGGCCAAAATAGGTCTGTACAGTCGACTGTCGCATGTACAAGTCGACTGGTACGAGGCGAATATTTTCATGATTAATGTACATGTATGCAAAACAGAAGTGATAGTATGATTGCTAAATTCATATTCCCCCATGTTATATATGATGGAGGAGACATGAACGTATGAAAAGAAACTAGGATAATTAGTAAAACTGAGATTAGCCAGTGCAGTCGACTGTTAATATGAACAGCCGACCGATGTATTGAGTAAATTATGAATGGTTCAGAATTCTATGAAATGAGATATTTCCATTGTGCTGTCCTAGTGTAATAAATTGAGATTAATATTTCATCTCTGCAAGAAAGTTATGAACAAGTGTAAACGCATGTTTAACACTTCCTTGAAGAAAAGACAATACTAGTTATTTGAAATTCCATGTTGTGATGTTACTGAACAGTTAAGAAATTACGTGTTTATGAAGCATGAATATATGTATATTGTAATTTGATACCATGATGCATGTGCATGTAAGAACTGATGGAAAGATAATTCCTTAATTTGAAATGTGAACCTGTCCAGTCGACCTAATGCGAGTAGCAAGTCGACTGAGCTGAACATGAATATGTACTGTTAAAACCCGGGACAGACGACTGATTTATTGACAGTCGACTGTCACGTGAATGACATTTTGAGTATAGAAAGTTGCGGAACAGCCGACTGGCCGTGTGCAGCAGTCGACTCTCTCGAGTGGTTATGAAGAATTTGAATTGACTGGACAAGTCGACTGGACTTCTCCAAGTCGACTGTCCAGAGTGATTGGATATGTCAGAGAATATTATTCTGTTTATTTTGAAGATTGTGAACCTTATGGTTGATGTTGATAAACTCTATTTGTTTCTACATGAATTTACATAAAATGAATCATAGTTTTTGAATTGAGAATTTACATGAAATGAATCATAATTTTGATTTGAGAATTACATGAATATGAAAGCTAAGAACATGATAAAGGAAATATGCTGAGGCAACGAAAATTGAATTCGTGAGCTGGAAATGCTCAAATTGGAAGTTGTGAAGTGGAAATTGAAACAAAAGAGTAGTTAAGTCTCCCCCGGCAAAGGAAATGAAATGAGAATTGAAAGACCAAGGTTGATCATGTATTGAAATGAATGAATAAGTCCGGTTTAGTGGAGAGGCTAACTCTAGAGCTTTGATTTTTGTTCATGATTCTATTAAAATAAGGACTAGTACATAGTGAAGATGTGATGAAAGTAAGAGAAAAACATTGAGTATGAGGGCTATTGGGCAGCGGCGAGAGCGTATCCCAGGAATTCCCATGATGAGTCTGGGTGAGGATGCTGCTCTAGAGTACCGTCCCAGTGGCGACGCTCGTGGGATGTTTGAAGACTACGGGTGGTGTCGTGTCTATGGTGAGAGCTGAATTACCATAGGATGTCTGCATGATGAGTCATGTCAGCGATGGGATTCCCTCCAGAGTGCCTAGACATGAGTTCGTAGGTCAGAAAATATCTAGGATACTTACCGTAGTTACAGTAGTAGATTAAGTCATAACGAGGGATTGAACCCAACCAAGATGAAGAACGATTAAGAGGCTTGCCCTCGTGTAACGCCCCGAATTCCAAATACAACTGAATTCGAGAGTTCTACAGGATCTTTTCACTTCTTTCGTACAATTTTACAAGGAATTTAAAACTTTTATTTCAACAATAATTACACCAGAGTCTTTTACATCAATAAGCAGCGGAATCAATAAAATACAACAATAATGAATGTACAATTGTTACAACTTTAACATTTAAGTAATCAACAGCATCAATTCTCTTTATATCTTCATGTAACTCCATAACCTGCATATAAACTGTGGACGCGTCAGTTGCTTACAACTGACGAAATATTATACACGGCCATCCTCTCTATGCCGGAACAGTATAACGATTCTCAAATGCTTTAGCAAACACAAACTTGATCACAAACAAATCTACAAAGGAACTATCCTGTTGATGTCGTGTTGTGCAGTGAACTTAGTCCTTAATGCAGTTGTTTATATTATATGACACTAATGCACACTTGTTCGGATTCTATGCATCCCATACTACATAGGTCCGAGGGCAAGCCTCTTAATCGTCTTCATTATTGTAGGGTTCAATCCCTCGCCATGACTTAATCTACTACTGTAACTACGGTGAGTATCCTAGATGGTCTGTGAGTACAAGCACGTATCCTGGACCCTGGAGGGGAATTCCGCGCCATGTCTTGACTCATCAAGCATGCATTCTGCGGTAATTCAGCCTCCTTCCTGAACACGATCCTCTTGCAGTCACTAAAACATCCCACAAGCGTGACTAAAGTCCGATCATTACTGAGTTGTGCCCGCGCCATGTCTTGACTCATCAAGCATGCATTCTGCGGCTCACATACCCGCACCGTACCCTAGCTCTCATACTCATGTTTTTCTCTCACTTTCATCACATCACCACTATGTATCTACCTGTAATTTCAGCAAGTGTCATAGACGTTCCATGATTACAAGCACGTGTCCAAGACCCTAGAGGGGAACCTCGCGCCACGTCTTGACTCATCAAGCATGCATTCTGCGATAGTTCAGCCTCCTCCCTGAACACGATCCTCTTGCAAGTCACCAAACATCCCACAAGCGTCGCCAAGATCCCGATCATTCTGGAGTATATTGCCCACGCCATGTCTTGACTCATCAAGCATGCATTCTGTAGATCACATCCGCATCGTAGACCCTAGGCTCCCATACTTATATTTTTCTCTTACTTTCATTACAGCCTTACAATGTATTAATTATTAGAATCATGAATAAAAATCAAAGCTCTAGAGTTAGCCTCTCCACTCAACCGGACTTATTCATTCATTACAATACTTGACCAACCTTGGTCTTTCAAATTCTCATTTCATTTCATTTCATTGCCGGGGGAGACTTAGCTACTCTTTGGTTTCAATTTACAATTCACAACTTCCAATTGAGCACTTTCAGCTCATAATTCAATTTAGAGTCTCACAGACTTTCTCATCATGATCTTAGCCTTTCATATTCATTTAATTCTAAATTCAAATCTATGATTCATCTCATGTAAATTCTCAATTCAACTATGATTCATTTCATATAAATTTATGCAACAACAAATAGAGTTTACCATTATCCAGATTCACAATCTGTACCCCAAACAATTCACAAGATTTCAGATATATCAAAAGCACTCTGGACAGTCGACTGGGAACTCTACCAGTCGACTTATCCAGTCAAATCCAGTTATTCATAACCACTCGGGAGAGTCGACTCTGCACACGGCAGTCGGCTGTTCCGCAGTGTTCCAATTTCAATTTAACTTCTTTATAAATTTCATCTTTCATAACCTTGCGTGCATTCCACAATAAAACTCAATCAAATCTTAATAATCGTAAAATCTCATATTCAAACTTATTTAACTTTCATTTGTCAAAATCAATTTCAAACTCAAGAATCATAACAATTCGGTTCAGTCGACTGGTGGCAGTATCAGTCGACTGTCCCGCAAATATCTTGAAAACTCAACATCAAATCTATGACAGCAGCAGTCGACTGTAACTGTATTCAGTCGACTGTCCCGCTGATGAAAACCAACTTTTTAACACTTACCAGTCGACTGTGGAAGTAATCAGTCGACTGTCAAATCCACAATTTGCAACTTTGCATACATTTTCGACCTTTGAATCGATTTGTACTTCCATATACAAATTTTAATTTATTTCCAGAATATATCCCTTTTTAAAATATTATCATATATATTACCAATTCCCAAGTTCTCTTTTTCCCAATCAAAAATGCATCAAAACATATTTTCCAAATAAACTACCTTCTTTTATCAAAATTTACTTTACAAAAATCTCTATACTTGTATAAATAACATTTTGAGGTTATAAATCATACTTTTTGCCACATTTCGCATTATTCCAATAATGTCTCAATATGCATCAATTTCATACAATCACTTCAATTCTAGTATCTCAACTAGCAATCATAACAAGCATGTCAATTTGCATTTACCATAATCAATCAAGATTTAACGATTCATTTCTATATTAATTTGCATGCAATCAATTCAATTTCAACCCAATAAATCATATATCAACTATCATGCATTTCTACTTCTAAATTAGAAAGCATTTAAGAAACACCCACCTAAAAATGAAGATTTGTTACCCAAATGAACTCCTAGAATTAGGAGCTCCTAAAGAAAGCTCCAATTGCAATCCTCCTCGAAATCCGTGCACCAAAGCAAGCCTCCAAGCTCCACATTTCGGCAAGCATCCATCAATGAGCATCTCCATCTTCATTCGGCAATCATCAAGAACAACTCCCATCTTCTTTCATATACATATACTATGTGTGCACATATATATACATTAGTATATGTATATAGGCAAGTGGAATGGTTATAAAATGGAGGAATGGACAGAGCTTATGCTGTTTTGGGTTGTCTCGGATTGGCAAGAGAGAAGGGAGAAAAGAGATGAGAGAAAAAGAGGCTAAGAGTGCACTTTTATAAGAAAGCTAATGGGTAGTTAGTATAACTACCTCCACATGAACACCACTAACCCATTATAAATTTTGGTAACTTACTTTCCCTCTTGTTTTCAAAATCAAAACTCCAGGTTTTCCCTCCTCTCTAATCAGCCCGGTCCCCCAAAAATTGTGTGCACAACGCACGTGTGCACGTGCACGTGCTTTGTGTACAAAAATAATTTATTTATTTAATCCTTTAAAAATAATTATCTATATATGTAATAAATATATAAAATTAACTTAAAAATTATACTTTTCATGAACAATAAAAATAGACACTCACATTTTCATGAAAATTATTTTGAAAGAATAATACGCTTAAAACACGTGCACCAAAACACGTGCATTGCCCAGAAAATCTCAAAAATACAAAAATTGACTTTATGAACCGAAAAATATTTATAATCAATTGGGATGCAATAGAAAGTATATTTAATATACATATTTGATAATATACTCAAATGTACAAAAACACGTGTATTGCACGTAGAAAATTTATTTTAATAAAGATAGTCAAAAATTGAATTTTCGTTTACAAAACAAATTCAAGCATGTTTATAAAGATAAATAATTGAAATCCATTGAAAACTTTGCACGTAACGGTGGAATACCCAAAATCGACACGTGCATCGATAATACGTAAAAAGCACGTAAAAACTCAAAGATTGAAATTTTGCATTTGAGTTGTCTCAATGCGATTTTAAGAATATGGGATTGCATAAATAATTGGAATTCAAAATACATATCAAAATACGTTATGGATATGATCAGTAATAGTACAAAATGCACGTGCGTAACACCCGAGGACAAAATTGTCGTTTAAATTTTGCGGGGTGTTACACCTCGGGCCTATGTAGTATGGGATGCATAGAACCAGAACAAGTATGCATTAGTGTCATGTAAATTAACTAATTGCATTAAGGATTAAGTGCACAATCACAACACGACATCATTAAGATTTTCCCCTTTGATTTACATTTTTATTGTGAACAAGTTTGTGATCTGTTAAGAAATGAAAATCATTATACTGTTTCTGGCATAGAGAGGATGGCCATGTATAATTATCGTCGGTTGAATAAACTGACGTGCCCACAGTTTTGTATGCAGGATAAATGACATGTTAAAGGTTAAAGAGGAATGGATGCATAAAGATTTTACCATGTTGTTGTACATTTATTTAATGTTGTAAAATTTTACTTCCGCTGTGCAAATGTAAATGTAATATATGATGTAAACTCTGATGTAAAGTGAAAAGTTTAAATTCCTTGTAAAATTGTACTAGGAGAAGCGAAAAGATCCTGTAGAACATCTCGAATTCAGTGTATTTGGGATTCGGGGCGTGACAAAATTACACTAAGGTAGTGTTCTTTTTCTTCTCTTATAAGCGATTTACCTCTTGTAAGAGGTGGTCCACCTCTTACAAGAGTTTTTTTAGCGTTCTTTTTTTACCTCTTATAAGCAATTTCTCCCAAAATCGCTTATAAGCCTAAAAGGCTTCTAGTAGCCTCTTTTAAATTCTTATAAGCCTTCTATCACTTAAAAGTCTATATTACCCCAAAGTCTATATTATAATTGTTACTAATTTCAATATCAAATTTCTGCATTCTCTTGCACAGAGTAAGACCTCAATGAATCTTGTTTGTTAAAATTATTAGTATTTGCAACATTTACCGATAGGAAGTCTGATTTAAATACTCATGAACAAATAGAGCAAATACAGGTCTTGTAAATTTCATAGACACAATTCTTCAGGTATAGCTCGGTAGCACTTCCATATATGCTAGTTGTTTATCTTTCTCTCGTATATTTCCATCTCCAATTACCTTACAAATAATTAACAGTATAAATCACGTTTGCTCACCTAATAGTGTAATCTTCGAGACCTAACCTTTCAAAAATTTAGGGGTGCAAAATATTGATAAATAAATTATACAGGAGTATCAGTATAATTTTAGTGGTATCTATTATTAACAGTAAATGGTATTCTTTGAGCTCCTGAATTTTTTTAAGTAATGCATATGATCTTCATCTTCTGAATTAGTTTGTTCATGAGTATTTAAATTAGTCAATGGTTGAATACCGGTGATGATCTTTAATTTCATAGAACATTTACAATTTGTCCATGTAAATAAGTCCCTGGTGTTTTTTTAGAAATGAAGTGAAATAATTGAATGAGAGTATATTGTGTGGTGACCTGTATTTGCTCTATTTGTGTAGAGCTCCTCTGTTTCATAGGACTTGTAAATTTAAATTAGTGACAGATGCATATTCTTAAGCCACTTCGCTACTTGTAAATTTCCTTTCATTTTTTTTAAAGTTTTGTTTTCCTGTGTTTCTGCTTCTCTATCTCGGTTCCGAAATTATAATTGATGATTTACACTGATTTGTGAATTTAACTTGCCATTAAACTAGTTTATATATTAGTAATTTGAACTTATCTTTTCTTGTCCTTCATCTCACTATTTTTATATTTTGGGATAATATAGACTTTGGGGTAATATAGGCTCTTGTAAGAGATAAAAAAAAAAACAGAAATATCTTATAAGAGGCAAGAAAAGAATAGTACCTAAGGCCTTCTCCCATTATAGTAGTAGAGATATGATTTCGTATTTCTTTCGTAGAAATCAGGTTTGCGATAATTGCCAACCTTATTAAACTTGCTTAGATCTGCCACTGGCCTTGCCTTTAATACTTAGTGATGGACTTGGAGAAGCAAATTATTATAGAAACTTTGAATTGATTGCATAACTTACCGTCCGCCCAAATTTGGATTGCTCAGCAACCTTCCCTCTTTGATGACTTGGAAAACCTGCAAAAGTATGCATGTTTATTAGAACGCTTGATGATAGAAATGAAAAATATAACACAATCATCCACCAACTGAACAAATGGAGCATGTCTAAAGGACCACTCTTTAGTCCATCAAAAATTAAAAATTACTGACAATAGTCAATATAGTAAACCATATACTGCAAATAACCATCCATATTTCCATAATAAAACACAGAGAAAAGTTATCAAGTGCCTCTCCTTCAATAGTAAGAAAATCAATGGTCCAGATCTAACTTTTCAAAAAACAACTCCTTTATTTATTTAATTATTTGTCTCTCTCTCTTTCTCTTTCTCCTATTTAGATCAATTTGCTTCCTCTGTTCCCCAAACCAGAGAGCTCCAATTTCTCTCTCTCTTCCCTAGGGTTTTTAAGCCGCTAACTCCAAAACCCTAAAACCATTTTCTTAAACTTTCGCTTCCATTCCATTGCCGAAGTCTCCATCGTCCTCCCAAGCGCGAATCTCAAAGCAAATTCAAATCCAAATTCAGTGTCGAACCCCAATCAAGAGGTCGCCGCTGATATCTGATCCGTTGTTGATTCCGTATCGGTGACTCCCCTCCACCAAATCGAGCGCAAATATCAAGCAACTCCGTATCGGCGACTCCCCTCCACCGAATCGAGAGCCTCTATATGCGATGCAGTGACTCTAATTTCATCTCATTAATTGAATTCTCATTCTAATTTTTAATTTTGTGTAGGGGATTACTGAGTTTTTTGCTGACTCGAATTTTGTGTGCATGAGATCTAAGTTCAGAGAGCTATGATTGTTTTATTTTTTTGTTTAAAAATTTTAATTTGGTGATTTACTTGATGAGTTTTTTATTGGTTTTGATTTAAGGTGTACGCAAGTGAGAGATAGATTATTTGGTGGCCTCAATTTAGGCTTCCAACAATAGCAGGACAGGTAAGCTGATCAGTAACTTAAAATAACTTGGCAAATATGCAACATTAATTTCTTTACCTACAAGAGAATATAATATCGTGAAGTGTTCCCTTCATTGGTTATTTGAAACCATGGATAACATAACATATAAGAACTTTAGTATATGTTTGGATATACAGGATTGGAATGACTGAAGTTTACCAGTGAAGGGTGCAAACTCTCCACTCAAGAAAGACTACTAAAGTAAATTTGTAATTGATCCATTTTGATTTTTTTTTTATAAAGATGCAATAGAGAGAAAAAGTGGAGATAAAAGAAATGATAATAAGTTCATGTATACTATTTTGGTTGAAATAATAATAAGATGTATTTCAATTGCAAAATGAGTCTCGGACAAACAAATATTTAAATTATTGGTATTGTAGTTACCTTCACATCTGCACTTGGGTTACCATTGTATTTATACATGCTCATAGTGGTTATGGAATTAGAGTAAGCTCTATAAAACCTATATGATAATATCTTTGCATAACTATTATAAGCATCTAAAAGTGATGCTGAAGTTAAAAAAAACTCTATGCACTGTTTTTAACAAACTATCTGCATTTCAGGTAAGTTCAAGCTAATGATTAAGAAGGCGATGGTTAAGCTTAAATGTAGATATATTGCTTCCTCATATAATATGTTTCCTATTTCAATTAATTTGCTGGACCTCTAATCAAACTAGGCACCGTTCCAAAGACGTGTCGTAGGCACGTGTCAACGGGTAAACCTAGTAAGTATATAACCCACATGAAGAAGAAAAATACAAAGACGCCATTTTCATGTACCATTGTACTTTTAAGTTGTTCTTAAGATAAAAAGGGCCAGGATCCTCAGTAGTAGTATATCTATATAATAAAACACAAAGAAAGCTATCAAGTAGCTCTCCTTCAATTCCCCCAAAAATCAAAGGCCCAGATCTAACCTTACAAAACATATTCCCCCCCACCCACCCACCCCAAAAGTTTCTCTCCAAAACTCAAATTCAAATCCCCTACCCAAAATAACTCCTATATTTATTTAATTTTTTTTTCTCTCTCTCTTCCTCCCTTTTCTATTCAAAATATTAAGAAAATAAAAATTTTTAAAATTTTTAAAAAATTAAAAATTAAAAAACTAAAAAAATTAAAAATTAAAAAACTTTTAAAATAATTCAAAAAAACCAAAAAAAAAATCATATAATATGTTTTTTTGCTGGACCCCAAAAATTTCTCATATAATATATTTGCTATTTCAATTAATTTGCTGGATCTCCAAAACTATTTTATATGATCAAACAAGGTGCACCGTTCCGAAGACGTGCCAACGAGCAAATCTAGTATACTCATAAGTTACAATTATGGAATTTAGAAATTACCAGTGAAAACAACTACGCCATCCTTGGACACCCTTGTCAGTTCAAGAAGAGTCGTGTTGACATATTTTGGAGATAAGTAATCTAATGCATCTGAAATGATCACAAGAGAGAATGACTTTGGTTTGTAAGGCAGAGGAAACTTAATATCTGCGGTACGCACTATTCCTTTGTCCACGAGGTTCTTGCAGACAGTGTCAGGTTCATCCAGATCGTAGGTCTCTATGCCCCAGGCTTCAAAGACATCGTCTTTCAACAACTTGGAAACCACAGAACAAGAGCCAGGGCCTACGTGCAGAACTTTATTCATTTTGGCACCATACACATTCTTTAGTATAGGTATTGCTCGTTGAACTTCTGCTGCACATGAATCACCTGCAAATTAACATCAAAACACCATAAAGGTAAACCTACTTTGTGCAGTACATTATGATGGGTTGATAAATAAATTGGAAAATTAAGACGGTGTTAAAATATACGGTCTCATATGGAACCACGTAATGGAGTGAGAGTTAGTTGCTTCCTCTAAGACTGAGGCATTACTTTAATTACTGTAGAAGTTAATGTACTGAAAAAAGAAAGGAATATGCAAATTGTACGTAATATCCTGAATTTGTGATCAAGCTTGAATGCAATTAAATTTTGAGAAAGAGGAATCGAGCTAAATTCAAAAAAGGAAAAATTGAATTGGAAAATCAATTTAGTTTGATGTCAAATGTGAAAGTCCCTGCCACTAAGCTAAAAAACTTCGAAGTTGTCGAAGAGTTGAGAAAAATTGCACTTGTACTCTAACACGTAAACATTTAAATTACGTAGCCGGTGGAATTCGAACTTGGGTTGCTGTGATACCATGTGAAAGTTCCTACCACTAAGCTAAACTTCGAAGTTGTAGAAGAGTTGAGGAAAATTGCACTTGTATTCTAACACCAAGAAAGTCAGCCATAAAGTAATAAAAGGAAACTAAATATATCCAAAAAGAAGGAGAAACGATTGCGATGGTTTGAACACGTACATGTACAACATAGACCAATTACAATGCGAACAGTACTAGTTAATCAGTACTAGTATTGCAATCAACAAGCAATAATCACTAGGGTTAAATCTAAATGGGTTAAAGAGTTATGAATGGAAAGATAGTTATAAATCTATGAGGGGATCAGCCTTTCACATAGCTGATTGAAGAATATGTGGTTCATTTAGATTCTTGTAGTTTCACGAGAATACAACTATTTTAATGCATATGATTTGTGCTCTTAACTTACTTTTTACTGAAAAACAAGGCTACATCTAACTTGGATTACAAATGTATAAAAGTATCCTAAACAATCTTGTACTCAACATCTTATTTTCTTTCTTTAGTATTTTCAGTATGCATATAATTGTTGCATTCTATCTTTAGAGAAAGATCTATCGTGTACTGATTTATTACACTTTGAAGCTGGCCTATAGTGAATAGTTTACATATAAGAAGAATATAACATGATTTATGAGAATTAGTTGATTTATTTTTGCTACTTGGAAGATATTGATCTTTGGTTGTGATAGAAGAAATTGAGGATTGAATTTAAGTTTTGTTTTTCTAATTCACTTTGCGAGATAAATATGATATTTTGAAAGCTGGTTATATTTGGAATTTATATTTTTGTGTCACAATCCAAATTTGTTGGTTGGATTTTGGGGTCGTGACAGTTTGGTAAGAACTCATTTCTTTATAGAACCCTCATAAGAATTGAACATTTTTCTATCACATATAAGTATTAAAATGTCGATGTCATCATAATAATATGTTCAACCCTCTCCACAAAATTCATGATATCAAAACTTTTCCAACTTCAAAATTGGAATAAAAAGATTTAAAACATTTTTGTACCATCAGAGAAAAGTGAAAGTAGTAGGAAATAACAGCCGAATCCTAGAGTTAAAATTTTTTTAAAACAAATGTGTATGCTTTTACCTCCACCCTCAACGGAAATCTCCTTTCTGATTGTAGATCCACCTGCACATGTGAAGACTTCAATGTTCATGGAAAATAGAGTGATTAGAAAATGATACATAGAATTTCCATCAATTCTACCCACCGAAGCTTCTGGTTCTGTAGGAATAACCAATGAGAAGAAAAGCACCCTGAAATTTCGCAATACAACTCAAATCAAGAAATGGCATATTGCAAAATTAGTCATGATTTGGAACCAGGGCCGGCCCTACCCCAGAGGCGGGTAAGGCGGCCGCCTTAGACCCCCGGAGATTTCGCAATTTTAAGGGTCCCAAATTTAAACTTCTCTTGTAAATATAGACACGCATTTTGCGCATAAAAAAAAATGCTATTAGGGCCCCATTTTGAAAATTCGCCTAGGGCCCAGGGAACTCAGGCCGGCCCTGTTTGGAACTATATAAACTGATGAAAACTCACCACCACTACCAAACCAATGGCGAGTAAAGGTGATCTCTGCGACTTCTTGTGTGTCGATCCACCAAGCAAGAAGCTCCCATTATCGGACAAATGTCTCGTAGGGTTTCCCAACCTCCTCGACATGGCTTCTTCTGATCTTACATAGGTCAAGAAATATCATGTGTCAAATTTCGTGGAAGCGGGAAATGGTGAATATCAAATGAAACTATATTGAAGAAAAATAGATCAACAATCTATGACAAAAAGGACAACAAATAACAGAAGTAAATCAAAACTATCGTAATTTTAATGATTTAGCATAGATCTGCAATTCCTATTCAGATCAGATCAGATCAGATATCTCAAACACATGGACCAGTTCGTCAAATAAACATTAGAACTAAAATGGATCAAACTGAAGTTCATCTGAAGCTCGTCAAACTGGATATCAGATCGACTGGAAAATTCGAAAGGATCTATCAAGCATATGAAAATGAAGAAGATGAAGTAGCAAAGGGAATCAGAAGGCGAAATTACCGTTAGAGAGTGGAATCGAAGGTGAAGGCGATCTCGGAATTTTTCGTTGCAGATCCAACAAAAAAATATTCTCTCTTAGTGGGTGTCCGTGCGATGTGTTTATATAGGAGAGGAGAATTGGGCGCGTCAGCAGCGGTATACTGATGACATTCACTCCTGGCAAATTAAGATATTTTTTTTAACTGGTGGAGGGTAGTACTGTAATTTCTTTCTAGAATTTCATATTTTTTTCGCTTATATTAGCACTCTAGTCTTCACATATGCTGAAGTAACTAGATAATTTTCTAGTTCCTACCACATAAATATTATAAGCCACATTGAAACATAACCAAAGAAGCAAAAGGTCATATGCAACTTCAATCCAAGGAGTTGCAGACTCCCCACTCTAGACACTAGAGACAAAGAAGAACAACTTCGCAAATATAACAACCAACAGACGACAATTGTCAGACTTTTATTCACTTCCACTCTTTTAAGAGTTATGTCTCCACCAATAAATGTAGAGCGGTATTCTTCTTTATCAGTGACTCAATTCACGTTTATTTGAATTCACCCATTCTGTCCGTTGCTTGTGACCATATCACTTTTAACTGGTCTCACTGCACCTGCTCAAACCATTTCGAATAGTTCTCCCATTTTTTTCTAACTCGGACGAGAGCTACCTCTAGTTTCTTACGGATGCACTCATTTGTTGATCTTCGTCATCATCAATACTAAAAAAACTATCCTGCCTTCTCCTACGACCTTGACGGGCAGTAGACTTTGACCTAGCTCTTCTTTGTTCCTTTACCTTCCTCGCTTCCCTCTTCTTGTTCTTCATCTTCTTCTCCAAATCAAGCACTCCCCTCCGCTTATACATCTTGAAGCTCACATTCTTCTCTGCAGCCATCGCCCTCACTTTCTCTGTAATCTCAGCCGCAATTGCTCTATTATACAGTTTCTTCAACCCCTTCATCAGCTTCGCAAATGTATCAGCCTGTGGCATCAATCCAGCCTCCATCATATCCAAACAATACAAGCAAGCCTCCTTCACATGGCGGTGAGCAAACAGTGCGTGGATCCATATAGTCCAAGCAAACACATTGAGCTCCCCTCCTTTACTCACAATCAAACTCCAAATATCTTTAGCCAGTTCAAGCTTCTCTTGCCTCAAAAGCGAGTTCAAGAGCTCCTTCATAATCCCATACTGAGGAACATTTAAAAGCCCTCTTCCCACCATCTCTCTGAAATAGTTACACCCTTCGATCAACAAACCCTGACCAATAAATCCATGCAGAATGATCACAAACGAGTCGAGCCCCGGGCTGAGCCCACTTGCCTCCATCTCATTCCACAACTCAACTGCTCTCTCTAATTCTCCAAGCTTGCAAGCCAATCTGATCACAGTGTTGTATATACCAAGATCAGGAAAGTTGCCATCCTTTGTCATCCTACTCTTCAGCTCCAAACACCTCTCCAGATCTTCCTTCTTCTCGAGCGCAAGAAAGATAGGGAAGTACGCAGCCGCATTCGGCCTACACCCATTCCTCGCCATCCCTTCCACAAACTCAAAAGCCCTCTCAGTCTTCCCACACTTTGCAAACCCACCAATCAAAGTAGTATACGTAACCGTATCACCCAAACACCCATACCTCGTCATCTCAACAAACACCTTCATTGCCTCATCCATCCGTTCTCTCACACACAACCCCTGAATCAAACCAGTATAGGTAATCACATTCGGCTCGCACCCTCTCCTCCTCATCTCCTTCAAAATCTCGTACCCATCCTCAATCTTCCCCACTGAGCAAAACCCAGAAACCAGAGTATTATAAACAACCACGTCAGGCTCAAACCCCGCACTCTTCATCTGAACCAGTACATACTTGGCCTCCTCCATCTTCCCAGCTTTACACCACCCGTAAAGCAGCGAAGTAAAATGCTTCAACTTGGGCGGAAACCTCTCACGCATTTCCTCGAACAGCTTGGCAGCTTCTTTAACAGCACTGTTCTTGGCCAGCGCATCCAGCAGGCAACTGAAAACATGATCATCGGGTTGTAGACCGTAGTGAGGCATTTCTTCGAGCACATGGATGGCTTTGGAGATGAGGCGGGACTTGGCAAAGCGGCGGATGAGGATGACGAAGAATTCGAGGGAGAGGGAGGTGGGGTGGTGGAGGTGGAGGTGGTGGATGAGGGACCAGGAGGCGGGGAAGTTGCGGGATTTGGAGAGAAGGGAGAGGAGGGATTTGTGCAAGTAAGGGGAAGGGTGAGGGTCGATGTTGTGGGAAGAGTGGAAGGTGAGGAAGGAGAGGGCGAGGGAGGTGGAGGGGCCGCAGCGGGAGAGGACGGAAGGAAGGAGGGAACGGTGGTGGAGGGAGAGAGAGAGGGAGAGGGAGAGGAGGGATTTGGAGAGTTTCTGAGGGGAGGAGGAGTGATGGAGGCGGAGAGTGCGGTAGATCTTTTCAACGTCGGAGGCGAGGGAAGTGGTGGTGGTGGTGGTGGTGGAATGGAGGTGGGAACGGAGGAGGAGGGAGGAGGAGGTGGAAGGTTGGGAGAATTTCTGCATTTGAATTTTTGATTTGTTGTGGGCGGAGGGAAGTAACTGCAATCTGATGTCAGGAGATGCGATGAATAAGTTACCTTTTAATTAAACCATTTAATATCAGTCGTGAATCCACTCTTGCCAAAAGTGATCAAAACTGATTAGTATGAAACCCAACTTCAATACCGTGGGAAAAAGAATATATATATATATATATATATATATATATATATATATATATAGAGAGAGAGAGAGAGAGAGAGAGTTAGTCTATTAAGAGATGGAGAGCTGAGCTCCTTCTCTGAGCTGGGAGTGATCAGCCGTCTGATCAAACTTGATGAAGATCGGACGGCTGATCTCTCTTCCGCTCTCTCTTCAGATTTTAAGAGGGGTAAAAGGGGTATACCCCTTATCTCAAAGCCAGATCTGGCTATACCCTTCGATTCCTTATCGTCTAAGCCTTATCTCTTCTCTCCCGCTCTCTCTCTCGTTCCAAACCCTAATCTGAGCTCCACTCTCGCTCTCGAATCCCGCTCTCGATCTGCTTGGATTCCTCTCTTTGGATTCCTCTCTTCTCTTCTCACCCTATCTGAAACCCTAATCACGGCACCTTCGAAACCCTAATTGAAGGATCCTTTCGAAACCCTAATCGCCACCTTCGCTCCTCTCCCGCTATCTTTCTTCACTCACCCGTGACAAACCCTACTAGTGCGACCGATCGCAGTACCTGTGCTTCGATCATCTTCTCTTCGATTTGTGCTTCGCTCATCCTCTTCGAAACCCTAATCGCAACCTTCGCTCCTCTCCCGCTATCTTTCTTCACTCACCCGTGACAAACCCTACTAGTGCGACCGATCGCAGTACCTGTGCTTCGATCATCTTCTCTTCGATTTGTGCTTCGCTCATCCTCAGATCGTTTTGTTCGATTGCCGTGAGCTGCACCTTAACATTGCACTTGAGAGTTCGTTCTCTTGTTCCTGACGGAGGACCGATACTGCGACAAGGGTTTAAATTTCTCACCTTGAATTGAAATTTTATTTCCTTCATAGATGCTTCTAGGTTGTTGTTATATTCTTCGAGCTTAAATTATGCTATGTTAATATTCGCACTAGTATTCGGACTAGTACATTTAGATTAGCAAATAATATTCGTACTGGTATATGGAATTTTTATATGTGGACATGACACATGCATATAAGCACACAAAATCCATGTAATATTTAGTCTAGTTTTTGTTTATTTCGAGACTTGCTTCAATCACTGCTAATAGGACTTGACACATGCATATAAGTGATTAACACATGCATATAAGTGATTATTAGTAGTAGTATTATTATTATTCCCTTGTAAATTTTCTTCCATGTAATTTTTCTTTTACTGTTTCTTTTGTTTAGTATTATTATTATTATTATTATTATTATTATTATGAGATAAGTGATTATTAGTAGTCATGAACAGAATAGTTCATGAGTCATCAATGATCTTCTTGTTACCGTAGTTACAGCACGACGCGCTCATTATTCGGCCGATTCCTCTTCATCAGCAAAATACCCTTTACCATCATCATCTCCTTGAACGGATAGCCAAATACAGGGGAGACTATAGTCGATTTTTTTTTATGCTCGAACACCGGGTGTGAGATACAATACCACTAAGGTGGTTGTGATCATTTCCAGAAAAGGTCCTTTAGGGTTTGGTGAATAGAGTAGATTGTGTTAAGATGTAGTTTTTTTTGTTACCTTTTTTGGGGCCACAATTTCTCTATTTGACAGTTAAAGATTAGAGAGTTTATTTATTTTTAATTTTTGTTGTCTCATTCTCCTATGAAGGATGGAGATTGAAAATGAGGAATTACTAAGCCAGGATGTTCAGTCCAGTTGGAGGGATGTTGATGATGCATCTAAACCACTTGTTGGTTTAGTATTTGCAACCTTAGAAGATGGATTTGAATTTTACAAAATATATGCAAAATTATGCGGCTTTTCAGTACGAAAGTCTGCAACGATGGTTGATCCTATCACAAAGGATAGATATTCACAACAGTTTGTTTGTTCAAAACAAGGCAAGCCGGTTGATACAACCGGTGATAATGAAGAATCTTCTTCAATTTTGATCAAGAGAAGGAAACGGGCAATAACGAAAGAAGACTGTATGGCTCAAATACGAATCCAAAGGGATGTTGACGGGAGATGGTCAATCCGTAGGTTTGTTGAGGAGCATAGTCATATTTGTGTCACACCTCGAAAGCAACAATTTCTAAGACAGAATAGAAATGTATCTGAAGCGCAAAAAAGCTTACTCAGTACTTTCAAAGAGGCTAATATACGAACTTCAGAGTTTATGTCCTTCATGGAAATAGAAAATGAAGGTTTCAGTAATATTAATTGTACTGAAAAAGATATTAGAAATTCCTTGCAAAGAGAGAGGGATGGTATGAGACCTTATGATGTTGATATATTGTTGGAGCACTTCCAAGAGGAAAAAGAGATGAATCCTTCTTTCAGTTTTCATTACAAGGTTGATGAAGACAACAAATTAACTCATGTATTATGGGTTGATGCTATTGCCATGAAGGCTTTCAAACATTTTGGTGACGTGCTAATTTTTGACACCACATATGATACCAACGAATACAAGTTGGTTTTTGCGCCGTTCACCGGAGTTAATCATCATGGGCAATCTGTAAATTTTGGTGCGGCATTTGTAAATAAGGAGACCACCGATTCTTTTGTTTGGTTGTTTGAAAAATGGGGTGAAATAATGGGTGGGTCACCACCAAAAGTGATCATCACGGACCAAGATCCTGCAATGGATAATGCAATTCGGATCTGTTTTCCTGGTTCGAGCCACAGGCTTTGCATGTGGCACATTCTTAAAAAGCTTCCCGATAAGCTTGGTGGCCCGGGTTTGAATAGTGATTTTAGCATTCCATTCCACAGTTGCATCTGGGAATCTGAGACCCCAGAAGAGTTTGAGATGAGATGGAATGACGTAATGCACGCTAACGTGCAAATTACAGGTATTACTTGTTTTGATAAATTATTCTTATGTTTGAACTTTTTTGTTCTTTTTTATTAGTACTTGATACATATCCCAATAACAGGTTGTCCTTGGCTTTCTGACATTTATTTGCTTCGTGAGAAGTGGATACCGGCTTATGCCAAGCATATTTTTACTGCTGGTATTCGCACAACTCAGAGATCAGAAAGCATGAATGCTTTTGTTGATAAGTATGTTAGCAGTAAAAATTCTCTACATGAATTTCTGACCAGATTTGAAAGGGCAATAAGGAAACAAAGACAGAATCAGTTAGCAGCTGACTACACCACTCTGCATACCAAACCAAAGCTGCAAACAGGTTTTGAAATTGAGTCCCAAATGTCTGAACAGTACACCCGGTCCAAATTTCATATATTTCAGGCTGAACTAGTTGAAAGCTTGAATTATGCATCTTTAATGAAAGCTGACGATGGTAGTGTGCGACACTATATTGTCAGGAGAATGGCTAAGTCTGTACAGCATGATAAAACAAGAGATGTAGTTTACAAGGGGATGGATATTGCTAGGACTTGCACATGTAGTAAATTTGAAGTTGAGGGCATTCCTTGTAGACACATCCTCGTGGTATTGAGGAATGAGTTTGTTGATTCCCTGCCTCAATGTTATATTTTGAAGAGGTGGACCGCCTCTGTAACTACCGAGATTGTATATGATGATGCTGGTGCTGAAATAATCGGTAGTTACGGTAGTCCACAAGATTTGGACATGGTGGAATTGTCCAATGAATTCAATAAAGTGATGAGGATTGCTCGCTCATCAAAGGAGATGCGCCAAAAGGCGAAAACATTACTAGTTGGTGTTGTTGCAGAATTGCAACAAGATATGCCCCAAGAATCACAACAACCAACAACTAGTTCACTACCTAGAACAGTCCATATTCAAGTACCCGATATTGCAAAAACCAAGGGTAGTGGGAAGCGCATCAAAGGGGGTAGGGAGAAAGCATTGGAGATGGCTGCGAAACCATTGAGAAAGTGTCGCTTGTGCAATAAAATGGTTAATCATGACAGTCGTACTTGTCCTTTAAAGCAAAGGTAAGTAATTAAATAGAAAGTTTAAATCTTTTTGCATTTGTGTACTTAGTATAATTTTAATTTCGTTTTGTGAACATTGAACGTGTAGCTCTACTATAAATGAGTCACAAGCTTCTACTACAGTTCCAACAATGCAACCTATAATAGAGGATCCTCCGAATATAGCATGAACTTTGTTGACTTATCTCTGTGTCTTTTGCAAGGTAAGTGTCATATATATCTGCCGTTATATTAGTTTATTACATTCTAACGCAATTATTAACTTAACCTACTTGTTTTGTTTGTTTGCAGGTAAATCATTCTCAGAAAAATAATGATGCCCAAGTTGGTAAAAAATTTCTAATTTGAAGTTCATATATTCTCTATTTAGTAGGCAATGATGAAAAGTATATGCAACTTGAATTTTGTTCCTGAACACTAGCCGGTGTGCCTTAATAAAGCGGCCCTAGTGTCAAAATCAAAATTCCAAATTTGACTCTATATGCAATCTGATTTAACTTCAATGCGGCAGTGATGAAAATTTTATGCATGATTTCATGTTTCATGATTATTTGATGTATGCTCAACTTCATGTCTGTTTTGAAAGTGTTTTGAGCCGAGAAGAGAGGAAGGGTTAATTTATAAGGAATCGAAGTAGTATACGCTATCTGGCTTTGAGATAAGGGGTTAACCCATTTTACCCCTCTTAAAATCTGAAGAGAAAGGCAGAGTCAAGCTCAGCCGTCCGATCGTGATCAACTTTGATCAGACGGCTGATCTTCTCCAGCTCTGATAAGTCTATTAAGAGCTCAGAAGCTGAATGCTTTTTCGGGAGCTGTTTTCCTTTAACAATGCAACAATGTAAGTTTTTACGAGATATTAAAGTGGTAATTGTTGTTTTTCTGAGCCGCCTTGAATTTTTAAAATCCGAGTGAATGAGATAATGTTTTTTTTTGCACTATTTCTGAGCCTACAATTTTTAACCATGAACGTGTGTCATACGTACTTGAATTTTCTTCTATTTGATGAATATTTTGGTGCAGGAATCGAAGAGAAAGAACGAGATGATCGTCAGCGCCGAACAAATTATGAATATTTGATGAATGATACAAAGTTTGCATGCTACATGCTATGTCCGTGTCTGTCTTCGTCTGTACTGGGCTGTTAAAAATTTATACTTCATGTTAAAAAACTGTGTTTGTTCTGGTCTGGAGGAAAAAATGAGACTTCATGTTCAATCTGTGTTGTTTATGAGCAAATTTTGCATACTTCATGGTCTTCCTGTGCTTGTTCTTGGCTGTTTCAAAATTTAATACTTCATGCTCAATCTGTGTTTGCTCTGGTCTGGAGAAAAAAATGAGACTTTGTGTTCTGTCTGTGTTGTTTATAAGCTTTACAAATTTTGCATACTTCTTTTTCAGCCTGTGCTTGTTCTTGGCTGATTGAAATTTGTATGCTTCATGCTCAATCTGTGTTTGCTCTGGTCATCTGGAAAAAGTGAGACTTCATGTTCAATCTGTGTTGTTTATGAGCATTTGAAATTCTGCATACTTCATGGTCTTCCTGTGCTTGTTCTTGGCTGTTTCAAATTTTAATACTTCATGCTCAATCTGTGTTTGGTCTGGTCTGGAGGAAAAAATCAGACTTTGTGTTCTGTCTGTGTTGTTTATGAGCTTTACAAATTTTGCATACTTCATGGTCTGCCTGTGCTTGTTCTTGGTTGTTTGAAATTTGTATGCTTCATGCTCAATCTGTGTTTGCTCTGGTCTGGAGGGGAAAATGAGACTTCATGTTCAATCTGTGTTGTTTATGAGCATTTGAAATTTTGCATACTTCATGGTCTTCCTGTGCTTGTTCTTGGCTGTTTCAAATTTTAATACTTCATGCTCAATCTGTGTTTGGTCTGGTCTGGAGGAAAAAATCAGACTTTGTGTTCTGTCTGTGTTGTTTATGAGCTTTACAAATTTTGCATACTTCTTTTTCAGCCTGTGCTTGTTCTTGGCTGATTGAAATTTGTATACTTGAGGCTCAATCTGTTGTTGCTCTGCTCTGGAGAGAAAAAATGAGACTTCATGTTCAGTCTGTGTTGTTTATGAGCTTCACAAATTTTGCATATTTCATGGTCTTCCTGTGCTTGTTCTTGGCTGTTTCAAATTTCATTACTAGTTGCTCAATCTGTGTTTGTTCCGGTCTGGAGAAAAAAATGAGACTTTGTGTTCTGTCTGTGTTGTTTATGATCTTTACAAATTTTGCATACTTCATGGTCTGCCTGTGCTTGTTCTTGGCTATTTGTACACTTCATGCTCAATCTATGTTTGCTCTGGTCTGGAGAATTAAATGAGACTTCATGTTCAGTCTGTGTTGTTTATGAGCCTCACAAATTTTGCTCCATTCATGGTCTGCCTGTGCTTGTTCTTGGCTGTTTGAAATTTGTATACTTCTCAGGCTCAACCTGTGTTGTTTGTGAGTTTTACAAATTCTGCATACATCATGTTATGTCTGTGTTGCTTCTCAGCTTATCTTATTTTGTTTACTTGGTTACTTGAAGCTTTGAGCATGAAAATCAGGTGGACATGCCATACTGCGTAATACACCCAAAAAAACACATAATTTCAATCATTACATTAAGACAATAATGAACAGATTATTTGCAAAAAATTGGATCTTCATAGAATTGCAAAGTGAGTGTTCACAAATTTTCTACAGCATAAGAAATATGGCCATTTACAGCATAGTACATTTATTAATAACTGTCTGTAGATGACAAAATTTGCAAAATTTGCTCTGAATATATAATTTGGCCGTACTGCAGTCTTCGATCACTCCAAAATGCACTTCATGCTGAATTCTACCTGAAATCCAAAGTAAACTGAAATTAGTGAACATGGAAAAGACAAAGACAAACAGATAACAGATAGTCGATTCCAAAAGAGAACAAAATTTCAAATCAATAATGTAGGCTCAGGAAAACACCGTTTGAACCTGAAGTTCAAAATTCATGTACTGTTAAATATTCCTCTTCGATCAAAACCAACACCAACAAATCATGAAGAATGACAAAATTTGTAAGCTTAGAGCTAAGACAAACAGAGCATGTAGTTTACAAAATTTGTAATGCTCATAAACAACACAAATAGAGCTTCAAGTCTCACTTTTTCCTCCAGACCAGAGCAGACACAGATGGAGCATGATGTATAAAAATTTGAAACAGCCAAGAACAAGCACAGGAAGACCATGAAGTATGCAAAATTTCAAAAGCTCATAAACAACACAGACTGAACATGAAGTCTCATTTTTTCTCTCCAGAGCAGAGCAACAACAGATTGAGCCTCAAGTATACAAATTTCAATCAGCCAAGAACAAGCACAGGCTGAAAAAGAAGTATGCAAAATTTGTAAAGCTCATAAACAACACAGACAGAACACAAAGTCTGATTTTTTCCTCCAGATCAGACCAAACACAGATTGAGCATGAAGTATTAAAATTTGAAACAGCCAAGAACAAGCACAGGAAGACCATGAATTGAGCAAAATTTCAAATGCTCATAAACAACACAGACTGAACATGAAGTCTCATTTTTCCCAGATGACCAGAGCAAACACAGATTGAGCATGAAGCATACAAATTTCAAACAGCCAAGAACAAGCACAAACACCTTATGATGTATAGAGCATGTTGTTTAAAGATTTTATCAGCCCAGTACAGACACAGATATATCATGAAGCAAGCAAAATCTGTCAGTTGGGAACAAACACAGACAGAGCATGTAGAATGCAAAATTTGTTATGCTCATACTGAACAACAGAAACTATAATTGTGGTTGAAATAATACTAGTAGGCTCAGAACAGACTATTCATACCAAGGGCTGCATTGGGGTGCCACGCCAACTATGATATGATAGATATACAATCAAGAACAAATACAACAATCCTGAAGTAAATATTCAGATCATGTTCTGTTTTGCATCACGGCCTACACCAACCAAAGCATTTGAGAGACTCAAAAACCAAAAGGCTTAGATGAGTACCCAACGCATACACATCCAACGTCAGTTACTAGAAAATCTAGTTTTCTGTTGTTTGGAGCATTACAAATTTTGCATACTTCATGCTCTGTCTATCCATAACAAATAGGCTCAGAACAGACTATCCATAACAAAGGCTGCACTTGGGGTGCCGCGCCAACTAGGATATGATAGATATATAATCAAGAATAAATACAACAAATTGAAATAAGTATTCAGATCATAAAGTGTTTAGCATCACTGCCTAATATACAGTTTGTTTTTGTATACTTCATGATCTATCTGTGTTTGTTCTGGGCTGAAAAAAAATGATACTTCATGTTCTGTCTGTGTTGGTTGGAGCTTATCATCAACTGTGCAGATCAAATATAGAGTAAGTCTATTAAGAGTTGGGGAACTGAGTGCCTTATCGGGACAGGGGGGGGGTGGGTTATTATAGGCTCAGAAAACAATCATCATAAGTAGGGCTGCATTGGACTGCCACGCCAACTAGAATATGATAGATAAATAATCAAGAATACTTAAAACAGGATTGAAATAATTATTCAGATCATAAAGTGTTTTGCATCACTGCCTAAACCATTGTGAGTCATTGGTGCCCAAAATTTTTGTTAATTGAGCTATTGTTAAAACTCAAATATTGGTACTTTCAAGCCTTCATCTCTTCTCTCCCGCTCAAAGGTGTGTACTCAACTTTGAATAAATATCATGGTACGCAATCAAAAATCTCTTCGAAATCATAATTTCAATGCCCCAAAATTATTTAACCAACTAATATCCAAAACAAACTCATCATTGCCTACGAACAAAACCGAAAGAAAATGCAAGAAATTAAACAGATATCATTAAAGCATTTATGAGAGTCAAATACTTCCCTCCGGAATATGAGAGATCAGACGGCTAATCACTTCCACCTCCGATCGATGAGACATTCAAAGCAAAGCTCCACTCCAATCGATGCTTTAATCGATAAGGAATCGAAGTGGTTTACGCGATCTGCTGTGAGATAAGGGGTATACCCCTTTTAACCCTCTCAAAATCTGAAGAGAAAGGCGGAGGGAAGCTCAGCCGGGAAGAGGTTGATTAGGGTTTGGAACGAGAGAGAGCGGGAGAGAAGAGAGAAGAGAGGTAGGCTTAGTCGATAAGGAATCGAAGGTGTATACTCGATTCATGGTAGGGGTAGGGTTTGTCACGGGTGAGTGAAGAAAGATAGCGGGAGAGGAGCGAAGGTGACGATTAGGGTTTCGAAAGGATCCTTCGATTAGGGTTTCGAAGGTGCCGCCGTGATTAGGGTTTCAGATAGGGTGAGAAGAGAAGAGAGGAATCCAAAGAGAGGAATCCAAGCAGATCGAGAGCGGGATTCGAGAGCGGGAGTGGAGCTCAGATTAGGGTTTGGAACGAGAGAGAGAGCGGGAGAGAAGAGATAAGGCTTAGACGATAAGGAATCGAAGGGTATAGCCAGATCTGGCTTTGAGATAAGGGGTATACCCCTTTTACCCCTCTTAAAATCTGAAGAGAGAGCGGAAGAGAGATCAGCCGTCCGATCTTCATCAAGTTTGATCAGACGGCTGATCACTCCCAGCTCAGATAAGGAGCTCAGCTCTCCATCTCTTAATAGACTAACTCTCTCTCTCTCTCTCTCTATATATATATATATATATATATGGTAAAAGGGATATGAGCAACTTGCTCATTTAGTAAATAGCAATTGATTATGTGGCATGCATGTGATATATTAGACAACTAACCCTATTAATGATTTTCCAATCACATGTATGCCACATCATCAATTGCTCATTTACTAAATGAGCAAGTTGCTCATATCCCTTTTACCAATATATATATATATATATATATATATATTGGTAAAAGGGATATGAGCAACTTGCTCATTTAGTAAATGAGCAATTGATTATGTGGCATGCATGTGATACATTAGACAACTAACCCTTTTAAAGATTGTCTAATCACATGTATGCCACATAATCAATTGCTCATTTACTAAATGAGCAAGTTGCTCATATCCCTTTTACCCTATATATATATATATAGAGAGAGAGAGAGAGAGAGAGAGAGAAAGGTTCGGGTGAGAACCATTCCCTGGGGTGAGAACCTAAGGGCCTATCCCAGCCATTCATCTGTGTAATCTTAACGGTCAAGATTTTTTAAAATTAAACAATAAGATTAATTAATTTCTGCATTAAGATGTCAATCCCTTTAATTAAGGGATGGGGACCGCGTAATAAAAGGAATGAAAGATCACAGATTATTAGGCAACATATATTGCCTTTTTTATTTTATTTAAAAGGAATGTAGATCACAGATTATTAGGCAACATATATTGCTTTTTTTATTTTATTTTCAGCCGAACCACAATCTTCATCAGGATGAACAACATTTGTTGCTACGTACAATGTTGCTAAATATGAAATTTTTATCTACTTACAATACAGTCAGTTGCTATATAGTGAACGAATTGGTGAAGGAACGAATTGGTGATGATTCTGAAGTTGCTATTAAGTTGGGATACAAAATCTTCTCGAATAGCAACTGTAATAATTATAAATAACAACTATAATAATTATAAATAGCAACTGAAATAATTATAAATAGCAACTGAAATTGGTGAAGGAATACTATAAATTGCAACTGAAGTTAAAATTATAAATAGCAACTGAAGTTGCTATCGTATCTACTTACAATACAGTCAGTTGCTATATAGTGAACTAATTGGTGAAGGAACGAATTGGTGATGATTCTGAAGTTGCTATTAAGTTGGGATACAAAATCTTCTCGAATAGCAACTGTAATAATTATAAATAGCAACTGTAATAATTATAAATAGCAACTGAAATAATTATAAATAGCAACTGAAATTGGTGAAGGAATACTATAAATAGCAACTGAAGTTAAAATTATAAATAGCAACTGAAGTTGCTATTGTATCTACTTACAATACAGTCAGTTGCTATATAGTGAACTAATTGGTGAAGGAACGAATTGGTGATGATTCTGAAGTTGCTATTAAGTTGGGATACAAAATCTTCTCGAATAGCAACTGTAATAATTATAAATATCAACTGTAATAATTATAAATAGCAACTGAAATAATTATAAATAGCAACTGAAATAATTATACAGCAATACCTGACCACTTAAACAGCAACTGTAATAATTATAAATAGCAACTGTAATAAACAGTAACTGTAAGGAACGAAATGGTGAATGATTCTGTAGTTGCTATTAATTTGGGAAACAAAATCTTCTCCAATATTTTACGAGAATAAATTATTTCTCTCTCCAATTTGACCAAATTTGCCTTAACCGTCGCACACAAAAAAAGGCAATTTATAATTATTCCTTTTATTACGCGGTCCCCATCCCTTAATTAAAGGGATTGACATCTTAATGCAAAAATTAATTAATCTTATTGTTTAATTTTAAAAAATTTTGACCGTTAAGATTACACAGATGAATGGCTAGGATAGGCTCTTAGGTTCTCACCCCAGGGTTGGTTCTCACCCGAACCGACCCCTATATATATATATATATATATATATATATATGGGCCGTTCAGTTGCGCACCCCTCTTTGCGCACTCCTCCTCAGCCACTGGATTTTGATCTTCATCATAATCAAAATTCAGTGGCTCTCCTTTCAGGCGCTCTCTCAGTCATCTTTTCTCTATCTTCTCCCTGTGCTCTCTCTATCTCTCGCTCTCTTTTCTCTTGTTCCCCAATCCCCCTGTTAACCCAAACTCTAGCTTCCTCGAATCCACCTCCACCTCAACGCCGCTTCAAATCCAGCTCTCAAATTGCTCAAACTCTCTCCTATCTTCTCTCTCCCCGCTCTCAACTCTCCTGATCGAAACCCTAACTCATCGAAACCCATTCGATCGAAACCCTAACTCCTGCTTTCGAAAGTTCTCGACGCCCCTTCTCCTGCTTTCAAAATCCCCCCATATCCCCAGAAATCCATAGAAATTCAGAAGCTCGTTAATGGCAGTTCAAATGGTATTTCCACCACCTTCAGTTCAGAAATCCACCTCCAAATGGTATTTCCACCACCTTCAGTTCTTTCCATTTTTCAATTTGATGAGAATTTAAATTAGTTTATTTATTGATTTTTGGATTGCCCATTAGAGAAAAGTTGAGATTGGAGTGTTTTTTTGTGTGCTATAAAACCCTAACTTAGTGATGAATTTTGGGAATTACTAGTGAGTGGTAAATCTCACAAGCAGAATTGGATAATTTTTCTGTTTTAGATAAGAAAGATGAAAATCTAAGTCAATAATTATTGGGTAAATTTTCAATTTGGAATTATGGGATGATGATAAAGCTACCTGTTTTAGAATGTGGGTGAGAGAAATGGTCTACGGTTTTGATGAGTTTGATAATGCCCTACTGGTGAAAGTCGATAATTTAAGTTAGTTTATGTTGTAGGAGATAGCTGAAGTTACGAAATATTCTTACAAATAAATTACAAATGACTATTGTTGCCGCTGAAATCGGTGTGGGGGCAAACAGATAGATTTGTGGATTCTTAGGATGTTGAATAGTCAAACCTGAACACCTTTCCGCTGGAGTTTGACCGTGATCTCCCGCCATTGACCTGCAAAAAGTGTGAAACACCGGGGTTGATCTCGGCGACGCACCCTCCGACGCTCAAGTCAGTAATCAGAAAGATTATGAATGAGCACTGATTGGCAAAAGATTGATTACCTGGTAACAGTGGGGGATGGGGGGTATTTATAGCCACCTTAGGAACCAGTTTCAGGATAAGATCAAATCCCTACTTCCCAGTGGATGGATAGAAGTGATCAGGGTCGTTGATTAGGGACAATCATAAACCCTAATTCTATCCAGTTGGACTGGATTTTTTGCGGGTTGGAACCCGCACCTAGTTAAGACGGATCCATTCGTGGATTTTTGGGCTTTTGGGGAAAGACCCAGTTCCCATTTCGGACCCGTTTGTAGGTGAAATTACCATTTTACTCCCGAGCTTTAAGATTCGTGTTTGATTTGGATGGTTCTGATTTAACCCTTATTTTTAGCTATATCACGAGCCCCCCACTCCCGAAGACTGAGTTTGGTCAGCCTTTGAGGAGTAGTTTTGCTGTTTTAATGGCTTGTAGAGATGCATCGGAGTCCAAATGAGGGGTGTCGAATCCTTATATGAGGTATTATGGTGATCTTCAGAGTTGGTTGCATGCTCAAGGTTGTTCTTGAGCTCTCTTAGACTTTTGGTGATTTTTCTTAATTTTTATTTATTTTCGGACCATTTATTTAATTTTGCGAAGTGGTGATTTATTGTTCGGGGACATTAATTAATTATTCTAAGCAATAATTATTTACCCAGGGGCTCAAAAATATTTTTTCGAATTTATAATTATTTTTTAGAATTTTTAATTAACTTTCTTGATTTTTTTAATCATTTTTTCTCAATTTTCAAATAAATAATTTGATTTTAATAAATAAAAAATTAATTTTCAATGCCATTTATGATGTGGTGCGATCTGGGCTCTCCATCAGCATTGAGCGCGAATTTCGAGGAGATCTAATGCCCATGGTTGCTCAAAGGTGTATTTCTCTTCATTTGGTGACAAGTTGCTTCGGCAACGTTGCCGACCCCCTCCAAATACGTGTCAGGAAGGAGGCCGAAGTCTAAGGGGGTTCGGGGTCTCTTGCTGAGGTGCAGAGATACCTCAGCGTGGCGACACGTGTAAAAAGGGGTTCGGCGAGTCTTTGCCGAAGTCCGGAGTGAGTTTCTTCCATGTTTGAGCGTCGATGCCAAGAGCGCTCAGGAAGCCGTGCCGAAGTCCAATGCGAGAGTTTTTTCTCACGTTTGGACGTCCGTGCCAAGAGCGCTCGGCAAGGCGTGCTGAAGTCCAAAGCGAGAGTTTTTTTTTCTCACGTTTGGGCGTCGATGCCAATAGCACTCGGCAAGGCATGCCGAAGTCCCGGAGTGAGAATTTTTTCCATGCTTGGGCGTCGGTGCCAAGAGCGCTCGACAAGGCGTGCCGAAGTCCAACGCGAAAGTTTTTTCTCACGTTTGGGCGTCGGTGCCAAGAGCGCTTGGCAAGGCATGCCGAAGTCCCGGAGTGAGAATTTTTTCCATGTTTGGGCGTCGGTGCCAAGAGCGCTCGGCAAGGCGTGCCGAAGTCCAAGGCAAGAGTTTTTTCTCCCGTTTGGGCGTCGGTGTCAAGAATGCTCGGCAAGGCGTGCCGAAGTCCAAAGCGAGAGTTTTTTTCTCACGTTTAGGGATCGGTGCCAAGAGCGCTTAGCAGGGCGTGCCGAAGTCCAAAGCGAGAGTTTTTTTTCATGTTTGGGCATCGGTGCCAAGAACGCTCGGCAAGGCATGCCGAAGTCCAAAGCGAGAGTTTTTCTCACATTTGGGCATCGGTGCCAAGACCGCTTGACAAGGCGTGCTGAAGTTCCAAAGTGAGAATTTTTCCATGTTTGGGCGTCGGTGCCAAGAACGCTCGGCAAGGCATGCCGAAGTCCAAAGCAAGAGTTTTTTCTCACGTTTGGGCGTCGGTGCCAATAACACTCGGCAAGGCGTGCCGAAGTCCAAAGCGAGAGTTTTTTCTCACGTTTGGGTGTCGGTGCCAAGAACGCTCGGCAAGGCGCGCCGAAGTCCAAAACGAGAGTTTTTCTCACGTTTGGGCGTCGGTGCCAAGAGCGCTCGGCAGGGCGTACCGAAGTCCCAAAGTGAGAATTTTTCCATGTTTGGGCATCGGTGCTAAGAACGCTCGGCAAGGCGTGCGAAGTCCAAAGCGAGAGGTTTTTCTCACGTTTGGACGTCGGTGCCAAGAACGCTCGGCAAGGCATGCCAAAGTCCAAAGCGAGAGTTTTTTCTCACGTTTGGACGTCAGTGCTAAGAGCGCTCGGCAAAGCGTGCCAAAGTCCAAAGCGAGAGTTTTTTCTCACATTTGGGCATCGGTGCCAAGAGCACTCGGCAGGGCGTACCGAAGTCCAAAGCGAGTCTGACAGCTTGGAGATGACAGCTGGCATTTTGACCGTTGATCTTCTGATGATTTTGACTGCTAGTCATTAATGCGACAGTACAACTTTGACCATTAGTCATTAATGCGACGGTACAACTTTGTCGTTTTGTGTAAATGGGCCTGACTGTTGGTCTTTTGAAGCCCAACATCCTCGTTTTGTGTGCCAACCTCTATAAGACCACCTCCCCTCTCATTTTTCACTTCTCGATTTTTTACTCAGGTGGTTATTTTCACTAGAGAGCGATTCTGGTGATCGTCAACAGTACTCCAATGAACTTTCCGACCAAGCGTGTCACTTCAAGGTAAATTATACTTATTTTATTTCAAGTAGAAAATGTCTCTTTCCCCTATTTCAAAGCCATCCCCTTCTGCTGGCGAAGCGCCATCTCCGAGTCAGAGGCCTCGCACCAACAAGGGCAAGAGAGTTGATGGTCGAGACACCATAGTGGAAGATCCGAAGCATATGGGGGAGTTCGGCAGACTGCCAGGCGTGTTGACGGGGCTTCATAGGGTTTGAGAGCTTCCGGAGGAGCACGCCGAGCGTATAGTATATGGCCGGGGGCGGAGCTTCGAGGAGAATGCAGCGAGAGAGACCTTGGAAGTAGACGACATAGTCTCCATTCTTAACGAGGCAGACTTGGCAGCGATCCGGGAGTGTTTTCATATCCCGGAGGAGTACGAGTTGATGCTGATGGGTCCTGGGGTGAGGGCAAACTCGTCGATGCCAGTAAACATGTATTTCTGGCCGGTCGATGCCTTCATCGCCGGGGCGCGTCTGCCCTTTCACCCGTTCGCCGTTCAGGTGCTAAGGTGGTTCGGGGTCACCCCCATCCAACTGATGCCGAACGCGTGGAGGGTCATCAACGGGTTCGCGCTCCACTGTCAGGCAGCCGACATCGAGCCGGACTTGAGGGTGCTTCGGACACTTTATTGACTTCATCAACAGCACAAGTCCGAGTTCCGCTACTACTTGGCTCCGAGGCATGGTGCTCGGCTCGTCAGTTGCCCCGACTCTCGGGTTGGGTGGAGGAGGTGACGAAGAGGGTAAGGGAGTCTCCGGTGCTCCACCCCAACGAAGAAGAGGTGGTTCGGATTCTTCTCAACCGGCCAAAGATCGACTGGAGAGATCTGACCGAAGACAGGCTCTTCAGGGGAGGGCTCTGTCGCGTAGATCCCAGTACGCAGCTTTATCCATTTGTTTTGTTTTTTTTTCTAATTCAATGATAACTTATTTTAACCGAACTTTTCTTTCGTTACAGAGACTATGGTTACGACGCAATTCTAGCGCAGAGGGCGGCCATCGGAAGCAAGGCGCCTAAGAAGTGCAAGAAGGTCACCACGAAGGTGACCGCTCTGAAGCCCAAGACGGTCGACAGCACCGTTCAGGAGGCAGCGGCCTCGGCAGCGGTGACCCCGAGGGTGGAAAGGGCACTGACCGAGGCTAGCGAGTTTCCGATGGCCGCTGCCCTCGGGATGGAGGTGCCTCCGTTGACGGCGGATGCCGAGGTGTTCCTCACCGAGGAGTATAAGAAGATTTTTGTTCCGGACTGGCAGGTTCAAAAACTTGACGGCTTCCTCGGCGACTCGACGTCGAGCATGCAAGCGGTGAAGCACTTGACCACGCCGAAGGATTGAGCTGCCATGGACGCCTGCAGCATGGGCGATGATGCCTTCGAGATTGCTCGCTCAGCGGTATCGGTGAGTATCGATTTCTTTCTTGTAGATAACTTGCATATTTGTTTCTCTAACTCTTTTTTTTTGTTTGGCTGCATATAACCGTCCACTTCGGTCATCTTATGGAAAAGATGACGGAGCTCAAGAAGGACCTCAAGAAGGAGGTCGACCGTGCTCGAGCTGGAAAAGCTCGTCTCGCCAACGAGCTCGAGAAATTGACGATCGAGGCCGAGGGGAAGACGACGAGGTTGGAATACCTCGAAGGCCTCGTCACGAAGCTCGAGGGCGATCTCCTTCGGCAGAGGGAGGAGTCAGCCAAGCAGCAGGCAGAGGCTGTGGAAGTTGCCAAGGTTACGGTGGCAAAGAAGGCCAAAGCTGCAACGATGGAGAAGGCACAGGGCTTTCTCGCGGCCAATATGGGCAAGGCATACGCTCGCGCCATTGAGCAAGTGTTAAAGCGGTACCCCGAGGTCGACTGCTCCGGATGGCGACTCTTCCCCGACCACGTCGACGGCTTCGATGACGAGTCCGAGGGGGAAGTAGGGGACGATGAAGGGGACGCCGAGGTCGAGATCGTCGGGGAACGCCAGGGGTCTGAGGTGACTCTGCTAGCGATGGTTGCGCCTTCGGGGGAATCCAACCCGTCCAATCTTGTCGCCCTGGGAAAGAGGTCGCCCCCTGACTTCTTCTACTTTTTTTTTTACTTTTTGATGTATCGTCTAATTGCGGACTGGCCACCGCACTTTTTGAAATAATGAAAATCCATCTTTTTGAGTTCGACTAAGTGCTTGTGAATCATGAATTTACAAAAATTTTCTTGAAATTTGGCTAAGTGTTCACGTCTCCCTGCCTAAAGATTCGGCTACGTGTTCACAAAATTTTTTCAAAATTTTGTAGTGTATGCGTTGCCTTGTTTAGGAGTCGGCTTTGTGTTAACCAAATTTGCCAATTTTTGCTAAGTGTTTTCGTCGTTTGCCTTGGAATTTTCAGCTCGTGGAGGTGACACAGCTTGTCGAACCAACTCATGCAGTGAAGGAGCTATGTTCCGAGGTCGTCCTAGGGGCGACGAAGTTGTGCCTCGCTAGATGCCGAGAGCGCCTTTATGAAGTTAAGTTGGGGCTGCACAGAGTCGAAAGTGAACGAAATCATCTGCAACTAATTGTAGGCCGCCGAGACATCGAGATTCGAAGACTAGAAGGGAGGCTTGCTGAGATGATCCATGAAGGCGATGATGATGGCTCGTCGACATCCTTTAGTCTCGGCTTGAGGCTTAAGTGTCTCCGCCACTTCTTGTCGAAGATGACAACGGAGAGGGATGAACTATTAGCTGAAATTCACCACTTGCGGATAGTAGAAGAAGAGCTTTTGGCGGGGAGAGAAGAACTAATAGCAGTGATGGGGAAGTTAACGGCAGGGCGCGACGAGTTGACGGCGGAGGTCGACGAGTTAAAGAGGGTTACGGTCAACAAGAGTATCAAGGTTACTCAGCTCCGCCGAATTATTGCCGACAGTTCTGGTGCCGCAGACTCCGTTGTGCCCCCTCGCTTCAAGATAGCCGTGAAGGACGACTCTCTGAAGCAACGAATAGTTGAGCTAGAGGCAGAGGTTGCTCGCCTCAAGCCCCAACCGAGTCAGATCAACGTTAGAAGCACTTCGTGTACCCGTGAAGAGAGCGAGCGAGGGATTTCGTTATACGAGCTTGCGACTAGCTTGCCTATCACTCGACGAAGTCCGGGTGACGCAAAAAGTGGGGTGGCTATTTCGTCGAGCGGAGCGTCCGTTGGTGCGACTGTCAGAAGCAGCGCAGAAGATACATCTCAGTTTGCCAGTCTAGGGATGAGCTCCGAGGTTAGGCGCTGCCATCTCCGGGTGTCTTTAAAGCGGAACATCCCTGCGCCTAGGAGGCGTTGAAGTAGTCTTTTGTTTTCCAAGTTTTGAATCTTGTCTAAGTACGAGGAGTCGGTCTTGTAATTTTGGCTTTTTAACTCTTGTAACTTCGTTGTAGAGAAAAGTATCAGTCTTGTAATTTGATTTGTTCCCAAACTTTATAGAAGCAAAGCTTGTTCCCTCTTTTGGACTTGTGTGTTTTGTTAGTCATCTGTGGTTGTAGTGTTTCTAAAAGGCAGACTACTTCTAGCTCGCTTAAGAGCGAGGAGTAGAAGTGGGGTCGAGCCAAGCTTTTAAACTTCGAACAAGTTGTTTTGGGTAAGTTTCAACGGTTGTGGGAGCAGTTCCAAATGGCGAACCACTTCTAGCTCGCTTAAGAGCGAGGTTGCGAAGCGGAGTCGAGCCAAGTCTTGGACTCCGAACACGCCGTTCGAGTAAATTTCAACGGCTGTGGGAGCAATTCCGAATGGCGAACCACTTCTAACTCGCTTAAGAGCGAGCTTGCGAAGCGGAGTCGAGCCAAGTCTTGGACTCCGAACTCGTCGTTCGAGTAAATTTCAACGGTTGTGGGAGCAATTCCGAATAGCGAACCACTTCTAACTCGCTTAAGAGAGAGCTTGCGAAGCGGATTCGAGCCAAGTCTTGGACTCCGAACATGTCGTTCGAGTAAATTTCAACGGTTATGGGAGCAATTCCAAATGGCGAACCACTTCTAACTCGCTTAAGAGCGAGCTTGCGAAGCGAAGTCGAGCCAAGTCTTGGAGTCCGAACACGTTGTTTGGGTAAGAGCAATCAAAGGTCTTAAACAGAGAGATAAAATAATCACAAGAGAATTATCAGGGAAAAGAAGTTTTTTATTAATAATTGCTAATCGGCTGCTTCTAAGTTGCAAGCTGTTTTTACAATGGGAAAATAAAGAAGCAAGTAAAAAACAAAAAGATAGGAATGGCTCGACATTTGATCGTACTCGGAGAGGCACTTAAACACCCTCTCAGTACTTCAGTAAATGGTCGGCATTCCAAGTTCTTGGTATCTCTCTGCCTTCGAGGTCTTTAAGACGATATGCTTCTGGCCGGACTACCTTGGAAACCTTGTACGGTCCTTCCTAATTCGGAGCTAGCTTACTTTCTTGGCTGGAGAATGAGATAGCTAGCTTTCTGAGGCTTAAGTCCCCTTCCTTGAGATCTGTGGGACAGACTCTTTTGTTGTAGGCTTGCTCGATTCTTCTCCGATAATTTTGCTGACGAATTGAAGCTCTTTCACGGAGCTAATCAATCAGGTCCAAATTCGCCCGGAGCTCTCTGGCGTTCTGCTCTTCATCATAGGCAATAAGACGAGGGGATGGCAGACCAACTTCTAAGGGGATTATAGCCTCAGACCCATAGGTGAGATTAAAGGGCGACTCTCCTGTAGGGATCCTTTTTGTAGTGTGGTAGTTCCACAATACGTTAGGGAGTTGTTCTGCCCATAAGCCTTTGGCTGACTTATCTAGTCTCTTCTTGATGCCAGAGAGGATTTGCCTGTTGGCATTCTCTACTTGACCATTAGACTGAGGATGGGAGACGGAAGAGAAGCGTTGTTGAATGCCGAGGTCTTCACATAAAGATCGGAATGCTGCCCCTGTAAACTGTGTTCCATTATCTGTTATCAGGGACCCGAGGTATGCCGAACCTACAGATTACATTTCTCTAGAAGAACTGCAGCACTTTGTTCTCAGTAATAGTGGCCAGAGGTTCAGCCTCGATCCACTTAGAGAAGTAGTCGATTGCCACGACTAGGAACTTGAGCTGGCCCGGAGCTGGTGGGAATGGACCTAGCAAGTCCATCTCTTACATTGCGAAGGGAATTGGACTCGAGAGAGATTGAACTTGTGCTTGGGGTGATCGGCGGATGTTGGAGAACTGCTAACAAGGGCTGCATTGCCGGATGTGTTGCTCGGCATCTCGAAGTAGAGTAGGCCAGAAGTACCCCGTAGTTTAAAACTTTCCTAGCGGGAGACCTTGATCCCGAGTGGGCTCCGCCTATGCCTTCGTGGAGTTCTTGCAGGGCATACAAGGCTTCTTCCGGAGAGAGGCATATCAAGTAGGGTCTGCCATCTACTTGGGTATAGGAGCGTTTGTACAAGACTCCTTCAACAAGGGTGTACCGCTTCGCTCTCGTTCGGATTCGACGGGCTTCTTTTAGATCTTGGGGAAGGGTCCCATCCCTAAGAAATTCTATCAAAGGCTTCATCCAGTTGTCCCGGAATTTGACGGGCAGCGACTCTATCGAGTCGGGGGCTTCTTCTTCTATGCTTGGTCTTAGGAGTACTTCGATTAGGACGGTCTACTCGAGACCTTGGATGGAGGAGGAGGCCAATTTTGAGAGGGCATCTACTTGGGAGTTTTCTTCTCTAGGAATCCGCTGGAGCTGAGCCTCTTCGAATGTTGCCATGAGACTTTGGACCTTGGCTAGGTACTTTGCCATCCGGTCATCTTGTGCCTCGTAGTCTCCTAAGACTTGATTAACCACCAGCTGCGAGTCACTAAATATTCGGACATGTTGCGCTCCTGCCTTGCGAGCCATACCCAGGCCTGCTATTAGGGCTTCATACTCAGCTTCGTTGTTGGAAGCTTTAAAGTTGATGTGGAGGGAGTATTAGAGATCGAAGTCATTTGGGCTTGCTAGAATGACTCCGGCTCCGCTCCCTTGGGCGCAAGAAGACCTGTCTACATATACTGTTCAGATAGGCGGCCCATTGGCTGCTTGACTCACCTCTGGGATGGTGCTTTCTACTTTGAATTCAGCTAAGGCTTGAGCCTGGATTGTAGTCCGAGGCTGATAGGATATGTCATGTTGACTTAGCTCGATCAACCCCTTCATCAGATGCCTGTAGGTCTCGGGCTTGTGCAGGACTTGCTTAAGCGGCTGGTCAATAAGGATGACCACCGAGTGAGATTGAAAATAAAGACGGAGCTTCCTAGCTACCATTACCAAGGCGTATGCTATCTTTTCCAATCTCGGATAGCGGAGCTCAGCGTCTCTAAGGGCCTTGCTCACATAATAGATAGGCTTTTGAGCCTTGTCTTCTTCCCTCACTAGGACAGCACTGAAGGTTTGCTCAGAGGCAGCGAGGTAGAGATAGAGTGTTTCCTCGGGAATAGGCTTGCTGAGGAGTGAGGGGTTGACCATATAGGATTTCAATTGGTCGAACGATTCTTGCTGCTGTTGGCCCTACTCAAAGCCCTTAGCCCCCCTGAGGGCTTTGAAAAAAGGAAGACACTTCTCTCCTGACTTAGATAGGAAATGTCTTATGGCCGCGAGGCGTCCTGTAAGCTTTTGAACTTCTTTCACACTTGTAGGAGGAGCCATGTCCAGTATGGCTTTGATCTTGTCGGGGTTGGCTTCGATCCCCCTCTAACTGACCATGAAGCCCAGGAACTTACCAGACGAGACCCCGAACACACACTTGTTCGGGTTTAGTCTCATATTATGCCTTCTCAACACGTCGAAGGCTTCTTGCAGGTCGGCGACATAGTCGGACCCATGGATACTTTTGACTAGCATTTCATCAACGTACACTTCCATGTTTCGGCCAATCTGATTCTGAAAGACCTTATTAACGAGGCGCTGGTAGGTGGCACCGGCATTTTTGAGCCCGAAGGGCATCACTCGGTAGCAGTATAGGCCTTGATCTGTGACGAGGGACGTCTTCGGGATATCCGGGGGGAACATTCTGATTTGGTTGTATCCGGAGAAGGCTTCCATGAAGCTCAACAGCTCATGGCCCGAAATAGCGTCGATTAAGGTATCTATACTGGGGAGAGGGAAAGGATCTTTAGGGCATGCCTTGTTCAAATTCGTAAAGTCAATGCAAATCCTCCAACTACCATTGGCCTTCTTGACCATAACAACATTAGAGAGCCATTCGGGATAGTTGACTTCTTGTATGAACCGGGCTTTGAGGAGCTTGTCCACTTCTTCTTTTATGTCCTGCTGACACTAGGGGCGAACTTACGCCTCTTCTGCTGGACTGGTTTGGACCCCGGGGCAACACTTAAGTGATGGACGAAGAGGTCCTCGGAAATTCCTGGCATGTCGGTGGCTGACCATGCAAAGAGGACATAAGAATGAGAAGTAACTTAGCGACCGATTTGTTGAGGGAGGCAATGGACCTAGCTTCCACGGTAAACCGCTTGACATAATCTCTTAGTTTCTCACCCTTCTTCTGATTGAGGAAGAGTAGTGAAATACTAGTCTTCTCGGTTCGGTGGCTGCTCACGAAGTGGGTGACGAAGAGGGTTTCAAATTGTTCAAAGGAAAAGATGGAGGATGGGCCGAGGCAAGAGTACCATTTCCGAGCCGGACCCTTGAGAGTGGCTAGAAAGGTCTTGCACAGTAGAGCAACGGAAGTTTGGTGGATCATCATGAGAGTTTTGAAACTCTCGATGTGATCCACGGGGTCTGACTCCCCCGTATATGTCTCGAACTGTGGGGGCTTGAAGTTTGCTGGAACGGGAGCCTCCATGATAGTTCGGGAGAACGGAGGTCTGCTTGGACGGAGGGTCCTCCCTCTTAGCTTTTCTTTCCTGTCTAGTTGACCGAGGCGCCTCTCCATCTCGTGGAGACGGTGATAGACTGCATCATCCCTTCGACGGTACTCTGGTGAGCCTATGGACTCATCTTTGTACGAAGGGGAGCGCGGGGTTCGGTGATGGTAGCTAGGAGAATGGTGAGGATTGGCGATGTGATGGTGGTGGCTCGGAGCTTGAGGAGGAGTTAGGGATCGATGGCGAGAACTCTGAACCGGCGGAGGAGTGGGGACCCTATGAACATTATTGTTGTTTAGTGGGAGATTGAGGGCCTGCAGGATGGTTGCTTGGAATTCTTGGAATTCGGCTCGGGTAATAGGTCCGTTCTGGTCCCTCTGGAGCTGCCGACCAGGGGGAGAATGATGCCTTCTTAGACGGTACTTAGGAGACTCCCTCCATCTCCTATGAAGAGGGGACCTCCAGTGGTCGCGGTGACGAGGAGATCGCTCATTTGGATGTTCTGAGCGGGTGGCTCCCTCACGGGCCCACCTTTTGTCCAAACGACGGTGAAGGTCCTCTTCTTTCTGTTGGTTGATGAGGATGTTGCGGAGGTCTTCGGAAGGCTGAGGGTTATGAGATGCCATTGAGTCGGTTGAAGGGTTATGTATGGAGATATGGTCGTGGTGAAAGGGTTGCTTCTGAGGGTAAGGACGAGAGGTCCCTATACCAGCGTTCTAGGGCCCGGGTGGAGCCTGCTGGTGTTGAAGATTTTGGGGAGGAGGCTACAACTGCTGCAGGGACTGATCAGGCTGAGGTGGGAGTTGCCCCTGCTGTTGGACGGTTTGGAGGGGAACCTCCTATTGCAGTTGAGGAGGATTGGGTCCACGGTTGGACCCTCTAGATCATAGTTTTCTGGGAGGCATGGCTGGAGGTGATCTTAACCGATGGAAGAGGGTGGATGGCTATTCGTGGTTCCCACAGACGGTGCCAATTTGTTGCTGCTGAAATCGGTGTGGGGGCAAATAGATAGATTTGTGGATTCTTGGGATGTTGAATAGTCAAACCTGAACACCTTACTGCCGGAGTTTGACCGTGAACTCCTGCCGTTGACCTGCAAAAAGTGCGAAACACCGGGGTTGATCCCAGCGACGCACCTTCTGACGCTTAAGTCAGTAATCAGAAAGATTATGAATGAGCTTTGATTGGCAAAAGATTGATTACCTGGTAACAGTGGGGGATGGGGGGTATTTATAGCCGCCTTAGGAATCAGTTTCGGGATAAGATCAAATCCCTACTTTCCAGTGGATGGATAGAAGTGATCAGGGCCGTTGATTAGGGACAATCATAAATCCTAATTCTATCCAGCTGGAGTGGGTTTCTTGCGGGTTGGAACCCGCACCCAGTTAAGATGGATCCGTTCGTGGGTTTTGGGGCTTTTGGAAAAAGACCCTGTTCCCATTTCAGACCCGTTTGTAGGTGAAATTATCATTTTATCCCCGAGCTTTAAGATTCGTGCCTGATTTGGACGGTTCCAATTTAACCCTTATTTTTAGCCATATCAACTATGATTTGAGATCAACATCTATTGCCTCTATCTTGCAAGTGTTCTTATTATAGTTCAGCCCATGCTTTCAAACATGACCAATATAGAGTGAGCTAGAATTGAAGAAGACACATCTGATGATATAGATTATTGAGGTATCTTATCATGCATTTATTCATTTACTTACACTATTCAGCATTCATTTGTTCAAACATTTTCTGATGAGTAAGTTTAATGACTTTGCAGGTAATGAAAAAGAATGCAGCTATTGGACAACTATGTAAATCCTATGATCTTATCAGGGAAGTATTTGACTATATGAATCTTATTTACAAAGTTGGTCTCTTGTTTTTGTGTGTGTGAAAGTAGGCAGTGATAAAAATCTACTAATGAACATCCACTGATATGAATAGGGACCGCTTCAGTTGCGCACCCCTCTTTGCGCACTCCTCCTCAGCCACTGGATTTTGATCTTCATCATGATCAAAATCCAGTGGCTCTCCTTTCAGGCGCTCTCTCAGTTAATATGATGGGGGCACTAAGGTCATTTTCCCATCTATTCTCTATCTCCTCCCTCTGCTCTCTCTCTATCTCCCGCTCTCTTTTCTCTCGTTCCCCAATCCCCCTGTTATGCATTTTGAAGGGTGTATTTATGCATTTGAAGTGATGCCTGATTATAAAATTGATGGAGGGTGTATTTATGCATTTATGCTTGTTACCGCAGATTTCGGTGTGGGGGTAAACAGATAGAATTTGTGAGTTCGTGAAAAAACCTGAATAGCAGATCCGAACCTGTTCGTCTGAGTTGGGCTGCTGACTCCCGCCGTACACCTGCAAGGAAAGTGCGAAACACCGGGTTTGATCCCGGCGACGCACCCTCCGACGCTCTTGTCAGTAACCAGTGATATGATTAAGAAAGAGCTTTTTATTGAAAAGTATTGATTAACCTGTAACAGTGGTAGGTGGGGGGTATTTATAGTCGCCGTTGGGATCAGATTAGGAATGTGATTCCTGTGATCTGATAAGGCATAAAATCCTCGTAATCAGATTAGGAATGTAATCCCTTAATTCCCGGTGAGAGGATAACTGCAAATCAGGCTCGTTGATTTGGTCAAATCAGTGACCCTGATCTCCTCTTGCTGGACTGGGTTTGTATCAGGTCGGGACCCGTACCCTAGTTGAGATGGATCCGTTCGCGGGTTGTTGGATCTGTGAGGAGGAGACCCAGTACCCGCTTCGGACCCGTTAGTAGGTGAAATTACCGTTTTACTCCTGAGCTTTAAGATTCGTCTCCGATGTGAACGGTCCCGATTTAATCCTATTTTTAGCCATATCACGAGCCCCCCACTCCTAGAGACTGAGTTTTTCAGTCTTTGAGGAGTAGTTTTACTGTTCTAATGGCGTACGGGATTTTATCGGTGTTCTTTAAAGGAGTTTTGGATCTTGCTCGGGGTGTAATGGTGTTATTCTGGGCTTGTAAAATGCCCAAAAATATTCTCAGAATTTTCTGGATTTTTGGTGATTTTTCCAGATTTTTCTGAATTTTTTCTAATTTTTTTGTATTTTTTATTCATTTTCCGAATTAAATAATTAATTATCGAAAATATTAATTAATTATTCTAATTTAATAATTATTTTTCCAGAATTTTTAAAATATTTTTTCTGAATTAATAATTATTTTTTAGAATTTTTAATTAATTTTTTCCGATTTTTTAAATATTTTTTCGGATTTTTTAAATAAAAAAAACAATTAAGTAAATACATTAATTAAATTAAATAATACCTGACACGTGGCACGATCTGTGCCGTCAGATCCGGGGACACGTGGCGCGATCTGTGCCGTTGGATCCCTGCGCGAATCTCGAGGAGGCGCGCTTTTCGAAAAAACGTTATCTTGTCGTTTAGCGCGCATGGCACGATCTGGATCGTCCATCACCAGAAGCACGAATTTCTGGAAGATCCAACGGTCGTAGTCGTTCGGCTGGATTTTTTCTCGAATTGCAGGATCGGGAAGGGGGTTGCTCGGCAGCCGACCGAGAGGTAACTTCGCCCAACCACGTGACGCCACGTGGCACAAATATATATTATTATTATTATTATTTTTTTGTCTTTTTCCTCTTCTTCTCTCTTTCCGCTGCTCCTTCTTTCTTCTTCTTCGTTGCTTTTTCCCCCCGTCTTCGACTCGACGTTGAAGGGGGCTCCGACGAAGGAGCTCGGCGATGGGGTCTGGAGCTCGAAGGTGGTCGTCGGAGGTGGAGCTTGGCACGGCGAGGGGTTCGTCACTGCCACGGCGAGGGAGCTCGGCGGCTCCGTGGAGAGGAACTCGGCTCGGTAGCGACGACGGAGAGGAGTTTCGGAGCTTTGTGATCGATATTGGAGCTCGGTAGCGGAGCTTTGGAGGCGAACCGTGAGCTCTAATGGCGGCGAGCTCGAAGCTCGGAGCTCGTCGAGGGAAGAGCTCGGAGCTCGGAGCTTCCGGAGTGGGAGCTCGGTTCGATGGCGATGGAGCTCGCGTAGGGGGAGCCGGCGAGAGTGAGAGTACGAATGTGGTCGTCGGAACTTGACCTCGCCCCTCGTAGTCTCCTCCGACCTCGTGCTTGAAGACGGAGGGGAGCTCGGCCAGCTGTTGGTGAGGCGTGCTCGACGGGAGGTGGAGCTTTGCTTGCCGAAGGAGGAGAAGGTGCTCGGCGGTGAGGAGAGCTCAGAGAAGAGTTGGGTTCTCTTCTTGAGCTTCGACGAAGTGGAGGTTGGCGAGTTCGGAGCTGAGTTCGCCGGAGGAGAAGCTCGACGCCATTGAGGGCTGAGCTCGTCCATGGAGCTCGGTGAGGAATGTGCTCGGAAGTCGGAGCTCTGGAGTGTGAGCTTGGCCATGGCGGTGGTGAAGTTGGAGTTTCGGCATGGGAGGCAGGCGAAGAGCTCGCGAAGGAGATCTCGGGGTTGAGTGAGGCTCGGAGTTCGTCTCTCTGAGCTCGCTCGTTGAGAGCTCGGAGCTCGTTGGAGGAGAGCTCGGAGCTTGCTCGTTTGGCCATGGTGGAGCCCGGAGCTCGTCTCTTTGAGCTGGTCGAGGTGATGGTGAGGCACGGAGGCGAGCTTGGTTTTTTGAGGTTGAAGAAGTGTTGGGTTTTCTTCCTCTGGTTTGTTTTGGCGCCAGGAGTTTGGAGAAGGAAGGTGATGTGGCGGAGGCGGGTTCGGGTTTGAGGACCTTAACGGGTCCGAACCCGGCCCCTTGTACCCTTTTTTTTTTTTTTTTTTTTCTCTCGCTGCTTCTTGTTCGGCAAATCCGAGCGCGGATTTTGAGGCAAATTTTTGGCCATTTTGCAGCTCGGTATGGTAGTAGCTCGGATTGGAGATCCGAACTATGTGGCTTGATCTGAGCCGTTGGATGGTGGCACAAATCTCGAGACGAGCCCAGTTTCCAAGAAAACACTATCTTATCGTTTAGCGACGCTGGCAAGATCTGGGCCGTTAGATGATGGCACGAATCTCGAGATGGCTCAGTTCCCAAGAAAACGTTATCTTGTCGTTTAGCGTCGCTGGCAAGATCTGGACCGTCTGATCGAGATCTTACACGAATGTTGAAGAGAAAGTGTGTTTTCTCCGTTTACAGGATCGGGAAGGCACTTGCTCGGCAGCCGACCAGGCTCTTTGATGTTGGGGCTCGGATGGGAAGAGCTCGGATGGGAAGAGCTCGGATGGGAGTGGCTCGGCTCGGCTCGTGCGAGTGGCTCGGCTCGGATTTCCGAGCTATTCGGTGCAGCTGCATTGAGATCCACTTTCCCGGTGCTACGGAGGTCCGATCGGGGCATGCGACCCCTCGTTTCGAAGCTAGTTCGAAGATCTACAACTTCTCTTCAGGAGTGGGATGAAGATTCACCCTCCTTCATGGTCAGAATAGCCCCGCAAGATGCTTGTCTTCATGAAGTTGATAAGTACTTTGGTCTTGGGGATTTTGGAAGAGGAGCTCCACTCCTAGGGGCGGAGAAGATGTGCTAGGAAGACCTTGTGCTTGGAAGACCCTTGGGCTAGGAAGACCCCTGCGCTTGGAAGACCCTTGTGCTTGGAAGACCCTTGGGCTAGGAAGACCCCTGTGCTTGGAAGACCCTTGGGCTAGGAAGAGGCGCGAGTGGGTCGGATCGCTAGTCGCTCGGCTAGGAATACTGAGCGACGTGGAGCGATCTGAGCCGCTGGATCTCAGCGCGGATCTCGAGGCGGGCACAGTTTCCAAGAAAACACTATCTTATCGTTTAGCGACGCTGGCAAGATCTGGGCCGTTGGATGATGGCACGAATCTCGAGATAGCTCAGTTCCCAAGAAAACGTTATCTTGTCGTTTAGCGATGCTGGCAAGATCTGGGCCGTCTGATCGAGATCTTGCACGAATGTTGAGGAGAAAGTGAGTTTTCTCCATTTGCAGGATCGGGAAGGCACTTGCTCGGCATCCGACCGGGCTCTTTGATGTTGGGGCTCGGATGGGAAGAGCTCGGCTCTGGAAGAGAGCTATTTGTGAGACAAGTGTAAGGAGGGACCCTATGAGAGAGTTGTGCTCCAAACTTGCTGAGAAGAGGTCCGCTTCGGGGGCGAGCGGAGGGAAGAGCTCGGCTCTGGAAGAGAGCTATTTGTGAGACAAGTGTAAGGACGGACCCTATGAGAGAGTTGTGCTCCAAACTTGCTGAGAAGAGGTCCGCTTCGGGGGCGAGCGGAGGGGAGAGCTCGGATGGGAAGAGAGCCTTTTGTGAGATGAGTTTGAGGAGCAACTCTAGGGGAGAGCTGTAGCTCCGAACTCGTTGAGAAGAGGTCTGCTTCGGCGGCGAGCTGAGGGAAGAGCTCGGCTCTGGAAGAGAGCCTTTTGTGAGATGAGTTTGAAGAGTGACTCTTGGAGAGAGTTTTGAGCTCCGAACTCGTCGAGTAGAGGTCTGCTTCGGTGGCGAGCTGAGGGAAGAGCTCGGCTCTGGAAGAGGGCCATATGTGAGACGAGTGTGAGGAGCAACTCTAGGGGAGAGCTGTAGCTCCGAACTCGCTGCTTATGTGAGAGAATCAACGCTTGTGGGAGCAATTCCGAATGGCGAACCACTTCTAACCCGCTGAAGAGCAGGTTATTTGAAGCAGAATCGAGCCAAGTGTTGGACTCTGAACCATCGGTAGAGGTAGTCAATGGTTGTGGGAGCAATTCCGAATGGCGAACCCCTTCTAACCCGCTGAAGAGCAGGTTATTGGAAGAGGAATCGAGCCAAGTGTTGGACTCCGAACCATCGGTAGAGGTAGTCAACGGTTGTGGGAGCAATTCCGAATGGCGAACCCCTTCTAACCCGCTGAAGAGCAGGTTATTGGAAGAGGAATCGAGCCAAGTGTTGGACTCCGAACCATCGGTAGAGGTAGTCAACAGTTGTGGGAGCAATTCCGAATGGCGAACCCCTTCTAACCCGCTGAAGAGCAGGTTATTGGAAGAGGAATCGAGCCAAGTGTTGGACTCCGAACCATCGGTAGAGGTAGTAAGTTGCAGGAGCAGCCATGTAGAAGAGGCTGGACTCCGAACTCACCCTTCAGCGAGTCACGACTCGGAGAGGTAGAGATGAAGCAAGAGCAACAATTTCCAATGAAAAAATGTAAAGTTTTATTGAAATAAACTAAGTGGCTGCTTCAATATGGCGAGCTCTTATTACATGCTATTGACCGAATTACAGGCATCGGCCTTATTAAAAATCAAGATCCTGCTTCTATGATAAGGTGAAGACCACTTGGGAAGAGCCGGGAGGTTCTGAGTCTTAGAGCTCGGCGGGGCCTTCGGCTCGTTCATTGGCTCCTCAGGGAGGAAGCTTGGCCTCCTCTTTCTGGACGAACTTGGTCAGGTGCCCCCGCCGTATGAGTTCTTCGATCTCTTCCTTCAGAGCCCGACAATCTTCCGTGTCGTGGCCGTGGTCCCTGTGAAAGCGGCACCACTTATCCTTGTCCCTCTTCTTGCCAGGTGTATTCATTCTAGGGGGAGCACGGAGTAGCCCTTCCTTGTCCACTTCCATGAGAACTTCTGATATATTGGCAACGAGGGGGGTGAACTTCTCAAACCGAGGAGTCGGGCGGCACTGGCCATTGCCGTCCTTCTGAAGCTTCTTAGCCTCTTCTTCTTCGGTCAGCTTTCGTTTCATCCCTGAGGTAGACCCTCCGAAGCACGGAAGGTAGGCGGCCTCTTCAGCACGAATGTACTTGTCACACCTGAGAAGGAGGTCGGCAAAGTTCCGTGGAGGCTTCTTAGCAAGAGAGGAGCGGAGGCTGGAATTGAAGACGTTGGATTGGAAGGCGGCTGTTGCGACGGATTGGTCGAGGGAGGCTATGGACCTGACCTCCGCAGTGAACCTCTTCACATAGTCTCTCAACTTCTCTCCTTTCTCCTGGCAGAGCTGGAGTAATGAGAGGCTGGTCTTCTCTGTGTGTGTACTACTCATGAAGTGGGTGATGAAGAGGGTCTCGAATTGCTCGAAGGAGAAGAGGGAAGAGGGAGCAAGGCGGGAGTACCATTCCCTAGCCGACCCCTTCAGGGTGGCGGGGAAGGTCTTGCAAAGCAAGGCGTCCGAAGCCTGGTGGATGAGCATGAGGGTCTTGAAGCTTTCGATGTGGTCCACGGGGTCCGACTCCCCCGAGTAAGTTTCGAACTTCGGGGGTTCGAATCCCCTCGGGATGGGAGCCTCCATGATGGTTCGGGAGAACGGGGGTCTGCTCGGACGGATGGTTCTGCTGTTCGACCCCTCCCCCTCGTCCATCCGACCGATTCGCCTCTCCACCTCATGGAGACGGCGGTATAGGGCATCGTCCCTCCCGCGATAGTCGAACGAGTCTCTGGACTCGTCTTCGTAGGAGGGAGAGCCGGGGCTACGACGATGGTCGTCCCGAGAGCGGCAAGGGCTAAGTTCATGCTGCCGGTGGTTAGGAGCCGGCAGAGGAGAGGCGGACCTACGACGAGGACTGGGAACCCGTTGGGGCGAAGGGACCCTTTGGGCGTCATTGTTGTTGGGTCGGAGGTTAAGAGCCTGCAACACTGTTGCTTGAAGCTGCAGAAACTCGGCGCGAGTGACGGGCGCCTCATTGTTCCTCGGCTGATGCCGACCGGCAGGAGAGTGGCGCCTCCTCCTGTAATGCCCGGGTGACTCTCTTCTTCCCCTTCGGGCAGGAGACCTTCTATAATCTCGGTGGTGAGGGGACCGCTCACCCGGACGTTGTTGGCGGGAGGCTCCCTCTCGGGCCCGCTTCTCGTCCAGACGGTGGCGTAGGTCCCCTTCCTTCTTCTGATTTTGGGGATTGTGAGAGGCCATGGAATCCGTAGAGGTGTTGTGTATGGAGACGCGGTCCTGATTGAGCGGTTGCTTCATACGAGAGCCCCCCACACCGGCATTCTGAGGACCGGTGGGAACCATGGGGGGTTGCTGATTCTGAAGAGGAGGCTGATCTTGAAGAGGGTCCTCCACTTGAAGCGGGGGTTGTCCCTGCTGCGGAGCGGGTTGGATGGGGACTACCTCTTGCTGATCAGCGGGGTTGGGTCCACGGTTGGACCCCCTAGATCTGACCTTTCTGGGAGGCATGGCTGGAGAAGAGCTAAGTCGACGGGGAAGGGGCGGAGGCTATTCGTATGGTTTTCCCACAGACGGCGCCAATCTGTTACTGCAGATTTCGGTGTGGGGGTAAACAGATAGAATTTGTGAGTTCATGAAAAAACCTGAATAGCAGATCCAAACCTGTTCGTCTGAGTTGGGCTGCTGACTCCCGCCGTACACCTGCAAGGAAAGTGCGAAACACCGGGTTTGATCCCGGCGACGCACCCTCCGACGCTCTTGTCAGTAACCAGTGATATGATTAAGAAAGAGCTTTTTATTGAAAAGTATTGATTAACCTGTAACAGTGGTAGGTGGGGGGTATTTATAGTCACCGTTGGGATCAGATTAGGAATGTGATTCCTGTGATCTGATAAGGCATAAAATCCTCGTAATCAGATTAGGAATGTAATCCCTTAATTCCCGGTGAGAGGATAACTGCAAATCAGGCTCGTTGATTTGGTCAAATCAGTGACCCTGATCTCCTCTTGCTGGACTGGGTTTGTATCAGGTCGGGACCTGTACCTAGTTGAGATGGATCCGTTCGCGGGTTGTTGGATCTGTGAGGAGGAGACCCAGTACCCGCTTCGGACCCGTTAGTAGGTGAAATTACCATTTTACCCCTGAGCTTTAAGATTCGTCTCCGATGTGAACGGTCCCGATTTAATCCTATTTTTAGCCATATCAATGCTGATGCTTGATTATTTATGCATTTGAACTAGTTGGCATGGCACTGCAGTGCAACCCTAGTGTGAATAGTGTGTTCTGACCCTACTAATATTTTTAACTTTTTTAATTATGTTTGGGTTAGTTTAATTAATCATACTTCAATCTTATGCTTTTTAATTTTGTTTGGGTTAGTAGGAGAAGTGGCAGCAACTAGGAGTTGATAAGTTCAAAAGCACATATTCCAGGCAGCAGCAGTACAAGCAACAGCAAGCTGTAAGCATCTCAACCTACTACTAATTAGATACTAACAAAATGGTAATTACTAATTAGAAATGAAAGGTTAGAAGAAGTCCATTATCTTTATTAGATTTGCCGCGATATTGATAACTTCAACAGATTGACGCAATTTACTATATATGACAATAGTGGAGTATATGAACGGTAGATAAAATTATGGGAATCAATTGAGATTGTTTGGGCATGTTCGATGGAGACTAAAATACTACACCAATTAGGGATTTCCATAATTGTAGTAGTTAGGACAGAAGAGTAGAAGTAGACGTACATGGGCTTGATTTGGGCAATTAACAAGGTAATAATAGTTGTGAGATCGAAGGGTATATTAAGTTTATTGTCAAAGTTACTCAGTAGTTTGAGTCATTGGCTTCCACTGAATATTAATATTTGTCAATGTGGTTCCTTCAGTGTTGTTTCCTGTTATATGCGACATGCATACAAGAAAAACTGTCCATTGCACTTCTACTGATCTAAGATTGATTCATTTCTCACATAACAACCTCTACCAAGTTCTGATATGTCATCTTGCTTCTAGTAACTTTTACGTGTTAGTCAAGAAAAACTTCAATGTATTAAATGTCTAAATTCACTCTGAATACACTTTGTCATGTATTTTCAACTTTTCTGAAGTAATATTCTGTGTTTGCATTCTGTGCAGCCTATGCAGAGATAGTGCTGAATCTTCCTCGCGTGCTTCCACAAATATTTCCTCATCTTGGTGGAATATATTGAGTTGAACCCAACCTTCACGATCAAGATGTCTAAGTTCTTTGTGACCTTATCTTCATCCTGACTCGGGAAACCGAAACACTGTATATACTAGAACCATGTTGCTGTAAACAATAGAAAGTGACATTTAATCTTTGATCTGATAGTGATAGATGCTGTGGCAAGTAATGGATCTGACAAGGCTAAAGCCGTCGCATATGTCATTGGAATCAGCAACAATACAGATGGTGCAGCAGAGGCGATTTACAAGTATGCATTCTGATTATGATTTACCAGTATCAGTACTTCTTTAGCAATCATTACATGACAGTTCAGCCCATTTTGTAATTCTTGTGCTTCTACTCATACAAAGAAAGACTATTAGAAAAGGAGCAACGGGAAAACAAACTTCTTCATATTGTTTCTTGAGAAGCTTATTGATACAGTTCTTATTGTTTTGAGGTGGGAAGTATTGGAGACTGCCTCATGATATCATGTAATCTGTCTTCAAAACTGCTATCCATATTTTCTGCTTAGATGAAGGAAAAAGTTCTAGTATATATTGTATGTTCGCAGTAGATCCCAGCTGTAAGCGGTTGGTTTGTTGCTTTGTTGCGGATTATACTTTTAATAGAGATGTTTGAAATATTTTGGTTGCAATAGATTCCTGGTTTGTTTGTTACTCTGTTGCCAATTATACTTCATACTTCAAACAGAGATGTTCTAAATAATTTGGTTGCATTGGATTATACTGGCTGCATTGTTGGCATATTCATTAAAGAAGCTCAGTCTTGAGTTTTCATGAAGCTCTTGTTTTGACGGAGTTATCTTTTAACCGAATCATGTAATCCAAACTGCCAACAATGGAATTCCAGACAAGCAGCCACATTGTCACACTTATGTTGAACACATCAATGCAAACACAAAAAATCTATTTCCGCATTTTTACATCTACATAAAAGCAAACAACCTAGTATGCATCTTAAACTGATTCTGCAACCATTTTCGGCACATTACAAACACAAAATAACATAACTTACTAGAACTGGCTTGAGATGATTGTTTATGACGCCTGGACCCTTCAGAAAACCGATTTAAACAGTAAATGTTTAACAATTTCAAACCTCTGCTCTAGACTGAATGACTCGTAGTCTCAACAAAAAGTCGGTACAACCAAAAAGCCACGAAAGGGCATTCACTTTTTTTCATCCAGAAACATTACTAGTTCTTGTGCATAGGAATCGGAGGCAGCTTGCCACCAGCAAAATAGCCGCAGCCACTGGTGGTTCTTGCGACAGAAGAAGCACAAGAACTCCTTCCACTTCTCGGCACCTCTCTCTTATTACAACTTCATCGCCCAATCCTTCTGCATAGCTCCTACTTGTCTTCATCATCATCATCAACTTCTTCTTCTTCTTCATTGCTTGGAGAGGTTCTTTTTTTTGCAAGATCTTCGACGTGAGTCACGTCGGAGAAAGAAGAGAATGACTGGGACTTGCCTCGGTAGAACTTGGATAGCCCTCTCCTACAAATAGTAACTCCGCAGATTACACACCTCCCAAAAGAGAAGTAAAAGTGGTTTCTAAATTTTGCAACTAATCTATCTTATCAAAGATTGCAATAAAATAATTAGTTATTAAAGAAAAAATAAATCTAAAACTTCAGGTTTCATAGTCATCATCAAAAGACAAAAAGTCCAACAAAACACATCCAAAATAAAGACCATATGATGTGATTCTAAGAAGCATAAACGTTAATTAAAGATTACTTTCACAGAATCTACACTTTTTGATATAATTTTGAAAACAAACCATATCATTTAAAAATAATAAAAAAAGATCTCGTAAAATTTTGAGGTCGGCGGTATGAATCCTTTGTCCTTCCTTCAAATGTACTGAGGCCTACCTCATTTAAATTACTTTTAATAACTTTCAAAAGCATGAGTTAGGGTTTCGATTGGGTGGGTTTTGATCAGGAGAGTTGAGAGCGGGGAGAGAGAATATAGGAGAGGGTTTGAGCAATTTGAGAGCTAGATTTGAAGCGGCGCTGAGGTGGAGGTGGATTCGAGGAAGCTAGGGTTTGGGTTAATAGGAGGATTGGGGAACGAGAGAAAAGAGAGTGGGAGATCGAGAGAGCAGAGGGAGAAGATAGAGAAAAGATGGGAAAATGACCTTAGTGCCCCCATCATATTAACTGAGAGAGCACCTGATCAAAATCTAGTGGCTGGGGAGGAGTGCGTAGGAGGAGTGCGCAAAGAGGGGTGTGCAACTGAAGCACCCCCTATATATATATATATATATATATATAGTCTATTATGAGATGGTGAGCTCAGATCCTTATCGTGAGCTGAAGTTTTCAGCCGTTCGATCGCGATCAAACGACTCAGATGTAATCCCGCTCAGTATCTGTTTTGTTCAGGGGTAAAATGGTCATTTCTATCTCTTTTTCTTTCTCATTTAGCTCTCATGTCTCATTCTCTCCCTCCCGCTTTGTCTTTTCAACGTAGGGTTTCTCGAGGCTCTCTCTCTCATTCAGATCGTGATCAACCCTACTTCGAAATCTCGATCCTTCTCTCTCTCTCTTCGACGAGAAACCTCCCTTCTGTGAGAAACCCTACTCGTCCTCTTTTTGTCGAAGCTGATAGGCTTTCGATTTCTACTTGACGAGAATCGGCTCTCTATATCTCTTTTCGTCGAAGAAGAAGGGCATCTGCCGATAGGGTTTCGATTTCTACTCTCTTGGATTCTCTCTCTCTCTTCGACGAGAAACCCAAATCGCCCTTAGGGTTTCGATTTGCTCTGAATCCTACCTCCTTCATGAGCGATTCGAAGAGAAACCCTAGCCCCCAATCTTCCACACTCCACCTCTCACCCATAGCCCCTAAATCGAAACCCTAGATCTGCTGATCTCTACTTCATTACTCCAACGAAGCATCAACCTCCTAGCAAAGCTGCAATCTTTTTATCAGGTAATCTCAATTTCAAATCTTGTTTCCGTTATAATCGTTCATGTTTATTGTTAGATTGTTATTTCGAAAAATATGTATGAATAGGAAATTAGTTGAATAACATCATAATCTGGCTAGCTGGGTTTGAACTTGAAATTCTGTTATGGTAGCATGGATTAGAAAATAGGAGGGCATCATATATTGTGTCTGATCTACCAAAAAAATCTTGCCCATATCTTAATGCAGAATGAGGCGATGAAATGATTGGGAATGTTATTTGTTCTACTGTAAAGGTAATATTACTTGTATACGACGTCATTCATGTACGAAGGAGTTTATAGACACTAAGTATATGTAAATATTTGGCACTTTCATAGCCTAGTTAAAACTGGTAATTTTGGGCCCATCCCATTGCTAGTTGTTGGTCGATTCAAATTGCTACTTTTCAGTTACACAAATGCATTCACTCTCCATGTTATTTATGTCTAAATGTTGTACTTAGTCAACTACTTTACTGTCAATCAAACTCATTATCTGTGTAAACCAGCACAACCAAGAATGGATGAACAAGCAACTAATCACATTGCAAATATTAGTAATTATTTTATTTTGCAACATAGTAATATAAATTGTTCTAATAAATTGCAAAAAAAGGTGTGGTAGAACAAATACAAATAGAAAAAACATGCAAGTTTTACTCGGACAGTTGGACCACATTGGTAGATACGTTATCTATAAGTATCATTGATGGTTATCCTGTTGGATGAGTGTGCACTTCCAACCTAGTTTAGTTTCTTTAGTTTTTTAAGTTGTGCCTTATTTTTTATGTTTATTATCTCATTTTTCTATGTAGAATGGAGTTTTAAAATGAAGAGTTACTAAGCCAAGATGTTCATACCGGTTGGAGAGACGTTGATGATGCTTTTAAACCAATTGTTGGTTTAGTATTTGCAACTTTAGAGGAAGGATATGAATTTTATAAAAAATATACAAAATTAGCTGTTTTTCTATTTGCAAGTCTGCTACAATGGCAGACACTTCTACAAAGGAGAGGTATTCACAACAATTTGTATGCTCAAAGCAAGGTAAGCCGACCGATATAGTTGGAGTGAATGTTGCCAATATTGAAGAACCATCTTCTTCGAATGTGAACAGGAGAAGGAGAAGGGCTGTGACTAGAGAAGAGTGTTTGGCTCAAATACGAATTCAAAAGGACGATGATGGGAGACGGTCAATTCGAAGACTTGTTGAAGAGCACACTCATCCTTGTGTTACACCTAGAAAGCAACAGTTCTTAAGAAGTAATAGAACTGTTTCCGAAGCTCAAAAAAGTTTACTTAGTTCGTTCAAAGAGGCTAACATAAGAATTTCGGAGTTTATGTCCTTCATGGAGATAAAAAATAAGGGTTTCAGTAATATTAATTGTACTGAAAAGGACATTAGGAATTTGTTGCAAAGAGACAAGGATGGGAGGAGAGCTTATGATGTGGATCTATTGATGGAGCACTTGCAAGAGGAAAAGGAGATGAATCCTTCTTTTTGTTTTCATTACAAGGTGGATGAAGACAACAAATTAACCCATGTGTTTTGGGCTGATGCTCTTACCAGGAAAGCTTATAAGCATTTTGGTGATGTGTAATTTTTGATACTACATATGACACAAATGATTACAAATTGGTTTTTTCTCCATTTACTGGAGTTAATCACCATGGCCAATCTATCAATTTTGGTGCAGCTTTCATAAGTTGTTTGAAAATTGGGGTGAAACAATGTATGGGCCTCCACCTAAAGTTATTATTACAGATCAAGATCCTGCAATGGAAAATGCAATTCGAATGTGTTTTCCTGGTTCCAGCCACAGGCTATGTAGCACATTCTTAAAAAGCTTTTCGATAAGCTTGGTGGTCCGGGCCTTAATAGTGTTTTTAGCATTCCATTCCATAGTTGCATTTGGGATTCAGAGATGCCGGAAGAGTTTGAGATGAGATAGAATGAAGTAATGAATGCTAATTTGCAAATTGCAGGTAATCCTTGTTTTAATGATTTTTATTGTCGTTTGACTAATTTTAGTAGTATTAATACTTGATAAATATTGAAATAGCAGGTAATCATTGGCTTTCTGATATTTACGAGCTTCATGAAAAATGGATACCAGCTTATGCTAAGCATATTTTCACTGCTCTCAAAGATCAGAAAGTATGAATGCTTTTTTCAATAAGTATGTTAATAGTAAAAATTCTTTACATAAATTTATTACGAGGGTTGAAAGGGTGATAAGGAAACAAAGACAAAATCAGTTAGCAGTAGACTACACAACTCTTCATATAAAACCAAAGCTGCAAACAAATTTAGAAATTGAGACACAATGTTTGAGGTCTACACGAGAGAGAAATTTCATGTATTTCAAGATGAATTGGTTCAAAGCTTGAATTATGCCTCTTTAAAGAAAAATGATAATGGGAGTGTGCGCCACTATATTGTGAGGAGAATGGGAAAGTCACTAAAATCAGATAAAACAAGGGATGTATTCTATAAAGGAATGGACGATGCTGGGTCCTATACTTATAGAAAATTTGAAGTTGATGGAATTCCCTGTAGACACATCCTTTTGGTATTGAGAAATGAGTTTGTTTATTTCCTGCCTCAATCTTATATCTTAAAGAGGTGGACCTGCCTCGGTAACTACCGAGATTGTATATGATGATGGTGGTGAAGAAATTATTGGTAGCTACGACAGTCCACAAGATTTGGATATGGTGGAGTTGTCAAATAAAATCCACAAGTTGGTGAGGATTGCTCGCTCATCCAAAGAGATGTGCCATAAGTCCAAAACATTACTAGTAGGTGCTAATGCAGAATTGCAACAAGATATGCCTCAAGAATTACAACAAGCAAGAAGCACTTCATAACCTAAAACAGTAAATATTCATGTACCGGATATTGCAGTGACCAAAGGTAGTGGGAAGAAAATTAAATGGGGGAAGGAGAAGGCCTTGGAGAAGGCCGCGAAGCCATTAAGGAAGTGTCGTTTATGCAAGAAGCTTGTTAATCATGACAGTCGCACTTGCCCTTTGAAGGAAAGGTTGGTATTTTCTTACATACTTTATTTCAATTTTTATTATATATAATATAATTTTATCTTTAATTTGTGTTTATTATTCGTGTAGTTCTAATTTAAATAAATCACAAGCTTCTACTACTTTTTCAAGAATGAAACCCATAACAGAAGATGCTCCAAATATTGCATGATCTTTATTAGTTTATTTCTGTGGATTTTGTAGGTAAGTGTCTTACATGATTTAAAATAATTTTTTCCCCATATCTTTAATTATTGTTCTTTAATTCCAAATAGCACATTTGTTAAATTAATCGTTATGTCTTGACTGTTTGCAGGCAAAGTGATGATGGACATAAAAGAGATGCATGATTTTTCAGTTTAGGAAGTATCAATGCTTTCAAATATTTCTTCTTGCTGTTTTTTATTTTGTGATGTTATAGGCAATGATGAAAAGCACTATTCTACAAGCAGTACTTTCAGTTTGTCTTCTCCCCTAATTTTACAAGCACTATTTACGTATCTTGGCTGAATTGTATCGTATATCTGAAGCAGGCATGATTCTAAATCATTTTCATATATCTTGGCTGATTCATTATTATTTTAAACAACACATAAACATCTTACAATCAGCCAAGATACAATCAACAAAAATGTGTCATAAATCAGCCAATATATATTAGCAAAAATGCTTCAATCAGCCATGATTTTTAATGGCCCAGAATAATTTTTTGTTTCTGAGCATTCCAAGTTGGCATTTTTATTGTTGTGTGTGTGTGTTGGGGGGGGGGGGGGGGGGGGAGGGGGGGGGGGGGTTTGGAACTAGTAGGCATGACATGGAAATGCAGCCCTAGCCCAATAATGTTGCTTGATTTACAGTACAATTTCAAATAGAAGTGTGTTCTGAGCCTACGATTAATTCTAATATTGTTTTTGTTGATTATTACGACTTGGTAGTTAGTAGTAATATTTATGTTCATCAATGTATCTTTAACATCTTGCTTTTAATTTTTTTCCAGGGTAACCATTAGCATCTCAAGCATGTTCTCATTGGGTGATTCATCAAGGATTGTATCTAGGCTGATTGTAATCATCACTGATTACAAATTGGCTGAACTGTAAGTTGGCTGAACTGTATCGTGACTAATTGTAATTTTTGCTGATTGTAATCTTGGCTGGTTGTATATTGAATGAATTGTATCTTGGCTGATTGTAATTTTGGCTGATTGTAATCTTGGCTGGTTGTATATTGGCTGAATTATATTTTGGCTGATTGTAATTTTGGCTAATTGTAATCTTGGCTTGTTGTATATTGGGTGAATTGTATCTTGGCTGATTGTAATCTTGGCTGGTTGTATATTGAGTGAATTGTATCTTGGCTAATTGTAATCTTGGCTGATTGTATTTTGGCTGAATTGTATATTGGGTGATTTGTATTTTGGCTGAATTGAATCATTGCTGAATTGTATCTTGGCTGATTGTATCTTGGGTGAATTGTATCTTGGTCGAATTGTATCCTGGCTGAGTGTATCTTGGTTGAATTGTTTCTTCTGTGAATTGTATCTTGGCTGATTGTATCTTGGCTGAACTGTATCTTGGCTGATCGTACCTTAGCTGAATTGGTTGATTGTATATTGGCTGAATTGTATCCTGGCTAAATTGTATCTTGGCCGAATGTAATTTTGGCTGATTGTATAGTGGCTGAATTGTATCTTGGCTGTTTGTAATCTTGGCTGATTGTATATTGCCCTGATTGTAAACTTGGCTGATTGTGGCTGATTGTATCTTGGGTGAATTGTATCCTGGCTGAATTTTTACTAATCAAATGGTTGGAACATACACTGTTGTGGGAAAATGGCCTTAAACACATACTAGACTTTTTAACTTTTCATAAACAGAACAAACAACCTACAGACAAAACTTGACAAACTTACGACAAGAAAAATAAGAGAGCCCATACCTAGCAAAGAAATTTAAGATATCAATATTTTCCCCTACAACATAATAACAACAATCAATATAATAGGGCAATATTTAGTGCAAATACGAGCTGTAGCACCTCTAACGAAAATTCTTAATATTATCATATCAAACTCTGCATTCTCAAGCAAATTAAAGTTGAAAATATGAGTAGCTAAACAAAAAGAAACATTGTCAATATTTTCATTAATGAAACCAATACAAGATGCCATCAATTCAAGCAAACACATGAGAATGTACAGTGGAACGAATTTCTCAACATAATTCCAAACTCCCAAATTTCTCCTTATCAAAACATATCAAGTAGGGCCCTTCCACAGTTCCACTGTACTCATCAACCACCATTGTAGACAAATTACCAATGCTCTCAAACCTACCAAACAAAAAGGAAAACCAAACAAAAGAAAGAAAGCTATACACTCAAGAAATTTTTTGACAAAAGGACACCACCTGCCAACTGAACAAATAGAACCCCCAAACATCCTACCTGACTATTACAAATTTTATACTGGTATTACAACAATCTTTGATGTGTCTTCGCATCTCAACACAATGCCCTCGAGGCTCATGGGGAGTATGCAGTTGGACCACTGGATCCATTACACTCACCGTGCTGCCTTCTTTGATATACCTGAATACGAGAGAGAAGAAACCGAAAAAGTGAAAGTTACTATAAAAAACAAGAGAAGAATTTGCCACAAACCCAGAATAAGATGTACTAAACCGTATTTATATGTGTGATTAAATTGTTGGAAAAATATTTGATTGTGATGAGTTGACTTCCACTATTGGAAAGCCATTAATAGAAATGGAAAGAAAGCACAAACACATGACTTCCACCATTGGAAAACAAATAAAATCAAAAAATTGGGAAATGTTCAATAACTTACTGCATGTGAAGAAAATTTCACAAAAGCAAACCCACGGTTTAGTCTCTTTCTACCCTCAGAAGATGCACCCAGGCTTGGAGTAGATGCAAGATCTACAGATACCACATCTGTAAATGCCTACATGGAACATATAACATACATACTGAACATACACTTTTAGGGCATTTTGTCAACCTCACCTCAACAAGTATACACTTTTAGGGCATCTACATTACCAACTCTTTTTTCATACTCTGAAATGGACTAGGAAGAACAAGTATATAAAAAAAATTAGGGCATTTTGTCAACCTCACCTCAACAGATAACACACACTTTTAAATGTTATCGAGGACATGTATGTAAATTATAAACAGACATTTGGAAATTTACAATTCATAATCAGTGTTTTGCTTAATTAATGATGAAGAATAAATAAGAACTAAAATTTTCAAATGAAAATAAATTGACACCTAAAATAAATAATGAAGTTGGTTTTAACCGTAGCTAATAAAAGAGATGAAGGTAGTACTACGTACTGATGCATTGATTGAAAAATTGGTGGAATAACACAAAAAGTAAGTTACGGGGTCTGATTTGTGCAGCCTGCTCTCCTCAGTGCTTGCTCCACAAACCGCAGCCTTCATCATTTTCATCAACCTAAAATATCCCTTCTAACAAAAATAAAATAAAGAAAGAAAAATTTTAAAATATATAAAAAATATACAAAAAAAATCAACACTGACAAACATCCAAGTAGCACTAATTAATCAACAAATAGATGATTTGAAGTAGTTGCAGGCTCAGACCACACTTCTATTTCACTGTTTCTTGAAATGAAGCATACTTATTTCTCTACGGCTGCATTATTATGCCATGCCAACTAGTTTCTTACCCCTTCCCCCCCCCTTCCCCCCCCTTCCCCCCTCCCCCCAAGATACAATCAGCCAAAATACAATTCAGCCAATATACAACCAGCCAAGATACAATTAAGCCAAAATATATCGTGAATCAGCGAAGATAAAATTAGGCAAAATGTATCATGAATCAGCCAATATAGAATCAGCCAAAATGCTTAAATCAACCAGCATGCCAAAATGCAAATGCTATAGACCTAAAAATTAACCAATAGCGTCTTCATTGCAGAGATGAAGGCCAATAACATAACCAACACTAAATTAAAAAATTTGTTTGGGGTGGGGGGGGGGGGGGGAGCATAATAATTTAAAGTAATGCTTGTAAATGAGTGATTGTCATCATCGCCTATACCAACACACACCTGAAAAGGTAGTTTCTACAAATTTAAAAACAATGAGACTGTGAATCGAACACTTCCTGTATTGGGGAATCATGCATCTTCTATTATAAATTTGATTCTGTATACAGGAATCATGCATCTTCCTGTATTGGGAATCGAATCACTTTTCTATCCGTCATAGATAACAAACTGTGATTATATCAGCTTTGCCTGCAAACATCAAATAATATAAACTAAAAAAATGCTTCGCTGGTTTGCAGCTTTGATAAAAAAGAAAATTTAAAGCATTGATACTTCATGCAGTGTCTAATTATTCGAAACAAAACAATGTGGCTCAACAAAGAAAAACCACAACGTTCTTACATACTCACTACAACAACATATCCCTATTCCCCTCAATCTCATAATCATTTCATCGCCTCATTCTACATCAAGATAATATGAGCAAGATTTTTTTGGTAGATCAGACACATTATATGATGCCCTCCTATTTTCTAATCCATGCTACCATAACAGAATTTCAAGTTCTAAACCCTACTAGCCAGATTATGATGTTATTCAACTAATTTTCTATTCATACATATTTTCCGAAATAAAAATCAAACAATAAACATGAACGATTATAAAGAAAACAAGATTTGAAATTGAGATTACCTGATAAAAAGATTGCAGCTTTGCTAGGAGGTCGATGCTTCGCTGGATTAACGAAGTTGGGATCAGCAGTAGGGATCAGCAGATCTAGGGTTTCGATTTAGGGGCTGAGGGTGAGAGGTGGAGCGTGGAAGATTGGGGGCTAGGGTTTCTCTTCGAATCGCTCATGAAGGAGGTTGGGTTTAGAGCAAATCGAAACCCTAAGGGCGATTTGGGTTTCTCGTCAAAGAGAGAGAGAGAATCCAAGAGAGTAGAAATCGAAACCCTATCGGCAGATGCCCTTCTTCTTCGATAAAAAAAGAGATAGAGAGTCGATTCTCGTCAAGTAGAAATCGAAAGCCTATCGGCTTCGACGAAAATACGACAAGTAGGGTTTCTCAGAGTAGGGGGTTTCTCATCGAAGAGAGAGAGAGAGATCGATGGAGATAAGAAGTAAGGTTTCTCAGAGTATGGGGGTTTCTCGTCGAAGAGAGAGAGAGAGAGAACGATCGAGATTTCGAAGTAGGGTTGATCGCGATCTAAATGAGAGAGAGAGCCTCGAGAAACCCTACGTCGAAGAGACTGAGCGGGAGAGAGAAAATGAGAGATGAGAGCTGAATGAGAAAGAAAGAGAGATAGAAATGATCATTTTACCCCTGAACAAAACAGATACTAAGGGAGATTACATCTGAGCCGTTTGATCGCGATCAATTGTGATCGAACGGCTGAGCTCACGATAAGGATCTGAGCTCACCATCTCATAATAGACTATCTCTCTCTCTCTCTCTCTCTCTCTCTATATATATATATATATATATATATATATATATATATATATATATATATATATATATAAAGTGAGTCTATTATGAGATGGTGAGCTGAGCTCCTTATCATGAGCTGAAGATCTCAGCCATCTGATCGCGATCCGATGGCTGAGATCTTCTCCGCCCAAACTTATGAGATGGTGAGCTTTCATTGAGGGCATTTTTGAGATTTCGAAATTCATCTTCCTCACGCTCATTTCTCTCTCTAGTGCTCCGTTCATCTCATTCCCGATCTCAAACTCAGAAACCCATCTCGAAAACCCTAGCTCGTTCTTAAACTCGCCCCTAAATCGAAATCAAATCAGCTCACCATCTCATTTTGGAGATTTCGAAACTCATCTCACTCATGCTGATTTCTCTCTCGTGCTCGCTCGTCTCATTCCCGATCTCAAACTCAGAAACCACCCTAGCTCCTTCTCAAACTTGCCCCCAAATCGAACCAAATCAGCTCAACATCTCATTTCTTTCATCCCCGATCTCAAATCAGATAACCCAAATCGAAAACCCAAACTCATGAGATCTGTCTTCAATTTGGGGGCATTTTGTGGATATCGAAACCCCTTATGACGGTGGGTTTGGCTGACGCTTGATGCCCTCTGTCCTCGACTGCCATTTTAGGCTCAGATTTTGGAGGAAAGTGTTTGATTCTAATACATGCTTTTTATGATTTCTGTTCAATTTCTTGCATTTTCTTTTGGTTGTGTATGTAGGCAATGATGAGTCACATTTTGATATAAGTTGGTTATTTATTTTTGGGGATTGAAATTATTGTTTTGACGCATATTTGGCTGTGTGCCATAATTATGCAAAGTTGAATAGAGTTCGGAGAATGAGTGAGAGAGAAGATGGGGAAGAAATGAATGAATGTTGTGAAATCCCCAATGCCCTCAACACTTAGCTTACATTTAAGTGATCTGAGTCCAACCCAATTCATCTGATATTTGGGCAGTGATGACACACAATGATTGAACGTATCACTATATTTTTGTAATGGTTGGATGCGTATGATTTGGATACTCTTTTAAGCCTTTTGGGGTTTGATTATCTCTTTCGGTGTGTTGGTGTAGGCAATGATGCGAAACACTTTATGATCTAAATAATTTTTTCAGCTTGTTGTATTTATGCTTGATTATTTATCCGTCATAGTCTAGTTGGCACGGCACCCCAATGCAGCCCCAGTGAGAATAGTGTGTTATGAGCCTACTGGGTTTTTTTACTCTATATATATACATGAGTAAGTCTATTATGAGATGGTGAGAAGAGGCCCTTATCATGTGCAAAAGTTCTCAGTCGTAGGATCTCTTATAATAGACATACTGAGATTTGCCTCAGTGTTGGAGAACATTTACGGGATTTCACTACACATTTAACCCTTTCTTCCCGACATCCCGACATCTTTTTCGATATTTTGTGTTCTGAGCCTACTATATTTTTTAAATAAAAATTTTGTTGTTTCCAGGCTAATTGAGCTCTATTTAATTTTGTTTTCAAGTTGATTTCTTATTGCTATATGTTGGCGTTTAAGAGTGATGCATAGAAAACTCGGATGGATAGAAAAGTGATGCATGAATACCTCATACAGGAAGTGTTTCAATCTCAATATGAAAGCTTTTAATTTTCTAGCTCCTTCCTTTTGTTGTATGTTGGTCTAGGCAATGATGACAAGCACTATTTTACAAGCATTCATGCATTAAGTCATCACTTATATGTTGACTTGATTCATATAAAATCAAGTCATCACTTATATGTTGGCGTTTAAGAGTGATGCATAGAAACGAGATCGAAATGAGCATGAGAGAGAAATGAACTTGAGATGGGTTTCGAAATCCACAAAATGTCCCCAAATTGAAGATGGATCTCATGAGTTTGGGTTTTCAATTCGGGTTTTTTTATTTGAGACCGGGGATGAGAGAAACGAGAGAGAAATGAGTGTGAGATGTCAGATCTTTTGCCGATTTTATCTTGGCCGATTCATGATACATTTTGGCTAATTTTATCTTGGATGATTCACAATACATTTTGGCTGATTTTATCTTGGTTGATTCACGATACATTTTTGCTGATTTTATCTTGGCTGATTCACGATACATTTTGGCTGATTCTATGGATGATTGTATCTTGGTTGATTGTATTTTGGCTGATTGTATCTTGGCTGAATCTTAGGTGATAGCCATTTTTTGGCTGATTGTACCTTGGCTGATTGAAGCATTTTCATGTTGTAACTCGGCTGATTATGAGATGGTGAGCTGTTGTATTATTTATGAGCTTTTTAAGTTGGCATTTTGAGGGGTGGGGGGGGGGGGGGGGGGGGGGGGGGGGAGGGGGGTTGAAACTAGTTGGCATGGCTGGCATAATAATACAGCTCTGGAGAGATAAGTATGCTTCATTTGAATAAACAGTGAAATAGAAGTGTGGTCTGAGCCTACAACTACTTCAAATCATCTATTTGTTGATTAGTGCTACTTGAATGTTTGTACTTTTCATGAATTTTTAATTTTATTTTATTTTTAGGCGCAGCAGTAGGAGATAAAGCAGACAACAGAAGCAGCTGAAGCAAGAATTGTATTTTTCAGCTAGGAATTTAAGTTGTATATGTTGTTTATATTGTTTATATATGTTTGGTATATGTTTTGTATATGAACCAAGAAGTGTATTTTTCAGCTTTTGTATATGTTGTTTATGAGCTGATTGTACACTTTTATTCTTTTTCATTTGAGGTGTAAATGAAGAGATTTAATAAAGATATTTTTATGTCACTCTACTTATTTTGTATACAGATCATTTGGATGTCGTGACTAAAAGATGTTGTATAAAGATCATTTTTATGTTGTTGAACTCTTTATATGTTAAAATTGGTTTAAATGAAGCTTATGATTTGTAATACGTAGATATTTTGTGGAGAAGAAAAACGTAGCCCCTTTCATGAAAAACAATTCAAACAACTCGTCAACTACATAAATTCTCATACACACAAAAAAAGCTGATTTAGTAAAGACACAACATCATTCTTCCGAGAAAAACTCAAAAAATTAACATACAAATAAGCTTAATCAGCCAAAATACAACATGAACCTCCTTCAATCAACCAAGATGCAATCAGCCAAGATATAATTCAGCCAAGAAAAATTTAGCCAAAATACAATTCATCCAAGATACAATTCAGCCAATATACAATCAGCCAAGTTTACAATCAGACCAATATACAATGAGCCAAGATTACAATCAGCCAATATTACAGTCAGCCAAAAATTACAATCAGCCAAGATACAATTCAGCCAGGATACAATTCAGCCAAAATATAATTACCCATGATTACAATCAACCAAGATACAATTTGGCCAAAATACAATTCAGCCAGAATACAATCAACCTAGATACAATCAGCCAGGATACAATTCAGCCAAGAAAAAATTAGCCAAAATACAAATCAGCCAAGAGACAATTCGGCAAGATACATTTCAGCCAAGATACAATCGGCCAGGATACAATTCGGCCAAGATACAATTCACCAAGGTACAATCAGCTAATATACAATTCATCCAAGATACACTCAACCAAGATACAATTCAGACAAGATAAAATTCAGCCAAGATACAATCAGCCAGGATACTATTCGGCCAAGATACAATTCACCCAAGATACAATCAGCCAAGATCCAACTCAGCAAAGATACAATTCAGCCAAAATATAATTAAGACAAGATACAATTCAGCCAAGATACAACCAGCCAAGATACAATTTTGCTAAGATACAATTCAACCAAAATACAATCAGCCAAGATTACAATCAGCCAATATATCATCAACCAAGATTACAACCAGCCAAAATTACAATCAACCAATATACAATTCTGCCAATATACAGTTCAGCCAACATACAATCAGTCATGATTACAATCAGCTTAGATACAATTCAACCTAGATATAATATTGCCGAATCAGCCAACGAGAACATGCTTGAGATGCTAATGGTTCCCTGAAAAAACATTGAAAGCAAAATGTTAAACTTACATTGATGAACAAAAATATTACTACTAACTACCAAGTCGTAAAAATCAACAAAAACATTATTAGAAGTAATCGTAGGCTCAGAACACACTTCTATTTGAAAATGTACTATAAATCAAGCAACATTATTGGGCTAGGGCTGCATTTCCATGCCATGCCTACTAGTTCCACCTCCCCCCCCCCCCCAAAACAAATGCCAATTTCGAATGCCCAGAAACCAAAATTATTCTGGGCCAAATCAGCCATGAACAACATAAACTGAGCATGAAAAATAATCATGGCTGATTGAGGCATTTTTGTTGATTATATCTTGGCTGATTCAGACACATTTTGGCTGATTGTAAGATGTTTATGTGCTTTTTAAAATAATAATGAATCAGCCAAGATATATGAAAATGCTTCAGAATCAATGCCTGCTTCAGATACAATTAGCCTGTTTGTTCAAATTAAGCATAAGTGTTTGTTCAAACTATCATAAACAACATAAACAAAGCTCAATCAGCACAGCTTTCTGCACAACAGCGCTCAATATAAACAGAGCTCAAACAGAGCATAAAACTGACATAAACAGAGTTCAATCAGCTTAACAGTGCTCAATCAGCACAACATAAATAGAGCTCAATCAGCACAGCTACTTTAAACATATATAGAGTGAGTCTATTATGAGATGGTGAGAATGAGCTCTTATCTTGAGCAAAAGATCTGACATCTCACGCTCATTACTCTTTCACGCTCATTTCTCTCTCGTTTCTCTCATCCCCGATCTCAAATCAGAAATCCCAAATCGAAAACCCAAACTCATGAGATCCATCTTCAATTTGGTGGCATTTTTTGGATTTCGAAACCCATCTCACGTTCATTCCTCTCTCATGCTCATTTCTCTCTCGTTTCTATGCATCATTCTTAAACGCCAACATATAAGTGATGACTTGGTTTTATATGAATCAAGTCAACATATAAGTGATGACTTGATGCATGAATGCTTGTAAAATAGTGCTTGTCATCATTGCCTAGACCAACACACAACAAAAGGAAGGAGCTAGAAAATTAAAAGCATTCATATTGAGACTGAAACACTTCCTGTATGAGGTATTCATGCATCACTTTTCTATCCATCCGAGTTTTCTATGCATCACTCTTAAAACGCAAACATATAGCAATAAGAAATCAACTTGAAAACAAAATTAAATAGAGCTCAATTAGCCTGGAAAGAACAAAATTTTTATTTAAAAAATATACTAGGCTCATAACACAAAATATCGAAAGAGACGTCAGGATATCAGGAAGAAAGTGTTGAATGTGTAGTGAAATCCCGTAAATATTCTCCAACACTAAGGCAAATTAAGTATTTGTGCGGAATATATCTCAGCCATCGATAAGAGATCCCACGGCTGAGAACTTTTGCACACGATAAGGGCCTCTTTTCACCATCTCATAGTAGACTTACTCATGTATATATATAGAGTAAAAAAACCCAGTAGGCTCAGAACACACTATTCTCACTAGGGCTGCATTGGGGTCCGTGCCAACTAGAATATGACGGATAAATCATCAAGCATAAATACAACAAGCTAAAAAAGTTATTTAGATCATAAAGTGTTTCGCATCATTGCCTACACCAACACACCGAAAGACATAATCAAACCCCAAAGGGCTTAAATGAGTATCCAAATCATACGCATCCAACTATTACAAAAATATAGTGATACGTTCAATCATTGTGTGTCATAACTGCCCAAATATCAGATGAATTGGGCTGGACTCAGATCACTTAAATGTAAGCTAAGTGTTGAGGGCATTAGGGATTTCACAACGTTCATTCATTTCTTCCCCATCTTCTCTCCCGCTCATTCCCCGAACTCTATTCAACTTTGCATACTTATCATGGCACACAACCAAATATGCTTCAAAACAATAATTTCAATCCCCAAAAATAAATAACCAACTTATATCAAAATGTGACTCATCATTGCCTACACACACAACCAAAAGAAAATGCAAGAAATTGAACAAAAATTATAAAAACATGTATGAGAATCAAACACTTCCCTCCAATATCTGAGACTGAAACGGCAGTCGAGGACAGAGGGCGTCAAGCGTCAGCCAAACCCACCGTCATAAGGGGTTTCGATATCCACAAAATGCCTCCAAATTGAAGACAGATCTCATGAGTTTGGGTTTTCGATTTGGGATTTCTGATTTGAGATTGGGGATGAAAGAAATGAGATGGTGAGTTGATTTGGTTTGATTTAGGGGTGAGTCTGAGAAGGAGCTAGGTTTTTCGATGTTGGGTTTCTGAGTTTGAGATCGGGAATGAGACGAGCAAGCACGAGAGGGAAATGAGTGTGAGTGAGATGAGTTTCGAAATCTCCAAAATGAGATGGTGAGCTGATTTGATTTCGATTTAGGGGCGAGTTTGGGAACGAGCTAGGGTTTTCGAGATGGGTTTCTGAGTTTGAGATCGGGAATGAGACAAACGGAGCACTAGAGAGAGAAATGAACGTGAGGAAGATGAGTTTCAAAATCTCCAAAATGCCCTCAACGAAAGCTCACCGTCTCATAAGTTTGGGCAGAGAAGATCTTAGCCATCGGATCGCGATCAGATGGCTGAGATCTCCAGCTGACGATAAGGAGCTCAGCTCACCATCTCATAATAGACTCTCTCTCTCTCTCTCTCTCTCTCTCTCTCTCTCTCTCTCTCTCTCTCTCTCTATATATATATATATATATATATATATATATATATATATATATATATATATATATAAACTTTGAGGCATGTATCTCTTCTGTTGATGTTCTAATAAACAATTGGATTATATGTATGGAGCCTCATAATAGAAAAGAAAAGAGACATTACATTTAAGAAGATAGGCGTCTCCTCCCATTTCCTTGTTTCCTTTTACTCCTCATATTCCTACCTCGACCACGTCAATTGCCATTATTGCCACTGGAACAACAATTAAAGTATTAAACCTCCGATTAAGAATTACACCAATCTCAGTGTCCACCAAGAACATCACCCCACTACCACCACTACCATAACCCGCTATGTTCTCCCCACAAAAAGGCACTGCAAAATATGACCTTTAATTTTAACTGCCAGCAACGTGAAGCTATTCTTTGTACCATTACTACCTTCACTCTTACCTCGATACCGTCAACTTTACATATTGTATACAAAAATTGAACATGTATGTCATGTGTGTACTGTCATAAAAGTTTACAATAAAACTACTTTGATTGAGAGGCACAAAAACAGAGAACGAAAAGGGGATGTTGAAAACAGTATAAATTATAAAGAAAATGAAAGAAAAAAGAAATGAAATCAAACCAAGTATAACCGAGTGCTATGTGTTATACAGAGTGGCAGCCAAAACTGTTTCGTGAGTTTAATCCGTTACAGGGGTGGGGTGCAAGTTGTATCGGCATTCATGTTCGCAGGACATGTGCACAGACGCACACAAACTACATGTAATCCCCCCTACGTGCGTGAGAAATAGCCTTCCGACTTGCTTTCTTACCAAGCAAAGAAAGATGATATTATCTATGCCATTCTAGTTCTTATGATTTTTCTGATATAGGACTAAAGTTCTTCAACTGATTTTCTTCCATCAAATAGCTCACTTAGGAGAATCGCTGCAGGTGGTTTGGACATGTCACACGTAGACCTAGTAGTGCCCCCGTTAGAAAAAAAATGATTTGATAAGTATTACGGGTAGAATTTGTAGTGCCCCGAATTCCGAACACAGGTAATTCGTAGAAAATACATGATCTTTGCTTCAATTCGTACAAAAATACAAGGAATTTAAAACTTTTTCATTAACAATGTTGTTCTTTACAATAACACCGCGAAAATAAATAAGTGCAATACAATATATGACAATAAAAGTTCTTCAATCTCGTGACATTCCTCATAATGACTTCAAGTCCATGTTAAATTCAATCCTACAACTAGAAAACTGTAGGCACGTCAGTTGCATACAACTAACGCAATGCTATAATACAACGATTTCACCATCTTAACAATCACAAACTTGAATGCAGAAATATAGAAAAGTGATTATCCTAATTATGTCAGTGTATGATATGAACTTAATGCCTAATGCAGACATTTAAACTTATGATGACACTAATGCATACTTATTCGGATTCTATGCATCCCATACTACATTGGTCCGAGGGCATGCCCTTAACATTCTCCACGGTATAGGGTTCAACCCCTCGTTATGCAAATACGTAAACCCAATGAATATACTCCAATGCGTAATCTCGCATGAGTCGCACCCCAGGATATTGGACCTTACCGGCCTACTCCTAGCCCACATATAGTAGATTTACTAGGCATATCCTCAACCACGAACCCTAGCAAGCCAATCTCCCGTAATTACGGACCTTAAAAAGTAGAAGGAAAAAGAGAAGAAAAACATACAGGGTTTTAAAGCAAAGAGTTCGGGATATTCACTCATCATCCGCTCTTCCGATTCTCAAGTTGCCTCCTCGACTAGCTGATTCCTCCACATTACTTTGACCATAGGTATACTTTTATTCCTCAAAAAATTTCCCCATCTATCCACGATCACCACTGGACTCTCCTTGTAGCTTAAGTTAATCTGTAGACCATTTGGTACTTCTGGTAAGTGATGACATTGATCTGGTATGTAGCCTCGCAAAATGGACACATGAAAGAGATTGTGCACTTGGCCTAGATCTTCCAGTAATTCCAACCGATAAACTGTCTTCCCAATTTCCTTAAGTATCTTATACGGTCCTATGTATCTTGGAGCTAACTTTCCCCCTTTTCCAAATCGGATCACTCCCTTCGTCGGAGATACCTTCAAGAAGAAAAAGTCACCCTCTTTGAATTCCAAATTCCTTTTCTGATTATCTGCATAGCTCTTTTGTCTGCTTTGTGCTTCAACCACTTCATACCAACACACTAGCGTTCTACACTTTCTCCCATACAAAGCTTCATATGGTGCAATGTCAGTGCTAGTCTGAAAGCTGTTATTGTAGGAAAAATCTACCAGAGCTAAGTTCCTCTCCCAGCTTCTGCCAAAATCCATCACGCAACATCTCAACATGTTCTCCAACACCCGATTGACCCTCTTAGTCTGTCCATCTGTTTGAAGATGGAAAGCAGTACTGAAGTCAGTCCTGCTTTCCAAAGCTGTCTGATGGCTCCTCCAAAAGTTTGACATGAACCGTGCATCTCGATCTGAAACAATCGACACCGAAATTCCATGCAGTCTCACGATCTCCCTGATGTTTAATTCTGCTAACTACTCCACCGACCAGGTGATTTTCATCGCTAAGAAATGAGCAGACTTGGTTAGTCGATCCACTATTACCCAAATCGCATCATTTCCCGTGGGACTTCTAGGTAGCCATGTGATGAAATCCATGCTGATGTTCTCCCACTTCCACTCTTAAATAGGTAATGGATGTAGTAAACCTCCAGGCTTTTGATTCTCTGCCTTGACCTACTGACAAGTCGCACATCTTACTACAAAGTCTGCTACATCCCTTTCAATCCCGACCACCAGAAATGCTGCTTAATATCTTTATACATCTTGGTACTCCATGAATGTACTGACAATAGAGTAGTGTGTGCCTCCTGTAGAATGCACTCCTTCAATTCTGACTGATCAGGTATACACAATCTTTCTCCGAACCACAACACTTCGTCCCTTACTTGGAATTCTGACAACTTGCCCGTACTAACTTGTCATGCCCCGCTTCCCAAAAATATGAAATACGAGTACATGACATTGGCCCAGTGAATGACTAACGTCACCCATAAGCTGTTTATCCGATCAACTCAACAATATAATCAATACAGAACAATTGTGCAGGAAATAATAATAATCTCATGAACAATAATACTTGGAATGAAGCAATATAAAATATTCAAATACAATAATAATCCAACATCTGGAAACAAATAATAGCAATATTCGGGTCAAAAGCCCCCAATACAATGAGATATCAATGGTTCAATAATTAAGTTTTCATGACAAAAATAATTATTTATTAAGCGGCGATGCTATCAATTTCATTCACCAATGTTGTTCTCCCAATCCATCAGGCAATTCTCCATCAACACCTATAAACACTTCATCTAAAAAGAGGAGAAAAATTGTTCTTAGAGAAAGTCATGGACAGCAAGTAGGGAAAGCAAAGAACAATGAAATAACGGTATAATAATGAATCAATGGATCAATAGGAATCAATAATATAGGACAATAGCAATAATCAATATCATGATAATCGATGCAATGGCTATAAACAATGATTCAATATTCGGTAACAATAATCAATGATCAATAACAATAATACTTAGCCAATATTCGATATCAATAGGAACAATAATGAACAATATGCAATGTCGATGTTGTGTCAATTCTTAAGTCTATTATTCATTTTAATCCTAACTAATGTAGCACTTCATGTGTCCCATTTATTTACCACATGGTTACTATATACAAACAACTTACGTTTAGACTTAGTGGTGGATTTTATATTTCATGTACTCGGCAACGATATACAATAATAACCGATAAGCGAATCAATCGAGATACTATAGTCAGTAATCTACAATTAATCGATGACCGATATGACCAATATGAACAACAGACCAATAGACCAATAGAAAAATAAATAAGGAAACACGGGTCCCTCCTCTGAGTACAGTCCTTATATTGTCAACTACTAAAGACAACCCTTAAATCCCAGCTTATTAATTAATTATCAATGTAATAAAACAATATGCTAATATCTGACATGAGATGAACGATGGTAACAATAAGGAAATAATAGGATGATAACTTACATAGGACAATTAAAATGATGAAAATGAGACACTAGGATCATGCAATGTAACATACATACTTTAATCCATGCCTAGGACAAAGAATTTATTTTTCTAGGGCTTCGATGTAGCCTAGTTTTGATAACACAATTGTTGTTTCATATTATTTTATTAAACTATTTTTCCATGGTTGGGTGTTTAATTTTTGTTCTTAATGCTTACAATTGTTTGGCCAACTATTGTATGATTTATTGAATCATGGAGAGACCGAGAGGTAATTTGTGATTTAGAATTATAGAATTAAACACCATTGATTGAGCAAAATTAGAGATGATTTACCGCGATTAATGTGACTATAAAGAAATCCATTGAAGTTAATGAGTCTCCAATTAATTAAATTTGCATAGAGATATGACAAACTGTTAGTTGGAGATATTTTTGGTGTTGTGTGAGAGAAAACATTGAATAATTAGGGGATTTTGGTTTACAACTTGGAAAAGTAAAATTTCTAGTGACATGAATTATGAATTGTATGGGATTAACTAGGTGAGATCAAAAGCCCTAGAACTAGTTTTTGCAATTAATAAACAACAAAATTTTAGATCTCGTTCCTTTTAATTAGTTTAGTTATTTCCTTTAGATTAATTTAATTTAGTTGTTTTCTTTATCAGATTTCGATTTTCCAAATAGTAATTCATCTAGTAAATTTTGGTACTCAATAAAATAATTAGTCATTGTGGGTTCGACACTCTTTTTACTTAATGTATAGTACTTGTTGCGATTTTGTACACTTGCAAATAAATCTCATCACATTCGTCACTTCAAATGGCATAACTAGGAATTCGTTATGCCCATGACGAGTTCGGAAAGCAGTCTTATGCACATCCTCTTCCTTAACACAAACTTGGTGATAACCTGACCGAAGATCAATCTTGGAGAAAACTGGTGTTCCTTGAAGTCGATCAAACAAATCATCGATTCGCAGAATATGATACTTATATATTCTAGATAGTCACCTTGTTCAGCTCCCTATAATCGATGCACATCCTCATCGATCTATCTTTCTTCTTTCGGTGTCATTCTGTATGGTGCCTTGGATACCGGTGCACTTCCTGGCTGAATAGCAATACTGAATTTCACATCCCGATGAGGTGGTAGTCCAGTTAGATCCTCCCGGAATACCATCAGAAAGATCCAGACTACAGGAATCTTCTTGACTTCGTCAGGGACCTTCTTCTTGGTTAAAGCTGCCACTAACTCCTTTCACTTTCTCTTCCCCTAAAATGTTACTGCTGGCCTTCCTAGTGCCTTCACCATAACTTCCTTGCTTTTGCATTCGATGCTAGCACTGTAGATTGACATCCGGTCTATGTCAATGATGACATCCATTCCCAACACTTCCAGCTCTATAAGATCGATCCCAAAAATTCTTCCTCCAATCTCGATCTCACAATCAGCATAGTACTGATCAATAGTTAGCGTTTCTCCTGAAGGAGTAGCTACTGCTAAAACCTTGTCGGGGAAAATTTTTGGTTCTAGCCCCAACTTTGGAGCAAATATAGGAGACACAAAAAGTGTGCGATGAACCAGTATTGAATAAAACCGTAGCATATATTCCATTTTGTAACCCCCGTTACCGCCAATATGTATTTTCTGTGTATTTTCAGTATTTTGAGAATTTATAAATCATTTCCCTCTTTTTAATTCTTTTTGTTGAGATTTATTGTTGGATACCTAATAAAGTCCATTTCTATTCATTAATTGTATTTTTCGCTATTTTCAAACGACTATATATTTTAATAAAAATCTTCTTTCCATTCTGGAAGTTTATTTTCTTATTCGGTTAATTGTTTAACCCAAATCAAATATATTTTGTTATTATTATTATTATTATTATTATTATTATTATTATTATTATTATTTCTGTTATTGTTGTTATTATCATTAATATTATGTTTATGATTATTATGGTTATTATTATTATTATTATCATTAAATATATTGTTTATTAATTTCTGAAAACCTATAGATCTTAACATATATTTTAATATTATTATTGGAGTATGAATTTTATGTACACTATTTGAGTTAATTAATTAAAATGTACTACTATATTTTTCTTTATTATATTTTAGTCCAAATGGAATACAGACTTAATTATTTTGTCAGGTCCTACATTCTATCGTATTTATTAGTATTTTAGTATTAACTTAATAGATACTATTTGATTTATTTGTACTATGGTATTATTATTGATTTATTGATTTATTATTTTTAATCCAAACCCAAGCCATTTATTGTTGGATCCGTGCCCTAACCCACACCCGTTAACCCGCAAACCTGTATTTAAACACGTACCCATTAACCCAACATCTCAATTTTCTCTATAAATATTAATTATCCCCCCTAACCCTAATCATCTCTGCCTAATTACTCCCCGCCGCTAATCAACCTCATCCTCATCGTCTTCTTCTACCTCTGATCGCCTCCGCACCCATCGAAATCACTCTCGATCTTCCTCGCCCTCCGTCTCCTCCCTCATCTTCCCCGTCGAGATACCTCTTTCCCCGTTGAACGAAGCAACCATCGAAACCATCATCAACCCCCGATCTGCCAACAACCTCCTCACCCATCAGCCCACTAGCATTCACTGCCAAAGCCTCCATCCTCTGCATCGTCGCAGCCATCCCAACCGCCATTACTGTAGCTTCAACTGCACCTGAAGACAGCCACCACCGCCATTGCCGCCCTTTCTCCTCTGCTCCGAAACAGAGCACCTCGCCACTGAACCCCGCAACTCTGCCCTGTGCACCCCTGCCATTGTTGTTATCCTTCTCACAGTAGACTCCCCATTGCCACCACCACCCTGAGCGCTTCCCGCTCACCCCTGCCTCCACCATCAACACCCCTGTCGACCTTGCCACCAGCTCCTGCAGCAACCAGCCCCACAATTGCCATTGCACTGTCGCCTCCCCTATGCACTACCCTTGACAGCAGCCACCACCTTCGCGCTAGCCCCTTGCACCTTTGAAAATCACCCACAACATCACTCGATCCAACACCAGCTTTTTGTCCCCTCCCTCTTCTGCCTCACAGTAGCCTTGAGTGCCACCTGAGCTCCTACTCTTCTCCCTTGCTGCCAGCCATTGCCCAAGTCTAGACAGCCCCGCTTTCCGTCGACTGCACGTGTCGTGTCTTGCACGTGCTCCCTCTTGTTGCTGCTGTGTGCTCTGGCTATTCGTTGTTGCCGTTCTTGAGTTGCATGTGTTTTGCATGTGTTGCTCTTGCTGTGTCGTCGTTCGCACGTGTTGCCACCGTCGTTCGTCTCACTTCCGTTCATCGTCTATCATGCAAGTACCTTGTATATTTTTATTGTTCCATACAAGCTTTTTAATTGACCTCCTGCAATTATTTATTTTGTTTGATTATCGTGTTTTGAAACTGTCCATGTTCATGAAAAATATCTTTACAAATTTCAATTGATTGAACCGTCGATTTGTTTATGCCTTGAAATCATTCCATGATTAAATCAATCGATATGTATGTTGAATCGAATTAGTCTATTTGCCTCTGTGATTCGATGCCCATGAATTAGATCATAGATATCAAATTGTATATTTCTGCTCTGCTGTCTATTCTGACTTGTAATCAGATTTTGACCCAGTTACATTTTAAATTTGTCAGAACTTTATAAATAAGAAATGTAGGCCCCTGTTTCTAGTTTCCAGAAATGATTCCACATATCGAGGTCGAAATGGGATCGGGCATCTGACGGATCTGAAATACAATCTGTAATGTGCGAGATATCTCATTTTTAATGCGGCTAGCTTTAGATTTCTAGATTTCTGATTTACGATATATTGACATGCTTATTAATTTTAAAAGTCTGATTAATAGTGTAATTATGCTATGATAAATTTTAGTATGTTGCCTAACATTATTAAGAACCTGATTATAAATTTTATAGAATTTTTACATGAAATTTTTACTGTTTATGAATATAAGAATTGTACCCTAAGTTTCTGCCAGAACATAAAATCCGTAAAGAACTAACTAATTGACTTAGTTACTTTTATCAGAATGTTGAGTTTAAATATATGTTAGAACCTGAGTGGAGTCTAGTTTCTGGAACTCCTGATCGATCTTGAATTTCTTTTCCATAGCAGCGGGAATTCCAATTTTGGTGCAGTAATGTCCTTCTGTCCAGAATTGGAGTTCTTGTTGTTTCAATATTTATAAGTTTTCTTATGGCACCCGAACATGTTTTTCACCCAGTCTGAGCCTGGTTTCTGTCCCTGTCATGTTTACCTGTCCCTGATTTTGCACATTCATGTCTGTTTTGGTAAAAAAGAATAAGTATCATGCTGGGGTTTAAGGAAAATATCTGGTAGTGGACAATGTCACGCCCCGCTTCCCGTTAAACGAGAATACGGCACATAACCGATGCCCAGCGAATGATGCAAACACATCATCCATAAGCTGTATACATAACTCAACAACAATACAATAATTTTTCCCAATATCAAATCTCTTTTAATCATTACATTTTTCTTTATCCAAAGACAATTTAAACTAACAATTTATAGTAAGTTATTTCTTGCAAAAATAGTCTCGATTTCTCATTTATACTAGGCCACAGATCATAGAAAATTATCTCACAAAAATCCAGATATTATTTGAAACTTCAGGGCAGTCGACTGTTAAAACATGGCCAGTCAGTTGTTCTGCGATGATTTAAAAACTCGAAAATGAAATGATCAGGGCAGTCGACTGTTACACTATAATCGGTCGACTGTTCTGTAAAGATTTAAAACTCAACCATGCAAGCATGTATAATCATAGACATGATAAGGATACATTAAGAAACAGTTCATAACCAACAACTGGAAAGAAATATTGTTACGGGTCAAACACACCCTGAATACAATAAGGAGTGGCATGAATAAAACATGAACTAAGGAAACATTAAAATTAAACAAGACTAAAACACCAGGCCTGCAAGTACATTATCACAAAAGGAGAAACAAGAAGATGCTTGTTAATGCAAGTCACGGAACGCAAGTAGTATAAGCAAAAGGAACAAGATTAAATATAATGAAGAAGAACCAAGAAATATATGGGAACAAAGATAAGGATCAAGGAACATGAAACAAGATGAAATTAACTATAATGCAACTAACTATAAACATATGAACGGGAAAACAACAACTTGTAACTGGAAAACATGTAACGGTAACGGGTTTATGCAACTTGTGGATCAAAATCATGTGACTTGTAAAGAAAAATTATGTAACCTAATCATGTAACTTGTAACGAAATTAGGAAACTGGTAGACATGATTATGCATGTGCTCGGTGCCAAATGTTATGTCTATCAATTTTTTATCTATCCTATCTAATGTACACAACCCTACATCCCATACCATAGGTCGGGTGCATACTAACATGTTACATTTAGACTCTAGTGACAAACTCTATAGGTTCATGTACTCGGATCTTGCAGTAGTGAACCATATCATGTAACTAAATCAAATCTTTTAACCAAATTATATATAACCAAATCATATCGTGTAACCAAATCATTTCATGTAACTAAATGTGGTAAAAACCAAAGTCCCATTCCGAGTACACTCTCCTATATTGTCCACTACTAGGTCTTACCCATATACTCCGGCTTGTTACTTTTTATTACAAAATAAACATGATCATGAGGTAACGAGAACTTATCAAGATAGGATAAGGGAATATCAAAGAATTTTGCATGGAACGTGTTATAACTCATGAGATGCAAAAACACGCATATAAATATTAAAAACAACACAACACCAGTTCTGGATTGAAAGGCGTTGCTGCACTAAAACTGGATTTTCCGTTGCTACCGGAGAGCAAATTAGAAACCATCAGAAGTTCTAGAAACTAGGTTTCTGGACGATTCCAACGCATATTTACAATACAAAATACAGTAACAGTAGCTTAGTCAATTCTTTGGTTCTTTACAGGTTTTCTGTTCTGGCAGAATCTTAAGATCATGTTCTTGTGTTAAGAAGTCTATTAAAAATCTAATTAAAAATTCTATAAAAATTATAATATGATCCCTAATCATGTTGATTAACATACTAGAAATTATTGGGGTGTAATTACACTATTAGTCTAACTTCTTAATCCATTAAACATGTTAAGATGTTCAAAAATGAAGAATCTGTAATTTGTAAGTTAGCAGTATTAGAAGTGTGATAACTTCCAAATAATAGATCAGAATTCGGATCCGTCAAGTGTTCTAAAAACTAGACACAGAGGGATAAAATTTTTATTCACAAAGTTCTAAGTTTTAATATCATTTACTGGGTCGAATTTCTATTACAAGTCTGGGTCAGCAGCATTTCAGAGATTTGTAACACTTGACTGTGATCAATAGCATATAAAAAATTTAATCAGGATAAAAAGTATTATAAAAGCACTCTACTAATATCACGGGAAAATAATTCATGCACAACATCCTGTATAATCCTAAGAGTACATATGTGTGTATCATCATGTTCGTATAATGCATATGACAATGAAGTATCTGTGATCATATGCAAATATGGAATTGACAGAACAATGGATTTCAATATGATCAAAATTGAATTTGCAACAGATAATCAAGAAGTTTACTAGCAGTATTTTTTAAAGAAAAGCTTGTACTAGATAAACGAGTTGTACAAGAAGATACTTGCGTGATTGCAGTTCCGAATGCGAAAATAATGAATAACGGGATAAGAATCCTGGTGGCAACGGCGGTGAGCGAACAATCACGATGATCATGATTGATCGGTCGTGATGAACGACACTTATCTTGATGTTGATTTGATGATGATCAAGTGATCGGGTCCTAATCTTGATATGATGATCAAACGATGATTGGATGGCAAATCTTGAGCAAGAAGGACTTGGTGATGATCATCTTGTTACTGGGAATGGTCAACCAAGAACAGAGGCTCAGTAAATAAAATAGAGAGCTTGAGTGATTGGCTTGGGCTCGGTGGCGGGAGCAGGCGATAGAGAGTGGGGGACGGCATAGTGGTGTTGTGGTGGTAAGGCACTGGTGGTGAGAGGCAGTTGTGAGGGCGGCGATGGGTGGTTTGATGGCGGTTGGTGCTCGGGGCTCGAAGATGATGTTGAGGAAGCTTGGGGATGTTGACGAGGCGATGAGGATGGGAGGTTGAAGATGGGAAGGTGGCAACGCTGGTGCTTGAGCGGGAGGCAAGGATAGGAGGTAGGGATGACGATGGTGGTCAGTGAGAGGACGGCAGGTGACGGGAGTGCTGGCTTGCGGCGCTCGAGGAGGAGGAGCGACGGCGGATGAGGAGATGGTCGCGGAGTCGAGGTGTTCGTCGATGGCTGTGGGTTGAGGAGTTATCGATGACTGTGGAGGACTGTGGGGGGTCGAGGATGGTGCCCCTGTGTTGGCTCGAGCGGCAAAGACAGGGTGCGCGCAGCAATGATGGCGGTAGTTGGCTCGACTTCGACTGTGGGATGCAGACAAGAGGATGAGGACGGAGGGAGACGAGGTGAGGAGATGGGTTCGGAAATGAGCAGGGAAGAAGAAGGGGGGCATTCTTAGTTTCGTTTTGGAACAGAGGAGGGAGAGAGTACGGGGAGAGAGGGAGAGAGAGAGAGAGAGAGAGAGAGAGAGAGGAAAGGGTTTTAATAATATAATAGTGTGATATAATAATGGGGTGAAAACGTGGGGGTAGTTATGAGGTAGTGGAGGTGTGGGGTACGGGAATGTGAAGAGATTGAGTGTTGATCTGGTCAACAAGCAGAATAGGCGGGGGGGGGGGGGGGGGGAGGGGAGAATTAGTTAGTGTGTTGAGTTGGGTTAACGGGTTTGGGTACACCAATGCGGAATTGTGTTTTGGGTTTAATCTTGGACATCCAAAAGAGATCCTACAATAGGATGGGCTTCAATGGTTGGGCTCAAGAATAAAATAATAATAGTAATACTAATATTGGTTGGGTTGGGCTTCACATGAATTTAAAATAGTCAATAGTAATAATATTAGGGGTGGGCATCGGTCGATATCCGACCTAATATAGATCATCCACCACTGATCCAAAGAAGATCGGTTTTTTAATTTTCTCATCCGCAACCAATCCGAACCTTCATTGGATCGGTTTCTATCCAAGCCGATTATGCTCGGTTTGGATTGGATTAGATGGTCGGTTTGGCGTGCTACTTTTCACCTTCAACATCATTCAAAATTTTGTTGAAATTTAAAAGAACAACTTCAATCAAACTTAAGAAACAACCTGCTATTTGTTATTCAGAAATGAATTAAAAATGAAGATTCATAAAATCACAAATTGTTAATGAATTTTTCACTAATTGTTTGAGATGATGACATTTAAATGGGTGAGATAAACTACTTTTCCACTTGCATATTTCTATAATCTTAGTTTATTATCATAAAGAAACCTCAATAACCATATCTAATTGAATTTCAGGTACAATAAAAAAAGATTTAGAAAACAATTTCTGCTTGACTTGATTAAAGTAACTACTAAATGTTACATCAACTTCATGATTCTATTAAGTTGGGCCACACTGTAAATCAAGTATTTCTAAACAACTAAACACACATGATTATGGAGAATCAAAATATAGGTAGAACAACTGCTCGGTTTGTATTAAAGAAATTAAAGAAGACTGTTTGCATCTCCAAGAAAATGAGAAATGACTATTTGTATATTCAAGAAATTAAAGGAGAACTAGAGTTTTTATGAACTTATGCATAGAGGTGTAACCCCTGTTTTGCATTTTCTGTATTTTGGGTGTATTTTCTTTTCTGTGTATTATCTGGGTTTGGGTTCTTTATAAAATTTTTCGTTTTCTTAAATTCATTTTATTTCAAAAAAACTTTGTATCTCCTGTTAAAATCCGTTCTTTTCATTAATTATATTTATTGTTATTTTCAAATGATTCTTATATTATAATACAAACCCTATTATTCTTGTTATTAATATTATTATTATTTTATTATTGTTTCTACTATTATTATTACTATTGTTATTTTACTACTATTAGTATTATTTTTATTGATTCTAACTTTTGATTTTATATTCAAAAACCTATTTTTATTTTATTTACTTTCCCATTTCCTTATTGGATACCCATTAACCCTTTAATTACCCAAACCCTATATCCTAATTTAATAAAACCATATAACCCATTAGCTATTACCCATACCCGTTACTTTAATACTCTGTTTTAAATCCCCAATACCCATTAAATAACCCAACCCGAAAACCCACCTGTGCACTTAACCCTAACCCTATATTCACCCTAACCTATATATACACCCCCTGCCGTTTCGTCTTCTCCATCCCCTCTTCCCGTTCACCTCTCCTACTCTCCCGCACCCCGTGCCATCTCTCTTTTTCCGTTTAGCCACCTCATCCTACTCCTCCTGATCCCCTTCTCCCTCCTGCGTTGTGCCCTCCGAATGCTGACCCCATCGTCGGCGCCCCCTCGCGACCCCTGTCGCGATGCCAGTGCCAGCAGACCCCCGATGCTCTTCCCTCGGCAACTCCTCCTCTCCTTGTGCGTCTTGCCGACCAGCAGCTTCCCCGGCGCGCCCTTGCAGCGACCTCCCATCGCTATTACGCCGTCCAGCGGCCGATGCAGCCAGCACAGTCCCCTGCCGTCCTCAGCATGTGCCAGCTCCTATGCTCCCCTGTGCGCCCTCCCTCCAGTGCGCTGCCACCAGCGACCCCATGGTCGTGCCTCCCCCTGTGTGCTGCTACTTCATCCCCTGTCCCCCTCCCTGTCTCTGGCTGACTATAGCCACCGCAGCATTAGCAAGCCCCTCTTGTGTGCGTGTGTTGGTTTTTCGTTCGTTGTTCATTGATCGGGTGATTGTGGATTGTGTTCGGTTTTCGTGTGTTCGCAGTGCTCATTTTGTGTTCGTGGGTTCATCCGTTCGTAGTGTTCGTGACCGGAAATTCTTTCCCATTATTCTTTGTTTTGTGCCCGTTCCGTCGTCGTCTCTCAGGCAAGTAACTTGTATTCTTTTCTTTGTTTAATACAAGTACTAAATACCGCTCGTAGTGTAGTTGGGTTCTAGAGACAATTCGTGTGTGAATCCCCTGTTATATATTGTCTCTATTGTGTTGATTCGACCATAGTTGCCTCACGACATAAATGACATGAAATAACTAGTGATGACCACTTTTTGGATGTATATGTACATGCTATTTTGTGATATCGTGTGCTTGATGAGTTATTCGTGCTATAACTTGTTGTGGACTTGCAAAATACCCTATTCGTGATATCGTGTGTTTGGACATCTAGTACACTGTATCTCATGTTTGGGTTGATTTGGATGAGTTTTACATGAATTAGATGATTTTATGTTCGAAGAATAATTATGTATTTTCGGTTGCCTTGCTTTTGGTCAGTATTTTAGACCCTATTAAGGTCAGTATATGAAATTTATTTGTGAACACGAACTTTAGAGAATCTGTTTATTTTCCAACCCTTCTGACAGATCTCAGTTTCGTTTTACTAATGTCTATTTTACGATAGAGGTCTAGAGAGATTTCCAGATTTTGTTTTCTATGATTTATGAAGAGTAATCTATTTTTATCATGATATTAAAAGTATTATTTTGATCCAATATTTTGTGCAATAAAACTAGACTTGATTGGGATTAACCCTGAATTTTTGTGAATTTATTTGACGAGTTTTACAAACCATTCTATGTTTCCAAACAATTACTATACATGCAGAATTTTCATACTGTTCAGTAAAGAACCTGATTTTCGACCGAATTCTACTTGCTATTTGTAAAATCTTTATGAATATGAAAGTTAGCCTACTGTATCTATTTCGTCACCCTTTTGGTGGATTTGGATTTCGATCTGTGGTTTGTGAGGTATTTCTGTTTTTGTACTGCAGTGTTTGCGATTCCAGATTTACAAAACTGTCATGTCTTGTTGTTTTCTAATTTTACTTGCTACTCTATTTTTGTTGAAAAATTATGAAACTTGATTTTCTGTTACTATACAAATAGGGGAATACTCTAGATTTTTCGTGGATTTAATTAATGAGTTTTCATGTTGTTTTCCTGACTTTGAATACAATCTTCTGATTTCTGGCTGAACACGGTTTCTGGATTCAAATCTGTTTTGAGTTATGATGTTGTGAAACACTATATGAATTAAATATATTCGCTGAATTCGGCCAGAAGTCTATTTTCCAGATTCTTCGATGGATTCAGATTTTCATGTTTGTAACAACGGGAATCCCAGTTTTAGTGCAGTACTGTCTTGCTGTCCTGAACTAAAATTTTCGTTGTATTATCTTGATATGAGTTATCTTTCACCTGAACATGTTTATTCTTCATCCTGAACCTGTTACTTGTTTATATCATGTTATTCTTACTCTGTTTTATGACACATACATACTTGTTTGATAATAATAACAAATAACCAAGCCGGGATTAAGGAAAAGATCTTAGTAGTGGACAATATAGGTATGTGTACTCAGAAAGGGGCCCGTGTTTCTCATTACTTGTTGCCATATTTCATGATTACATGATTCGTTCCTGTTATTATATGCTGCCATGTTTCATGATTACATGATTCATGCTTGTTATTACTATATAATTATATGTTGTCATGATTTGTGACGATTCATGCTTGTTATTATTAGATGCCGCCATGTTTCATGACTACATGATCCATGTTTGATACTACTACTTGCTACCACGAGTTCACAGTTACGTGTTTCGTGCTTGTTACTTATTACTTGACTTGACGCCTCAGTACACGACCCTATAGAAACCCACCTCTAGGCTTAAGCGAAACTGTTTGAACATAGCAACCAAGTGATAAAAACCTGGGGCACATGAAGTGCTACCTAGATAGTAATAATTCAAGACTCGAACATGATCACTTGATACTTACTACTTGTTACTTGAACATGATTACTTGATACATGATACATGATACTTGACACTTGTTACTTGTTACTTGTTTACATGATACTTGTTCACTTAACACTTGATATATGTCACTTGCACTTGTTCATCTTGCCTATACTAGTTGTTCTATTTCATTATCACGTCTATTCCATGTTGTTTGTTATTCTTTCCCATGTACTTGTATCCTGCACTACAAGCGGCCTGTAACTTGCATTGACGGGAGTTTTTTTTTCTTTTTCCTCTTCCTGCAATTGTCAAATTGTATATTTTGGAGATCAGTTGCCAGATAGAGTTGGTGATATGAGATACTAGTTGCTGAAGATTTTTACTATATCTATTTATTATTTCTTGTTGCTTATCCTGAACATTTGTATCTGTTACTTAGATTATTTTGTATTTGGCCAATGTGGCCCAGGATTATTAACTTGTTCATATATGGTTTATTTTTTAGTAATATATTTTTTTTCAAGTAAATTTCTGTTGGTATTTTGATTCATATATGTATGCGTGGTTGACTTTTCTTCCTTCCGACTCTGATTGTTCTTGTGAAATGTTGTAAAGATCCTGACAGCTTATGGATGATGAAAATCATTCGCTGGGCTTAGTTACGTATCCGTATTCCGTATCTCTTTTTGGGAAGTGGGGCGTGACAAGGTTTTTAGTGGTATCAGAGTACCAGGTTTGGCTAATGTATTAGTTTGACTGATATATTAGACAAGTTTGGCTGATCTGGGATTGGCTCAACAGTTCACAAACCATGCATGCATGACTGAATTATAATCAACTTTGATCTGGATACTAGTCTTATTCCATTCATTTTGATCCCTCCTTATTCAATTTCTTGATTCCTTGATTCTTCCATTTTTTTCAGTCGTTCTCTGCGATTGATTTTTTCTTGGTTATGAATTCATTCTTTTCGTACCCATATCTTTTTGATTTTGGTATTATTAATTCTTTTTCTTTCTGTTTGGTCCGTCAGTCGGCATCGTTAGATCTTCTACGACTTGTCCGCAGCTTTGGTCATCACCAGGAGAGGCAGTGTCATCTTTTGCTCCCTGATGTGCATGCAGAGTCTTCCCAAACAGAGTGGCACAGCGGAGAGTTGTGGGACCATAACCCACAGGTCCCAGGATCCTTTTGTTGTTTCTTCTTCCCTGCATTGTTTGCTTCTTTCCATCCCTTATACTTGTCTTCATCCGTTGAGTCATTTCTTTGTTCATCTTTTCCTTGTCCATCATTTCTTCGATTCCAGCTCAGTCTATTTCTTCATCTCTTTGCCTTGTTATCTTGCAAGTCTTGTGATGTTTCTTCTTCATTATTTATACCGGTTACTTTCTTCTTGCATTCTATTTTGCCATCATGCACCCATTCATTATTTGATTCAATTCTTCCCTTTTCATTCTCTCTTTGATTCCAGTTCTACCTACTCCCTATCTTGCTTTATTATTTTGTGTTGTTTCTTTCCTTGATACCCTGGACGTGCCTCCCGCGACCCCCTAGGACGTGCCTCCCCCTATGTGCTGCTCCTTCATCCCCGTGCTGTCCCCCTCCCTGTCTCTGGCCGATTACAGCCACTGCAACATTAGCAAGCCCCTCTTGTGTGCGTGTGTTGGTTGTTCGTTTGTTGTTCGTTGATCGGGTGATCGTGGGTTGTGTTCGGTTGTCGTGTGTTCGCGTGCTCATTTTATGTTCGTGGGTTCGTTCGTTCGTAGTGTTCGTGCACGGGAGTTCGTTCTTATTATTCTTTCTTTTGTGCCGTTTCCGTCATCGTCTTTCAGGCCAGTAACTTGTATTCTTTTCTTTGTGTAATACAAGTACTAAATACCGCCTGTAGTGTAGTTGGGTTCTAGAGACAATTTATGTGTGAATCCTCTGTTATATATTGTCTCTATTGTGTTGATTCGACCATAGTTGCCTCACAACATACATGACATGAAACAACTAGGGATGACCACTTTTTGGATGTATATGTACATGCTATTTTGTGATATCGTGTGCTTGATGAGTTATTCGTGCTATAACTTGTCGTGGACTTGCAAAATACCCTATACCATGTTGTTTGAACATCTAGTATACTATATTTCATGTTTGGATTGATTTGGATGAGTTTTACATGAACTAGATGATTTTATGTTCGAAGAATAATTCTGTATTTTCAGGTTACCTTGCTTTTGATCAGTATTTTAGACCCTATTACGGTCAGTATATGAATTTTATTTGTGAACATGAACTGTAGAGAATTTTGTCTATTTTCCAACCCTTCTGACAGATCTCAGTTACGTTTTATGAGTTGTGAGTTATGTCTATTTTACTACAGAGGTGTAGAGAGATTTTCAGATTTTATTTTCTATAATTTCTAAAGAGTAATCAATTTTTATCATGATGTTAAAAGTATTATTCTGATCCAATATTTTGATTTCTGGCTTTGAATACAAGCTTCTGATTTCTAGCTGAACACGGTTTCTGGATTCAGACCTGTTTTGAGTTATGATGTTGTGAAACACTATATGACTTATATATATTCGATGAATTCGGTCGGGAGTCTATTTTCCAGATTCATTGACGGATTTAGATTTGTATGTTTGTAGCAACGGGAATCCCAGTTTTAGTGCAGTACTGTCTTATTGTCATGAACTAGAATTTTCGTTGTATTATCCTGTTATGAGTTATCTTTCACCTGAACATGTTTATTCTTCCTCCTGAACCTGTTACTTGTTTATATCATGTTATTCTTACTCTGTTTTGTGAGACATACATGCTTGTTTGATTATAATAACATAACCAAGCCGGGGTTAAGGAAAAGATCTTAGTAGTAGACAATATAGGTATGTGTACTCAGAATGGGGCCCGTGTTTCCCATTACTTATTGCCATGTTTCATGATTACATGATTCATGCTTGTTATTATATGCCGTTATGTTTCATGATTACATGATTCATGCTTGTTATTACTATATGATTATATATTGCCATGATTCGTGACGATTCATGCTTGTTATTATTATATGCCGCCATATTTCATGACTACAAGATCCATGTTTGATACTACTACTTGCTGTCACGAGTTCACGATTACATATTTCATGCTTGTTACTTGTTACTTGACTTGACGTCTGAGTACATGGCCCTATAGAAACTCACCACTAGGCCTAAGGGAAACTGTTTGAATGTAGCAACAATGTGATAAAAACCTGGGGTGCATGAAGTGCTACCTAGATAGTAATAATGCAAGAATCGAACATGATCTCTTGATACTTGCTACTATTTACTTGAACATGATTACTTGATACATGATACATGATACTGGACACTTGTTACTTGTTACTTGTTACTTGATTATATGATACTTGCTCACTTGACATTTGATACATGCCGCTTGCACTTGTTCATCTTGACATACTAGTTGTTTTATTTCATTATCATGTCTATTCCATGCTGTTTGTTATTCTTTTCCATGTACTTGTATCCTGCACTACAAGCGGCCTGTAACTTGCATTGACGGGAGTTTGTTTTTCTTTTTTCTCTTCCTACAATTGTTAAATTGCAGATTTTGGATATCAGTTGCCAGATGGAATTGGTGATATAAGATACTAGTTGCTGGAGATTTTTGCTATATCTATTTATTATTTCTTGTTGCTTATCCTGAACAATTGTATCTGTTACTTGGATTATTTTGTATTTGGGCAATATAATCCAAGATTATTGACTTGTTCAGATCTGGTTTATTTGAGATTAATATATTTTGTTTCAAGTAAATTTATATTGGTATTTTGATTCATATATGCATGCGTGGTTGACTTTTTTTTATTCCGACTCTGATTGTTCTTGTGAAATGTTGTAAAGATCCTGACAGTTTATGGATGATCAAAATCATTCATTGGGCTTAGTCACGTATCCGTATTTCGGTACGATCGGTTATTTGAAACCCCATCCAACAACCGAACCAGTTCAGTTGGTTATTGAAGATCAAGAACCAGGCCAACCCAAACTCCCAATTGGTTCAGTTAAAAACCGGTCGGTTCGGGTTGGATTGGTTTGGATTGGTCGGTTCGGATAATAGTTGTCCACCCCTAAAATATGATACAATGGATTTGTTGGTTTCAAAAGAATAGAATAATTTATAGAAGAAATTAAAATACAAGAGTACGAAAAATGGAAAAGAGAAATCCGTATAATCGGAAATGGGGGTTACAGACAATATTGGCAAGTGTACTCGGAATGGGGCCCATGTTTCCCACTTGTTGCATGAATACATGGTTACATGATTCATGGGTCTGTTTATCTGTTTCAGTTTATCTGTTTACCTATTTATATGATTACCTGACTGCATTCTTGGAAGGGGGGTCGTGTTTCCCACCTGTTTGCATGAATACATGATTACATGATTTATGAGTATGTTTATCTGTTTCGGTTTATCTGTTTATCTATTTATATGATTACCTGACTGCATTCTTCCCAATAGGAAGATGTACTCGGAAGGGGACCCATGTTTCCCACCTATTTGCATGAATATATGATTACATAATTCATGAGTCTGTTTATCTATTTCGGTTTATCTGTTTATCAGTTTATATGATGCCTGAGTATACGGCCCTATGGAATCCACCGCTAAATCTAAATGTAACTTGTTTGTATGTATTAACCATGTGATATGGGACGCATGAGTGATGCATTAGATATGATTAAATAAAAGACTTACGAATAATATGTTTCACCTGTTTCGCATATTTATCTGATATCTGTTACAAGTTTACATATTTATCTGATATCTATTACAAGTCTACATGTTTATCTATTACCTTATCCTGTTATTTGATCCTGGTTACTTGCTTACCAGTTTATTGACCCTATTTACCTGTTGCATTCATTACATGCTATGTTCTGTGCTCTTGATTCTTGTTTCCTGCTCTATATTCTTCTATTCTTGTTCTTGTACCATTTTTGCTTGTACTACTTACGGCCCACAACTTGCTCTAACGGGTGCTCCATCCATCTTCCTTTTGAGTTATATTATACAGGTACTGACAATGGGTTACTGAAAGAACTCGTCGAGCTGTTATTGCATTGCATATTCTCGGGCTATTTGGTTACTTCTTGTATCTCAGATATTGGTTATTGTATTATATTCTCGTTTATGTGATTATTATTGCATTGTTGAGTTTATTGGTATTGTACAGCTTATGGTTGATATGAGTTGGCATACATATATCATTCGCTTGGCCTCAGTTATGCGTCTGTGTTCCCGTATAATGGAAAGCGGGGCGTGACAGGTTTTTAGTATGGTATTAGAGCCAGGTTTGGCCAATGTGTTAGTCATGTTTGGCTGATATGTTAGCAAGGTTCGGCCCCAACAGGTTGGACTCTAATTATGTTGGAGTTTAGCCAGGTTAACTCAACAATATGCACATCGCATTGATCACATGAACATGCAATAACCAACTCATAATCTAGATACTAGTCTTATTCCATTCATTCTGACCCCTTCATATTCAATTCCTTGATTCCTTATTTCCTTGTATCTCTTGCAACTCATTCGTTGATTTCTTATTGGGTATAAATTCATTCTTTTCATACCCATATTCTTTTGATTCCGGTGCTATCCATCCTTTTATTTCTGCTTGTCTCGTCGATTCTTTCATATTTCAGTTTTTCGTCGCTCATCTCCTTCTGTGTCGTGCGTTCATCTTCATTTATTGATTCAATATTGAGTATCATACTATTTATTTCTTCCCTACCATGTCCTCCTCAAATTCCGGTGCCATCATTCTGTCATTCTTGCTCGGTTCATCGATTGTCTACACGTGATCTACCACGGCATGTCAGCAACTTGGAACAACCCCATGAAAGGAAGTGTCTTCTTTTGCTCCAAGATGTCCAGGCAGAGTTCCTGGATCTTATGTAGCGGTCAGAATTTCAAATCGCCAGGAGTTTGAATTTCGTGGTAAAGGTACACCGTTTGGGCGCGCTAGGATTCGATGATGCATAAGATAAATTGCTGGAGCTAATGGACGCTATTGACGGAGTCTTTCAAATCAGAGTGGCGCAGCGGAAGCATGGTGGACCCATAATCCACAGGTCCAGGATTTTCATGTTGCTTCTTATTCCTTACATTGTTTGCTTTCTTCCATTTATTTCATTCATCCTCATCCGTTGACTCATTATTTGGCTCAATTATTCCCTATCCATTCTCTCTTCGATTCTAGTTATACCTACTCCTTCATCTTCCTGCATAATTATCTAACACACTTATGTTGTTTCTTTGTTTCTTTCCTTCTGATATCGTTTACTTCTTTTCTTGCATTCTGTCCGCCATCATGCATCAATTCATTATTTGACATCATTATTATCCACTCCCTTCTTATTTTGGTGTTGCCACTATTTCATTTCTCCCCCTCCAACTCCCTGTTTTGTCACCCCACAAGTTTGTTTTTCTTTTGTTTTGTCCTACGTTCTGCCTGAGTTGAATTTCGATGATGAATTTTTTTTTGTAAGGTGGGTAGGATTGTAACCTCCGTTTCTGCCAATACGTATTTTCTGTGTATTTTCAGTATTTCGAGAATTTATAAATAATTTTCCGCTTTTTAATTATTTTTGTTGAGATTTATTTTCGGATCCCCTAATTAAGTCCATTTCTATTCATTAATGTATTTGTCACTATTTTCAAACGACTATATATTTTAACAAAAATCTTATATTCATTCTATAAGTTTATTTTCTTATTCCGTTAATTTTTTAACCCAAATCAAATATATTGTTGTTGTTGTTGTTGTTATTATTATTATTATTATTATTATTATTATTATTATTATTATTATTATTATTATTATTATTATTATTATTTATGTTATTGTTATTATTATCATTATTATTATGTTTATGATTATTAAGGTTATTATTATTACTATCATTAAATATATTGTTTATTAATTTTTAAAAACCTATAGATCTTAACATATATTTTATGATTATTATTGGAGTACGAATTTTAAGTACACTATTTGAGTTAATTAATTAATATGTATTAGTATATTGCTCTTTATTATATTTTAGTCCAAATCGAATACAATCTTAAGTATTTTGTGAGGTCCTACATTCTATCGTATTTATTAGTATTTGAGTATTAACTTAATGCATACTATTTGATTTATTTGTACTATGGTATTATTATTGATTTATTGATTTATTATTTTTAATCCAAACCCAAGCCATTTATTGTTGAATCCATGCCCTAACCCGCACCCGTTAACCCGCAAACTCATATCTAAAACCATACCCATTAACCCAACATCTCAATTTTTCCGATAAATATTAATTATCCTCCTTAACCCTAATCATCTCTGCCTAATTACCCCCCGCCGTTAATCATCATCATCATCTTTGTCACGCCTCGCTTCCTATTATACGGAAGTACGGGCGCACAATTGAGGCCCAGTGAATGATATAAGTATAAAAACTCATATCATCCATAAGCTTTACAATACCAGTAAACTCAACAACACGGGTAACAATAATAATCACATGAACAATGCTGGAATACAATAACCAATATCTGAGGTACAAGAAATTCAGGTCAAAATAACCGAGAATAAATAAAGTACTAAACAGTTTATTACAGTGAGGTGGTAGAGAAATAACTGTAGTAATTCCGTCTAAAGAGTCTGATCATCAAGTTCCTTATGTAAATTATCATTTTTCCTGTATAAACATTAACTCAAAGAAAATGGGAAAGTAACCGTTAGAGCAAGCTTCAGACAACATGTAGCAACAAGCAGTAAAATGGTAAGATAAGAAGATATAACATGGAAGGAAGAAGAAGTAGCAGTGCAATTACTGAAAAACAGAACAATACAATATGGAAGGAAGCAAGGAACTGGAACAATATGATCATGTAAGCAACAACTGTAAACTAGTGTATTCAAGACTTCAAAGTGTAATCAATTGGTAACCCAAGATCAGTTAATCAATAATCATAAAATCAAGAATCAAGAATCATGTAATCAAGAGTCATGTAATCAAGAATCATGTAATCAAGAATCATTCTTAGTGTCAATTTCGAGTTTATCGGTTTTGTTAACTTATCAAATGCATGCATTCTTGCGTCCCATACCAAAAGTTCGAGTGCATATCAATCAAGTGATGTTTAGACTTAAGTAGTGAATTCTATAGGATTATTTACTCGGGTTTTCCAGTGACAGTATCAATAATCAAGACATGTAATCAAGAATCAAGTAATCAAGAATCGTGTACTCAAGAATCAAGAATCAAGAATCAAGAATCACTATATTGGGAAACACGGGCCCTCTTCCAAGTATACTCCCCTATTGTAACCCCTGTTTTCCTTTTTTTTTCCTTTTTTTTTTGTATTTTGGATGTATTTTATCTTTTTCTGAGTATTTATTCATATTGTATCCTTCTATTCCTTCTGAACCGTGTATTTGATCATCTATTGTTTTGTTGCCTATGATGTGATCTTCTTGATTCAATTTGTCTACCTACTATTTCATCTCTAGTTGATCGGTTGATTTTTTTTATTATTTATTTTTTTCATGGCCTATTATTATTGTTGTTCCTATCTCTTTTGGATCCATCCCTACCCTAAAACCTATATCCCAATATCATATTGGATCCTATTATACCCAACTACCCAAATACCCTAACCCGTACACCGTAAACCCTAATATTCATCCATAGATATACCCCCCACTGTTTATCCCCAAGGAAACCCTAATTTCTCTACTGTTATACAATCGCTATACCCTTCCTTCTTCATCCCCTACATCCCGTCCACTCCTCCCTTTCAGCCTACTCCCGACCTCCGAACCTATTCCCCATCCTCTGCTATCCACGACCACCACCTTCCCTCCCGCTCATCCCGATCCGCCTGCCGTGTGCACCCTCCAGCCATCGACCAACAGCCACGACAGCCCCCCGTGACAACATCACTTCCCTTATCCTCTTCTGAAGCCACAATAGCGACAGCGGCTTGCCACCACAGCAGCGCAGCCCTCTCGACCGTTCACTCCTGATGCTGGCATCCCCTGTCCTGACGCCGTCGTCCTCCTCACAGTGCTCACACTTAACCCCGGCTATTTCTCCTTGAGTGCTTGTGGTTGATCCTTGAGTGATTGCGGTTTGGCCAAGTGAGATCTCAGCCGTCGGATCTACTTTATCACCTTGATCACCATCTTGATCATCCGTGCCAATCGTGCTCGTCGCCCGGGAATCCCTTCCCGTTATTCTCGTCTTCTCGTTATTTCCGTTGATAATTATAAGGCAAGTAACTTGTATTAATTTTTGTTGTATATACAAGTACTAAATACTGCTTGTAGTGTAGCTTTTGTGTCTAGATTCATTCTCATGAAAAAATCTTGTTAGATCTTGTATTTATTTGTTGATCCATCCGTAGTCATCATTTGTCACACATACGACATGAAATAACTTAGATCTGATTAGATTCTTGATGCATGCATGTATGTTGTTTCATGATCCATGATGTGTTGTATATTCTTGCATGCTTGATGTGTTAGTTGTAGTATCTTGTGGTAGACTTGTTAAAATACCCGTACCATGTTGTTTTGGACATCTATTATACCATGCCTTGTATTTTGTTCTAATTTGGATTTGTTGTATATGAACTATTTGATTTAATGTATAAGAAGATTTTTGTTTTTGTTGCTACCCGTTTTGTTTCAGTATTTTAGACCCTGTTAAGGTCAGTAAATGTAACGTCCCGATTTCCATGCACTGGGAAACCGCAACATAAGCCAGGATCTTTTCCTTCAATTAGCCACAATACACAGAAAAACAGAAAAATTTGAAACTTTTTATTCAACAAAAATGTATTATAAGTCTGAATGTTATAAAGCTGCAATACATTACATCAGTGTTACAATAATACCTTTACAAGCCCAAGTGTTACAACTTTCAACAAATTTACATCAGAGTACAATGAATAAAGAACAACACTTGGTACTTCACTTGGATGCTTTCCAACAATAAATAAATTACAACAATATTACAATTGAAATAAATTGACACTTTGCATCTTTTGCCTTGGGTCATCCTGAATCCTATACCTGTAGCTCTGCAATCCAGTACCGGTAATTTTGCATTCCAGTACCTATTGAAATAGGGACGTCAGTACATATACTGACGCTTTAAGGCTGATGACTAGCAGCGATCCTCAACTTTAAGCAAACAGATTGATGAAAAGAGAAACATGTATATATAATTGATGTGTTAGTGTATGCTATGACTTAGACTTTAATGCAAGGATGCTCTTATTTTAATGCAAGCAAGTCTCCGGAACAGTATGCATCCCATACTACATACGCCCCATCTCAAGCCGTTTCTTCATATATATGGATTTGAACCCGTGCCATGAATTCTAGTCTTGTACTCGACTTGTTTATGAAGATACGACGTGACTGATGAGGTTGCTCTGAAACGGTCTAATCCCACCATTCGTAGTCATATAGTGGTGTCTCCGTTTGCCACTATTTCCCCGGCGTACCGGACCTCACTCAAAAATATGACGAACGTAGGGTATCCAACAGCACAGGTTAGCTCGAAGCATCCCCTGTGCCCCCCTAGTAGGTATCCGACAGCACAGGTTAGCTCGAAGCATCCCTTGTGGCCCCTAGCAGGTATCTGACAGCACAGGTTAGCTCGAGGCATCACCTGTGGCCACTTAGCAGATAGACCGTAGTCTATGGTTTGTTCGCCCTTAGATATAGAACATGACGGATTTCTGGGGGTCCATCCCCTAGCTCCGACAGGAATCGCTCCCGCCCTTATCATGGCACTTCAGAAATTAATAGACGAGATATGGATCCCGTGCTCCCAACCCCTGAGAAGGCACAGACCGTATCCCTTTGACAAGAAGAGCACAACCCAATAACACCACCTAGTGTTGGCCTATAGGACAGTTCGGATGATAAGGTATCACCCTTAACACCAACTCTTTCCCTTCGGCAAAAATTATAATAAGTAACGGTTAAGTAGTAATAGCTATAAGTTACTACCCTAACGATGTCACTAATCCTAAACAATCCGAGGGATGACAACAGTACTAACACAACATGCTAGCTCTTAAGTTAGACCTCGCAAGATAACTCTACTAGGCGCTCAACCTAGACTTACCAGAATCCCTAAGGATCCTGTTCATAGCCTATCGATCCAAGACCCCGGCAATACGAACGTATTCGCATGCTACTGCACTGAACTTGGATTCCGTCTACGCTCTGGTCCGCGATCAACCTACACCGGTTAAGATCTGACGGCACATGAGGAGTGACTCATCCACAGTACCTTAGGAGTAAAATAAATACATGTCTTGATGGTCGATGGCCCCTAGGGCAATGATATCACCCAAGATGAGCACAACAAACTACGTACTAGCTAATAAGCTACATATGAGTAAACAAAACACATATGAGCTAAACAAGCTACGTATGAAACCAACAACTATATACAAGCCAGGCGAGCTACGTATGAGACAACAACATACATACGAGCCAAATAAGCTACGTATGAAACCACAACCTACGTACGAGCCAGGTGAGCCGCGTACGAGACAATAACATACATACGAGCTAGGTGAGCTGCGTACGAGACAACAACATACATACGAGCCAAATAAGCTACGTATGAGACTAACAACTACATACGAGCCAGGCAAGCTGCATATGAGACAACAACATACATACGAGCCAAATAAGCTGCATATGAGACCAACAATTACATACGAGCCCGACAGGCTACGTATGAGTAAAACGACATATAGAAACAACCATACAGGTATTCTAACAAGCTAGAAGCATCCAAACGTGCTTACTATTAAAATGTAATCTTTTATAATTAGAAGAAACAGAACAATCTTCTAACAGTCTAATATAAACATACTATCAATTGAAAACCCGAAAGCAACATAAAAAGCCTTCTAACACCCTAGAGGCAAACAGTGCTACGCTCATCAAAATTCGACAAAAATTAGACTTTTTAGAAAGGTGAGAACATCTCCTACAACTTCCTAGTTGAACACTTTCTCAGGTTCCGTAAGGATTTTCAAATTCCAGCCCCTCGAACATACGAACAAGTAAACCAAACTGCAGAATTTCAACAAAAAAGCTGAAACTTCTAAAGCATGTAACTTTTGCTCTACTTGTCAGAATTTAACCAAAATATACTTTCTGGAAAGGTGGGAATATATACTACAACTCTCTAGTTGATGACTTTTTCAGATTCCTTATGGAATTCAATCCACCGTCGTTTGAACACACGCAAAAATTAACCAACAACAGATTTCTTAACAAAAAGTTGAAACTTTGAAAGCTTATAACTTTTGCTCTACTTGTCGGAATCTAACCAAATCATACAATTTAGAAATGTGGGAACATATACTACAACTCTCTAGTTGATGACTTTTTTAGATTCCTCATGCAATTCAATCCACCATCCTTTGAACACAATACACAGACAACAAAAGACAGCCAAAAGCTACAGCAAAGCTGGAACTTGTAAAGATCGTAACTCATACTCTGCTTATTGGAATCTAACCAAAAAGGGCATTTTGGAAAGGTGAGAGACTCTAATACAACTCTCTAGTTGAACACTTTATCAGATTCAATCAATAAGAGGTACAAAAACATCAAGCAATCCAAACAGCAAGCATTCAGCCAAATGCTAGCTGCTGCGTTTTGGAATAGTCATAACTTTTGCACCACTTATCGGAATATAACCAAAAAGGGCATTTTGGAAAGGTGAGAGACTCTAATACAACTTTCTAGTTGAACACTTTATCAGATTCAATCAATAAGAGGTACAAAAACATCAAGCAATCCAAACAGTAAGCATTCAGCCAAAAGCTGGCTGCTGCGTTTTGGAACGGTCATAACTTTTGCACCACTTATCGAAATCTAACCAAATAGGGCATTTTGGAAAGGTGAGAGACTATACTACAACTCTCTAGTTGAACACTTTATCAGATTCAATCAATAAGAGTTACAAAAATATCAAGCAATCCAAACAGCAAGCATCAAGAGACATCAAGAGACATCAAGAGACAGCCCTTTGAATACAAGCCGAATCCACCAAAACAACATTTAGCTTAAAAGCTCGCTGTTTTGGGGGAAACATTTGTTTCACCCATCGAATTAACACAAAAAAAACTTAAAAATTTTGAGCATGGAAACAACGCATATGAGAACCCCTCCAATTAATTTGGAGTCAAAATTCCACCTTTAACATAGTTAAACAATTCTAACCCTAAAACTACAAGGATTAAATCTTAATCGCTTTCTTTTGTTCTATCACTTCAATCTTGTGCGCCCTCTTATTCTAGTCCATAACAATCAATATTTACATGATCTTATTCTAAGTTCTTCACATACAAGCAATAAAACAACGAAACATAGCATAAAAGTTTAAAAACCCCCATCCAATCGTGTAGGAAGAACTAGCTTGTCTTCTCCTCCTTGCTCCTTGTTCTTACTCCTCAAGAACACCTCATGAAGAACCCATGAAATCAACCCACTCTTTCTTTTGATTTTGATCCTCCCTTTCTTTTTCTTTCTCAATTTTTCTAAAATAAAACTAAGTAAAAGTAGAAGGAGAGAAGGAGATGAAATGGGAGTGAGATGAGATGAGATGGGAGAACAATTGAAAAGGGTTTCTTAACCCTAGAAGGGGAATGACCGGCCAAGGTAGGGGGGGGGGGGGGTTATAGGAAAATGGTGAAGGGTTTTGTGGTTGAGAAGAAGCCATGTCACTTTTTGTGGCTCAAAACAATTGGGAATCAATTTGCAAATATATACTGCAATCACACCCTAATCCAATCCTAACCCTTCATCTCATCATGATGGATAAAAAATAATAGATATTTTTACCAAATCACATACTACACGATTTCGTACAAACGTACGAAATCGATACAATTCAAATACGTACATATATCTGTATATACAGATAATTTTTATTAATTAAAATAAATCAATCTGTACAAAAATAATTTAATTCCGAGAAATATAAATAAAATAATTTTATTACCGGCTCGGAAGATTCCCGTATCAATTTGATACAAAACAGATATATACAGACTAGTATATACGTATAGATAATGTTTATTAACAAAACCGGGTGATATCCACAAAAAATATTTCAATTCTGAAAATAAAAATAAAATAATAATTTTTAATATCAGCCAGGGATTTTATAGATATTTTCTCAAAAAAGCATTTTACACGATTTTGTACAAGTGCAAAAAACCGATACAATACATATATATACTTACTTGTATATATATATTTATTAATAAAACCAAGAAATTTCCATAAAAATATTTTAATTTTAAAAATAATAATAATACAAATATAATATCTGACCGGGATATTACAGTAATTGAAATAAATTTATGAATATAAATTGTAGAACCCACTGTCTATTTTCCAGAATTTTTGACAGATCGCAGTTTCAATTTGTGATGTTTGAGTTATGGCCGTTTTACTACAGATATGTAGAAAATTTCAGATTCTGTTTTATATGAATTCTTTATAGTTAATTATTTTAATACTGATGTTAAAGTTAAAATTTGAATCTAATATTTTGCTGGGTATAACTAGACTTGACTGGGATTATCCCCAAATTTTTGTAGAGTTATTTGATGACATTTATAAACTATTCTATGCTCGTGAACAAACTATTATATTTTCAGAACTGCACGCTGTTCAGTAAATAACCGTGTTTTCAACCTGATTCTAGTTGCTGTTGATAAAAACTCCGTGAATATAAAATGTATCCTGTTGTATCTATTTTACAACCTTTTAAACTGATTTGGATTTCGAGTTATACTTTGTAATCTATAGCTGTTTTAGTACTGTTGTGTCTAAAGTTCCAGATTTACAAACTTGTTGTATCTTGATGTTTCCCAAATTTATTTGACTATACTATCTATGTCGAAATATTATGAAATTATATTTGCTGATACTAGACATAGTAGGGAATACCCCAGAATTTCTACGTTTTAACTTTTACAATTCTAGAAAATAATTTTCCCTTCAAATTGAATATATTAGCCTGAAATAAATCCTATAACAATCTATTCCCAAACTAAAGGAAATTATTGCCCGATTTGTATGAATTGTTCATAATTCTATAATTTTGAACTATATAAATTATTGTTTCCTGTACAACTATATTTTTGGAAATTTTCACATCATTGTATATAGAGAAATTTAATTTCATTGATTTATTTTTTATAAATTCTCTACTAGAAAGGCATGCTATAAAACTCCTATTCATTTAATTATCTACTACATGATTGTAATTTAGCATGTACTAATAAACTTTCTAAAGATGTTACTTTATACACAAAAGTCAATTTCATAATCCTTCTACATATTTCTAACATGCAAAATTACTAGTATTTTAGAAGACAATGAAAACCCCACACATTCGCATATTAACTATGACTAAGAGTGCACAATTAAAACTATCGAAAGCTTCTACACTTATACACCCTAATTAATTAACATCTACACATGTCATGGACAATCAAGCATAATCTACAAAATTATAGAAGACAATGAGAACACCCATCTCAAAAAACTCCTAGTAGTTAAATCTTTAACAAAAAGCCTCAAAGAGCTCCACAAGCACAAAAATCCCAAGCCCTTCCTAGCAAAAAATCCCGAAAGCAATCTTTCTCTTTTTTTGTTTGTTTGTTTGTTTGTTTGTTTGTTTGTTTTTTTATTATTATTATTATTTGTGTTCATTTGGGGTTAGAATAGGGAGGGGGTATTTATATGGTGAAATAGGGGGTAGTTATAATAACTCTCCACCTCCTAAAAGAGCTCACCACCACTCACACACTCGCTCCCCCACTCTCCCACTCTCTCACATGGCCGGCCAACAAGGAAGGGAAGAGCATGTGCACGTGCACCCCATGTGTGCACACTTCTTCATACAATTTGATTATGAGTTTTTCAATTAAATTAGGTGTGTATGTTACACATTGTAATGTGTACCAGTCTTTCTAATTTTCAATGAAAGTTCATGCACGTTAAGTGCACACCTTAAAATTAGGGGCTTTAATTTATAATAGTTTTAATGTGTTACAAAATATAAATTTAAGCCTAGTTGATTTTTATTAATATTAGCCATACACTAGTGACTTGTAAAATAACAGAGAAATTTCCACGACTCAAGAGAATTTCATTAATCGACACGTGCACAAAATTACGTGCAAAGTCCATGCAAAAGAAAATATTAAAAATAAGTATTTTTCGGTATGTTACAGAGTTAGCGGTAGAGGAAGAGTTAAACTAACTTGGATGGAAACGGTGAAAAAAGATATGATAGCTTGTGACCTTACAGAAGATATTGCGCTTAACCGATCAGAATGGAAAACTATGATTCATGTAACCGACCCGAACTAGTTGGGAAAAAGGCTTTGTTGTTGTTGTTGTTGTTGTTATTGTAAATAGCTCACTTAGGGAACAAATTTCTCATTCACTCCATAGCTGTTTTGAGCAAGTAAATATATGATTTTGATGTACTCATGTAGGAGAACAACAATCCATAAGACCATCTCCAACCATGCTAGCCACCTTTCAATTTTAGCCAAAATAGCTAATATAAAGACAAAAATATGCTCCAACGGGACTAGCCAAACCACTCGCCAAAATAGATTTCTAATATTCACTCGCCATATCAGGCGAGTATGTACCGCTCGCTAAACTTCTTCCCAAAACCACAAAATTGCGAAATCGCGGAAATCAATCGCGAAATTGCAAAATCAATAGCAAAATTGCAAAATCAGTCGCGAAAATTGCAAAATCAATCGCAAAAATTGCAAAATCAATTGCAAAAATTGCAAAATCAATCGCGAAAATTGCGAAATCAATCGCAAAAATTGCAAAATCAATCCCGAAAATTGTGGAATCAATGAAAATTGCGGAATCACGACATTTATATTTCTGTTGTTGTAGAATTGCGGAAATCAATCACGAAAATTGCGAACTTTTATTTTTGGACTTGAAAATTTTATTTTGTATTGGGCTTTTTTATGGGCTTTTATTTTATATTTTTATTTAATTTAATTTTGGACTTTAAATTATTAATGGTTATTCAAAATAGATAACATGGTTGGAGTGAAGACCTTTTTCGCTAGCCAAATTATCCATTTTGGCTATTTTAGTTACCCAAAATAGCTAACGTGGTTGGAGATGCTCTAATAAAGAACTCTCACTAATAGTGAGTCTTACTAAAAGATTGTTTCAAAACTGGTTCGTAAAATGGTGTTAAAATACCTATTTTCGAACACATACTACGACGATAGGATGGGGGAAAAAATGATATTTAACAAGAAAGAAAGAAATATGGCCTGAAAAGTGCTGCAATTAACATGATGCAACATGATTATATTTTCCATCATTTGACGAACTGCTACTTACATTGTCACAAGTACTAAGAATCAAAAGAATGGAAAACCAATTAACAGTTCGTTCGCCAGCATACATTAATCTCAAAGATCCTTTTGAATGCCTCGGAAAACATTATTACAGAGGACAAGCAACCTAGCACTACTATAAAAACAATGATGGTTTACCCTTCACAGCTAATTCACAGATGACCATGGTAGTGATCATAGCATCGGCTTGGGCTTCTTCTCATTCACTCACAGGAGGAGCTCTATAGTATGCAACAACTGTACGTAGCAGGGAAGAACATTTGCCTAACCCCTTCGGCTTTTATTATAGGGAAAATGATCCCTAAGGCTGCCTGCATTGGACAAAGCAAATAGGACGAGAAGAGTTATGGAAACTACATCAATAACCGTATCATTTGCAATACGATTAATGTATACGTCCAACTTATGTTTTTTCCTTGTTATCAACCACCTAAAACAACGTGATGCTCTCCGAAAAGGCAATCAAGTAGTGACTGGTTGATATCCGTGTTTAAATGTATTTAATGTGTACAAGTATCATACACGTGCACACGTGCACGTGGAAAAAATTGAAGGATAATGAAAAGGGTAAAAAGAAAATAATTTTCAAACTGATCCACTTTCAAAAATATTTACCAAACAGGTCCACTTTCGCAAATATTTATCAAAGTAACCCAACCCGTGCGTTGCACGGGTTGGGTTACTGATTAAGGGGTTCTCCCATTATAGTATTAGAGATTTTCTCTTTTATAGGGTCCTTGTTTAAATCTCTGTTAAATCACTTTAAAATGAGAGATAATTTTAACGTCACTAGAAATGAACAACTAGAAAACTAATCAACTGAATAACTTTTTGTAACCCCTAATAATAATCTTAGAGCTCTATGACTAAATAACACCTACTTGGGAAATATAGGATCGTCATGCAAATTCCAGTATAAAAAATTGCGGGGAAATCAACAAACTGTTGGGAAAATCGCAAAATTTTTTCTTTAACCAGATTAGCGAGATTGCGAAATATAAGCGGAAATAGCTAGGGGTGTTCATCGGTTCAAAACCGAACCGAACCGAAAAAAACCGAACCGAACCGAACTTTTCGGTTTGGTAAAACTGGAACCGAAATCCGAACCGAAACTCTACAAGTTCGGTTTAAACCGAACTAGAAAGAAAGAAAGAAAAAAAATGTTAAGAAAAATACTTATGAAACACAATCGAAACAATCTCATTACTAGAAAGAAAGAAAGAAAGAAAAAAATGTTAAGAAAAATACTTAGGGCTTGTTTGTTTGGTTTGAAGTCACTTCGAAATACCACAATGTGTTATCTCAGGTAGTTCTCGTATTTATCTTTAATTTACTTCAAGGTTGCCTATGTGGATGATAACATGACACCAGTTTGTCCTTAATTCTTCTAAAATTTAATGTTGGAAGTTCCGCATGGAATACACAGCTAACACAAGTTTCCTGAAGAGCTCCTCACCATTTTCCCCCAAAAAAGAAATGCCTTTCCTAGAACTGAAAGCAGAAAAATGATTCATGTAGCTGAATCAATCAGCATATCAATGTCGTGGACACAATGATTTACTGTGTCAACGATGTATCATTCATTTGCGCATTCCTGATGTGATTCTATTAACTATTAACTACAAATCAGAACCTAGGTTTACTGTTCCGAATTATCAGACTTCAATCATCAGTTTAGCTATATATTTCATAGGTTGACTTGCTTATAAATTATCTTCTCTCGTACAAACATAAAATCAAATACTTTTAGAAACCATCTCCTAATTCACTTGGAAGTTGGGATTTTGACAAAAATTTAACAATTAGAATAATGTATAATTTACTTGTCATAAAATTGAAAACAAACTGTCAAAATATAAAGCCAACCAAAAACTTCGGTTTTTGTTTCGGTTCGGTTTATTCAAAAGCCAACCAAAAACCGAACCGAACTCTCTATAAAAACTTTGGTTCGGGTCAAAACCGAACCGAAAAACCGAAAAACCGAACCAAATTGACAAATTTCAGTTCGGTTCGGTTCGGTAATCGGTTTTAACCAAAGTATGAACAACCCTAGAAATAGCACACACAAAAAAATGATAAGGAGTTCGGCACAAACTTGTGCTTACGTCTCCAGAGCTGCTGCAGATCTTCTCTTTAGGGGAGAAAATTGTACAAAATATTTTTTCTCATAGAACACTCAAAAAATCTCACAACCCAAAATTCCAAGAATTTTTTTACAAAAATTATACACACTCAAAAAAACTCAAACCCAAATTTCTCTCCAATTCTCTCTTTCTTTTCTTCTCAGATTGAGTCAATTGATATGTTTTTGGGATGAAAGAAATGGGAGGGGAAGGGGGGTTTTATATAGCTTCCTAAAAGTAGGTGGGGGTAGATGGGAGGACATTTGGTGGAGGGGTTTGGTGGCCATCAGAATTTGACTTAACAACTTCTAACACCTATCCTCAACATTCTCCCACTTGGAGACTTGATTAATCATGTCTCCATACCTCGATCAATGCAGCAGCTCTTTCCGGTCTCACCATTCGTGCAGGCCAACTGAAGCTGAATATAGCTTCAGTTTGTCAATAGTCACCGTCTTTGTTAGCATGTCTGCCGGATTTTGACTTCCATTGATCTTTTCTAATTTCTAAATCTCAACTTCCAGAAGAGACGGATGAAATGATATCGCACTTGTATGTGTTCTGGAATGAACAGACGGATTTTTTGCCAGATGGATAGCACTCTAACCGTCGCAATACAAGACATTGTCTTCTTCTTTCTGGCCCAGTTCTTCCAAGAAATTTTGCGGCCAAGTCATTTCCTTGCTGGCTTCTATAACAACGACATATTCTGTTTCAGTTGTAGAGAGAGCAACTATCTTCTGCAGCTAAGAGACTCAACTCACTGCTGTACCTCCTAGAGTATAGACATACTCTGGAGTGCTCTTTCTGATATCGACATTTCCGGCTAAATCAGCATCCACATAGCCTGTTAGTGTCGTATCTCTACCTTTGAAACAAAGTGTTTTATCTGTGGTACCCTCGCAGATATCTGAGGATCCATTTAACTGCTTCCTAGTGTACTTTACCTGGATTATTCATGTACCTGCTAACAGCCTCCATTGCTTGAGCAATATCTGGTCTGGTACAAACCATGGCATACATCAGACTTCCAATTGCTAAGGCGTACGGAACCTTCTCCATGTGCGCATGCTCTTCTTCCATCTTCGGTGACTGTTCTTTGGAAAGTCTGAAATGAACACCCGAAGGTGTGCTCACTGGCTTAGCATTCTGCATGTTGAACTTAGAGAGTACTTTGTAAATGTATCAGCTTGTGAAAACATCAAAGTCCTCGACTTCGTGTCTCTCTTGATCCTCATTCCAAGAATCTGCTTCACAATGCCTAGATCTTTCATTGCAAACTGCTTCGATAATTCCTACTTTAGATTGATAATCTCTTGCATGTCAAGACCTATAACGAGCATACATCTACGTACAACAATAGAATAATGAAGTTATTATCGAACTTCTTGATGTAGCAACAATGATCTGCATGACATCTTGTGAAACTGTTGCTGCTCATGAAGCTATCAAACTTCATGTACCATTGTCTGGAGCTTGTTTTAAGCCATACAAGCTCTTCTTCAGTCTGTATATGAGGTTCTTCTTGCTTGCCTATATGAAGCCTTCTGGTTGCTTCATATAAATCTCCTGCTCCAAATCACCATGAAGGAAAATTGTCTTTACATCTAACTGTTCAAGATGTAAATTCTCTGTAGCTACAATTTTAAATACCAGTCGGATTGTAGTCAGCTTCACGACTGGAGAGAAAATTTCGTTGTAATCAATACATTTTTGCTGAAAGCCTTTGACTACCAATCTTACTTTGTAGCGTTTGCTTCCATCGTGTTCTTCTTTGATCCTGAAAACCCATTTGTTATTGAGAGCTTTCTTGCCTGGTAGTAGTTCAGCTAATTCACACGTTTGATTTGACATGAGTGAGTCCATCTCATCTTTCATGGCAGACTCCCACTTGATTGAATCCTCCACTTACATTTCTTCATTATAACACTCTGGTTCTCCACTATCCATCAGTAACAAGTAGTGCAAAGAAGGCGAATAGCGCTGGTTTGGTTTAGGAATTCTGGAGGAGAATCTCACTTCCGGCGTGCTTGTTTCTTCTTGAACTGCTTCAGGACTAATCTGGACATCATTTCCAGAAATCTCCTCGAACTCTACGAATTCCCTCGTTTCGGCATGTTTACAGGAGCTACTTAATTCTGCAGTTGATCTGTCTTTGTACATCACATTCTCATTGAATATGACATCTCGGCTTCTGATGATCTTCCGATTTTCATAATCCCAAAATCGGTAGCCGAACTCGTCACCACCATATCTAATAAAAACACATTTATTAGATTTCGGATCTAATTTAGTTCATTCGGCACAATCAATATGCACACAAGAAATACAACAAAACACTTTCAAGTGTAAAAGGTTTACCTATTTTTTGCTCCAAACTTCCTCTAGTATTCCACCATCCAAAGGTACTACCACGGTTGATCAGGTAGGCAGCAGTGTTAACGGCTTCAGCCCAGAACATCTTGGATAAGCCAGCGTGTATCCTCATGCTTCTGACATGTTCATTCAGAGTTCTATTCATGCGCTCTGCTACGCCATTCTGCTGTGGTGTCATGGGAATCGTTTTCTCCATCTTGATGTCGTTGTTCGCGCAAAATTCTCTGAATCTACGATCTGTGTACTCTCTGTAGCACCCCGAATCCCCATTACAGGTCATCCGTGACATCAACAGAATCTTTTTCTTCAAATGTATCTAAACATAGTAAAATAACATGGAAATTTAAAAACTTTTATTGCCCAATAGAATTATTACATTAATAATTACAACCCTTATCTTGTTCTGAACAAGGAATACAAATTACATGAACTCATTATAACTGATTACAAATATCCAGATTCCACTTGTGAGGCAATCGGCTGTCTTCCAGATCGAGAATCAATTAGTCACTGCCGAAATTTAGTTGAGCGGTCGCTCTGCCTCCCTGGGACTTGCCCCTCGGCTTGAGCATTCTGTTGTGTGACTATGATGTTTCTGCGCCCGCTCGAATGGTAGGTATGTAAACTGCCGCCCCACTTGGATGCCCTGCTGGGTTGGCTTACCTGCCCTCTCGACCCGGTATTAAGTACCTAATTAAGTGGACACGTCAGTAATTCTACTGACACAATGCTGATAAGAAAACAACGATCTCCAACTATCACACCTACAATTCAATTTGAATGGAAAAGATACGTGTATCCTGATTTTTTAGTGTTCGTGTATGCCATTACTTGAAGTCTAATACAAAATACAGAGTACAGAACGGATGCATTTAATCTAATATTAGCAAGACTCTGAACACACATGCATCCCATACTACATGTGCCCCAGATCAAGCCGTTTCTCCAGTTCAGGGATTTGAATCCTCGCTATGTAATGCATTCTATTTCAGTCCACTTCCTGTTCCTGATAGTATGACATGGTTGAGGAAGTATAAATAAAAAGAAAGAATTCGGGACGCTATCCCATTGCCATAAACCATTGCTACATCGGACCACCCTCAAAAGCTGTGACGAACTTACAAATATATAGCAGCATATCCATTGCGCAGAAGATCTATTATGATCCGTTCGTGTCCACAACATAGAACATGACGGCCTCAAAGGTCTAAAACCCCTTATCCGGCAGGAAATCGACATCCTGTTATTACCATGGTACTTCAGAAATCAACAAGTGCAAGATACGCACAGCAGTACATATCCCTAATGACAGGAAGAGACACTCCATAGTTATCACCACCTAGTGCTAACTCTCAGAACGAGTCAGATTATAGGGAATCACCCCTAACACCAATTCGGTCTTCAAGCAAAACAATAAAGGAAACCTAATCAATGCTATTTACTTAAACAAGTTGTTACCCAAGTCACACTCGATGTCGATCAACAATGTCGAGCCCGTCTGGTATGTCAAAACAACAATCATCATGAGAATGACATCCGTTGATTCCAATACCTTCGCAGATCATCGACCAAATAATTCTGGCCCGTGACCCTCAGCGAGTAGTCTAACGGCACCCAAAGGATGCAACATAATTGAATGAAGGTAAGCACACACACAATCATAAATCCCTGACCATTGACAGACTCAGGCATCGAGACACCAAACACAAACTGACCAGAGCTATATCCCAACTCACTCATGTCCACCATGAGTACTAAGCACATGAACTTGCCTAAGTTCTAAATGAAATGCTAAAACCTCTTTAAAACCAAGATAGCTCATGATCACCATACTGCGGTATGCAGAGGGTTCCTCATCAATTGCTCGATGAAAAAGTTCAAGAAATAGCAGTAGCTGTAACTCAAGCTACGCTCCTCAGAATCCAACACAATCAGAATTTCTAGAAGGTTAGGGAGATCCACTGCAATCTCCCCAGTGGACGAATCCCTCAAATTCTTTAAAGAACTCAAGTCCCCGAGCTAACTTAAGCTCGGAGTCAAATTAAACAACAGGTTGCTAAACTTGCAACGCCCATAACTTCCAGCACATAAGTCGGAATCACTTGATACTACCCACTCTGGAAGGTTAAGACCCTAGTCTACAACTCTCCAGTTAACCATTTTCTCAAATTCGATCATCTTGATACCATAAAACCTTATACACTCTTAGCTTGTACGTTCCTTCATGCACTTGCTGCACCTTCCTAATATCTTAAAAAATTGCTCGCTCATCGGAATACTCGATTCCGAATTCTATGGAAAGATGGGAGTGTCTAATACAACTTATTAGTTGAACACTTCCTCAGATTCAATCATTACAGTCCTCAAAAACACCAAATTCCATCAGGTATACAAACGGGGGGGAAATTTGATCCCTCTAGCAAACACTGCCTTGACAAGGCTGAATCTATCCCAACTTTGGAAAATCATAACTTCCAACCTACAACTGGAATTGTAAAATTCTAGTTAGGTTAGAAAGCTATGACTCCCCACTACAACTCTCTAGTTGGTCAATTTCTCAAATTCTCAACAAATAGTTCAAAAATTTCTCATCTTCACAGACTAGTCAACTTGTACTAGGCTGAACATAGTCCACTTTGAAATTCAATAAAAAATCAACCTTAAGTCCAATACTCATAAAATTTGAGATTCTTAATCCACACATATACCATTTTATTGTGTCCGAAATTTGTATTGGGATTCATATCACACAATGAGTTATGACACCTCAAACAAAGCACAAATTTTAGCTGCTCTATCAGCAGGGTATTTACTACCCCTTACTAAATAATTTTGAAACCTCATTAAATGACCTCTAAAAATTCTAAAATTTGAGAATAATCTCTAGACTTATACCATAAGATACTTCCAAAATTTCATAGCAATATCATAAACACACAAAGAGTTATGGCCTTTTGAACTTCAGTCCAAACCACAGACAGATTCAGCTGCCACTTCCAAATCAGTTGCATTCTTCCAATTTTTCGAGGCATCAAACAATCTCGAAAAATTACGAAATTTAAGACTGTAGTTGTAGACACATACAATAGTATCCACAAAAAAAATATCAGCTCAAAATACTTACTCTACAGTGAGTTACAAAATCGGAAAATACATGACAAATTTCCACAGCCAGCAGCATTTTCAGCTGCTTGCTATCCTGAGTTTGACTCGGTGTTTGGGCTACTAAATTGCATCTAAAAATTATGAAAAAATTCATGGATGCTCTATATACGTAGAAGAACAAATCCCCCAAAATTGAGCTCAAAATTCTGAACCGCTGAGAGAAGAGAATTCTCAAACTTACCCTTACAAACATGCTCCTAGCAAAAGTTCAAGAAAAATTGTTTTACCATACAACCATACAACTATCTTTTTCGTAGCATGCTATATTTCCATATAAGGCAACAAGATTTCTTTTAACTACTCCCACATGCCAAAATTTCACATATACAAAAAAAAAACAAATTTTGGAGTTAGAGTATCACCCACTTCTTTAAGTTGCAAGAACTCTCACTAGCTTGTTTGCTTGCTTGCTTGCTTCCTTGCTCCTCCTCCTTGGTCTCTAAATGAAACATTCTCTTCTCCTTCTCTACTTCAACTTCTCCCATTATTAAAACTTCACCTCTTTCCTTCTCTTTTTCTCTCTTCTCCCTTTTTTTTTGAACAAGATGAGATAAGAAAGACTAGAAGTAGATAGAGTGGGGGTTTTATAGAGAATGGGGAGCTAGGGTTGGAGATTGGACCGACAAGAATGGTAAAGGGTGAGGATGGGAGGAGTTAGGGTTTGTGGAGATGGATGGTCGATAAGAGTGCCAACACACAAGAGTGGAAGCTTCTTGAAATTTTTTTGGAAATTTCTTGGAAGCTTCCATTCTTCAAAGTCAAACACACATGGTGATTATCTCCACCATTGGATCTTCATCAAGATTCAAGCCATGATCACATGATGCTAGGGTTCCTAACCCTAGGTTAGGTCAAGGAACCCTAGGTTACTATACCCCAATTCTAACCCTAGTGCACAAATAAAACCCACATTCAATTCAAGCACTAGCTTAATTGAAAATAACCAATAGATATAATTTAAACTCTATAAAAATATAGGTTTTATAGAAATTATAATTTTCTCCCGACAATTGTCTGGTCAAAACAATCGGGACAAAACCACAGGTTAATCGAGAAGATATTCTGAGTTTACCTCATCGGGTTCAGAACAGCTCATATGTCTGAAATCTCTCAATTTAAACTAATAATTATTAGAAAAGTATAATCGTATGCAATACTCAGACGTGCACATATTACTATGCAAAAATAGTCATATGCTATTTTGCAGGGTATTACACTCTCCACCATTGTCAGACTTCATACGTTTGACTTTCAAAGCAGTTTTATTTTCCACTATGGCTTTCCATTTTCTGAAGGTATCAAAGAATTCCGATTTCTTCTTCAGAAAATATACCCACACCTTCCTTGTAGAATCATTAATGAAGGTGACATAATACAGTGAGCCTGCTAGAGATTGAACTGGAGATGGTTCTTATACATCGGTATGAACCAACTCTAACTTTTCTACCTTGGGTGTCTTGCCAATCTTTGCAAAGCTGATCTTCTTCTGTTTGCCGAAGATACAATCCTCGCATAGGACAACATCTATGCTCTTTAAATCTGACAACTTCCCCTTTGATATTAGTGTCTTCATCCATTTCTTTCTCATATGACCAAGCCTTTGGTGCCATAGGTTTGATTTTTCATCAGCATCTGCGCTTGCAATGATACTCTCCATGTTTGAGGTCACATAGAGAGTACCAGTCTTCTTACCATGAGCAATGACGAGTGCTCCTTTGGTAATCTTCCATTCACAGCCTGAAAAGGTTGTACAATAACCTTCTCCATCCAGCTGTCCCATTGAGATCAAATTCCTTTTGAGGTCAGGAATATGTCTCACTCATTGCAACTTCCATGTAGTCTAGTTCGGTAACTTTATTCGAATGTCTTCTTTTCCCACAATCTTTAAGGTCTCGTCATCGCTAGATAAACCTTCCCGAAATCACCACTGACGTAGTTTTCCATGATTTCTCTGCATGGGGTGGAGTGGAAAGATGCCCCTGAATCCAAGAACCATGATTCAGTCGGACTATTGACACTTAGAATTGTTGCATCGCCTGCTTCTTCGGTCACGTTGGCAGATTCCTGTGCGCCGGTAGCTTTCTTCGGTGCTCGGCAATCTCATTGAAAGTGACCCATCTTGCCACAATTGTAGCAGTTGAAAGCTTTCTTTCCCGATCTAGATTTACCTCGTCTAGATTGCGATCTGCTGCGATTAGAGTTTCATTCTGAAGTCCTTCCTCTTGACGCCGTGTGCAAAGCTAAGGAGGTTGATGCTTCACCTGATTCTCTCCGCTGAATTTCTTCACTTAATACTAGATCCCGAACATCGTCGAACTTCAATTTACTGTTTTCCGACGAACTACTGATTGTTGTAAGCATTCCAACTGTCTGGTAGAGATGATAAGAGAATCAAAGCTCGAACTTCATCATCGAACTCAATTTCTACTGAACTCAACTGGGTTGTGATTGTGTTGAGTTCATTCAGATGTTGAGCCACCGATGTGCCTACCGTCATCCGCAAGTTGAATAACCGCCTCATCAAGTGAACTTTGTTTGAGGCAGATGACTTCTCGTACATGCTGGAGAGAGCTGCCATAAGATCCGGCGTGGTCTTTTCCTTCACTATGTTGAAAGCTACATTGCGGGAGAGCGTCAATCGGATAACTCTAAGGGCTTGTCTGTCAAGAAGAGCCCAGTCTTCCTCTTCCATGTCTTTTGATTTTTTTCCCGAGTGGGGTTGATACATTTTTTTCTGATACAGATAATCTTCAATATGCATCTTCCAAAAGCCAAAGTCCGCACCATCGCAACTTTTTTAATTTTCACCTTCTCTTCGTCTGCGACCATCGCTACCACTCGAATCTGGCTTTTCCTGAATCGTTTCTAACTATTCTTCGACAGAAATTACAACCAGAGCTCTGATACCAGTTGTTGGGAAAAAAATATCTCCTTGCCGAATTTTTTCTTTAACCAGATTAGCGAGATTGCGAAATATAAGCGGAAATAGCACATACAAAAAATTGATAAGGAGTTCGGCACAAATTAGTGTCTACGTCTCTGAGACTGCTACATATCTTCACTTTAGGAGATAAAATTATACAAAATATTTTTTTCTCACAGAACACTCAAAAACTCTCACAACCCAAAACCCCAAGAATTTTTCTTCAAAAAAATTATTTATCTACAAAGTGTTTACACACTCAAAATACACACTCAAAAACTCCCAAACCCAAATTTCTCTCCAATTCTCTCTTTCTTTTCTTCTCAGATTGAGTCGATTAATTTGTTTTGGGATGAAAGTGATGGAACTGTGATGATTCCCAGGACCACAGATTGGTGTGCGTATCGATCACAAAAGCTTAACAGATTTAATTCGTGATCTAACCCTTTATAGCGGAATCTAGGGTTCACGAATTATACCTGCGATGAGAAGAAGACGATAGTTTCTAGCAACCTCGAGCCGTCAGCGACCCCAAGATCTTCTGCACGTATTCCTTCCTTGGGTTGGACGTCGGGTGAGCGACGGTCTCCCAACCTTTCTTCTCCTTGGCTGACCTCTCTTTCTCTCCTTACGTGAATCACGAATTTAGAAAAAACTTCTTATCTCTGATAATAATCTGATGGCCAGAGAATAGAAGATATATATATAAGGCTACGGCAGGGACCATGAGGAGAAATTAGTGTTAGGTTTCCTAACTAATCTGGGTATCCCGTATTTAGTCCAAACACACAACCCAGGCCCATTAACAATAGCTCAGTCCACTAAAGAGCTATTGTTGCACTACCTTCCTAATCCCAAATTATATTTATGGACTCCTTTTATTATATGCTCGTTCAGCTCCCCATGTTAAGATATCGAATGTCCGTCCATCAAATTAAGTTACTGACAACTATATTGATCGACATCTTTTATCCTTAAATAGTACCACTAAATTTTATTTGTCATGTCGGATGTAATCCACCTGCAGGGTTTACATGACAATCCTTATGAGCTCCTTAAGGGGACATCATCAACCCGACGTATTGGGACATGGATTCCTTTTACAATCAACAGCCCATCATACATACAATGCTATTACCCAATTCATAGAGGTTGTTGATCCATAATGAATCTCACTCTTTTATGAGTCAAAGTAATGCACACTGCATATACATGTCTATTATTATATCTGGATTAAGAGCATAAGCATCCATAATAACAGAGGTGTTTGTTCTCTTTTGTAGTCAGTACAAAGAGAACAACCTCAAGTGGTCCTGTTCAATACACACAAAGCGTACTAGTGTAAACCTATAGTCAAGATAGACTAGTACCAGATTACACTACAACCTTTCCAATGGATTGTCCAAGTCCGTCTAGGTTGTGAACTATTTATATATTCCATAGGGAACTGATAATATGATCTTCTGTGTGTCACCTCAGACCATATTATCAACCTTATAGAATATCAGATACTTGCATTAATATTATAATAAACACAATATGCAAACATATGCCCATATGATTCTCATTAAAAAAAAAATAAGGAAATAAAGTTAATACAAAAGTGATGCTTTTAGTATATAACCCTAACAGAAAGAAATGGGAGGGAAACTGAGGCTTTATATAGCTTCCTAAAAGTAGGTGGGGGTAGATGGAAGGATATTTGGTGAAGGGGTTTGGTAGCCATTAAAAATTGATTCAACAAATTCTAACAAATACCCTCAACACAAACCACCTAATGTTTTCTAGTAAATCTACAAACGCCTTTATTTTTCGTAACTTAAACCTCCTCCTCATTGTTTGTTTTGAATCATCCTGTCAAAATTGAATTGTGAAATGACCTAAGTGCCCATTTGTCTTATCAACAACAACCTCTCACCACTTGACTTTGTCACCCCATTCTCCCCCATTGCTACCAATGTCAACTAACCCCCCCCACTTTCCCATAACAACAACGCAATGACAATGTCAATGTCCTTGTGGAAGAATTGAACAGGGATACAAACATTATGGGGAAATTTCGTTTTGTATACTTTCAACCCCAACTATGCAAAATATTTTAAAAGCAAAAACTTTTTTTTTATTTTTGAATTTAAAAAATTTAAAAATTTGTTTATGGGGGATAAGAATTCCCACAGTGATGTGCTTTTTACTAAAATTTACTGTTAGTGGTGGTGCCAGAAGTGTACAATTTTCGAAGTGTTATAATTTTGGTTGAGATCTACTATTTTTGTTAAAGGACTAGATTTGTCCGTGGACACGTGCCTACGGCACGTCTTCAGAACGATACAACATATAAAAGTCTTGTAAACAATAAAACAACAATTATGTAGCTCAAGTTTGAATAGTATAATAATAATTAGTTGTAAATAAAGTTCTTGTTTTCATTAGTATATGTTGAAAAATAATTATAAATAGGGATATAAAATCCAACTTCTTAGAACTTTGAGTGTGGAAAATGATGAAATTTAACTGTTGATGAGATATTTGCCATTTTCAGTGTAACATGAGCAATAAAAAATGCATAAAAAATATGAAAATTTACAATATAAATGAAATCTGAAAATATAAATTTCTGAGTAAATAGAGAGAGAGAAAATAAATAAATAAATAAATAAATGAGTTGTTTTGGGGATTTGAATTTGAGTTTTGGGGGAAACTTTTGGGCGGAAAAATATGTTTTGTAAACTTAGATCTGGACCACTTATTTCAACCCTATTGAATGAGAGCCATTTGATAGCTTTCTTTGTGTTTTATTATATAGATACAATTTTGTTTGAAATCGTATTACTATAGATTAAAATTAATGTTGTCCAAAAATGTCAAGTTTAATTGCTCTATTTAACAAAAGGGGTTGCTCAAAATAGTTAGAAAGTTCAAGGGCTTAAAGTTTATACATATACAGTCAAAAGGGCGAATGACAAAAATCATGATAAAATGGAGGGGCTTGCAGGAAGTTATCCAACACTGTAAAGGCTCACCCAAATCAACCTTGCACCAATCCACAATTGTTTGGGTGAAGGAAATGGGAAAATTTTGCCGTACTGCCCCACTTTTTGAAAATATTTGGCGCTCTGTCCCACTTTCGAAAACAATTAGCGATCTGTCCCTGTTTAGGATACGTCAACATAAACCGTTATTGAAAATAACGGCATAGGTTATTTACGTTCAATAACGGCATCTATACTTAAAAAAAAGTGTCATGCCGTTATTTGGATAACGGCATAGGTTATTTTGTTTTTCGACAGCTTGTAATCTCCACTTGGAGAAAAATTGCAAGTGTGAAAACTTTATAACAGATGCCGTTATTTCAAATAACGGCATTCTCTACTGATACCGTTATTTGAAATAAAAACATCAGTGCAACATGCGTATAAATACATGCAAGTCACGTGAAGTGGGGAATGGAGATGACAGGCATGCATGCATGATAAATACATCACCTTAATTAGCTGTCACGTGAAGTAGTCAGATGATAAATACATTCCCCTTAATTATTCATGAGATTAGTCAGATTCAGGCATGCATGCATGATAAACACATCCCCCTTAATTATTCCAAATAACGGCATCAGTTATAATTTTTTTATATTTAAAATTAACTTATTATTTATTCTCTATGTTTCCAAACAACGGCAAGAGTTCATTTATATATAACTGATGCCGTTATCTCCAATAACGGCATCAGTTTTTCGAATGCCGTTATTAGGGATAATGACATTATTTATAAGTTTTTTTCACACTTAGAATTTTTTAAAGTTAGAAGATTCACACTTGTAAGAGAAATATACTGATGCCGTTATTCCAAATAATGGCATGGAAAAAAATGTAAAATAGATGCCGTTATTGGAAATAACGGCATGTAAATAACCTATGCCGTTATTTTCAATAACAGTTTATGCTGACGTGTCCTAAACAGGGACAGATTGCTAATTGTTTTCAGAAATGGGACAGAGCGCCAAATATTTTCAAAAAGTGGGACAGTACGGCAAAATTTTCAAGAAATGGTAACAAGAGCCGGCCAACACCAAATATTGCAACAGCAAAGAAGTGACAGACCAAGCTCATTGGGCGAGGGTTCAGACCCGAGAGCAAAGCCACAGGCCCAGTTGAAAACACACCACCAAGGCTCAAATAATCAAAACAGGCTTGTCGCATCTCATTCCTTGCCTGATCTGGCGAGGCACTAAATACCTTGTACAAGGCACCCGCTAAAGTGTTGATTGTAGAAGCCACCGGCTGCAGAAGGAAAGGAGAGCACATGAAACTGTTTCGATGTAGCAGTAGAAGTACACTAATGACATATGGTAAATATACATAAATGCCAACCTTATATCAATGGCCAAATTACAAGGATAATAAGAGAATCTTTAAATTGAGGGGATTGTGAATACCTTCCGCAAGGTTTGAAAGGATTCCAATAATTGCATAGAGAAGTTGCATCATGGAGATCCCGCAAAGGCTTGAGAAGATTCTGCAATATAAAAATATCAGACAATGCCACTGTCATTCCTCCACCCGTCAAAGGATGACGCATGTTGAATGCATCCCCCATTAAGAGAGCTCCAGGAGTTAATATGTAGATGCAGGCATACTCCTATTTTGCATAGTTCTGATGCTACCTTTGTCAGCGGCAGAAACAAAAGCATCCTTCAATTCGGCTGGAATCTGACAGTACATATTATCAAATAATTATTACACTAACTACAAACTAAGATGAAATGACAAGTTGGATTAAGTGATCAGACATTTAGCCACTAGAGGAAATATACACCAATAGTATGTTTGACATTATCTTCTGATAAGGCTGGAAACAAAAATATACACTACAAACCGCTAGGTCTTTAGCGGCATACCTATCTCGGCGTTTCGATGAAATGCCGTGATAGGTGTTACAAAATTTGGTTCCAAAATTATTTGCAATAAAACCAAGTTTGATCTAGAGGCACAAAATCAGAGAAGGAGGAGAAGAAAAATGAACAAATTAAACGGGAAATGAAAGATAACAAAATTACAAAACCAAACCGATTTGTGTCGAAGCTTGCGTATCACACAATCTCCTTAAAACAGATTTGCCTCGTCTGGGTGCTGGAGTTTGCAGAGGCGTCTATCTCCCAGGATACAACGACAGTAGAGTGTTGACGTAGGCACCACGCCACGCTCTCGAACTGAACAGTGTTTGAATTCTACCACCGAACGACCGAAGAACGAAACAGAAAAGACGGAGAGAGAAGAGTTTCTGGTGTCCTTTGGGAAGGGAGAATGAGCCTCTATTTATAGGGGGCAGAGGAAAACCAGGTGAATGAATGCACTCGGGCTATAACGGCAGACACAAAACTGTATCACCGAGCAACCGAAGAACAAAACAGAAAAGACGGAGAGAGAAGAGTTTCTGGTGTCCTTTGGGAGGGAAGAATGAGCCTATATTTATAGAGGGCAGAGGAAAACCAGGTGAATGAATGCACTCGGGCTATAACGGCAGACACAAAACTGTAGCTAAAAGTGGTTCTGCACAGGGTGGGTTCACATCCGTCTGGCATTCGTGTCCGCAAGACGTGTACACGCACACAAGCCGCATGTAATATGGTCCAAGATTTACACCCCCCTGCGCGCGCAAGAGAGAGCCTCTTAGCTTGCTATCTTACAATGCCAAGAAAATGGTTAACATATATACACTTCTAATTCCTTTGTTTTTTCCGGTGTGGGATTAAAGTCTCTTAACTCATTTTTCAGAAATCAATTGCCTCATTTTGGGAGACAATTTCTCATTCACCTGATAATCGTTTTCAGCAAGTAAATATATAATTTTGGTCTACTCTTGAAGGAGAACACAAATCCATCAAGATCTCTCACTAATTCATAGAGGATTTTACTAAAAAATTGCTCAAAAACTGGTTTGTAAATGGTGTGAAGATACCCATTTTCCAACAACAGTTGAGGGGAAGTTTTTTTTTATTTACAGTAAACGCCGGTGTAGGTTATCCTATAATGGTGTTTTTACTTATACACGCCGCGACAATGCTACTACATCGCAAGGGTCGCTATTACAATTTTGTTTTAATTTAAACATCTATCCCTGCGTTTGTTGATATAAACGCCGGGGTAGCTTTGCCCTATAACGGCGTTTCTTCGGACATGTCGGCATAGCCCCTTTTTATGGCAGGGATAGTTATTTTAATTTTTAAAAAATAAATTCAATGTATATCCTGGCGTTTATTTTTTAAACACTGGGATAGGTTTTGTAAAATATTTTTAACTTGTTCTTTTATAAATATTTTTATGTTTTAGTATATTTTTCATATAATATTTTATATGTAGGTAACAAAAATTTGGTTATTGAATATTATTGTTAAGAATGAAAACTATAATGATTTTATATATTATTTAATTTACAGTAATGAGTAGGATTATCAGTAGTACACAATATTACTCTATAAGACATTATTTATCGAATATCTATTCTTCCCTTTTGATGAAATCTTTTATATCGTATCTCATTACTAATATAAAAATGTGTCATACATACATTTATCATATCTTATTATGTAATTGTACTTTTTTACAATCAGTTACAGTACATAGTAGTCTTTATATTAGTATTACCCACCAATTAGAGAATAAGCTTGATATATATTGTGATAGGTTAGGATTCACCATACATAAGCTAATGCAATTCCGACTTATGGTTTGTAAGATACGATCATGTATCACTTGCAACTAGATATTTTGAATATTTTACTAAAAGAGAGCGACAGAATTGAAAAGCGCACAATCGACATACAAAAATTATGAAACTTTGCGATAAGCTAGGATTAACCACACACAAACTAATGCAACTTGCAGAAGAAAATTTCGACTCACAACTTGCAAGATATAGTCATGTATCACTTACAAGCCGTTTAGTTTTCATTTTATAACTAAAATAGTGCAAAACGAGTGATCATCGGTCACAAAAGACCATCCTAGTCCCATGTCTCTCTTTCTCACAAACCCAAGACACGAAGACCGACTATCGTGCCCCCACGTTGCTATTGCCATCGTATTACCATTCACGTGTTGCTATGATAGCGATAATCTTCTTTTCTCTGTCAAACTCTATTTAAAAATAAATTTTAGAACTAAATATTTTTGAAATTGAGAATCTATTGTTGTCAGAAGAATAATTAAAGATTATCGAAATCTATAGATTTTTCGAAAATATTGTGGATTGATCGATTATCAAATCAGAGTTATTAATGAGTAGAATGGCACGAAGATAGTTTGGCTTACAAAATAATATACACCTATACTGGCGTTTATTAACAAAACGCCGCAATAGATCCACCAAATACCAGTGTTTTTGTTGCTTAAACGCCGGTATAGGGCTAGGGTATTTTTTTCATTTCCCCCCAAATTCGTTGAGAGGGATAAACTTCCCTTTATATCCCTTCCCTTCTCGCTGACCTCTCTCATCGCCAACGACTCCCTCTCCCTCACCACTCGCCGCCGCTCCTCCCTCACCGTTGCTAACCCCTCCACCATTCGTCCCTCACCGTTTCTCCTCTCTCGGTCAGTTATTGCCGTCGGTGCTCGAGCTCCCTCCACCGCATATCTCTGCCACCAGTGCGCTTTCCCTCAGCCGACTCTCTTTTCCCTAATCGGCAAATTTTGGTAATTTATCGATCTGGTTTGCTATATTTTCTAGGGTTTAGTAATATTGCTAGGGTTTAGTTGATGTTGATGTTGTATTAAACCAAATAGTTGATGTTGATGTTGCTAGGGTTGATGTTGTTGTTGATGATGTTGATGTTAGTGTTGTTATTTCGGACTTAGCCATGGTGTGTCCATGCCTGTTTATTTTAATGGTGTAGCTGTAAATAGACAACAGATTATTTGGTTTAGGCCATGGTTGGTTTCATATAGTTAAGACTCCTATGTGGCTCCAATTTTATGTAGTTTATGTTATTGTTAATAAACTCCTTATCGTTAAGGTCAAGAATATGCAAGTAGACAGAGAATAAAGAAATTGATCACTTTGGGTGGAATGGTAGTTCTAATCTAACATAGACAAATGTGTTTTACTTATCGAACTAGATGTTATTGGCAAAATATGAATCCAAGTGATTTTGTACAATTGGAAAGAAATAACATATGACGGTAGACTTTGTGCACCTGTGTATAACGATATGTGAGTTGTAGTTACATTTCCTATCTCAAACTAATAATAATAATCATGTCTTATTGCTTCTTTCTCACCCTCATCTTATTTTTTTCTATATCGTCGATTATTATTGGCTAGTGCTACACCTCGAATTTTACTTTATGCTTGAAAAATACATCTCACTTAGATACATAGATACTAATGTAATCACTTAGTTTCTTTTGCCCAAAACTAAACCACTCGTAGCAATTAAGAAAATCTAGTTCTCGTCCCACGGAAATCTCAAGATTGCGCTCACAGTTATTTAATGATTTATCTCATTGTCTTAATTTAATGATTTATCTCAATTTAATGATTTATTTTAATTTTCTGTAAACAAGTGACATATGGCGAGAACAAAGAGAAAGGTGGTCACGATTAGGCAGGAGGAACTGGTAGATCCTCCTAGTACGGACCTTCGACTGAGCACCCTACGGAAGAAAGTGGAGAGGCGATGCATACAGGTGCCAATACAGTCGACATGGGTGAGGGTAGCATGCCCACCACCATGAGGAGGAGAGGACCGACCAAGATGAAGGAGATATGGAAACTCCCGAATGATGAGAAGATATTGGTGAGCTGTAAGAGCGTCGGTCAGCCGATTAGAGAAGCCACGAGCAAGCTTGGTAAATTCTGCAAAATAGTGGCAAGAAATAATCGTGTGCTTCCCTTAAGCTACGAGACTTGGTCAAAAGTTTCAAAAACGACCAAGGCAGAAGCTTTCTCTGCTATTAAGATATAATACAAATAATATATATATTAAATGGCTTAACACAAACAATATATATATTAAATGGGAAATCATATATATATTAAGGTATAATACAAATGAATTAGCCGGGAACAGTATGTATGATGGAGTTGTACTGATGTAAAACGTAATCCTAAATAGAGAATTTCCAAGAATTTTAAAGGATTAATTTTACCAACATGTAATGTGGATCAAATTAGAAATTAAAACAGTTAATTGGTTCGATGAATTTTCAAGAATTAAATAATGTTTAATAAGCCCAATTAACTATTCAGTTCTAACAATCAATAATTATATCTCTAAGCGTTCTATCAAGTAAAAGATGCAATATTGATTTGTACTCTAATTAAGCAAATAGAAATGCTCACTCTCAATATTTGTGGACGACAGATAAATTAAATAATATAATAGAGATAATAAGGCAGTATAACACAAATATTTGAGAAGTGGAAAGAGTATACCGGGTTACAGATAGGGGTTGCAGAGGTGGAAGACTATTGGGATGTTGGCGGCCGTCGAGGGAGGTAGCAAGTGGCTGCACTGGGATCTCAAGGAGGCGCGTCAGGTGGGGGGCATCAGGATTTGACGGAGGAGCGGCAGGTGGGGGGGCGTCAGGATCTGATGGAAGAGCGGTAGGTAGGGGCATCGGGATCTGACGGAGGAGCTACAAGTGGGTCGATGGAGTGGTCGTGGTCGAAAGCGATTGCGATGAGGAAAAATGAGGAAAGGAGATGAGGTAGGGCGAGGAGGTGGCGGCAAGTGGGAAGGTGGTTGGCGAGGGTCGAGGTTGGGTATCGAAATTCCAGAGGAAGAGGAAGAGGAGAAGAGGATTAGAGTTTGAGTTTAATTTTATTTGGGAATTAGGCTTTAGGATTTTAATTTGGAGATTAGGGTTTGGGAAATGAAGTGGATTTGGGGATTTGGGGTAAGTTTTAGAGTTTATTACAAACCCTAAAATTTTATTAGGATTTATCACCAACCCTAATAGTTAGATCTCAATTGTATCACACAAAAGGAGAGATGAAGAGCAAAATTCAACACAATAATTTTTTAAATCAAGAATAGCATAACTTCTTATTAATATCAATGCCTATATATAGGTTCAAAACAAATCTTAATACAAATCTCAAAATATTCTAAAATCTCAGTAATATTGTAATGCATAAAAGAAAGATTACATATGGCTATAATTGACAAAAAAAATGATACTGAAATAAAATATTAAACTAAACAGAATTGATGCCCTTATTATGTACTAGATTAGAAATATTAAAAGGGAAAGCCACTTTTCATTATCAATTGAATTTTTAGCTAAAATCAGAAAACACTCGTAGCCTTGTCTTGCATCACATCAATATCATGTGGTTGAACTACATTGCATCACACCCAAGTATGAAGATATATTTTGATTTTCAGGCCACCACACATATCAGATGATTTTTTGCAAAAGGTTGAATCGAGATTACTATATGCTTACAATGGTGACATTTTTGAAGAAATACATGGTAGCTCCAATAGTAGCCTCAGACCTAGTAGAACATCTCACATACATTTTTACAGAAGCACTAAAATGTAAATGTTAGAACAGCTCTAGAAATAGCCTAACCAATAAATGCAACTCAAGATGGCTACTAATTAACAAATCACTTTTGGGGTCTTCCAAGCCCCGCTCCATCCAACTAGATTGGGGCCAGCTTTATGACAATGACTCTTAGTTGGACTTGTCTAGCCTTGAGGCCCCTTTTTCTTTGGAAGAGATCAAGATGGCTGTTTTTTTGGATTGAAGAGTGATTTGGCTCCTGGTCCGGACGAATTCCCTACGTTCTTTTTCCAAAAATTTTGGGATCTCCTCAAAGAAGATCTCCTTGAGATGTTCGCTGATCTTCATCAAGGGATCTTCTCCTTTGATCGTATCAATTACGCTCATATCGTTCTCATCCCCCAGATTATAGGAGCGAACTCGATTTCTACCTTTCGCCCCATTAGTCTGCTAAACACTACTTTTAAGATCATTATGAAAGTTCTCTCCAGCCGACTCAGTGTTGTCATCTCTCCTCTCATTGATCCTGCTCAATCAGGGTTTGTTAAGGATCGTTTTATCCTTGATAGTGTGGCATCTGCCCAAGAAATTATTTCTGATTGTCACCGTACCAATTCTGAAGGCATCCTATTAAAGCTGGAATTTGAGAAGGCCTATGATAATGTGAGTTAGGATTTTCTGTTTGATATCCTCGTCCATCGAGGATTCGGTTTGAAGTGGTGAAGTGGATAGCCTGGATTATGTCCAGTTTATACGCAGGTACATCCTCTATCCTGATTAATGGCATGGAAGGAAAAAATTCAAATGTAAATGTGGTCTCCGTCAAGGTGATCCGATCTCTCCTCTTTCATTCACGCTTGTCGTTGATGTATTCAGCAAGCTTCTTAGTAATGCTTGGAATGCTAATGCTATTGAAGGGTTAGGGAGTACGCGGAGCGTACACGGAGTCCTGAACCTTTAATATGCGGATGAAACTATTATCTTTGCTAAGCCCAATGGTGGCACCCTTCGAAACCTTAAACTCCTTCTCTACTTATTCGAGATGGATTCTTGTCACGCCCCGCTTCCCAAAATACGGAATACGAGCACGTGACGAAGCCCAGCGAATGATTTTTACATCATCCATAAGCTGTAGGATCGACTCAGCATCACAACAAGTATATATAACAAGAGAGATATAAAACCAAGCATGCATGAATACTTTATTAGCAATAGAAACAACTGAAATATGAATAAACATCCAAGTAGTTTCAAGTCTGAATCAAAGTAACTCGGGAACATCAGCTCGTTACAAATTCTCAAATCTCAAGAAATAATAATCCAAAATAAACAAATAATGCAAGAAATTAATATTCTAGTCAGGTCCTTCTCCACTTGGAAACTAGAACCTTTGCTCAGCAATTCCTGCGGGAAGCTCGTCTCCAAAGTCTGTTTAATAAAAGATAAACAGAAAACAAGAGGGGAAACAAGAGAAAATGCCCTTAGTGCAAGCTAGGGCCACAAATAGTAAAAGCAAGTACAAGAAAGGGAAAAACAAGAATTGGAATCAAGAATAAGCAGAGTTATAAGAAGTAGTGGCAAATTCAAAGACTAGCTGGCAAGAGGGAACATCATAATGACTAGATTGGATAACAACTGCTAGTGGTGAATCACATGTCAGGTACACCTATAAAGGTAATTAATATCAAGCGACAACCTCAAGTCTAGTGTCATATGTTATTTTGAATGTCAGGTTTCAAATGTCAAGTCCAAGTATCAAGTTCCAGGCTTTAAGTCTCAGGTGTCATGTTTCATGTATCATATCATCAGGTATCAAGTGACAGGTGTCAAGTTCAAGTCTTGTAATTATTACTATCTTGGTAGCACGACATGCATCCATTATACTACATGGTTGCTACAGTCAAATCAATTGCGCTTAGACCTAGTGATGGAGTCTATAGGGCGGTGTACTCAGGCATCAAACAAGCAGGTGATCAACCATGGGCTCTAGAGGTGGCCCCCGTAGGCTCTAGAGGTGGCCCCCGTCATCCATGACGTGGCACTTAGTTCTACGTGGCACTTAGTTCCATGTGATCTCAAACATACATCATGTAATCATATAATGGGCTCTAGAGGTGGCCCCCGTAGGCTCTAGAGGTGGCCCCCGTCACCCATGACGTGGCACTTAGTTCTACGTGGCACTTAGTTCCATGTGATCTCAAACATACATCATGTAATCATATAATGGGCTCTAGAGGTGGCCCCCGTAGGCTCTAGAGGTGGCCCCCGTCACCCACGACGTGGCACTTAGTTCTACGTGGCACTTAGTTCCATTTAACATACAACTTGGAAAACACAGGCCCCCTTCCGAGTACACTTACCTATGTTGTCCACTCTATAGTCTTTCCCTCAACCCGGCTTGTTACATTTGTTCAGGCAGATTCTGTGTTCTCGTATTTATACATGTGAAACAGGGTGAAATAATATAAATTAATTCTAAGAAAAATTGGAGATGTCCTATAGGGTGTCCAGCAGCTACATATAAAATTTGGGGTCAAACGCTCGCTGTTTACACAGCGAAAATAATTTGTAAAGTAAATATATACAGCAGTTTCGCAAAACTGCGTCTACTGACACAGCTGCAGTATAACTACCATAACTCCTAAACCGTAGCTCCAAATTCGATCAACTTGGAGTCTATCGATATCTACACATCCGGATCTACATTTCATATTCAGGGCTCAGGCCCAAATTCCAATGATAAAAGGGTCGAAACCGCAAAAGAATATTCAGACAGCAACATTCAGAATTTATTTACTAATGTAGGTTTCATGGAAATATGTAATTTGGTGTCTAAGTTGTTAAGTAGCATAAATACATAATCATGGAGATCAAACAGCAATTAATAAATATTTTTCAAGTCATAATAGTCGCAAATTCGTCAAAATACTAACTATATATGTAACTACAAATTTTAGGGGTCCTTAATTCATATGTCCATGTGATTCATGTGTTCAAGGAGATAAAAGAGTCCAATTGATTATTATTTAATACGAGAAAGTTTTGTGACTCTTAGATTTGTGAGTTTGAAGGTTCAAATTGATTTACTATGATATTTCAAAGGGAGTCACAATCTAACTATATGTGGTATTTCAAGGAGACTTGTACTAGGACAATAAGATGTACAAGGTTACTTGCCTTAAATTGACGATTATAAACTCCACTTGTTGAAGCAATTGAGAAGAAAAATCCCTGAGAATGTCCTCAAAAAGCGCATCCAAAAATTGATCGAAGATCGAGCTTTCCCCGCACACAGGATCGGCCCAAACAGCGAACAGCAAAGTGGGATCGGCTGCGCCCAGAACAGCGAACAGCAAAATCGCCCAATAGGATCTCTCCCGTGCACCGGATCCGATCCCAGAACAGCGAACACGGCTCCTGGATTTGCTGTGGCGAAACACGGAACGGCGATCAAGCGCACAGATCTTGATGCGATCGGACGGCGACGATTCGCTCCCGCCCTTTTCCCCTTCTTCTTCGTTCGATCTCCTTCTTCCTTCTTCGTTCGACTGAGTAGAGCTCGAGAGAGGAGCGACGGCGTGGCTGCTTCGTTGGCGGCGACTGCGGCAGTGACGGAGTGCAGCGACGGCGGCGACGACGTCGAGAAGCGACGGCGCGGCGGGTGCTCTGTTCGTGGTTTCGAACAGAGGAGAGTGGAAACCAAGGACTCGGCGGCGCTGTGGGGATGGAGGCGACGTCGGTGGAGTTTGTGGAGGCGGTGGTGCTGAGGGGGTCGACGAGGCGGTGAGGGGTCGAGTAGAGGTGGTCGGAGGTGGATTCGGAAGTGGGTTCGAGTTGGCGAGGCGATGGGTTCGGGAGTTTAAAGGCGATGGAGTGGGGCGATGGTGGTGGTCTGGTCGTGACTGTGAAGACGAGGGGGAGACGAGGCGATGGGGCGGGCGATGATCGGAGTTGGGGGAGAAATGGGTTGGCGATGGATACGGAGAAGAAACGGGGAAGATGATAGCGGCGGGGGTAGAGAAATAGGGTTAGGTTTTAACAGTAGAAATGTAATTAGGGTTAGGGTAGGGGTTTAAATACTAGGTTAGCGGGTTAGCGGGTTTGAGAGTTTAGGGGATCCGTTTCAAAAAGGAACGACAGAAGAAATGGTCAAAATGCACAATAATGGGGATTAGAGAGATAAACGAGAAGAATCGGTCTATTTCTCATGAAGAACGATACAAATGGCACACAATTGAATTTGATAAAAAGACCCTACAATTGAGTCGAAAACAAAATTGATGGTTGTATTCAAACGAAAATAAAATACTGGATCTCAAATAGGTAAAAGAGTACAATTGAGCAAAATACAGTATAAAAATACAAATACGGGAAACAGGAGTTACAATTCTGGTTTGTCAATCAATTTCCATAAAACTTCTGTTCTTTGGCTAGGCGGGTCAAACAACTGTCAATCCGAGATCGCTCAGTTTGTCAACTGTGCTTCTGCTTCTTTTCCCATCCTTTATCTGGGCATTCCCTTGAAATGGGGTAAGCTGCATAAATCTGATTGGTTTCCTATGATTGATAAAGTGGAATCCAGACTGAACGTTTGGGCTGGAAAACAGCTATCTCGAGGAGGTAGATTGATTTTGGTGAACTCGGTTCTTTCCTCGATCCTGTTATTCATGATGTCCTTTTACTATCTTCCCTCCTAGGTTATCAAGTGGATAGGCCAAATTAGAAGGAATTTCTTCTGGTCTGGTGCTGATCTCTATAGAGCGGGGACTCATCTTTGTAACTGGAAGATTGTTTGTACTTCTAAGGCGGTTGGAGGATTGGGTGTTTTAGATCTGAGGAAACAAAATCTAGCCCTCCTTGGTAAATGGCTCTGGCGTATCTTGAAGTGTGATAACTTGGTCTGGGCCGGTCTCATTCTTCATAAATGTCATTCTCGACATCGTATTTGGCAATTATTTCCGTCTCTTTCGTCTGTGGCCTCCCCATTTTGGAAGGGGGTATGGAAGGCAGTCAAGTCGTTTCGGTGTGGCCTTTTCAAGGTTTGTGCTGATGGCACTAAGACAAAGTTCTGGACCGACCTTTGGATCTGTTCTGTCTTTTTGGAATTGTTCCGATTAGCCCTGGATCCTCAAGCCACGGTGGTGGATTACCTTTGTGTGACCAATGGTCAACGAGAATGGCATATCCCATTCTGCTATGCCCTTCCTCCCCCCTAGTTCCTAATTACATTCAACTCCTTTCTAGTCTCGACAACTACTCCTGACACCCTAAGGAGGATGTCCTTTGGCATTGGACCAGCTCAGGGTTCTTTTTCGGTTAAGTCCTTTTATAATTTCCTGAACTTTGGGGGTATCAGTTCCCCTTCTGCGAAGTTGATTTGGAGGGCATGTGCGCCTTTGAATGTTAAAATTCTAGGTTGGCTTTCTATTAACAACAGATTACTTACCGTTGAGAATCTCAACAAGAGAAATTTAGCCATTGGTCAAAAGTGTGCTCTCTGTCTTTCTCTTCATGAGTCGGCAGATAATCTCTTCTTGCATTGTGATTTTATTCGGCCTTTATGGTCGATTTGTTTGACCGCCTGGTTTGTGCCCTCTATCCCACCCTTGTTTCATACCTGGTGGACAAGATGGAGGTCCTCTTCAGTTATTAAACAATTTGGCTACTCTTGGGATCTTATTATGTTGGCTCTCATTCGGATTATTTTGAAAGAAAGGAACAGCCGAATTTTCTCTAATTCCTCTCGCTCGTGTGGTAGTCTTATAGATGATTTAATTTTTTTCCCCAAGTTTTGGGCCTCTACTCTATCGCATGATAAAGTGGAGGCTCTTAAACTGTATCGCCTCGACGAGGCGGTGGCTTTACATCGGTGTTCTAATTTTCATCCGCCTTGATTTTTAGCTTATCTTGAGTATTCACTCTCTTTTTTTTGGTGTTTTTTTTTTGCAGATTTTAGTTAGGCGGTTCTGTCCCACCCAGCTCGTATGCTCTATCTCTCTTATTGAGCTCTGGCGTTTGGTTTATACTTTTGTTCTGTTTTGGTTTTCCTCCTATCCGCTTTGCCGTTCTAGGTGGTGATGCTGGCTTCCTGTTCAACTAGCCCTTAGTTTCTTTTAGATGTTGCTTTTTGCCTTATGGGTTTATTTTGAGATTTTATGCAACTGGGTGGCTTATGTTCTACTTTATCTTTATGTTGGTAACTTTTACTTATCTATTTCATTCTGTGGACTTTTTGTTCTGTTGGTTGTTTGTTGGGTTTGGCTGGCTTTTGTTAAGCCTTTTTTTCGGCTGAGCCGGCCTGATTCACTGGAGAGTGGTGGCGGGAATTTTTTATGTGTGGTTGTGTTTAGTTCGTGACTATCCCAGTTCAGCTGGATTCCTATGAGCCCCTTTGCTTTTTGTTCTCGACCACTTCTTTTGTTTTTTGTTTTGTTTGTTCAGGTTCGGTAGCGGGGGTGCCTGCCCAGGGTTTTTTTTCCTCTACTGCATTGCCGTTGGACATTCAGCGGATTTGTGGGTTTTATGGTGGATGTTGATCCTGTTTTTTCTGTTGTTGTTTGTCGGTTGGTCGCTCTTGTCCTCAGGGACGGGGTCTGATCGGGCGGCTGACGTCGCAGCCAGGTAAGGCTGTTCTTTGACAGCGCATTCGTTCTTTGGTTGCAATGGCGGGAGTCATTGGCTTTTCCTCTTGGTGGCTTTTGACTGATCTGCGAGGCTGTTATCTATTTTTTTGGTTGGCTGTTGCTCTTTGTTGTGTTGTGTTGTTTCGTTTTTCTGTATTTTTTTGGGCAATTACCTCTATTGCTGCTGGTTTGCTCGGTGGTTCTCTTTGTTCACTGTCGATTTTTTTTCCATTTTACCGCGTGTAAAATGTCCTGTAACTATTACTTTATTCTATTTATTTATTTATTGGACTGGAGTCTTATGGCTCTATCCACGTCATCAAAAAAAAAAAGATGTCTACTAATTTATCTACTCTCCTTCTATCCAAGGGTTTTGTCTTCAACTTTTAAATCTCTTGCCGAAACAACCATCATAATTGTTATATAACTAACTAGATCCCATTCATGTTTCTATCTTACCACATAATGCCTCTTAGTATGTGGGAGCTCCTTTTTATGCAGCTTGTATTAATACTATTTGCATTGAAGAATACAATTCTATACAATTTTGCACCAGGGTTTACAGTGTAAAAATCAAATGGCAGTCACTTATAACATTCAGCTAAATCATTCAACAATTTTCTAATAGTGCTCACACTACAAACCGCACAGGCTATAGCGGCATTTTTTGGCGCCGTTATAGCTCATAACGACGCTTCTGAAATCACCGCTAAAAGCGCCATTAGAACGTGCGTCGTTATAACCATATAGGCTATCGCGGCGTTTTCGGACGCCGCCACTATAGGGTGTCCACCTATAACGGCGTTACCAAACCGCCGTTATAGGAGCGTTTCGTTTTGAAAAAAATAGCTATAGCGGCGCTTTTTCCAAGCACCGAGACTGCACCACGATTAAAAAGCTGGCATTGGTACCCTGCTGCGGCGCTGGTCCAGCGCCGCGATAGAGGGTACTCAGAAACTGTAGTACCTATTGCGGCGTTTCGTGGTAAACGCCGCGATAGGTAGTTTTTTTTGACATTTTATTATAAAATTTTCAATTGAAAAAACCAGTAATTAATTACATATTACAAATACATGTAATCATATTAAATTTAAATGCAAATCAGGTAAATCAATAATATCATAATCAAGAACCAAAAGTCACGCATCACAAAAAACAACTCAATAGAAAATAGAAAACAAAATATGTAATACATATAAACTGTCATACAACGAGTATCAAATGTATATGTTGTACAACACTTAGTTATTACAAAGCATAGATATAATTCCTACAAAATATTTTTAAAAAAGTCCAAATTCGACAAACTACAGCAGGAGAGTCTCCTCGTGTGGCCCGTTGTTGCTTCCAATTCCATCGTTATTTTGCCCTAGTATATATACGTGACTGGAAACCGATGGAATACGCTGGCCCTGTAGAAAAAACATTAATATTTCAGTAAAGTAATGGATATGAGAGGCAACACATACACATACGCACACAGAGAAATAAATAACTGTATAAATGATTATGATACAAAAAGACCAGAAAATTTAAATGTTTCATGTAGTTTCCTGACGAATGTTGATTGTAAGGTTATTAAGATCTTGCAACCAGCCAGTAAAAAAAAAGATCTTGCAACCAGAGAATCCAAATTTAGCTGGTCTACATAAATATTTCAGGTGAGATCCGAGTCTTATGTTGGACCAAATAAAGATAATTCTTCTCCTCCCTGTTTTCTAGATTATAAGGCATAGAAACTTCATCTTAATCAGTATTGTTAGGGGATCTTGTGTAGATTAAAGTAACAGATTTATTTAGCTGGCAATCTACTATCTTTAAACATAACAGTGGTCTCCAAAGTTTTGAATTTTGATTTAGATCCCCCTTACTAATGATCTGATGTACAATGACTACTAGCAGTCCACACCAACAGATGTATCAGCCTTTTCCTCGCCCATTAGAAATTTTGATTTTTTGTATCTTTCCTTTTCCTCGCCCATTAGAAATTTGATATTTTTTCCAGGCTTCAAAGACCATAATTCAATTTTAATAATTTCAATTTATTCGACAAATTACGTTCAACTATTGATCAAGTTTCAAAATTGTTAAATACCTGGTCTACAAATCATTCACGTATATATTATGTAGAATACTAACATATGACTGCACATATGAAATAAAACTGTCAAAATTTTAAATATTACTAAAAAAAAAACCTGTATTCCAGTTGACCTATATACATAGAATGAATACTAAAGAATACTCATTGTGGTGTCCCCGTTTGACAAAGAAGACTGCCCCTTAACAGAGCTAAAAAAGAAATTTGTTTCTTGTGACCAACTCAAAAGGTTCAGGATGAATTTGTTTTTTTTGTATAATGCAAACCATTGGCACTCTGTTCACCACCCCATTGACTTGGGTATAATTGTTTCTAATTTCATCCGTATCTCATTGCCACAATTGTACTGCAATGACAAAACAATCTTGATCTACAGGGCAAAAACAATCTACTATGGCAATAGACACCAACTTATTATGGATCCTCAATCCTTACATTATATTCAGCATATTGAAATAGTCAAGATTCAAAAGTTTACCTTAATATCCCGATGTATATGTCCTTGCTGATGAAGATATTCCAATCCGTTTAATACTTCACGTAGAAGTGTTGCAATAATAACCTCCTCAAAATCTTTAGGGTAGGCAGACTTCATTATATCAAGACAGGACCCACTAGCCATGTATGGTGTGACAACCCACAATTCGTGATCAGTTACAAAGGAACAATGTGCTTTAAGAACATTTGGATGGTTTATCATATATAATTAAAGTCTGAGCCTCAAGCGAGATGGTATTCTGCACACATTAGAAAATATATATACCAAATAACTTTGGCATGAGAAATTAAATTTGAAACAACCAAAACTGAAGTAAAAATATAGAATGATATTTTAATCCTTCTATTCAGTGTAAGAACACAAACTAATATCATTATAATCAATTTGAGATAATATAAATTTGTCAATTTTCTTAAAGTCGTGATCAACAACAGACGAACAATGTGCTTTGAGATCATTTAGATGGTTCATTACAATCATAGTCAGAGCCTCATGCAAGATTGTACTCTGCACACATTTGAAATTTTACTTTTACAAATTTTTTGGCATGAGATTAAATTTGGACAACCAAATTTAAATTGAACAAAGACATGGAATAAGGAAACTATACAACCAACACAGACTAGTAACAAGAGTTTCCAAAGCGGAAATGAAATACATTTAAGTACATATATGAAATTCTACAAACGTCTGCCTAGGCATGTTAGCACCAGTCTCAACATGTAATGGATGAAACCACAACAATCTCGACATGTAATGTATCAGTAATCATCTTCCTAGGCAAGTTACGAGTGTATTATATGACATCACAACAATAAGATTAAGCGATATGAACTTGGACAATCACCTCCATATTCAATATACTACAGACTACAGAGTTGACGGTTCAAAAAAAGGGGGAAAAAACCCCCTCAGATAATGTTCTATAATTGTGAGGAAAATGTAAGAAAGAAGAATCTAGAATCCCTGCAGTAGTGCAACTGTATGAGTTACAAGAAGGAATGGTTTCGTTAAACAGAATAAATAATGAAATACAACTACTCCCAATCCGGAATCTCTGAGTGAAGGAAGTGAGATAAACCATGGACTGAATAAACTGTAACCTTATTATATATTTTAACCTTACCTCAGAGTAAATAAAATTGACCATTCTTTGTTGGATGAGATAAAAGCACATGGAGCAAATAAATATACAATTGAAGCCTGTTTCCTATGCAAGATTATTTGAAACTAATTTTGTTTACCTAATCTAAGACTTGTTTATGCACGAAAGCAGCCAGGTCATTGAACTTCAAATTCAAGTATACCAATTACCAATACTGATGCTTAATAAGCTAATCCCTCAAAACTCGAGGTTTTTTTAAAAAAATTTATAATAATTTAAACCTCCCTAAACTAAGTTATCATCAACTTTTATAGAATGAAAATTATGTCAAGATGGAAGCTATGACACACTTAACATCAGGCTAATTGAGCAATACTTTCCTCAGAAGATAGCTTCCTCCAGCCCCTGTTTGCAATCACTGTGTACTCTGGATACAAGAATTAGCATGCCACATTTGCCAAGAACTTTTTGAGGCATTACAGTTGGCAATTTATGGTTGCTTTGAAGCGAACACAGCTTGTAAGACATAGTCTTTTTGGTTTGGAAATATTTTGCCGGGTTTTAAAATTTTAAAATCTAGCAAAAATCTTTCCTTTTTTAACATTAGTTGCAGGCAGGGGAGTGGTACCTAAATCATATTGTGCCTGATTAATGTTTTATTGAAAATCTCCATTGCACTGCATAAGGAGAGTTTTAAACCCATGAGCCCCCACTTGGCATGGGCGAGATGAGATCACATGAGCTAAGCTCAACTGGGAAAAAATATATGGTAATGTTTTGGCACAGTTAGGCAGGTTTAAACTGAAAATCTTTCAACTATTTAGAAAAATCTTAGAATATAACAAATAAATCATGTGGAATGATGGTTGACACATTGCATTGCGATTAAAGTTGGCAGGGTTTGAATTTTGGTGGGTGCAATTTAAAAACATTTTATGAGGAAACTAAAAGGTTCACAACAAAAATGTAAATTTCCATATATATCCCACATAAATCATGATGAATTAGCTAACAACTGGATGAACCAATAAATTGCAAATAAATTCACTTCCTATTTGATTCACAAAATCTCTGGAATATAAATCATATCTATTCTTTGATCATGGTACAAGGCTAACAATATGCCTAAAACTTCTTAGAAAATTGAGAAGAGACGAAAATATATTAAGTTTTCATATTATAGTTATAACATATGAATAATCTATTTATACACATCTAAAGGGAGATATAATCATAAATGAAAGACTGAGAAGTTTCAATAAAGGAGGCTGATAGGGTGACCATGACTTTTGACAATTTTTGTACAAATGTAGGATTTTAGTGGAAGAATCGGTGGAGCATAATTCAACAAAACTAGCAGCCGACTCGCAACACTTTAACCATCACCTTTTGAATCTTATAGAGCAAATAGGAACAATTCTTTTACATCAACAGTTTCCCCCTATAACTCGATCACTTCTTATAAAATTATCTTCATCGAAAATCTTATTACCTACTCAAACATTAATCTTTTCCCAAAAAACAACACCAGCATTGAGATTCTTGCTTGCCCCTACTTTGTTGTGTTAAATTCCGTTATTCGTCCAATGCCAAACTCAAAACATTTACCATCAAAACCTCACACTGCACTCCAAATACAAGCCAACACAAAATTCATCTATTACATATGGCCATAGGCCCATAGAAGAAAAAATTTGTATCATAAGATAGTTAGCGAAATGCAAGTATCATGAAATTGCATGATGACTCTAAGAGTATCATACTATACTGTATGTAAGATAAATTGCTTCAAGATACAAAATAATTATGCAATTAACCATACATACATATATAATTGACAAAAGGACGAATTGAAAATCGATAAATATGATAAAAGGTTGTAAGGCACGATTCGCAAGCATATCTCAGTGTCTCCCTAAGGCTACAACAATTGAAATTGAACAAAATTAGCTAATGTTAAAACCTAAACAATCTAACATGAGATAAAACAAACAATCCTCGTTACCTTTTCTGCTAGACTAATCCTCGTTACAACAATTAGGGTAAGGGAAAAGCACTAACTTCATTTAAGATCAACATAAAATACCCAAAATAGACTTAAACATCAGGTAAAACAAATTAATAAAAACGGAAAAAGGAAATGAAAGGAACAAAGATAAAAAAAAAAATACCCAACTTACTTTATTGATGGAGTGAGAGAGGACGGCAAGGGGGGCGGCGATGGGTAAGGGCAGTCGAAGAGCGGCGAAGGAGGAGTGGCGAAGGAGCGGCGAAGGAGGAGCGGTGAAGGAGGAGGTGAGGCGGTGAGTGGGGAGGGGAGAGAGAAACGCGATGGGTTTAGAGGGGATTAGGGGAGGTGTGTGCTGAGCGGGAAGAATAGCGGGATTAGGGTTAGAGTAGAGCGGGAAAAAGAGCGGGATTAGAGTAGAGCGGGATTAGGGTTGTAAAAATTGGGGAAAGTAAAAAGCGGGGTGAGGGTTTAGAACGGGGTAGCTTCTCAGAACATTATTTACACCACCTTATAACGACGCGTATATATAACTGCCGCGATAGGTTATACATATATATATATAACGGCATTACTGATTGAGTCTATAGCGGCGTTGTTGCCACACGCCGTTACAGAGAGTGTGTTTTTTATAAAATAAAATTCTCCTATACCTATAGCGGCACGTTGTTGAAACGCCTGGAAAGATATGCCGCTATAGTCCATGCAGTTTGTAGTGTCAGCTTCCATTGATACTGTGTCACGCTTAAACACCTATAACTGGCTGCATGGTTTTTTATATTAGTTGTCAAAGATGGACAAGGATGACAATAACATGATTAGCTGCAGATTTTGAACCTACGACTTACAATGGCTCTAGAACATGCAAAATGCTCTATCAGGGTTTTCTATTAGGGTATTACTTGATAGTAAACCAAAAAAATAACAATGGCTATACAACATGAAAGAATGTTCTCCCAGAGCTTTTGGCGGCCCAATTATGAGTGTTGCGAAGAGAGAACGTAGTCATAATTAGGAAGGAGACACATGAGTCCACTATATAGAAAAAGCAGACAACTTATAAAGGTAGGTGGATACACACATAAATACATTGAAGATGCTGCTTGACTCCGTGATTAGTTAATAATTACTTGATGGAACCAACAGAGGATGCTTAGAAAGTGTGTAATATTTTTTTATTTATAAAAATAATAAAAATATGATAATGAGAAGACATTTGTTCCAAAGGTCATTTAAAGATGACTTATTAATCATTATGTTGAGATCATTCCACTAAAACTGACTTTAAGTGATACATATTATGTATCAGTATTGCAATTACAACCATTAGTCATGCACTTTCTAGGGAAGACAGTTTAGAATAAACGTTAAACATTTGTGAAGCATATATTGTAGTAGTTCAAATCTTTTGTCGAAATACTGTTTTATATATAAATGTAGAACATCCCTAACTAAGATAAAGTTTGCATACTTTGTTTATCTAATCTAACTACTATTTTTATGCATGGCGCGTTTTAATCATTCACAGTTCGTGTGTGCTACAGCTTGTGTCGCTTTGCTTGAGAAGGAAATTCTCAAACTTTATTTATTGCAAGACTTGACACTTTTGTATTCTGATTCAATATAGAAAATCTTTGAGTATATGCAGTTAAACAAATTGTTTTATGATAGGGTTATCAGTTTCTTTCTATAAGAAAATGTTCATCAAATTTAACTGGTGTGACCTTATTAGCATGTCAGGTTAATTGTGCAGTTCATTGCCTGGAATATAGGGACTGGACCAAAAAGTCTTTGGTAGTTTTGATTTATTTTATAGAAGTAGTAGTTTAATACATCCAATACATACAGGTGTCTGTGGCGAAGTAAATATACCCACAATCAATATAAAGCTGAAATATTTATTTTCTTTTATGATCAACAAGGATGATAATTAATTATAATTATCTCGTGCATTTTTTATTTTCTTTTAGCATGCAATAGCAGAGGAATTTTCTTTGTGCACAAAGATACAAACTGTTATCATGCAACAATGCAAACTATTACCACTGAGTTGTAGCACATTAGTTATTAAAACGAATTTTAGTTTCACTGAATCCCCGTTCATTATGTTCTCCGTTATAGTCTATTGTATCCGTATTTTAGTTATCTATTGTATATGTATTTTAGTTTTCTATTGTATCCGTATTTGTTACTATATATATCTTTAATTAATATTATTTTGTAGCGAAAGTTTTCTTACCCATACCCTGACGTTGTTGACGGATGGGTGGATAAATCGGTCTCTAAGAAATTAAGGGACCACAAGAGCTTCCTAAAAGGAATGTACTATATGTCGGAGAGGACCGAGGCCGAAAATGCGAGGGAGGTTCCCGTTGGTGTGACGGCACAAGATTGGCAATTTCTTGTCAATTTTTGGAGAAATGATACGGGAAAGGTATATACTAACTCAACTTCCAGCCTTTAATATTTCTTTGATGATATATTTCATTGATATTGCTAATTATAATCATTAACAAATGAAGGCTGACATCGGTGTAAAAAGCCGAAAGATGTTGATAAACATCATCTTTGCGGTAGTCCGAGTTGAGCTGGTAAACTACGCTTTATTTTATTTGAAGTCTTTTATTATAGTTATATACGTAGTCCAATATAAAGGACACCTCACACAAGTTAAAAATTTCGATTTTATAACTAAGATATCTATTTCATTTTATTTGAAGTATTTTATTATAGTTTTAAATATTGATCTTACTTATATATAGGAAGTATCAAATGAGGGAGAGCGTTAGAGATGCAGATTTTTTTTTTAAACTACCCACACAAGTAAGGATGGAAAATTTAGGGATGATGTTGCAGCAGAGAGAGTGGTAAATATGAAGCTTTCAAATTAATTTTAATTTGATATTTAAATTTTTTAACTAAAATAATTTTTAAAATTAAATTTGTCTTTAGTATTTTTTGCAGAAGGACGCCAGAGCGAAGATTGTGGAGATGTCATCTTCCAATGATCCTTTGACGCTCCAGCGTGAAGTTCCCTCCAAATTGAGGGGTAGTGAGCGTCAAGGTCGTGTGCATGGGATGTCTAGGACCGACACCCACCGGCGTCTTCGGTTCTCGTGCATGTTATTCCAGTGGGCCACAAAGAACGAGGTGGATCAGTTGAAGGCAACAATGACACTTCTGCAAGCCTAAATGGCCCAAATGGCGACTTTAATTAGGCAACAGCCACAAGGAATTCCAACCTAACCGCTGGTCAGTGTTGCACAACTCAATACCCACTTTTTAACTGATTTGAATTAAATGGGAGTCACCGGTTGGTATATGTATATCTAGATTTTTTCTGTTGGTCTTAATTTCCTTTTCATTACTTCTATAGCATTCATTTTTATACTTGTGTTGAACTTGTTCAAATAAATTTTATACTTATGCTGATGAATATGACCAAGTATAAAGAGTATAAAGTCTCTATTTATATCAATGGATTTGTGGGGGATGTTAAGTCGATTGTCAACAACTTCTAAATTATTTGTTTGCTAATTGTTAAGATAAATCAGAGAGATGAAAACAATACTGATTATTGAATTTAGAAATAAATGAGTACAATATCTCCTATATATAGGAGTGAACCAAATACAAAATTAGCCCAATACCCAATGTGGGATTATAATATCTAACACCCCCTCTCAAACTCATGGTGGGTCAACCAGTGTGAGTTTTCCTACTAAATATCGAAATCTCTGAATAGTATAAGATTTGGTGAAGAAGTTTGTCGTATGCTGTGATGAGGTCATAGAATGAAGAGAAATGGTCCATACTTCAAGGCGCTCACGAACATAATGACAATCAATCTCTATATGCTTGTAATGTGTAGTGCACTCCGGTTATCACAATGAAGAGGAGTGGGTCCTGAAAGAGTGACACCCATATCTGATAAAAGCCAACGAACATGAACAATCTCTCTAGTAGTAGCTGCCATTGCTTTGTACTCAGCTTTGATCGAAGAACATGCAACAACTTCCTGTTTCTTACTTCGCTATGAGATCAGCGAATCATCAAGAAATAGACAGAAACCGGTGGTAGACCGTCTGTTAGTTGGATCACCTGCCCAATCTGAATCTGAATATGCACTCAGCTCTAGTTTAGATATAGCAGGCATGAATAATGAGCGAGTAATAGTACCCCGAAGATATCTGAGAATCCGAAGAAGAGCACCGTAGTGAACTGATGTAGGAGCAGAAACAAACTGACTAACAACACTAACTGCGTGAGCAATATCGGGTCTGATCATGCATAAGTAGACAAGCTGTCCGACAATCTTTCTGTATCTAGTGGGATCAGGAAGGAGCTCACCATCAGTAGGACGAAGCTTCACATGAAGCTCTAAGGGTGTATTGGCTGATCGACTGTCAGAAAGGCATACAACGGAGATAATATTTGATGTGTATTTCTGTTGAGAGATGAGTATCCCCCGAGATTCATGAGAAATCTCTAGACCCAGAAAATAACATAGTCTGCCAAGATCTTTCATATGAAATTGTTGGTGAAGGTATTTCTGGGTGGATGTAATGCCTGCAGAGTCATCCCTAGTAATGATCATATCATCAATATAAAGTAGTAGAAGTACTCTCCCCTGCGGTGATGACCGCATAAACATAGAATGGTCCTGAGAACTCTGACTAAAACCAGCCTTGGTGATGACAAGACGAAACACTCAAACCAGGCTCGAGGGACCTACTTCAAACCATATATAGCTCGACGTAGCCGGCAAACATGACGAAGAGGAGTAGGGAGGCCAGAAGGAGGATCCATATAAACAACCTCAGATAAGGTATCATAAAGAAAAGCATTCTTCACATCCATCTGGTATAACGGCCACTGACGGATGGCTACAACAGCAAGAAGAGTGCGAACAGTAGTCATCTGTGCAACGGAAGCAATTATCTTATCATAATCAATGTCATGCTCCTGAGTAAATCCTCGGGCTACTAGACGAGCCTTGTGCCGCTCAATAGATCCATCAGGTTGATATTTAACCTTGAAGATCCACTTGTAACTAATAGGCTGAACAACCTTTGGCAAAGTTACGACATTCCAAGTGGCAGTCTGATCAAATGCACTAAATTCCTCTGCAATAGCTTTCCTCCACTCGGGATATTGAATTGCATCCTTATATTGTACAGCAGTAAGATATGTATGAAACTGTGGTGAGTAGGAAGCTAGAGTGGCAAAACCAAACTGGTCAGAAGGACCAGTGGTATCAGGTGTATAATGTGCCGGAGGAATACCAGAAGTGGAACTTGTAGACTGATGAACCGATGGTGGACTGACAGGATGTGGGGGTGAGGATGGTGGAGTGGGCACATGTGTCGGTGGGGAAGTGGGTGGGGTGGGTGCTGGCAACTATGGGGATGCAGGTGGTGTTTCAATAGGGAGAACAATAGGTGTAAGGACTGCAAGAGATATGAAATGTAGGAAGATGAAGTCGGGGAGTTAGCAACAACTGGAAAATCGAGAAATTTAGTATCCTCGGGGGGAGTGAGGTAGTAAGGGGAGTCTTCCACAAAGGATACATATTGAGAAATGCGGACACGACCCGTCGATGGATCAAAACAACGACAACCTTTGTGTTTGGGACTGAGACCTAGGTGAACGTACTTAGCAGCACGAGCAGAGAGCTTCGTGCTCTCAGTAGGAGGGAGAAGGACGTAACAGGTGCACCCAAAGGTACAGAGCATACTGTAGTCGGGAGGTGAGTGATAAAGAGCCTCATAAGGCGTCATACCAGCTAGTGCAGATGAGGGAGTAATGTTAATGAGACTAACAGAGGTCAGAACAGCTTCAGTCCAGAAAAAACGAGGAGCGGAAGAGGAGAGTAAAAGAGCACGAGCCGTCTCAAGGATGTGATGATGCTTACATTCAGCTACCCCATTCTACTCATGAGTGTGAGGGCATGATTGCTGAAAAAGGATGCCATGAGACTGAAGGATCAATCTCATAGTGGTGGAAGTGTACTCACGAGCACCATCTGATCGGAAATTCTTAATGCACGCACCAAATTGAATGAGAATCATAGTCGTAAAGAACCGATAAATATTAGGTATCTCAGATCGCTGATGCATAAGAAAAACCCATGTATGTCTAGTGAAGTCATCAATGAAGGCAACATAATAAATAATAGCCTTTCCACAAAGGAACGGAAGAGGGTCTCCATATGTCGGAATGAACAAGTTGAAAAGGATGAGTGGTTTAAGAAGTGCTTTTGTGACTAAAGGGGAGTGTGACATGTTTGGCCAAATGACAACCCTGACAATCAAATAAATGTTTAAAAGTAAGGGAGCCAAGGACACCATTACGAGCTAAAGTCTGGAGTCGAGACGTACTAATATGACCTAAACGTCTGTGCCACAGATCAGCATCAGAGGAAACAATACCAACAAAACTAGAAGGTGAGTGATGTGCACGAAGAAAATCTAGATGATATAGATGACCCTGATGACTAGCACGCCCAAACTCCTCACCAGTGCATAAATCAGTAATAGAACAACCGAAAGAGTGAAAAGTAACGACAAGACCACTATCGCATAACGCATTAATATAAATAAGGTTTATGGATAAATAAAGAGTATAAAGAACATATGGTAATGTGAGAGTGGGAGAGCTAATTGCCCCTGAGTGTGTAACGAGAAGTGGTGATCCATTAGCTGTGTGTAGAGATGGAAAATGAGAGAGAAGTGCAGTGCAGGTGGTGAACAGTGTCTGATTACTAGTGAGAAGATGTGATGCACCAGAATCTAAAATCTAGAATGAATTCATACCGGAAGTGGCAGAGAATGCAGGAGCAGAGGAGCCAGCTTTGATAGACTGACCCATGAGCTGTATTTCCAGCTGAGTGAGGCGCTGCTGAAGATTAGCCCAATTAGCAGGAGACGGCAAGGCTGGAGTGACAGGCATGGCCGAGGGTATAAGGGACGAAGCACTGCGAGGAGGAATAAGACTAGTGTTTCTGTGACTGGGAGGTGGTATGAGACTAGTGCTGCTGTGACTGAGAGCACAATGAGGAGGGAGATACTACTGTTGTCTGGAATGAAGTAGGGGGCAGAGCAGTGCTACCGGTGGTGGAAGTAGAGGAGGGGTAGGGTAAGGAATGATGCTGGGAGAAGGTAGAAGGCCGGAGACAGGCTGAAGGTGGCGCTGCTGCTGTTGGAATCTGGAGAAGGAACGAGAGGCGGTTTCAGCAGGGTAATTCGGTGGAGGCGAAAAATATGTAGAGGAGACTGAGATTCCATCAAGTAATGGTACCTGTAATTATTATTATTATTATTATTATTATTATTTTAGTATTATTTTATTTTTTTTTAATTTTTTTTGATTTTTTTGATTTTTTATTTTGAAAACAGAGAAAGGAGAAAAAAAAACTTAGTGGATTCCGGGTCGGGTATAGGGTATTAGGTTCAGAAGGGTCATGGAGCAATAGATTAGGGTTTGAGGTTGGAGAGGAGAGGGGCGACTAGGGTTTGTGATGGTAGTGGAGAGGGGCAGCTGGGGGAGCACAGGTCGACAGAGGGAGCACAGGGAGACAGGGGGGGTCGCGGTGTGGAGGCGCTGAGGTCGCGACACAGGGAAAGTCGTCGAGGTGCGACTGGTGGGTCCTGACGCTGTTGCGATGCTCCAGTCGCTGCTGTTGGCGCTCAGGAGGAGGTAGGGTGACACTGTGGTTCAACACTGCTACGACAGAAGGTCGCGACAGGGAGGAGGCGGCACAGGGGCGTCGAGGTGAGTAGGGAGGATCGGGAGAGTGCTGTGACTGGGGGTCGCGAGGGCGGCTGGCGACAGGAGGAGAGAGGATCGGGAATTGGAGCTTCGGGACTGGGATTTCAACGATGAAGAGGTCGGAATCTGGCGCATTCACTGTTGCTGCAGTGAAGATGACGATGTTTTTTTTTTATTATTTATTTTATTTTTAATTTTGGAATTTGAGGATTTTTGGATGAAGAAATTTAAGAGAAGAAATTTTATATAATTGCCTCTGATACCATGTTAAGATAAATTAGAGAGATGAAAACAATACTGATTATTGAATTTGGAAATAATTGAGTACAATATCTCCTATATATAGGAGTGAACCAAATACAAACCAATGTGCGACTATAATATCTGACACTAATGATTTGTTTTTTTACTAGTAGTAGTTTAAACTTACATAGTTTTAGTTAGTTTATCTGTTTATCGTTGTTACTGAATATATATTGGGCCAGTATGCTTCTTATTTGTGTTTATTATTTTTTTCATTTTTTGGTTACATAGTTTTAGTTAGTTTATCTGTTGTTATATATATTGGGCCAGTATGCTTCTTATTTGTGTTTATTATTTTTTTATTTTTTGGAAACAAGGTTGTAGCCATATACACACATACACGCATATTTTTCCATAGAGATAGATGTTGCAAACGAGATTCGAACTCCCCACCTCTAGCTCACTAACGAAAACGCTACCATATACCCTAGTGGCATTTACTTATGCTTCTTGATTTGTTGTTATTTGTTAGATAAATTTATTTGTACCAATATGTTAGTCAGATTGGGTTCGGGTCGGGCACAAGCTTGCCCTAAGAGGGGTGTGGGCTCCAAATTAATAATTCTCCCTCTTAAATTTTTGGTAGAAATTTTCTATAAGTGATATTGCATTGTTTTAACTAGATTTTGTTTTAGCCACATCCGGGATATTGTTCATGATAAAAATCTTAAGGGTGCGTTTGTTTTAGTATTCAGAATTTCATTTTCAGAAAACTCTATTCTGAGTTGGCGTTTGTTTTAAGTGTTTTTCCCAAACAATATTCAGAATACTCATACCCCCTATTTTCCAAAACACCTCCTTTACTCTCTTCTCACAGCAACTACAAAGCAAGAGAGATGGTGGCGCACGACGGGGGAGTTATTATATATATATTATTATTATTATTATTATTTATTATTATTATTATATATATTATTATTATTATTATTATTATTATTATTATTATTATTATTATTATTATTATTATTATTATTATATATATTATTATTATTATTATTATATATTATTATTATTATTATTATTATTATTATTATTATTATTATTATTATTATTATTATTATTATTATTATTATTTATTATATATTATTATTATTATTATTATTATATATATTATTATTATTATTATATATATTATTATATATATTATTATTATTATTATTATTATATATATTATTATATATATTATTATTATTATTATTATATATATATTATATATTATTATTAATATTATTATTATTATTATTATTATTATTATTATTATTTTATATATTATTATTATATATATTATTATTATTATTATTATATATATTATTATTATTATTATTATTATTATTATTATTGTAATTATTATTTATATTATTATATATATTATTATTATTATTATTATTTATTATTATTATTATTATATATATTATTATTATTATTTATTATTATTATTATTATATATATTATTATTATTATTATATATATTATTATTATTATTATATATATTATTAATATTATTATATATTATTATTATTATTATTATTATTATTATTATTATTATTATTATTAATATTATTATATATTATTATTATTATTATTATTATTATTATATATATTATTATTATTATTATTAATATTATTATATATATATTATTATTATTATATATTATTATTATTATATATATATATATATATTATTATTATTATTATTATTATTATTATTATTATTATTATTATTATTATATTATTATTATTATTATTATTATTATTATTATTATTATTATTATTATTAGTATTATTAGTATTATTATATATTATTATTATTATTATTATTATTATTATTATTATTATTATTTCAAATTGATATTCAAAATTGTCAGAAATATAACAGAACAACTTTTAAACTCTCTTTTTCAGAAAAACAGCTTTCAGATAATAGTTTTCAGCTAAAAATATAACCGAACAGCTTTTAAACACTCTTTTTCAGAAAAACAACTTTCAGAATACAGTTTTCAGCTAGAAATATAACCGAACAGCTTTTAAACACTCTTTTTCAGAAAAACAGCTTTCAGAATACAGTTTTCAGCTAGAAATATAACCGAACAGCTTTTAAACTCTCTTTTTCAGAAAAACAGCTTTCAGATAACAGTTTTCAGCTAGAAATATAACCGAACAACTTTTGAACTCGTTTTTTCAGAAAAACAGCTTTCAGATAACAGTTTTCAGCAAGAAATATAACCGAACAGCTTTTAAACTCTCTTTTTCAGAAAAACAGCTTTCAGATAACAGTTTTTAGCAAGAAATATAACCGAACAGCTTTTAAACTCGGTTTTTCAGAAAAACAGCTTTCAGATAACAGTTTTCAGCAAGAAATATAACAGAACAGCTTTTGAACTCGTTTTTTCAGAAAAACAGCTTTCAGATAACAGGGATCAGCTAGAAATATAACCAAACAGCTTTTAAACTCGTTTTTTCAGAAAAACAGCTTTCAGATAACAGTTTTCAGCTAGAAATATAACAGAACAGCTTCTAAACTCTCTTTTTCAGATAAACAGCTTTCAGAATACAGTTTTCAGAATACAATATAAACAAACAGCTTTTAAACTCACTTTCAGAATAACTCTATTCAGAAAACTCTATTCAGAAAACTCTATTCAAAATATCAAAACAAACGCACTCTAAGTGATTCCAGTTTATCCATCTTTTTCATTAATAAAACCAAGTGCCATATTGTCATCATTTGGGCAAGAAAATAATTATCAAACTTAGTAAACTTGTATGATATAAGCATGTCTTCTAATCTGAATAACTGTTAAAGAATTTTATTTTCTCAAAAAAATTGAGATTTTTGGATTTCTTGTATGAAGAAGATGAAAAAAAAAATCATTTAAATCTCAGAATAATATTTTTTTTCTCGAAATTGCAATGTTTTCTACCAAATACTACAATCCTCGAGAATTTTAATTTCCAGCCTTGCATTTCAAAAAATAATTTCATCCAATTACCACACTTACTCTAGAGTTGTGATTAGTTAATTTTGTTACCTTGATCAGAAAATTAGGGGAATGATCCGCGCTTCACCTTGAACACTGTGAAGTCATACATTTCCATGCACTTTCAAAACATAGTAAAGATGCATTGATAATACACATATATAGGTTCTATGCAAGGCTGATCAACCCTCCTATTGTTTGTAGACTGTAGAGTAACTAGGGCTGGTAGAATGATAGTATATTTTATCTTTTCTAGGTGCATTCATTCAGTCCACAAACAACTAGTCTTTATGATGTAGAATTTCTAAGAATTTTAAAAGAGTAATTTTACTAACATGGAATGCAGATCAAAGTTGGAGTTTTAAACAATTAATCGGTTTGATGGATTTTCAAGAATTGAATTAAGTTTCACAAACCCAATTAAAAATTTAGTTCTAACAATCAATAATTAAATTCCAAAGTATTTTTAGCAAGTAAAAGATTCAATATTGATTCGTACTTTAATCAAGTAAGTGGAACACTCAATCTCAATTGTTTTTGTGGATGACAGACAAATTAGATAATATAATAGAGATGATAATTGATAAAGTAGTATAACAGAAATATTTAAAAATTGGAAAGAGTATACTGAGGGTTCGAAGAACTCAGCGTATATCTCGGGTTGAACAGCAGTGAAGAGCACAACAATCAAAGAGACAGTAATGGTAGCACAACTTCAAGAGCAATGGTAGCAATCAGCAGTGATGGGGGCAACGAGATCTGGTCGACGTGGCTCGACGGCGGGAGGGTGTCGAGCGGCGAGGGGGGCGGTGCAAATTGACGCACTGCGGCGTCGGGGTGCCACTGGTTGACGGAAGAGGTAGGGTTTTGGCCTGGAACGTTGGGTCGACGGGAGTGGGGACGGGATGGGGAAGCGGATGTGGGGGAGTTGTCGAGGGCACGAAGTAGGGCTAGGGTTTCGGTCGAAGGAAGGGATGGGTTCGGGGATGAAGTCGATGGCGAAGGAGGTGGTTGTGGTGGTTGTAGGATGACGACGTGGGGGCTAGGGTTTTGGTCGGGATCAAAAGTAAGGGGAAGAAGAAGAAGGTGAGAGAGATTAGGGTTTTGGGTTAATTTTATTTGGGGAATTTTTTTATTTGGGGGTAGATTTTAGAGTTTATCACAAATCCTAAAATTATATTAGGATTTATCACCAACCCTAATAAGTTGTTTCTCAATTGTGTTACATTAGAGAGAGGAAGAGCAAAACTCAACACAATAATTTTTTTAATCAAGAATGACATATCTTTCTCATTAATCTCAGGGCCTATAAATAGGCTCAAAACAAATTTGATACAAATATCAAAAGATTCTAAAAATCTTTAAAATATTCTAATGCAAAAAGAAAGATTACATATGGCTATAACTGCCAAAAAACAAATATGGTACTGAAATAAAATACTAAATTAAATAGAATTGATATCCTCATCATTCTCTCCAGGTGGGAGAGAGCTCGACCCAGTCGAGTCAAAACAAGTGATCCTGTCGTGGTGCTCCAAAAGATCTGGATTCAGTTGCGGGAGCTTCTCACGATCACTGCAAGTGTCATCCAACTTCAGTTTGTTCTTCCACCTCACCAAATACTTGTGCATACCACCATCTCTTGTAGAGATTATCTGATCATCTAAAATATTATTCAATTCTTCTATTGGTGGGTGAATAGTATCAGGTAATGGGGTAAATGTGGGAATCTCACCATTAGGCTGCAGGGTAAGCTCATCTATAAGAAAATTTCTATGGTTGAATTTTGAGCCTTCATAGAGTACTAGATCCTCAATATTGAAAATTTTACTTATGCCAAAGCCTTCAGGAAGGTCAATGACATAGGTATTATCATTGATTGTCTGTAGAATCTTAAATGGGCCTGCAGCACGTATGTTCAAGTTCTTAACGGGTCCAACTGGAAACCGTTCCGGATGAATCCGAACCATCACTTCGTCACTAATATCAAAAGTTATAAATTTCCTTCTAGTATCTGCTATTAACTTATAGTTAAAATTATTCTCATTAATTTTCTTGGAAATTTCTCTATGCAAATCATGAATGAGAATGCAAATGTGGATGCAGACTCTGTGACTCTGTGATGTTCTAGCACAGGAATAAAATCTGTGGGTTGCCAAGTGACTTGGGAAAGGATGGGTGACTCAGGTACACTCAATAAGGGGTGACTGAACAGACTGAATACAACTGAGAGACTGGTCATCTCCTTTTTCATCAAAGTCATCACTTACATTAGGTTCATAGGTAAACTCATTGTCGGGCTCATCAGCGATGACTACGGTACCCTCTATTATATTGATCCTACTTGGCCTGTGACAGTTGCTAGCAACATGGTCATATTCCTTACATTTATAGCTGTAACCCCTGTTTTTCACTTTTGGTATTTTTTGAGGGTATTTTTCATATTTGTGAATTATTATTTTCCATTGTATTTTCGGAACAATAAATTTAATTATTTTTATTCTATAATATTTTTCTGGCAGTTTTGACCTCCTTTTGCTGTTTGTGCGCCGTTTGGCCGTTTTTCGACATTTTGAGCTCTTTTCCTCAATTTCTAGATTCCGTTCGTGTATAAATATTATTTTAGGGTCATGGTGGATTTTTAGAAGAGTTTTGACCAATTTAAGATTTTTGGCCCTTAAGGAGATTTTTAGGTGCCATAGGATTCATTGCATTTTGTATCCCCATTTGAAATCTACCCAATATCCATTACCCAATTGTATACCTATTGTTTCATATTGATATCCACTACCCATTAACCCACATTTGACCTATATAAATAACCCCTAATCTCCCAAAACCTTAACCCTAATTATTTTCTCTCTCCCTCTCCAAAAATACAACCCGGCCTCTTCTTTTTTTCTCCTCTCCACAACCGGCCTGCATAACCCCCTTCCCAAACCGAGCCTATCTCTCCCCCCTTGCCTCCATATCCGACCATCTCATCCCTCTCCATCTCCATATAGACAAATCCATCAATACTACAACTCCCCTTTCCTCCTTGTGGCCGACCACCATCCCAAAATAGCACCCCTCCATCTCAAAACAGCCCCCTACCTCCCCTTCGCTGATTTGGAGAAGTGGGTATCACCCGCTTCGAGTTCGTGCTTCAAGAAGACGATCGTAGGCAAGATTCGGTTCGTGGGTTCGCTTGAAATCGCGCGTGGAAGGACTTTTGTTCGTGGGTTTTCATTGCTAGGCTTCGTAGCATAGTGTTCTTCGTCAACAAGGCAAGTAACTTGTACTTAAATTTCTTAGGTTGATACAAGTCGAAAGTTCACACATAGGATAGGTTGAGACTAGAGACGGCCAAAGATCATGTTTTTATTTGTGGATTTCGTCTCTATTGTTCAAAACAGGCCATAGATGACTTAGGACATGGAGTTTGATAGGATTGTGCCTTAGGTTTCACCCAAACGCGATTGTTATCGCGTATGTGACATATTGTGTACCCGATGTATGTTTGAACACCCACATGAGAAATACTAGATTTTGACATATTAGATACCCTCCATTATGACATTTGGACAATGGGTAGACAGTGTTTTGAATTTGGAAGAGTTTGGATGATTTTTGAGGAAGTTATGGCATTTTGAAGTTTAGTTGAGAAATCTGGAAATTTGGATTATACTGGATTGATTTTTGTTTTCACCTGGGTTAGAATCCGAATCTCAACGTGGCTATTTCTGAGTAATTTGTAGAGGACTGAATCTAATTTCTAATCCCACTGGTTTCACCCCGTTTGGAGTTTGTATGAATTAATTATGACTATTTTAGTGACTGTATGCCGGTAGTTCCCAGATTCATTTCGGAGTAGATTTTATCACCAATTTATTTTCAAGATCCAAGTTAGACATAATTTCATGCCACAAGATTTGGTCCAGTGTTTCACCATGATGTTAGGTAATTCCCAGATTTATGTGGTAATTTAAAAGATGAGTTTTGAGTGATGCCTTACATCCTTTTCTATAGATCGCTTTTGCTGTAAACTGCGTGTGGTTGTATGTTGAATGCCGTGTTCACCTTATTTCTAATTACTGTATGAATATTTCATGTGAGATATGAAAGTTGGGTAATTGTGTATACTTTCATCCCGTTTTAGCGGAAGTGGATTTTGATGCGCTGTGTGCAAGATATGCATTATTTTGTACAGCGGTATTGAAGAATTCCAGATCCATCAAAACTGTGTTATGTGTTACTTTCTATTTTTGAAACATATCTATACTTTCTGGAAAAATATAAAAATTTATATTTTGAGAATATACTTATAGGGGATTACCCCAGAATTTTCGTGGGTTTAATTAATGACTTTGTATGCTGTTTTCAGGTGATTTAAGTTATTCCCCTGTTTTCTGGCTGTACATGAAAACTGTGTTGAATTGTGTTTTGAGTCGTGATGTTGTGAAATAGCATATGGATTTCTTATAACCGTTAGAAGCGTGTAGAAGTCTAGTTTCCAGATCCTTCAACGGATCATGATTTGCATGCCTGTAGATCTTTGGATCACTATTTTAGTACAGACTGGTCTTGCTGTCCCGATTACAAACATACACCATTTTGTCCGTATTTGTGAATGAATAGTACCATTACTTGCTGATCTGATTCCCTGAGTTTAAACCTGATTATAACCTGTTAGTCTGACATTATTTAGCACACTCTCAAGCCTGTTGATGACCTTAATAATAAAAGTAATCAAGCCGGGGTTTAATGGGAAAGATCTAGTAGTGGATAGTGCAGAAACGTGTACTCGGAAGGGGGCCCGTGTTTCCCATATTTGGAATTTGGTATATGATTTGGATTATTTGGAATTTGGTATATGATTTGGAATACTGTTTCCTGTACCTGAGTATACTGCCCTGCATGGTCCCCTACGAAATCTAAAGCGAAACTGCATTGACTGTAACAACCATGTGATAAAAAGATGGCACATGAAGTGTTACCTAGATAGTAATAATACAAAATATTAATACATGATTACCTGTTACCTGTATACCTGTTACCTGATTATCCTGATATTCCTGTTACCTGATTTCCTAATACTGGATACATATTTACCTGACTACCTGATTACCTGATAATTATACATGCTACCTGTTTACCTGTTGACTTTACATTCGACATATGTTACCCTTACCTGTTAGTATATCCTGTGGTTAGATAGTGTCCATGTGCTTGTATCCGATTCTATTTGTGACCCGGACTTGCCATTGACGGGTACTGTGTTTTCTTCTTTTCCTTTTTCCTGCATTCGATGATTTCAGATTTTGGAGGACAGGATTCCTGAAGGTATTGGCAAGATGAAGTTCTAGTTGGCTGAAGCTTTGCTATCTATATTTATTTCCTGTTGCTCATTTTGAATATTGTATCTGTTACTTGTATTCTTGTATTTGGGCAATATGACCCAGGAATATTTGTGTATTTTCAGATCATGATTATTTGAGGTTAATACATTTTATTTCAGGTATTCTTGTTGGTATTTGGTTTATATGTGCATGTGGTTGATCTTTTTCTGGCTTCCGACTCTGATTTTACTGGGATCTATTGTAAAGAATTCCGAACAGCTTAAGGATGATTATATTCATTCGCTGGACTTTTGTTACGCACTCGTATTCCATATTTTTGGGAAGCGGGGCGTGACAATAGCACTTAATGAGAGGATCAATCTTAGAATAGTCTCTTTCAGTGTTCTTACCCGTGTTGTCATTTCTAAGTGGATAGGAATTTGAAGTATGTTTGTCTGGGTAAGACTTGTTAGGGTACTGTGGAGAGGAGTGCTCAGTTCTAGAGGGATCAGGAGGATTCATTCTGGAGGAATGATCCATCAAATCGCTAGACTTGTAATGGAAACTTGCTTTAAGGGAATCCATATCGAGGACAAGAGCATAAACTGCCGCTAATGAGTCCACATTTTTATGAATTAGCTCATTCCTCAAATCGGCTCGTAATCCAATTCTGAACCTAGAGAGAGTTTGTTTTTTACTCTCTTTACCTAAAGCATTGTACCGAATAAGGAAGTCATCAAACTTATCAACATATTCTTGTGTGGATTTACTTCCTTGATAAAGTTGGTTCCACGAATCTAGCAATCAGGTGTGGAACGATAACGATACATATCTTTTAGTGAGCTTCTCTTTCATGGCTTTCCAAGTGGCTATGGGTGCCAGGCCTCGATCTCTGCAGGCATGTTCAAGATTGGTCCAGTGTTTTGAGCTTTACCCGTCAATTTCATAATGGCAAATTTAACCTTCAGGGCTTCGCACATGTCAAACCACACAAAGTAGTGGTCCATGGCACGGATCCAATCGAGGTAAGCTTGGGGTTCTATGTGACCTTCAAAATGGAAAATGCCAGCCGTAGCGTTCTTCTTATATTGTTCGTCAGGGTCACGTTCTTGATGTCGATCGTCACGAACATTCCCTTGAGGGATCTGATAATTGGCATGAAGCTCAGGGACAACGGTTTGATTTAATTCCACTTTCTCAAGTTTCTGATTAATATTGGCAAGAGTTACTTGAATGACAGCTAGGGTAGCGGAGATATCAGAGTTGTCCATTTCAGGTTGAGGAAGTCTAGGGTTCCTAATTAGGTGACTTGGAAGGGATAAGAAAGGCTCTTCAGGATCTGTGATGGTGCTGCGAAAGCGCATTCACCAAAAGTGGAAACTAGGGGCCGTGTGTGTCCTAAATTTTTTTAAAAAAAATTAAAAAAAATATGACGTGATCTAAAAAAAACAAAACAAAATAAAATAAAAGACTCTAAATAATCCTAAATGAATACAAAAATAATAACTAAATGATGCAAGAACTAGGGTTTTAAGAATCTTCGCTCTGATACCAAATTGATGTAAAACTAACCCTAAATAGAGAATTTCCAAGAATTTTAAAGGATTAATTTTACCAACATATAACGTTGTAACTCCCTGTTCCAATTGTACGTATTTTATTACGTAAATTTTTATACTTCAATTTTCAGATCAGTTTTATTTTCTCTTTGGACTCTATCTAAAGCCAGAATATTTTTCTGATCAATTCCATAATTTTGTGATTTTTCGATCGGAGTTTAAATACAAACTTTAACCCTGATTAATACTAATCCTAATCCTAATCCTAACCCACTCCTGCTAATCACTTACTCACAGCCAAATCCTGCCTAATTCTACACCTAACTTTCTCATTTTTCTTCTATTCTACTCTGCCTCCACCACCCTACTACTCCTAATTCCCTCTTCCGTCAACCCCCTATTCTGTAATCAGGTTACATTTTTCTACATTAATTCCCCCATCCCTCTTTCTACATATATTTTATATACATACATCCACTCATTTACAGCCAACCTTTTCTCACTTCTTCATTATATTTCCACATACAAATAAGAAACTCCTACTCTTACTACTATTACTACACATATATATTATATTATATATCCCTAATTATACACATGCATGCACAATTAGTTCATGACTCCATATACAACCAGCCAACTCTCTCTCCCTCTTTCCTTGTTTAAATCTATATATATGCATACACACACATGCATAACACATCAACCCCTCATCTCTACGTCTCCTTCTTCCTTTTTCCTCTGCCTTCTTCACACCTGAGAGCCCAAGCCAACACCCGAGCTCCACTTTACCCTCCGCCTTCGAAGACTCCACTTCTACGGCCTAGTGAACCCCGGAAAACAACCCAAACTCACTCCGTCTTCGCACGCCGCGCCACCTCGTTGTTGTTGTCGCTCACCATTGCTACCGTTGCTCGCTCATTACCGTCTTGATACCATTCTTGCCGTCGTTATGCCGCCGTCCGTTGCCGACGTCGCTTCTTCTTTCCATGGTTAACACCACTACCATAATCGTCACCTTATAAGGCAAGTACCTTGTACACTCTTTTTGTTCTCGTACAAGTATTTTCCTTGAACTCGTGGCAAGTAGTCTAGTTATTATTATGTTTTATTGTTAAATTCCGTTCTATTCACTTGTTCCATGCTATATCAACTCAAGAATGAACCGTTAACACATTTCGAATCATGTTATCGAATATCGAATATTCAACCTTACTATCTCTAAATTTCTTAACCTTGCACTAAGAATTCGACCATGTTCCCGATACTGGATTGAAGATTTTCTACGTGGAAATCGTAGTCCATCGAGTCCCAAATCCAGAGCATCTTACGGTTTCTCAATCGGAGGTATAGATTGTGAGATATCGCGATTTTAGTACGGTCATATCGTGAATTTCTGAACCTACACGGGATCACTAACCGGTCTCTTGTACTGAGAATTCGACAATGTTCCCGATACTGGATCGAAAAACTTTCTACATGAAAATCGTATCCCTTCGAGTCTAGATATCCAAAACTTCTTATGGTTTCTCAATTCGATGTATAGATTGTGAGATATTGCAATTTTAGTATTGTGACTCTGAATTTTCAGAATGCGCGCGAAACATCGAAACCAGCGAAGAATGAATTTGTACATATAGCTGCTGTCTCTAGAATGTATCGTGTGAATATGAGTTGGAACTGGAAGAGAGTCTACTTTCTAGAATCTCTGACGGAATATGATTTGCTTTTCTGTAACAATGGGAAAGTGAATTTGAATGCATATATGTAATGTTGTCTAAAAATTCATCTCTACGTTTTTGCATATAAACCCGTTACTTTTCATATTTAATAAACTGAGTATATTATTATTCTTGTAATAATAACTTGCATAGATATAATAGGTTGATAGCATTCATTTTATACCACTTGATAATTCTATAATAACTACTCTTGATCTTACCGTTCGACTAGTCGTACCAACTACATGTTCATAATTACTTATAAAAGAATAACAAGCTGGGGCCATAAGGGTACGGCTTAGTAATGGACAATATAGAAGAGTATACTCGGAAGGGGGCCCGTGTTTTCCGAAATAGTGATTCTTGAGTCTTGATTCTTGATTCTTGATTCTTGATTACACAATTCTCGATTACATGTCTTGATACTATCACTGGAAGAACTGAGTACATAATCCTATAGAATTCACTACTAAAGTCTAAATGTCACATGATTGATATGCACTCGAACTTGTGGTATGGAACACAGGATTGCATGCATTAGATAAGTTAATAAAACAGATAAACTTGAGATTTTCACTAAGCATGATTCTTGATTACATAACTCTTGATTACATGACTCTTGATTCTTGATTACATGACGCTTGATTACATGACTCTCGATCCTTGATTACATGATTATCGATTAACTGAGCCTAGGTTATCAATTGCTTATACCTTGAAGTCTTGAATACACTGGTTACAGTTATTACTTACATGATCATATTGTTCCAGTTCTTTGCTTCCGTTTATATTGTATTTACACTGATACTTCTTGAATCTTCCATGTTATATCTTGTTATATTACCCATTTTACTGTTTGTTGCTACTTGATGCCCGAAGCTTGCTTTAACGGGTACCTTCTAATGGGTACCTTTTCTATTTTTTTTTGACTTAATAATTATACAAGTACTGATGGACCCGCAGAACAGACTTTCTAGACGATCGCACTACAAACCGTATGGGCTATAGCGGCATACTTTTCCCGGCGTTACCACACTGCGCCGCTATAGGTATAGTAGAATTTTATTTTATAAAAAACACATTCTCTGTAACGGCGCGTGGCAACAACGCCGCTATAGCCTCAAATAGTAATGCTGTTATATATATATATATCTATGACCTATCGCGGCGGTTATTTATACGCGCCGTTATAGGGTGGGGTAAATAATGTTCTGAAAAGCTACCCCGCCCCCTTTTTACTTTCCCCAATTTTTACAACCCTAATTAATCCCGCTCTACTCTAATCCCGCTCATCTTCTTCCCGCTCCACTCTAACCCTAATCCCGCTCTCCCCTAATCTTATCCCTCTTATCCCTCTTCCGATCTGCTCTCCCCTAATCCCCTCTAAATCCACGATCCCGCTCATCTTCTTCCCATCACGTTGCTCTCTCCCCTTCCCACTCACCGCCTCACCTCCCTCGCGCGCACACCCTTGCCGCTCCCATAAAACACCATCTTTCTAAATTGCCGCTCTCATCTCCTTTCAGTACTTTGTCTTTCCCATTCACAGTTCAAAATCTCAAAACCCGACAAAATTTCAATCAAGCCCCTCAAAACTCCCAATCCCTCTCCTTTCCGACTCCAAGGGCATATCTGCAAAATCACCACCTTGAAGCTTTTCACCGCCATGAATGGCGACCGAGCTCGGCCATAACGACCCCTTCCCCTCCTCCATCTTCGCTCTCCTCCCCCAAACCTTAGGCCGCCCCACCATCGCCGCCACTGCACCCAACGATCTCGAATCCGTCGACGCTTTTTTCAGATCCATGGTAAGTGGTAACCACGAGTTAGCGCTTTGAATTCCGTGCACAATAAGCTAGGGTTTGTTGGATTTTGGTTACAATCACCATGTAGGTTTTGGAAAGTTGAGATTTTGGATGTGGAATGAGTTGAAATTTGAGCGAGAGAAGTTTTGTTGGAGTTAATCTGTGCTCACGAGTTCTTTTTTAGGGGTTTTAGGTTTAGATATATGTTCTTTTGGTGTGTAGGTTGTAATCTATGAATTTAGCACCTTAAAATAGGCTTTCTAGAGTACCATATTGGTATTGAACCAGTTGATTAAACAATGTGGGATATTATTGTGTGGAAAAGAGACAATAGTATTTGGATTTGTTTAAATTCTGTTGTTAAAATTGTCTATTTTGAGGATTAATTATGTAGTGTATCTGTAGTGTCGTATTTGAAACCAACTAGTCTACCAAATACTAAGTGCTGATACTGTAATTATTTAGGAAATAGTGCATTTTGTTACGGTTGTTTGTTAATTGTATCAGTTAAATTCTGAGTTGTTTTGATGAATGTGGTAATAGTTTGTATGTTTTCCAGAATTAGCATATTTGTGCATGGATTTAGATGGAACTGATGGTTGGTTCTTCACCACCAAATGCTAATCTTAGTATTATTGCACGTGTGGAGCTCCTATGATACCGTTATGCTTCTAGGTGCATGATGGTTTAGTTCTGTAAATTTCCACTTTATTCTTTGTTGTATAGAATTTAAATCCATATAGGCTTTACACTTGCCCGTGTTTTCCCAAACAATGATATTTCTCCTACAGTTTCGTATTTGAGTATCTTAATTCACAATATATGCATGTTTTATTACTTTACGGGTAGGTTTGGAACCTTTCTGTTAATGTAAAATTTGGTTGATCATAGCATATTAGCCAAGTTCTGACTACTGAGTAATACCAATATGGAGATGTTGTCTGTAACCTAAGTGAATATGAATTTAATACATGTCTACTAGTTCCTACTAAAAGCTGTTGAACTCATTTTAAGATCCTTTACCGACTGCTGTACACCAACATGTTTTATTGCCATTAAGTGTTTGTATTCATTTTGGTTTCTTCAGAAAAGATTAACTTAAAAAAACATCATTAGCAGAGAAAGGCTGACATCGGCATAAAAAGTCGAAAGATGTTGAAACTGAAGCACACTACTGGGAGCGCCAGCTTTGCGGTAGTTCGAGATGAGCTGGTAAACTACGCTTCAATTTTTTTTGAAGTATTTTTATTATAGTTATATACAAGTCATGAAATACATTTATAGACCTGTGTATGAATTGTGTAGACTATAGAGTTTATATGACATCATTCGTGCATTTTTCCATTCAGCCGGACATGTTTTCTCAGTATGAGAACAATGACATGATGAAGGTGGATTAGTATAGGAAGCATCAAATGAGGTAAATGAAAATATAAATGACTAGTCAAGATCTTGGTTTTTTTTAAAAGATAATATATACTCTCTTCTCATTTAGCTTGCTTTATTATATCCTAAATTTGGTGTTCCTTATGTCAGATTTTATGAAGTGATGTTACTGTAGATTTTAGAAAACTGTCCTAGTGGGTCTTGCGACATTGTTAGAGCTGTCGGTTTTGACATTACTTGAATCATGACTTATAGCTGCAGTCAATTGTAATGAGTTTAGTTACTCAAACCTGCTGCTTGAGGTCGATATTAGTATACACAAAATACTCTCTCTATTTACAGTCAATATTTTATTCGAGATTTCATCACTTGTGACTCTTTTTCAACCTGTTTAGCTTTTATATGGTGCATTCTGTCAAATAGAAGTAGTATTTGTGAGTTGTTTAAGGTAGATAAGGATCTCTCATTTTTATGAAAGAATAATTCTTTGGCCAACTAAACAAGCTTTCAGATTTTCTTTCACTAAAGAGCTTTTATATACCCTTCTTAAATGCACAAGAGAAATTGAGCTGTTATACTGGTAATCTACATAGTGTCCACTAGCATGACCTATTCAATCTTTACTTCCAAATTGAAATAAGAAAAAGATGAGTGTTTAGCTTTAAAATGTAAACTCTAATTAAGTAATTTATATTTGCATATCACAAAATTAGAACTTCCTATGGAGAAAAAAAATGGTCAAGTGTTTTCTGAACTATAGAACTTGCAGATGCAAACTGCAGACTAAATGAATGTATAAGCAGGTTGGTTTTATATCCAATATGTAAATGTGTTTGAGTTGTATAATCATGCCCCAATCATTTTGATTCTAAATTTTGCTTTGCATCCTTAGCCTTATACACATTGTGCATACACTTCACATTTTAGTAAAGGAGGATATATATATATCCATTGTGCATATATATTTCATATCAGTTCATATCCTGCATATGTTCATTTCAAAAGATTTCCATATACGTATAGGAAGCATCAAATGAGGGAGAGAAGATCGGCGATGTAGATTTTTTTGAAACTACCCACACGGGTAAGGATGGAAAATTTAAGGATGACGTGGCAGCCGATATTGTGGTAAATAAAAAGCTTTCAAATTAATTTCAATTAGGTATTTAATCTTTTTAATAAAATAATTTTGAAAATAAAATTTGTCTTTGTTATCTTTTGCAGAAAGATGCCAGAAAGAAGATTGAGGAAATGTCATCTTCTTCTACCGCCGATCCATTGACGCTACAGTATCAAGTTCTCTCCGAATTGAGGGGACGCGAGCGTCCCGGTCGTGTGCATGGGATGGGGCTAGGACCAACACCCACCAGCGTCTTCGGTTCTCGTACATGTTCTTACACTGGGGCCGGGGCCACACAGGAAGATGTTGATCAGCTGAAGGCAACAGTGACACGTCTGGAGGCAGCAATGGTTCAAATGGCGACGTTAGTCCGGCAACAGTCACAAGGAATTCCAACTCAAGCAACGGTTAGTATTCGACAACTAAATACCCACTTTTAACTCATGCAGTGATCATGATAGTTACAGTTCTTCATGAATATATTCATAATAAGCGGATCAACCACCACAAACCGTGACTCCCTTTCATGGCTCCACTTGATATAAATGAGATATAAAGATTTTAAGTGAAGAAAGATAGCATAAAAAACTGGATAAGTATTGGAGAAAATTACATAATAATTATAGCTTTTCATTAACTGGTCTAATAAATGATATTAGCTACCATCCAAAGCTCTTTTAACATTTTTTGTAAAAATTCTTTGTCACAGATTAGACAAGATGAACTTATTGACAATAAGAAGTCGCAATATTACTCTTTTTGACATAAACTTAAATTACATAGATAATGCTAAACTGGTTGATGCTTTGTTTTCTGGTCTAGTAAGTGAAGTTAAGGACAGAAAAAAGTATGAGATTAGATCTCAGTAAGCCTCAGTTCTAAAGGACACTTATCTAAGTTTGTACTTAAAGAGAGCGAGAGTCGACCACAATAGCTAAGTATACCCAGTAAAACTTAATTGACCTATTATCTGACAGTGGGTATGTGAAGAACAATTTATTGTTTGGTATCTGATGCATTTTCGTGTCCGTATTTGGATTGATTTTAGTTCATTTGGAGTTCAGATACAAATAGAAATAATGGTAAATATTTGAGTAATTGAACATATTCGAATATTAAAAAGTTGTCGTCACAACGATTAAATTATAAATAAATAAATAAATAAAAGAAACAGTAATCCTCATGTTCTGTTGCAAGCCATGTTCTGGATGCTGATATGTTGTATCTTTGCAAGTGAAAAAATATATATGTTATTCAGTATGATTCTGAACCAAATTGTAATTTGTACTGGTTTAATCATGATGATTATATTTGTTTGAAGTCGTGATCTTTCCTGAGTCAGAATGAGGAGGCTAGAAAACTTTTTCTTGCATCTTGATGTCAAATTGAGAAAACCTGAGGTCCATCTTTGTGCTTCTTTTTTTAGTTAGTTTAGTGGTAATTCAGTGGTACTTGATCATGTGGTTGATGATATATCGATGCATAGAAAGGTTAATGGCTAGTTAGAGAGAATATAAAGTGGGTTTCTCCAAATCTGAGTTAATTAGGTGTACATGATGAAATTTTTGCAGTGTGCATGATATGCTGAAGACATGTATCGTTTGATTTTAGAGCTTTAAGTTTCAGCAATTCTATCGCAGCCATGCCTCTAAGCATCAAACGAATTTAAGTTCTCTAAGCTTGAACTGCCACGAAACACATCTACAAAGAGTGTATACTGTAATTTATGCACTAGGTGATATGGAAGGGTTGGAAAAAAGTGTGTATATCATTGCAGATGGAGGGATAGACATGCATAACTCCTGAAATCCACTGAACTACAGGTTTGAGGAGAGGATGAGGATACAGAGAGAAATAACTAGTAAGAGGAGGTAGTTTAGAGAGAGAAAATGAGCTCAAATTGGTACGAAAAACTTGTGGTGACGAGGTCGGACGACCATTAGAATTAGGATTTGTTGTATTTTTTATTTGTTATGAGTTCTAGAACTCAGCTTATTGAGTTTTTTTATTTGTTATGAGTTCTAGCTAAGTATACCCACTAAAACTTAATTGACCTATTATCTTAAATTGAAAACAAATGTTATCCTAAGTTTCAAAATATGATATGATGATACACTTTTACAGGAAAACTAAGTAATCTATCCTTATTGTTGAATTGTCAAAAATGAAAATATCACTTGCTGACTGAGAAGCACTGAAATGTACACGATGCAACATACACAAGGACAACATAAAAAATTACACTTAAAAAGAAAGTGTTGCACAAATTTGTGTCTGATACATGACACGACTAGCAAAAGTAGAAGTGGTCGGCTTTGTTTCATAGCTTCCAGGCCATCATCATACATCTATAAAATTCCTCGATTTAATTGTTTATTTCTTGTTAGAGTTTATCTTTAGAGTAATTCTATTAAGAATTTATCTTTGAAGTAATTCGATTGATAGGACTAAAGGTACATTCTATATGTGCATAAATGTCCATTTTTTTCTTCAGCTAAAAAAACATAAATGTCGGGTTGTGACTATTCAGCTATCAATTTGAACACTTTGGGATGTATACCACTGTCCAGATTCGAGTTCATATGAAAGAATAAATAAAAAAATCTTTATTAGTCAAATTCCTGTTTTTTTTTAAGCTTGGAAGGTGGTGATCCTTCTTCATCCTCTTCTTGTTCTTATGTATTATAAATTACTATTATGATGATTATTAAGTTTGAGTTCCTCTGTCACTATAGATGACTGAGTTTCATACTGTATCTTATTCACTAATTAATTCATATACGATCGAGCAAATGATATTTGTGAATTTTGATTTTGATTTTTTTTTCAACAGGGTCAGCGTATTCCATCGGTTTCCAGTCACGCACATACACCAGGGCAAAATAACGATAGAATTGGAAGCAACAGCGGGCCATACGAAGACTCCCCTGTCGTAGTTTGTCGAATTTGGACTTTTTTAAAAAATGTTTTGTAGAAATTATATCTATGTTTTGTAATAACTAAGTGTTGTACAACATATACATTTGATACTCGTTGTATGAAAATTTGTGTTACAATTGAGTTTTTGTGATTTGTGACTTTTAGTTCTTGATTATGATATTATTGATTTACTTGATTTGCATTTAAATTTAATATGATTACATGTATTTGTAATATGCGATTAATTACTGATTTTTCTAATTGAAATTTTATAATAAAATGTAAATGTAAATATTTAAATAAATAAATAAATAAATAAATAAATAAATAAACCTATAGCGGCGTTTACCACAAAACGCCGCCATAGGTACCACAATTTCTAATCCTCTATCGCGGCGATGGGACAGCGCCGCAGCAAGGTACCAAGGCTGGTTTTCTGATTGCGGTGCAATACCGGCATTTCACATAAGCGCCGCTATAGCCATTTTCCCCAAAAACGAAACGCTTCTATAACGGCGCTAACAAAGCGCCGTTATAGGTGGACACCATATAGCGGCGGCGACCGAACATGCCGCAGTAGCCTATATGGCTGTAACGACGCACTTTCTAGCGGCGCTTTTAGCGGCGCTTTCAGAAGCGCCGTTACGAGCTATAACGGCGCCAAAAAACGCCGTTATAGCCTTATAAAAGCGCCGCTATAGTCAATACGGTTTGTAGTGTCGTTGCTGCTTTCTTACTACTTCATGTCTTTCAGTCACTATCTTATCTAGTTGTTATAACGAACTGCTTATCGTACTATTTTAATTCTGGCACCTTGTATTCCCGGGCAATTTGACCCGATATTGATGTATTATCTGGATGATGGTTATTTTATTTTCCGCTCATGTAATCATTATATTTGCCTGCGTAAATGTGTTATAAATATCTTATTGAGCTTATAATTGTACAACTGATGGATGATGTATATCATTCGCTGTAGCTCAGCTGCGTGCCTGTATTTCCGTATAGTGGGAAGCGTGGCATGACATGTAATGCGGATCAAAGTTGGAATTTTAAACAATTAATCGTTTTGATGGATTTTCAAGAATTGAATTAAGTTTCACAAACCTAATTAAAAATTCAGTTCTAACAATCAATAATTAAATTCCTAAGTATTTTTAACAAGTAAATATTCAATATTGATTCGTACTCTAATCAAGCAAGTGGAACACTCAATCTCAATTATTTTTGTGGACGACAGGCAAATCAGATAGTGTAATAGAGATGATAATTGATAAAGCAGTATAACACAACTCAGCGTAGATCTCGGGTTGAACATCAGTGAAGAGCACAACAATTAAAGAGACAGTAATGGTAGCACAACTTCAATAGCAATGGCAGCAATCAACAGTGATGGGGGCCACGGGATCTGGCCAACGTGGCTCGATGGCGGGAGGGTGTCGAGCAGCGAGGGCGGTGGTGCAAATCGACGGCCTGCGACGTCGGGGTGCCACTGGTCGACGGAAGAGGTGGGGTTTTGGCCTGGGGCATTGTGTCGATGGGAGTGGGGGGGTTGCCGGAGGTGAAGATGGGATGGGGAAGCGGATGTGGGGGAGTTGTCGAGGGCATGAAGTAGGGCTAGGGTTTCGGTCGAAGGAGGGGATGGGTTCGGGGATGAAGTCGATGGCGAAGGAGGTGGTTATGGTGGTTGTAGGATGACGACGTAGGGGCTAGGATTTTGGTCGGGATCAAAAGTAGGGGGAAGAAGAAGAAGGTGAGAGAGATTAGGGTTTTGGGTTAATTTTATTTGGGAATTTTTTTATTTGCGGGTAGATTTTAGAGTTTATCATAAATCCTAAAATTGTATTAGGATTTATCACAAACCCTAATAAGTTAGTTCTCAATTGTATCACACATTAGAGAGGAGATGAGTAAAACTCAACACAATAATTTTTTAAATCAAGAATGACATATATTTCTCATTAATCTCACGACCTATAAATAGGCTCAAAACAAATCCTGATACAAATCTCAAAAGATTCAAAAAATCTCAAAAATATTCTAATGCAAAAAGAAAGATTACATATGGCTATAACTGTCAAAAAACAAATATGGTACTGAAATAAAATACTAAATTAAATAGAATTGATGTCCTCACCACTTTAGACCTTTGAAATTTCATTTCCCTTGTTGGATAAGACACTCTCATCTTTTAGTCCATGGCTCTTTCAGACAAAGTGGAGTGTTTTCATGAAAATTTTCCTACAGCATGATACAATGCAGTTGATTCTTGTTTTATAGTTTTGACTTAGATATTGACAAAGAAAGAGACAGAGAGATAGTTTTAATCAAATATAAGTGATATTGCATTGTTTTAGCTAAATTTTGTTGGATATACATAATCTTCAACAGATTTAGTAGTGATGAGGACAACCAATCTGTTTTATTTTGTTTTGGCAATTATAGCCACATGTAGTAGTTTTACAATTTGTAATCTTTCTTTTATGCATTAGAATATTTTTAAGATTTTAGAATATTTTGAGATTTGTATCAAGATTTGTTTTGAGCCTATATATAGGCCTTGAGATTAATGAGAAGTTATGCTATTCTTGATAAAAAAAAATTATTGTGTGTTGAGTTATTACTCTTCATCCCTCTTCTTTTGTGTGATACAACTGAGAGAATTAGTAAGGTTTGTGATAAATCCTAATAAAATTTTAAGGTTTGTGATAAATTCTAAAACTACCCCCAAATCCCCAAATTCACTTCAATTCCTAGACCCTAAATCCCAAATAAAATTAAATCCAAACCCTAATTACCCTGCTAATCATCTCAGCCATCACCCCCTTCTCCAACTTCTTATTCCTCCTTTCTCCCCCCGAAACCGAACAACCTACACCCAACTCCTTCGTCATCCCCGTCGACCACCTTTCTCCCCTCCACCATCAAATCGATTCACTTCATTCCCGAACCACCTCGACGCCGCCGTCGATGCCCTTCTCCCACGTCGAAACCCTAATCCCCAACTTCCTCTACTCTGAACCCATCCCCGAAACCCCTCATCGCCTCTCCTGCCACCATCCCGAAGCTCGCCCCTGCAAGTCCGTCGACTGCTCCCAACCCCGATTTCCACCACTGCCGTCGACAGGTCCACGCTTGCAACCAGGCCTCCGACCACCACAGCACCTGGCCATCCCGTTGATCACCACCCACACAACAACCGCCCTCATCGCAGTCAGCACCGACAACAACAGCCTTCTGGCTCTAGCGCGATTTGCTTTGAACCCCATTATACTTTTTCCACTTCTCAAGTATTTGTTATACTGCCTTATCATTTCTATTATATTATTTGATCAATCTGTCGAGCATTTCTACTTTCCTATTAGAGTACAAATCAATATTGCATTTTTACTTGCTAAGAACGCTTAGAGATATAATTATTAATTGTTAGACTAAATCGTTAATTGAGGCTGTTAAATTTCATTCAATTCTTGAAAATTCATCTAACCGATTAACTGTTTTAATTTCTAACTTGATCCGCATTACATGTTGGTGAAATTAATCCTTTAAAATTCTTGAAAATTTTCTACTTAGGATTACGTTTTACATCATTTTGGTATCAGAGCACTGGACCAATCTTGAACATGCCCTGTAGAGGCCGAGGCCTGACACCCATTGTCACTTGGGAAGCCATGAAAGAGAAGCTCACTGAGAGATATGTACCATTATCGTTCCACACCCGATTGCTAGATTTGTGAAACCAACTCTATTAAGGAAGCAAATCCACCAAAGAGTGTGTTGATAAGTTTGATGACTTCCTTGTTCGGTGCAACGCCTTAGGTAAAGAGAGCGAAGAACAAACTCTTTCAGAGTTCAGGGCTGGATTACAAGCCGATCTGAGAAACGAGCTAATTCATAAGAATGTGGACTCATTAGCGACAACTTATGCCCTTGTCCTCGGTATGGATTCCCTTAAAGCAAGTTCCCATGACAAGTTCAGCGATTCAATGGATCATTCCTCTAGAATGACCCCTTGTGATTCCTCTAGACCTGAGCACTCCTCTCCCCAGTACCCCAATAAGTCTTACACAAGCAAACCTACTTCAAATCCCTATTCACTTAGAAATGACTATACGGGTAAGAACACTGAAAGAAACTATTCTAAAATTGATCCTCTCACTAAGTGCTATAAATGTAAGAGATACAGCCATGTTGCGGGCAACTGTCCCAACCCAAGTAAGATCAAAATAGTAGAGGGTACCACTGTCATCGCTGATGAGCCCGACAATGAGTTTACTTATGAACCGCATGTAAGTGATGACTTTGATGAAGATGAGGATGACCAGCCTCTTAACTGTATTCGGTCTATCCAGTTACCTCCTTTGAATATACTTGAGTCACCTATTCCTTTCAAGTCACTTGACAGCCTATAGATTTTATCCATGTGTTAGAACATCCTAGAGTCACACAATCGGCATCCACATTTGCATATCACATTCATGACTTGCATAGAGAAAGTTTCCAAGGAAATTAATGAGAATAATTTTAACTACAAGTTAATAGCAGATACTAGAAGGAAATTTAAAACTCTTGAAGTTTTTGACGAAGTGATGGTTCGGATTCGTCCAGAACGATTTTCAGCTGGATCCGTTAAGAAATTGAACACATGTGCTGCAGACCCATTTAAAATTCTACATAAAATCAATGATAATACTTATGTCATTGACCTTCCTGAAGGTTTTGGCATAAGTAGGACTTTCAATATTGAGCATCTAGTTCTTTATGAAGGCTCAAAATTTAATACCAGAAATTTTCTTGTAGATGGGTCTACCCTGCAGCCTAATAGTGAGATTCTCACATTTACCCCTCTACCTGATACTATTTACCCACCGACAGAAGAACTGAATAATATTTTAGATGATGAGATAATCTTTACAACAGATGGTGGTATTGACAGGTATTTGGTGATGTGGAAGAACAAGCCGAAGAAGGATGACACTTGTAGTGATCGTAAGGAGCTCCCGCGCTGGGATCCAGATATTTTGGAGCACTATGACAGGATCACTGGTTCTGACTCGACTGGGTCGAGCCCTCTCCCACCCGGAGAGAATGATGAGGACATCCAATCTGTTTTATTTTGTTTTGATAATTATAGCCATATATAGTAGTAATCTTTCTTTTATGCATTAGAATATTTCTGAGATTTTAGAATATTTTGAGATTTGTATAAGGATTAGTTTTGAGCCTATATATAGGCCTTGAGATTAATGAGAAGTTATGCTATTCTTGATAAAATAATTATTGTGTGTTGAGTTATTGCTCTTCATCCCTCTTCTTTTGTGTGATACAATTGACAGAATTATTAGGGTTTGTGATAAACCCAAATATAATTTTAGGGTTTGTGATAAACTCTAAAACTACCTCCAAATCTCCAAATCCACTTCAATTCCTAAATCCTAAATCTCCAAATAAAATTACATCCAAACCCTAACTACCCTGCTAACCATCTCAGTCGTCACCCCCTTCTCCAACTTCTTCTTCTTCCTCCTTTCTCCTCCCGAAACCGAACAACCCACACCCTACTCCTTCGTCATCCCTGTTGACCACCTCTCTCCCCTCCACCATCAAATCGATTCACTTCAATTCCGAACCACCTCGATGCCTCCGTCGATCCCCTTCTCTCACGTCGAAACCTTAATCCCCAACTTCCGCTACTCCGAACCCATCTCTGAAACCCCTCATCGCCTCTCCTGCCACCATCCCCAAGCCAGTCCCTTGCAAGTCCGTCGACTGCTCCCAACCCCGTTCTCCACCGCTGTCTTCGACAAGTCCACACCTGTAACCCGACCTCTGACCACCACAGCACCTGGCCATCCCGTCGATCAACGCCCGCACAACAACCTCCCTCATCGCAACCAACACCAACCAAAACAGCCTTCTGGCTCTAGCGCTATTTTCTTCGAACCCCGATATACACTTTCCACTTCTTAAATATTTGTTATACTGGCTTATCATCTCTATTATATTATTTGATCTATCTATCATGTACAAATATTGAGAGTGAGCGTTTCTACTTACCTATTAGAGTACAAATCAATATTGCATTTTTACTTGCTAAGAACGCTTAGAGATATAATTATTTATTATTGGACTGAATCGTTAATTGAGCCTGTTAAACTTAATTCAATTCTTGAAAATTCATCCAATTGATTAACTGTTTTAATTTCTAACTTGATCCGCATTACATGTTGATAAAATTAATCTCTTAAAATTCTTAAAATTTCTCTACTTAGAATTACGTTTTACATCAAGTAGTGAAGAAGTAGTGACGAAGATATTGAGCATGAACATGTAAAGGAAAGGAGTGAAGACAAATAAATCATTTTATATGTTTTTTGGACTTTATTGGCAACTAGACGTTTCTTGTTATATTTGTTTAATACTAATTTTTGAATGGTTAATTAGTTAGGTAATCAATATTTGAATAGGTGAAGTTCGAATGGGAGTCTGGAACAAAGAGAATATTTGTTGGATGGAATCTTTGGAAGGAACCTATTCACCAAATTTCATTTGTTTCCTTGTTTTTGAATTGACCCTACAGTTGCTGATAAATAGAGGTTTATACTCTTTATACTTGGTCATATTCAATGATTTTTGTGCTCTGTGTTTTGATTGTGAATTCAATGTATTTTTTTTTCTTTCGTTTCACAAATTAAAGATGAAATATCTATGTTTTTCTATAGGGCCAGCGAGTTCTATCAGTTTTCAAACACACACATACACCATGGCAAAATACCATGGGATGGAAGCAACACCGGGACACATCAGGAGACTCCCCCGCCCTACTATGTTGGATTTGTACTTTTATTTATTTATGTTTTGTTGGAATTATATGCATGTTTTGTAATAACTATATGTTGTACAACTTATGCATTTGTAACTCTTTGTATGACAATTTATATGTGTTAGATATTCTGTATTCTATTGAGTTGTTGTTTATTGTGTGATATGTGAATTTTGGTTATTAATTATGTTGTTATTATTAATTTTAAGATTTAAGCATTTAAATTTGATGTGACTACAGGTATCTGTAATATGCGATTCATTACAGGTTTTTTTAATTTGAAATTTGAAAATAAAATGAAAAAAACCGAAGAGGTCTATCCCGGCATTTTAAAGAAAACGCCGACATAGATATCCATCTAAATTGCCACAAAATTTTTAAAAAAATTATTTTAACCTATAATGGTGTTTCCGAAGCGCCGCTATAGGGTATCTATTTAAATTCCAAAAAGCTAAAAAAAGTTACTTTAACCAATCGCGGCGTTTCTGCCACGCCGCTATATGGTATTTATTTAAATTCCAAAAAACTACAAAATAATATTAGAAAATTTTACTCTAACCTATTCCTGTGTTTCGTGAATGCCGGGAAAGCTCATTATTCTTCAAAAAACCAAAACTAAAATCCATCTATGCCGGCGGTTATATAAATGCCGGGATAGGTTTCTTGCCTATAGTGGCGGCTCCGATAAATGCCGGAATAGCCCATATAGCTGTCCCGACGCTCGCTACAACGGCGCTTTTCCCATAAATCTAAAAACGCCGCAAAAGCCCATGCTATAAGTCATGTAAATGCCCATGCTATAAGCCCATAAGCGCCGCTACATGCTATAAGCCATGTAAAAATGCTGCAAAAGCCCATGCGGTCTATAGTGATATTTTCTCCTTTCCTCCTGCCCTTTTATTTCTTATAATCAAATAAGGTACAGAATTATCCCTAGGGGGTGTATGGCTTGGATACAGTTGCAACCGCTTTGCACGGAACCCACTACAACCAATATACATAGCAAGTGGTTGGTTGAAAGAATGGCAAAAAAGTCTTAAAAGGGTTGCAAAGGCTTTAAAATTGTAACTCTTTCAAACATTTCAACTGAGCCACTTATAGACCTGTGGTTGTAAAATGGCACAGTTGCAACTCAATGATATGGTCTTTTTTCCTTGTCCTTTTCCTTCTTAGAGCTGAACTTTACCTAAATGATGGAACAACAAAAGCAAACAACTGATAGATAAAACTTGCATATTAATATACCTGAGGAGCTATCACAGTCTTCAGATAATTATTCATTTCCCCATTAAAGATTGAAGGAAGCTTTTGTCCAGGAACATCAACCAAACACCGCACCTCTGTGCTGCTTATAGGTTAAAATAGAATGGGCGATGGATCAGCCAAGACAACATGCTCGTCGTTTGGGAAAGGGAGTTGACAGTTCTCAAGGATCAAACCAACAAAGCAAGAAGGTATATCCACCTGCCACAATAAATTCATAATGGAAGGAACCATAGACTTGTACTCGATTGTACTGTACTTTTTCACTTGTGATTGTATGGGAGAAGAGATCACACATATAACAGATCAAAGTTGTTCTCTATACCTTTGGAGAGACGAAAGAACGCCGAAGGTTTGAGAAGCAGCCATCACATACAATTGTAAGAGGTGCATAAGCTTTGACTTCTTTGCCGGAGCCACATTTGTAAGTTACCCCTTGAATTGTCCCATTTTCTTCGATTAAAGAAGTAACAGTTCCTTGCTCTAACTGAACACAACGAAAAATCAAGAATCGACTCAATTTTCCTACCAATGAGATAAAACACACGCGAAATATTTCAAAGAAGGAAAACGATATAAAAAGAGATCATCCGCAGCCAAGATTATCCACATAATAGTAATTAGAGTGTTTGAATACAACTGCAATTTCCCTCAACCCTTCTACAACTTCGAAATTTTTGTTGGATATATAGGTATATTCTCAATATAATAGAATATTATTGTGTATAATGTTTTATGGGGCAACACGTGCTTTGCATGTGTTATCTGTTTAATTGTTGGACCGGGTTGAGTAGGCATAAAGCCTAGTACCCTAAACCCAGTTCATCTCATATAAAAGCTGGTCTAGAGGTAGTGCTCTGCGACATTCCAATACTGATAAGCAGGGTATAATATCTTAACCGGCTATGAGATAAACCCTAACCCTAATTACTCATCCTAATCTCTAACAATCTTAAGATATTACTCAAGGAAAAATACTAAGATTGAGAATGAGAAAGGGTTCGTCGGAATCTCACCCCCATCATTCGCCGTTGCTCGACGCCGCACACCACCTCTGACGAGACTGGCCATCGCTGTCGCCGACCAGAGTCGTCGCCATCACCGAGCACGTCTTCGACCATCGACGACGTAAGCATCCTCGACGCTATCACCAACCAGATCCGGTGTCGTTGTCGTCGGTGGTGTCGTCTCATATCCAGATCGCGATCGCCGGTGCTGTCGCTGTCGTCGCGGATCGAAGGGGCACCCAGATCACCGGTGTCGTCGGTGTGGTCAAAATCCAGATCGAATGGATTCAGTGGCGATCACGACCGGTGGAGGAGCCTCAGCCGCTGTCGCTGGGCGACGCTGCCGCCCATGACGTCGATGGGCGCCACCGACGCCCCTGCCGACGCTGGAGGCGAGCCGCCGAAGGTCACCGAAACCCGATCTATGCTGCCTTATTATCCACTTCATCTCCATTGATCTTTGTGTGAGATAGAAGGAGAAGAAGAAGACAACTCATATCCAAAATTTGATTTTTTCGATTGGTGGATTATAGTGTTCTGTGTTCGGGTTGGAGAGGGGATCCTGGTAGTTGAGTTTGACTCAGATCTGACCAAACAAGAATTCTCATTGGTTGAGAATTTAGAGTTTGGTGTTCAGGTGGTTGGAGCAGATCCAGATTCAGATCCAGTCCAACAGATGCTCCATTGGTTGGAGATTGCTGTTTGGTGTTTGGACTGTTGGAGCGGATCTATTGTGTATTATTTTGTATTCCGTGTTTGGAGAGAATAGTGGATCTACTGCAATATACTTCCAATTCAGATCTAAATTAAAGATAAGTTTCTCACCCAATTTAAACTGTTATTTAATTATTTGTTTGAATTTTGTTGCTGAGTGCTAAAGTTCAAAACCGTATTAAGCATTATTTAATTAAATACAAATCTGAATAACTGTTTTGGCTACGTGCTATGGATCAATATTTATTTTGATAAATTATAGGCTTTGACTATAAAATTGAATCTTCAATTAAATTGTTGTGAATTAGATTGTGCTAATAATTTTTTTAATTGGCTAATCTTTAATGATTTGATGAATATAGGAACTTCAAAGTTACTTACAAACTGTGTGTATTGGAGACGATGGATTTACATCACGGTATGATAAGTCTGCACTACGCAGGCTTCTCCATCGAATTTGGAAAATACTTCTAACTTGAAGTGTCGGTATGATCTACTCTAATTTTCTTAGTATTTTTCATGTGATGAATGTGTTAATATTTTGTGCGTTTGATCATAAAATTGAGAATTTTAGATCATAGTTATTCTCGCTTTGAAAACTAGCATGTTTAGGGTTGTTAAATGCTTTATCATACTATGTGTATAGATATTTTGACAAATCCATTATTTGCAATTTGTGTGAGATTATATATTTGCTTCTCAAATAAAATAATTTTTTGATGTATAAGATGTATAACAAATGTCTGTAACTTAGGAGAGAGTATCTCTTAATGTAGGATATGACTCCATTAGATACGTCTTGTTCTTTTTCGTTCCTTGTACTATGTGTGCAAAGTTAAATTATAACATGTTAGCTATTATCTCGTTTAGTGTTTCGAAGATGATGAAGAACGAATAAAGAAAATTTTGCTTACTGTGTTTGAGCAAGTGGACATTGTTAGAACCATTAGAGATAGCAAACAAGTTTGTAAAATGTGATAGAGTAATTTTGTATTAACTCTTGTGCATATATTGTCAATCACATGTATAAGTTGAGTTTAACAAATGAGACAATTAATAATAATAGTTCTAATTGTGTATAGTTCCTGAACATAGCATAATTGGCTAGGATTTGAGAATTGTATATTAAATTGTTTGTTCATGTTAGAACTCGTAACTCTGCTAAATGACACTCCATTAAACATGACAAATATATAAGTTGTGCTCAGATTATGATCACTAGAAAATCATTTAGTATGGTATCTAGGAGCACACAACTTCTTGAGTCAATACATTCTGATATTTAGGATCTCAGTAGCTTTGTGACTATATGAGACGATAATTGGTCAGAAGTATTTAATTACAAATGTAGATGATTTTTGAATGTTTGTCATACATATATGGAGGATGTAGCACTCACTATTTTGATGAATTAAAATCTAGTTAAATGCTAAAAGTCAAGGTTCAGAGTTGATGGAGGTGGTGAATATGTATAATAATTTTAGAAAAATTTGCATTTGGCATAATCTCTAGTGCACTATATTTACCATTGTCAAACAGTATTGATAAAGTTAGAATCAAACACTCAGTGAAATGTTGAATTCTATGTTATTGACTGTTAGTTTGACTTTGAGTAATTATGAGTGATGTTATATTATCAATCATATTTCTAATTTGTTACCACACTCTAAGTTACTTACACTTTGTAAATTAACGGTATAAAAACACAAATAATTTTGTTAAAGTGAAAAATGTGGTATGATACATTTGTTAAAGTACATGATCCCAGAAGGCCTAAAGTAGGACCTATAATAAATATTTGTGTATATTTAGAAAGTGCAGAATGTGGTTCTATGGACAGTTTTGGATCTATCCAATTTGGGTTAGTAGAATCTGGACTTGCAAAAAAAAAATTTTGACGATGTGTTCATCAAAGACAAATCTATGAAATTATTAGTTCTACTGTCACGGTCAATAATTCACAATTTGAATCAAGAACCAGTCTTACTGACTTAAACTTGAGTGACAAATGAGCTAAGAAGAGTCTTTAGTAGACAATTGGATGATTTTGTGTCATACAATAATACTTTAATTTAGTTGATCTGCCGAAAGGGGCTAAAACTATAGTAAGTAGGATTTTGTAGAAGAAACTTAATTTTGATTGCTCAGTAGCAACTTTAATGCTTTTTAGTAGCTAACAAATTGACTGAGAAAAATGGGGTAGATTTATTTGATGTCTACTCACATGTTTGTCATATCGCTACAATAAGTATTCTTCTTACCCTTACATCTATTGAAAATTTTGTCATTCATAAAAAATATTTAAAAGTTTTGTACTTGATATTTTGTACTGAATAGTTTTCTACTGGAAAGTCTTGAACTAATATGTTTAATGAACAAAATTTACAATTTAGTAAAATTATCGTATGCTTTAAAACATGTAATATAGCTATCGTATAAATAATTAGACAAATTTCTCAAAGAGCCTAGTATATGAATTAAGTAATTCAGATCAGTGCCTTTAACTTTGTGGTGTGTCAAATATAATGGCTATTATTTACTTGGTTTTATTGATATACTTGTTGATTGGAAGTGACATCTCTATTATAAATGGAGTTAAATTGTGCTATCCAAATAAATTTAGAATGAAACACCTATGTGTTGTGGTCACCATATCATGAAAAATCCTTAGTCAAACTCGATAAATCAATATGTTTCAAAGATGGGGATATAGTGATTGAAAGTGTGTTTTGAAACACCTTATGATTATGATAAAAGGTTGACACCTAATGATGGTGCAACTATGAGACAAGTAGATCATTCTAAAGGAATTAACAGTCTCATGTATACAAAGATCTGCACTAGAATAGACATAGCCTTTAAGGTAGGTATGATCTGCAGATTCACTAATAATCCCTTACACATTTGACTGCCCTTAAGAGGCTAATGAGATACCTGAGTGGTACTCAAGAGTTTGCTTTGTGCTACTCAAAGTTTAGTGAAAGTCGACAACTAGTAGATATGTGTTCACACTAGGAGGAGCAGAAAAATTATGGAGATTAATAGGCAAACAAGCCTTGCGTTCTTATTCAAGAAATCAGACCTCTATGTGTTATCCTCTACAGGGGAAGAGGCTGAGTGGATTGAATGACTTATTGCTAATCATCCATTTGAGAAGTTTAATGTAAATTCTCTAATTCTGTTATGCGACTATCAAGCTATAATGCACTGTAGCTCATAACTCACTCTATAATAGTAAGAAGAGTATATTAAGGCAGAAAGAAGCCTAGTTGAACTTTCTCATAGATAAAGTGCAATTGTGACAAGTATGGCCAATGCTCTTGCTAAGAGACTTGAAAGTGATCTAATTATCAAAACTGTAGGGGAAATGGAGTTAAAAGCTATTAAGTCAAAAGCTTTAACATCCAAGTTGTTTTGAGATTTAGAATCCAATTGGAGCCATAGAGAAGTTCAAACTGAAGCATCAATTTTTGGCAGTTGGCATGCTTTAGATAATTTGAAAAGTTCTATGTAAATTCTGTTAATATATAATTTCATTCCAATTTTGATGATGGTATATATTTTCATAATTTACTTAGAATCATCTCATTATTCCAAAAGAAAGCATGAAAATTTGTCGATGTGTTTCCGATGTTTAGAATTGTTATTATATCATTCCAATTTTGATGATATAACTCTTTTATGGATTCATGTTTCATTCCAATTTTGATGATTCAGAATTAACCATAATTGATTTGACTGTTCTATCATTCCAATATGAAACATAGTATAGTTCTTATGTAGAAACTATAATAGTTCTTGTTCTTTATTTTGTTAAAGAAACTTGATTGTGATGCTTGCGTTACATCTTGCTAAGCTATCGTTGAATTGTACTAAGTTCTTTAGTGGAACTAGATACTTTCTGAAATTCACTAGAATCCTTAGAGATGTGTCTCTTGATATTCTTGTTTTCAATAAGCTAGCAAAGATTGAGGAGTTGACTCTGTCAATATAGATTTCAGAATAATGATTTGCTCAAAATGGAGGAGTAAACATAAAGCAGTTTGCAAGGATATAGTTTTGGTTTATTTCTCTCATGAATAAATCTGTCACTTGCTTGGCAAAACTTCTGTTGAGTTTAAGACTCTTGTGTTCATGAGCTTAAAACTCATACTTGATTCTTGAAGTTTATTTGCTTTGGTTGATTTTGAAACTATGACTGGTTTCTCTAGTTGGTTTAGTCATTGTGAACTATTCTGTTTTGATATGGTCTTTGTACTATTTGATTATTTTGGTTTAGTCTCATTTGAACTATTCGAGTGATAATTGATTTAGTCTGTGAACTATATATTTTTGTGAGCCAATGATTTAACGGGGCATTGCCTAATATATTGAGAATATAGGAGGAGATTGTTGGATATATAGGTATATTCTCAATATAATAGAATATTATTGTGAATAATGTTCTATGGGAAAACACGTGCTTTGGACGTGTTATCTGTTTAATTGTTTGACCAGGTTGAGTGGGCATAAAGCCCAGTACCCTAAACCCAGTTCATCTCATATAAAAGCTAGTCTAGAGATAGTGCTCTGTGACATTCCAATACTGATAAGCAGGGTGTAATATCTTAAGCGGCTATGAGATAAACCCTAACCCTAATTACTCATCTTAATCTCTAATAGTTTTAGCATAGTGTAAGGGACTTTCGCATAGTATCAGAGCAACCCAAGTTTGAATTCTACCAGTTACGCAATTTAAATGCGGATTTAAAATACAAAATAAAAAATACCTCTACGTATAGTCCAGGTCTCAACCTACAGTGTTGGGCATTAATCTCATTTCTAATGAGGATATTGGTTTTGTTTTGTTTTATTTTGAAATTTAACCATATGTAGTAGTTTTACAATTTGCACCATTTATTTTTGCATTAGAATACTTTTGAAGATTGTATTGAGATTTTGTTTTGAGCCTATATATAGGCCTTGAGAATAATGGGAAGTTATGCTATTATTGATTAAAAAAATTATTGTGTTGAGTTATTACTCTGCATTATTTTTCTTCTGTGTGTGATACCATAAGAAATTATTGGAGTTTGTAAGAACTCCTAAGAAATTTTTAGGGTTTATGAGAAGCTCTAAACTATACTTTTCTCTTTCTTCTTCTTCCCGAAACCCCACAACCCATCCATGCTCTCTCCCTCTCCCTCTCCCTCTCCCTCTCTCTTCAGCTGCCTTCCCTACCTCTCTCATCTTCTTCTCTTTTCCTCCTAATTTTTGTGGAACCCAAAACCCAACAACCCTCCCTCTTCCTCCTGCCTCCACCACCCGATCCGACCCTCTTGCAATCCACCCAACTGCCTCCCTCATCACCGACCAGCACCACCACCCATCCTTGCCGCCATCGCATCCCGACGCCACCGAGCAGCTCCTCTCTCCTGCCCCCAACACCGCCACCTCCCCCGTAGCCTCCATCGATGCCCTGTCGTACCCGAGCGCCAACCCCGTCAGCCGCTGCCTCGATCCCGACTGCCCATCAACTCCAATCCAAGCCTTCAGCAATCTTCTCACCATTGCGATACTTACTTCGAACCCTGGTAACTTCTTTCCACTTCTCAAATATTTTTGTTATTGCTTTATCATCTCTAGATTATTATCTGAATTATATGTTGCTTACAAATATTGAGTGTGTGCTTCTACATGCTAATTAGAGTACGAATCTTTATTGCATATCTTGCATGCTAAGAACAATTAAGTATAATCGTTGATTGTTAGGCGTGAATCTTGAATTGGGTTTGTTAAACTTATTTCAATTCTTGAAAATCTATCAAACCAATTAGTAGTTTTAATTTTTGACTTAATCGGCATTACATGTTGGTAAACTTAATCTTTTAATATTCTTGAAAAATTCTATACCTAGGGTTAAGTTTATATCAGTTTCTTTGACCCATAAAAAATGGGCTCTGTTTCATCTTCATTTAACATAACTACAACTACTTGAGAAAAAGAAATTGCAACTACTTTGCACTCAACCTTTTGCTTTCATCCCCTTTCTCATCTCGTCCTCTTTCTTCTTCTTTCCTTTCTTATTAGTTTGAGCAAGTTGGTGGGATGAAATTTGCACTTAATGTATTATGCAACACTATTGTCAGGTCCAAAAGCCATCACTTTATTAAGTGAATGTTTGATTGCTTCTCTTTTTTAAATGATGAAGAACGATGCAGTCGAAGCTACATATAGTATGGAGTCTAAAGCACAGATATTTAGTTACATCAGTTCCCAAGACCGGTAATGTGTAAAACCATTAAATATTTCAACTTTCCTAAGAACTAAAGCAGTTGACAGTTAAAGATAAATTTAGCTCTGCGTAATATGAAGATGAACTGGGTACATATGTGATCCCATTATATTATCTTCCACATTGGTCCAAGCAGAAACTTCCAGTCTCCAAAACTACGGTGGGAGTTGTAAACTGACTATTGTAACACTCAAAGTGGTTGTCACTCCTTCATTATATACAGAAGCTCCCTTGTGAAACTGGAGCATATAATTGGGAGAAAAAACTACATATATATCATGATAAGTTTAAGAAGGAAAATGACTAAGAAAAAAGGACCAGCTTAATAAATAAATAAAAATACATATACATCAAGGTCCAATTTGAGTAAGATATTTAATTGGATGTAATGCTGAATGTTATAGGTTTAGAATTTGTTAAAATTCTATAGTATTTAAATACGAAGCACAAATGAAAAGAGAAAGAGCTTACTTGGGCAAAGTTGCAGCTTTCTCTCGCTTTCTTTGTATAAAACGCCCATTGTGAAAGCTCCTACCAGCTACATCTGAATTGTAATTTTCCAAGGGAAACACTTTGGTACCTTTTCCATGAAGAGAGCATTCCAAGAACGCGTTGAGCATCAATTTTATCCACACAATCTGGAGAAAATAAAAATAACTCAAACTTTTAAGGAAAATCATGAAATTCCCAAATTTATATCACAACGAAGGGTTTGATATAATCAGAACAAACAAGAATACAAGTAATGAAACACTAGAACTCACCCTGAAGGCCCAACTCAATTAATTTTAGATACCCTCCAGGCTGTAACAATTCACCAACAATTCTGTCTGGTTCCCTCAAATCTCTCTCAAGGACTTGCACTCGGCGTCCATCCTACAATCAGTTAATCCAATTTTAACTGTTTTTTATAATAGTTGGCATAAACATATCTCTTGACTGGACAATGATCTAACTTATGAAGTAAAAATGGTATATGGTGTTAAACTCTCCAGTATAATGATATAATAGAGTAGAGGGTAACATTGAAATAAAATCTAAGAACAACGCACTTGCAATAAAATTATAAATAGAATGTCTATCAACGCTGCCCTTCTCTATCCCGCGCCCTCCCCTGCTCCCGCTGTCCACCTACTCTCACCGCCGCCTCTACCCTAGTCTCCTGCTCCTGTCTCCAACCCTAACCCTGTTCCTCCCTCTCCTCTCCACACATAAACTCTAATCTACAACCCGAACCAGGCACCCAAAACCTGTCACCCCAGTCTCCCCTCTCTTCCTTTTTTTAAAAAAAAGTCGAAAAAGTCAAAAAAAAAAAAAAACCAAAATGCCTCGTGATGCGCGCTATTCTGTAGTGCGTGCCAGTATTGATGCCCTTATCATTCATCACCCATCATTTTCACCTATTTTCTCCTTCAGATCTAATCTAGATCTGCTCCTATAACGACCTCCAATACTTCAACGTCGATCTCTCCTCCTCCTCCAATGGCGACTCCCTCTTCTCAAATGACGACTGATCCTCCTTCTCTATTGAAAGCTGAACGCATGACCACCGAGAATGTAACCCCTGTTCCAGTTGAACGTATTTTATTCCGTAAAACATTTTATTTTTTTATTTTTTTCTTCTCTTTGAGCTCTTTATCGGGCATTATTTTATTCTTATTAGAACTCAAATATTTTTCCGACCCATTCTAAAATTTTGTGAATTTTTCCTTTGGAGTTTAAATTTAAATCCTGATTAATCCTAATCCTAATCCTAATCCAAATTCTAATACTAATCTAATTCTCTAATCCAACAGCCAACCCCTCAACCGCCAACTCTTTTTACGGTGTTAAATACCTCCCCCTATACTCCTACTCTATATATTTATATATATATTCTACTTCCTATCTCCATATATATATATATATATATATATATATATATATATATATATATAGACATAAACACACATGCAGCCCCATCATCACCCTATATATATTTTATATACATGCATACACACTTACATCCACTGCCTCTCTCTCCCTTATTTATACACACACATGCAGCCCTACTACTACCACTACATAAATATCTATATACTCATTTTCCAACTCAACTCACACCACCTCATTCTCTTCTTCTTCGTTCTCCACCCCGACCCAAGCTCCACTGCCTCTTCTTCATCCCTCACCTGAAGCTCCTCATTTCCGCCACCGAAGCCCTCCACCATCTTCTTCTTTCCCGAGCTCTCCATTTTCGCACTCCTCTTGCTGTTGTTGCTCGCCGAATGTGTCGTCTCACTCACCGTTGCTGTTGTTGCTGTCGAGATCGCCGTTGTATTGCCGTACTTGAATCACGCTGCTATAGCCATTATCGTGGTGCTGCTTTTCGCAATGTTGTTCTTCCCATATTCATATCAGTCACGTGGAAGGCAAGCATCTCTTGTATACTCTTTTGTTCTCGTACAAGAATTTTCTTGGACTTGTGGCAAATAGTCTTGTTATCATCATGTTTTATTGTCAAATTCTGTTCTAGCCACTTATTCCATGCTATTGATTCAAATATTAAATCGTTAACACACTTCGTATCATATTATCAAATATCGTACATGTTGCCATGACTAATACCCAAAATTACACAGAGATTTGACCCAGTTTTCGTTCACCAAAGTTAATATTTTATATATGCATCTTGTATCTCATCGAATCTGGAATTCAGAACATCTTGCGGTTTTATAATCTGATTAATAAATTGTGAGATATCACGATTTTAGTACTGACGTATTGTAATTTCCAGAACAACACTATACACGAACCCGTAAAGAACAGAGAGATTGACATAGTTCCCTATACTGAATCCAATAACTTTATACATAAAAATCATAGTCTATCGAGTCTAGAATCCAGAACATCTTACGGTTTCTCAATCTGATTTATAGATTGTGAGATATCACGATTTTAGTATTGTAATATTGAAATTTCCAGAACACCAAAACTGTGCACGAAACCTACTGTTCTGTCTCTTGTACTAATAATTAGAGCATGTTGCCGGTACTGGAATTAATAACTCTGTACATATGAATTGTAGCACTTTGAATATAGAGTATTGAACATCTTATGATTTCTCAGTCTGATTAGTAGATTGTATGTTATAGCTGTTTTAGTACTATGACTCCTGGATTTCCAGAATATAGTCTGTGCACAAAATATCGAAACTAGTAAAAAATGAATTTATACACATAGCTAATGTTCCTAGAATGTATCATGTAAATATGCGTTGAAATTGGAAGGGAGTCTACTTCTAAAATCTTTAACGGAATCGAATTTGGTATTCTGTGGCAACGGGAAAGTAAATTTGAACGCAGATAGGTGCTGCTGTCTAGAAATTCATCTCTACGTTTTTGCATATAAACCTGTTATTTTCCATATTTAATGAACTGAACTATGAATATCGTTCATAATTTATGCCGATATAATAGGTTGATAGATTTTCTTTATATCATGCATTTGCATCTACCACTTGATACCTTCTTGATTACCGTCATGACTCTATATCATGTATTGCATCATCTCTTGATACCTTCCCGATAACTGTCTTGATAATACTATCCCTTTTACCGATTATACCGACTGCATGTTCATGATTAATTATTGTAAGAGAATAACAAACCGGGGTTATAAAGGTACGGCTTAGTAGTGGATAATATGTAACACCCTGGATTTTCAAATCTTATTTATATTTGGAGTTGTTTGATTTTACGTATTGTGCATGTAAAAATTTATACATGCATTTCTCTAAAAATATTTCATCCTCATTTATTCTCTCTTTTTAGAAAGCCTAATTTAATCCTAAGCTTAATTTGTCTCTTTGTAGCCCATATTAGTTAATTAATTAACTGAATTAGTAGAGCTCATAGTCTCTTGGCCCATTAGTAAGCCCATGTAATTTAATTATTCTTTATTTTAGTCTAACTTGTAGTGCAGACTCAAATAATGGATAATTAATGTACAACTTGTAAGCCGGGGACACTAGGGTAACACGTGCATGCACTAGAGTGTGCAAAACACACCCTTGGTGGAGGCCGGATTATGCATGAGTGAAGAAGGGAAATGGGAGTAGTGGTGAGGTGGTTATCTCATTCATGGGTGGTTATGGCAACTTCCAAACTAATCCTAGCGCTTAATCACCTAACTATTTGATCTAATCCTAGCCATTCAATCCACCTAAAATTATGTATAAATATCCCCCTACATTAGTATATTCACACCTAATCTATATCAAAAGAAAAAGATAAAGAAATACAATTAGAGAGCAAAAGATTGAGAGTTTAGTGAGATCAAAAGATTGAGAGTTGTGTTGTGTGTTCTTCATTGGTAGCCGGTTTTCTTCAAGGAAGCAAGGAGGCTTGGGTTTGCTTCAAGATGAGGAGGAGACGACTTGTGGCTCAAACTAGGAGGAGAAGGCCTCTTTTGATCAGTCTAGGAGTTTTAGGAGTTCATTTCGTTTTCTTTCCAATAAGGTGGGCAATTTTCTCTAACTTCTAAGTAGTATCATGCTAGGTTGTGTGCTAATTATGCTAGAATAAATAGATGAAAATATGGCTTTCTGATAGTACCATGATTAAGGTGAAAATGGAACATATGTGAAATTGCATAAAATGAATAAGTGAACTTGATTGAATGATATGTTTGTTGTTGTGATATTTGAATATTAATCTAGCATGCTAAAATTAGAATAAATGTCCTCCATGTTGAAATATTTGTGTTTGTGGAAAAAATGCAAATTTGAGAAATGTGTTTGTGGAAAGTGCTAATTGTAAGAATCCTTACATTATTAAAATAAGATTGATTAGTGAATTATGCTTATTCATGGTTAGTATGATTGATACTAGATAATCCTAAAGTTGTATGTGTAACCCCTATTTTTCACTTTTGGTATTTTTGAGGATATTTTTCATTTTTGTGAATTATTATTTTTCTATTGTATTTTTCGGAACAATAAATTTAATTATTTTTATTCTATAATATTTTTCTGGCAGTTTTGACTTCCTTTTTGCTGTTGTGCGCCGTTTGGCCGTTTCTCGACATTTTGAGCTCTTTTTCTCAATTTCTTGATCTTATTCATGTATAAATGTTATTTTAGGGTCATGGTGGATTTTTAGGAGAGTTTTGACCAATTTGAGATTTTTGGCCTTAAGGAGATTTTTAGGAGCTATAGGATTCATTGTGTTTTGTATCCCCATTTGAAACCTACCCAATACCCATTACCCAATTGTATCCCCATTGTTTCCTATTGATATCCACTACCCATTAACCTGCATTTGATCCCATATATATACCCCTAATGCTAATTAATCCCTAACCCTAATCCATTTCTTCCCTCTCCTATTGTGTGCCGGCTACCTCTTCCTCAAACCAATCCCGGCCTGCCTTCCAAAACCCTAGGCCGACCTCCCCTTGCCTTCTTCTTGCATAGCCGACCACCCATATCTCCCCTCTCCGCTATTTTATACAACTCCACTTCAAAAACTCGTCTCTCTCCTCTCCTTCTTGTGTTCGGCCAGCACCCAAGGAGCACCCAACCATCCCAAAACAGCACCTCATCATCCCCCCTCACTGTGTTGAGTTGTGGGCATCTCCCACTTCGGTTCGTGTGTCAAAGGGATCAATCGTTGGAGCATCTTGTTCGTGGGTTTCGCTCGAAATCGCGCTAGAAGGTGTCTTGCTCGTGGATTCTCTTTGAAAGGCTTGGATTTGTCGCGTTCGTCATCACATAAAGGCAAGTAACTTGTACTTAAATTTCTTAGGTTGATACAAGTAGAAAGTTCACACATAGGATAGTTTGAGACTAGAGACGGACCAAGATCACGCCTTTATTTGTGGATTTCGTCTCTAAGGTTTCAAAGCAGGCCATGGACGAATTAGGACATGAATTTGATAGGTTTATACCTTAGGATTCACCCGACCGCGATTGTTATCGCGTATGTGACATATTGTATACCCGATGTTTGTTTGAACACCCATATGAGAAATATTGGATTTTGACATGTTAGAAACCCTTAGATATGACATTTAGGTAGTGGGTAGACAGTGTTTTGAATTTGGAAGAGTTTTGATGATTTTTGAGGAAGTTATGATGTTTTGAAACTTAATTGAGAAATCTGGAAATTTGGATTGAACTGGATTGATTGTAGTTTTTACATAGATTAAAGTCCGAATCTCAACATGACTATTTCTGAGAAATTTGTAGAGAATTGAATCTAATTTCTAATCCCACTGATTTCACCCTGTTTGGAGTTCGTATGGAGTAGTTATGGTCATTTTAGTAACTGTGTGTTAGTAGTTTCCAGTTTCAGTTCGGGGTAAATTTTGTGGACAATTTATTTTCAAGATCTAAGTTAGACCTAATTTCATGCCACAAGATTTTGTCCAGTGTTTCAATATGATGTTAGGTAGTTCCCTGATTTTTGTGATAATTAAAAGGATGAGTTTTGAGTGGTGTCCTATATTCTTTTCTATAGATCGCTTTTGCTGTAAACTGCGTGTGATTGTATGTTGAATGCCGTGTTTACCGTATTTCTAATTACTGTATGAGTATTTGATGTGAGATATGAAAGTTAGGAAATTGTATCTACTTTCACCCTGTTTTGGCGGAAGTGAATTTTGATGCGCTGTTTGCAAGATGTGTTCCATTTTGTACAGCGGTGTTGAAGAATTCCAGATCCATCAAAACTGTGTGATGTGCTATTTTCTATTTTTGAAAACATATCTATACTTTCTGGAAAAATATGAAAATCTATATTTTGAGATTATACATATAGGGGATTACCCCAGAATTTTCGTGGATTTAATTAATGACTTTGTATGCTGTTTTCATGTGGTTTAAGTTATTCCCCTGTTTTCTGACTGTACATGCAAACTGTGTTGAATTGTGTTTTGAGTCGAGATGTTGTGAAATAGCATATGGATTTATTATAACCGTTAGAAGCGTGTGGAAGTCTAGTTTCCAGATCCTTCGATGGATCATTATTTGCATGCCTGTAGATCTGTGGATCACTGTTTATGTACAGACTGGTCTTGCTGACCTGATTATAGACATATACCATTTTGCTCGTATTTGTGAAAGTTTTGCATCTATACTTACTGATCTGATGCCTTAAACCTAAACCTAATCATATGATGTTAGTTTGACACCCTTTAGATCACATTCATGTCTGTTTAATAACCATAACAAAAGTAATCAAGCCGGGGTATGGGAAAGATCTAGTAGTGGGAAAGCATAGAAATGTGTACTTAGAAGGGAGCCCGTGTTTCCCATATAATTATCTGTCTGTTACTGACCCTGTCTACATTGCTTCTTATGTAAGAAGGTGTAGAGTAGAAGAGAACCACCAGGATCTATCTGTCTGTTCTGATATCTGTCTGACCCTAAGTACACTGCCCTATAATATCCCCTACGAAATCTAAAGCGAAACTGTTTTGTTGTAGCAACCATGTGATATAATTTGGGGCACATGTCGTGCTACCTAGATAGTAATCACACAAGACTTACATTAATCTGAAATCTGAGATCTGATTATATTTCTGAAGTCTGAATCTGAATCTGATATATGGAAATCTGAATCTGAATCTGAATATCTATTATCTGAAACCTGTTATCTGATTTACCTGACATATCTGAATATTTGTTTACCTGACATTTCTGTTATAGGACACTTGACACTTAATATCTGAGACATCTGCTAGGATACTATGTTAGTTGAGTTTACCATACCATATTAGGTCTGTTTTATGATGATTAGTTAGATCTGTTTAATTTTTCCCAAGTGCTTGTATCCTATTCTATTTGTGACCCGGACTTGCCATTGACGGGTACTGTGTTTTCTCCTTTTTCTTTTTCCTGCATTCGATGATTGCAGATTACGGTGGACAGATTCAAGAAGGTTCTGGTAGTTCGCAGTACTAGATGCTGTTTATTATTATTTCTGTTTTCTGTTAGAACATTATTCTGTATTTCTGAGACTTGATTATTTCTGTATTTGAGACACGTGTATTATTTATTTTGTATTGGGCGATGTGACCCAGAATGTTTGTTCCAGACTCTGTTGTTTTTATTTGAGAACAAGATATTTGATTTCAATTAATTCCTGTTGGTAAAATTATCTCAGTGATGCATGTTGGTTCCACTCTTTGCTTCCGACTGCGATATTTTGACTCTGATATATATTGATTCTGATATACTGCCTGAGATATGTTGTAAGATTTCTGAAACAACTTAAGGATGATTATATTCATTCGCTGGGCTTGTGTTACGTGCCCGTATTCTGTATTTTTGGGAAGCGGGGCGTGACAGTATGTTAGTTGCTGAAAAAAATGAATATTTTGTAAATTAGGCCAAGTTCAAGAAAAATGTCTCTTTGAAAAATAAGTTGTTAAAAGAACATATGTGATTTCATGTACACTTTGTACAAATAAAAGAGCAGTACTTTATATGAAAAATGAGAATTTAATGGCTTTAAAGATCTTAAGTTACTATTCCAAATTTTGACTTTTTTTCGCTGAACAGTCGACCGACTATGCCTTAACAGTCGACTATCCTGACTATTTAATTTCCGAGTTTTAATCCTTGCTGAACTGTCGACCGAATATGCCTTAACAGTCGACTATCCTGACTATTTAATTTCCAAGTTTTAATCCTCGCCGAACAGTCGACCGACTATGCCTTAACAGTCGACTGTCTTGACTATTTAATTTCTGAGTTTTTAATCCTCGCTGAACAGTCGACCGACTATGCCTTAACAGTCGACTATCCTGACTATTTAATTTCCGAGTTTTAATCCTCAGTCGACCGACTATGTCTTAACAGTCGACTATCCTGACTATTTAATTTCTGAGTTTTTAATCCTCAGTCGATCGACTATGCTTCAACAGTCGACTGTCCTGACTATTTTTGATTTCTCAGATTTTTCTGTGGATAAAAATAAATGTATGGTTTAAAAGAGTTTGAAAAGAGATTTGATAACGGGAAAATGAAAGTATCAATGTTAGGTTTGGTATTGGTAAAATGAGATTAAGAGAATTAAGTGGAAAGAATGAAAAATGAATGTGACAAGTTAGAAAATAAATTTAATTGTCTTATGCATGAAATTATACATGAAAGTGAAGTCAATATCATGATGAATTATGAAAAGTCTGATGAATATGAATACACAATGCTATGAATGTGAAATGGAATTGAAAGCTAGAGGCTAAGCCTTATACCGGTATTGAAAGATATTTTGAGATGAGTTATTGAATAGAAAAAGACCAAGTTTGGTCATGTTGATTGATTGATGTTTAAGACCGGTATAGAGGAAAGAGCTAACTCTAAGAATTGATTTTATTCATGATTCAAATAAATTAAGGACTAGATACATAGTGGTGATGTGACGAAAGTGAGAGAAAAACACGAGTATGAGGGCCATCGGATTGGCAGTGTGAGAGTTATTCACAGACTGCCTGTTTGATGTGTCATGAAATGGTGTGAGCACTACTCCGGAATTATCGTCCCGGTGGCGACACTTGTGGGGTGTTTGTACGGGTGGTTCCATTGTTCCATAGCGGAGGTTGAATTGTCCATAGTCTGCCTACTTGATGCGTCATGTCAGTGCATGGGATTCTCCTCCAGACTGTCTGGATATGGGCTCGTAGATCATAGAACATCTAGGATATTTACTGTTGTTACCATAGTAGTTTAAGTCATGGCGTGGGATTGAACCCTATAAGATGAAGTACGATTAAGGGCTTGCCCTCGGACCTATGTAGTATGGGATGCATAGAATCCGAACAAGTACGCATTAGTGTCATATAACATAACAACTGCATTAAGGACTAAGTGCACAGCACAACACGATATCTATAGGATAGTCCCCATAGTTTTGCTTGTGACAAGTGTGTGTTTTCTAAGTAAGGAAAAATTGATGTTTTATATCCTTACGTCAGTTGAATGAACTGACGAGCCCACAATTTCTATGCAGAATAAAGAGATTGACAAGATTAAGTATGCAAGCTGCTTAAAGAATGTTTCAAGTGTTGTACTTTTATTCATGTAATTGTTGTAAATGACTTCCGCTGTTTAAATGTAATTCAAGTTGTAACTCTGATGTAATGAACGTTTAAATTTCCCTATAAAATTGTACGAAGAGAAGTGTAAAGATCCTGTGGAACTTCGAATTCAATCGGTTTTGGAATTCGGGGTGTTACACAATATAGAAGAGTATACTCGGAAGGGGGTCCGTGTTTTTTGGAATAGTGATTCTTGATTCTTGATTCTTGATTACATGTCTTGTTTATTGATCCGTCACTAGAAGAACCGAGTACATAATCCTATAGATTTCAGTACTTAAGTCCAAACTTCATACGATTGATATGCACCCGAACTTGTGGTATGAGACACATGATTGCGTGCATTAGATAAGTTAATAAAACTGGTAGTCTTAAGACCAACACTAAGTATGATTCGTGATTACATGATTCTTGATTCTTGATTACACGATTCCTGATTCTTGATTACATGATTCCCGTATACAAGTTTACATGATTCCGGTTTATATGTTTACATGTTCCCGTTCACAAGTTATAAGTTTACATGATTCCTGTTTACAAGTTTATATTATTCCTGTTTACACGTTTACATGATTCCAGTTACATAACATGTTTTCCGTTACATGATTCATCGTCACCGATTGATTATACATTGAAGTCCTGTTTTCATGTTTCTCGTTTCAGTTACAAGTTTACATTTGTTGCTTGTATCGCACTTGATCATATGGTTCCTTGTTTCTGTTTCTTGTTCCCTATATATCATGATTTATTATTTCCTTGCCTGTTACTACTTGCTACTTGAAGCTTGCTCTAACAGGTACTTTTCCGATTTTTTGAGTTAACGTTTATACAGGTACAGGTGATGATTACAAAAGAAAACTTGATGATCAGACTCTCTAGACGAAATTGCTATAAAAATCTCTCTACCATCTCATTGTAAATATTGTTTATTCTCAGGTATTTTGACCCGAATTTCTTGTATCCCAGATATTGGTTATTGTATTCTAGCATTATTCATGTGATTATTATTGTTACCCGTGTTGTTGAGCTTACTGATATTGTACAGCTTATGGATGATATGAGTTTGTATACTTATATCATTCACTGGGCCTCAATTGTGTGCCCGTACTTCTGTATAGTGGGAAGAAGGGCGTGACAGAGAATCTCTCTGGTCACAGTAACTTCATGACATGGTCCCATTCTGTCATGCATTTTCTCAAAGGGCGTAAGATGTACCATTACCTCACTGGACAAGCTCCTCCGCCTACAAATCCCACATGTAAAGTATCGGATCGCAATAATAACTTCATCAATATGATGACCAATTGCATGGACCGGTATATCTACACCTCCATCACTTTTCTCGACACAGCTAAAGAGATATGGGATACCCTTCATCATATGTACTCCTCCAACAACATGCAGCGCATATATGACATCTTTTACGATTCAATCGAGACCAAGCAACGTGACGACATTCATGTTTATCTATCCAACTTTAATCAGTTCTTAAAAGAATGGAAGATCTATCACCCAAACTCTGCTGATTTTGCTGTCTAGTAGCAGCAACGTAAGGCCCTTCTTGCCATTCTTGTCTTGAGCAATATTCACCCATATCTTGAAGGTGTTCGCTCTCATATCCTCACCACCAACACCAGTCTCTCTCTGCGTGATCTTCATGTTCAGCTCCCACGAGTACCTTCACCTGCGCATATTGAAACCCCAACACCATCTGCACTCATCTCTGGCTATGGTCGTGGTTTTTCTAGTCCCTCGCAGCAGTTTTCTTCATCCTCTAAGAGGCGTGGTTCTTATTCTTCACGAGGTCGTAGTGATTGTGGTAGTGGTCATGGTGACAGTCATCACAATATTAAATATTGTTCCTATTGTTAGGGCTGATCTCATAAGTATGCTATATGTTGGAAACACATTGGTTGTCCTCCTACTGCTCATCAGTCTTCCACTGTGGAATCTTCTTCTTCCACTATTGCTCCTATAGATGTGCCAACCTCCTATCAGTATATCCTCTCTGCTGAAGACTATCAGACATTCCACAATTTGCTGACTCCTTTTCCTAGTAATTCTGTCCACTCAGGTACTGTTTGTCATATTTTTTCACATCAATGGATTATTGATTCAGGTGCTTCTAAACATGTCTTTTTTATCGTTTTCTTCTTTATCTTTGCTTTCCAATTATCATGTGCGCATTCATGATAAATCTTCTGTCCCTGTTGAAGGGAAGGGCGATATCTCCCTTTCTCCAGATCTTTCTCTTACATCTATTTTACGTGTTCCTATATTTTCTAATAGCCTGTTATCAGTTCCTAAAGTTCCTAAGAATTTAAACTGTTCAGTAATATTTTTTCCTTCTCATTGTATATTTCAGGATTTATAGTAGAGGAAGGTTATTGGCACTGGTCGTAAACAACATGGGTTATACATCTGGGATTCTCCAGTCTCGGCTTTTCATTCTTCTACTGATCCTGTACTGGGGCATCCCTCATTTACTACTCTCAAGTACTTAGTTTCCAATTGTGAGTCGTCTTTTTAGTTATCTTGTGAGTCCTGTGAATTAGATAAACATCATCGAGTTCCCTACCCAAGATGTGTCAATAAACATAGTGATCATTTATTTGATTTAATGCATTCTGATATTTAGAGACCTATTGATTTTTCCACGTGTAATAAATATCGTTATTTTGTTACGTTTATTGACGATTTCTCTCATGACATGGTTGTTTCTCTTGAAAGACCGTTCTAAAGTGTATAAAGTTTTTCAAGAATTGTTCTTTGTGATCCAAACACAATTTGGTACTACTCATAAAAGTTATTGTTCTGATAATACTAAAGAATATGTGAGTTTTGATTTTCAACAATTCTTTTCTCAACATGGAATAATACGCCAAACCACTAGCGCCTATACTCCTCAACAAAATAGAGCGGCAGAATGTAAAAATCAATATTTACTTAGCACTGCTCGCTCTTTGATGTTTGAAATGAACGTCCCAAAGTTTTATTGGAGTTTTGCGGTTTTCACTGCCTGTTTTCTTATTAACCGTATGTCTATTCCTATTCTTCAAAATCAATTACCTTTCACACTGGTATTTCCATCTAAAGATCCATTTTTCCTACCACCTCGTGTTTTTGGTTGCAAGTGTTTTGTTCAAAATCTACACCCGGACACAAATAAACTTGACCCGCGTTCTACTAAATGTGTGTTTTTTTGGATATTTGCGTTTTTCGAAAGGTTATCTTTGCTATTTTCCTTCACGAAAGAAAATGTTTCCCTAGCCAGATGTTTCATTTTTTGAACGAAAACCTTTTTTGAACAAATTTCTTCTAAAACTCCCGATTTACCAAGGCCTGTTGTTGAGTCTTGATTTCCCACCACCACCACTTTCACCAACATCACCACCACCGCCACTACCATCACCATCACCATCACCGCCACTACCTTCACCATCACCATCACCACCACCGCCTCCGCCACTTCAGGTTTATGTCAGAAGACGTAAGACTCATTCAGACTTGACCATCCAAGCAGTACGCTCTGTTGTTCAACCACTGCCAACCACTTCTATCGGTAATATTCCTAACCAGATGATTTACCTATTGCTCAACATAAGGCTAAGCGTTCTTGTGCTCACTATTTATTGCTCAGTTTGTCTTTTTGAGCTTTTACCTTTTCCTTGGATTCCATTTATATTCCTAAAAATCTTCAGGAAGAACTTAAGCACCCTGGTTGGAAAAGCAGTTATGAAAGAGGAAATGTAGGCTCTTCAGCAGAATGGTACTTGACAGTTGGTTCGTCTCCCTGTAGGTGGCAAGAAAGTTGGTTATAAGTGAGTATTCACGGTCAAACACAATCCTAATGGCACAGTTGAACGACTTAAAGCTCGCTTTGTCGCTTAAGGATATACACATGAATTTGGGGTCGACTATGCAGAGATTTTTTCTCCAGTTGCGAAACTCATGTCTGTTAGTGTTGTTATCTCTCTTGCATCCAATTGTTCTTGGCCCCTTCACCAGCTTGATGTCAAGAATGCATTTCTCAATAAATACTTGAAAGAGGTGGTGTATATGCAGTAGCCTCTTGGTTTTAAGTGACGGGGAAAGAATCTTGTATGTTTGCTCTAAAAGTCTCTTTATGGCCCAAACAGTCTCCTCGAGCTTGGTTTAAAAAGTTTAGCAAAGTTGTGTGATCTTATGGGTTCTCAAGAAGTAAGGCAGACCGTTCACTCTTCACAAAGAAAGAAAGCAAATACATTGTTATTTTTTTAGTCTATGTTGATGATATCATATTCACAGTCCGGGATTCACAAGGTATTGTAGACATCAAGCAGCAATTAGCTCGGATCTTGGTCTGCTTCGATATTTCCTTGGCATTGAGATTGCACCCACAAAGGATGATATCTTTCTTTCTAAAAAAAGTATGTCCTTGATATTCTTACTGAGACATGAATGTTGGGATGTCGCCCCAGTGACACACCTATAGATCCCAATATTAAGTCATCCTTCTCTTCCAATGATGTATTCTTATCTGATCCAGGACGATATTGCAGACTGGTTGGCAAACTCATATATCTTTCAGTGACTAAACCAGATATTGCCTTTGCAGTTAGTCAAGTCAACAAGTTTATGCATGCACCGACCATAACTCATTGGGAAGCAGTGGTTCACATTCTTTGCTACCTTAAGAAAGCCCTAGGGCAAGGACTTCTCTTCAGGCTTGGTGATTCTCTTTCTTTATAAGGATATTCTGATGTTGACTGGGCAGGATTAGTTGATGATATACGCTCAACTAGTGGATACTTTGTATTCTTTGGAGGAAATCTCATATCTCGTAAAAGTAAGAAACAACCCGTGGTAGCCAAATTAAGTGCAGAGTATGAATACCAAGCCATTGGGCATTTGGTTTCTGAAGTGTTATGGCTCAAATCTCTTCTTCGAGACTTGGCAATCCCATTGTTATCTCTAGTTCCTCTTTATTGTGACAACAAGGCTACTATGCATATTTCTGAAAATTTGGTGTTTCATGTGGGAGGGCACAAGACATATTAAAGTTGATTGTCACTTCGTTCGAAATGAGTGGGAGAAGAAGGTGATTTCATTTTCATATGTCCGGTTCGGTGAACAGCTTGGTGATATCCTAACTAAAGCACTGCCTCCTAAACTTTTTCAAACTTTCTTGAGCAAGCTTGGCTTCGACAATATTTATGCATCAGCTTGAGGAGTGTTAAAGTACTCTTAGTTTAGTCCCTTATCTGAAATTAATTTAGATTACTCTTTGAACTCTTATATATATATATATGGCATTGTATTTAGTTATTGGTATCCAATAAAGTATTTTTTTCAGTCTCTATACTATTGTTTAACAAGAACCAAATGAAAACTCTTGTTCTTAGAAGGTACAAATAAAACTTCAACATATTTTAAGAGAATCAATTACAAATTTGACCCAAATTAAAAGAAAATTTCTTCATTTTAAACAAAATAGCAGTTGGTCGCATGAATAACATGTAAGTAGCTAGAAGTTGGGTCACATCATACAACGCTTAGTACATTTATAATTCATACAACCAACCCTAATAGTCATAACATAAAGGGTACAATTTTCCCCTAAAAATATGAGAAGGAATCTTATCTTCAGTTGATGCATTTCGAACTTGCAAACTTTTGTCAGAAATATCATGGTTAGCTCTTCTCAAGTCTTTAGCCAAAAGTAATTTTTTTGCTTGGTTCCTTTTGGGAACTGACATTATTCTCCCTTAAATAATTCTAAGAATCAGATAGATACTGATCCTAAGTTAGTACAATGACATAAATATTAAAGGACATACCACTATACCAAAGCCCTGAAATTGTGGTAAGGGTTGAGAGATGTATATTTATATTCTAACACGCACCCAAAACCACGATTACTGCAAAAAATGAGACATACGAAATTGAGATGGCGGAGACAAAAAAATGCGTAGACATAATATTGAAATCATTCCCAAAACTTAAGAGAAAACCATCACTATAAAAGCTGCTGCACCACACCACCCAAACTCAGATTCAGATAACGACTCATCCGACGAAGATATCACGCTTCTAACCAAGATCTTTAGAAAGTTTCTCAAAAACAAAAAATATAGCAGGTATCAACAAGACAAAGTCAAAGATGAAGCATGTTACAAATGCAAGAAGCTAGGGGTAGCAAACGGGCCTATCGGGTTGGGTCGGACCCAAGCTCGGCAGGCTGGAGCAGAATGCGGGCGAGCTCCGGCAGGTTTGGCATCGATGGCGGGTCGGGCTCGGATGTGGGAAACCCCGGCCCGGACATGGACCACCGGTCTGGCTATTGGGGGCCAGGCAGGGAAAGGTCGGGCTGGGTTTATTTATTTATTTTAAATATATAGGAAAATAAAGCAAGAAAATATAGAACAAATTGAAAGACCATAGAATTATGGGAAAAAATCATAAATTGTTTTTGTCATTGAATTACAAAGTTACAAATTGAATCAAATAAACTTGTAATAATTCAAAGTGACGGAATTTAAAATTACAAGTTAAGGAGATGTTTAGAGTTGGAGATGACTATGACTAGATTGAAAAGAAGACCTTGGACTACTGTCATGCACTTCTACATGATCTAAACCTACATCTCATCGCCCTAAATTCCAACATTACTTTTACTCGTTGAGTCTTCTTTAAAGTAGGTCTTCAATTTTCATTCGTCACTACTTGATTGCTTTGGGTGTGCTCTTTCCAAATGTCGCTTACGTGTACCCACCCATTTTCCACTTGTAAGCTCTTTGACACTTACTACATTTCTTGTGGCCTTCTCTCGGATTGGATTGAGATGGGATAAAAGAAAATTATTGGTGGACTTCGGAAGTGGGTCTTGATGTAGTGGATTCTTGTCTACTTTTGCTACGGCCGCTACTGCGTGATCGTGATGATGTCATTATATTGGACTAGTGTATGTAAATAAAAAAATTGAAAGAGAAGAAAGAGTTCAAAGAAAACAATTGAAAGATAAAAAGAGAAGAATGAAATTATATTAATTGAACTAATAAAATGATACCATAAATTTCCAAGAGAAGAATGAGACTTGAAAGTTAAATATTGAGAGAGTTGATCACTTCCAAAACATGTAAGAGGAGTACTAGCTTGAGAGAGTTAAGTATTGATTTGGAATGAATATACATAGTATTGTAAGTTTTGGTGTGAAAAAAAATGAAAGGAATTGGGTGGGTATTTATAGATTTTCTTAATTTTTGGATTTCCAATTTTACCCTATAAAACTAGTCAGTATATAGTCGTTATGGGGGTAAAATAGAAAGTCTCAATTATTTCATAATTATAAAATTATATTAAAAAAAGGGACAGCCCGCATTGGGCTGGTCCGGTTTCAAACCGAGGGCAGGTCAAGCTCAATGGTTGGCTGGGCTTCTCAGGGCCAATTCCCCCACATCCTGGCCCAAAATGGACCACCTATGCTTCGACGGGAAAGGCCTGGCCAGGCCGGTTGCTTGCGGTCCGAGTCGAGTTGAGGGCTAGGCGGGCCAATTCCATGCAGGCAGTAGACCGGCCCGGCCCGGTTGCTAGCTATCCGAGTCGGGTTGAGGGCTAGGCGGGCTGGTTCCATGAGGGCTAAGCGGGCTGGTTCCATCATCAACAGTTGTCTATGAATGTAGGGATCTAACCACAGCCCCACCACAGGGCATGGCTTCACCAAAAGTGTTATAGCTTGTTAGGTACTCTTGGATTATGGCAATCTAATACATACACTCATATACTCATTTTCACCACCTATGTGGGACTAAACTTAATTATTTTTCTACTATGTTTTATTCTTCATTCAAATATTTCATCAAACACCTTATGGGCATGCCATGTATGCACACAACCTTGGGCTTGTGTCAAGCAGCCACCAAACTTTTTAGGCCCACACAAATTCAAGCCCACTAACATATAGCTAAGAAATCAGGAGTATTACATTCACCCACCCTTAAGACTTAGCATCCTCACTCAGCACGGGCTCGCCCTTTTCTAGCCGATGTGGAGTGGAGTACCCTGGCCAAGCACGGGCTCGTCCTTTTCTAACTTCCAGAGTACGGCCCTTAGCTCCATTTCAGGCATACATCTCACTCACTATCGGTGTCAAAAATTAGCTCGGATACAATTTTGTAATGCCCCAAGCCCGACCAGGTTGGAGTCACCACCTATGTGTACGTGACTATGCTTGTCTATGCGTCTAAGGATCTATCCACGACCCCACCACAAGGCATAGCCTCACCGAAAGTGCTATAACTTGTTAGGTACTCTTGGATCATAAGCAACCTAATATATACACGCATACACTTATTCTCACCATCTATGTGTGACCAAACTTAATTATCTTCCTACTATGTTCTATTCTTCATTCAAACATTTCATCAAATACCTTATGTGTATGCCATGTATGCACACAACCTAGGCTTGTGCCATGCAGTCACTAAATTTCTAAGGCCCATATCATCTCTTAGGCCCACACAAATCCAAGCCCACTAACCTCTGGAGTATTACATTTAGAATCCAGTTTCTTTTTTTTCCCTTGTCAATTAGTGAATATGCAATATAACCAAAAACTTTCAAAGGCGAACAATTGACAGGTTTACCTGACCATAGTTCTTACGAAATGGCTCGGGCAACAGTTAATCAATACACTGTTGTATCCACTGTAACAGCCCAAAGATTGTCCAGATTACCCGCATGAAATTTCATGCATCTCGCTCTTTCAAGTATTGTGCGGTTTATTCTTTCTGCTACTCCATTCTCCTACTGAGTCCTTGGAACTGTCCTAATTTCTTGGATACCTTCCTTTGCTAGATAGACAACAAACTCTTTACCTGTGTACTCACTGCCATTGTCTGACTTTAATGCTTTCAACTTGCAACCCGTCTTATTCTCAACCCTAGCCTTCCAATCTTTGAATGCCTAAAAAATCTCCAATTTCTTGCGAATTACATGAACCCAAACTTTCTTTGTAGCATCGTCGATAAATGTGACAAAATATCTCTTACCACCGTAAGAGAATTCCTGAGCTGGATCCACAAATCTGTATGTACCAACTCTAACTTCCTATGCTTCTTCTCACGCCCATTCAACTGAAAGATAACTGTCGTCTGTTTGCTCATCACACAATTCTCACCGAAATCCATCTCAACCTTCTTAAGCCCCGACAAAAAAATCTAGAACAAAACTCCTTGACACCCTTCTCACCAAGGTGCCCCAACCTGACATGCCATATAATTGAAGAACTACCTGTTGATGTAGTAGCAATAATGTCACCTAAATCACCTCCTTTGAGTAGGTACAACATGTCACCATGCTTCCCTTTTGCCACCAACCTGGCACCTATAGTAACTTTCCATTCTCCATGTCCACAAGTTTTCGTGAATCCTTCTGTCTAGTTACTAGTCGAGATTGAATTCCTCCTCAAGCCCGGAATGTGACTTGTGTCATTCAAAACTAATTGCCTACCATTGCGAGCCTTCACTCTGATTGTGTCTCTACCTACAACTAGACATATTTGTCCATTGCCAACTGTGACTGCACCAAAATCACATGTCGTGTAATTCTCAAAAGCATTCCTCATGGGTGTACAATGATAAGAAGCACCTAAGTCTATACATCAATCAACTTGTATAATATCAAATCCAGCAAATAAACACAATTCATCTAAATGGGGTTTGATACTCACCACATTGGCTACCTGTAACCCTGCTTGCACTTTCTTATACTCCTCGCATTGGTCTTTCTTGTGTCCCTACTTCTTATAGTGCCAACACTCACCTTTGTGATATCATGCTCTTGACTTGGACCTATAAGACTTTCCTCTATTGTTGCTTCTACCACGGTATCAACTGACAGCGTCGCGTAGCAGGATATAACACCGAAGACACTCCCTGTCTGTTCCTTCTTGCATCATTATTCATGATGCTACTTATCACATCCTTTAGAGTTGTCACATCAGTCATGATGCTTGTAATAGTTTGTTCTACTGTGTATGGCTATCGGAAAGACTAGATAGCAATAAAAATGATTGTGCCCTTTCCTCAAACTTCAAACCCGACAATTTCATGTGATTGTAAACCATACAGTAATTATTGATATGCTCCGCAACCGAACCCCTTTCTGACAACTTCATGTCGACCAACTTCTTTAAGTGAAGAATCTGGTAAGCTGCATTCGGTTTTTCAAACATATCTGTCAAGATCTCCATTGCCTCCTTCGCAGTCTTTTCCTTCTCAATGTGAAATACCGACTACCTGCTCAACAACAACCGAATCTGTCCAAGTGCTTTCTGATCCAGTCTATTCCAATCTGCCAACACAACCAGATCTTCCTCCACCCTTTCTGGCTTCACGCCTAACAATGGATCATCTTGGTCCTTCTGTCGGAGATACCCTATCATTTGGATCGTCCACATTATGAAATATGTTCCATTGAACCCCTTGACTCTACTCTTGTCCCCCCATCTCAATCAACACTACCAACCTAGTACTCTGATACCACTTTATTGAGTTCTAACTGCGAAATAACTCACCAACGAGATGCACAACAATAGAATCAAAAGCAAGAGAACAAACAAAGAATTAAAAGTGAACACACAAGAACACACGAGATTTTTTCGAGGTTTACCCAATGCAATGGTTACTTCCCCGCGCAGAGGCACTCCTACGATTTCCACATGAAATATGAAGAAAAAGTTTACAAATCTCACAAGAATTCACTCCTAAGGTGTAGGGTTCTTCTCTATCTCCCTCTCTCTCTCTAACAGCTGATAGATCTCTATTTTTCTTTTTGCATAACCCTAAAACATACTTAATATAATATATATAGGTTTACATTAGATTATATCTCAGCCATAGATCAAACAGCATTGCACGGTCGACTGTAAACTTGGACTGTCGACCGCAACTGTCTTCGAGTGTACAAGGTTCCAACAGAGAGCGGGACGGTTCACTGCGCAGTCGACTGGTCATTCTTCAACTGTGTAGGGTTTTAACAGAAAGAGAGATGGTCGACTGCCTCAACCGCGCAGTCGACTGACTGTACAGACTCTTAAGCTGAGAGCTGTACAGTAGACCACACAATCGATTGTACAGCTCTTGGACTGCAACTTCTGCTTGTAGCTACTGGCTATTGTTGAGCTGTTTGCTCCCACTTCGACTCTTCTTCTCATCATTCATCTTCAACCCATCATCGTGTATTAGATCCACAAAGCCCAACAAGTACTGCTCAAGTTAACGAACCATGATCCGGTATCTGTACCACAGACCATAACATACCGCCAATCGAACAACACTGGCTCTGATACTATGTTAATTTCCTACCACTACACCAATACTTTGAAGTTGTGTTAAGCTGTGAGGATTTAATTTCTATTTCAACAACAAATATCCCAATTGTTGAAATACGCCTTCGCATTCAAATCGGAAGATTGCAGTCGACTGTCCGAGGTTTTTTGTTGCTACTCTCTTTTGGTAGCAGTGTGTCCCGACCAAATCCAAATTAAAAGGTCTTGGGTTTGGGTATAATAACCCATATTCCTAACCTAATTAATATGAGTTAGTTTGGGGGCTATATATAGAGAGATGTTGGGGCTTTCATAGGGTTATTACATAGTTAGATTGCTTCGGGATTTCTAGGGTTTGTTTGAGATCGCTATTGTAATAAGGAAACCACTTGTGGCCTGGGGGAGATTAGTAAGTTTTGGATTAGGGATTCTCCATTGTTGAGAGAATGATTGTTCTCCGATATATACTTTTCTTCTTGATCGTGGATTTACTCTAGTTAACTTCCCAAATATTATTGTTAGATCAAGTTTATTTGTTGATTTCTCATCTTTGTTCATTATTCGAAAAAACTATAGTTGCTAGATAGTCTATGTGCATTCTGCTACGCATCAAAGGGAGAAGCTTTATTTTCCCAACACCAACTCCATACCTAATTCAAATAATTCTCATGAGTCCTATACATATTCTACATCCCAAAATCAAATCAAACCTAAATATCTACTAGACTCCCCAAATCAAGTAAACATTCCAAATTCGGATACACAAAAGCCAAAGGTCGAACCTTGCGAGCGAGTAAGGGAGCACAGCCCCGGTAACTCCAACTCCGGCCACAATTACATTGGGCCCATTGTTCCCCTCAGAGTGGGACACTGGTTCACCCTTTCTAATCATTGCAACCTCATCAACCTTCTTTTTATCTTCTTCTTGTTGTAATGTTGTAATTCCTCAGTGGAGTGAGGAGAAACCCTAGAACCGAAGCAACTAATTTGAATGGATATTGAAGAAACAGAAACATATTTGATTTGATTCAATTCAAGTGAAGAAGCTACTCTCCTTTTTTTATAGAATTGCTTCGAATAGTTGACAATTTACCTACATTAAACAAAACAGACACTGGGTCCTTATTATATCATCTAAATAGCATGAAGTCGAGTCACATCATAGGTTGCTTGGTGGAGCTATAATTCATACAACCAACAATAATAAACATAACTGAAGTAATTGTCGCCTTAGCTTTTGTTCAAGCAACTATGGATGTCTTTTGCTACATAAAACTCACCTAAATCTCTTGCAACTATGAAACTTTCTGATAAAAAAAAACTATGAAACTCGAATTTCAAATGGTTTCATGAAACGTTTCTTTTGAGGTCGTAGATCTTGTTTTGGAACTAAGTGAAACCCATTGAGACATAAAAGATATCTATTTAGAACTTTTCGAGTGGGGTTTGGGGAATTCTAGCTCATGTTTAGAAAAAACAAAATTTTAAAAAATAAAAATAAAAAAGCAAGGTTTCATGGGGTTTTATCAAAAAATCTGTTTTGTTAAACATGCTATATGTATTCATGCCCATCACTTCAGAGCTCGGTACCCAAATTTCATGAAGCTTTAGGGAAAAAAATACTAAATCCCTCTTTATGAAAATTGATTTTTGTTGCTGCTGATTTCTGGTGTGGGAGCAAACAGATGAATTTGTGGATTCTCCGAGGAAACAAATAAGCAAACTTGTTGACTTTCACTTGCGTGTTGACTGGTTTCTTGCTGCTGCCGTGAACCTGCATAAAGTTCGATACACCGGGATGGATCTCGGCGGCTGATATGGCTAAAAATGGGATTAAATCGGGACCATTCAAATCGGACACGAATCTTAAAGCTCTAGGGGTAAAACGGTAATTTCACCTACAAACAGGTCTGAAATGGGGATTCGGTCTTTCTTCAAAGCCCAATAACCTATAAATAGATCTGTCTTACTGGATATGGGTCCCAACACTTTACAAACCAGTTCAGAAGGATAAAAAAGAATTCAGATTCATAATTATCCCTAAGAGGTGGTTTTAACCACTTTTATCCATCCACACCGGGAAGTAAAGATTCGTTCTTATCTCGAAACGGATCCCTAAGGCGACTATAAATACCCCTCTTCCCCTACCGTAACAAGGTAGTCAATTTTTTTCCACATAAAGCTCTTTCATAATCTTCCCGATTACTGACAAGCGCGTCGGAGGGTGCATCGCCGGAATCCATCCTAGTGTATCGCACTTTTTGTAGGTTCGTGGCAGCAGCAAGGAACAAGTCAACACGTTGGTGAAGGTCAACAGGTTTGCCTATTCGTTTTCTCAAGAATCCACAAATTCATCTGTTTGCTCCCACAACAAAATCAACAGCAACATATTAGCGCCGTCTGTGAGAAACAAAAAAGCAACCCAACCTAACTTCATCAGTGAGATTAATTTCAAGCCATACATCCAAAAGAGAAGGGGAAGGCAGCGGTCTCCAGCCGAAGAACCACTCCTCTTCCTCCTCCAGTTCAAGATGTTCTTCTTCAACAACCTCCTCAACAGGCCCCTCCAGGGTCTCAGGGGACTGCCCAGGGGGGCTCTCGTCGAAGTCATCCAAAGCAGCATCCTCTTCAGGACCATGTTGCGGTCCACAATCCTCTAGTTGACTCTATGGCTTCTCAAAGCCCTCCCGAGCGGGATCTTCGTCAAGTGATTGTCAACCGCCAAAAGGGGGTCGACCTCCAAACTCACCTGAATGGATGGCGAACCCTTGGGGGAATTCATCAACCTAAGCACCTAGGGGACTCAAGAGTCCGGAAACTCCGCAGACCGAGGACCAGAAGATCCCCTTCCCTGAGGAGGCGAAGACAGTCCCCTCCCCTGAGGAGGCAAAGACAGTCCCCTCAACGTCATCAGCGAAGAAGTCATACTCCAGTAAGCCGAGCCACATATAGGGACCGCCAAGCTGGAGAGGCACTAGTCACAAGGGCAGATTCCAAGATTTTCAAGACGCCGTTTTGCGGGCCCTCAACGTCGTTCCCAACCAGAGCAACGGGCACCTAGTCCTCAACCTGCCCCAAACCATCACCACTGCACTCCTAGTCCCCTTTCGTATGGGAAAGAGTCTAGGGGCTCGGCAGAATATGACCAAAGGAAAGACTCGGTGTACCGTTGTCTCCACGAGATGGAGTGGCGCCTTGGCCGACTTGACAGAGAAGAGGAACAACAGGCGAGAAATTTCTGCCCAAGCAGGCCCCCGTTCTCTTGAGCCATCATGGAAGCCTCGGTCCCGGAGAACTTCAAGCCCCCTAACTTCGAGTCATACAACAGGGAGTCGGACCCCGCCGACCACATCGAGAGTTTTAAAACTCTCATGATGATCTGCCAAGCGTCAGATGCGCTCCTTTGCAAGACCTTCCCTGCCACGCTGAAGGAGCCTGCAAGAGAATGGTACTCTCGACTCGCCCCGACCTCCATCTTCTCATTCGATCGGTTCGAAGGGCTCTTCATTCCTCATTTCGTGAGTAGTCACCGGGCTGAGAAAATAAGCGTATCTTTAGTGACCCTCCGCCAAAGAAAGGGTGAACGCGTAAGAGAGCCGAAGCCCGGTCTATTGCTTTCCTCAACCAATCCATAGCCTCTGCGGCATTCGGGCACAACGTCACTAACGGCAACCTCAAGGCATCCATTGCCAAGAAGCCTCCTCGAGACTTCTCAGAACTCCTGCTTCGGAGTGATAAGTACATCCGAGTGGAAGAGGCTCTTAACACCCTTGCCTTGAGGAACCATCTTCCGGGAACAAACGGAAGAATACGAGCGAAAGATCCCAGAAACTCCAGAGGGACGAAAATGGCCAACACCGCCCAGCTCCTCATTTTGAGAAGTTCACCCCCCTCAATGCATGTATATTAGCAGTTCTTATGGAGGTGGACAAGGAAGGGCTGCTCCGCGCTCTCCTTAGAATGAATACCCCTGGCAATAAAAGAAACAGGGATAAGTGGTGCCGTTTTCACAGGGACCACGGCCACGACACGGACGATTGTCGGGCTCTTAAAGAAGAGATCGAAGAACTCATACAGTGGGGACACTTGTCCATGTTCGTCCAAAGAGACGGGGCCGGTCCTCCATCCCGAGGAGCCTACAAGCGAACAGAGAGGTCCGCCGAGTTCCAAGATTCCGAACCTGGGGCCGTCCTCCACCTTATCCATGGAGGTCCAATGAGGAGAGAACAAAACTCCTCCCAAGAGGCCCTCACCCTATTATAGAAGTAGGTTTTTAGTTTTTCAATAAGGCTGATGCTTGTAACACGGCCAAGAAGCATGTAATAATGGCTCGCCCCCTTAAAGCACCCACTTAGTTCATCTCAATAATACCCAGCTTTTTCTATTGAAAATTATTGCACTTGCCTTACTTCTATCTCTCTGAGTCACCTCTACGACTTGCCTAATGGTAAGTTCGAGCCCAACTTGTCCAACAGAGCTGCTCCCACAACTTACTAAGCACAAAAGATGAGTTCGGAGTTTAACACTTGGTTCAACATTGCCTTAGCCGCTTGCAAACAAGCAAGTCCGGGCAGCTCACCATTCGGAATTGCTCCTAAAGCGCATTAACTCTCTTAACAACAAGTTCGGAATCCAACACTTGGTTCGACGTTGCCTTAGCCGCTTGCAAATAAGCAAGTCCGAGGAAGCTCACCATTCAGAATTGCTTCCACAACTGTTGAACCTCTTCTCAACAAGTTCAGAGCTAAAACTCTTCCCTAGAGTTTCTCCTCAAACTTGTCTCCCAAACGGCTCTCTCCTAGAGCCTAGTGATGCTCTTCACTTCGCTCGCCTCTAGAGTGAACCTCTTCTCAACAAGTTCAGAGCTAAAACTCTCCCCTAGAGTTGCTCCTCAAACTTGTCTCCCAAACGGCTCTCTCCTAGAGCCTAGTGATGCTCTTCACTTCGCTCGCCTCTAGAGTGAACCTCTTCTCAACAAGTTCAGAGCTAAAACTCTCCCCTAGAGTTGCTCCTCAAACTTGTCTCCCAAACGGCTCTTTCCTAGAGCCTAGTGATGCTCTTCACCCCGCTCGCCTCCAGAGCGGACCACTTCTCAACGAGTTCGGAGCACAACTCTCTCCAAGAGTTGCTCCTCAAACTTCTCTCCCAAAACGGTTCTCTCCTAGAGCCAAGCTCTTTGCTCTGCTCGCCTCCCGAGCGGCCTTCTTCTAAGAGAGTTTGGAGCCTAACTCATCTAGAGGAGCTCCCTAAACTCATCTCCAAGAAAAAATCTTCCCAAGAGCCATACAAAGCACTTCTAAACTTCATGAAGACAAGTAGGTTGCGGGACTATTTTGACCATGAAGAATTATGATTCTTCGACTTATCACTAAAGAGACGTTGTAGATCTTTAAGTCAGCTTCGAAACGAGGGGTTACACACCCCGATCTGACCTCCGCAGCCCTGGTAAAGTGAGTTACAACACAACCGCTCGCCAAGCACGTTGCAGATGTCGAACAGACGTGTTTCCGAGCTGAAAATAGCCAAAATTGCACTGACCAGTCAACGCTCTTCCTGCTTAACATTTCGTTCACCAAGTTCAACAGTTCGTTCGCCAAGCTCGCCGCAGATGTCGAACAGACGTGTTTCTGAGCTAAAAATTGCCAAAATTGCGTTGACCAGTCAACACTCTTCCTGGCTCAACATTTCATTCACCAAGTTCAACACTTCATTCACCAAGCTCGCTGCAGATGTCGAACAGACGTGTTTCCAAGCTGAAAATAGCCAAAATTGCCCTGACCAATCAACGCTCTTCTTGCTTAACATTTCGTTCGCCAAGTTCAACACTTCATTCGCCAAGATCGCCGCAGATGTCGAATAGACGTGTTTCCGAGATGAAAATAGCCAAGATTTTGTTGACCAGTCAACGCTCTTCCTGTCTCAACATTTCGTTCACCAAATTTAACACTTCATTCGCCAAGCTCACCGCAGATATCGAACAGACGTGTTTCCGAGTTAAAAATAGCAAAAATTGCATTGACCAGTCAACGCTCTTCCTGGCTCAACATTTCGTTCGCCAAGTTCAACACTTTGTTCGCCAAGCTTGCCACAGATGTCAAACAGACGTGTTTCCGAGTTGAAAATAGCCAAAATTGCGTTGACCAGTCAACACTCTTCCTGGCTCAACATTTCGTTCGCCAAGTTCAACACTTCGTTTGCCAAGCTCGCCGCAGATGTCGAATAGACGTGTTTCTGAACTGAAAATAGGCAAAATCACGTTGACCAGTCAATGCTCGCCTACCGTTCGCCACATTCGATGCATCGTTCGCCACATCCGCCACAACATGCTGAACAGAGCTATTTCCGAACAAAAAATGAGAGAAAAAATCTCCTTGTAATCCGCGCTCAATTCAAGATCAATGGCTTAGATTTGCCAACAAACAAAAAGGAAAAAGAATCAGCGGGTTAATGGGTCAGACGCGTTATCGACCCAAACCCTCTACGCCCTACTCTTCTTCTCCTTCAATCTTTCCTGCCAAAACCCATGCTCCTCTCCTTCTTCATTAAGCGCCATTGCCATCACCATCTCTCCGCCTCGATGAGCCGCACATCACCAAGCTCGACCCCCTCACCTTCGCCAAAACTCCACGAGCGTCGAGCTCATCTCCGCATCAGAGTATCTGCCGAGCTCAGGCACTTCATTGTCTACTGCCATTCATCCCACTATTGAGCTCCCCAAGCTCCTTGCCGAGCTCAAACCTCCTTCGTCGAAGCTCAACCTCGACACCACCGCCGTTGAGCTCCACCGCCGAGCTCGTCTCCAGGTTGAAGTGACCACACGCCGCTCTGCCTGGCCTCGCCATCGTCGCCAGCCTCTCTCGCCGCGCTCCTTCCTCGCGGTGATCTCCAGCATTCGTCGCCGAGCTCGCGGCAAATGATCTTTGCAGCTTTCGCTGATCGCACGCCGTGCTCGATGCGCGCTCGCTGCATTTGCCACACAGACATGTTTCCGATCGTTTTAGGGGAAAAAATGATTGCCAACCTCCAACGACGTCGAGCTCCCCTCCACGCCGACCTCCCTCAGCGAGCTCCGTCGAAGCTTCTCTCCTTCCTTGTTGATCTCCCTCGAGAGAGCTTTGTCGAGCTCTACTCCACCGTAGTAGAGCTCCCCATCCATCGACCTCCAGTATTGAGCTCAATATCCGTCGCCTTCGCCTCTGTCGGTGATGGGAGCTCGTCGATATGGAAGCGGACGTCGAAAAGAGAAGGGAGAAGACAGTCGAAGGCGGGGAGGAAAAGAAAAAAGTATTGCCACGTGGCGGTTTCTGGTTGATCGTCGAATGAAAATGTTCGGGTGCTGTAGAACAGACCTGTTTCCGAACTGATTATAGGGAAAAAACTACCGCTTTGAGATGTGCACTCATTGATAATGATCAATGCACAGGATTGTGCCATGTCATCAGGTATTTATTTATTTATTTAATTTGAATTAATTATTTAAAAAATCTGAAAAAACATTTAAAATTGAAAAAAAAATAATTTAAAATTCTAAAAATAATTTTAAATTCAGAAAATAATAATTATTAAATTAGAATAATTAAATAAAATTTTCGATAATTAATTAATTAAATTCGAAAATTGAATAAAAAATACAAAATAATGATTAAGAATTGGAAAAAAGTGAAAAAAATTCAAAAAAATCACAAAAAATCTAGAAAAAGCTGAGAATAATTTTGGGTATTTTACAAGCTCAGAATAATACCGTTACACCCCGAGCTAGATCCAACTCCCCTGAGAACTCTGATAAACACCCGTACGCCATTAGAACAACAAACTACTCCTCAAAGGCTGTTAAACTCAGTCTTCAGGAGTGGGGGGGCTCGTGATATGGCTAAAAATGGGATTAAATTGGGACCGTTCAAATCAGGCACGAATCTTAAAGCTCTCAAGGTTAAAATGGTAATTTCACCTACAAACGGGTCTGAAATGGGGACTGGGTCTTTCTTCAAAGCCCAATAACCCATAAACGGATCTGTATTACTGGGTACAGGTCCTAACCCATTACAAACCAGTTTAGAAGGATAAAGAAGAATTCAGATTCATAATTATTCCTAAGAGGTGGTTTTAACCACTTCTATCCATCCACACTGGGAAGTAGAGGTTTGTTCTTATCACGAAACGAATCCCTAAGGCAACTATAAATACCCCTCTCCCCCACCGTAACAAGGTAATTAATCTTTTTTCACATAAAGCTCTTTCATAATCTTCCTGATTACTGACAAGAGCGTCGGAGGGTGCGTCGCCTGGATCCATCCCGGGCTATCGCATTTTTTGTAGGTTCGCGGCAGCAAAAATGAACAAGTCAACACGTTGGTGAAGGTCAACAGGTTTGCCTTATTTGTTTTCTCAAAAATCCACAAATTCATTTGGTTGCTCCCACACAAAAATCAGCAGCAACAGCGACGAACCTCCGACGCTTTTGTCAGTAATCAGAAAGATTATGAAAGGGCTTTACGTAGAAAAAGATTGTTTACCTTGTCAATGTGGAGAGAGGGATATTTATAGTCACCATAGGAACCAGTTTCGAGATAAGGATAAATCTCTACTTCTGGATGTTTACGGATAGGAAGAGAGTTTGACTCGTTTCGTGATAAGGGGGATAGTTGAAACTGTCTATTAGGGATAACCACGAATTTGAACCACTCCTTATCCATCTGGGTTGGTTTGTAGCGGGCTACTACCCATACCTAGTAAGATAGATCCATTTTGGGGCTATCGGATTTTGAAGAAAGACCCAGTTCTCCATTCGTAATCGTTTGTAGGTGAAATTACTGTTTTACCCCTGATCACTTTTAAGATTCTTGTCCGATTTGAATGATCCCGAATTAATTCTATTTTTAGCCAAATCACGAGCCCCCCACTCCTGAAGACTGAGTTTAACAGTCTTTGAGGAGTAGTTTTGTTGTTCTAATAGCGTACAGAATTTTATCGAAGTTCTTAGGGGAGTTTGGATCTTGCTCGAGATGTAACAGTGTCATTCTGAGTTTGCAATGTGCCCAAAATGATTCTCAGAATTTTCTAAATTTTTTCTAACTAATTATTTTTCGAATTTTTTATTCAATTTTGCAAAGTGGTGATCTATTTTCAAAAAGTATTAATTAATCATTCTAATTAATAATTATTTACCCAGGAGCTCAAAGATATTTCTCCAAATTTATAATAATTTTTTAGAATTTTTAATTAATGTTCTTGAATTTTTAATCATTTTTTGCAATTTTTAAATAATTAATCCGAATTATAATTAAAATAAAAGAATTAATCACGCGAATATCGACGTGTCGCGATCTGGAGCGTCGATCATGTCGTCGGCGTGAATTTCCAAGTGATCCGATGGTGGATCAGCGGCTCGGGGACGTGGCGCAATCTGGATGCTCGGACCTCGAGTGCGCATCGGGAGGCAGGTGTTTTCGCTAATACGTAGCTCAGTAGCTCGGTAGCTCGGATTGTGATTCCGAGCTACGTGGCACGATCTAGACCCATGATCAAGATCAAGCGCGATGGGTCACCACGCCAAACGTCTACCTCCACCTCGTCCATCACGCACCCGAGCAGTCACCCAGGGGTTACAACAACTGTTAGTCGAGCGCCCACTCGCTTCAGCCCTAAGTGCTTTCGTTCAGTGGCTCGAAACCCTGAGCCCTCAGAGGTCGTTGACCTCCGAAATATCATAAATAACCGACTGAACGATGACGACCTCCGCAACCACCTCAGCCACTCTAGGAATGAGGCACCCTCCAACCACATTTGGAATCCAAAAATACGTATTGAAATACGTTACAAATATTACCAGTAACGGTACAAAATACACTGCGTAACACATGAGGGCAAAATTATCATTTCCAATTTTCCGGGGTGTTACAAGGAGTGATATTTTCTATGTATTTCAAAATTTTTTTTAATGACGCATTCGAATTTATTTTTAGAAATTTATTTTCTCTTATTTTAAATAAAATACTTTTGTATGTGCGGTGCACATGTTTTCTATGTACGTATGGATAACGTCGTGGAATATATAAAAATTAATAATTATATTTTTCTTATGTTAAATTTCGATTGTCTTTAAATATTTTTCGTCGTTAAAGTCAATTTCGTATTTTAATATTTTACGTGCGATGCACGTGTTTTCGGTGTACATATTTAGGCGTATTCTTTTCAAAATAAAATTTTGAAGTGTGAGTGTGTTTATTTTATTTGTGCATGAAAAATCTAATTTACAATTAAACTACACTAATTTTATTTAAACATTTACTATATATTGAACCTATATTTTAAATTATATATATATATGTGTGTGTGTGTGTGTGTGTGTGTGTGTGTGTGTGTGTGTGTGTGAATAAAGTGTGTGCAAGTGCAATGCACGTGCACATGTTTCACATGATTCGTGGCCGGCTGTGTTTAGGATGGAGGGAAAGAATAAAGTTTGAATTTGAGAGTAGATTAGCGGAAGGGTTAGTGGACAAGTAGTTAATATAACCACTTAATTAAAATCCTACAAATACCCCCTAAAACAATTCACTCTCATCTTCCTCTTCCTCCTTTCCTTCTTTGTCTCTGCCGAAAACCAAACCCACCAACATACCCCCCTTTTGCTTTCTCCACCTACTCACCACACATTTATACACATAAATAATTTATATACATATATGTATAGATATGCATTTGTGCACCTATGTAGATATACATATATACATATATGAAATGAAATGAGATGAAGTGCTGTTGTCATGGCTTCTGAAATGGAGGTTGGGGTGTTTTTCCTTGTGCATGAATTTTGAGGAGGCGAAGTGGAGCTTCTCTTGGAGCCTTTGAAGGTGTTTTTGCTACTAGGAGTTTTTCATTCTAGGAGTTCAATTGCTAAGAAATCGTATTTCTTGGGTGGGTGTTTCTTAAATCCTTTCTAATTTTAGGAGTCGGTTGCATGCTAGTTGACATATAATTTAATTGTTAAATTTTGATCGGTATGTTAATTGTAGATTGCATAATCTTAATCTAATTGTGTTATGATGTGTTGAAATAATTTTGTGATTCACATAAATGGCTAGAACTCTTGTTGAATTATAAAGAGGAATATTTATTGTTGGAATGAAAAATTATGCATGGTAGAATGTTTTAACAATGGTCAAAATAATGTAACATGTACGAAAACAGTTTAAAATACTATTATAATAGAGAAATGTGGAAATAGCCTCATTAATATATATATTTTGTGAGTAAATTTTTTTATAAAGGAGTCTTGATGAGAGACAACACTTTGTTTGGAAATTGACACTATGAGTTCTTTAATATAAATTGGGAGAAGATTTTGTTACTTTGTCAAAAATGAAAATTTTATAAAGTTTAAATAAATATACTATATTGTATTTTGATAGAACATGTCCTGGAAAAAGACTTAGATTTTTTTAGTGAGTACAAACTAAATGAAGAGACTCTGTTTTTCTTGGAATTCGATTTTTCTCAATTTCAGTACAGTCAACATAGAAAAACTCTAACTCCTTTCATATCGGTTAGTCACTCAAGACCTACTGGTCTTTGGGTGCGCTTTGGGCCTATTACTGTTCATTGGCGGAGGCTTTGGGCTCGGGTTCGAGTCTTGAAGGGGCTCTGTTTTATTGAATTTTCGATTTTAATCAAATCACCGAAAGTATATATATATAACTATAATTCAAGTCAACCTTATATCAGTTAGTCACTCTGGCCTTTCTGGTCATTGGGTCCGCTTTAGGTCGTTACTGTTCATCGGCGGGGGTTTGGCTCTGGGTTGGAATCCGACCCTTTGCCTTTCGTTTGGGTTTTATATTTTTTTAATATAATTTGGTTTTTGTGGGTTTATTTAGAATTTTAAAAATGGGGAAAGATTCTATTATTCTTCTAAAATTGTTTAGACTTTATAAAAATTATTTCTACAATATTTTGATATATTTTGTGAGAATTGAAAGGGGACTTTACATTAAATAGTGCTGAAGAACTCGATTTTATCGATTAAAATGTGACTCTTGTATAATTAAAGAAAAATGGAAATTTGGAATACAATTAGATTTCTTCTCGATGAGATTTTATGGTTATCAGTATTTGATTAAGATTATTTGAATTACACACAATGTTATAAGTGATTAAATTGATACAGAAGTTGAAGTGTGTTACTTAATGTTTTGAGACTAAAAGAAATGTTTTCTTTGAGAAAGAGTTTATGAATAAAGAAATTGAAATGTTATTTTGAGATTGAATATGACTTATTATTGATCTCTAAAAAGGGATAGTTGTTGGAATCTAGAGCCTAGGCGAGACCCTAGTGACTGGCCGTTTTTATTTATGAATTTGAGATCTAACCAGTGTGGGTTGAGCATCTCTTGAGAAGTAGCCAGTTGGGCTGACCGTCTCTTTTGTTTGGTTTAAGTCCGGTAGAGTAAGCTAGCTCGAGGTTGTAATGATTTTCTTTTAAAACAAATTAAAAACTTAAGGACATGCATTATAGTGAAGATGTGATGAAAGTAAGAGAAAAACACAAGTATGAGGACCTCGGATCTACGGTGTGAGAGTGTTCATAGGATGTCTACATGATGTGTCATGTCAGGACGTGAATATATCTACAGAATATCGGGACCGTGGCGACACTTGTGGGGTGCTTGGTGACTACGTAGTACCATCGTTCCATGACGGAGGTGAATTGTCCATAGGATGTCCGCATGATGCGTCATGTCATGACGTGGGATTCCCTCCAGGAGGTCTGGACATGGGCTTGTAACTCATAAAACATCAGGATACTTACCGCAGTTACCGTAGTAGTTAAACTCATAACGAGGGATTCAACCCTACAAAATGAAGAATGGTTAAGGGCTTGCCCTCAGATTTATGTAGAATTGGATGCATAAGTTCGAACAAGTGTGCATTAGTGTCATTAAATATAAATAACTGCATTAAGGATTAGGTGCCCAGCACCGACGACATCAATAGGATAGTCCCTCTTTAGCTTTGTTTTGTAATCAAATTTGTGTTTTTTAAAGTCTTTACGAATCGTTAAACTTTCGGCATAACGAGGATGGCTGTGTATAATATTTCGTCGGTTGTAAGCAACTGACGTGCCCTACGATTTTATATGCAGGACTTGGAATTTACAAGAAGATATAAAGATGAATTTGATGCTGATGATTACTTAAATGCTAAAGTTGTTACAGTTGTACATTTCATTGTTGCATTTTATTTATTCCGCTGCGTGTTGATGTAAATGTCTCTGGTGTAAATAATAGTTTTAAATTCCTTATAAAATTGTATGAAGTGAATTGTAAAGATCCTGTGGAACTTCGAATTTAGGCTTATTTTGAATTCGGGGTGTTATAGAGTGGTATCAGAGCCACACTTCAATAAGTAGTACAAATTTATAAGGACGACACATTAGAGTGGACATCAGAAGCGTCAGTTTAGTGTATAGAGGTATAAATGTAAGTGATTTATATTTGTGTTTCTCTATATATGTCATGCCCCGCTTCACAAAAAGAATACGGAATACGGATACGTAACAAAAGCCCAGCAAATGATTTTCATTATCCTTAAGCTGTTCAGGAATCTTTACAACATACCACAGGAATAATCAAAGTCGGAAGCAAGGAAACAACCAGACATGCATAATTGAAACAAGATACCAAGAGAAATTACTTGAAACCAAATACAATAATCTCAAATAATCAAATTCTTAACAAGTCAAATATGTTGGGTCACATCGCCCAAATACAAAATAATTATCCAAGTCACCAAGTACATTTTATTCAAGTTCAACCAACAAGTAATACTAATAATAAAGCAGATAATCCAGCACTAATACATCATCTCGCTAATACCATCTGGCAGTCGACCATCCTGATCTGCAATTAGTAAATTTGAAGGAGAAGAAAAAAAAAACAAGTACCCGTCAATTGCAACTTACGGGCCACTTATAATGTTGGATACAAGTACAGGGGATAGGAAATTCTAAGTAACAGCACAATATGGTATAAGTGTGTCAATCGAAATATAATATCTAACATGAATCAGGAAAATAGAAACAAGTAGCGTGGTATACTAACAGGTACAGGTAACATGTATCAAATGTCAAGTAAACAGGTAAATAGGTAAACATGTAAGAGGTAATAGGTAACAGGTATACAGGTAACAGGTAATCATGTAACAGGATAATTAGGTAACAGGTATACAGGTAAATAGGATAATCAGGTATCAAGTATAGGAAATCAAATTATGTCATGTCAAGTCTTGTTATATTACTATCTAGGTAGCACTTCATGCATCCCAGCTTTTACTACATGGTTGCTACAAAAAACAGTTTCACTTTAGATTTCATAGTGGACTCCATAGGGCAGTGTACTCAGGTACAAGAAACAGGTATAACAGGAATAGGTAGAACCTAGTGGTTCTCTTCCGAGTACATCTTCCTATAGGGAAGCATGCATTCAGGTACAGGAAACAGGATCGTGAATAATGTAGTCATGAACACGTAACAAGCAGGCAGGACACATGTCCTCTTCTAAGTAAACATTTCTGTATTTTCACTATTAGTTCTTTCCCTTAACCCCGGCTTGGTCATTATTTATTATAACCAGGAATGCATGTATGTGTCGCAAAAAAGAAGCAAAAATAACAGGGTATAAACATGTATCAGGTTCAGGGTGCAAGATAAATAAGTACAGGTACAAGATAACACATAACAGGGTAAAAACAACTAGCTTTTGAATTCAGGACAGCAAGACAGTGTTGTACTAAAACAGTGATTCCCGCTACTACAAACATCCAAATCTGGAAACGTCAAAGGATCTGGAAAATAAACTCCACACGAGTCCAGAGAGTATAAATAAGTCATATATTAATTCACAACATCATAACTCAAAATAGGTTTAAAAACAGAAAACACGTTCAGTCAGAAATAAGGAAAACGAATTCTCAGTCAGGAAAACTGCATCAAAACCTCTCAAATAAATTCAGGAAAAATCTTGAATATTCCCCTATATATCTAGAATCAAAATATAAAGTTTCATAATATTCAAGTAAAATTTGTTTAGTCATCAAAAATAAGAAAACCTCAAGAAACGACACTTTGGAAAATCTAGAATTCCCAACACTGCTGTATGAAAACTGAGGTATCTCGCAAGCCGTGAAACGAAATCCGAATCCGCCAAAGGAAGATGAAAATAGATGAAATATACTAACTTCCATATTTCATGGCTATTATTCATACAGTAAAAGGAAATGGGGTGAAAACATAATTCTTACATAATAGTAGCCAAATTACAACATGTATAGTTTTCATCAACTAGCATGAAACAACACATAAAACTCATCAATAAAATTCACCAAAATTCTGGGTAGTCCCTAAATTGAATAAAGAAATACTGACCAAAGTTTTGGATCAAAATAATATACGTATCATAGTTCTTTAAAATGAGTTGTCATCAAAATTACCAAAAAACAGAATCTGGAAAAGATCGACACCTCTGTAGTAAAACAGTCATAACTCACTCATACGAAATCAAAATCAAGCAAGGCCAGAGGGGTTTGAAAATAGACCAAATTCTCTAAAACTCATGTTTTATACCGAAATTAAGATACTGACTTTAAAACAGTCCAAAACAGCAAACAAAACAGATCAGCGTCAAACTACAGATTTTTCCCTATAATAACAACTCAACATATATCATACAAAACTTGTTCAAAACACAACCAAACATGAAACCGAATCTACCAAGTGTCTAAACATCATAATTTAGGTTTATTAACATATCTAAATCAAGCCTATCACATGGTTCTCAACAAATATCCAAACTCTCACAAAAGTCTCACATACATGTTCAAATCAAGGACGAGTAAAACCTAGGTCAATTCATGTCAAGATTGTGTCATGAGGTAACTATGGTCAAGTTTTCACAATAGAGACAAAACCCATCAAACAAAACACAAACAAGAGTCGTCTCTAGACCCAACTACACTATAGGTGGTATTTTGACTTGTATCAAACAAATAAATTGGAGTACAAGTTACTTGCCTTAAATCGGGATGAAGGACAATAAGAACCAAGAGTAACGAGCAAAACCCACGAACGAATATCCACGAATCAACGAATCCAAGCAACGAACCCACGAATAACTCGCACGAACACACGGCATGCTTCTCAAAGCAAGAGAAGAGAAAACCCACAACAAGAAAGATGATGTGCTTGTGGTGCTTGCGGTTTGGAAAGTGTTGATCGGCATGGGGGTAGATGATCAGGATGAGGGGTGTAGGGTGGCTGGACATGGTCGAGAGAGGGCTCGGGGTGTGCGGGTTGGAGCTCAGCCGGGAAGGGGAAGGGGGGTCTCGGCCAAGGTGCAGGCCAGGTTGGGGGCTCGGGTTGGGGTGGCCGGGTGTGCAGCCGGGAAGGGGAAAGAGAGGTAGACTGGGGGCTAGGGTTTGAGGAGTTAGGGTTAGGGTTTGTGAGAGGGGTTATAAATATATATATAGAGAGGATTAGGGTTATTGGGTATTTGGGTTAATGGGTATATTAGGAGTATGAATAGGATTAATCCAATAAGACAAATGGGGATCAAATTCTATAGGATTCAAACTAAAATTGGGTAATTTGGCTTTGGTAATCAATTAGGGATCAAAATAATAGGATTAGGAATGGGGTAGACCACCAAATCTCCAAGAGAACCCAAAAAATACAAATAAATAGAACGAGACAACAATAAGGAGCGAAACAACAACCATGAACAAGAACAACCAAGAAATTTGAAATAACTCGCAAAAATCAAGAATGAGAAAAGAAAATGAAAATATATTGAAACAACTCAATATACGGTTCAGAAAAATACAAAAGAGAGTACAAATATACAAGAAAAGAAAAATACACCAAAAATACGAAAAATGAAAAACAGGGGTTACAATATACTGATGTTTTCTCCTTCCTTTCTCTATTAGATGGCTGGAGTCATGAATGAAGTAGTCATTGAACATGCATTCAAATTCATTCATGATGCTCTCCTCGTATACATTGATGCGAGATTATATGCGAGCACATTTTTCCATGGTATCAAAGTGGTGCAGTGGAAGCGTATTTGGTTGAACCTACATTCATGATACCTTACACATTGATTAAGTTTTTCTCTCAAATTTTCTTCATGAATAGTATCATAGTACTTTTTCCATATTCAATATTTTTCAAATAAGTATTTTCCGTATACTATTAAATCACCTGAATATTTATTATTTTGTCTATCTTCCAAAGTCTTGATCTTTTAAATTTGTTTTATCTGTCTTTCAATCTTAAAATTTTGTCTTTCATGTTTTTATGTCACTTTATGTTTATCCGTTTACATCTGCTATTACTTTACATATTTTATTGCCAATTATTAAATTAGTATTGCAACTATTATTTCTTCATTTATTATTTCTAATATATTTTGAAATTTGCTTATGAATTTTGCTTATGTACATTCATTTTATATGATTGATTTTGTGATACTACATTTTTCCATTTCCTTATATTGTCTTATATATTTCAGTATATTTTTAACAAGATTGAAATATTCTACCCATATAAATATGACCTACCATTTTGTTTTATTGTCTACATTCGATAATATTATTGTTGCATATTATCTGCTAATTTGTTTTGTTATATTCACTTTTACTATTAATCGCTGTTGCCGCTGAAATCGGTGTGGGGGCAAACAGATAGATTTGTGGATTCGAGGGAAGTTGAATAGTCAAACCTGAATGACTTTACCGGAGTTTGACCGAGATCCTTTCGCCGTTGACCTGCAAAAAGTGCGAGACACTGGGGTTGATCCCGGAGACACACCCTCCGACGCTCTTGTCAGTAATCTGAATGATTAAGAAAGAGATTTAATTGGCAAAAGATTGATTACCTAGTAATAGTAGGGGGAGATGGGTATTTATAGTCGCCTTAGGGATCAGTTTCAGGATAAGTTTGAATCCCTACTTCCCGATGTAAATGGATAGAAGTGGTTAAGACTGCTGATTAAGGATAATCATAAATCTGAATCCTCTCCTATCCAGTTGGACTGGGTTTCTTATGGGTTGGGACCCATACCCATTAAGACGGATCTGTTTATGGGTTATTGGGCCTTTGGAAAAAGACCCAGTTCCTATTTCAGACCCGTTTGTATGTGAAATTACTATTTTACCCCTGAGCTTTAAGATTCGTGCCCGATTTGAGTGGTTATGATTTGACCCTATTTTTAGCCATATCACGAGCCCCCCACTCCTGAAGACTGAGTTTGATCAGCCTTCAAGGAGTAGTTTTACTGGTTTAATGGCTTACGGGGTTATATCGGAGTCCAAATGAGGGGTTTCGAACCTTATATAAGGCATTAGGATGTTCTTCTGAGTTGGTGGTGCACTCAAGATTGTTCTTGAGTTCTCCTGGATTATTGGCAATTTTCCTCGATTTTTAATTATTTTACGGATCATTTATTCAATTTTGCGAAGTGGTGATTTATTTTTCGAGGGCATTAATTAATTATTCTAAGCAAATTTATTATTTTCCCAGGAGCTCAAAAATTTTCCCCAAATTTATAATTTTTTTTAGCATTTTTAATTAATTTTCCTGAATTTTTAATCATTTTTTCGCAATTTTTAAATAAATAATTTGAATTTAATAAATAAAAAATAAATTTTTAATACCATTTATGACGTGGCAAAATCTGGACCGCCCATCTTGTGTCGATGCGTGATTCTGAATGATCGTACGGCGGGGTGGCGCTAAGCGACGTGGACGAATCTGGGACCTTGATCAGATTATGACGCGAATTTTGAAGTGATCTGACGGCATGTGTCGCTCGGCAGAACTTTCTCCGTATGAGCAGTTTGGGAGGCCAGTCGCTCGGATTGAGATTGCGAGCGATGTGGCACAATCTGGAACGTCCATCAAACTGCAGCACGAATCCCAAAGTCATCCGACGGTAGATCTTACACTTGGTCATGTGGCTAAATCAGGGCCGCTTATCTGGTCGAGGCACGAATCACGAGGAGATTGGATGGCTCATGCTGTTCGACATTATTTTCTCCGTATGAGCAGCTCAGAATGCCAGTCGCTCGGATTTGGTTTCTAAGCGACGTGGCGCAATCTGAGACGTCCATCTGGAGATCTTGCACGAATCTTGAAGCACAATGGTGTGGATCACGAGAAAACATGATCTTGGTCACGTGGCAGAATTAAGGTCGCTCATCAAGCCGAGGCACGAATCATGAGGAGATCGGATGGCTCATGCTGGTCGGCATTTTTTTCTCCGTATGAGCAGCTCGGAATGCCAGTTGCTTGGATTTGGTTTCCGAGCGATGTGGCACAATCTGAGACGTCCATATGGCGATCTTGCACGAATCTTGAAGCACGATGGCATGGATCACGAAAAAACATGATCTTGGTCACGTGGCAGAATTAAGGCCGCTCATCAAGCCGAGGCACGAATCACGAGGCGATCGAACGGCTCATGTTGCTCTGCATTATTTTCTCCGTATGAGCAGCTCGGAATGCCAGTCTCTCGAATTTGGTTTCCGAGCGACGTGGCACAATCTGAGATGTCCAACTGGAGATCTTGCACGAATCTTGAAGCACAACGATGTGGATCACGAGAAAACGTGATCTTGGTCACGTGGCAGAATTAAGACTGCTCATCAAGCCGAGGCATGAATCAAAAGGCGATCAGACATCTCATGCTACTCGGCATTATTTTCTCCGTATGAGCAGCTTGGAATGCCAGTCGTTCGAATTTGGTTTCCGAGCGATGTGGCATGATCTCTGCCGTCTGATTGAACATCAGGCATGAATCTTGAGGTAAAAGACGGCATGGATCACGAGAAAACGTGATCTTGTTGTCTTGTGGTCGTGGCAAAATCTGTGATGTTTGATTGTGATCAGACGCGAATCATGATGATGAAGATGTTTTTCTCTAATACGCAGCTCGGAATGCAAGTTGCTCGGATTTGGATTCCGAGGGATGTGGCGTGATCTCCACCGTCTGATTGAACATCAGGCACGAATCTTGAGGTAAAAGGTGGCATGGATCACGAGAAAATGTGATCTTGTCGTCTTGTGGTCGTGGCGAAATCTGAGCCATTTGATTGTGATCAGGTGCGAATCATGATGATGAAGTCGTTTTTCTCCAATACGTAGCTCGGAATGCAAGTTGCTCAGATTTGGATTCCGAGGGACGTGGTGCGATCTCCGCCGTCTGATTGAACATCGGGCATGAATCATGATGATGAAAGACGTTTAGGCTTCAGGTTTTGTCGTTTGCAATTCTAATGAGCCGTTACGGGGGCCCATAGTGTTCCAAGGCCCACCCGAGTTTTTTCTAACTCTTTTGCTCAGTTTTTCTTTGTGTGCAGAAGCCCCCGATATGGACTACTGAGCTTTGATGGCGAAGAGGAGCGCGACTGCGGCGAAGGGTGTGGATACGAAGAAGAGGAAGAGGACCACGGCGGGGCCTCCCTCCGGTCGAGCGGTACAAGCACCTTTGGCGCCAGTGGTAGTTGTGGACTCAGTCAGCGATGCCCCCTCGGAGCCGCAAGCCACGATCCCTTCGGCCGAAGCCCCAGGATCTTCGAATGGGAGGTTCTCGGCTAGTGTCGCTCTGGCTCTGGAGGTGTCGCCGCTCACGGCTAAGGCAGAAGCCATCCTCACTGAGGAGCACAAAAGGCTCTTTGTCCCCAACTGGCGGGTGATGAAGTTGGACGGCTTCCTCGGTGATGCGGGGATGTGTATGCAAGCGATATGCCATCTGCCAACCCCGAAGGACCGTGCGGCGTTGAGGGCAGGCACTGTGGGTGACGACGCCTTGGAGATTGCCTGGTCGACTTTGTCGGTAAGTCTCGGAGTCGATTTTGATACCTCAAAAATTTTCTAATTCTTTTGCTTGGTTTTCATTGCTTCTTTTCCTCTGCTTTGTTCATAGACCCTCTGCCACTTCAACCATATGCTTGAGCAATTCACCGAGCAAGAGAAGAAAATGAAGGTGGCGAACGATTACGAGCGATCGGAGCGCTCCAAGGTAGTGAACCTGTTCGAGGCCGTAGAGCGACTCTCGGCATCATGAGCAGCCGAGGTGGGTGCCCTCGAGACGAAGCTTGCCAAGGCGATCAAGCACTCAGCGGCTGAGACGGCCAAGGTCGTGCCACTAGAGAAGGAAAGGGCTCGCCTCGAGGAGGAGCTGGCGAAGGCCTTGAAGGCATCCGAGGAGGCGCCGAAGGGACAGGCATTGAAGGTGGCCGAGGCGGAGAAGGCCATTCGGGACGAGGCGGAGGCCCATATGATGATGAATATGGAGGAGGCCTACGCTCGAACCCTGAAGCATGTGGCGGCTCGAATCCCCGGTTTCGACGGTTCGTCGTATTACTTTTACGATCCAGTGGAGGGCGAGGAGCTCATCCCTCTGGCGGAGGTCGAGCCCGAGCTGGAGGGTGACGAGGCCGAGGGCGATGGCGAGGTCGAGGTGAACCTCGAAGTGGCGCTCGTCACTCTGCTGAGCGAGGGCGCTTCGGAACAGCGCCGCGAGGTGGCTCCCTGACTCAGTTGCCTCTTCTTTTTTGTTTTTGTTGTTTGTATTGCCGAACTGCAGACTGGCCACCGATTTCTTTTGTACTCTTTTGAACTTCAATGAAAAGATGAACTTTTGAGATTTTGGCCCAAGTTTACAATGACTAGCTTTTGAAATTTAGCTAAGTGTTGAAAACAACTCGCTTTGAAATTTAGCTAAGTGTTGAGAACAACTCGCTCTGAAGTCTATCTAAGTGTTGAGAACAACTCGCTCTGAAATCTAGCTAAGTGTTGAGAACAACTCGTTTTGAAATCTAGATAAATGTTGCTTGAGCTTAGCGTTGTTGTGTTTTCGCTTTTCAGATCGCCAGGCCGTGCCAATGGGTTGAGGCTTCGCCAAACGTGGTAGCAGATGAGGCCTCTTGCCTTCAAGCTGACTTGGAAGCGACGAAGTTAGCCCTTTCTCGTAGTCGAGAGTGTTTTTTCAAGAGCGAGTTAGAACTAGATCATCTCAAGCTAACGCTAGCGAAGCGCAACTCTGAGCTGAAACAACTAAAGAAACGAGCTCGAGAAGCCCCCCCTAAAGGGGAGGTGGAGTCCCTTCGGCAGACCCTGTTCGACGGTAATGCAGAAAGAGACGGTCTGAAGAACGTGGTGCTCGAAAAGAGTTTAGAGTCGGCGCAACTTCAATGAACTATCATTGAAGCTTCTCAAGTGGGTAGTACGAGCAGGATTCCTTGCCTACAAGTTAAGGTAACTGATGATTCGCTGAAGGAGTGCATTGTTGAGCTTGAGACGGAGGTTCACCGACTACAACGCTTTTCGGAGGGAAGCAATGTTAGGACCACATCTTGTCCTCGAGACGAGTACTCATAGGGACGATCGTTTCACGAGCTAGCGTCACGTTCGCCTCCCATCCTAGGGCGTCCTGGGGATGCTTAAAGCAGAGTTGCTGCTTCGTCGAGTGAAGGCTCAGCCGGTGCAATGCTTAGGGACACGACTAGGCTCGCCAGCTTGGGGACCTCAACGAGTGCGGGGTCGCAGCGACAGAATGTTCGTCGCCCTCGTTTGTTGCTCAAGAGGAGTATCCCACTTCCTGGGAGGCGTTGAAGTAGTCTTGTAATGTCAGTTTCTCAAATTTTGCAACTCATCGCAGAGATGAGTAGTTAGTCTTGTAATCTGAGTTGTTCCTCAAACTTTATAGACAAGAAACTTGTTTTCTCTTTTGCACTTGTGTGTTTTGTTAACATCTGTGGTTGTCGATAGTTGTAGGAATACTTCTGAATGGCGAACCACTTCTTACTTGCTTATGAGCGAGTAGTAGAAGCAGAGTCAAGCCAAGTGTTGGACTCCGCACTTCATCGTTTAGGGGAGAGTCAGCGGTTGTGGGAGCAGTTCCGAATGGCGAACGACTTCTAACCCGCTTAAGAGAAAGTTTGCAAAGCAGAATCGAGCCAAGTGTTGGACTCCGAACTCGTCGTTTAAGAAAAGTTCAACGGTTGTGGGAGCAGTTCCGAATGGCGAACCACTTCTAACTCGCTTAAGAGCAAGTTTGCAATGCGGAATCGAGCCAAGTTTTGGACTCCGAACTTGTCATTTAAGAAAAGTTCGACGATTGTGGGAGCAGTTTCGAATGGCGAACCACTTCTAACTCACTTAAGAGCAAGTTTGCAAAGCAAAATCGAGCCAAGTTTTGGACTCCGAACTCATCGTTTAAGAAAAGTTCGACGGTTGTGGGAGCAATTCCGAATGGCGAACCACTTCTAACTCGCTTAAGAGCAAGTTTGCAAAGCAGAATCGAGCCAAGTTTTGGACTGCGAACTCGTCGTTTAAGAAAAGTTCAATGGTTGTGGGAGCAGTTCCGAATGGTGAACCACTTCTAACTCGCTTAAGAGCAAGTTTGCGAAGCGGAATCGAGCCAAGTTTTGGACTCCGAACTCGATGTTTAAGAAAAGTTCGACGGTTGTGGGAGCAGTTCCGAATGGCGAACCACTTCTAACTCGCTTAAGAGCGAGGTTGCGAAGCGGAATCGAGCCAAGTGTTGGACTCCGAACTCATCGTTTAAGAAAACTTCGACGGTTGTGGGAGCAGTTCTGAATGGCGAACCACTTCTAACTGCTTAAGAACAAGTTTGCAAAGCGGAATCGAGCCAAGTTTTGGACTCTGAACTCGTCGTTTAAGAAAAGTTCAATGGTTGTGGGAGCAGTTCCGAATGGCGAACCACTTCTAACTCGCTTAAGAGCAAGTTTGCGAAGCGGAATCGAGCCAAGTTTTGGACTCCAAACTCGTCGTTTAAGAAAATTTCGACGGTTGTGGGAGCAGTTCCGAATGGCGAACCACTTCTAACTCGCTTAAGAGCAAGTTTGCGAAGCAGAATCGAGCCAAGTTCTGGACTCCAAACTCGCCGTTTAAGAAAACACAATTGGGGTATTAAACAGAGAGATAACACGATAACAAGAGAATCATTATGCAAAAGAAGTTCTTTATTAATTACTGCTAATCAGTTGCTTCTAAGTTGCGGGCCGTTATTACAATGGAAGAATAAAAAAAAGATAGAATAGCCCAACATTTGATGGTACTCGGAAAGGTGTTCAAACACCCTCTTGGTACTTCAGTAAATGGTCGGCATTCCATGTTCTTGGTATTTTCTTGTCTTTGAGGTCTTCAAGACGATATGCTCCTGGCCGAACCACCTTTGAGACCTTGTATGGTTCTTCCCAATTTGGGGCTAGCTTGCTCTTTTGGCTGGGGAATGAGATGGCTAGCTTCCTGATGACTATGTCCCCCTATTTAAGATCTATGAGATGAACCCTTCTGTTGTAGGACTGCTCAATTCTTCTCTGATATTTCTCTTGGCGAATCGAGACTCTTTGCAGAGTTCATCGATAGGGTCCAGATTGGCTCAGAGATCTCTGGCATTCTGCTCTTCATTATATGCAATTAGGCGAGGGGATGACAAACCAACTTCTAAGGGGATTACGGTCTCAGAACCGTAGGTGAGGTTGAAGGGCGACTCTCCTGTGGGTGTTCTCTTTGTAGTGCGGTAGTTCCACAGTACGTTAGGAAGCTGTTCTGCCCACAACCCTTTAACCGACTTGCTTAGTCTCTTCTTGATGCCCGAGAGAATTTGCCTGTTGGCGTTCTTTACTTGACCATTTGATTGAGGGTGAGAGACAGAGGGGAATCGCTGCTGAATACCGAGGTCTTCACATAAGGAGCGGAATGCTGCCCCCGCAAATTGTGTTCCGTTATCTATCACCAAGATTCGAGGTATGCCAAACCTGCAGATCACATTCTTCCAGAAGAACTGTTGCACCTTGTTTTCAGTAATAGTTGCTAGAGGTTCAGCCTCAATCCACTTGGTGAAGTAGTCGATTGCCACGACTAGGAACTTAAGCTGGCCTGGAGCCGGTGGGAACGGGCCTAGCAGATCCATTCCCTACATTGCGAAGGGTATTGAACTCGAGAGGGAAGAGAGTTAAGCTTGCGGCAGGCGACGGATATTGGAGAATTATTGACAGGGACCGCATTGTCGGACATATTGCTCGACATCCCGATGTAGGGTAGGCCAGAAGTAACCGTAGTTCAAGACTTTTCTGGCGAGGGACCTTGATCCCGAATGGGCTCCGCCTATCCCTTCATGGAGTTCTTTTAGAGCATACAAGGCTTCTCCTGGAGAGAGACATCTCAAGTAGTGTCGGCCATCTACTTGGGTGTAGGAGCGTTTGTACAAGATTCCTTCAACGAGAGTGTACCGCTCTGCTCTCGTTCAGATTCGGCAATCTTCTTTAGGATCTTGGGGAAGGCTCCCATCTTTGAGGAACTCAATTAAAGGCCTCATCCAGTTCTCTTCGAGTTGGACAGGTAGTGACTCCATTGAGTCGGGGGCATCTTCTTCGATGCTGGGCCTTAGTAGAATTACGATCAGGACGGTCTGCTCGAGGCCTTGGAGGGAGGAAGAGGCTAGTTTTGAGAGGGCATCTGCTTGGGCGTTCTCCTCTCTAGGGATCCGCTGGAGTTGCGCTTCTTCGAACGAAGCCATGAGACTTTTGACCTTGGCTAGGTACTTGGCCATTCGGTCGTCTCGTGCCTCGTATTCTCCCAAGACTTGATTCACCACGAGCTGAGAGTCACTGAATATTCGAACATGCTGCGCTCCTATCTTGCGAGCCATGTCCAGGCCTGCTATTAGGGCTTCATACTCAGCTTTGTTGTTGGAAGCCTTGAAATTGATGCGGAGGGAGTATTGGATAACGAAGTCATCTGCGCCTGCCAGAATAACTCTGGCTCCGCTCCCTTCAGCGCAAGAAGACCCATCTACATATACCGTCCAGATGGGTGGCCCATTTGCCGCTTGACTAACTTCCGGGATCGTGCTTTCCACTATAAACTCGGCTAGGGCTTGAGCTTTGATGGCGTCTGAGGCTGGTAAGATATGTCATGTTGACTTAGCTCAATTGACCACTTCATTAGACATCCGGAGGTTTCGGGCTTATACAGGACCTGCTTGAGCGGCAGGTCGGTAAGGACGACCACTGAATGAGATTGAAAATAGGGACGAAGCTTCCAGGCCGCCATAACCAGGGCGTAGGCTATCTTTTCCAACCTCGGGTAGCGGAGCTCGGCATCTCTAAGAACCTTGCTCACATAGTAGATAGGCTTCTGTGCCTTGTCTTCTTCCTTCACTAGGACAGCACTGAGGGTTTGTTCGGAGGCAACGAGGTAAAGGTAGAGGATTTCCCTGGGTGTAGGCTTGCTAAGGAGTAGGGGGTTGACCAAGTAGGCTTTGAGTTGGTCGAATGACCCTTGCTGCTGCTGGCCCTACTCGAAGCCCTTAGCCCCCTGAGGGCTTTGAAGAAGGGGAGGCACTTTTTCCCGAACTTAGAGAGGAAGCGCCCTATAGCCGCGAGGCATCCTGTGAGCTTTTGCACTTCTTTCATATTTGAAGGAGGAGCCATATTGAGTATGGCCATTATCTTCTCAGGGTTGACTTCAATCCCCCTCCGGCTGACCATAAAGCCCAGAAATTTACTCGATGAGACCTCGAATGCATACTTATTCGGGTTTAGTCTCATGTTATGCTTCCTTAGCACGTCAAAGGCCTCTTGGAGGTCGGTGACATGGTCAGACCCATGGATGCTTTTAACCAGCATATCGTCGACGTAAACCTCCATGTTCCGCCCGATCTGATTTTTGAAGACCTTATTGACGAGACGTTGGTAGGTGGCTCCAGCATTTTTAAGCCCGAAGGACATCACCCTATAGCAGTAGAGACCTTGATCTGTGATGAAGGACGTCTTCGGGATATCTAGAGGGAACATTCGGATTTGGTTGTATCTGGAGAATGCGTCCATGAAGCTCAGTAGCTCATGGCCTGAAGTGGCGTCGATTAAGGTGTCAATGCTAAGGTGTGGGAATGGATCCTTGGGGCATGCCTTGTTCAAATCTGTAAAGTCGATGCAAATCCTCCAACTTCCATTGGCCTTTTTTGACCATCACGACGTTGGAGAGCCACTCCGGATAGTTGACCTCTTGTATGAACCGGACTTTGAGGAGCTTCTCCACCTCCTCCTTTATAGCCCGCTGGCGCTCAGGGGCGAACTTACACCTCTTCTGCTGGACAGGTCTGGCCCCCAGGGCGACACTCAGATGGTGGATGAGGAGCACTTTGGAAATCCCCGGCATGTCGGCAGCTGTCCATGCGAAGAGGTCACAGTTCTTCTTTATGCACTGGACTATATCAGAGCAGAGGGCAGAAGGGAGGGTTTTGCTAATAAAGAATTTGCGGGTCGGATCTTGCTCTGAGAAGAGCAGTTCCTCCAGCTCGTCTACCGGTTCCGACATAGACTGGGTGCTCCCTTGTGGAATTTCAAGGGCCTTGAGGGAGAGGACGGGTCCTCTGGTCAAGGTCATATAGCATTTGCGGGCCGTTTCCTGACTCCCCCTTACTTTCCCTACGCCTGCCTTGGTGGGAAACTTCATTTTGAGATGGTAAGCTGATGGGATGGCTTCTAAAGTAGCTAGGCCCGATTGACCTAGGATCACATTATAGACGACTGGGACATCAATAACCATGAAGTCCATTGGCTCCGTTCGGGTAGTAGGAGTTTTTTCAGCGGTTACGTCGAGGGTTATAACACCTTCGATCATCACTGGCACTCCCGTGAACCCATGGAGCGTGTAACCGGCAGGCTTGAGCCTGTCCCTTGATAATTTGAGTCCTCGGAAGGCCTCTAGAAAGAGGATGTTGACAGAACTGCCATTATCCACTAGAATTCTCTCCACCTTGAAGTTAGCCATGTGGAGGTTGATCACCAATGCGTCACAGTGGGGGGTTTGGACACCCTTTAGATCATCATTTGAGAAGTAACTGGGACTCCGAGACCATTGGAAGGAGGGATGCTGTGCACCGAATTGACTTCCCTGATGAAAGCCTTTCGAGAGGAGTTAGAGGTTCCTCCCATTGGCCCTTCGTGGATGAGGTGTAAGATGCGCTCTTCCTCGAATTCGGGAGTCTCCTCATGCCTTTCAGGCCGCTTGTTAGCCCCCCTGGGGGATGGAGGAGGATCGGTCCGGTCTTTCCTTACAAACTTGGCGAGCTGCCCTCTCTGAATGAGGGCTTCGATCTCATTTTTCAGAGCCCGACAGTCATTGGTGTCGTGGCCGTGGTCTCGATGGTAGCAGCACCACTTCTCCTTATCCCTATTCTTCTAAGGAGTGTTCATCTTTGGGGAGGAGGTAGAATTCCATCTTTCTCAACTTCCATCAGAATGGCCGAGACATTGGCGTTGAGAGGGGTGAATTTCTCAAATCTGAGAGGTGGACGATGCTGACCTCCGTTGTCCTTTTGGAGCTTTATAGATCCCTCGTCTTCAGTGGCCTTCCTCTTACTTCCAGAAGAGGATCCCTCGAATGTGGGGCGGGGCGCTGCTTCCTTCGCCCGGATGTATTTCTTGCTTCTAAGAAGAAGGTCGGAGAAATCTCGCGGGGGCTTCTTTGCTAGGGACGACCGAGGTCCGAGTTGAGGACATTGGATTGAAAGGCAGCCACGGCAACCGACTGATCGAGGGAGGGGATGGACCTGGCCTCTGCGGTAAACTGCTTGACATAGTCCCTCAGTTTCTCGCCCTTCTTCTCACTGAGGAAGAGTAGTGAATTACTCTTCTTTTCGGAACGGTGACTGCTCACGAAATGGGTTATGAAAAGGGTCTCGAACTGGTCGAAAGAGAAGATGGAGGTTGGGGTGACGCGGGAGTACCATTCCCGAGCCGGGCCTTTGAGAGTGGCCGGGAAGGTCTTGCATAGGAGAGCATCGGAGGCCTGATGGATCATCATTAGAGTTTTGAAACTCTCGATGTAGTCCATGGGTTCTGATTCTCCTGTGTATGTCTCGAACTGTGGAGGATTGAAATTTGCCTGGACGGGGGCCTCCATGATGGTACGAGAGAATGGAGGTCTGGTTCGGCATAGGGTCCTCCCTCTTAGTTCCTCGTCCTTATCGAGTTGACCAAGGCATCTCTCCATCTCGTGGAGACGATGGTAGACAGTGTCCTCCCTTCGAAGGTATCCTAGTGAGCCTCTGGACTCATCTTCATACGAAGGGGAACGTGGGCTATGACGACAGTAGCTCTGAGACTGGTGAGGACTGGGATGTGAGGGCGGTGTCTTAGAGCTTGAGGAGGAATTTGGGATCGATGGCGAGGGCTTCGAACTGCCTTAGGAGTGGGGATCCTCAGGATATTATTGTTTTCGTTTGGTGGGACAATGAGGGCCCGCAAGACTGTTGCCTGAAACTCTTGGAATTCTGCTCGGGTGATGGGTTCGCTCTGGTCCCTCTGGGACTGTCGGCCAGCGGGAGAACGGTGCCCTCTTCGACGGTACTCGGGGGACTCCCTCTGCCTCCTATGAAGAGGGGACCCCCTACGGTTGCGGCGGCGAGGAGATCGCACATTTGGACGTTCTGAGCGGGAGGCTCCCTCTCGGGCCTGCCTCTCATCCAAGTGGCGGCGAAGATCTTTCTCTTTCTGTCGGTTGATTATGATGTTGCGGAGATCTTTTGAAGGACGAGGGTTATGGGATGTCATGGAGTCGGTGGGGGGGTTATGTACCGAGATATGATCGCGGTGAAAATGTTGCTTCTGAGGATTTGGATGAGAGGTCCCTAAAATTGATGTGGGGGCAAACAGATAGATTTGTGGATTCGAGGGAAGTTGAATAGTCAAACCTGAACGACTTCACCGGAGTTTGACCGAGATCCTTTCGCCGTTGACCTGCAAAAAGTGCGAGACACCGGGGTTGATCTCAGAGACGCACCCTCCGACGCTCTTGTCAGTAATCTGAATGATTAAGAAAGAGCTTTAATTGGCAAAAGATTGATTACCTAGTAACAGTTGGGGGGGGGGAGGGGTATTTATAGTCGCCTTAGGGATCAGTTTCAGGATAAGAATGAATCCCTACTTCCCGATGTAAATGGATAGAAGTGGTTGAGACTGCTGATTAAGGATAATCATAAATCTGAATCCTCTCCTATACAGTTGGAACTGGCTTTCTTACGGGTTGGGACCCATACCCATTAAGACGGATCCGTTTATGGGTTATTGGGATTTTGGAAAACGACCCAGTTCCTATTTCAGACCCGTTTGTATGTGAAATTACCATTTTACCTCTGAGCTTTAAGATTCGTGCCCGATTTGAACGGTTACGATTTAACCCTATTTTTAGCCATATCAATCGCTACTCATAAATTTTGTAGTTTTAGACTTCTTCAATATAATACATACACTACATAATTATCATTTTCATTTGTATTTTCATCTCGTGCATATACTTTACACTATTCTTGTTTGAATGTTATAAATCATTTTCTTTGCTACAAATTTTGTATACCCTATATTTAAAGTCTATATATCCATTTTAATATTTTGTCGTTGTAATTTCCTACTTCATTTACAACTTTTCATCCCCTTTTACTTCACTGATTTCAAAACGTAACACCATACTTTATTAAACACCCAATATTCAAGCACATATAGAAGATTACATCTTTTCATCTTCCGTTTTGGTGCAACTTGATGTCGAGAGGAAAAATATGCAACTAAACATCATTGGAGGAAAGCTGCAACTGGACGTTGGGGAGGCAAAGTCTGCAACCGAATGTCCAGAAGGCAAACTGCAATCGGATGTCGTTGAGGCAATTATGCAACTTGAGGTCGAGGAGGCAAGCCTGCCATTGGATACCGACGAGGCGAACCTACACCAGAAGGAGATTTTCTACTTTAATAACTCTCACTTTGTTTTCTATAATATTTACTTACCACTATTCTAAACCCCCATCCCCCTACCCAAAACAACACCTTTATTTATTTCATTATTTCTCTTTTTCTCTCTCCTATTCAAAAAAATTAAGAATTTTTTTTAAAAAAAAATTGTTTAAAAAAAAATTAAAAACTAAAAAACTAAAAAAAAATTAAATATTTACAAACTTTAAAAATAATTCAAAAATATAAAAAACTTATTAAAAAATTTTAAAAAGTAAAAAAAAATTAAAATTTTTTAAAAAAGATTACAAATTTTATTAAAATTTAGAAATTTTAAAATTTTTTAGAATTTTAAAATTTTTAAAATTTTTAAAATTTTAAAATTTTAAAAATTTTTAAAATTTTTAAAATTAACAAAAATTAAAATTTTCAAAATAAGAAAATAAAAAATCAAAATAAAAAATTTTTAAAATTTTTAAAATTTAAAAATTTTTTAAAAATTAAAATTTAAATATAAATTTTTTTTTTGACTCTCCACTAAAAAAAACAGTTAAATTAAAATTGTTATTTATCTATTTTGGTTTTTTTTATAAAGGTGCAATGGGGAGACAAAGTGAAGATAAAACAAATAATTAGTTTGGATTAGAGTTTTGAGAACTTCATGTATTTCATTTTGGTTGAAATAATAATAAGAGGTATTTTAATTGCAAAATGAGTCAGAGACAAACAAATGTTTAAATTATTGGTATTGTAGATACCTTCACACATGCACTTTGCATTACCATTGTATATAGACATGCTCATAGTAGTAATGGGATTAGAGTAAGCTCTATAAAACCTATATGATAATGTCCTTGCACAACGATTACAAGCATCTAAAAGTGATGCTGAAGTTAAAAAAAACACTATGCAGTATTTCTAACAAACTATATACATTCCGAGTAAGTTCAATCTAATGATGAAGAAGGCGATGGATGAGCTTAAAGGTAGAAATACTGCTTCCTCATATAATATGTTTGCTACTTCAATTAATTTGCTGGACCTCCAAAACTATTTTAAATAATTAAACCAGGTGCAACCGAAAACGTGCCGTAGGCACGTGTCAATGGGCAAACCTAGTTTTATAATATTTTACAACCTAGTATTATATTATTTATACTGATTTCTATATTTATCCTACTTGTGTATTTACTACTTAATCTCAACTATCTTGCCGTATTATTCGTATTATTTTGTATCTATATAACAATTCACAAAGAAAGCTATCAAGTGGCTCTTATTCAATAGGCTTGAAATCAACGGTCCAGATCTAACCTCACAAAATATATTTTCCCGCCCAAAAGTTCTCCCCAAAACTCAAATTCAAATCCCAAAACAACTCCTTTACTTATTTATTTATTTATTTATCTCTCTCTCTCTCTCTCTCTCTCTCTCTCTCTCTCTCTCTATTTACTCAGAAATTTATATTTTTAGATTTCAGGTGCGCAAATTTTCAGATTTTTTATGCATTTTTTTTATTGCTCATGTTACATTCAAAATAGCAAATATCTCATCAACAGTTAAATTTCATCATTTCTACACTCAAAGTTCTAAGAAGTTGGATTTTACACCCCCATTTATAATTATTTTTCAACATATACTAGTTATTGAAAACATGGACTTTTATTTACAACTAATTATTGTTTACTACTCAAACTTGAGCTACATAATTGTTGTTTTACTGTTTATAAGACTTTCATATGCTGTATCATTCCAAAGACATGCCGTAGGCACGTGCACACAGGGCAAATCTAGTTTTTATATAAGTTAGCATTTCATACCTCTTCATCTTATTTTACATTGCTATTAACTTTTCTTAGATTTGGTGGCTACTCACCTAACAAAAATAAAATTGGTATTTATACTTTTTCTTCGATTCATAAGTTATTTCTACTAGTATTATACACGTGCTGTGCACGTGGAGAAAATTGGGGGAATGAAAAGGGCAAAAAAAATCTACCAGCACGTGCGTTGCACGGATTGGGTTAAGGAAAAATTACACTAAGGCCTTCTCCCATTATAGTAGTAGAGATATGATTAGTTTTCGCATTATTTCAATAATATGTTATTACTTTTACTACTATAATGTCTTATTTTACTCCTACAAACCATTTAAAATTTTTGTATCATGATATTGTTTGTTTCACCCTTATAATTTTGATGCCTATGTACGTATATAATTGTGTATGTTGATTTTTCTTGCTCTACTTGACAATTCGAAAGTATTCCGATATATGCCTTCTATATCTTTAATTTTCAAATCGTATATATAATTATTATAGTTACCTTACAAATTATTTTATGATATTAATTGGTATACAAAATCATTTTATGTTGTCTATACTTTTAACTAAATTTCATTCTTGTTTATTTTTTTTAAACTGTTATCCAATAGTCTTCTTTTAAATTGCTAATTCAATTTTTGTTATACAGTACCAACTCAGTTTGCGATTATCTACCACTTATTCCTTTGATGAATTTTGATTACTAAATCTCCATATAAATTATCTATTGACTATGTTTCTCTTTATTGCATTATTTTCCGAACTATTCCACAATTAATGACTTGAGTTTATTTTTCATTTTATCTAATGTTTTACCTAATATTATTTTTGTATGGAAAAAAATTTCTCTCAATTCATCCTGTCTTTTTGTCACTTTTCTTTTCTTATGCTATTTTCCTAGTTTTCTTGTTCCAATCTTATAAAATTTTGATACTCATAGTTTTCTTATATAGATTTTGTCTTTTTGTTCCCTCATTGCTTATTTTTATATTACATTTATTTCTTAATGTTTGCAGTTTTCTATATATAATAATGATATTTTTCCTTAGTGTGTACTAAATACACCGTTTTCTCTAGCGATATCTGAGGATAGAACTATTCTAGTGGGGGGGGGGGGGGGGGGGGCAGGGAGAGTGTAACACCCTGCGAAATTGAAAATGACAATTTTTCCCTCATGTGTTACACACGTGTATTTTGTACCGTTACTGTTAATATTTGTAACATATTTCAATACGTATTTTTGGATTCCGAATATTTATGCATTCCCGAATTCTTAAAATCTTATTTGAGTCAACTCAAATATAATATTCCGATCTTTGTGTTATACGTGTTTTATACGTATTACTGATGCACGTATCGATTTCGTATTTTCCACCACTATGTGTGATATTTTTCATGTATTTCAACTATTTATTTAATGACGTATTCGAATTCATTTTTAGAAATCCATTTTTTCTCTTATTTAATTAAAATACTTTTATACGTATGGTGCACGTGTTTTCTATGTACGTATTAATTACATCGTGGAATATATAAAAATTAATAAATATATTTTTCTTATGTTGAATTTCAATTATCTTTAAAATTTTTTGTCGATAAAGTCAATTTCGTATTTAATATTTTACGTGCGATGCGCGTGTTTTCCGTGAACATATTTATGCGTATTCTTTTCAAAATGAAATTTTGAAGTGTGTGTGTGTTTATTTTATTTGTGCATGAAAAATCTAATTTATAATTAAACTACTCTAATTTTATTTAAACATTTACTATATATTGTAACCTATATTTTAAATTAAATATATATATATGTATGTGTATGAATAAAGTGTGTGCAAGTGCAATGCATGTGCACGTGTTTCACATGATTGGTGGCCGGCTGTGTTTAGGATGGAGGGAAAGAATAGAGTTTGAATTTGAGAGTAGATTAGTGGAGGGGTTAGTGGACAAGTAGTTAATATAACCACTTTATTAAAATCCAACAAGTACCCCCTAAAACAATTCCCTCTCATCTTCCCCTTCCTCCTTTCCTTCTCTGTCTCTGCCGAAAATGAAATCCACCAGCATACCCCCTTTTGCTTTCTCCACCTACTCACCGCACATTTATACACATATATAGTTTATATACACATATGAATAGATATGCATATGTGCACCTATGTGTATATATATATATACATATATGAAATGAAATGAGATGAAGTGCTGTTGTCTTGGCTGCCGAAATGGGGGTTGGGGTGCTTTTCCTTGTGTACGGATTTCGGGGAGGCAAAGTGGAGCTTCTCTTGGAGCCTTTGAAAGAGTTTTTGCTACTAGGAGCTTTTCATTCTAAGAGTTCAACTGCTAAGAAATTGTATTTCTTGGGTGGGTATTTCTTAAATCCTTTCTAATTTCAGGAGTAGGTTGCATGCTTGTTGTCATATAATTTGACTGTTAAATTTTGATTTGTATGTTAATTGTAGATTGCATAATCTTAATCTAATTGTGTTATGATGTGTTGAAATAATTTTGTGATTCACATAAATGGCTAGAACTCTTGTTGAATTATAAAGAAGAATATTTATTGTTTGAATGAAAAATTATACATGGTAGAATGTTTTTACAATGTTCAAAATAATGTAACTTGTATGAAAATAGTTTAAAATGCAATTATAATAGAGAAATGCAGAAATAGCCTCATTAATATATATATTTTGTGAGTATATTTTTTTTTTATAAAGGAGTCTTGATGAGAGACAACACTTTGTTTGGAAATTGACACTATGAGTTTTTTAATTCAAATTGGGAGAAAATTTTGTTACTTTGTCAAAAATGAAAATTTTATAAAGTTTAAATAAATATACTATACTGTATTTTAATAGAACATATCCTGGAAAAAGTCTTAGATTTTTTAGTGAGTACAAACTAATTGAAGAGACTCTGTTTTTCTTGGAATTTGATTTTTCTCAATTTCAGTACAGCCAACATATAAAGTGTTTAACTCCTTTCATATCGGTTAGTCACTGAAGAACTACTGGTCTTTGGGTGCGCTTTGGGTCATTATTGTTCATGGGCGGAGGCTTTGGTCTCAGGTTCGAGTCTTGAAGGGGCTCTGTTTTATTGAATTTTCGATTTTAATCAAATCACCGAAAGTATATATATAACTATAATTCGGGTCAACCTTATAACGGTTAGTTACTCTAGCCTTTCTGGTCATTGGGTGCGCTTTGGGTATGTTACTGTTCATCGGCGGGGGTTTGGCTCTGGGTTCGAATCCGACCCTTTGCCTTTTGTTTGGGTTTTATATTTTTTTAATATAATTCGGTTTTTGTGGGTTTATTTAGAATTTTAAAAATGGGAAAGATTCTATTATTCTTCTAAAATTGTTTAGACTTTATAAAAATTATTTCTACAATATTTTGATATATTTTGTGAGAATTGAAAGGGGATTTTACATTAAATAATGTTGAAGAACTCGATTTTATCGATTAAAATGTAACTCTTGTATAGTTAAAGAAAAATAAAAATTTAGAATGCAATTAGATTTGTTCTCGATAAGATTTTATGGTTATTAGTATTTGATTAAGATTATTTGAATTGCACACAATGTTATAAGTGATTGAAGTGTGTTACTTAATGTTTTGAGACTAAAAGAAATGTTTTCTTTGAGAAAGAGTTTGTGAATAAAGAAACTGAAATGTTATTTTGAGATTGAATATGACTTATTATTGATCTCTAGAAAGGGATCGTTGTTGGAATCTAGAGGCTAGGCAAGACCCTAGTGACCGGTAGTTTTTATTTATGAATTTGATAGCTAACCAGTGTGGGTTGAGCATCTCTTGAGAAGTAGCCAGTTGGGATGACTGTCTCTTTTGTTTGGTTTAAGTTCGGTAGGGTAAGCTAGCTCGAGGTTGTGATGATTTTCTTCTAGAACAAATTAAAAACTTAAGAACAGGCACTATAGTGAAGATGTGATGAAAGTAAGAGAAAAAACACAAGTATGAGGGCCTCGGATCTACGGTGTGAGAGTGTTCACAGAATGTCTACATGATACACCATGTCAGGACGTGAATACATCTCCAGAATATCGGGACCGTGGCGACGCTTGTGGGATGCTTGGTGACTACGTAGTGCCATCGTTCCATGACGGAGATGAATTGTCCATAGAATGTCTGCATGATGCGTCATGTCATGACGTGGGATTCCTTCCACGATGTCTGGACATGGGCTCGTAACTCATAAAACTTCTAGGATACATACCATAGTTACCATAGTAGTTAAACTCATAATGAGAGATTCAACCCTACAAGATGAAGAACGGTTAAGGGCTTGCCCTCGGATTTATGTAGAATGGGATGCATAAGTTCGAACATGTGTGCATTAGTGTCATTAAATATAATAACTACATTAAGGATTAGGTGCCCAGCACCCAAGACATCATTAGGATAGTCCCTCTTTAGCTTTGTTTTGTGATCAAGTTTGTGTTTGTTAAAGTATTTAAGAATCATTATACTTTCGGCATAGCGAGGATGTACGTATATAATATTCGTCGGTTGTAAGGAAATGATGTGCCCACAGTTTTATATGCAGGACTTGGAATTTACAAGAAGATATAAAGATGAATATAATGCTGATGATTACTTAAATGCTAAAGTTGTTATAGTTGTACTTTTATCATTGTTGTATTTTATTTATTCCGCTGCGTGTTGATGTAAAAGACTCTGTTGTAAATAAAAGTTTCAAATTCCTTGTAAAATTGTACGAAGTGAAGTGTAAAGATCCCGTGGAACTTCGAATTCAGGCTTATTTGGAATTCGGGTGTTACACTCCTCCCATCCGAATGACAGGGAGAGCAGCCGTTCTCCAAGGGGCCACTGACCTCCCAATAGTCGAGCAGAAAGAGGCAATGTTACCAGGGCCAAATTCCAGGAGTTCCAGGATGAGATCCTTCAAGCACTCTGATGTGGAGCCCGGAGTGAATACACCCAATGCCATCACAGTGAAGGAGTCACTGAACTAGAGGGGACAATAATTAGAAGTCTCACGGCTTAACCCAATCTAATGGACGGGAGGACGTCATCCTCAAGTGGATACGAGAGATGGAAAATCACTTGGCTCAGATTGCAAAAGGCAAGAGGCAACCGAACTGGGGGTACTGACCCGTTCAGCCCCCCTTCTCTTATCATATCCTGGAGGCTGCGATCTCGAGGACCTTTAAGCCACATGTCTTCGAAACTTACAACAGGGAGTCGGATCCACCTGATCGCATAGAGAGCTTTAAAACCTTCATGATGATTCACATCGCATCAGATGCCCTCTTCTGCTATGCATTCCTGGCCACACTACGTGGCCCAGCTCGGGAATGGTTCTCCCGGCTCGCTCCCAACTCTGTTTCCTCCTTCCACTAGCTCGAGGAGAATTTTTCTCGCACATTTCGTGACCAGCCGCAAGGCTGACAAGACCAATGCTTCCGTGCTAGATTTGAAGCAGAAGGATGGAGAGTCCCTCCGGGACTTCATTCAGAGGTTTATTGCTAAAGCTCGATCGGTTTCCTCCCTCGACGTAGGGTCGCAGCTGCGGCTTTCCGGCACAATATCAGGCATGACTTACTGAAGCCGTCCCTCGCTAAGAAGCCTCTAACAGACTTCCCCGACCTCCTCCTCAGGAGCGAGAAGTATATCCGAGCCAAAGAGGCGTTACACCCTGCTAGCTAAAGGGATTCCTCTGCAAGATGGAAAAGGAAGGCGGATGGTGCTGAGGCACCAAAGAAGATCCAGAAGGATGCCTCTGGGAAAAAGTGCCTACCTCTGGTGCCCAGGTTCAACAAATTCACTCCGCTTAATGTGTGTGTATCTGCCATCCTAATGGAGATAGAGGGTGATGGAGTCCTTCAAAATCCTCTTCGATCCAGCAATGGCAACAAGAAAAGGGACCATAGGTTCTACTGCTATTTCCACAAGAACCACGACCACGAGACCAACAACTGCCGGGCTCTTAAGGATGAGATCGAAGCTCTCATTTGAAGGGGATAACTTAAGAATTTCACTAAGGTTGAACCAAGAATCTCTCCCCCTCTGCGGAGTGCCAACAAGCGACCCATGTAGTACCCCATATTTTTAAATGTTATTTTAAAGATTTATAAATGAATTAAAATAAATTTTGGGGGATTTAATAAATATTTTTTCTGAAGAATTATCTTTTTACACGTGCAAAACATGTGCAAAACTCGTGCAAATATCTTCTTGAGATGTTCAAAAGCCAAAATTATTTTATGGAAAATAATCATTTATTATTTGGGATTTATTTGTAATTTTTCTATATTTTTCTGATATTTATTGGATCTATTTGCAAATATTATGAAAAAGAAGGATCTTTTTGCAAAATTGTTATTTTGAGGGGTGAAAGTGCAAAACTAATTTATGGAATTTTCAAACAGTGCCGGCTGGAAATAAGGTGTTTATTTTACTTTTAAATCTCAATTTAATTGGTTTATATCAAGTTTCCAAGTATAGGGATCCATTTATGTAAAGTTATATTTCAAGGGATTATTTTGCAAATGTGTTTAAAAACCCTAAAATCCTCAATTCCGGCCTATTTAAAAGAAGTGCAGCCGTCTTTCGCTGTACAACACAAGGGGTTTATTATTTCTTAGAGAGTTAATAAGGTGATCTTGGATTTCGCAAAAGAAAGGTTTTCTTACCAGATTTTCTTCATTCGAGGTGAGTAATTTGCTGTATTTTATTTTATTTTGTGTATGTTGTATGCGAATGATAGAAGTGTTTTGGATTGTTCTTGGATGTTAAATTTCATCTACTAGAAAGCATGTTTAGGATTTGAGTATGAATGTGTACATGATGAATTGGATGGATGGATGAAAAATTGGATCTTGTGAAACTCTAGTTGTTGTGAATAAAATTGTATGTGAGTAATTCGAGATTGATGAGTGTCCCATTAGAAATCATGGGTAGACTATTTCTTTTGGATTATTGTTGGATTGATTGAATATGGTGGATTTTATGCATAAACCTAATAAAGATGAGACTTTTATTACTTTTGAGTATTCGTTGAACACAAATTTGATATGGTGATGTTACGAAGTGACTATAATTGCAAGTTGTAGTAGTAATTCAGTTTTGAGAAATTTGAAAGGAAAAGTATGAATCAAGAGATCATGACATGAAAATCGAAATTGGAAATTTAGTTGAGTTGAGGAAATATATCCAAATTGGGAATTTTCTTTGAGATTTTGATATTTATATGGTTTGGATCTGAATACGAAACTATTTCAGTGATCAATAAATTTTTTAAGAAACTATATTTTGACTATATGCACAATCCATGTTCTAATCGAAAGAAATCAACAAAATCTCTATTTTTATAAATTCAAGTAGTTTTGATTTAGTTTTATGGACTATTATATGTCCTACAAGTTGTATTTGATCATATAAGAATAAGCTTTTTCGTAGAAATCGTTTTCATAAAGTAAAACTACGTATCGGTTGAAATGTGCACAACCAAAAGTCAGCAGTCTGTAGGTCGACAGTCGACTGGTATGACTTCTCAGTCGACCGACACGACCCAGCTGCAATGTTCTCTAGTTTTTCTTGAAATCTCGTTCTGGACAGTCGACTAATGACTTTTACAGTCGACTGGTACCACTTTGAATTATTTTCTCGAAGTTATTGTAATTTTTCTCGCTGGACAGTCGACTTATACCCTTTACAGTCGACTGCTATACTTTGAATTATTTCTTAAAAACCATGGAATTCTCTTTCTGGACAGTCGACTTATGCTTGTTATTAGTCGACTGGTACTAATGTATCTTTACATTTTTGAATGTTCTTTCAAATGATTTATTCTCTAAACGTTTAATCCATAACTTACTATTCTATACCCTATCTTCTACTGAACATATGTTTTCAAGTTGTTTGGACTGAGCAATTCATATTGGAAGATTGGTTTGGATATTTGAGTGTGAGTCTCTAGAGGGTGTGTGTGACCCTAGTATACCGGCAATTGAGATATTTATGTTTGGGCCTGTTGAGGAAATTTTAGTTGATCAGATGTTGAGTTAAGTCCGGTAGGGTACACCAACTCTAGGAGATTCGTAAAGTAATTAAATAACCTAAAAATGATAAGGATAGACACTAGTGGTGATATGATGAACGAGAACATGGGTTATGGACCTCAGTATGGCTTGCGGTGTGAGATAATCTCCGGAATTATCCAGGTGTGAGTGAAATAGTCTCCGGAATTACCTGTGGTGTGGGATTGATCTCCGGAATTATCAGGGTCGAGGCGACGCACATGTGGTATTTGTGTGATGAGGTGCCATTGCTTGCGGTGTGGGGTATTCTCGAAGATTCCCAGGTGTGAGTGAAATAGTCTCCGGAATTATTTGTGGATAGAGATTGACCTCCGAAATTATCTGGGCATGGGCTAATACTCACAGTTTATCTTTATCTCGTAGTAGTCATCGTGTTAGGATTAGTTGCATAGCGGGGGATTAAATCCTATAAAGTGGAGACGTTAAGGGCTTGCACCGGACCTATGTAGAGTGGGATGCATAGACTTCGACAAGTACGCATTAGGGAGTCAGCATATAGAATTGTATTTTTTTGACTTGGTTTTATGTATGTGGTTTCCTGTTTTCTACACTTGACACTTAGTTAGTTTCACTTGATATTTTTCATGTTTCCTTGCTACGTCACATTTTATGTATTCTTGTTTATTACATGTTGTTTATGAACCTATGTTTTACTTATGTTGTTTGTTTTTATGTCACTCACACCTTTATGGCTGACCCCTTTAGTTTTGGGAGTTAGGGTTATCTCTAGCCTCATATTTTCCAGGTGATTTCTTATAGCTCGGATTTGGATGCTTGAGTTCAAGTGATGTAATGATTTATGTAATTGTAAAAGAAAGTGTTGTAAAGAAAGGTGAATTGTGATTTAAGGTGTATTGTATTCCGTTGTGTTATGTAAATGATTATTGAAATGAAAATTGAAAATTTTACTGGTGTTGACTTTGTTTAATATTACATTTGAAGTTGATGCTGGAAACTGTGCCACGTATTTTCTAAGATATTATATTAGAAATTCGGGGCGCTACAACCCAAGCAGGAGCAGAACCTCATGGATCCGAAGGACTGGCCATCCTTCATTGTGTCCATGGTGGGCCTACGGGCGGGGATTCGAATTCTTCCCGCTGAGCTTTTATTCGTGAGGTCAACCCTGTCCACAACTGCCCTCGCCTCGACGTCTCAGACTATTGATCTTATTCTTGGACAAAGACCTCGAGGGTGTCAGGGTTCCTCATTGTGACGCGCTGGTCATCAGCCTCAGTCTTGCCAATCACGAGGATTGTCGAATCCTCGTCGACAACGAGAGCTCGATAAATATCCTATTTCTTGCAGCCTTCGAGGCACTAAAGCTCTCTTGGGATAGGTTGAAGCTAGCAGGCTATACCCTTCATGGACTTTCGAGTGTCCCGGTCCAAATCGAGGGAATCATCACGCTGGACGTCACAGCTGGGAAATCATTAACCTCTCAGACCGATGCAATGGATTTCATGGTGGTCAATGTCAAGGTTGCATACAATGCCATCCTCGTCCGTCCCGGGAACACTTCCCTCTAGGAAGTACTCTCTGCCTATCACATGAAGATGAAGTTTCTGACTGAGTCCGGGGTCGAAGTAGTTCTGGGAAACTAGGAAGCTTCTCGGGCCTACTATATGACCACAGTGGGGGGTTCGATTCTCCCCCACAATGGAGTTGCATTACCCTCCGACCGAAGTCCTATCGGCTCCGAGCCTGTGGACGAGTTGGAGTAAGTCCTTTTCTCCGAGGCAGATCCCTCTAAATGTTTCTGGGTGAGCAAGTCACTAAATCCCGACCTTAGAAATGACCTCATCAATTGCGTCTGGTGGAACCAGAGCTTATTTGCTTATACTTCGTTGGACATGCCTAGGATTTCAGAAGATCTAATAATGCATACGCTAAGCATTTTGTCAGACTCCAAGACCGTACAACAAAAGCGAAGAAAGTTTTCCCCGGAGAGGCAATAAGAAATAAAGGGAGAGGTGGAGAAGCTCCTCTTCGCTCACTTCATCCAAGAGTTCAGCTATTCGGAGTGGCTGGCCAACGTCATTATGGTTAAGAAGTCCAATGAAAAGTGGAGAATATGCATCGACTTCACTAATCTCAACAAGGCTTGTCCGAAGGATCCCTTCCTTCTGCCGAACATCGACGCTCTGATTGATGCAACTTTCGTTCATGAACTATTGAGCTTCATGGATGCCTTCTTAGGTTATAACTGTAGTGACTCGAATTTTCATAATAGAAATAAGAGACACAAATCCAGAATCTTTACTTCAATGTAATCCAAACACAGTATAAAATATTGGAAAAATTAAAACTTCTTTACAACAGTCCATAATACAATGCACAGCGAAAATTTAAGTACACTTTTATTACAACTCATTTGAAACATTCAAACTCCAGTCTTCACCAGAATTTGAGCTTTAACCCTTGTCCAAGTCATTCACTTTGCAATCCTACAAAACAGTTAAAACTGTGGGTATGTCAGTTGAATGCAATTGACGCAATGCTGATAAAAGCAACAACTCTCCAAAGTCTCACAACCACACACTTGTTGCACAAATAAAAACAATAATAAAAGAATCATAAATCAATAATTAAAACTGAAACTGAAAGATTAAATGTGTGTCAGGAAAAACAAGAAAATATGCATAAAACAATGTTCAAGAAAACACAATACACACGATGCACACTTATGCGTACTTATTCGGATTCTATGCATCTCATATTACATAGGTCCGAGGGCAAGCCCTTAGCGTTCACCTCATTTAGGTTTCTAACCCTCGCTATGAAATCCTATATCGGTGACAGAAACAAGATTAGACACTCCGCAAATAGGCCCCAGCCCCGGGATACACCCGCCCGCCTGTACAAGCGTAAACACACAAACATCCTGTAAGCATCACTCTAACTCTAGAGAATCACCTCCCTGCCATACATTCCACAAATAAACCTAGTCCCGACAATCCGCCAGACTGTACAAGTGTTCCGCACGAACATACCATACATTCCGCAAATAGACCCCACTCCCGGAATACAATTCACCACACTGTACAAGTGTACCGAACGAACATACCAAATCCATATCACTTCTAGACATTTCGCAAATAGACCCCAGTCCCAGTATACAACCCGCGAGACTGTACAAGTGTACCGCGCGAACATACTAGAGAGACATGAAAATCACACAGTCCCGGAATACATCCGCCCGACTGTACAGAGCCCATACATACATTGCCCAAGTTCCGTCATAACTCCCAATCTAGTTCATGTCCTTAGGTTCAAACATGGGTAACCATAGCCACCTAGAGTTAGCTCACCCTACCGGATTTAACTCATCAAAATTAGGAATACTAGCCCATCTGGCTAATTCCTACAACCTAATAACCACTACCGGTACCCTAGGGTCCCGCTCAGCCTCTAGTATTCATAACTCATTGTCTCAAGCATCCATCTAAGGTTCTCACAATAACCCTAACTTTCAATTAAGAACCTCCACTTGGTTCAATCATGAAAAGAAATACTCTTTATTTACCTCTTTATGAAAACAACACCTTTTCCACAATACCACAGTTATAAATCAAAATCTCAAACGAATACTTCATTTGAAAAATAAAACATTCGCACATCCACAAAATCTCTTCAACATTTCATGTTTCATTTAATAAATCATCGTTACCGGAAGACTCTTTTTTTCATGGAAACAAAACTCTAATCCATTATAATCCTTTGAATTCAACTTTTAAATTCCTTTTTCTATATATATAAAACCAACATCAATTTTCAAGAGTTTAAATCAATCCAAACTAAAAACAAGCCTTTTTTATTTTGTGGGATTTCATTTATTTTGTGGGATTTCATCTCTAAAATCTGCAATTCTTTAGTTCCAAAATCTGAAACTTGACCTCTTTAAAAATTGAAAATTAACCGTTTAGAATTCAAAGTTTTCATCTTTCAAAACTGAAACATATACCCCCTAAAAACTGAGAATTATATTCATCAAAATATATATTTGCACACTCGAAATCACAACTCATGCATATTAAAATCTAAAACTAGATTTCTACAAAATCTAAAACTTAGCGATTTCGAAACTTGATTAAAAAATTAATAAACCTTCATACTATCACAAAAATATATACACATACATACACCCCCACACATATAGTAGGGTCCTCAGCCCTAGTACACAAACCCTCACACCAAAAGAACTCCAAAACCCGAGCCCAAGTGTAGGCCGAAACTTGGCACTGTGCAAACCCAAGGGTTGCACAGTGCAGGCCGAGCCCCACACTCCCAACCCTAGGTTTAAGGTTTAACCACCGAAACCCTAACTCTAGTCACTATATACTTCACACATCAATTAGCAAAATACTCACTATTCAAGCATGAATCTTTCAACAATTCATTCATAAAATTTTCTCAACTAAAAACACTGAATATTCAATAAAGATCTCACTTTTTAATCTCTTAAACATGGATCTAAACATATACAATAGGATCTACACATCTACATCAATATATAGTTTCTTTTAATCAATTTTCAACGATAAAAATTCGATCTTTTATGCATAATATCATCCAATCATTCAAAAATAAGTCATCATACATTCTAGGTTAGGTTTTCATGCATACAATCCACAAATCCACATATAATATTCATTTCTACAATTTTTCTCATAAACAACATCACAACATGGTAATATAATCATAGATTCACTAAGATTAAATCCTAGCATGCTACTCCAATACTCATGAGAAAAACAAAAACAAAAGAGATGGAGGAGACACCCACCTCTTGAAGAAAATTGATACAAAGTAATATCCTTCTTCTCCAAGTAATGGATACCCTCTCCAAGCCACCAAGAATCACCAAAATCAAAAAGAAAAGGGGGAGGCTGAAACTAGCTGCCCTCCTAATATAGGCCGAGATAGAATTAGGGTTTCTCAAGAAGAATTTTGCAAATAAGTCCCCATAGAACACTTTTTTACAAAATCTAATCAATTAAGTTAGGATCTCAATCAGTTAGTTCCAAAATTAATTCCCCTAATCCCCCAAAATCCTCATGGTTGGCCGGCCCCCCTTATTAGCCATTTAAAATTTTAATTTTAATTTTTGGGCTCATATCTTGACCCAAATTGCTTATTTTTTTAAAAGTCTCATTCTTTCAAAATAATTTCAAAAGTAGTTTTTCTTATTCAAAAATCACTACAAGGAATTTGACATATAGTGACAGCAAAAATCCGTGGGTAAAAGGCGGAAAACCGTAGGTATAGCCCGTAAAACCTATACCAACGGACATATTTTTCCGTAGTTTTTAATTAGCTATACCCACGGCACAATGCCGTTACTATAGCCTATAGCGACGGTTTTTTCACCCGTTGGACAAAACCTGGGTGTTATACCCACGGTTTCGTATCCGTTGGTATAGGTTTTAAGGACACCTTTTGCTTTTCTATACCCACGGTTGAAACTCCATTGCTATAGGTTTTAGTGATGGTTTTCGCATCCAAATATTTAAATATATACCCATCGCTCTATACACAATTTTTTCTTATTAATTACACTTATGATAATTTAATATTTTCTTTTATAATATTAATCCAATTATAAACTAAATACACAATGAAATAGATAAATGTGTTTATGAAACAAAATTAAACAAAATTAAACTTCAATCATATTAAAAATTGATGAAGTATTACAAGCATGTCAAATTACAAAATAGTTAATAACCAAATATACAATTGAATTCATGTGTACAGACATGAGAATCAATACTTTAAACTACGATCAACATATTCTACGATCAACATATTCAATGATATTATTAGATAACATTCAATTGACTCCTCACTTGAGATATGACACTAAAAATTTTCTTATTTTACAGCAACCAGATTTTGATTGATCTTGATTCTTTTTGCAGTAATCTTCTTTTAGCATCCTGCAAATCTCCTTTATAGCCTTCTTTACTTCATCATCCCTTCTTCACTTCATCATCGGCAAACACAAACTCGGCTGCATTTTGAGTGAGTTCAATCATTTCTCACTTGTTGAGAGCCCTTCACAAACAAAACGAAGCAAAAAGATCTAACTTTGGTCATCAACAAATAGTCAATATTCAGATAGCATGCAAAATGTGTCATTCGGATTCAAAATGCTAGAGAAACATAGATTTGCAAAGTACCTTACTCGATCGAGCATGTGCAACAGTAAATTGAGTTGGGTCCTTGATGACTGGGAATGAACAATTTGCAGTCCCATCCTTACTCTAGAAACAAAAGTATTTTATTAAGATTTAAAAGTAACCAACATAAGATTGTAAAAATAAGGTGTCACAGGCTCACCTTTCATATACGTATAGGTTTCCATCAGCATGAGCAGCTATAAAAGAACCATCACCTTCTGGTACCCAAGCAACAGTAGTGCAATGGCTGTAGATAAAAAAAAATTGAAGAATAAATATTTGCAGTTCAAATAAGGGTATCAGTCTTGCATTATTACATACATAAGAGAAGCAATTGAAAAGCCAGAATTGACAAATCAACTGGTAATCATGAAGTTTTCATGATGACTTATATCTATCTACGATAAACGGAAAGAACTATCAAATACTAAGATGTGTTTGGTTTGTTGTTTTGAAAACACATTTTAAACACTGTTTTTGGAAAACTGTTTTTTGAAAACAGTTTTTTGAAATTGAGAGTATAAAAGGCGTTTGGTTAAAAAAAGAAATCTTTAATCTGGTTCAACTGAACATATGAAAAAAAACTTCTGTTACCACTGAAAATGATAGAATTGAACAAAGGGAGGTTAATTGGCATTAAACCTGAACATACATATGGACATACACCTGATTGACATCATACGAGATGCCAATAAACTTGAACACACAACTCAACAATTCATCATCTTAAAGAGCAGTTACATAACTTGCAATTGAACTTGTACATATGCCTGATTATATGCTTCACATAAATGAATTTTACCTCAGGTTCACAGCTATCTATATCTAGCCCTTTTGCAAATTCGATATTCCCGATATGCAGAATTGCAGCTACAACTCTGAATATGTAGAATTGAACTAAATTAAAACCAAGAACTCATGAAGTAGAAGGTTCACAGCTATCAGCAATTAAAGAATTTTACCTCAGGTTGACATCTATCTACATCTTCCCCTATTGCAAATTTGATATAAACGATATGCAGAATTGCAGCTACAAGCTACAACTCTGAATATGCAGAATTGAACTAAATTAAAACCAAGAAATCATGAAGTAGCAGGTTCACAGCTATCAACAATTAAAGAATTTTACCTCAGGTGGCAGAAATTTTGATATCTCATGAAATAAAAAAGTATAAATAACAATACTGAAATCTGCAGGATCACAAAATGAATATACATGTAAACATTCGTTGTCAACATAATGTCGTCTTGCATCTTGTTTGTGTCAGCACGTTTGCGTCCATGTTTGTTACATTGTGTAATTGTGAAATCTTCCTTTCACAAGTTCAGTGCCAGCTCTGGCAGGTTCTTATAAGTAGTAGTTTCCTTGCATACTTAAGCACAACTGATGCTTTAAACATAAACTTATATGTATTCTTCTGCTCCACCACCTTTAAAGAGTGTTCATTAACTAAAACATTTTGTAGCTTAAGGTGTCATTTATCAGCAGTTAAAGCATCGCAGCGGATTTTGGATTTAAAAACCGAAAAGAGCTTAAACTTGAAAAGACAAATCATGATCTAACGCAAAAGACTGAACTATCAGAAATGGCGAAGTATAGACTTCAAGCTAATGTATCAATAGATGACTTCATGTTTAATGCACCAGCCAAAGGTCATTAATTTTGAACTTTGGTCCTTATTCTTTAGCCTAAGCCTTTTATTCAAAAGATAAGTACAAATATGCATACACATCTGCAAGATTCTAAAAATCGGATATCAGTATCGTATATTATTATTAGATGACAAATTTTCATATTGGACATCCGATATCGGGGATATTTAGTAAATATTAGGTTGTCATATCAAATATCACTACAACACGGATCGTCTTCTCCGGCATCTATTCTCAACCTAGAATAGACTAGGAATTCATACATCAAACACAACCACATCAACTTCAAATGCTAAATCACAGAAAAATCAAGCAGGAGAACAACCGAGAACATAAAATTTTTCATAAACATTCTAAGCCATAACTCATGTGCTATACACTATTGTCCAAGATATAATTTGTACTTGAGTTCCTTTCAAGTACTTTAATAATTGAAACTTAAATAGACAAGTGGATTAGAAAATCTAAATAGAGAAGGAAGCAGAATGGCAGAAAAACTGTGCAAATACAGAAGAATCAAATATCGTACCTATTCCTAGTAGCTTCTTATATGAAGTTCTGGTTTAGAGTTAGCAAAGATCGTCGACATTCACCGGCCACCTTTTGCGTGTTTTGTGATGCATCGAAAGTTGTTGAATGGTTCACAGATACTATAACAAACTCAATCCCACGGGATGTTGTTCTCATTAGCCTTCCTGCAGTTCAAACCAGGCATATCAGGGAATCATGAAGCATACAATTAAGTAAGTTTTGCTTTCAACATAATGTTAATTTAACTCTACAGTACCAAAAGAAATACACGCGCAGCTTGACCAAACTTGCATTGTCCAAACAATGAATTACACACGCAGTACCATGTTAAACAGCAAATAAATAAATAAAAATGTGTCAGAGCCAATAACAGAATGATCTTCAAGCTAGAGTTCCCTGCGTATTCTAATTAGTTTCCACAAAAGGAAAATGAAGATAACCTATGTCTTAGCAATTCATGAAGAAAGGATCCTCAGAAATCTGAGCACAAGCCTTTCACTACATCAAGCAAATACCAGGCAATGCAATCCTTTAATTTACCAAGTTACCATGCTGACATTTGAAGAAATCAACATTGGTTGAAACTACGAATGAAGTCCCAGAAAATATTGCTTGATTGTTTTCGTTATGCAATTTTGCAAAATGAACTGAAGTTGCAATGAACTTTCCAACAGTAAGCATGGCATTGAGACAACTACAAAAGTAAAAGCACGAAACATATGGCAGCCTGGTACATATTATTTAAATTTGGCATGGTAAAACTCTCATAAAAAAGGTGTAATTTAATCACTCTAATTTGATAAATATGCAAACAATGAAACATAATATAGGACTAGGAAACATTAACTTCGGTGAAAGTCAACAACAAGAGCTCTTTTACATGAACGTGCTCACAAAACATGACAAAAAAGAAAAAGAAAAAAAAATCAGTCAGGAACTTGGTTGTATTTTTCAGCTACAAGGTCGGATTAGTTGGTGTTATATACCTAACTAATCTAATATCGGCTTCAGAAAGGAACTTGACACTTGACATAACAAACATCGATTAGATGATATTCCTCAGAAACAAAGTGACCAGATGATGCTGTTAGTTGTTGCATTTGTAGCTTTCAACTCAAAGATGAAAAGAATTCATTATCTTCGAGGATGGAAACTTCCAACTCTTAAATTATAACCACAACCTATAGTAAAATTAATAGCTAGTAGAATCTAATTATACGACACTTTTGTGTTACTTTTGTGATCAATAGAGACGAATAGTCTTCGATCGACATTTCAATTTGAGCATAGCAGTTAGAAGTTAAATAGATAATTCATTATTCTCACACTCTACAAATGCTAACTATACTTTATTGGACCATTGTGGTTGATGCCTTGAACAAAAGTTGGAACCTTTGCAATATTGAATGTTCCTGAATTATTTCCCTATATAAACTTCACCAACCTGCACAAACATATCCATCTTGCTCTCTTCCTCCCTCTTACTCATGCTTCCTTACCAAAGATCTACATTCTCAAGTGAGAGAGAGCAAAGAAAAATCGACAACATGTCAAATGAAGGATATGTAATGAAATTATAATCGACAACATGAAAATTCTTCGGAAGAGGAAAATATTCTCATATGCTAGCATTCATTCCATTCCTCTTCTCACTACTATCTACTAACCCCAGTTGCAACATGAATATTTTCTCATTTGCATTTGTATGAACAAGTTTCATAAAGTCAAGTCCATTAATTTTGATCATGTTACAAACTTAAGTAAACATAAAGCACTACCAAACATAAAGCACTACCAAATGTTGATGATTAGGAACGGCCCCAGTGCTTCTGAAAGACACCGTTCAAGACATGCCTCGAATATTTCATTAACTGATACAAGTGAAAACCAAACAATGGAAATCGTCGCGGTAAAACCACCAATTTGACCAAATATAGCCTTAATACAATTCATGTTCTAGTTAAAGGCCAAGAATTGAATTATATGCAAATCATGGATGACTCAAAGCAAAGGAACGAATAGCAATACAGATGTAATGCATGACCAGACAAGCAAATATAAAAAAGCACAAAATAATGCTAATCACACAAGAAGCCCTTAAAAAATAAAACTGACTGCAACTGTTAATGTCTTCGTTCACTGAATCACATTGCAATTGTAGGCATGAATGATAGGGAAACTTAATTTCAGGATTTGTGAAGAGATCCGTAGCTTATAGTTACCCCAATCGAAATCCTAATTATTCAGAAACCCTAATTACCCCAATCGAAACCCTAATTATTCAGAATAAAAGATGTACATATTCAAAATCGGCGAATCTCAATGCCGGTGCCAGCGGCGTAGAAGGAGGAGGAGGCGGCGGATGCAGGGGAGATCTCGTCGAGATCAACGCCGAGGAAGAAGAGGAGGATGCGGGGGAGATCTCGTCTTCTTTCTTTAAGTGAGGGAGATGGGGCGATGGCGGCAGGAGGAGGGGGACGCCGACTCGGGAGGAGGAGTATTTAGAGATTGGGGGGAGAGAGGGATTTAGGAGTTTTAGAGGGATAAATAAAATATTTTGGGGGGAGAGAGGGAAATTGAAAAATTTGAGGAAAAATAAATTATGGACTATACCCACAGTGTTTTATTCCGTCAGTAAAACTTATAGTTACGGATTAAAAGCTCTAAAGATATAGGATATCTATACCCACAGTTTACTACATGTCTGTAGGTATATGATACCTATACCCACGGTTTTAGTGACTGTCACTACAGGTGTCCGTTGGTATATGTCAAATTTCTTGCAGTGAATAATTTTCAAAAATTAAAAAAATATACCAATAAAATAAGGGAAACTAATTTATTGACACAAAATTTTAAGATTCGCCTTTCATAATATTTGCAAGTGTACAACAATAATTTCACAAAGCATTCGAAATAGTCAAATAAATTAAATTAAAATTATTTAATAATTCAAAATAACACATTTAAATTTTTGGGGTGTTACTGTAATACTCCGCAAAATTGAAAATGAAAATTTTGCCCCTCGTGTGTTATGCACATATATTTTGTACCGTTACGGGCGATATCCGTAACACATTTCAGTATAAATATCATACTTATTTTGTATTTCGACTATTTATGTATTTTCCGTCTTTTCAAAATTCATTCTTACCCTATTTGAGCCAACTCAAGTATTAGTTTCAATCTTTATGTTTTTACGTGCAATACATGTGTTGTCGATGCACGTGTCAACTACGTATATTTTACCGTTTCGTGTAATATTTTTGGTATTTTTTGATTATTTATTTCATAACTTGATCGAATTCATTTGTACAAACGGAAATTCATTTTTCTCCTAGTTTCGATTAAAATATTTTTTACGTACGGTGCACGTAGTTTTCTGTGTACGTATTAATTACACTACGGTATATGTATAATGAAATATATTTTCGTATGTACATTCGATTATTTATAAATATTTCCCCATTAATAAAATCAATTTCATATTTGAATATTTTTTACGTGCGACGCACGTGTTTTCAGTGCACGTTTTGGTTGCACTCTCTTTAATAGAAATATATATAGAATTTTGAAGTATGTGTGTTTATTTTTATTTGTGCATGACAAATCTAATTTTTAATTAAATTAAACAAGTTTTAATTAAATACAAAATATATATTATAACATATGTTTGAAATTAAATAAAAATATATATAAATAAAGGGTGTGCACATATAGTGCACGTGCACGTGTTTTGTGCATGGGAAAGATAGGCCGGCTGCACATGGAAGAAGTGGGGAGAGGAGGTGGATTAGTGGATGATGATGTGGTGGATTAGTTATAATAACTAGTCCTAATTACCTTTATAATTACCCTACCCTATTATCCATTTCTAAACACACCTTAATAAATCAAATAGAAACCAAAATAGGCAGATTAGGCTTGCGGGTGTGCTGACCGAAGCGTCGGTGGGGGATTTGGAGTGCTTTTGGGGTCATTTCCTTGGAGTTTTGTGAGGGAAATTGCTAGTATACTCTTCTATAAGGTGGGTGTTTCTTGTGCTTTCTAATTTTGTGATATTATGCATGCTTGTTTGTCATATGTTTAGTTGTTAAATTTTGATTTATATGATGAATGTGTATTGCACAATTGTCACGCCCCGCTTCCCAAAAAGAATACGAAATACGGATACGAGACAAAAGCCCAGCGAATGATTTTCATCATCCATAAGCTGTTCAAGAATCTTTACAACATTCACAAGAATCATCAGAGTCAGAAGCAAAAAAATCAACCACATGTACATATGAACCAAAATACCAACAAGAATACTTGAAACCAATTATATAAACCTCAAATAGTCATGATCTGAATAAAACAAATATCTTGGGTCATATTGCCCAAATACAAGAATAAATCCAAGTACAAGAATACAATATTGTTCAAACAAGCTACAAAAAATAATAATAATAAAATTCAGTACTAATACTTCATGTCACCAATACCGTCTGGAACCTGTTCTCCAAAATCTGCAATTCAACAATTACAGGGAAAAGGAAAAGAGAAAACAAGTACCCGTCAATTGCAAGTTACGGGCTACTTATAATATAGGATACAAGTACATGGGAAAACTAACTAGCAACATGGTATAAGCATGATGTCAAAATAAACAACTAGCATGGCAAAGTGAACAAGTGTAAATGGCATGAATCAAGTGTCAAGTAATCAAGTATTATGTAAACATGTATCAAGTGTCAATTATCATGTAATTCATGTATCATGTGTCAAGTTTCAAGTCTCAAGTATCATGTAGTCAAGTATCAAGCAAGCATGTATCATGTTCAAGTATCATGTATCAAGTTTTGTAGTGATTACTATCTAGGTAATACTTCCATGCAACTCACCTTACATGGTTGCTACAACAAACAGTTTCGCTTTAGATTTCATAGTGGACCATAGAAGGCAGTGTACTCAGGGACAAGTCAAGTAATTGAGCTCCAAGCTCCAAGTATCATGTATCATGTATCATGTAATCACGTGTCAAGTTGTGCAAGTGACAAGTATCGTGTCTTGCGTGCAAGTGTCAAGTAATCACGTGTTAAGTATCATGTCTCAAGTAATCACGTAGGATCAGTGGATCCCCTTCGAGTACACGTTTCTAAATTATCCACTATTAGATCTGTCCCATAAACTTGGTTATTTATTATTAATGTCAAACAAGCATGTATATGTGCAAAATATATCAAGAATAACATGGCATGATCATGTGACAAGTGCAAGTTGCAAGATAAACATGTACGAGTGCAAGATATCTCATAAAAGACTAAAATAGACAAATCTCAAGTTCAGGACAGCAAGACCATATTGTAGTAAAATAGTGATTCCCAGTGTTACAAGCATGAAAATCTGAATCCGTCAAAACGTCTAGAAAATAGACTCCCAACCGATCTAGAGAGTATAAATAACTCATATATTAATTCACAAAAATATAGCTCAAAACTGATTTGAATACAGAAAATAGGTTCAGCCAGAAATCAGAAAAACGAATTCAAGAGAAGGAAAACAGCATGAAAACCTAATAAATAAATCTACAAAAAATCTGGGATATTTCCCTATATGTCCAGTATCTAAATATAAAGTTTCAAAATTTTCCAGTAAAATTAGATCAGTCATCAAAATAAGGAAACATCAATAAACGAGAGTTTGGCAAATCTGGAATTTCCAACAATGCTGTACGAAAACTATAATATATCGCAACCAGTGAAACGAAATCCAAATCCGCCAAAGGGAGAAGAAAATAGAAAAAATATATTAACTTTCATATTTCAAAAATATTTTTCATACAGTAAAAGGAATCAGGGTGAAAATACGGTTCTTTACAGAACAGCGAGCAAAATACTGCAAGTATGGTTTTCATAAACGAGCATGAAACGACACATAAAACTCATCAATAAAATCCACCAAAATTCTGGGTAATCCCTAAGTAACTATAAAAAAACTGACCAAAGTTTCAGGTCAAAATAACATGTTTAGAACTAGTATCAAAATAATTTAATCATCAAAATTACTAAGAAACGAAATCTAGAAATGATCTACACCTCTGTAGTAAAACAGTCATAACTCACACATACGAAAACGAAATCAAGCAAGGTTAGAGGGGTTTGAAAATAGACGAAATTCTCTAAAACTCCTATTTTATACTGGAACTAAGATACTGACTTCAAGACAGTCCAAAACAGCAAACAAAACAGATCAGCGACAAAATACAGATTTTTCCCTTTAACAACAACTCAACATATATCATACAAAACTTGTTCAAAACACAACCAAACATGAAACTGAGTCTACTAAGTGTCCAAACATCATGAATTAGGGTATCTAGCATTTCCACACGAAGTATATCACATGGGTCTCAACAAAATCACGAATTCTCATAAAAGTCCCACATACATGATCAAATCAAGAACGGGTAAAACCTAAGTTATTTCATGTCAAATTATATGTCGTGAGTCATCTATGGTCAAATAGCACTATAGAGATAAAATCCATCAAGAATAACACAAACAAGAGTCATCTCTAGACCCAACTACACTATAGGTGGTATTTTTGACTTGTATCATACAAAGAAATTTGAGTACGAGTTACTTGCCTTAACCGAAGATGAAGAATGATGAAAATCAAGAATAACGGGAAACGGATCCCGGCAACGAAAAAAACCCACGAACGAAAATCCACGAACTAATGAATCCAAGCAACTCGAGCAAAATTCTCCACACGAACAAACTCCACTAAAAGAGAGAGATGATCCAAAGAGAGATAGCAACAATAGTGGCTTGCGGCCACAAGAGAACACCAAGAGAGAGAGACTAGGGATTGTTTATGATGGTGTAGGAGGTGCAAGGAGATGGTCGGCCAAGAAGGAGATCGGCCAAGGGAGGGGGTCTCGGGTTTGGGGTGTTGTGGGTTGGAGTGCAGGCCGGAGAGAGGGGGGACTCGGCCTGGGATAGGCTGGGCATCAGGTTGCGGCACAAGCAAGGAGGAGGAGGGATGCCGGGTTGCTATTAGGTGGAGGCTAGGATTTAGGATTAGGGTTTAGGGAGAGAGAGAGGGTTTAGAGAGATATATATAAGGGGATTAGGGTTAATGGGTAATTGGGTTGTGAGTAATTAGGAGGAGTAGTAGGATTTATTTAATGGGTATTGATAAGGATTAATTTCATAGGATAACAAATAGGATTGTGGATTTAATTTGGTTTTGGTAATCTTATTAGGGATCAAACAATAGGATTGGGAATAGGATGAGCAACCAATCACCACCACAAGCACCCAAGAACACAAAATAAAGAAGACAAGAACCGAATGAAAGAAAGAACAATAATAATGAAGAACGAAACAAAGAGACAACCAATCAACCACAAGGGCTAAAAAAGAAATAAAATGAATATATATTGAAAATAACTCCAATATAAGGTTCAGAAAGAATACAAGAGAGAAAATACACCAAAATAAAAAATACACTCAAAAATATACAAAATAAAAAACAGGGGTTACACCAATACTAGTAGAACTATGTCATGGCTTGTAGAAATGTTGTTGTACTTCAATTTGATGGATAACATACTTGTGAAATAAAAGAGAAAAAGGAAGTAACATCTAGTGGGTTGTAGGGATGAAAATCTTCTAATTGGTGCATATTAGGTTGTTCATGTAAAGGCCAAAAAAAAGGGAGCATTGTGTTTAAAAAGTTTAAAGATCCTATTGTAATGAAGAAATATAAATTTTAATCTAATATTCATTTTGGGCATTTTAATGGTATAAAATTTTATAAAGATGTTTTGAAGAGGGACAATATTTTATACAAAATTAAAGATTTGTAGTAGGAGTACATTAATACAATTTGGAGGAAAAATTCTATTGTATTGTAAAAAAAATTAGAGTTTTTATACGTGCTAATATACAGTATTTTGGAAAAAATATATTCTGGAAGAAATTAGATTTTAATGATACGAAGCAAATGAGAAATCGAAATTTTTAAAAATAGAGTTCTAAAAAGACAAGTAAAATAAAGAGAATTTAACCCTATATCTGTTGTGATCTGAGCTTCGGCTCAGTGGGTAGGCGCTCTAGCACTATGGGGTTGGCACGGGTTCGAGTCTTGTTAGGGGCTCTGTTTTATTAAAATGTGATTTTTCACTCAATACCCAGTAGGGTTATTGATATGGCTAAAAAGTAGGGTTAAATTGGAACCGTCCAAATCTGGCACGAATCTTAAAGCTCGGGGGTAAAATGGTAATTTCACCTTCAAACGTGTCTGAAATGGGAACTGAGCCTTTTTCCGAAAAAGCCCAATAACCCGTAAATGGATCCGTCTTACTGGGTGCGGGTTCCAACCCGCAAGAAACCCAGTCCAGTAGGATAGAATGAGGGTTTATGATCATCCTTGATCAACGGTCCTAATCACTTCTATCCATTCACTGGGAAGTAGGGATTTGATCTTATCCTGATACTAGTTCCTAAGGCGGCTATAAATACCCCCCATCCCCCACTGTTACCAGGTAATCAATCTTTTGCCAACCAAATCTCTTTCATAATCTTCCTGATTACCGACAAGCGCGTCGAAGGGTGCGTCGCCAGAATCAACCCCGGTGTTTCGCACTTTTTGCAGGTCAACGACGGGAGGATCTCGGTCAAGCTCCAGTGAAGGTGTTCAGGTTTGACTATTCAACTTTCCTCAAATCCACAAATCTATCTGTTTGCCCCCACACCGATTTCAGCGACAACAGATTGGCACCGTCTGTGGGAAACCACGAATAGCAACCGGTCAATACCGCCTCCAGCCATGCCACCAAGGAAATTGAGATCTAGAGGGTCCAACCGTGGACCCACTCATCCTCAACCGCAACCGGAGGCTCCCTTCCAACCCATCCAGCCTCAGGGACAGCTCCCTCCTCAACCCGATACGCCACTGGAGCAGGGGCAGCCTCTTCCCCAAAATCTTCAACACCAGCTGGCTCCACTCGGGCCCCAGAATGCTGGTATAGGGACCTCTCCTCCTCACCCTCAGAAGCAACCTCTTCACTGCGACCATATCTCAGTACATAACCCTTCCACCGACTCCATGGCATCCCATAACCCTCGGCCCTCAGAAGACCTCTACAACGTCATCATCAACTAACAGAAAGAGGAGGACCTTCGCCACCGTTTGGATGAAAGGCGGGCTCGAGAGGGAGCCTCCCGCTCAGAACGTCCAAATGCGCAATCTCTTCGCCGCCGCGATTATAGAAGGTCCCTTCATCATAGGTGCAGTAGTCAGTCTATCTTTCAACTCCTGAAAACTCGCCTCACATTGCTCGGTCCACTTGAAGCTCACATTCTTCTTGGTCAGTCCAGTAAGCGGTACAGCTATCTGAGCATAACCTTGAATGAATCTCCGATAATATCCAGTCATCCCAAGGAAACTTCTGACTTCCTTCACTGTAGTAGGCCTTGTCCAATCTCTCACTGCCTCTATCTTCTGGGGATCAGTTGCCACTCCCTCCTTAGAAAGGATGTGACCTAGGAATGCCACTTCAGATTTCCAGAAATCACACTTGGATAACTTGGCATACAACTGCTGCTCTTCCAACTTCTGCAAAACTGCTTGCCAGATGCTCAGTGTGCTCCTCCTCCGACTTGGAGTACACGAGAATATCGTCGATAAACACCACGACGAAAGAATCGATAAACGGCCTCAGAACTCTGTTCATCAAGTCCATGAAGATTGCAGGTGCATTCGTCACTCCGAATGGCATAACTAAGAATTCGTAATGCCCATGCCGAGTTCTAAACGCAGTTTTGTGCACATCTTCAGCTTTCACTCGAACTTGGTGATATCCTGATCGAAGATCTATTTTGGAGAATACAGCTGCTCCTTGTAGACGATCGAACAAGTCATCAATTCGAGGAATCGGATACTTATTCTGAACAGTGACCTTATTCAGCTCTCGGTAATCGATGCACATTCTCATCGATCCATCCTTCTTCTTTACCAAAAGCACTGGTGCTCCCCAAGGTGACGCACTAGGTTGAATAAAGCCTTTTCCCAACAGTTCCTCAATCTGCCGTTTTCACCTCATCCTGTTCCACTGGAGCCATCCTATACGGTGCCTTAGAAATGGGTGCACTTTCCGGTTGAACAGTGATGCTGAACTCTACATCACGATGCGGGGGTAACCCAGGAAAATCTTCCAAGAACACAGTCGGATAGTCCCGAACCACAGGAATCCCTTGCACTTCCACAGGAGTCTCTTCCTTGCGGATAGTTGCCACCAGCTTAGAACACTTCTGCTTCCCTTGGAACGTGACTTCAGGTCCTCCTGGAGCCTTCACTGTCACTGTCTTGGTCTTACACTCGATGCTTGCACTGTACACCGACATCCAATCAATGCCAATGATAACATCGACTCCCAAGATAGTCAGCTCGATCAGATCAATGCCAAAGATTCTATCCCCAATCACAATCTTGCAATCAGCATAATACCGATCAGTGGTTAATGTTTCCCCTGACGGAGTAGCTACTGATAAGATCTTGCCTGGGAAAATCTTCGGTTCAACTCCCAACACTTTAGCAAACTTTGGAGACACAAATGTATGAGAGGATCCAGTATCAAACAATACGACAGCTTTCATTCCATTAAGATAGAGTTCGCCTGTTACATAACACACACCATTACATAACAGTCCCACTAATCAAAGGGAAAAGAAATGACAAAGACTCTAAACACCAGCCCTCGTACCAGAGATGACCTGATCTGCCTCCTCAGCATCAGCTTCTGTCAAGGCAAATACTCGCCCTGATTGGTACGGCCTCTTCCCAGCCTGCTGCGTTGGTGCGTTGCTATTACCGCGCTGAAGTTTGGGACAATGAGATCGGTAGTGTCTCGCTTCCCCACAGTTAAAGCAAGTCACCGCAGGAGGTCTCACCACATTGTTTCCAGGTCCTCCAGCTACACCAATAGCGTTCGCCCCTGTCGGTTTGAACCTCTGTGCAGATGGTTGCCCCTTGAAACTCCCCGAATGTGCAGGCCTCTTACCATACTGCCAGTTGTTCCTCCTGTTTTGAACAACTTGGAACTGCTCCATATCTGCCTCCATCGCTGCTGCCCTCTTGACCAGCTTATCGAATCTCCTGATACCAAGGGGTATCATACGAGACCTCAAGCTCGGCCTCAGACCATGCTCGAACTTGCGAGCTTTCTTGGCCTCATCCATCACCAGTTCTGGAGCATACCTGGAGAGCTGAGTGAACTTGGTCTCATACGCTCTCACCGACATGCTGCCTTGCTGAAGCGACAGGAACTCCATCGCCTTCTTCTCCTGGACGTCGGAGGGGAAAATAATGGCTGCGAAATTCTTCCAGAAATTCCTCCCAGCCAAGCAACAGACCTCCCATGGTCCTCTTCATGGATTGCCACCAAACCGCTGCATCCTTCTCCAGCTGCAAAGTCGCCAACTTGACCTTGCAACCCTCCGGTGTCTCCAACACCTCGAAGATTGTCTCCACTTGCCGTATCCAGTTGTCAGCCGCATCTGGGTCTGACTTTCCCTCGAACACCGATGGTTTCATTCTCTTGAACGATTCCACCAGCTTGATCGCCTCGGGCACTGGATTCGTCGGCCCCCTAGCTTGGTTCTGAGCCACTGCATTAGCATCTGGTAGACCCTAGCAAGTTCAGTCTCCAGATCCAAACCTTCCCCATTCCTTGCTCCTCTTCTCGACATATTCTGATGCAAAAGATCCGTCAAATTCGAAGTATATAACAAGAATTTAAACCAACTTCCATTTCATTGAATTCCAAAAGTTTATACATTCGAATTTAAGAGAAAACATTTTTGACATCAGAATGAAAGAAACAGAAGCTACAACACTCTAACTCCTACGGGTCCTCTTCACTGCTCGAAGTTCTTCCCGCAGTTCATCAACCTCATCCTTCAGCACATCAGTTAGGTTCTTTTTCTTCTCAAGTTCCCAAATCCGATGGCTAAGAACAGAATAGTTGGCCTTCCGCTTTTCCAGCTGAGCCTCCAACAATCCAACTCTCTCCTTTAGGGTTTCCACTTGCCTCTGAAGAGAAGCCACAAGACCACTTGGAACTGGTACTTCTTCGTCAGAAGAAGAATCATCAGATGAATCCGGAGGTGGGGTGATCTCTCGGGATTCAGGGTACTCCTCATCATCAGAATCAGCTTGTCCAGGGTAGTACTCGTCCTCGGAATCTGCCTGTCCAGGATGGTACTCTTCCTCAATAATGTGCCAGTCGTCGCCTTCAGCAGGGTCGAAGTGATCAGCCATCTTAGAAATAGAGAGGAGAAGCATAAATCTTAGAGCAACACAAATGTAAGTCACTTACATTTAAATCTCTAGACTCAAACACACACTCTAATGTCTACTACTAGGGTGTCGTTCCCTATAAATTTGTACAAGTGTGAAAGTGTAGAAAGCGTGGCTCTGATACCACTCTGTAACGCCCCGAATCCCAAATTCACTGAATTCGAGATGTTCTACAGGATCTTTTCACCTTCTTTAGTACAATTTTACAGGGAAATTAAAACTTTTCATCATACATCAGAGATTACATCAAATTACATCTTTTCTTTTGCACAGCGGAAGTAAATTTTACAACAATTGAAATAAAGTACAACGACATGATACAATCTTTAAGCATCCATTCTTCTTTAATCTTTAACATGACATATACCTGCATATAAGACTGTGGGTACGTCAGTTTATTCAACCGACGAACATTATACACGGCCATCCTCTCTATGCCGGAAATAGTATAACTTAACTTTTCATATTTAGCAAACACAAACTTGTCACAATTCAAACTAAAGGGGCTACCCTATTGATGTCGTGTTGTGATTGTGCACTTAGTCCTTAATGCAGTTAATTATGTTACATGACACTAATGCACACTTGTTCGGATTCTATGCATCCCATACTACATAGGTCCGAGGGCAAGCCCTTATTCGTTCTTCATCTTTATGGGGTTCAATCCCCCGTTATGTCTTAAACTACTACTGTAACTACGGTAGTGTCTTAGATGTCCTATGATCTATCAGCCCATGTCCAGGCAGCCTGGAGGAGAATCCCACGCACTGTCACGACGCATCGAGCAGGCAACCTATGGACAATTCAGCCTCCGCCATGGAACAATGGCACCACCTATAGCCCCTCGAACATCCCACGAGCGTCGCCAACGGGACGATAATTCCGGAGTAGCGCCCACGCCATGTCTTGACGCATCAAGCAGGCAGCCTGTGGATCGCTCTCACACCGCTATCCGATGGCCCCCATACTCATGTTTTTCTTCTACTTTCATCACCTCTTCACTATGTACTAGTCCTTAGTTTTATTTAAAAATCATGAACAAAATAATCTCTAGAGTTAGCCTCTCCATCAACCGGACTTATTCATTTGTTCATCATGACCAACCTTGGTCTAATTTCATCTCAATTCATTTTTCTCAATGCCGGGGAGACTTAGCTACTCTATTTCAAATTTCATTTCACAATCTTCAACTCATAACAATTTCCATGTCGAGTTCTCAAACTCACATGCATGTTCTTTTTTTTTTTTCAATTCATGATTACACTTTATTCACAAGTCCATAATGAATACTTCTAACTCATAAAGTTCATATGTATAGCCAACAATTTCTTTTTCTCTTTCATAAATCATGATTTTAATTTCATAATCATACATGAATTCATGCAACTTCATAATATCACTAGTAACCTTCATACTTCACATTTTGCACAATATTCACAAGTAAGAATAAATAATATCATGTTACACAACAAGTACTTTTTCCAATTACTTTATCATAGCCTATTTCACTTAATCTTTATAAGTTATGAATTCCATAAGTATGTATCTTATAACCAAGGCTCTAATTATGCCTTTTGTCCACAAACCATATTGTATTTCATTCAAATAATATCCAAATCACTCTTATAAAATTCCTTGTATTTTTATGAGAATTACCATATTTATTTCATAATTTTTGGACTTCAAAAACTCCCCAAAAAAAATATTTTTTTATATATGCCGAACCCAAGAATCGAACCAGGCACAGCACCGTGACAGCACAGAGCCCCGACCGCTAGGCCGGTCGCCGAACACGATATAAGAGCGACTGAGAGTAATAAATACTCTCGGTTCGCTGTTAACTAGTTTTTGAGAATTTAAACAAAAAGGATGTGAATACTGGGATTCGAACTGTGCAAACCAGAGAAGCAAACCGCAGTCCAAGACCACCTGAGTCACTGGCTCGGGTTGTCACTAACCCAATTAAAAATCGATTTGTATTATATTCACACTGCTTTAAAAATAACTCGATATTCAAATAACCATAGTTTCTTATTGCTTTGGTAAAACTTTTCTAAAACTTCCAGATTAATCCCCATTTGTATAAAGTTCATACCAGTAAAAAATATAATTTTTTGGTACTAATGAAATGTATTTTTCACACACAAAATCCAAGAGTCATTTATTAAACTACAATACATTGTATTTTCGACATTGCCAAATAATTGATCTACTAGTCTTTTATTGAATGATTTCACAGTGATAATTTACTGAAATTAGTTCTTAATTCAACCAGCACATATGATTTCAATAGTCCATATTCATATCAACATAAAGGTCTATTCATCACAAATTAACTACTAATTTTATGAGTAGTACTTTCATTAATCAACCTATGTCATAATGAAGTATACTCATTCATCGATTATACAAATCACATCTCAACATACAAGTATTTCATTTTTCTTCAAAATAAGGTGTACTCTTTCTTAATAAGTTCCATGTCTCAATTTCACAATTAACAAGCATGCATTATGTCTCTAATCTTAACAACATTCTCAATTAAATTTAATCCCCATCATAACTTCATATTAATAAATATGGAGCAATCTACACACAATTTAATTTTAACACTAGAGCCATATAAGTTAATCACCACATTTCAATCAATTCACATGCTAACTACTCAATTCAAGTGGGCTCTTATTAATATTTTTCATGCATCTTTGATGGTTGAAACTTAGCATGGATCTATATTAGAAATATGAAATGTTTTACCCACCTCAATTGGAGAGAAAAACCCAAACAAAAGCAACCATGTCCTTGTAGATGAAAGCACCTCCTCCTAGCCAAAAGAGTGCACCAACTCCAAGCTTCCAATCCAAGCCGAATGCTTCCTCAAGCCCAAACCGAATGCTTCTCCTCCTTGTGATGCCGGCCACTCCAAGCAACCAAAAACCCACACAACTCTCTTATCTTTTATAGTTCTCACTATTACAATATTATAACTTTGAAATATACTTTGCATATGAAAATTAGCCATGAGAGGGGGGGGGGGGGTATTTATACTAGGAAATGAGTGAGATGGAGGGCCAAGATTGCTTGGGTAGTTGTTGGATGAAGGGCTTAGATTATGGTAGGAGTTAGGAAAACTACCCACAACTAAGAAACTACCACCATGTTCTCCATGACCAATTTTGAAAATCCCTCCAAAAAGATTGAATCCGGCCTAGGAGAGAGAGTGTGCATTGCACGTGTACGTGTAGTGCACGTGCATGCAACTAGGCCAAACTTGTACATTTTTAAATTTGTATAAAAATAATTTAGTAAAAAAAAGTCTTCTACATGACAAGTTTAATTAAAATAGATTAATTCATGGGCTTTCTTTTTGGGCCAAAATAATTTATAAAAATAAATAAAATAAAATACATTTGGGCTTTTAAGAAAAAGGGCTTTTCATTAAATTAAAATAAGGCTTTTTAAAGAAAGGCTTTTTGTACTAAAATAATTTGAGAAAATATATTTAAATATACACATCATGATAAAATAGTCCAATCAAAATATTGCACGTGCACACTACGTGCAAAATAAATAATTTTTCATTTATTGAAAAATCAGGGTATTACAATCATGGAGGCACCCGTTCTAGCAAACTTCAAGCCTCCGCAGTTCGAGACATATACGGGGGAGTCAGATCCCATGGATCACATCGAGAGTTTCAAAACTCTCATGATGATCCATCAAGCCTCTGATGCCCTCCTATGCAAGACCTTCCCGGCCACTCTTAAAGGCCCGGCTCGGGAATGGTACTCCCGCCTCGCTCCATCCTCCATCTTCTCTTTTGAACAGTTCGAGATCCTCTTCATTACCCACTTCGTCAGCAGCCGCCACTCCGAAAAGACAAGTATTTCACTACTCTTCCTTAATTAGAAGAAGAGCGAGAAACTGAGATACTGTGTTAAGCGGTTTACCGCAGAAGCCAGGTCCATCGCCTCCCTCGACCAATCGGTCGCTACAACCGCCTTCTAGTCCAATGTCCTCAACTCGAACCTCCGGTCCTCTCTAGCCAAAAAGCCTTACGAGACTTCTCCGATCTTCTTCTCAGAAGCGAGAAGTACATCCGGGCGGAGGAAGCTGAACATCGTCCCACATTCGAGGGATCCTCTTCTGGAAATAAGAGGAAGGTCGCTGAAGACGAGGGAGCAAAAAAGCTCCAGAAGGACAATAGGGGTCAGCGTCGTCCACCTCCCAGATTTGAAAAGTTTACCCCTCTCAACGCCAATGTCCCAACCATTCTCATCGAGGTAGAGAAAGAGGGGATCCTGCCTCCTAGACCAACGATGAATAATCCCGAAAAGAAGAGGGATAAGGAGAAATGATGCCGCTACCATCGAGACCATGGCCACGATACCAATGACTGTCGGGCCCTAAAGAATGAGATCGAAGCCCTTATTCAGAGAGGGCAGCTATCCAAGTTTCTAAGAAAGGACCGGGTCGACCTTCCTCCACCCCCAGGGGGGCTAACAAGCGGCCCGAAAGGCATGACAAGACTCTCGAATTCGAAGAAGAGCGCATCTTGCACCTCATCCACAGAGGTCCAATGGGAGGAACCTCCAACTCATCTCGAAAGTCTTTCATCAGGGAAGTCAATTCGGTGCACAGACTCCCTCCTTCCAATGGTCTTGGAGTCCCGGTTACTTTCTCGGATGAAGATCTAGAGGGTGTCTGAACCCCCCACTGTGATACACTGGTGATTAACCTCCACATGGCTAATTTCAAAGTAGAAAGGATTCTAGTGGATAATGGCAGTTCTGTCAACATTCTCTTCCTAGAGGCCTTCCGAGGGCTCAAATTATCGCGGGACAGGCTCAAGCCCACCGGCTATACTCTCCATGGGTTCACGGGAGTGCCAGTGATGATCGAAGGTGTTATAACCCTCGACGTAACCGCTGGCAAAACTCCTACAACCCGAACGGAGCCAATGGACTTCATGGTTGTCGACATCTCAACCGCTTACAATGTTATCCTAGGTCGACCTAGCCTAGCTTCTTTAGAAGCCATCCCGTCAGCTTATCATATGAAAATGAAGTTCCCCACCAAGGCAGGTGTAGGAGAAGTGAGGAGAAGCCAAGAGATGACCCACAAATGCTACATGACCTCGACCGGAGGACCTGTCCTTTCCCTCGAGACCCTTGAAATTCTCCTCAGCCTATTTCAGAACCGGTAGACGAGCTAGAGGAAGTGCTCTTCTCGGAGAAAGATCTGACCCGCAAATTCTTCATCAACAAAACCCTTCCATCTGCCCTCTGTTCCGATATAGTCCAGTGCATAAAGAAGAATCGGGATCTCTTTGCTTGGTCGGTTGCCGACATGCCGGGAATTTCCGAAGAGCTCCTCGTCCACCACCTAAGCATCACTCCGGGGTCCAAGCCGGTCCAGTAGAAGAGGCAAAAGTTCTCCCCCGAGCGCCAGTAAGCTATAAAGAAAGAAGTGGAGAAGCTCCTCAAAGCCCGGTTCACACAAAAGGTCAACTATCTGGAGTGGCTCTCTAATGTCGTAATTGTCAAAAAGGCCAACGGAAGTTGGAGGATTTGCATCGACTTCACAGACTTGAACAAGACATGCCCCAAGGATCCTTTTCCACTCCCCAGCATCGATACCTTGATCGACGCCACTTCGGGCCATGAGCTTTTGAGCTTCATGGACGCCTTCTCCGGATACAACCAAATTTGAATGTTCCCCCCAGATATCCCGAAGATGTCCTTCGTCACAGATCAAGGTCTCTATTGCTATAGAGTAATGCCCTTCGGGCTTAAAAATGCCGGTGCCACCTACCAACGCCTCGTCAATAAGGTCTTCAAGAATCAGATTAGCCGGAACATGGAGATTTACGTCGATGATATGCTTGTAAAAAGCGTTCAGGGGTCTGACCATGTCGCTGACCTCCAAGAAGCCTTCGATGTATTGAGGAAGCATAACATGAGACTGAACCCGAATAAGTGTGCATTCGGGGTCTCATCTGGTAAATTCCTAGGATTCATGGTCAGTCAGAGGGGGATCAAAGCCAACCCTGAGAAGATAAAGGCCATACTCAATTTGGCCCCCGCTACAAATGTGAAAGAAGTACAAACACTCACAGGATGCCTCGCGGCTATAGGACGCTTCCTGTCCAAGTCTAAGGAAAAGTGTCTCCCTTTCTTTAAAGCCCTCAGGGGGGCTAAGGGCTTCGAGTAGGGCCAGCAGCAGCAAGAATAGTTCGACCAACTGAAAGCCTATTTGGTCAACTCCCCACTCTTTAGCAAGCCTATTCCTGGGGAAACACTCTACCTCTACCTCGCTGCCTCTGAACAAACCCTCAGAGTTGTCCTAGTAAGGGAAGAAGACAAGGCTCAGAAGCATATCTATTATGTGAGCAAGGTCCTCAGAGATGCCGAGCTCCGCTATCCGAGATTGGAAAAGATAGCCTACACCTTGGTTATGGCAGCCAGGAAGCTCCACCCCTATTTTCAATCCCATTCGGTGGTCATCCTTACCGACCAGCCGCTCAAGCAGGTTTTACATAAGCCCGAGACCTTCGGGCATCTGATGAAGTGGTCAGTCGAGCTGAGTCAACACGACATATCCTATCAGCCTCGGACTGTAATTAAAGCTCAAGCCCTAGCCGAGTTTATTGTGGAAAGCACAATTCCAGAAGTAAGTCAAGCAGCGGATGGGTCACCCATCTGGACGGTGTATGTGGTTGGGTCTTCTTGCACCGAAGGGAGCAGAGCCGGAGTTATTCTGGCAGGCCCCGATGACTTCGTTCTCCAATACTCCCTCTACATCAATTTTAATGCTTCCAACAACGAAGCTGAGTATGAAGCCCTAATAGCAGGCTTAGGCATGGCTCGAAAGGCAGGAGCACAACATGTCCGAATATTCAGTGACTCTTAGCTCGTGGTGAAACAGGTCTTAGGATAATACGAGGTGCGAAATGACTGAATGGCCAAGTACCTAGCCAAGGTCCAAAGTCTCATGGCTTCGTTCGAAGAGGCACAACTCCAGCGGATCCCTAAAGAGGAGAACGCCCAAGCAGATGCCCTCTCGAAAATAGCCTCTTCCTCCCTCCAAGGTCTCGGGCAGACCGTCCTGATCGAAGTTCTCCTAAGGCCCAGCATCGAAGAAGAAGTCACCGACTCAATGGAGTCGCTACCTGTCCAACTCAAGGATAACTGGATGAAGCCTTTGATTGAGTTCCTCAGAGACGGGAGCCTCCCCTAAGATCCTAAAGAAGCTCGCCGAATTCGAATGAGAGCGGAGCGGTACACACTTGTTGAGGGAGTCTTGTACAAATGCTCCTATACCCAAGTAGATAGCAGACCCTACTTGAGATGGCTCTTTCCAGAAGAAGCCTTGTATGCCTTTAACAAACTCCATAAAGGTATAGGTAGAGCCCATCGAGGATCAAGGTCCCTCGCCAGGAAAGTTTTGAACTACGGATACTTCTGGCCTACCCTATTTCGGGATGCCGAACAACATGTCCGGAAATGCAGCTCCTGGTAGCAATTCTCCAACATCCGCTGCATACCTCAAGCACAACTCACATCTCTCTCGAGTCCAATTCCATTCGCAATGTGGGGGATGGACTTTCTAGGTCCGTTCCCACCAGCTCCAGGCCAGCTCAAGTTCCTAGTAGTGGCAATCGACTATTTCTCCAAGTGGATTGAGGCCAAACCACTGGCTACTATTACTGAGAACAAAGTGCAGCAGTTTTTCTGGAAAAATGTTATCTGTAGGTTCGGCATACCTCGAATCCTAGTAACAGATAACAGAATTGTTACCGCTGATTTCGGTGTGGGGGTAAACAGATAGAATTTGTGGATTCGTGGAAAAACCTGAATAGCGAATCCAAGCCTGTTCGTCGGAATTGGGCTGCTGACTCCCGCCGTTCACCTGCAAGGAAGTGCGATATACCGGGGTTGATCCCGGCGACGCACCCTCCGACGCTCTTGTCAGTAACCAGTGATATGATTAAGAAAGAGCTTTAGTTGGCAAAAGAGTGATTACCTGGTCACAGTGGTAGGTAGGAGGTATTTATAGTCGCCATGGGAGTTTGATTAGGGACCTGATTTCCTGTGAAACCGTTAGGAGTAAAATCCTCATAATTAGTTTAGGAAACTGATCTCTGATTCCCGGTGAGAGGATAACTGCAAATCAGGCCCGTTGATTTAGTCAAATCAGTGACCCTGATCTCCTCTTGCTGGTCTGGGTTTGTGTTGGGTCGGGACCCGTACCCAGCTGGAGTGGATCCGTTTCGCGGGTTATTGGATCTGTGAAGGGGAGATCCTGTGCCTGCTTCGGGTCCATCTATATGCAAAATTACTGTTTTACCCCTGAGCTTCAAGATTCGTTCCCAATCTGGACGGTTCCGATTTAACCCCATTTTTAGCCATATCACGAGCCCCCCACTCCTAAAGACTGAGTGTGATCAGCCTTTGAGGAGTAGTTTAACTGTTTCAGTGGCTAGTGGAGTTGTATCGAAGTCCAAATGGAGGGTTTTGAATCTCGAAGGGGGTAGCGAGGTGATTTTTGAAGCTGCAAGCTGTTCCGAAGCCTTGTTGAATATTCGACGGTTTTTATCTATTTTTTCGGATTATTTATTTAATTTTGCGATGTGTTAACCAATCGTTCGGGGGCCTTAACAGTACATTCTAGGCAATAATTGTGCGTTCAGGGGCTCAAAAATATTCTCCCGAATTTATAATTATTTTCTAGAATTTTTAGTTAATTTTCCCAAATTTTTAGCTATTTTTTCGTAATTTTTAAATAAATAAAACGATTAAAATAAATAAAAACTGATTTTTAATACCTATTTATGGCGTGGCTTGATCTGGGCCCTTGATCTCGTGCGAGCGCGAATATCTGAAAGATTTGGCGGTTGTAGTCGCTCGGCAGTCATTTTCTCGCTTTTGGAGCTTGGATGGGCACTTGCTCGGTTAGCCGACCGGGGGTATAAGGGTCGGCTGTCCGAGCGACGTGACGCGATCTGAGCCGTTAGATGCTGGCTCAAATCTCGAGGCGGGCTCAGTTCTCAAGAAAATGCTATCTTGTCGTTTAGCGCACGTGGCACGATCTGGACCGTTCATCATCAGAAGCATGGATTTCTGGAAGATCCAACGGTCGTGGTCGTTCGGTGGCATTTTTCTCTGTTTTGGAGCTCGGATGGGCACTTGCTCGGTTAGCCGACCGGGGGTGTAAGGGTTCGGCTGTCCGAGCGACGTGGCGCGATCTGAGCCGTTGGATGCTGGCTCGAATATCGAGACAGGCTCAGTTCCCAAGAAAACACTATCTTGTCATTTAGCGCACGTGGCACGATCTGGACCGTTCATCATCAGAAGCACGGATTTCTGGAAGATCCAACGGTCGTGGTCGTTCGGCAGCTTTTTTTCTCTGTTTTGGAGCTCAGATGGGCACTTGCTCGGTTAGCCGACCGGGGGTATAAGGGTTCAGCTGTTCGAGCGACATGGCACGATCTGAGCCGTTGGATGGTGGCACAAATCTCGAAACGGGACCAGTTCCCAAGAAAATGCTATCTTGTCGTTTAGCATCGCTGGCAAGATCTGGGCCGTCTGATCGAGATCTTACACGAATGTTGAGGAGAAAGTGAATTTTCTCCGTTTTGGGGCTCGGATGGGCACTTGCTCAGTTAGTCGACCGGAGGTCTAAGGGTTCAACAGTCCGAGCATGGTGGCGTGATCTGGGCCGTTGGATGGCGGAACGAATCTCGAGACGGTTCAGTTCCCAAGAGCATTAATGGCGCCCCAGGATTTGTGCGGCGTCCCAACTTCCCGGGGTCATTAAGAATGGTGTCCTCTAATTAATGTGTGGCATTTCAGCTCCCTAGGCATGACTGCTGGGCTTCCGTCGCTTGGCCTCCCGAGGGCCATAATGGCTGGTCCTTGGGGGGAGGTTATAAATACCCCACTCCCCCTGTAGTTTCCATCGACCATCGGAGGTGTCTGCCTTGGAAGGATGCCCGTTTTTTGAAAAATTCTAACCCTGAAAGCGTCGGATGGGTGGTCATTCTTCCGCCATGATCTTCTCCTAATTCTGACGGCCCCGATGCGGATGTTAGGGTCAGGGGAGATCAGGGCAGAAGAGGTGACGACCGGAGTCCGGACCCGGGGGACAAGGTGCCTCGGACGGATGGGTCTTCTCCAATCTCTGTCTTCCTTCCGGGCTGACGGCTTTCGATGGTTGTCAGCCCGAAGGAGCTAGAGATGGGAGGTGGGCCGATCTGCCTTCTGACTGGGCCTCACGTGATGGTGGTTTTTCTCTCATCCTCGAACGATTCGTGGTTTTGGCTTCCGAGGCCGTAAGCCTCGAGTTGCTCATGAGCGAGAGGGGAACCGACCGAGTCCTGGGGCCCGGGCCACTCGCTAAGGGCGAGTGCCTTAAAACTTTTAATCCAAATTTTTTTGCTTCCTGGGATAGATGCGGGGTGTCCGGGTCCGAAGTGCTTCATCCGGGCGACGTGGCGCGATCTGACCCGTTGGATGGTGGCACAAATCTCGAGACGGCTCAGTTCCCAAGAAAACACTATCTTGTCGTTTAGCGATGCTGGCAAGATCTGGGCCGTCTGATCGAGATCTTACACGAATGTCGAGGGAAAAGTGAATTTTCTCCGTTTTGGGGCTCGGATGGGCACTTGCTCGGTTAGCCGACCGGGCCCTTTGATGTTGGGGTCGGATCGCACGTCGCTCGGATTTTGATCCCTTGTGTGCCGAGCTACTTGACTTGTATCGAAATGTTTTGTCTTTTCGCCAACAGTTGCTGCTCGGTCACAAAGTCGTTTGGGCTTTCGTAACGTTTCAAGAGCAGGCCAAGAGTCATGCCCTTATGTTAGGAAGCCCAAGAGACTTTTTCTTTTACTATAAATCTTCACTCCCCCACCCCAAATCTCATTATTCACTTTTACTTTCTCTCTCAAGTTTTTACTTTTCACCATCGAAGTTTTTAGCTCCTGGGTGGTGCTGCTAGCTGTCGCGGCAAGGCATTTCTTTGCTCCGGCGAACTTTTCCGACCGTAACAATAACTTCAAGGTCAGTCTCTCTCCTTTCTCTTTAGAAAAAATGGTTAAGATTACCTCTTCAGATGAGACCCCCGCCTCGGACCAAGTCGTTAGCCGAGCGGGTAAAGGAAAGGAGGTGGTAGAGCCGACCGTTGTTCGGCCGAGCAAGAGTGGTGAGGTCACCGAGCCACTCCAGGAGGTTGTGGCGAAGTCCCAGAAGGGTAAGTAAGTGGTTACGATCATTGAGCTGCCGAAGACGGCAGGGGAGTTCAGTCGGCAGCCGATCGTTCTGTCGAGCGTGGGGGGTGTTCGGAGCTATTCCGAAGAGATGCTAGAGAAGGTGACCCACGGCACCGCCAAGTCGATAGAGGAGAACGAGCCGAGAGAGTTGTCCGAGGTGGACCATATCACTTCGGTTCTTACGGAGGCTGATTTGCATCGGATCCGGACTGGATTCCAGATCCCTGCCGAATATGGGCTGCTTCTCCCGGGGCCTGGTTTCCGAGGCTGCACGTCGTCTTCGGCCATCGCATGCGTTTTTCCGGTCGACTCCTTGGCCGCCGGGCTTCACTTTCCGCTGATCCGTTCATTGCCGAGGTCCTCAATTGGTACGGCCTGTGCCCCGCCCAGCTGATGCCGAACACTTGGAGGCACGTTTTGGCGTTTGTTCTTCAGTGTCAAGAGATCGGCGCCGAGCCAAGTCTGTTCCTCCTTCGGAGCCTCTACCGCCCTTGTCAGCCGAACAGGAATGAGCAGAGGTTCTATCTTTTGCCGCGGACAGGCGTCAAGTTGATCGAGAACTCGGACTCGATCAAGCATTGGAAGGAGAAGTATTTCATTGTCCGAGCTCCCGCACCCTGGGCAATTCCGATAGCTTGGTCGAGGGAAGGCCTGCCCAAACGAGCGAAGAAGGAGCCGGTGCTGAGTGATGAGGAGACGGATGTCCTCAAGAAACTCCTCGGCCTGCCGACGCTAAGTTGGAAAGACATTACTGAGGAGGCTTTGTTCCGAGGGGGTCTCAGTCTGATCGACCCCAGTACGCTTCTGGTATTTTTACTTTTTGCTTGAAGTTCTTGAAAATTTTTCTAAGTTTTTTCATTCGGTTTGTGCAGAGTCTTCTAAGATGGACTATAGGGTGCTGATGGCGAAGGCCAAGGTGGCTAGGGAGCAGGAGACGAGAAAGAAGAGACCCTCGACAGGGCCTCAGGGCGGCCGAGCGCCGAAGATACCTTCGGTCCCAAAGACCGCCGACCTGCAGGGGGTCGTTGTTCCGGTTGCCGATCCCGAGCCGGAGAAGGTCACGACCTCCGATCCTCCTGTCTCGGATGCGCCGACTCCAACGGCGAAGGCAGATGCTCCCGGCTCGTCGAGCGGCGCGTTCAACATGAGCAAGGTGTTATCCCTCCAAGTTCCGCCCCTCACTGCCGAAGCGGAGAAGATTCTGACCGAGGAGCACAAGCAGATCTTCGTCCCCGACTGGCAAGTAATGAAGGTCGACGATTTTTTGGGCGACGGCAACATTTGTATGCAGGCGGTGAAGTACCTGCCGACCCCAAAGGACCGAGCGGCCCTTAAGTCCGGGGAGGTCGGGGATGCCACAATGCAGATTGCCCGGAACACGATGTCGGTAAGTGGACCGAACACTTTCTTCTTGAAGCATTTTCTCCAAAATTTTCTAAGTTTCTAGGTCCGGACCTTAACGGTTTGTTCTCTTTTTAGACCCTCTGCCACTTCAACTTCTTGCTCGAAGAGTTCGCGAGCAAAGAACAAGAGCTGACGGCGCAGTACGACCGGGAGAGGTCGGAGCGTGCAAAAGCTGTGAAGTTGCTCGATGCTGAGCAACTCCTAGCGGCAAAATGCGGTGCCGAAGTGGCAGGGTTGGAGGCGCAGCTGACCAAAGCCATTCAACGGTCGAAGGACGAGGCAGCCAAGCTCGAGGCCTCAGAGAAGGAGAATGCCGAGCTGAAGGAGGAGCTGGCCAAGGCTCGGTCGAAGGCAGAGAAAGCTCGGTCGGAGGCGGAGAAATCTCGGATGAAGACCGAGAAGATCATGGCCAAGCACCAATCGAAGGTGGCGAAGGCGAAGAGGGCTGTCCAGCAAGAGGCCGAGCAGCACATGTTTATGAACATGGAGGACGCGTACGGCCGAGCCCTGCTTCATATCGCCGCTCGGAACCCGGGGTTCGACACATCCTCCTACCACTTCTACGACCCCGTGGAGGGGGAGGAGGAGCTTCCCCCGGCAATGCTCAGCCCCGAAGGACAGGCCGACGGTGTCGAAGGCACGGGCGAGACAGAGGCCGAGGGTGAGGAGGAGGAAGACTCCGAGGAGGAGGGCGAGGGTGAGGACGAGGACGAGGGCAAGGGTGAGGACAAGGCCGAGGGGTCGGCAGACCCGAGCAACAAAAAGGTCGACCCCTGACTTGGTTGCGTCTTTGGTCTTTTTTTTTTGTAAGGCCTGACTGCGGACTGGCCACCGCTTTTGTAATACTTTTTGAGCTTTGAATGAAAACGCTTTTTGTTTGGCCAAAAATTCTCCAAGTGTTAGGCCTCGGATTTTGTGTTTGATTAGTCGTAAAATTTCTCCAAGTGTTGGGCGTCAGATTTATCTCTGCTTTTCAGGTGAAGTTTGGTCCGATCACGGAGGTTTCGTACCTTCGTAAGGAGCTGACCAAAACGAAGCGAGAGCTTTCCCATAGCCGAGAGAGGCAGTTTTATATGTTCTTGAAGCTGGAGGAGATAAAGGCAGCTGCGAGGGGGTATTGTCGCGAGTTGAAGCAACTACGGAAGCAACCCCAAGCTCCTTGTCCCGAAGGTGAGATTGAGCGGCTTCGTAGGGAGCTTTCCGTTGTCGAGCAAAAGAATAACGAGCTCTTGGCCGAGATCCGTCACTTGGAGTTAACAGAGAAAGAACACTCGGCGGAAGAAGAGAAGCTAGCTTCCGAGTTGGAAAAGTTGTCATCCGAGCGCCAAAAGTTGTTGGCCGAGGTTGACAAGCTTAGAAGGATTACGATAGACAGGGGGATCGAGGTCACCCATTATCGACGACTTGCGACCAATAGCGCCAATGTCTCGGGCTCGTCAAGACCTCCTCGTTTGAAGATGTCGACAATGGATGATGCTCTGAGAGATAGGATTATCGAGCTGGAGGAAGAGGTCACATCGCTCAAGCCTCTGCCTGAGAGGGCCAATGTTCGTAGTACGTCATGTACTCGCGAAGAGAGCGAGAGAGGGATTACTTTCTACGAGCTTGCGACTCGTTTGCCTGTGGCGAGGCGGAGTCCTGCTGACGCTCAGGGTAGTGTAGCTATCTCGTCTAGTGGTGCCTCGGTCGGTGCCATAGTTAGAGTTAGCGGCGAAGGGGGATCTCGCTTCGCTGGTTTGGAATCGAGCTCGGAGGTTAGGTGTCGCCGCCCCCGCGTTTCTTTGAACCGAAGCGTACCCCTTCCGAAGAGGCACTAACAAGTTGTCTTATGTTCCTTTAAGCTATTATAAAACTCTGTTGTAGCGTCGGTCTAGTTGTATGTAGAGCTACTTTATTTGAATAAAATTCTGAAAGTTTGTTTTGAAAATTCTTGAAGTGTTGGACTTTGGCAATGTTTGAAATTTTGTTGTTCGTCTCTTCCTCTTTTCAGCTCGTGGTGGTAGCTCAAGACGCCGACCCTAATCGCTCGGATGACCACGCTCGAACCGAGGCTGGCTCGGGGGTGATGAGGTTGTGCTCGGCGAGGTGCCGAGAGCGGCTCTATGAAGTCGAGCTGGGATTGCGCCGAGCCGGAAGCGAGCGGGACCACCTTCAGCTCATCCTAGGTCAGCGAGACGTCGAGATCCGGCGTCTGGAGTGCAGGATCGCCGAGATGACCCCTATAGGAGAGGACGAAGATTTGCCGACCGCCTTTAGCAACGCCCTCGGATCCAGTGCGTTCGGCACAATTTGTCGAAAATAATAGCCGAATGGGACGATCTGCTCTCTAAGATTCGTCACCTGCAGACTGTAGAGGCGGAGCTTCGGACGGAGGGAGAGGGACTGGCGACCGGGGTTGCCAAACTGACGACCGAACGGGACATTGATGGTTTTTTTAAAAGCCAAGTGTAGTGAGTCGGCATTGTAACTTTTGTTTTTTAAGGCTTTGTAACCTTGTTGTATGGAAGAGTCGCTTTGTACCGTGTCCCAATTATTAATGATATTTCTTTCTCGAACTTGCATGTCCTTTGTGGCTTTGTGTAGTCATTTTGTTTGTGACTGTGTTCATCGTGCTGAGGTCCCCGAGTCGGCCCCTTTCTCGTTTGCGGTTCAGCACCGTGGCGCGATCTGAGCCGTTGGATTTTGGCATGAATCTCGAGACGGCTCAGTTCCCAAGAAAATGCTATCTTGTCGTTTAGCGACGTTGGCAAGATCTGGGCCGTCTGATCGAGATCTTACACGAATGTTGAGGGAAAAGTGACTTTTCTCCGTTTTTGGGCTCGGATGGGCACTTGCTCAGTTAGCCGACCGGAGGTCTAGGAGCTCGGCTGTTCGAGCGACGTGGCACGCTCCGAGCCTGCCTCTTGCTCGTTCGCGGTTCGGCGACAAGAGCGTTCGGCCGGTGGTGCCGAGCAGCGCTTCGGTCTCCTCTTCTTGCGAAGTTGCGAGATGAGTCGAGCCTTACCCAATGGTGGGCTCGCCGATCATCGTAAGAGTTCAACGGTCGTGGGAGCAATTCCGAATGGCGACCCACTCCTAGCCCGCTTAGAAGTGAGCTTGCGGAGCAGAATCGAGCCAAGTGTTGGACTCCGGAACCATCGTTAGAGTTCGACGGTCGTGGGAGCAATTCCAAATGGCGACCCACTCCTAGCCAGTTGAGAAGCGAGCTTGCGGAGTAGAATCGAACCAAGTGTTGGACTCCGGAACCATTGTTACAGTTCAACGGTCGTGGGAGCAATTCCAAATGGCGACCCACTCCTAGCCCGCTGAGAAGCGAGCTTGCGGAGTAGAATCGAACCAAGTGTTGGACTCCGGAACCATCGTTAGAGTTCAACGGTCGTGGGAGCAATTCCGAATGGCGACCCACTCCTAGCCCGCTTAGAAGCGAGCATGCGGAGTAGAATCGACCCAAGTGTTGGACTCCGGGACCATTGTTAGGATTGTTCAACGATTGTGGGAGCAATTCCGAGTGGCGAAATACTTCTGGCTCGCTTAAGAGCGGGCTTGCGAAGTAGAGTCAAGCCGGGTATTGGACTCCGAACCATTGATTGAATAAAGAATAAAGGCGGAGAGACACAGCAATTTTATAAGTACGAAAAAGCATTCTTTATTGATAATTGACGGCGATCTGTTTTTACATATGACAACTTAAGAGAGGAATTACAAGTTAGAGGAGAGGAACGGTTCGACACCCTGTGATACTCAGAGAGGCGCCGGGGCGCTTTCTTGGTATTTTAAAAGGTGGTCGGCATTCCAGGTCCTCGGAATCTCCCTGCCCTCGAGGTCTTCCAGACGATAAGCCCTGGGCCGAACTACCCTTGCGATCTTGTAAGGTCCTTCCCAATTAGGGGCTAGTTTGCTCTTCTAACTGGAGAAGGAGATGGCTAGTTTTCTGAGGACTAAGTCCCCCTCCTTGAGATCGGTGGGTCGGACTCTCTTGTTGTACGCCAATTCGATCCTCCTCCGGTAGTTCTGTTGGAGGATCGACGCCCTTTCTCTCAGTTCGTCCACCAGGTCTAAGTTCGCCCGGAGGTCTCTGGCGTTCTGTTCCTCGTTGTAGGCTGCGAGGCGAGGAGAAGGTATTCCGACTTCGAGAGGTATCACTGCCTCGGACCCATAGGTAAGGTTGAACGGGGACTCTCCTGTGGGGGTCCGTTTGTTGGTGCGGTAGTTCCACAGCACGTTGGGAAGTTGGTCGACCCATAAGCCTTTGGAACACTTGTCCAGTCTCTTCTTGATACCAGAGAGGATCTGCCGGTTAGCGTTCTCCGCTTGGCCATTAGACTGTGGGTGGGAGACGGAGAAGCGCTGTTGGATGGCAAGGTCTTCACACAGAGCTCGGAACGTGGCCCCAGTAAACTGAGTTCCGTTGTCTGTTACGAGGACACGGGGGACGCCGAATCGGCAGATGACGTTCTTCCAAAAGAATTGAAGCACCTTGTTCTCGGTGATAGTGGCTAGGGGATCGGCCTCAATCCACTTCGAAAAGTAGTTGATGGCTACGACCAAGAACTTGAACTGGCCCGGAGCTGGAGGGAATGGCCCTAGTAAATCCATCCCCCATATTGCGAAGGGGATAGGACTTGATAGGGAGGCGAGATTAGCTTGGGGGAGGCGACGAATGTTGGAATGTCTCTGACAAGAGCCACATTGCCGAACGTGTCGCTCGGCGTCTTGGAGGAGAGTCGGCCAGAAGTATCCGTAATTCAGAGCTTTCCGAGCCAAAGACCTAGACCCTGAATGTGCCCCGCAGATGCCTTCGTGGAGCTCCTGTAAGGCGTAGTCGGCCTGTTCTGGGGAAAGGCATCTCAGGTACGGTCGGCCGTCTATCTGCGAGAAGGAGCGCTTATGCAAGATCCCCTCGATCAGGATGTGCCACTCGGCCCTAGTTCTTACTCGGCGGGCTTCCTTGGGGTCCTCGGGGAGGAGTCAGTCCCTTAGGAATTCCACTAACGGTTTCATCCAATTATCTTGCAGTAGGACCGGTAATGACTCCACTGAGTCGAGGGTCTCGTCTTCTATACTCAGTTTCAAAAGGACCTCGATCAAGACGGTCTCTCGAGACCTTGGAGGGAGGATGAGGCCAACTTGGAGAGGGCGTCGGCCTGTGAATTCTCTTCTCAAGGGACTCGTTGGATGAGTGCCTCTTCGAACCGGGCCATAAGGGTTCGGACTTTGGCGAGGTACTTCGCCATCCGTTCGTCTCGTGCCTTGTAATCGCCCAAGACTTGGTTCACAACCAGCTGAGAGTCACTAGGGATTTGGAGGCGCTGCGCCCCGGCACTTCGGGCAAGTCCGAGGCCAGCGATTAGTGCATCATACTCTGCTTCGTTGTTTGAGGCCTTGAAATTCATGCGAAGGGCATACTGGAGGACGAAGTCATCTGGGCCTGTCAGGATGGTACCGGTGCAGCTTCCTTCGTTGCAGGAGGAACCGTCCACAAAAATCGTCCAAATAGGGGGTCCGTTCAGGACATGGCTGACTTCGGGAATGGTGGTCTCGACGATGAAGTCCGCGAGGGCTTGAGCTTTGAACGCGGTTCGGGGCTGGTAGGAGATGTCGTGTTGGCTCAGCTCGATGGACCATTTTATAAGCCGGTCTGAGGTTTTCGGCTTGTGGAGGACCTACTTCAGCGGTTGGTCGGTGAGGACCACAACCGAGTGGGACTGAAAGTATGGGCGGAGCTTCCTTGCCGCCATAACCAGGGCATAGGCCATCTTTTCTACCTTTGGGTAGCGGAGCTCGGCGTCCCGAAGCACCTTGCTTAGTAAATGGGCCTCTGAGTCCGGTCTTCTTCCCTCACCAAGACGGCACTTAGGGTCTGCTCGGAAGCAGCTAGGTAGATGAAGAGGGTTTCCCCTGGAACGGGCTTGCTAAGCAGGGGAGGATTGACCAAGTAGGCTTTTAGCTGTTTGAACGACTCCTGTTGCAGTTCGCCCCACTCGAAACCCTTGGCCCCCCTGAGAGCCTTGAAGAAAGGGAGGCACTTTCCCCAGACTTCGAAAGGAATCGCCCAATAGCGGCGAGGCGACCCGTAAGCTTCTACACTTCCTTGACGTTCCGGGGTGGGGCCATGTCCAGTATGGCTTTAATTTTTTCAGGATTTGCTTCGATCCCTCGCTGGCTGACCATGAAGCCGAGGAACTTTCCTGACGAGACCCCGAATGCACACTTGTTCGGATTAAGCCTCATGTTGTGCCTACTCAGTACGCCGAATGCCTCCTGGAGGTCGGCCACGTGGTCGGTACCTTGGATGCTCTTCACAAGCATGTCATCAACGTATACTTCCATGTTGCGGCCTATTTGGCTTTGGAAGACTTTATTGATGAGGTGCTGGTAGGTGGCTCCAGCATTCTTCAATCCGAACGGCATAACTCTATAACAGTAGAGGCCCTGGTCGGTAATGAAGGAAGTCTTCGGAATGTCTGGGGGGAACATTCGGATCTGGTTGTAGCTGGAGAAGGCGTCCATGAAGCTGAGGAGCTCATGGCCCGAGGTGGCATCAATGAGGGTGTCGATATTCGGGAGAGGGAACGGATCCTTCGGACACGCCTTATTCAAGTCTGTGAAGTCGATGCATATTCTCCAGGAACCATTGGACTTCTTAACCATGACGACATTGGAGAGCCACTCGGGGTAGTTCACCTCCTGTATGAACCGAGCTTTTAGGAGCTTGTCCACCTCCTCCTTGATGGCGTGTTGCCGCTCGGGAGCGAATTTATGCCTCTTCTGCTGAACCGGTCTGCACCCCGGTTCGACGCTGAGGCGGTGCACTAGAACCTCCTTGGAAATCCCGGGCATATCCGCGGCGGACCAAGCAAATAGGTCGCGGTTCTTCCGGATGAACTGCATCAAGTCGGAACATAGGGCAGTCGGCAGGGACTTGCTGATGAGGAACTTTCGACTTGGGTCCTCGTCCGAGAAGAGCACTTCTTCCAATTCATCCGCCGGCTCGGACGTGGGTCGGACGTTCGGCTCGGGGATCTCTAAAGTCTCGAGGGAGAGCACCGGACCCCCAGTGGAAGTCATGTAGCACTTCCGAGCCGTCTCTTGGCTGCCCCTGACTTCTCCCACTCCCGCTCGGGTGGGGAACTTCATCTTGAGGTGGTACGCCGAAGGAACGGCTTCCAGGGCAGCTAGGCCAGGTCGGCCCAAGATGACATTGTATGTAGCCGGGACATCGACGACCATAAAGTCCATCGGCTCTGTCTCGGTGGTAGGGGTCTTCCCAGCAGTTACGTCCAAGGTGATAACCCCTTCGACAGTTACTGGTACCCCCGTGAACCCGTGGAGCGTGTAGCCGGCCGGTTTGAGGCGATCCCGGGATAGTTGCAGCCCTCGGAAGGCCAAGAGGAAGAGAATGTTCACGGAGCTCCCGTTGTCTACCAGGATCCTCTGCACTTTGATGTTCGCCATGCGGAGGTCGATAACAAGTGCGTCGCAGTGGGGAGTTCGGACCCCCTCGAGGTCTTCATCAGAGAAAGTTACTGGGATGCCGAGGCCTTTGGGGGGAGGGGCGCCGTGAACTGAGTTGACCTCTCGGACGAAGGCCTTCCGAGAGGAGTTGCAAGAGCCCCCCATTGGACCCCCGTGGATAAGGTGCAGAACACGTTCCTCCTCGAACTCGGGGGTTTCATCTCGTCGCTCGGAGAGCTTGTTAGCCCCCCGAGGCGGAGGAGTGGTGCGATCTCCCCGATCATTTGTCTTCACAAACTTAGCCAACTGCCCCCTCTAGATGAGGGCCTCTATTTCGTTCTTCAGTGCCCGGTAGTCATTGGTGTCGTGGCCATGATCCCGGTGGTAACGGCAGCACTTCTCCTTGTTCCTCCTCTTGGCCGGGGTGTTCATCCTCGGAGCGGGAGGTATAACTCCCTCCTTCTCGACTTCCATCAGGATGGTGGAGACGTTGGTAGTGAGAGGAGTAAATTTCTCGAACCTGGGAGGAGGACGGCGCTGACCGCTATTATCCTTCTGTAGATTCTTGGCCCCTTCCTCTTCCGTTGTCTTTCTCTTCGACCCGGAAGCGGATCCTCCAAAGCTCGGGAAGCACTCGGCTTCCTCTGCCCGAATATATTTCTCCCATCTAAGGAGAAGGTCGGCGAAGTTGTGCGGGGGCTTTTTGGCAAGGGACGACCGAAGGTTAGAGTTGAGGATGTTGGATTGGAATGCGACGGTCGCCACAGACTGGTCGAGGGAGGCGATGGACCTGACCTCCGCAGTAAATCTCCTCACATAGTCCCTCAACTTCTCTCCCCTCTCCTGTCGGAGGTGGAGTAGAGAGAGGCTGGTCTTCTCCGTTCGTCTGCTGCTCACAAAGTGGGTTATGAAGAGCATTTCGAACTGCTCAAAAGAGAAGATGGAAGAGGGTGCGAGCCGGGAGTACCATTTCCGCGCCGAACCCTTGAGAGTGGCGGGGAAGGTTTTGCAAAGCATGGCATCAGAAGCTTGGTGGATTAGCATCAAGGTCTTGAAGCTCTCGACATGATCAACAGGGTCCAACTCCCCTGAGTACGTTTCAAACTGCAGAGGCTTGAAACCCCTTGGGATGGGAGCCTCCATGATAGTCCAAGAAAAGGGGGGTCTGCTGGGGCGGACGGTCCTTCCTCTCGACTCCTCCTCCTTGTCCATTCGATCGATGTGCCTCTCCATCTCGTGGAGACGATGGTAGAGGGCATCGTCCCTCCGGTGGTAGTCAAACGATCCCCTGGACTCGTCTTCATAGGAAGGGGAGCAGGGACTACGGCGTCGATAGTCCTGGGATCGGCGAGGAGTATGAGGGTGTTGCTGGTGACTAGGAGCCGGGGGAGGACTTATGGATCGGTGGCGAGGACTTGGGACCCGTGGGGGTGTTGGAACCCTTTGGGCATTATTGTTGTTGTGGCGAAGGTTAAGGGCTTGCAACACCGTTGTCTGGAATTGTTGGAACTCGGCACGAGTGATGGGTGCCTCATCGTTACTCGGATGATGTCGACCAGAAGGGGAATGTGGCCTCCTCCTACGACGCTCGGGAGATTCCCCCCGTCCTCTTCGGTCCGGAGACCTCCTGCCATCTCAGCGATGAGGAGATCTCTCACCTTGATGTTGGCGGGAGACTCCCTCTCGGGCCTGCTTCTCATCTAGGCGGTTGCGCAGGTCCTCATCCTTCTGCCGATTTAGAACGGTGTTGCGGAGGTCGGAAGCTCGGGGATTATGGGAGGCCATAGAATCTGAGGAGGCATTGTGTACTGACACATGGTCTGGGTGGAGAGGTTGCTTCTGCCTCCGCTGGTTCTGACCAGTGGGACCATTAGTGGGTTGTTGATTCAGAAGAGGGGGCTGGCCCTGTTGGAAATGGTCTTGGACCGGGGGAGGAAGTTGTTCGGGCTGCGGAGCAGGATGCACGGGGACTTCTTCTTGTTGATCGGTGGGGTTGGGTCTACGGTTGGACCCCCTAGACCTGACCTTTCTGGGAGGCATGTCTGGAGAAGAGCTAGTCGACGGGAAGAGGAGAGGCTGCTATTCGTATGGATTCCCACAGATGGCGCCAATCTGTTACCGCTGATTCCGGTGTGGGGGTAAACAGATAGAATTTGTGGGTTCGTGGAAAAACCCGAATAGCGAATCCAAGCCTGTTCGTCGGAATTGGGCTGCTGACTCCCGCCGTTCACCTGCAAGGAAGTGCGATACACCGGGGTTGATCCCGGCGATGCACCCTCTGACGCTCTTGTCAGTAACCAGTGATATGATTAAGAAAGAGCTTTAGTTGGCAAAAGAGTGATTACCTGGTCACAGTGGTAGGTAGGAGGTATTTATAGTCGCCATGGGAGTCTGATTAGGGACCTGATTTCCTGTGAAACCGTTAGGAGTAAAATCCTCATAATTAGTTTAGGAAACTGATCCCTGATTCCCGGTGAGAGGATAACTGCAAATCAGGCCCGTTGATTTAGTCAAATCAGTGACCCTGATCTCCTCTTGCTGGTCTGGGTTTGTCTTGGGTCGGGACCCGTACCCAGCTGGAGTGGATCCGTTTCGCGGGTTATTGGATCTGTGAAGGGGAGATCCAGTGCCCGCATCGGGTCCATCTATATGCGAAATTACCGTTTTACCCCTGAGCTTCAAGATTCGTTCCCAATCTGGACGGTTCCGATTTAACCCCATTTTTAGCCATATGCAGTTTATAGGAACAACATTCCACTCCTTATGTGAAGACCTCGGCATTCAGCAGCGCTTCTCCTCCGTCTCCCTTCCTCAATCCAATGGCCAAGTAGAGAATGCCAACAGGCAGATCCTCTCAGACATCAAGAAGAGACTAGATATGTCAGCCAAAGGCTTATGGGCAGAACAACTTCCTAACATATTCTGGAATTACCGCACTACAAAAAGGACCCCCACAGGGGAGTCGCCCTTCAATCTCACCTACGGCTCCGAGGCAGTAATCCCCTTGGAAGTTTGTTTGCCATCTCCTCGCCTGGTTGCATATAATGAAGAGCAAAATGCCAAGGAACTCCGAGCCAATTTGGACCTCATCGATGAGCTCCGTGAGAAAGCTTCGATTCGCCAGCAAAACTACCGGAGAAGAATCGAGCAGGCCTACAACAAAAGGGTCCGTCCCACAGATCTCAGGGATGGGGAATTAGTCCTAAGAAAACTAGCCATCTCATTCCCCAGCCAAAAGAGCAAGCTAGCCCCGAATTGGGAAGGACCATACAAGGTCTCCAAGGTAGTTTGGCCAGGAGCATATCGTCTTGAAGACCTCGAAGGCAGGGAGATTCCAAGAACATGGAACGCAATTCATTTACTGAAGTACCAAGAGGGTGTTTGAATGCTTCTCCAAGTACCATCAAATGTCGAGCCATTCCTATCTTCTTTTTACTTTGTACTTGCTTCTTTATTTTTCCATTGTAATAACGGCCTGCAACTTAGAAGCGGCCGATTAGCAATTATTAATAAAGAACTTCCTTCGCATAAAAATTCTCTTGTGAATGTTTTATCTCTCTATTTAAAACCCTAATTGTTTTTTCAAAAAAACGATGTGTTCGGAGTCCAAAACTTGGCTCGATTCCGCTTCGCAAGCTCGCTCTAAAGCGAGCTAGAAGTGGTTCGCCATTCGGAACTGCTCCCACAACTGTTGAAACTTACTCAAACGACGAGTTCGGAGTTCAAAACTTGGCTCAATTCCGCTTCGCAAGCTCGCCCTTAAGCGAGCTAGAAGTGGTTTGCCATTCGGAACTGCTCCCACAACCGTTGAAACTTACTCAAACGACGAGTTCAGAGTCCAAAACTTAGCTCGATTCCACTTTGCAAGCTCGCTTTTACGCGAGCTAGAAGTGGTTCGCCATTCAAAACTGCTCCCACAACCATTGATCTATTGTAAAACAACGAGTTCGGGGTCCAAAGCTTGGCCCGATCCTGCTTCTACTACTTGCCCATAAGCAAGTAAGAAGCAGTTCGCAATTCAGAAATACTCCTACGACTATCGGCAACCATAGATGATTAAAAAAGCACGCAAACACGCAAGTACAAAAAGAGTAAACAAGTTTATCTTGTATAAAATTTAAAGAGCAGCTCAGTTTACAAGACAAACTTCTCGTACTTATGATGAGATACAAAACTTGGAGAAAAAAAACACAGAACTCTTTCAACGGTTCTTCGGGACAGGGATGTTCCGGTTTAAAGACACCCGTGGTTGACGGTGCCTAACCTCAGAGCTCTTCTCTTGGCCGACAAACTGAGACGCATCTTCAGCACTGCCTCTGACGGTGGTCCAAACGGACACTCCACTCGACGAGGCAGCCACCCCACTTTGTACATCACTAGGGCACCGCCGAGCAACAGGCGAGCGAGTCACAAGCTCGTAAAAGGAAATTCCTCTCTCGCTCTCTTCACGTGTACACGACGTGCTTCTGACATTGACCCATTCAGGTTGGGGTTTGAGGCGAGCGACCTCCTCGTCGAGTTCGATGATTCGATCCTTCAGAGAGTCATCCTTCACGGCTATCTTAAAGCGAGGAAGCCAAGCAGAGCCTGCGGCACCAGAGCTGTCGGTAATAATTCGACGGAGATGAGTAACTTCGATGCTCTTATCGATCATAACCCTCTTCAGTTCGTCAACCTCTGGCGTCACCTTGCTCATGGTTGCTAACAACTCATCTCGCTTCGCCGTCAACTTGCCCATCGCCACTGTTAGTTCTTCTCTCCCCGCCAATAGCTCGTCTTCTACTATCGACAAATCGTGGATCTCAGCTAATAGTTCATCTCTCTCCACTGAGACATCAAATAGCACCTGCCGAAGCGACTCCACCTCCCCTTCGGGAGGAGCTTCTCGAGCTCGTTTCTTTAGTTGCTTCAACTCGGAAAGACACTTCGTCAACGTTAGCTTGAGGTGATCTAGATCCAACTCGCTCTTGAGAAAACACTCTCGACTGCGAGAAAGGACCAACTTCGTCGATCCTAAGTCAGCTCGGAGACGAGAGACCTCAGCCGCTACCATGTTCGGCGATGCCTTCGCTAGACACAATTCGGCGGTCTGAAAAGCAAGAACATAACAACGCTAAGCTCGAGCAACACAGCTAGATTTGAAAGCGAGTTATTCTCAACACTTAGCTAGATTTCAAAGCGAGTTGTTCTCAACACTTAGCCAAATTTCAAAATAAAGATCGTGTTCAACACTAAACAAAATTTCAAAACAAGGCAATTTCAAAGAAAAGATCATTTTCAACACTTAGCCAAATTTCAAAAAGTTCGTCATTTCATTGAAATTCAAAAAAGGAAGTACGTAAGAGAGCAGTGGCCAGTCCGCAGTTCGGGATTACAAACAAAAAAAACAAAGAACAAAAGAAGAGGCGATTGTGTCAGGGAGCCACCTCGCGGCGCTGCTCCGGAGCATCCTCGCTCGGTAAAGTGACGAGCGCCCCTTCGAGGTTCATCTCATCCTCATTGTCTCCCTCAGCCTCGTCACCCTCTAGCTCTGGGTCGACCTCCGCCAGAGGGATGAGCTCCTCGCCCTCTATAGGATCGTAGAAGTAATACGACGAACCGTCAAAGACGGGGATGCGAGCCACCACGTGCTTCAGCGCTCAGGCATAGTGCTCCTCCATGTTCGTCATCATGTGGGCCTCTACCTCGTCCTTAATTGCCTTTTCTGCCTCTGCCACCTTCAGCGCCTTCTCGGACGCCTTCAAGGCCTTCGCCAGCACCTCCTCGAGGCGAGCCTTCTCCTTTTCTAGCGCCTCGACTTTGGTAGTCTCGGCCGCTGAGTGCTTCATCGCCTTGGCAAGCTTCGTCTCGAGGGTGCCTACCTCGGCTGCTCGTGAAGCCGAGAGCCGCTGTTCGGCTTCGAATAGCTTAACTGCCTTGGAGCGCTCTGACCTCTCACGGTCATTCACAGCCTTCATTTCCTTCTCTTGCTCGGTGAACTGCTCGAACATGTGTCTGAAATGGCAGAGAGTCTGCGAACAAAATAGGAGAAGTGAAGCGATGAAAACTGAGCAAAAAACTTAGGAAATTTTTTGAGTTATCTAAATCAACTCGGAGACTTACCGACATCGTCGACCGAGCTATCTCCAAGGCATCGTCGCCAACAGTACCGGCCCTCAGCGCTGCGTGGTCCTTCGGGGTCGGCAGGTGGCGTACCGCCTGCATACACATCCCCGCATCGCCGAGGAAGCCGTCCAACTTCATCACCTTACAGTCGGGGATGAAGAGTCTTTTATGCTCCTCGGTGAGGATGGCCTCCACCTCGGCCATGAGCGGTGGTACCTCCAAGGCTAGAGCGGCACTGACAGAGAACCCTCTGCCCGAGGATCTCGGGGCTTCTGCCGAGGGAGCTAGAGCTTGCGGTTTCGAAGGGGCCTCGCCGACCAAATCCACAATGGCTGCTGAAGCCGAAGGTGCCTGTACCGCTCGGCCAGAAGGAGGCCCCGCCGTGGTCCTCTTCCTCTTCTTCGTCTCTGCACCCTTCGCCGCTGCAGCGCTCCTCTTCGCCATCAATGCTCGGAAATCCATACTGGGGGCCTCTGCACACAAAGAAAACTGAGAAAAAAGAGTTAGTGAAAAAATGCAAACAATAAAAGTGCTCGGGCAAATAAAAAAGAAAAGAGAGCGTACTGGGGTCGATCGGACTAAGACCTCCACCGAATAAGACCTCCTCGGTAATATCCTTCCAACCGAGGGTCGGAAGACCGAGGATTTTTGCCACCACCTCCTCTTCTTCTCTTGTGAGAACCGGTCGGCCTTCGCCCACTTCGAAATGTCTTCCTTCCACACCGTCGGAAACCCCTACGGCTCGGGACCTCGGATGAGGAAGTACTTCTCCTTCCAGTGTTTGATGGAGTCCGGGTTCTCTATCAACTTGACCCCCTTCCTCGATGACAAGTAATACCGGTACTCCATCTTACTCATCTGGCAGATGCGGTAGAGACTTCGGAGCAGAACGAGTTGGGGTTGCACGCCGACCTCCTGACACTGGAGGACGAAAGTGATAACTTGCCACCACATGTTCGACATGAACTAAACCGGGCTCAAGCTGTACCACTGTAGTACCTCGACTACGAAGGGATTCAGCGGTAGCCGAAGACCAGCGTTAAGCGCGTCGTACGGGAAGATGCACGTACCTGGCGACGTCCCCATACGCTCGGAAGCCGGGGCTGGGGAGCAGCAGAACGCACTCCTTCGGGATGCGAAATCCCTTCCTGATCTGATGCAGATCTGCCTCGGTCATAATTGAAGGGATCTCATCCACCTCGGAAGGATCCCTCAGACTGTTCTCCTCATACACCGAGGCCATCCCGTGCACCGCCTTCTCCAAAAGGTCCTCGGGGTAACTCCTGACCCTACCGATGCTTGACAATGTGGACGACAGCCGACCCAACTCTCCTGCCCCCCTCGGGGTCTCCACTATCGTTGTCGCCCCGACCGACTTGACCACGCCCTTCCCTTTCCCCGGTACGACCACTCCCTTCCCCTTCCTCGGTACGACCACTACCGCTCGGCCAGTGTCTTGGTCCGAGGTGGAGGTCTTGTCCCCAGACGACACTCTAGACATTTTCAAAGTTAAGGGGGGAGTGACTAACCTTGAAGTAACGTGTACGGTCGGAATAGATCGCCGGACTTCAATCTCGCCGGGCCACGAAAGCTTGCAGTACCGCTCGAGAGCAAAAATAACACTAGCAAAAGTGAAGTGAAAGTAAAACTGTAAAAAGGAGAAGAAAGGGGAATAAAGAGAACTTATAAGAGTTAGAAAAATTCGGGTGGGCCTTGGAAAACTTTGGGTCCACGTAACGGTTCGTCAGAAGTGCAAACGACTAACACTGAAGCCTAAGCGTCTTTTGTTTCAAGATTTGTGCAAAATCTTCAGATGGATGCCTCAGATTGAGCCATGTCCCTCGGAATCCAAATCCTAGCGACTTGCATTCCGAGCTGCATATTGGAGAAAAACAACCTTCTCTTCAGAATTCGTGCAAGATCTTGATCAGACGGCCTAGATTTAGATACAATCACAAAACGACAAGATAATGTTTTCTCGTGATCCACGCCGTCTTTTGCTTCAAGATTCGTGCAAATCTTCAGATGGACGCCTCAGAATGAGCCACGTCCCTCGGAATCCAAATCCGAACGACTTGCATTCCGAGTTGCGTATTGGAGAAAAACAACTTTCTCCACGGGATTCGCACAAGATCTTGATCCGATGGCTCAGATTTGGCCATGACCACAAAACGACAAGATAACGTTTTCTCGTGATCCACGCCATCTTTCGCCTCAAGATCCATGCAAAATCATCAGATGGATGCCCTAGATCGTGCCACGTCCCTCGAAATTCAAATCCGAGCGACTTGCATTCCGAGCTGCGTATTGGAGAAAAACAACTTTCTCCTCAGAATTCGTGCAAGATCTTGATCAAACGGCCAAGATTTAGCTACGATCAAAAAATGACAAGATAACGTTTTCTCGTGATCCACGCCGTCTTTTGCTTCAAGATTCGTGCAAAATCTTCAGATGGACGCCTCAGATTGAGCCAGGTCCCTCAGAATCCAAATCTGAGCGACTTGCATTCTGAGCTGCGTATTGGAGAAAAACAACTTTCTCCTCGGGATTCGCGCAAGATCTTGATCCGATGGCTCAGATTTGGCCACGATCACAAAACGACAAGATAACGTTTTCTCGTGATCCACGCCGTCTTTCGCCTCAAGATCCGTGCAAAATCATCAGATGGATGCCCCAGATCATGCCACGTCCGTTGGAATTCAAATCCGAGCGACTTGCATTCCGAGCTGAGTATTGGATAAAAACAACTTTCTCCTCAGAATTCGTGCAGATCTTGATCAGACGGCCCAGATTTAGCCAGGATCACAAAACAATAAGATAACATTTTCTTGTGATCCACGCCGTCTTTTGCTTCAAGGTTTGTGCAAAATCTTCAGATGGACACCTCAGATTGAGCCACATCCCTCGGAATCCAAATCCTAGCGACTTGCATTTCGAGCTGTGTATTGGAGAAAAACAACTCTCTCCTCGGGATTCGCACAAGATCTTTATCCGATGGCTCAGATTTGGCCACGATCACAAAATGACAAGATAACGTTTTCTCGTGATCCACGCCGTCTTTTGCTTCAAGATTTGTGCAAAATCTTCAGATGGATGCCTCAGATTGAGCCAGGTCCCTTGGAATCCAAATCCGAGCGACTTGCGTTCTGAGCTGCGTATTGGAGAAAAACAACTTTTTCCTCGGGATTCGTGCAAGATCTTGATCCAATGGCTCAGATTTGGCCACGATCACAAAATGACAAGATAAAGTTTTCACGTGATCCACGCCATATTTCGCCTCAAGATTCGTACAAAATCATCAGATGGATGCCCCAGATCGTGCTACGTCCCTCGGAATTCAAATCCGAGCGACTTGCATTCCGAGCTGAGTATTGGAGAAAAAAACTTTCTCCTGAGAATTCGTGCAGATCTTGATCAGACGGCCCAGATTTAGCCACGGTCACAAAACAACAAGATAACGTTTTCTCGTGATCCACGCTGTCTTTTGCTTCAAGGTTCATGCAAAATCTTCAGATGGACACCTCAGATTGAGCCACGTCCCTCGGAATCCAAATCCGAGCGACCTGCGTTTCGAGCTGCGTAATGGAGAAAAACAACTCTCTCCTCGGGATTCGCGCAAGATCTTTATCTGATGGCTTAGATTTGGCCACGATCACAAAACGACAAAATAACATTTTCTCCTGATCCACACTGTCTTTTGCTTCAAGATTCGCGCAAAATCTTTAGATGGACGCCGCAGATTGAGCCATGTCCCTCGAAATCCAAATCCGAGCGACTTGCATTCCGAGCTGCATATTAGAGAAAAACAACTTTCTTCTCGGGATTCGCACAAGATCTTGATCCGATGGTTCAGATTTGGCCACGATCACAAAACAACAAGATAATGTTTTCTCGTGATCCATGCCGTCTTTCGCCTCAAGATCCGTGCAAAATCATCAGATGGATGCCCCAGATCGTGCCACGTCCCTCGGAATTCAAATCCGAGCGACTTGCATTCCGAGCTGCGTATTGGAGAAACACAACTTTCTCCTTAGGATTCGTGCAAAGATCTTGACCGGACGGCTTAGATTTGGCCACAACCACAAAATGACAAGATGACGTCTTCTCGTGATCCACACTGCCCTTTGCTTCAAGATTTGTGCAAAAACCTTCAGATGAACAGCTCAGATCGTCCCATGACGCTCGGAATCTTAAATCCGAGCAACTAGAGATCCGAGCTGCTCATACGGAAAAAATAACACCGAGCAGTACAAACCATCCGATCGTCTCGAGATTCGTGCCTCAGCCTGATGAACGGCTCTGATTCAGCCACGTGATCAAGATCACGTTTTCTCGAAATCCACATCGTCATGCCTCGAGATTCGTGCAAACCTTCTTATGAACTATCCGGATTGCACCACGTCGCTCGGAATCTCAATCCGTGCGACTGGCTTACCAAGCTGCTCATGCGAAGAAAATGGTGCCGAGCCACATGAACCGTCCGATCTCCTCGTGATTCGTGCCACAACATGATGAACGGTCCGAATTGCGCCACGTCGCTTAGAATCTCAATTTGAGTGACTGGCTTACCAAGCTGCTCATACGAAGAAAATGGTGCCGAGAAACAGGAGTCGTCCGATCTCCTCGTGATTCGTGCCCCAACCAGATGAACGGCCCTGATTTGCCCACATGGCCAAGTATAAGATCCACCGTCGGACGCCCTTATGATTCGTGCCGCAATATGATGGACGGCTCGGATTGCGCCACGTCGCTCGGAATCTCGATCTGAGCGACTGGCCTTCTGAGCTGCCCATGCAGAGAAAATACGGCCGAATGACACCGACCGCCAGATTGCTTCAAAGTTCGTACCATAATCTAATCAAGGGCTCAGATTTGCCCATGTCACTCAATACCGATCCATCGTCCGATCGTTCAGAATCGCACGCTGGCACGAAATGGGCGGCCCAGATTGAGCCACGTCATAAATGGTAATAAATTTTTTAATTTATTTATTAAATTCGAATTATTTATTTAAAAATTGCGAAAAAAGGATTAAAAATTTAAGGAAATTAATTAAAAATTCTAAAAAATAATTATAAATTCGTAGAAATATTTTTGAGCCCCTGGATAAATAATTATTGCTTAGAATAATTAATTAATGCCCTCCGATAACAAATCACTGCTTCGCAAAATTAAATAAAGGATCCGCAAAATAAATAAAAATTTAAGGAGATTCACCTAAAATCCAGAAGAGCTCAAGAACTATCCTGAGCACGCAACCAACTCTGAAAATCACCATGATACCTCGTATGAAGATTCGAAATCTCTCATTTGGACTCCGATACAACTCCGCAAGCCATTAAAACAACAAAACTACTCCTCAAAGGCTGATCAAACTCAGTCTTCGGGAGTGGGGGGGCTCGTAATATGGCTAAAAAATAGGCTTAAATCGAAACCATTCAAATCAGGCACGAATCTTAAAGCTTGGGGGTAAAATGGTAATTTCATCTTCTAACGGGTCTGAAATGCGAACTGAGCCTTTTTTCAAAAAACCTAATAACCCATAAATGGATCTGTCTTACTAGGTGCAGGTTCCAACCCGCAAGAAACCCAGTCCAGCTGGATAGAATTGGGGTTTATGATCGTCCTTGATCAACGGTCCTAATCACTGGGAAGTAGGGATTTGATCTTATCCCGAAACTAGTTCCTAAGGCAGCTATAAATACCCCCCATCCCCCACTGTTACTAGGTAATCAATCTTTTGCCAACCAAAGCTCTTTCATAGTCTTCCTAATTACTGACAAGAGCGTTGGAGGGTGCGTCACCGGAATCAACCCTGGTGTTTCGCACTTTTTGTAGGTCAACGATGGGAGAATCTCGGTCAAGCTCCGGTGAAGGTGTTCAAGTTTGACTATTCAACTTCCTTCGAATCCACAAATCTATCTGTTTGCTCCCACACCGATTTCAGCGGCAAAAGTTATATAAATGTAATTCAAGATGGGTTTCTTTCACTAGCCACATGTGGCCTACTGGTCCTTGGGCGCTGTATAGCGCACTATTTCTGTTAGCTGCATGGGTCATGGGTTCAAAACCTGGCCATGCTTTTTATTATTTTTTTGGTTTTTCTTATATATTTTGAGTTTCCATGAGTATAAAAAATTGGAAAAAAATCTATTATTCCTCTAAAAATTATCTAGACTTTATAAAAATATTCCCACAATATTTATGATATATTTGTGAATTATAAGTACTATTTTAACATTAAGACAATTTGTTCAAGAGAACTTAATTTCGAATTACAGAAGAGATTTTTGTATGGTTAAAGGAGATTAAAGTGGAATACGATTAGACTCATCTTGATTAATTTTTCATGGTTATAAATATATTTGATTATGAATATTTGGGTTGCAAACAAGGCTATAATTGATTAAATTGATTATGAAAGTTGAAGCGAGTTGCTTTATGTTATAAGATTATAAAGAAATGAATAAGAAAGAGATTGTGAATAAAGAAATGAAATATCTTGATGAGGTTAGATGTAACATTTGTAGTCTCAGTTGAGAAGGTTGTTATTCTAGGGTGAGCGAGGTCCAGATTACCGGCAGTTGAAATTATGAAATTGTGAGAAGTAACCAGTATGGGTTGACTGTCTCAGTGTTGTGTATAAGATCGGTGGGTAAGCTAAACTCTAGTTCTTAATAATCACAACTTAAACTTAAGGATAAACACTAGTTGGTGATATGACGAAATTAGTGCAAACGTGAGTTATGGACTCCAGAATTATCCTTGCAGAGAGAAAGTCCCCAGTATTTCGGAACGATGGACGTAAGGGCCACAGAATGATCCAAAGACTGGGAAGGATCTCTAGTATTCCAGGATGAGAGTGACGCTCATGGGATACTTGTGCAATGAGGGCTCCAGAATGACCTGCAGAGTGAGACAATCCCCAGTATTCCGGGACGATGGACATAAGAGCCACAGAATGATCCACGGAGAGGGATCGGTCTCCAGTATTCCAAGGGCAAGAGCCAATACTTGCAAAGTGTCTAAATCTTGTAGCTAGTAGTCATTATAGTAGGTTGCATGGCGAGGGATCTAACCCTATAATGTGAAGTACGTAGGTGCTTGCCCTCGGACCTATGTAGTTTGGGATGCATAGAATCTGAACAAGTATGCATTAGTGTCATCCTAGCGTAAACATCTGCATTAGGCATTAATTCATTGCATACACTGACATATTTAGGATAGTCACTTTTCACACTTTGTGATGCATACAAGTTTGTGGTTGCTAATGTATAAAGAATCGTTATATTACGGTATAGTGAGGATCGCCGTTTATAATTTTGTATCGGTTGTAAGCAACTGACGTGCCCACTATTTTACATGCCGGACTGGGATTTGCAAGAGAACACAAATTTGGTGCAAAGGATTACTTGTAGATTTTGAAGTTTTCATTCAAAATTGTACTTTCATGTTGTAATTATTTACTTTCCGCTGCGTAAATATAAAATAACAGTGTTATATGAAAAAGTTTTAAATTCCTTATAAAATTGTACAAAATGAAGTAAATATTCTGTTTGCTGCGAACCATATTTTGGAATTCGGGGCATTACACAGTGGTATCAGAGCAAGCTTCAATGAGTAGTACAAATTTACAAAAATGATACATTAGGGTGGACATTAGAAGTGTGAGTTCAGTTTATAGAGATTTAAATGTAAGTGATTTACATTTGTGTTGCTCTATACGCTAATGTCTTCTCCTCCCTTTCCATATTAGATGGCTGGAGTCACGAATGATGAAGTTATCGAACTCTCATTCATGATGCTCTCCTCGTATACATTGATATGAGATTGTATGCGAGAACATTTTTCCTTGGTATCAAAGTGGTGCGCGGAAGCGTGGTGGGTTTGAACCTACATTCATGACCTTACACGTAGACACACTTCCCTCTCAAATTTTTCTTCGTGGATTTTCATCATAGTACTTTTTCAACATTCAATATTTTTCAAATAAATATTTTTCTTATACTATTAAATCACTTGAATATTTATTATTTTGTCTATCTCCCTTAGTCTTGATCTTTTAAATTTGTTTTATCTGTCTTTGAGTTTTAAAATTTTGTCCTTCGTGTTTTATGTCCCATTATGTTTATCCGTTAAATTTGTTATCACTTTACGTATTTCATTTTAAATTACTGCTTGTTAAATTAATATTGCAACTATTATTTTCTTCATTTATTATTTCTATTATATTTTTTAATTTTTGAATTTTTCTTATGTACATTCATTTTATATGATTTGATTTTGTGATACTATATTTTTCCATTACCTTATATTGTCTTATAAATTTTATTATTTTTTTAGCAAGATTGTAATATTTTTACTTATATAGGTATGGCATATTTATACACATTATAAAATTCTCTTCCTACTAATTTCGTGATATAGCTTATATTCAATATTTAAAATCTATCATTTTTTTAAATCATTTTATCATTGCAATTTTTTTACCCTTACTATCTCAAATTTTACTTTCTATTTTCATATCCAAAATTTCGAAACGTATCATACTTTAATTAAACACCCAACATCCTAGCACAAATGGCATCTTTCCATTTCCCGTTTTGGTGCAACTTGGTGTCGAGATGGCAAATCCGCAACTAGACATCAATGGAGACATTCTGCAACTGGATGTTGGGGAGGCAAAGTCTGCAACCGAATGTATAGAAGGCAAACTGCAATCAGATGTTGTAGAGGCAATTTTGCAACTTGAGGTCAAGGAGGCAAGCTTGCAGTTGGACACCAACGAGGCGAACCCATAACAAAAGAGATCTTTCTACTTTAATAACCCTCCCACTTGTGTTTATATATATATTTACTTGCCACCATGCCATTATTTTGTTCTAGTTTACACCATTTTATAATGTTTTACAACTCAGCCTATACTACTTCAACCTTATTATTCATAATACAATTAAATTTATATGCACATTTAACTAATTTCCGTACTATCTATATTTGTTTCTACACCTATCATATATGTGTTGTTATTAGTTTATTATTGGTTACTATCAATTATTTTATTACTTTGTATTTTTATGCAATTCCCTTTTTATGTTTTATTGCCAACCCATCTTCGATAGGTTTGCTACTCATATGATCTTATTTATACTTTCGTTTACTATCTACATTTTATTTCTACCCAAATTAATATTATATATTATTTCAAGTATATATTGCTACTTTTACTGTTATTTAATTTTGTTTCGCCAATTGCTTACAACTTTCATGTTATAGTATTGTTGTTCGTCATATAGTTTTACGCGTATATATTTACGTATATATATTGATCTTCATGCTATACCTGACAACTTAAATACATTTTATATATACTAATCATTATTTCAAAAAAGAAAAAAATGTAACTTTTACGAATGAAAAATTTTATGATTTTATACACCTCATTGAATTTTTTTACAATTATACTTATGTTATATTCTATATTCTTTCAACTAAAATTCAACACTCATATATTCTCAGATTTTGATCCAACCGCTTTTCCTAAATTACTAATTCAATTTTATCTCGTAATATATAATACTAGTTTGGTTTGAGATTTTAATCATTCCCCCGTTTATTCCTTTGATAAAATTTGAAGTCTAACCCCATTAATAACATATGAAAGTATCCATTGATTATTCTTCTTTTTATTTTTTCCAATTGCTTTGTTTTCCAAATTCTTTCACGATTAATGACTTAATTTATATTTTCCTTTTTATCTAATATTATTTTTGTATGAAAATTTCTTCCAATCTTTTTATGGTCACATTTTCTTTTACGTTGTTTTCCGAGTTTTTTGGTTTCGGTCTTATAAATTTTAACACTCATAGTTTTCTTGTATAAATTGCATTGTTTTTCCACATTGTATATTTTTATGCTACATTTATTTTCTTAATGTTTACAGTTTTTCTATATGCAATAATGATTCTTCTTTGGTGTGTACAAGATACAACTTCTATAGTGAGTTCTGAGGACAGAACTATTCTAAGGGAGGAGAGTGTAACACCCAGTAAAATTGGAAATAACAATTTTGTCCCTCGTGTGTTACTCACATATATTTTGTACCGTTACGGGCGATATCCGTAATGCATTTAAGTATAAATATTATACTTATTTTGTATTTCGACTATTTATGCATTTCCTGTCTTTTCAAAATTCATTCTTATCCTATTTGAGCTAACTCAAGTATTAGTTTCAATCTTTGTGTTTTTACGTGTATTACATGTGTTATCGAAGCACATGTCAACTACGTATATTTTACCGTTACGTGTAATATTTTCGGTGTGTTTCGATTATTTATTTCATGACTTGTTCGAATTCATTTTTACAAACGAAAATTAATTTTTCTCCTAGTTTCAATTAAAATATTTTTTACGTACGGTGCACGTGTTTTTCTGTGTACGTATTGATTACACTACGGTATATGTAAAATAAAATATATTTTTGTATGTACATTACGATTATTTATAAATATTTTCCATTAATAAAATCGATTTCATATTTGAATATTTTTTTACGTGCGAAGCACATGTTTTCAGTGCATGTGTTGGTTGCACTCTCTTTAAAAGAAATATATATAGAATTTTGAAATATGTGTGTTTCTTTTTATTTGTGCATGACAAATCTAATTTTTAATTAAATTAAACAAGTTTTAATTAAATACATAACATATATTATGACATATGTTTGAAATTAAATAAAAATACATATTAATAAAGGGTGTGCACATAAAGTGCACGTGCACATGTTTTGTACATGGGAAAGATAGGCCAGCTGCACATGGAAGAAGTGGGGAGAGGAGGTGGATTAGTGGGTGATGATGTGGTGGATTAGTTATAATAACTATTCCTAATTACCTTTATAATTACCCTACCCTATTATCAAAATGCGTCTTCGGTCTTACCTGAGGATGCATGAGGATGCATGATAAGAGAAATAACCCCTCCAAATGCGTCTTCAGTCTTACCTCTGGGAAATATCTCGGCTTCATAGTTAGTCAGTGCGGGATAGAAGCAAACCCCGAGAAGATCAAGGCCATATTGAACATGCCCCCTCCTAAGAACGTGAAGGAAGTCCAGAGGCTCACCGGTCGCCTAGCTGCTCTCGGGTGGTTCCTATCAAGATCGGGGGAGAAGTCTCTCTCCATTTTCAAAGCCCTCAGGGGGGCGAAGAGCTTCGAATGGGGAGAACCTCAACATCAAGCTTTTGACTAGCTAAAGTACTACCCCACCAGTTCCCCCGCCTCAGCAAGCCCGAGCCGGGCAAGATCCTTTATCTTTACCTGGCTACCTCGGAACAAGCACTCAGCGATGTCCAAATCAGAGAGGACGACGGGGGTCCAAAAACCCACATATTACGTCAGTAAATTCCTTCATGACGCTGAGCTCCGTTACACTAAAATGGAGAAGGTCTCGTATGCCCTAGTCATGGCCTCACGAAAACTCTGCCCTTATTTCAAGGCCCATTCCATTCAAGTGCTGACCGATCAGCCGCTTACGTAAGTCCTTAATAAATTGGAGAATTCCGTTCGGTTACTCAAGTGGTGAATCGAGCTGAGCCAGTATGATATTATCCATAGGCCGAGGACTGCCATTAAGGGACATGCGCTAGCCGAATTCATCATGGAGTGCACAATCCCAGAAACTCCCGAGGTACGGCAAGAGGAACCTCTGTGAAAGCTTTACGTGGATGGTTCTTCCTACGAAGAAGGGAGTGGGGTTGGAGTCATAATAAGCGGCCCTCACAGTTTCGTCCTACAGTCTCCCTGTGATTCAGTATCAAATCATCGAGCTATGAAGCAGAGTACGAGACCTTGATTACTGGCCTGGAAGGCAGGGGCCAAGCGAGTTAAAGCATTCAGTGACTCCCAGCTCAGCATCAACCAAGTTTGTAGGGAGTATGAAGCTCGTGATGCCCGAATGGTGCAATACTTGGCACGTGTCAAACTTCTCCCCATGGATTTCGAAGACACCTCGGTTACAAGAATCCCTCGTGAGGAGAATGCTTAAGCGAATGTCCTATCCAAGTTGGCCTCCTCTTCCTTTGATGTCCTCGATCATATAGTCCTGGTGGAGGTCCTCCAGCAACCAAGTATAGAGAACAACGAGGTCCTTTACCTCGATCCACCCATGCAGGGGCCAGGGTGGATGGACCCAATCTTGGATTTCTTAAGAGACGATGTACTGCCAAAAGACCAATCTGTGGCCAAAAAAAGTCCGAGTCAGGGTTGAGAGGTTCGTGCTTCTGGATGGCGTGCTCTACAAGCATTCATACACCAAGGTCGATGACAGACCCTATATACGGTGTCTGAGCTCGGAAGAAGCCAAATACGCTTTAAAGAGATGCACAAAGCGATTGGTAGTTGCCATATAGGTATCAGGATGATCGCTAGAAAAGTCTTCAACCACGACTACTATTAGTCGACCCTCCTTCAAGATGCTCAAAACATGGTTAAAGCTTGTGGATCGTGCCTAAGATTCTCCTAAGTCAAGCATGCCCCCCAAGCCCTGCTTAAATCCCTCGCCAGCCCCGTGCCATTTTCCATGTGGGGAATGAGCCTCATTGGTCCCTTTCGTAAGGCGACCGGTCAGAGACGATTTCTCATTGTGGCCATCGACTACTTTACAAAGTGGATTGAAGCAGAACTCCTGGCCATCATCACTGAACATCAGGCTCAACAGTTCTTTTTGAAACATATTATCTGTCAGTTAGGGATACCACGGGTCCTTATCATCGACAATGGGACCCAATTCGTAGGAAAAAGCTTCCGTAAATTTTGCAATGACCTCGGGATCCAATAGCGGTTCTCTTCGATCTCGCACCCCCAATCTAATGGCCATGATGAGAAGCGAACTGTCAAATCCTCGAGGGCCTCAAGAAGTGGTTGAATGAATCCCCCAAGGGGTTGTGGGTCAATGAACTACCCAGTGTTCTCTGGTCATACAGAACCACAAAGAGGGTCCCGACCAGTGAGTCACCCTTCAACCTAACCTATGGGACAGAGGTTTTCATCCCCTTGGAGGTCGGACTACCTTCACCAAGGATTACATGCTTCAATGAGGATTCGAACTCAAATAACCTCAGGGCCAACTTAGACCTCCTCCATGAAGTCCGCGAGATGTCATCCCTTAGAAGAAATATTTACCTACAATGCGTTGAATGGCTCTACAACAAAAAGGTGCGGCCAGTGAAGATCAAAGAGGTGATCTCATACTCAGAAGGCTCGACATCTCCGAACCACACAAAAGAGGAAAGCTGGCTCCGAACTGGGAGGGCACGTACATGGTCTCCAAAGTGGTGCGTCGAGACACTTACCGACTTGAATACTCGGGGGGTAGGGTAGTCAAGAGGACCTGGATTGCGGAACACTTGATCAAATTCTATAAGGGACCATAGTGGCCCGTACATGTATCAGCAATTGTAATAAGTGCCAACCCTTGGCAATTAAGAAATAAAACTTTATTTCCAAAGCAACTCTTCTGATTTCAGTCAGCGCCCAAGCAATTGTAATACAAGAAAGATATTTTGCAATCTCCTAAGTCCTCAATGCTCGGCATGGTCTTCTACCATAACGGGAGATTTTTCACAATCTACTAAGTCCTTTATAACACTCTCTTATTTTATAATTTTAAAATGGTCATTTGTTATTCTTTTATTGTTATCCGATATTATTAATGTTATTATTATGCATAAATATTCAACTTTATTTTATTTATATTCCTTTATTTATTTATTTATTTATCTGGTGGAGAAGGGTTTTATTATATTTTATTACGAAGAATAGCATTATTAGGATATATAAATAATAAGTGAGCCCTTGAAGGGTTTATAATGAACTTTCTATTTTATTAATAATCCCCTACCCACCCTCCTTTTCAATCCCTTCAACCCCTTCATCTTCCTCTCCTTCTTTTCTGCTAATCGAAACCCAAACTGAAGCCCCCTTCTTTGTTTCTTCATTTTCAGATTTTAATCCCACAAATCCCTAGCCTTTTTACAAATTTTTATAGGGTTTTAGCTATTTTAAGGGTTCTCTTCAATGTCCTGGCATTGGTTTTCGGATTGGCTTCTAGGAATGTGAGAATTTATTGCATTAAATTGTATAGGGTTGTATGTTTTCAACTTTTGGCAAGAGAATTAGGTTAGTAGGGAGATTAGGAGATAATCTTCATATTAGAAGTGATTAATTCTTATTGAATAGGAGTAAATTTGAAAAGAGTTAGGGTTTTGGGTTAGAAATTAAAAGAGTTTATGCATTAAATTTATTAGAGATTGGCCATAGAAATTGTTGTAAATTATGAGAAGCAATTTAGAATAATTTTTGAAGGAATTTATAAGCTTAAAACATGGTTAATAGAATTGTGAGTGCGTGCAGGTATCGTGTGCATACCAGGCATTCGATGAAATGCTTGTGAGAGATTAGAATGATTTTAATTGTTATTTATGAGTGATTTGAATATCTTTAGCCCTAAACAGTGTCAAAACATGGTAATAGGAAGAAGAAGCGAGTTTGGGAAAAATAGCAGAGAGCTTTCACAGCCGGTCATCGCGTTTCCTCAGGTAAGTATGATTTCTTTTATTTTATGTACATGATGTGCTATGAAAATTTTAAACTATGGGTTGATGTGTGTGATGTGTAAAGTGTATTGAGTATAGAAATTCATAAGTATGATACATAGTAAATTATGGGGTGTAAGAAATTATAATACATGTATGGGAGTGTGTTAATGTTAGTATGTATATATATATATGATACGGGGTTGCAATATTTAGATTCGGGAAGCTATGCTGATAAATATATATGTAAGTGTATGTATGATATGCAGGCGTTAACTTCGAAATTTGATACGATAATGAATATACATCTTAATGTGTGCATGATATATGATAATAGGACAAGATAGCATGATATATGATAATATAACAAGATAATAAGCATGGTGTATGCATAACATGTGATAAAAGGCAAGATAAATAATATGGTGTATGTCAGTTATGTGACAATATATATTGCGATAAAATGATGAGATGATACGTGATAATATAATGTGGTTAAATAAAGGAGATAGACATATATACGGAGATATAAAGGAGATATACTTATATACAGAAATGTGAAGGAGTAAAATAAAGTAAGCATATAATAAATGAGTATAAAGAAAATATATAGGAGTTATTGGTGTTAAAAAAAGAGTTAAAGTATTTATATGATGTTTGTGAGAATACTTATTGGATGGAAAATCTTATTTTATACTGTGGTGAATATAAAGGTGATTACATGATATTAATGGAGTTATATACATTTATGTTATAAAGGAGATAATTTTATTTTTCAGTGCCGCACAATCTCCTAGAGGTTTGGGCTAGACCCCACAGTCCCGGGATATACCCGGGAACAGGAGTTATAGATACCCAAAATTTTATTTTGGATAAGAGCAGATTCCCCAGGATGGACCGGGGAGAGCAGATACCTCAGGATAGACTTGAGATGAGAGCAGGTTCCCCAGGATGGACCTGGGAGAGCAGATACCCTAGGATGGACCTAAGAGGGGTTTCCCTCACTGGTATAGGGCCAGGAAAAAGACGTAGCTTCGGATGCATAAGACCTATGTGGTAGCAATCTGCGTATTATACTTGTTTTTTAATAGCTTTTTGGCTTTAGTCTTGTTTGGACATGGGCGTAACCGTACTTTCAATCCAGCCCACAGATGATAGATTTAGGACACCTGAATCTGGGTAAAATTGTGGGTTAGCGGGATTGAAATGTATGGGGGGAGGCACAGAGATCTCTGTGTTGTACGAGGAGGTTAGTTGTGTGGGCACTAAAAAGAGAAAAATATAATTGTGTATTTGTATACTGAAGGTATATATGTATATGTGACAATAATAATGTTAAAATAAAATAGTGGATCTTGGTAATTATAATACTAATGACACTATGGAGACTATTTATATTACGGGAGATATGAATATATTACGGAAGATATGAATATATTACGGGATATATATATATATATATATATATATATATATATATATACACTATATATATACTATATGGTTAAAGTTATGCTTATACATATGAGCTATAAATATAGTTATATAACCATGTGGTGGCAAATGTGCATTTATATGCATGATATTAAAGGCGTGTAAATTTATGGAGTTGTGCATTCATAGGTATGATATTAATGGCTTGGTATATGTATGATATGCAGGTGATAAATTGAAATTTTATACAATAATATGATGTGAGTGAATAGCACGGTGTATGCATGATATATGATAATGTAACAAGATACATAACATGGTGTAATCATGACATGTGATAATATGACAAGATAATATGTGATACAATGATAAGATAAATAATGTGGTATATGTCAAATATGTGATAATATATATATTGAGATAAAATGATGAGATGATAATGAATATAAAAGTAAATATTGGTTCATCAGTGCCCACAGAATCACGGGAGTTTGGGCTAGACCTCCTAACACCCAAGTTATCGGCTTGGGGTGCAGTGTTTGCGTAAGACCCTTGGTGGGCAGCAATTAGATGCGTGAGACCATTGGTGGGCAGCGATCAGTTTGGTGATGTTGTGGGCACTGGTAAATGGATATTAAAGTAAAGTACATTGTAATATGAAATGAGAGTGAGAAATTAAAGCAAGTGTATTATGAGCTGAGAATGAAGAGTAAAATTAGGGATGGTAACTGGCTGGACTGACCCGCGACCCGCCCACACGAACCCGACTCGCTATAATCCGGTTCGGGGCCGGGTCGAACCCGTAGGTGGACCCGGGTCGACCCGGGTCAGAAAAATCGTGAACCCAACTCGCTTGACCCGGCCCACCCAACCCGTTGACCAAGTCAAACCTACACGTCCACCCGTGGGTCGACCCGCGGGTTTGGACCCGAATGGGTCAAACGTTCGACCCGTGGTTTTTTTTTCTTTTATATATATATATATTTGTTTTTCTTTGTATTTCCCCCTATAAATACCCCCCTTAATTCAATCTAAAAAATTTCACACCTTACTCTCTTATACTCTCTGCTACTAGTCTACTACTACTCAATTCAATCTCAATTCAATCTCAATTAAATCATGTTTTTTCAACAAAGAAGCAAGAAACAAAGAAATAATTAATTAATAATATATGAAATTTTTTACTTGTATACATTATAATTTTTTTTATGTGAAGGTGTCAAAAAAAAAAAAAATCTCAAACCGGGGCAACCCGCAACCTGGCCCGACCCGAAATAGGTTCGACCCTAATGGGTTCGCGGGTCGACCGGGTCAAAATTTCCAATTTTGAACCCGGCCCGGCCCGGTTAACCAACCGACCCGACTCGAACCCGTCCAAGTCAGCCTTCAACCCAAGCGGGTCCAACCCAACCCGGCCTAGTCGACCTGAATGCCAACCCCAAGTAAAATAAGTTATATTATAAGAAGAGTATGAGCAAGTAAAAAAAGTGTTTGATATGAAATGAATATGGGAAAGTAAAGAAAGTGTATGATATGAAATGAATATAAGAAAGTGAAGAAAGTGTATGATACGAAATGAGAATGAAAAGTAAAGAAAATATGTTATGAGTATGCAAATGAATATGAAAAGTAAAGAAAGTACATATGAGAATGAATATGAAAAGCGAAGGAATTGTGTTATGTAAATAAATATGAAAAGTGAAGAAAATGTGTTATGAGAATAAGTATGAAAAGTAAAGAAAGTGTGTTATGTATTATGTGAATGATAAGTGAAGAAAGTATTATAAGATAAAAAGTAAAGTTAGATATATTATAAGAATAAATAGTACAGTATGATGTATTCTGAGAATGAAAAATAAAGTAAAGTGTATTATGTGATAAAAAATAAAAGTAAGTGGTATTATGTGATGATAATGAACTTTAAAATAAAAACACGACATGATATAAGTTTGGTACACCTTGGAATTGTGTCGAGGAACTACTTGCCCGCATTTCTACGGAAATGGTGGGAAATACCCGCCGAGACACAACTTCAAGGTAGAGTGGGTGGAAATGGATTTGTAGATTGGTTGAAGATTCAAAAGATTACTTTTGTGCAAAATTACGTTTACTATGTCTATATGTTTAATTTCAGGTTAAATTTAATTATCATTATGTTCGTAGGTTCTGTCAATTTCGTTTATATTATTTATGTCATTTACCAACCTACTAGATTATATTCACACCATTTATGGCCGAACCCTGTTGTTTTTGGGGGTTAGTGGAGTTACACCCTGAGGGTGGACGCCAATAGCCTCGTTTTTGCAGGTATGTAGCTCTATCGACAAGGGGAGTAGTAGATTTTTTCTATATGTTATATGTAATTTTATTTTGGTGTTTTAAGTAAAAAGTTGTAAAATGAGTATTTCTGGAAGTATGTTAATTTTGTATCGGGTAACTGGAGTTGGGGTTGTGTTGATAGATCTATAACTATATATGTAATGATGTATATTATACCCGTACACACTTGATAGTGGCGTACTGGATTCTATGTGATGTTTTATATCGTTTTCCTTTGATATTTTTGGTTTAAATTCGATATCTTGATGTTTATGCATCTATCTATCCCCCAGAGCATATATTTATGATTATTGTGATGAGTTCTATGACTTGGCATGGGGAGATTATAAATTTATTGCCCGTGTTGTGTTGTGAATTTTGAAATGTAGATTTTCGTAAGGAAATGCTGCAAAATGACTAATATTTTAGGGGAGACACTGTCGAAATTTTTATTGAAATTTATGAAGATTATTCTAAGTAAGAATTAGTGTAAGTAAGGAATAGTTTCAGTAAGAAATCATTTAAATAAGAAATTGTTATAAGAAAAAAGCATGAAAATTTTGGGTCGTTACATCCTCGATACAAGGAAGGTTTTTAGAATCCCCTAAGTCATCACCTCTCGGTGACTTCGACTATAACCGGAGATTTTTCACAATCTCCCAAATTCTCGCCGCTCGGCATGGACTTTGACCCTAACGGGAGATTTTTCAGAATCTCCTAAGTCCTCGATACAAGGAAGATTTTTTATAATCTTTTAAGTCCCCTGCCGTGCGGCATGGATTCGATCCAAATAGGAGACTTTTCATAATCTTCCCAGTCATCGTCGCTCGGCATGGACTTCGACCCTAACAGGAGATTTTATCATCTCCTAAGTCCTCACTGCTCGACATGGTCATCAACTCCTACAATCTCCCAAGTCCTCAACACTCAGCCTGCCTCTCGATCCCAACACGGGACTTAGCACAATGTTGGTTGAGTCCTCGTTCGGCCCAAACTCCGAGCTAGGGCCAAGCTTGCCTAACCTCACCTGGGTTTGCCTGGTCACCCTAGGAAGTAATAAATGTGTCTGAGCTTTGTGGCGATCACCCTTTCACCCACTGGCAGCTAGGGACAGAGTGACCATACTCGCCGATTTACCCTTAATTTTCAATGAGTAGCAAGAGAACCACTCAAGCTAAGGCATTTGATAAAAGACTAAAAGGTAAAGGGAGCTTATATATGCTACGGGAGGAAAGCACCTTCGAAACACACAATGATGACGTGGATGGATCTGAGTCGCTCATTCTCATCCAACGGATATGAAGGAGTCACTACCACACTTTCCCAAGCCAACGCTCCAAATTTCAACACCGATCCAAAGTAGGGATGGCAACTGGCTTGTTGGACCCGTGGGTTGGGAGCCGTTGGACCCGCGGGTCCATCACGTGTTAAACGACTCCCTGGCCTGGCGCTGGCTCAAATAAAGAGTCGTTTCTCTCTGTTTGGTGGGTGGGGGGGGAGAGGGGGGGTTGGATTTTCTGGGGATTTTTTTCCTATAAACCCCCCATAGCTTCAATCAAATTTTTTTCACACCTTACTCTCTTACTCTTTCTACTACTACTACTCAGTTCTATCAATTTCATTCATCAAAGAAACAAGGAACAAAGAATTTACAATTTTGATTGTATCGAATTCGTGTTGATTCAACAACGCTCTCGACCACAAACTCCCTCAACAAAGAGGCTCTTTCTCTATTTTCTACGACTACTGAACTACGACTGCGTCTAGTACACTTCTTAATCGGCTATGTCTGCTTATACTATTATTTTCTCTTTCATTTATATATACTTTTATTCTCGTTGTATGGTATCAAAATTCATAACCTTCTCAACTCTTTATTTTTTGTAGTTCTAATTTTTTGTTACAAATTGTTTGTTGGTTTTCACATTTCTCTATCTCAACCCTCCAATTATTTTTTAGATTTTTTTTGGAACTTTTCTCTCCTAGATTGTTTTTTATTTTTTCACATACATTATTAGAACACTATAAATTATTATTTTTTCACATACACTATTTTCACATACACTATTACCATGTCTAGATCACGATGTAGCGGCCATAGCCAAAGTGGACAAGATTTCATCGGTTCTTCATGTCGGCCTCCAATAGTCCCACAAATAGAGCCCAAATTTATGAATCCAATGGTAGGATCTCACGATATCCCTCCACACAACATAGAAGAAGCAATAAATGATGTTGACATACAAACACAACAAACCGAACTCACTAGTAAAAAAACTAGGCGAGAAACTAGTGATTGACACAAATATTATGACTATATTCCCGATGAGGAGAATCCGGGTGTAGGACATAAGATTTGTAGAACTTGTTCTAAAAGTTACAAATGGAGGAAGGGTGAGGGAACGGTATAATTGAACGACACATTCAAAATGTACACAATGATCTATTAGAAGACCAACCCGGCGAACAAAAAATCTACCTTAGAACCAGACATGTAGATAGCCACCAATATGATCTTGAAAATGTTCGACGGGAAATGACCTGACTAGTTATTAAGGAGAAGTTACTTTTTTCCTATTCTGCGCGTAGGAATGTATAATCCTTTAACCAAAATGCACTAAATCCTCATTTTAGAAGATTCCTTAGAAACACACTCAAGGCCGATTGTTTTAAACTTTACACCGAAATGAGAGACACTTTAATAGCACTCATGTATTCTTTGACTTGTAGAGTATCATTAACTTTCGATTATTGGCAAGGTTATAACTAGGGGTGGGCATCGGTCGGTATCCGATCTAATATGGACCATCCACCACCGATCCAAAGAAGATCGGTTTTTTAATTTTCTCATCCGCAACCAATCCGAACCTTAATTGGATCGGTTTCCATCCAAGTCGACTGAGCTCGGTTTGGATTGGATTGGATGATCGGTTTGGCCTGCTACTTTCACCTTTAACATCATTCATAATTTTATTGAAATTTAAAAGATCAACTTCCATCGAACTTAAGAAACAACCCGCTATTTGTTATTCAGAAATAAATTTAAAATGAAGATTCATAAAACCACACGTTGTTAATGAATTTTGCCCTAATTGTTTGAGATGATGGCATTTAAATGGGTGTGATAAACTGCTTTTCACTTGCATACTTCTATGATCTTAGTTTATTATCATAAATGAAACATCAATAACCATAGCTAATTGAATTTCAGGTACGATAAAAAAAGATTTAGAAAACAATTTCTGCTTGACTTGATTAAAGTAACTACTAAATGTTACATCAACTTCATGATTCTATTAAGTTGGGCCACACTATAAATCACGCATTTCTCAAAAACATAACACACATGATTGTGGAGAATCAAAAAATAGGTAGAACAACAGCTCAGTTTGTATTAAAGAAATTAAAGAAGACTATTTGTTTCTCTAAGAAAATGAGAAATGACTATTTGTATATTCAAGAAATTAAAGGAAGAACTTTATTTTCATGGACTTATTCATAGAGGTATGGTCGGTTTGGTTTCATTGGTTATTTGAAAGCCTTATCCAACAACCAAACCGGTCCAGTTGATTATTGAAGATCAAGAACCGGGCCAACCCAAACCCCCAATTGGTTCGGTTAAAAATCGGTCTGTTTGGGTTGGATTGGTTTGGGTTGGTCGGTTCGGATAATAGTTGTCCACCCCTAGTTATAACGATATTCCAATGATGGACATAACTTGTCATTGGATCGATAGTGATTGGATGATTCAAAAGATAATCATATCACTTGCAGCTTTGCCGTATTCCTATAGTGGTTTAATAATTGCAAATTGTATTTGAGAAGTTTGTGATATCTTTTATATTCGTGATAAATTTTTTTGTATTAGTTTAAATAATGCATCTAACAACAATGGGTCGATTATTACATTAAAAACACAATTAGCTCCTTAATTTTTAGAAAATTTTCATGTTAAATGTGCATGTCATATTTAAAATTTATGTGTTCAAGATACAATGAAAACAGCTAAACCATTTGTGCATAACATTAGAAATTGTGTACAATTTATCGCTTTAAGTGACCCTATGCTTCAACAATTTAAAGAATGGTGTAAGCTTAAGGGTGTACATTTTAGAAAATTTCCTAAGGATATTAAACACCAATGGAACTCTACTTTTGATTTATTAAATGTTGTTCCTCAATATAAAGAGTGTATAAATGATTTTTTTTTTGCAAAAAATATGAAAATTTTTCAAATGACTAAACAATCATGGTATTATATTGAATCTCTGTTACAATTAGAACATTTTGAAACCGCAACTTTAAAATTTTCAAAAATCTTATGATTCTACTTTAAGTAGTATTTTTTAAAACTAATTACTATGATGCAAACTTTTTAAGAAATGATTGATGACATTTAGATTGGTCATATTATTAAACCCGCATACACTAAATTTTTGAAGTATATTAGTCCTCCTCCTATGTTGTATTGTATTGCTACAGTTATGGATCCTCATATCAAATTAAAGGGTACGAAGAGTGTGATTGAAATGTATTTTATCTTGGAGATGGATCTGAAATTGATTGCGACACATTTTTAGCTAGCTTTGAATTGACATTGAATAACTTGTATGATTATTATGATAGAACTTTTGCATCTAGTAGTTCAACTAGTATAGTTACTTCTTCTTCTTCTACTTCTAGAGGTAAGGGTAAATTAAATGTTCCCACTTTTAATTTACTTGCTCAAATTCAATAAAAAAACCTAGGATTAATCAACCTAATGAATTAAATTGGTATAATCAACAAGATAGTGAGAGTTTTAGTGCTAAGATTGATGTACTATAATGGTGGAAAGAACATGAACATCTTTATAATTTTCTTAAACACATGGCTAAAGATATACTAACTCCTCTTATCTCTACAACTGCTTCAGAAAGTGCATTTTCTACAAGTGGCTGGGTTCTACATATTGCAGGAATCGCTTGAAGCCCCAATCGTTGGAAATGCTCGTGTGCACGGAAGATTGTATGAATGTTGAAGATAGGACTCAAGGAATTGAGGTCGACATGTCAACAAGTGGAAACAACTCGCCCCTAGACCAACAACAACAATAGCAAATTGAAGACCAACAATATCTAGCAAATTGTATGTAAAAAATTTGTACAAAAATCATAGAAGTTCAAATGAATAATATATATACAATTTATTTCACACTTTCACTCTTTGACTCTTTACAATTATATATACTAGTAATTTACATGTGAGATTCATGTCTTTATAAATATATATTTTTAAAAAGAAAATTTTGACGTTCTCGGGCATCGAACTTAAGACCTCCTTTATACTAGTTATGCATATCCATTGCACGTGTTTGTTTGGTTAGAAAAGGAGTTTGGTTGGTAACAAACTCTCCCATTAAAATAGTAGAGATTGTTATTAGAGATTAGAGATTAGAGATTTATGCTTGTCCATTGCATGTCTTAATAAATATAGTTTTTTTAAAGTAAAAATTTAGAAGTAGTATAGGTTTGAACTTAAGACCTCCTTTATAATAGTTATGCACATGCTTTGCACGCATTGATAGTTTGACAAATGACACTAAGGTCTTCTCCCATTATAATATCTATATAATAAAACACAAAGAAAGCTATCAAGTGGCTCTCCTTTTCCCCCAAAATCAAAGGCCCAGATCTAACCAACCTCACAAAACACTTTTCCCCCTCAAAACTCAAATTCAAATCCCACCCCCCCCCCCCCCCCCGAAAAAAAAAACTCATTTATTTATTGAGTTATTTCTCTCTCTCTCTCTCTCTCTCTCTCTCTCTCTCTCTCTCTCTCTCTATATATATATATATATATATATATATATATATATATATATATATATATATATATGGAAACATGGACTTTTATACCCCAATTTATAATTATTTTTCACCATATACTAATAGAAACATGGACTTTTATTTACAACTAATTATTTTCATACTATTCAAACTTAAGCTACATAATTGTTGATTTACAAGACTTTTCATATGCTGTGTCGTTCTGAAGATGTGCCATAGGCACGTTGCCACGGGCAAATCTAGTTATATATATATATATATATATATATATATATATATATATATATATATATATAAACATGGACTTTTATTTACAACTTATTATTTTCATACTATTCAAACTTAAGCTACATAATTGTTGATTGACTATTTACAAGACTTTTCATATGCTGTGTCGTTCTGAAGATGTGCCATAGGCACGTTGCCACGGGCAAATCTAGTTATATATATATATATATATATATTTATATATATATATATATTTGGTTTTTTGTTTTTTTTTAGTTGAAAAAAAACCCCAAAAGCGCTCAACCGGGGACCAACCAGAATAGGGTTCGACCCTAAAGGGTTCACGGGTCGACATTTTCATTTTCGAACCCGGGCTGGTTAAGCGTGCGACCCGACCCGAACTTGCCCTAACTTGGGTTCGACTCGCACGGGTCCGACCCGACCCGGCCTGGTCGATCGGAATGCCACCACTATCCAAAAGCTCAGCCTAAAAATCAATTTTCATTCATCAAGAGATATCCATACAAAAGCGGTGGCCTGTCCGTGTACGGAAAACACAAAAAAAAGGGAGAAGAAAGAAAAAAAATTGAACTACTGCTTGGGAGAGGAAGCCACCTCTTCCTCTCTTGTAGTGTTAACCTCTCATGAGCATCTGGGTTCGGCTTGTCCTTATGGGCAGGCGAACGATCATCCCCGTCGCTGTCACCTCCCCCCAGAGTGGGCGGGGCCTCAAAAAACTTCATGGAGTAGTGGAAACCCTTGAGCTTGAGATGGAGGTACTTTCGTAGCACGTGTTTGATGGCCCGATCGTACCCCTGATCCTGAGCGAAAATAACTTTCTCAATAACACACATCTTCACGGCCTGTAGTTTCTTCTCGTTCTCCTGTAGGAGGGTCTTCTGCTTCTCCATCTGAGCTTGGTCCTTAGCGACGATGGTCAGCTTTGCCTTCAAGGCCCGCTTGCAAGCTTCCACCGCTTGGACCAGCAGCTTCTGCTCCATCATCTTCCTCTCATACCGTTTAGCATTTCGTTCGGACTGATGAAGCTCACGGGCGTAATGCCTCCTCAGCTCCACCCCTTGCAGAGTCACTTGTGAATAGAGAGCAAAGACTTAGAAACTTTCAAGATCACGAAAAATTCAAGTAACAGGGCTTAGGAAGCACTTACCATCATATCAACCTGAGCCCACTTCATGAAGCACGACTCGAGGGTATCGGTCGCGATGCTCTCCCTGTCCCTGGGGGTGGCCAGGTGCTCCACCACCTTGATCACCACCAGATTTTCACGCTCTGCTTCCCCAAATACGGGAATACGAGCACGTAACGGAGGCCCAGCAAATGATTATACATCATCCTTAAGCTGTACCAGTCTAACTCAACAATATACAAGAGAAACAACCATGCAGGCAAGAATATAGTCACATAAACAATAAATAAACTCAAAGATAATCATGAAATAAATTCAGTAAATAATAATCCAACATCTGGGATAAAACAAAACTACGGGTCATAAAGCCCAAGAATACAAAGTATGATAAAAGAAATACAATAAGCAAGTAAGAAAAGATAGTTCAGTAGTCTAACAATCCAGCTCCAATCTTCAGAGAGTTTGCTCACCAAATTCTTCAGGGGTTGCTCCTTCGGTACCTATTAATAGTTGATCTAAAAAGAAAGAAAAGAGAGCCTTTTGAGCAAGTTGTGGGCAGCAACTAGAGAAAACAGAGAATAAAGGAAAGCATGAATATCAAAGAATACGGACATGGTCAAAGACAAGGAACAAAGCAAAGGCAGGAAAAATATCAAAGGTCTACAGTAAATCACGCATGTAATGTAGGATGTCAGGATCAGGTAGTAAATGCAGGTTATTAAGTATTTTATTAGCCTATCTAGTGCACGTACTACAGCATCCCATACTACAGGTTCCGCGCAATACACCGTGAACGTTTTAGACTGATGGTGAATTCTTGGTCTGTGTACTCGGCCTAGTAATCAGTATTTCATGTTTAGTATTAGTGTTTCTCGAGCAGTGTTGAATCGGCAGTAGTTTATGGCCATCAGTATCGGTCAGTACAGTTTAAGCAGTAGGGCCCGACCGAGTACAGTTTCCGATCGTTCACCACCTAGTCTACCCATGGTACCCCTGCTTTTTATTAGTCATTTTAATCCTATATGAGCATGCAAGAGGGTGTGAATGTTGTTCATTACTATGTGTGGCTAATTCTAAGCATTACAGATAAAGCATGAAGCAAACAAGTCATTTACACACATATCACATGATCAGGACAGCATGACCTTGCTATACTAAAACATTTATTACAACCACTACAAGATAGAAAATCTGAATCCGCCGGAAGGTCTAGAAAGTAGACTTCCACACGGTTCCATCGAGTCTAATTAAAGTATATAAAAGATATAATAACTAGGGTGGAAACTCTATTCTAATCAAGTTTTATGTTCAGGCAGCATGCAGTGGGTTGTGTTCAACTAATTGTTTCGAGTCAGAGATCTCAATAATAAAATCTACAAAAATTCTAGGTGATACCTATACATGTCTAGTTCCAGCCTAATTTATTTCAGATTTTTCTTTTACTGTTAACAGGGTCAATTAAAATAAGAAACAGCAAGGTACGCATGAAATTATGGGTCTGAAATTACTAACACAGTTGCAGCAAAGAGGAATTTAAATCTAGAATAGGGAAAAAATTATCTAGACATCAAGGAATACATTTTATGTTAAGTAAGTTCTTTCAAAATACGTTATTAGCATGGTCAAAAAATCTATTTCAAAATGAAACATACAGCAGTCCAGCAATTGTCTTAACATGAATAGGCAAATAATAAATCATATGATCATATAAAGAATGCAAATTTATAATCAAGTGAATCCTAGGTGTCAACATGCAATTTCTAAGGTTCAAGGTACATTTATTACAGTCATGGTGTCAATTCATCAATTAAAAAATCGAATCAGTACATTCATGTCCATTTCATCAGGCAGTTCTAAGTATAAATCTAGTTATTTTATTTGTGCACATGCATGAAACATTGGGGAATTGGTTAAAGATCAAAGAGATAGCACGAAGTTAAGAGTATGTCGAGTTAGCTCGTGTAAACCCTCGATAGTCTTAACAGAATTGTCAAAAACGATTTTTGATAACAAAATGGATGGATCTACTTGCATGAGATCAATTAATCATGAACACAAACAATAAAAAGGGTTAAAGAACAAACTTGCCGGTTATTGCAGATATACCTGGGCAAAATCTCCCAAAAGTACGCACAAAGAATCAACCGCAATAGCAAGATCCAAGGGAAATTCCTCACACCAGATCGGGACAGAATGCAAGACATCGGAACTGGGTCTGGCACACACAGAACACGAAACACCAAAACGAACCAATCAGAACCACTGCCTCACACCGGATCCGACCCAAAATAGCGGACAGCAAATTGGGGATCTGGCATGGCCAAACACGGAACAGCAGATCCCACCAATCACATCGCAGCTCCACATTGGATATGGACAAACATGGAACAGCGGCTTCAGATCTCCTACGCCAACACACCAAACAGCGGCAACAGCCGCTCGATCTCCTTCTTCTTCCTTCGGCAAAGAGAAAGTGAATGCGCGGGAGAACCTCGGCGACGCGATGCGCTAGCATTGCGGTGGGGGCTCGTGACGCTGGTGGTGGCGACTGGTCGGGAAGCGACGCAACGCCGGCAGCCTCGACGAAAGAGCAGAACTCTGTTTTTGGGACGAAAATAGAGGAACGATGGCGAACGCGACTCCGGGGCTCGACGGTGATGCTAGGGGTCTTCGGTGGTTGCTAGGGGGTGCACGGCGAGGGCGAAGGCGAAGATGAGGCGGCAAGGAGTTACGGCGATGGAAACTCACGGTGGATTGGGTCGAGCGATGGGTTCGGTGGTGAAGATGACGGGAAAGAGATGATGAGGATGATGAGAGATGGAGACGGGGATGGTGGCGAGGAGAGGGTGGCGAAGATGATGACGGAGGAGATAGGGGCGATCGGGAGTTGGGTTTCGGTGGCGGAAATCAGTGAGAAGGAGGGAGAAATGTACAGTAATGGGGGGAGATTAAAAAAAGGATTAAGGTTAATGACGGCTGTAGGTTAAGAAATTAATTAGGGTTTTTGGGTTTAGTTAATTAGATTAGTATTTATAGGGAAAAGAGATATTGGGTTATTGGGTATGGGTATGGATCCAATAAAATAAAATGCATTGTATATAATACAATTGATAAATACAAATCCGAATATGAGAAATGAGATATCTAATAAAATATAACTTGGATTACATAAATTATTTGAGACAAATTAAAACACAAATATCGAATAAAAAGGGATTGGTATTAATAATCAATAAGAATAATCACCATAGTCATAAGAACACAAAAAAATAATGATGTCGATGAAATAATAGTAGTAATCTCAATCAACAAGAATAAAAGGACTATCAATAATAATAGCAATCGTCAGAATAATAATATCAATATATAAAAATAGGAATTCGTTGAAATATATTGAAACAATAATAATATTTCTGAGGGTTAAAATGCAAATAGTTGATTAAGTAAAAATGGAACAAAGTTTATTCGAAATAATTATTGTTTAGAAAAACGTTTTAACAAAGAAACTCGACGAATTTAACAACAACAATTTTATAAATATCAAAATACAGAAAAATACTCACGAAAATACGTATTTCCGAAATTAGGGGTTACACAGATTCTCCGTTAGAGAATCCGTCGACTTCACAGACTAGTTGGGGACCCATGGTGCCAACTCCTCCTCTCTTAAGATCTCTCTGGCCTCAGGACGGATGGGCGGGAGACCAGACTTCACCACCTCAGCAACCTTAAGGTTACTAGGGCTCGACATTGCCTTCGCCGAGCCGAAGGCGCCCAAAGCCTTTGATCTTTTGGGCTTCACCTCGGAAGCCCACTCAGACGTGGCAGTGGTTGGCCTCTTCTTCTGCTTTTGCTACTCGGTTGCCTTATTTTTGGCTAAGAAGGACCTCCTCGCTTTGATCTCCGCATCATCCATAGCCACAAAAGAAAACACAAACCATGCGAATGAAGGGAAAAGGATAGACGGAAACGAAAAACATACAGGGGACAACAGGGATCAGTCCAATCCTTGCTAAGTGCCTCTCGGTTACACTCCCCAAGGGATACTCCCTTTGGCGATGATTCGCTCCACACCCTCCTTCTCTTCTTCATAAAGTCCTTCTCCCTTGGGACTTTGTGGTTAGGCTTGTAGAAGGACTAGTTCGTCAGGATGTCCCAAGGTACCTGGTTCTGAACGTTGAAATACTTCTCTTTCCAATTCCTTGATAGATTCGGGGTGACCATGGACTACCCGCCTATGGGAACGAGGGGAGATGTAATAGACCCCCTCATACGTCCCTATCGAGCTCACCTCGAGGTAGACTCAGAAATACTTAAACTGCAAATGAACTCCCCTCTCCTCACAGCACAGCATGAAACACACGATCTGCTTCCAAGAGTTTGGGTGGTACTGCATCAGACTCAGTCCCACCTAATTCAACACCTGCTTCACGAACGGATGCAGGGACAGCCTCAACCCCGAGCTGAAGGCTTCGAGTGGAAACATACAGAACCAAGGGGGTAGGTTGTTCGTTGATCGGAGCCCCGGGTACGGTACCATCAACTCATACTCCATAGAAATGAAGTAGCATGCTCATATCAATGGGATATCGCTGCTTGTCAACAAGCTCTGTATGCCATCCACCTTGATCATTTGACGGCTCGGCGAGGAGGGCTAGACCCTGTACCGAACCAAATCCTCAAGGTCGTCCGGGTACATTATGATCGAACCCGACTGCTGAAGATAGGGGACATCAAGCCTGCCTTTCGGAAGAAACTTGATGAGCAACCTAGGGCTGTCGGGAAGAGTCCACTTCAGTCTCCTCCCCCGAATACGGGGGGCCCTCAGGGTAAACGGCGATGCCAGGCGCATCAACCTTCTTACCTCTGCCCTCGCCCTCTTCCCCTTTGTCTGCTGCTTCTTTATTTTCAAGCTTTTCGCCTTCATCCATGACATCGTCTTTCCCCTCACTTACCAAATCAGGTTCGGCTTCCTCCATCTCCTCTTCCACTCCCTCGTCCATATCCACTGGTTCACCTTATCAGCCACTTCCTTCACTTTGACATCTTCATCTGAATCACTCGATTCCACCACAAAGGGTCTTCGGCTACGGATAGGCTCGACCTTGTAGACCTCCTGGACTTCTTCCCATGATGTAGATTTATAAGACAAACTGATGTCGCATCGGCCAGACGTGGAGGCAGAAGAACTGCACCGAACCCTCGACATAATATAAAAATACTAACCTGGTTGTCAGATTAGATGTTGGAAAGCTAGTTGTGGTGGCTGAACAAAACCTATTTAGAGAAACTCTGGACCAAGTGAGAGAAATTAAAGAGGAGAATGAGAAAGGGGGAAGGGGGTTTATATAAATGACTCAGAGACACCCAGATTGCCACAACCAATCTTGACCATCTAATTTGATCCAATGGTGGATAACATAAAGACTCCTCGATTCCTTAAACCGTGACGTCAGCCGAGTCATGTACGACACATGTGAAGTACACGTGCCTTTACTGTGGCCACTATGAGCCCAAACTGGTTCTCTAAAAATCTCCAAGTATAAAATGCTCGGCTCTCGGCAGTGACTTCGAGCTGCTCACAAGGTTTCTCACAACCTCACTGTCTATCGATGCTCAGCAGTGACTTCAAGCTGCCCACAATGTTTCTTACAACCATGTTGTCGCTCGACGCTCGACATCGACTTCGAGCTGCCCACAAGGTTTCTTACAACTTCGCTGTCTGTTGACTCTCGGCAGTGACCTCGAATTACCCACTAGGTTTCACAGATGCTTGCTACCGCTCGGTGCTCGGCGCTGACTTCGAGCCACCTGCATGGTTTCTTACAACCTTTTGTCGCTCAACGCTCGGCAGTGACCTCGAGCTACCCACTAAGTTTCACCCAACCTTGTTACCGCTCGGCACTCGGCGCTGACTTCGGGCTACCCACAAGGTTTCTTACAACCTTGTTGACACTCCATGCTTGGCAGTGACTTCGAGCTACCCATTAGGTTTCACACAACCTTGGTACCGCTCTGTGCTCGAAGCTGAATTTGAGCCACCCACTTGATTTCTTACAATCTTGATATCGCTCGATGCTCGGCGTCGACCTCGAACCGCAACAATGATGCGCTCTGGATCTCGGCTGTTACCTCACCCAGTGTGATCTGGAGTGCGAAGCTCAGGGCTTAGTGGCTACCTCGTGTTTTCTCCTAGCATTCTTCGGCGCTGGAGTATTCGGAGCTCGGTATAGATCCCGACTAGAGACATGCCATGTTTTGTGAAAACAAACCATTTTACCCCCGTTCGCACTATCGCTAATTTTTTTTCTTCGAGTTTGAACTACTCCTAGACGACTGAAATGCCTAACCCTCCAGGAGTGGGGGGTTAATGGCGTGGGTAAAAATTCGGCCTCATCTGAGCCGTCTGATCCCATCAAGATCAAGAAACTGATCTGAGCAGGCATGCATACTCCGTGGGCCGCTACCCAGCCCTCTACACTTATTCAGCCCATAGAGAATGGTCAACCTGCCTATAAATACTAGATCCCTCTCTCTGCCTATAAATACTAGATCCCTCCACTGTTATTAGGTAATGAACTTTTAGCCTCCAAAATCCTAGGTCTCATTTTTTCGGTCACTGACTTGACCGTCGGAGGGTCCGCCACTAGAAAAACCCCCAGCATTTCTAGGCTTTGTGCAGGAGTCCTACGGCCAACAGTCGTGGGTGACCACCAGCAGATCCACTCCTCCTACCTCACACCAGATCAAGATCTATGGCTGAGATCTATCCTTCCCCTCATGAATAAAACTCATCACTATTTCTCCCACACCCCAAAAATAGCAGCATCAATAAACATATGACTCTTGCCACATTCTTCAATTTAATTACAAAATTGTGCAATATTGTTGGAGCTTCAGCAAAACGACATGACATTCTTCATGATAAACAATTTGAGAGATTGGTGGCAGGGTGGTGAAATTGAAACGGGGCGAGGTTTGAATCAAGAAGGTACACTAAAATGCTCAAAAAATACACGTTGGGGTTCTCACTTTAATACTCTTTTGGATTTAATTCACTTACTTCAAGTTATTGATCAGGAGGACCTACATGGAGATGCAAATACACTATTGAAGTTATTTGATTTTGAATTTGTATTCTTCATGTAGTTGATGAGAACTGTAATGGAAATCACTAATGAGTTGTCTTATGTATTACAGAGAACGGGACCAAATTCTAAATGTGATAAATCTTGTTAGTGTAAATAATAGGCAGTTGCAGAAATTGAGAGAAAGCGAATGGGAGTCTTAATTTAAGCCCTGTTTCCGATTATACGAATTTGTATTTATTTCTGAATATTCTGTATTTTTTCTTCCATATTATTGTATTTTGATTTTCTATCTTTATTCTTGCTTTCGTAAATATCTTGGTTGTAAGACCATATTGAACTCTTAGTCTCTTCTAGAATCCCTCATTCCAATTTCTAGCCTAACCTATTTTAATTGCTATTATATTTTTTTCCTGGCCCATTCTTCAAACTTTATTTGAGAAGTCCAACTCAATTATTTATTTCATTTCTTGTGTAGCCCACTTCAACCCAAACAATTCACGACAATTTCCAAAACCCTTCACCTTCTATTTCCTATAATTGCAATCAATTATAATCTATTAAAAACAAATCATAACCTGCCCCACTAACCCTAAATCAATTCCCAATTAATTATCTTCATTATAATAATATAACTATATATTAATATATTCCTATTATATTATACCCCCCCACACACACAGCCTCTCTCTCCCCGACTCTCTCTCTCCCCCCCTCTCTCTCTCATCTCTCTCTCATCCCTCCTCTCTGCACCCAATGCCACCCTCCTCGCCATCAATCACCACCGTCACCACAGACCTCCTCCCTCTCACCACCACTTCTCCTCCGCTTCCCCGCATCTTCGCCCCCGAACCCTGAGCCTTACTGCCATCAGTCTCGAGCGCCACCCTGTAACATCCTGAACTTTTAATTATAATTAAAAATAAGAGTTTATTGATTATTACGTGTTTTTTCATGTACAAATTTATATGCATTTTTCTAGAAAATTATTTCTTTTCATAACATGAACAAGAATTTTTTTATCCTTCTTTTATATTTTTAAAAGCCTATTTAAACTCTAGGCCTAATTGTCTAATTCTAGCCCACCCTAATTAATTAATTATTTGTATTAATAGCCCATAGACTTTCAACCCACTAGATTTGAGCCCACTAGTGTATTTCTCTTTTAATTATCATGACTTGTAGTGTAGACACATTTTGTAGACAATTAATTAATTAATCATGTACAACTAGTAACTAGGGGCACTATAGAAGACACGTGCATTGCACTAGCACATGCCTTGTGTGCATAGGGGGTTGGCCGGATGGAGGCAAGAGAGATGGGAGGAGTGGTGTAGTGGATGGGGTGGTTGCTACAACTCCCTAATAGATCCTAGCCCTAAATCTTTAACCATCTAGATCAATCCTAGCCATCTATTTTGCTTTCAAAAAAGTATAAATACCCTCTTAGTTCTCTTCATGTAGTACAATAGAAAAATTGAAAGAGAAAGAAAGAAAAGAACAAGAGTGAGTCAAAAAGATTGAGAGAGTTCTAGTTGTGTGTCTTGTTCTCTTAGAGGCCGGCCATTCATCAAGGAGGAGAGGGTAGCCCGGGTTCACTTGTACAAGGAGGAGAAGGCTCTTTTGGTGGCACAATCTAGGAGGAGAAGGACCGTTCGTATGTTCAAGGAGATTTCTAGGAGCTTTGTATTTTTTTTTCTCCAAATAGGTGGGTGATTTCTTCACTTCTAAAATAGACATCATGCTAGGGTTGTGATTGATAAAATTGCTAAAGAAACTAGTAAATTAACCAAGTGTTGGTTTTAAAAAGAAACTAATTAGATAATGAAATGAATGCTTGATGAATTGTATGGTAATTGCTATAAATTATGATTATGGTAGTAGAATTATCATGTGCTATTAAAATGTGAGTTTGGAACCATGTTAGAATGTAGAATATGCTTGTGAATGACTTGATGAATATTGAAATACATGAATTGTGTTTATCAATTCATTGTGACACTAGTTTGATAAATGAGGCTATGTTAAAGATCATTGTAGAAATAAAAGAAGAAAAAGTAAAAGACAATATTTTTGTGATGTTTGTAATACTAGAATTTGGTAGAGATCTTGATAAATGGCAATGTCGAATTTATAAACCTAGAACGCAAATAAGAAGTAAAATTCATATTTTTATGCCAAAATAATATTTTTAAAATACTATTGTGTTGTTAATCCATAAAATCAGTATTCTGGAAAGTTTCATAAATTAATGTAGAAGAGAAAAGAGTTTAAGAGCTTTTGAAATACGAAGAATTATTAGTAAACAGAGAATCGAGTCAAAAATTTAATCAACTAATCTCATTTCAGTTGTTCACTGTGGCCTTACTGGTTAGGGGGTGCGCCACAGTAGCGTTACTGTAGCTCGGCGGCCTGTTGTGCTTGGGTTCGAGTCTCGGCAGAGACTTCTTTTTTTTAAAATCTGACTTTTTTCACAAAACTCGAGAGCCCAAACTCAAATCGATTTGAGCCTATCCCTTTAACAGTTAGTCACTTTGGCCACTTTGGTTAGTGGGTGCGGTTTAGTTGCGTCACTGTTCACGTAGGGGGGTCTCCTGGGCCTAGTTCGAAACCGGTTGAGGCAATTTTTTTTGTGGAGTTTTGTTTTTTTTATATTTATATAATTCGATTTCTTTTGAAGGGTTTTAAATGTTTGAAAAATTAAGAAAAAAAAATACTAGACATATTCTGAAAGTACCTGGACTTTATGAGAAATTTTTATCAGCCTTTTGACCCACTATAATGAGAATCAATGCCATTTTAGTAAGGAAATTGATATATTTAGTCACAAAGAATTATTGAGTAATTAAAGAAAAGTAGTACTCTTTCTTTTAGAGATTTTTATGAGTCGTGTCATGGAAATTTTAAATAAAGATAAGTGTGAATAGATTTGATAAGTGAAGAATATTATTATGAAAATTAAAGAGAATTGTGAAAATATATCATGAATGTGGTAAAGTTTGAAAAATAAATTTTTCACTTTATATATGAAATTTGTGTATGAAAATGAAATGAAAAATCATGAAGAATTATGAGGATAAGCTCGTGAGTGTCAATTTTATGAACATGAAATGGGATTAAAGACTAGAGTGTAGCTAAGTCCTTATACCGGTATTTGGAATAAATTCTTTTGAGATGAAATATTGAAATGAACGACCAAGTTTGGGTCATTGTGTTGATTGGTGGTTAAGACCGGTATAGAAGAAGTGCTAACTCCAGAATGTTGATTCTATTCATGATTCAAATAATTAAGAATTAGATACATAGTGAAGATGTGATGAGAGTAAGAGATAAACACGAGTATGAGGGTCATAGTATTGGCGGTGTGAGAGTGATTCCTAGGTTGCTTTGCTTGATGCATCATATCATGGTATGAACACTACTCCGGAATTATCGTACCGGTGGTGAAGATTGTGGGGTGTTTGGTGACTATAGGTGGTGCCATCGTTCCATGACGGAAGCTGAATTGTCCATAGGCTCTGCATGATGCGTCATGTCACGACATGGGATTTCCCTCCAGACTATCTGGACATGGGCTCGTAACTCATAGAACTTCTAGGATACTTACCATAGTTACCGTAGTAGTTTAATTCATGGAGAGGGATTGAACCCTACTAGATGAAGAACGATTAAGGACTTCCCCTCGAACCTATGTCATATGGGATGCATCCAATCCGAACAGGTGCGCATTAGTGTCATATAACATAAATAATTGCATTAAGGACTAAGTGCACATTTACACACGACATCAATAGGATAGTCCCCGTAGCTTTGTTTTGTAACAAGTGTGTGCTTTCTAAGTAAGAGAAATTGATGTATTATAAACTAGCGTCAGTTGAAAGAACTGACGTGCCCACAGTTTCTATGCAGGATAAGGTGAATGAAAAAGACCAAGGAGAAATTGATGCTTAAAGAATTATTCAAGTGTTGTTTTACTTCATTCATGTAATTGTTGTAACTTTGCTTCCGCTGTTTAAATGTAACTCTAATGTAATAAAAAAATTTAATTCCTTATAAAATTGTACGGATAGAAGTGTAAAAATCCTGCGGAACTTCGAATTTGGTCTTATTTGGAATTCAGGGTGTTACAGAGTGGTATCAGAGCTACACTTCCGAGTACTAGAAATTTATAAGGAACGACACCTCAGAGTGGTCATTAGAGCGTGTGTTAAGAATAAAGATTTAAATGTAAGTCACTTACTGTAACCCCTATTTTCCCAGAAAGGTATTTTTCGATATTTTCTGTATTTAAAATTTTCGCAAATTATTTTTATTGTTAAAATTAGATTATTTCATAAATTATATTTATTAATTATTGTATTAATTTTCTTATTGGATTATTTTTATTTTATATTATTTTTCTGGCATTTTTGACCTCCGAGTGCTGTTTGTGCGCCGATCGTCCGTTTTTCACCATTTTGAATTCTTTTTCGCATTTTCTTGGTCTCATTCATAATTGTTAATTATTTTTGGGTTATGATGAATTTTTAGAAGTGTTTTGACCAATTTGAGATTTTTGGCCCTTAAGGAGATTTTTAGGAGCCATAGGATTCATTGCATTTTGTATCTCCATTTGAAATCTACCCAATACCCATTACCCAATTGTATACCCATTTAATCCTATTGATATCCACTACCTATTAACCCACATTTGATCCCCTATATATACCCCCTCATCTAATTAATCACAAACCCTAATCTTTCTTTTCCTCTCCTATTTGTAACCCGGCCTCCCCTCCTTCTCTTCTCTCCCGGCCTGCACCTAAACCCCCCAGGCCGACACCCCCTTGTGGCTCCCAAACCATTGCCGATCACCTATACCATCCATCCATCAATCCATACAACTCCTACTACAACAAAACCCCGTCTTTTCCTCTCCTTGTGGCCGGCCCTTCACCAAAACAGCACCCACCTTCAAGAACAGCCCCCCCCTCTTCATCCCTTGCTGATTTGGAGTTGTGGGTAGCGTCCGTTTGAGTCCGTGCTTCAAGAAGACGATCGTAGGCAAGATTCGGTTCGTGGGTTCGCTCGAAATCGCGTTAGAAGGCGTCTTCCTCATGGGTTTTCTTTGAAAGGCTTGGATTCATCGTGTTCGTCATCACAAAAAGGCAAGTAACTTGTACTTAAATTTCTTAGGTTGATACAAGTAGAAAGTTCACACATAGGATAGGTTGAGACTAGAGACGGACCAAGATCATGTTTTTAATTGTGGGTTTCGTCTCTAACGTTCAAAACAGGCTATAGACGACTTAGGACATGGAGTTTGATAAGTTTGTGCCTTAGGATTCACCCAAACGGGATTTGGATCGCGTATGCGACATATTGTGTACCCGATGTATGTTGAACACCCATATGAGAAATATTAGATTTTGACATGTTAGAAACCCTTATATATGACATTTGGACCATGGGTAGACAGCGTTTTGAATTTGGGAGAGTTTTGATGATTTTTGAGGAAGTTATGATGTTTTGAAGATTAGTTGAGAAATCTGGAAATTTGGATGTAACTGGATTGATTGCTGTTTTTACCTGGATTAGACTCCGAATCTCAACATGACTATTTCTGAGAAATTTGTAGATAATCGAATCTATTTTCTAACCCCACTGATTTCACCTTGTTTGGATTTCTTATGAATTATTTATGATTATTTTAGTACCTGGGTATCGATAGTTTTCAGATTCAGTTCGGAGTAATTTTTGTGGACAAACTATTTTCAAGATCCAGGTTAGACATAATTTCATGCCACAAGATTTTGTCCAGTGTTTCACCATGATGTTAGGTAGTTCCCTGATTTTTTGGGTAAATAAAAGATGAGTTTTAAGCGATGCCTTACATCCTTTTCTATAGATCGCTTTTGCTGTAAACTGCGTGTGATTGTATGTTGAATGCCGTGTTCACCTTATTTCTAATTACTGTATGAATATTTCATGTGAGATATGAAAGTTGGGTAATTTTATCTACTTTCATCCTGTTTTGGCAGAAGTGGATTTTGATGCGCTGTGTGCAAGATATGCATGATTTTGTACAGCGGTGTTGAAGAATTCCAGATCCATCAAAACTGTGTTATGTGTTATTTTATATTTTTGAAAACATACCTATACTTTCTGGAAAAATATGAAAATTTATATTTTGAGACTATACATATAGGGGATTACCCCAGAATTTTCGTGGATTTAATTAATGACTTTGTATGCTGTTTTCATGTGGTTTAAGTTATTCCCCTGTTTTCCGACTGTATATGAAAACTGTGTTGAATGGTGTTTTGAGTCGTGATGTTGTGAAATAGCATATGGATTTATTATACCCGTTAGAAGCGTGTGGAAGTCTAGTTTCCAGATCCTTCGACGGATCATGATTTGCATGCCTGTAGATCTTTGGATCACTGTTTTTGTACAGACTGGTCTTGCTGTCCTGATTATAAACATACACTAAGTTGCTCGTATTTGTGAATGTTTGGTACCTATACTTGCTGATCTAATTCCCTGAACCTAAAACTGATTATAACCTGTTAGTTTGACATCATTTAGTACATTTTCATGCCTGTTGATGATCTTAATAATAAAAGTAACTAAGCCGGGGTTTAAGGGAAAGATTGAATAGTGGATAGTTCAGAAACGTGTACTCGGAAGGGGGCCCGTGTTTCCCATTTTGCTGCACGTACCTTTGGGTCGTGTACCTGTTACCTGTTGCTGCATGGACTTTGGTTCATGTACCTGTTACCTGTTGCTGCACGTACCTGTTGGTCGTGTACCTGTTGCTTCATGAACCTGTTGCTGCATGAATCAGATGATTCGTGTACCTGTTATGATTCATGAACCTGTTTTTCTGTACCTGAGTATACTGCCCTCTATGGTCCACTATGAAATCTAAAGCGAAACTGCATTGACTGTAACAACCATGTGATAAAAGGATGGCACATGAAGTGTTACCTAGATAGTAATAATAATACAAGATATTAATATATGATTACCTGTTACCTGCATACATGTGACCTGGTTATCCTGATATTCCTGATTATCCTGATTATCCTGATACATGTTTACCTGTTACATGATTTCCTGTTACATGATTACCTGATATTCCTGTTACCTGTTTTCCTGATACATGATACATATTTACCTGATTACCTGAATACCTGATACTTATACATGTTACCTGTTTAACTGTTGACTTATGTTTACCTATACCTGTTAGTATATCCTGTGGTTAGATAGTGTCCATGTGCTTGTATCCTATTCTATTTGTGACCCGGACTTGCCATTGACGGGTACTGTATTTTCTCTTTTCCTTTTTCTTGCATTCTATGAATTGCAGATTTTGGTGGACAGGTTCCCAAAGGTATTGGCAAGATGAAGGGCTAGAGGCTGAATTTTGCTATTACTATTCCTGTTGCTTATTTTGGACAATATTGTAATTTGAACCTGTACTTATTTCTGTATCTGGGCAATGTGACCCAGGAGTATTCGTGTATTTTCAGATCATGATTATTTGTGGTTAATACATTTTATTTCAAGTATTTTGTTGGTATTTGGTTCATATGTGCATGTGGTTGATTTTTCTGGCTTCCGACTTTGATTACACTGTGATATGTTGTAAAGATTTTCCTGAACAGCTTAAGGATGATATTAATCATTCGTTGGGCTTTTGTTACGTGCTCGTATTCCGTATTTTTGGGAAGCGGGGCGTGACACTTACATTTATGTTGCTCTATGATTTATACTTCTTCTTCTCCTTTCCCCAAGATGGCGAACCACTTCGACCCAGCTGGCGATAATGATTGGCACATAATCGAAGAGGACTATTATCCTGGACAAGCTAATTCCGAAGAAGAAGATCCCGAGGAATTTGAGGAGGAATGGCCTGAGTCTCGAGAGATCACTCCGGCTCCGGATTCATCTGATGATTCCTCCGACGAGGAAGAGCCAGTTCCGAGCCATCTCATTGTGTCTCTTCAGAGGCAGGTGGAGACTCAGAGGGATAAAACAGAGCTACTGCAGGCTCAGTGTGCAAAGTGCAAGGAGGATATTTCAACTCTTAGTCATCGTATTTGGGATCTCGAGAGGAGAACGAACATGTACGTGCACTGAAGGAAGAAGTGGCAGAACTACGGGAAGAGCTTCGAGAAGCTAAGAGGAACCGTAGGAACTAGAATATTGTATCTTCTTACTACATTCATTTGATGTTAGAAATGTTTTAAATTTGAATGTACAAAGTTTGAATTCAATGAAATAAATAGTTAACCTAAATTCATGTATTCTAATTCGGATTTAATGGATCTTTTGCATCAGAATATGGCTGGAAGAAGAGCTAGAAATGGAGAAGGGCTTGACTTGGAAACAGTGTTAGCGAGAGTTTATCAGACCATCAACGTCGTTGCCATGAATCAGAACCTGGAGAGGATGCCTGCAAATCCAGTTCCTGAGGTAATCAAACTCGTGGAATCGTTCAAGAGGATGAACCCACCCGTGTTTAAGGGGAAGTCGTGGAATCATTCAAGATGCAGCTGATAATTGGATTAGGCAGGTCAAGACTATCTTTGAAGTCATGGAAACTCCGGAAGCCAGCAAGGTGAAGTTGGCTGCACTGTAGTTCGAGAAGGACGCAGCTGCTTGGTGGCAGTCCATGAAGCAGACGATGGGAGATGTTGTTCTTGGCTGGGAGGAATTCTTGGAGGAGTTTCGTAGTCACTATTTTCCATCTGATGTCCATGAGAAGAAGGCTATAGACTTCCTAGCGCTGCAGCAGGGCGGTATGTCGGCTAGAGAGTATGAAACAAGGTTTACTCAACTCTTGAGTTATGCGCTCGAACATGTAATGGACGAGGCAAAGAAAGTTCGGAAGTTCGAGCACGGATTAAGGCCAAGTCTGAGATCCAAGATGATACCCCTTGGTATCAGGAGGTTTGACAAGTTGGTCAAGCGAGCTGCAGCTACGGAGGAAGATATGGAGCAGTTTCATGCCGCACAGAATCGGAGGAGCAATTGGCAAGTTGGGAAGAGGCCCACAATTTCTGGGCATGTTTGTAGCGCCCCAAATTTCTAATATAATATCTTAGAAAATACGTGGCACAATTCCCAGCATCAACTTCAATGTAATATTAAACACAGTCCAAAAATACAGATAATTTTTATTTCAACTTTAATTGCAACAATCTTTACAAACACAGCGGAATACAAAACACCTTGAATTACAAACTTTCTTTTTACAACACTTCATTTACAAATTTTACACAAAAGCTCTATTACATCAATTTATCTCAAGCATCCAAACCCCAAGCTCTAAGCAACAACAACCTATAAAACATGAGGCTAGAGATGTTCCCTAACCCCCAAAACTAAAGGGGTCAGCCGTAACGGTGTGAGTGACATAAAAACAAAGCAACATAATTAAATCATAAAATACTGAGTCATCAACAACATATATTAACAGCAAGAATAAATGAAATAAGAAATAACAAATAAGTAAAGCATGAAAACATCAAGTGATTCTAGACTAAGTGTCAAGTGTAGGAAAAACAGGAAAACACAAGCATAAAACCAATTCAAGAAAACACAAATTCTATATGCTGACTCTCTAATGCGTACTTGTCGGATTCTATGCATTCCATAGTACATAGGTCCGATGCAAGCCCTTAACGATCTCCACTTTATAGGGATAACCCCTCGTTATGCAACTAATCCTACTACGGTGAGGAAAGCAAGATCCAGAATACTCCGCGAATAGGCACCACAGTTCTCGACGCGCAAGCATCATGTAAGATAGCTCAAAAACAATCAGAGAATCATCTCCCAAACCCGTGTACCCTACGAATAGGCTTGCAAGACCCTCGATGTGCAGATACACCAGGTACATTCCGTGAATAGGCCTGCCGACCCTCGACACGTGAATGCACCCTGCATGCTCTCTGAATAGGCCTACAGACCCTCATCACGCGAACACACAAATGTCCTCTTGGGATATAACAACAAACAGTTCTGGAACACATCCGTTGGACTAACAAAATCATGAGCCTATACTTACGTTTTTCAAGTTCCATCACATCCCCACTAATGCCTGTCCTTAAGTTGATTATTATTAAAACACAAAATCTCACATCTCTAGAGTTAGTGTTTCCTGCCGGACTTAAATACTCAACAACAACTAAACCAAGACCCCCAAGGTCTAACTCAACAAATCTCAACTGCCGGTTCACAGGACTCCTACTCAACTTCTAGAGATCTCAACAAGACCAAAATTCACAAACCCATCGTCAAAACGATCATAGGGAGAAACCTCTCCAATCAACAAAATCCAAATCTTTATAAAATTCCATAATCCAAATCCAACAATAAAATATCTTGAAACATATGTTCTATAGAAACAATGATATTTAGAATAGTAAGTTATAGATCCAAAAATATTTAAAGATTCAACCATTTAAAGAACACCTGGAAAACTCAAGAAACATCAGTATCAGTCGACTGTAAGAAGGTCATCAGTCGACTGTCCAGAGCGAAAAACCAACATCTTTAAGAAAATAAATTCTAAGTATTGACGGTCGACTGTAAAAGACACCAGTCGACTGTCCAGAAAGAGAATTCCGTGATTTTAAGAAAATAATCTAAGTGTTATAAGTTGACTATAAAACTATCAATCGACTGTCCTGAGAAAAATTCAATAATCTTTTAAGAAATAATTCTAAGGGGTACCAGTCGACTGTAAAAGTCCTCAGTCGACTGTCCATAATGAAATTTCAAGAAAACTAAAGAACATAGCAGTCGGGTCATGTCGGTCGACTGAGAAGTCATACCAGTCGACTGTCGACCTACAAACTACAGACTTTTGGTTGTGCACATTTCAACCGATACGTAGTTTTACTTTATGAAAACGATTTCTACAAAATCATATTTCTGGTATGATCAAATACAACTTGTAGGATATATAATAGTCCATGAAACTAAATCAAACTACATAAATTTATAAAAGTGGTGATTTGTAAATCTCTTTCAAATAAAACATAAATTGTGCATATAATCAAAATGGAATTTCAAAAAAAAATTAATTGTTCGTTGAAATAGCTTCGTATTCAAATCCAAACCACATCAATACCAAATCTTAAAAGAAAATCCCCAATTTGGATATATTTCCTCAAATTCAACTAAATTTCCAATTTTAGTCATCATAACTCAAATTCTCAAAATATGGTCTTTTAAACCATTACTCATTCTCAAAATTTCTCAAACTTAATCTCAACCATTCTCAATAGTTGACTCATAAACAAATTTATCATCAACATGGCCAAGTTGCATTCATCCAACTCGCCAATAGTCCAAAAATCTCATCTTTAATTAATTAATGCATAACATTCATCATACTCAATCAAGTCAGTAATAATCCAACATTCTTAGCTTACTCACAATTTATATGAGGTTCTCCAACAATCTAAAATAATCCACATGCAATTCTACTCACAATAACTATGGTTCTTCTCAAAGATCCAATTTTTCATCCATTCAACATACATATTCATACCAAACCCTAGCATGCTTTCTAATAGAGAAATTCGACATCCAAGATCAATCAAAATATTCATATTATTTGCATACAACATACACAAATCAAAAGAAAACAAACAAGTTACTCACCTCGAATGAAGAAATCCGATAAGAAAGCATTTCTTTTGCGAAATCCAAGATCTTCTCTCTTAATCCCCAAGAAAAATAAAAACAATAAAACCTTTGTGTTGTGCAGCGAAAGACGGCTGCACTCCATCTTTTAAATAGGCCGTAAATTGAAGTATTAGGGTTTCAAACACATTTGCAAAATAATCCTTTAACAAATTATTACTTTACAAATATAAATCTTTCTTTATAAAGTAGTTAAAATAAGTTAAATAAGTTTTTAAAAAATCAAATCCTTTTACTGCTGAGTTGTCCAGCAATCCAGCACAGCCCAGAAATAAAGAAAATTTGGATTTGTACCCAGGGTGGCAATTTTACACAAAAGTCCTTTTTTTTGTAATATTTGCAAATATATCATAAAATATTCGTAAAAATCCAGAAAATTCAAAATAATATCTAATAATACATATTATATTTTCCAATTAAAATATCTGACTTTTACTTTCCAGGAAAAATTTGCACAAGATCCAACATAAATTCCATATTTGCAAAAACACCATATTTGTTTAAATCTTTACCAAATCGACTCTAAATAAAATTTAAATATATTTTAATTTCAATGATGACCATGGAAAGCCCAAAAATTAGTAAAAATGAATTTTCATTATTTATTTGAGATCCAAACAGCTTTTTACATAAAGCCTCTCTCTTTCGAGGTATTTATAAAAATAGTTTTTTTATTCAGAAAAATCTTAAAATTTAGAATATACTCTATCACAAGTAGGAAAATTTATTAAAAATATAAATTGAATGTTTACATCAAAAACATTTGCACATGTTTTGCACGTGCGAAAAGATAAATCTTTAGAAAAATATTTATTAAATCTGCAGAAAATCATTTTAATTCATTTATAAATCTTTAAAATTATATTTAAAAATACGGGGTACTACAATGTTAGAGGGCATCCGCCTACTCAAAGGTTCAAACCTACTGGGGCAAATGCTGTCAATGTGGCTGGGAGACCGGAAAATGGTTGGGTGAGACCTCGTGTGGTGACTTGTTTTAACTGTGGGGAGATAGGTCATTACCGATCTTACTGTCCTAAGCTGCGAGATGTCGTCCGTAATGGGTCAACGCAACAGGTTGGGAAGAAGCCGTACCAGCAGGGGCGAGTATTCGCTTTGACTGAAGCTGATGCTGATGAAGTGGATCACGTCATCACTGGTATGAGGGCGGATGTTTAGAAGTATTTTCTGTTGTTCTCTTTTCTCTACTTTATTTAGTAAATTGTTATGTAATGAGTGTATTATGTAGCAGGAAAACATTATTTAAATGGAAAGAAAGCTATTATTTTGTTTGATACTTGAGCCTCTCATATCTTAGGAGTTGAACCGAAGGTCTTTCCAGGCATGGTCTTAGCAGTTGCTACTCCATCAGGAGAGACTTTAACCACTGATTGGTACTATGCGGACTGTGAGATCGTGATTGGAGACAGAACTTTTGGGATTGATCTGATCGAGCTGAACATCCTGGAGGTCAATGTTATCATTGGCATTGATTGGATGTCGGTGTACAGTGTGAACATCGAGTGTAAGACCAAGGAAGTAATAGTGAAGGCTCCAGGGGGTCCTGAAGTCACTTTCCAGTGGAAGAAGAGATGTTCAGTTTTGGTGGCAGCTATCAGCAAGAAGAAGGTTCCTGTGGAGGTATAGCAAATTCCAGTGGTTCAGGATTACCCGACTGTATTTTTGGAAGACTTGCCCGGGTTACCTCCGCATCGTGATGTAGAGTTCAGCATCACTGTACAGCCAGGGAGTGTGCCCATTTTCAAGGCACCGTATAGGATGGCGCCTGTTGAGCAGGATGAGATCAAACGGCAGATTGAAGAACTGTTGGAGAAAGGCTTTATTCAACCGAGTGCGTCACCCTGGAGAGCACCGATGCTGTTGATGAAGAAGAAGGATGGTTCGATGAGGATGTGCATTGATTACCGAGAGTAGAATAAGGTCACTGTTCAGAACAAATATCTGATTCCCCGAATTGATGACCTATTCGATCGTCTACAAGGAACAGCTGTTTTCTTCAAAATAGATCTTCGATCAGGATACCATCAGGTTTGAGTGAAGATAAGGGTGCATTCAGAACTCGTCATGGGCATTACAAATTCTTAGTTATGCTATTTGGAGTGACGAATGCACCTACAATTTTCATGGACATGATGAAAAGAGTTCTGAGGCCGTTTATTGATTCTTTCGTCGTGGTGTTTATCGACGATATTCTCGTGTACTCCAAGTCGGAGGAGCACAGTGAGCATCTAGCCGAGGTTCTGAAGATGCTTCAGGAGCATGAGTTGATGCCAAGTTATCCAAGTGCAATTTCTGAAAGTCTGAAGTGGCATTCCTAGGTCACATCCTTTCTAAGGAGGGAGTGGCGACTGATCCGCAGAAGATAGAGGCGGTGAAGGAAGTCAGAAGTTTTCTTGGGCAAGGCCTACTATAGTGAAGGAAGTCAGAAGTTTTCTTGGCTTAACTAGATACTACAGGAGGTTTATCCAAGACTATGCTCAAATAGCTGTACCGCTCACTGGTCTGACCAAGAAGAAGTGAACTTCAAGTGGACTGAGGAATGTGAGGCAAGCTTTCAAGAGTTGAAAGAGAAGCTGAAAACTGCTCCCAATTAAGATTTGCCTAGAGCAGGTGTCAAGTATGATGTCTACAGCGATGCTTCACATCGTGGGCTTGGTTGTGTCTTAATGCAAGAAGGGAAAGTGATTGCTTATGGGTCTAAGAAACTAAGACCGCATGAGAAGAATTATCCGAATCATGATCCGGAGTTGGCTGCGATTATCTTCGCCTTAAAGCAATGGGAACATTATGTGTATGGTGAGAAATTGAACATGTACATGGACTATAAGAGCTTGAAGTACATCTATCAGCAGAAGAACCTAAATCTGAGGCAATGGAGATGACTGGAAGTACTTGAGGATATTCGTCCTGAGATTAAGTACCATCCTGGGAAGGCTAATGTTGTTGCTGATGCACTTAGCCGTAAGAGTAGTCTGGCTAGTTTGATTACAACTCAGAGGAATCTTGCAGAGGAGTTGGATCGGGTTGGTAGTGAAGTTGTTGTGCCAGGCTTGGGATTATCTTTAGCTCAGTTGAGGCTTCAGCCTATGCAGAATGAAAGGATTATAGCAAGTCAGAAGGAAGATGCAGAGATTCAGAAGATGAAGGAGCAGGTTGGTGCAGGTAGGTTGTTCAAGTTTCAGATCAGGGATGAAGTGTTGTGGTTCAGAGAGAGGCTATGTGTTTCGGATCAAGCTGAATTGAGGGAGAGTATTCTTCTGGAGGCACATGCTACCCTTTTGTCTGTACATCCTAGGAGTACCAAGATGTATAAGGACATCAAGCAACATTTCTGGTAGTCAGGTTTGAAGAGGGATGTGCCTGGATTTGTGGCGAGGTGTGAGATTTGTCAGTAGGTGAAAGCAGAGAATCGGAAACCCGAAGGTTTACTGCAACCGTTACACATTCCGGAGTGGAAGTGGAATAACATCAACATGGATTTCATCACGGGTTTGCCCAAGAGTTCAAAGGGCAATGATGCAATTTGGGTTATAGTCGATCGACTAACCAAGTCCGCTCACTTCTTGGCAATGAAACTTACTTCGTCTAGGGACAAGTTGGCCGAGCTGTATGTTGGAGAGATCATCAGGCTTCATGGTGTTTCGTTGACCATTGTGTCTGGACGAGATGCGCGGTTTACTTCGCATTTATTGAGGAGTTTTCAGACAGCTTTGGGTACCAATATGGATTTCAGCACTGCTTTTCATCCTTAGACTGATGGACAGACTGAGAGAGATTCAATTGAGTTCTTGAGGATATGCTTCGGTGTTGTGTTCTAGATTTTGGAGGCAGTTGGGAAAAGCATCTAGCTCTGGTGGAGTTTGCCTACAACATCAGTTTTCAGACTAGTATCGGGATGGCACCGTACGAAGCTCTGTATGGTAGGAAGTGTAGAACACCTGTTTGCTGGTTTGAAGTGGGGAGTGGCAGATGTTTGGGCCTGAGACTGTACAACAGACCTCTGAAAAGATCGAACTGATCAGGAAGAGGTTGGGGGATGCTCAGAGTAGGTAGAAGAGTTCTGCAGACAACCGGATGAGGGACCTTGAGTTCAAGGTTGGTGATTTTATCTTTCTGAAGGTATCACCCAGTAAAGGTGTGATTCGCTTTTGTAGAGGTGAGAAGTTAGCCCCAAGGTTAATAGGCCCGTACAAGATATTGAAGCGAATTGGGAAAACTGCTTACAAAATGTATCTCAGGTGCACAATGTCTTCCATGTGTCTATGCTGAGAGTGTACATTCCAGATCCGAGTCACCATTTGTTCGAAATACCAGATGGTTTGCAGTTGGATCTGAGTTACATTGAGCTACTGGTTGAGATTCTGGATCGTCGGGAGAAAGTCTTGAGAAACAAGACGATACCGATGGTCAAAGTAGTCTGGAGAAACTAGTTGGATGAAGAGGATACTTGGGAATCTGTGGAGAGGATGATGAAGGATCATCCTGAGCTCTTTGTTTGATTTGTATTTTCTTTTCTTTTCTTTTCTTCTTGTTGTGTTCTATTTTTCTCACTCTTTAAGCGTAGTTCCGGGGACGGAACTATTCTAAGGAGAGAGTGTTGTAACATCCTAAACTTTTAATTAAAAATAAGAGTTTATTGATTTTTACGTGTTTTGCACGAACAAATTCATGTGCATTTTTCTGGAAAATTATTTCTTTTCATAACATGAACAAGTATTTTTTTATCCTTCTTTTACATTTTTAAAAGCCTATTTAAACTCTAGGCCTAATTGTCTAATTCTAGCCCACCCTAATTAATTAATTATTTTATTAATAGCCCACTAGATTTGAGCCCACTAGTTTATTTCTCTTTTAATTATCATAACTTGTAGTACAGACACATTTTGTAGATAGTTAATTAATTAATCATGTACAACTAGTAACTAGGGGCACTATGGGAGACACGTGCATTGCACTAGCGCGTGTCTTGTGTGCATAGGGGGTTGGCTGGATGGAGGCAAGAGAGATGGGAGGAGTGGTGTAGTGGATGGGGTGGTTATGTGTTCATGGGTGGTTGCTACAACTCCCTAATAGATCCTAGCCCTAAATCTTTAACCATCTAGATCAATCCTAGCCATCTATTTTGTTTTCAAAAAAGTATAAATACCCCCTTAGTTCTCTTCATGTAGTACATTAGAAAAATTGACAGAGAAAGAAAGAAAAGAACAAGAGTGAGTCAAAAAGATTGAGAGAGTTCTAGTTGTGTGTCTTGTTTTCCTGGAGGCCGGTCATTCATCAAAGAGGAGGGGGCAGCTCGGGTTCACTTGTACTAGGAGGAGAAGGCTCTTTTGGTGGCACAATCTAGGAGGAGAAGGACCGTTCATATGTTCAAGGAGATTTCTAGGAGCTTTGTATTTGTTTTTCTCCAAATAGGTGGGTGATTTCTCTACTTCTAAAATAGACATCATGCTAGGGTTGTGATTGACGAAACTGCTAAAGAAACTAGTAAATTAACCATGTGTTGGCTTTAAAAAGAAACTAATTAGATAATGAAATGAATGCTTGATGAATTGTATGGTAATTGCTATAAATTATGATTATGGTAGTATAATTATCATGTGCTATTAAAATGTGAGTTTGGAACCATGTTAGAATGTAGAATATGCTTGTGAATGACTTGATGAATAATTGAAATACATGAATTGTGTTTATTTATTCATTGTGACACTAGTTTGATAAATGAGGCTATGTTAAAGATTACTGTAGAAATAAAAGAAGAAAAAGTAAAAGACAATATTTTTGTGATGTTTGTAATACTAGAATTTGGTAGAGATCTTGATAAATGGCAATGTCGAATTTATAGACCTAGAACGCAAATTAGAATTAAAATTCATATTTTTATGGCAAAATAATATTTTTAAAATACTATTGTGTTGTTAATCCATAAAATTAGTATTCTGGAAAGTTTCATAAATTAATGTAGAAGAGAAAAGAGTTTAAGAGCTTTTGAAATACGAAAAATTATTAGTAAACAGAGAATTGAGTCAAAATTTTAATCGACTAATCACATATCAGTTGTTCACTGTGGCCTTACTGGCTAGGGGGTGCGCCACAGTAGCGTTACTGTAGCTCGGCGGCCTGTTGTTCTTGGGTTCGAGTCTCGGTAGAGACTTCTTTTTTTTTAAATCCGACTTTTTCACGAAACCCGAGAGCCCAAACTCAAATAGATTTGAGCCTATCCCTTTAATAGTTAGTCACTTTGGCCACTTTGGTTAGTGGGTGCGGTTTATTTGCTTCACTGTTCACGTGGGGGGTCTGTTGGGCCTGGTTCGAAACCGGCTAAGTCCAAAAAATTTTTGGAGTTTTATATATATATATATATATATATATATATATATATTATTCGATTTTTTTAAAAGGGTTTTAAATGTTTGAAAAATTGAGAAAAAAATACTAGACATATTCTGAAAATACCTGGACTTTATGAGAAATATTTATGAGCCTTTTGACCCACTATCATGAGAATCAAGGCCTTTTTAGTAAGGAAATTGATATATTTAATCAGAAAAAATTATTGAGTAATTAAAGAAACGTTGTACTCTTTATTTTAGAGATTTTTATGAGTCGTGTCATGAAAATTTTAAATAAAGATAAGTGTGAATTTATTTGATAAGTGAAGAATGTTATTATGAAAATAAAAGAGAATTGTGAAAATCTGCCATGAATGTGGTAAAGTTTGAAAAATGAATTTTTCACTTTATATATGAAATTTGTGCATGAAAATGAAATGAAAAATCCTGATGAATTATGAGGATAAACTCGCGAGTGTGAACACTCAATTTTATGAACATGAAATGAGATTAAAGACTAGAGTGTGGCTAAGTCCTTATACCGGCATTTGGAATAAATTCTTTTGAGATGAAATATTGAAATGAAAGACCAAGTTTGGGTCGTTGTGTTGATTGATGGTTCAGACCGGTATAGAGGACGCGCTAACTCTAGAGTGTTGATTTTATTCATGATTCAAATAATTAAGGATTGGATACATAGTGAAGATGTGATGAAAGTAAGAGATAAACACGAGTATGAGGGCCATCGGATTGGCGGTGTGAGAGTGATTCATAGGTTTCCTGCTTGATGCATTATGTCATGGCGTGAACACTACTCCGGAATTATCATCCCGTTGGCGACGCTTGTGTGGTGTTTGGTGACTAAGGGTGGTGCCATCGTTCCATGACGAAGGCTGAATTGTCCATAGACTCTGCATGATGCGTCATGTCACGATATGGAATTTCCTCCAGGCTGTCTAGACATGGGCTCCTAACTCATAGAAAATCTAGGATACTTACCGTAGTTACCGTAGTAGTTTAAGTCATGGCGAGGGATTGAAACCTACAAGATAAAGAACGATTAAGGACTTGCCCTCTGACCTATGTAGTATGGGATGCATAGAATCCGAACATGTGCGCATTAGTGTCATATAACATAAATAATTGCATTAAGGACTAAGTGCACATTCACACATGACATCAATAGGATAGTCCCCGTAGCTTTGTTTTGTGACAAGAGTGTGCTTTCTATGTAAGAGAAATTGATGTATTATATCCTTCCGTCAGTTGAATGAACAGACGTGCCGACAGTTTCTATGCAGGATAAAGTGAATGAAAAAGACTAAGGAGGAATTGATGCTTAAAGAATTATTCAAGTGTTGTTTTACTTCATTCATGTAATTGTTGTAATTTTGCATTCATTGTTTAAATGTAACTCTGATGTAATAAAAGTTTTTAATTCCTTATAAAATTGTACGAAGAGAAGTGTAAAGATCCTTTGGAACTTCGAATTAGGTCTTATTTCGAATTTGGGGTGTTACACACCCCCTCCTCCTTCGCCACCGAAACCAGCCGCCACTACTGTAACGCCCCGATTTCTGCTAACTCGGAAACCGTGACATAAGCCAGAATCTTTTCTTCAATTATCCATAATACACAGAAAAACAGGAAAATTTAAAACTTTTTATTCAACACGAATGTATTACAAATCCGAATGTCGCAAAATTGCATTATATTACAACAGTGTTATAATAATACCTTTATAATCCCAAGTGTTACAACTTTCAACATATTACATCGGAGTATAATGAATAAAGAACAACACTTGGTATTCCACTTGGATGCTTTCCAACAAATAAATAATTTACATCAATTATTACAAATGAATGTACAACATATTTACAGCGGAAAACTTTAATGAAATCGACTCCTTGTTCTCTCGCCTTGAGTCCTCCTTAATCCTGTACCTGTACCTGTACCTGTACCTGTACCTGTACCTGTACTTGTACCTGTACTTATACAATCGAATACCTGTACTTCTGCAATCCAGTACCTATTGAAGTGGGGACGTCAGTATTCATTGACGCTTTAAGGCTGATAACTAGCAGCGGATCTCAACTATAGCAAACAGATTGATGAATAGGGAAACGTGTATATATATTTGATGTGTCAGTGTATGTTATGACTTAGACTCTAATGCAAGATTTCTAATGCAATGATGCTCTTATTCTAATGCAAGCGAGTCTCCAGAGCAGTATGCAGCTCATACTACATACGCCCCATCTCAAGTCGTTTCTCTCTATATAAGGATTTGAATCCATGTTATGAATTCTACTTTGTATACAATCCTGTTCCTGACAATACAACGTGACCAGTGAGGTTGCAGAAGGGGTCAAGTCCCCCTATGCAGTATGCTTATGATGTCTCCGTTTGCCACTACTACCCTGACATACTGAACCTCACTCAAAAACATGGTTGCAGGTACGGTCTAGTTTTGTTACTGCAGTCATTATAGTGGTTTTCGCATTTGCCACTATTGCCCAGCGTACCGGGGCTCATTCAAAAATCAAAAGAACATAGAGTCTTGCATGGGCAAGATAGTGCGAAGCCTACCCTGTGGCACCCCTGGGGTCTCGCAAACGCAAGACTGCACGTAGCATCCTGTGGCACCCCAAGTCACGGTATTTCAGGAATTAACAGACGAGATTCACAACCCGTGCTCCTAACTCGTGAGAAGACACCGTACGTATCCTTTGACGGGAAGGTACAACCCAATAACACCGCCTAGTGTCGGCCTATAGGACCAGTTGGATCATAAGGAATCACCCTTAATACCAACTCTTTCCCTTTGGCGAATATTGATAATAAGTAATGGTTAAGTAGTAATAGCCATAAGTTACTACTCTAACGATGTCACTAACCCTGAACAATCCTAGGGATGAAAACAGTATAAACACAACATGCTCGGTCTTAAGTTTAGACTTCGCAAGATAACTCTACTAGGCTGCTCAACCTAGACTTACCAGAATCTCTAAGGATCTGGTTCATGGCCTATCGATCTAAGACCTCAGCAATACGAACGTATTTGCATGTTACTACCCTGAACTTAGATTCCGTCATACTCCGGCCTGCGATTAACCAACTCTATTTAGATCTGACGGTACACGCGGGTGACTCGTCCACAGTTCCTTAGGAGTAAGGTAAACACACGTCTTGATGGTCGATAGCCCTAGGACAATGATATCACTCTAGATGAGCACAATAAACTACGTATTAGCTAAGAAGCTACATACGAGTAACCAAAAACACATACGAACTAAACAAGCTACATATGAGACCAACAGCTACATACCGGCTAGTCGAGCCGCGTATGAGACAACAACATACATGCGAGCTAAATAAGCTACGTATGAGACCAACATCTACATATGGGCTAGAAGAGCCTCATATGAGACAACAACATACATACGAGCTACATAAGCTACATATGAGACTAACACCTATACGGGCCAGGCGAGCCGCGTATGAGCAAAACCATACATAAAAACAACCATACAGGTAATCAACCTAGAAGCAACATAACGTGCTCACTAGCAAAACCTGATCTTCTACAATTAGAAGCAACAAAAGAATCTACAAACAATCTAAAATATGCATTTTACCAATGAGAAGCCCAAAAGCGACATAAAAACCTTCCGACAACCTAGAAGCAACTAGTGCTGCGCTTGTCGGAATTCGACAGAAATATACTTTTTAGAAAAGTAAGAACATCTGCCACAACTCTCTAGTGAAACATTATATCAGATTCTGTAAGGAATTCAAAATCTGGTCCATCGAATACATGCAAACAGTTTAACCCAACAGCAGATTTTCAACAAAAAGTTGAAACTTCGCAAACTGGTAACTTTTGCTCTACTCGTCGGAATCTGCGAACTGGATAATTTGAAAAGGTGGGAACATCTACTAAAACTTTCCAGTTGACTAGTTGCTCAGATTCTGCAAGGAAATCCAAATTCCTACCTGTCGAACATACGCAAACAGTTACCAAACTACCGATTTTCAACAAAAAGTCGACACTTCCGTAGCTTGTAACTTTTGTTCCACTTATCGGAATCTAGCAAGACTGGAAAATTTGGAAGGGTGGGAACATCTACTAAAACTTTCCAGTTGACCAGTTGCTCAAATTTGGTAAGAAAATCCAAATTTCTACCCGTCGAACATACACAAATGGTAACGAAAGCAGCTGACTTAACTAAGGAAAACTGAACCTTTCAAAACCAATAACTTTTACTCCACTTATCAGAATCTAGCCTGAGAGACCAATTCGTAAAGGGGAGAACGTCTACTACAACTTCTCTAATGGTTCGGCTCCTCAGATTCATCAAGCAAGGCCCTAAAAAATGACTAAGAAGTTAAACAGCAATAACCTAGTTTAAACAGCTAATTGCTGTATTTTGCAAAGGACATAACTCCCACTTCGCTTATCGGAATTTAGCCCGAAAGGCCAATTCGGAAAGGAAAGGATATCTACTACAACTTATCTTCTCTACCTCAGATTCAACCATTAAGACCCTTAAAAACCACAATGAGTCAAAACAGTACTCACTCAGTCAGACAGCTTTTTGCTGTATTTTCCAAAGGTCATAACTCCTACCCCACTTATCGGAATTTAGCTCGAGACGCCAATTCAAAAAGGGGAGGATGTATACTACAACTTCTCTACGGGGTCTATACCACTAATTTAACGATTAAGACACTCAAAAGTATCAAGCAACCAAAATAGCAACTTTCAGCCGCACAGCTAGTTGCTGTTTTTGTAACGGTCATAACTTTTGCGTCTCTTATCGGATTTTAACCCGAGAAGTCAATTTGGAAAGGGGAGAATGTCTACTACAACTTCTCTCCTGGGTCTCTACCTCTAATTCTGCAAGGAAGACCAACTTCCAGCCCTCCAAACATACAACGTCACAATCCCCAAAAACACAGTTCACTGTTTTGCCCTAAACATTCGCTGTTTTGGGGGAAACGGTCATTTCACCCATCAAAACTACTCCAAAAAAGTATAAAAAAATTACAGCATGCTACTAACACCTAGGAGAACCTCCCACATAAATTTCGGGTCAAGATTCCTCCGTTTACATAGTTAATAAATTCTAACCCTAGAATGGCAAAAATCAAATCTTTATGCCTAATTTTTGTTCTACTACTTGAGTCCTTACATCCACTTTGTTCTAGTCCATACACAAACATAAGAACATGATTCTACCACTTCATACAACCATAAAAACCCTAAAATAACTAAAAAAATACATGAGATGAGAAACCCCCACCTTAAGACTTGTAGGAAGGACTTGCTTTCCACTCCTTGCTCCTTGTTTTTGCTTCTCCTCAAGAACACTTCCATGGAAGAGAACCCATGAAACCCTAGCTCTCTTTTCTTTTGATTTGATCCTCTATTTCTTTTCTTTCTCAAATTTTTCTAAACAAAAACCAATTTAAGAAGTAGAGAATGAGAAGATGAGATGGGATTTGAGATTGGAGATGGGGAAACACCAAATGGAAGGGTTCTAACCCTAGGGAAAGTTTGGGGATGGTAAGGGCCGGCCAAATTTTTGTGTGTGTGTGTGGGGGGGGGGGGGGGGGGGGGGGCGGGAGTTTTGGCGTGTTTTTATAACACAAAGTCAAGGAATTTGTGGTTAAGAAGAGGTCCAAGTGTCATTTACACTTGTGGCTCAAAACTTTTGATGTTTCTTTTGCAAATAATCCTTACAATCAAGCCCTAATCCAATCCAAACCCTACATCTCACCATGATGGATCAAAATGTAAATATAATTTTGTCAAATCACATACTACACGATTTGTATAAATGCCCGAAACCGACGCGATTCAAATCCGTGCATAAATCTGATTATACAGATAATTTTCGTTCGTGAAAACGAAAAAATCAGTACAAAAATAATTTAATTTCGAGAAATAAAATAAAATAATTTTATTACTGGCTCGGAAGATTCCAGTATCAATTTGATACAAAATAGTCGTATACCGACTAGATATATATATTTATAATGTATTTAACAAAACCGGGTGATGTCCACCAAAAAATTTCAATTATGAAAATAAAAATAAAATAATAATTTTTTTATATCTGCCGGGGATTTTCCAGAATTTTTTTCTCAAAAACGCATTTTTAAGATTTCGCACAAGTACACAAAACTGATACAATACCTGTATATACTTACTAGTATATATGTCCAGGTAAATTTTTATGAGTGAAACCAAGAAATTCCCATTTAAAAATATTTTAATTTAAAGTAATAATGTATATAATATAATATCTATCCCGGATATTATAGCTGCATCCCCTGCGCGCCATTGACAGCCGCAACCCCACCTTCGCGCGCACCCGACCCACTCATTTCCTCGCCTTCACCCTCCACCGTCAAACCCTACCACCTGCCGCAACACCTTCACCGTTCGCTGCCACCCTCGGGATCACCGCCGAGCCCCGTCGTCACCATCACCCACACCACCACAGCATTCCAGCCGTCGCCGAATACCTGCATCCCCCTACCGCCCACCTCGTCATCACCATCATCGCACAACCACCCTTCACCATCGCCGAGAACCTCTGACGCCAAGCACCGCCACTGCACCCGTGACCCTCACCATTGGCACTACACCCGGTCGTTCACTACCTCACCGCAGCGCCACCGTCGTTGCTGCTGTCTTTTGCTGTACACATGTTGCTATCGTGCTACCCGCCGTGAGCACGTAGTTGTAGAGTAAGTTGCTTGCACGTGTTGCTTGTTACGTAGTTTGCACGTGCTCTCGTTGTTCCGTCGTCTGCACGTGTTTTCACCGTCACTCGTCTCATCTTCATATTGTCAAAAAGGCAAGCATATTTTACAATCTACTTGTTCTTGTGCAAGAACCTTCTTGATCCCCGCAAGTAGTCTTTCCCTATTTTATATCCATGTTAATCTTATTTGTTTCCGTCGATTATTGTTGAATGCAAATTATCCAACGTTCATTCAATTTCCATCAATTCGAATATCATTGAATCACATGAGAACCCGTTCGTACTTTCATATGATACAGAAACACGAACTAGAAGCACGAAACTATAAAAGAAAGAAGGATTTAAATGAATTGTGCTTGCATTTGATCATGTGGATATATTCGTAGTTTAATATCGTTAAAAGTGCTAATATTCGTCATGTTAATAATGGACACCATGCCGATTTCTATATGTAATTGTATGTTCAATTTTAACCATAAAACTATACACTTGTAAATGAAAGATTGTTAAAATCAACTTAGTATATTCCTGGAATGCCATCTGCTCGAACTTGGAGTGAAAATTCGGCCAAGTTACTGTTGTTATTATCTAAAACATATTAATCAGAAATTGCAGCAAACAGTGTCTAGTTTCTAGAACATCTGACAGATCCTCAATCTGCCATATAGATTGTAAAATATGCAGTTTCTACCACTGTACTATTGTAGTTTCAGATTACTGCTTTATAGTTGCCACACCATGTTCAACTGATCGAAACAGTAGATTAATATAAGAATTAAAATCCCAAATTTACAAGAATGTTAGTAAGCAATGTCAGAAACTCAAATATAACTTTTAAAAGAATTTTAGTTAAGTTTTTAGTTGAATTATACATATAATAACTTGATGTTGAGTTGTTGCCAGAACAGTACTCACAAAGAATCAACTAGTAGACATAGTTACTGTGATAGAAATGTATCATGTGAATATGCGTCAGAACCGATAGTGAGTTTAGTTTCTAGAATCTCTGACGGATTCCGATTTGGTTTCCCATAATAGCAGGAAAGTAAGTTTTGTACAGCAATGTACGCAGGAAAGCAAGTTTTTGTACAGCAATGAACTGTTGTGCAGAATTGTGTTCTCATGCTTTTGTTTAAATATAAATTTGTTAACTTTGTATCCATGAATTGCACTACAACCGATCATTGCATAGCCATTGGTACCTCATTGTTACTGTTTCTTGACACTGTTCCATTGACTGCACATGAATAATGACAAGTCGGGGTAAAAAAGGAAACGACTTAGTAGTGGATAACATAGGGGAGTGTACTCAGAAGGGGACCCGTGTTTCCCGTATTGACATGTTATTGTTTTATCGATTGATTGTGGATTACTGACTGCAGTATCCCAATTTTTCATGTATTGTATCGTGTATTGTTTATTGATCATTGAATATTGTTATTGCAAGACCCTGAGTATATGACCCTGTAGAATTCACCACTAGAGTTGAAACGCTCACTTGATTGTATGCACCTGAACCTGTGGTATGGGATACATAATTGTGTGCATTAGATAGGTTAATAAAAGACTAATAGACATAAAAATAACACTGAGCATCGACACTTGCAGTTTAATGATCGTATATTGTTTATCAATCATTGATTATTGAATATTGTTTATCGATCATTGATTACTGAATATTGAGTACCGGTTATTGATTACTGAATATTAATTACCAATCAATGATTATTGAATATTGGTTACTGATCATTACATTATTATTTACTGTTTATCGATCATTGCATTATCGATTATTGTTTATGTTTCTTGATCATGTTATCGCATGTTATTTATTGACTCTGATATTGCTCAAATTTCTTGTTCTTGATATATTGTCCTTTTATTGTTTAATCGCTTGCCACTACTTGCGGCCTGTAGCTTACTCTAACGGGTTCCCCGCTTCTTCCTTTTGAGATAATGTTTATACAAGTACAGATGATGGGACACTGAAAGATCTTGACGTACTGTTATGGCATTGCATTCTCGGGTGTAACCCCTGTTTTTTATTTTATGTATTTTGGAGTATATTTTTCATTTTTGTATATTTTTATCTCTCTTGTATTTTTCTGAACCGTATATTGGATTTGTTTTCAATATATATTCATTTTATTTCATTTTGAGCCTTGTGTCGCTTGATCGTCTCTTTTCTTCGTTTTCGTCATTTTGATTCTTTTCTTCATTTTTGGCCTCGTTGTCTTCGTTTTATTTTTCCATGGTGTTGTGATGGTATTTTGGTGGTGATTTTCCAAACCTATGATTTTTGACTCCTAATTAGATTTTTCTAGAGCCATAGATTTCACTCTAAATTGTATTTCCATTTGTTATTTATCCAATACCCATGACCCATTTGTATACCTAATACTACATACTAATATCCACAACTCATTAACCCACATTAATCCCCAATATATATAATCCCTAATTCTAAAACCCTAACCTTAAACCTAATCTCTCTCCCTCTCCTCCTAATTTCCGGCCTCCCTCTTTGTGTGGTGCTCCCGGCCTGCATAGCCCCCCAAACCGACAACCCCTTCCTAAACCGACCACCACATCCTCCTACTTCAGCCACCATACAAACTCCCATCTCCATGCACATTGCCGACCACCAAGAACACCACCAACACCATCAAAAATTTCACATATAGTGTAGTTGGGTCTAGAGACAACCAAAGATTGTGTTTCCTTGATGGATTTTATCTCTATTGTGATAATTTGGCCATAGATGATTCATGACACAAATCTTGATAGGTGATAACCTAGGAATTGCCCAAATCTTGATTTTGAACCATGTATGTAAGTACTTGTGTGAATTTGTGTTTGGATTAAGACCCATGTGAAATAATAGGTGTGGACATCTTAATAACCCTAAATCAGGATATTTAGATGCTTGGTAGGTTGTATTTCAAGATTTGATGTGTTTAGTTCAATATTCTTGAAGTTATGATGTTCTTGATCTGAAGTGTGAAATCTGTATTTACTGGGTGTTCTGTTTTGATTACTGTTTTCGTCTATGCTACAGTTAGTATTTGAATTCCTGTATAAAAGATGACTTTTAGATAATTTTGTCTATTTTCAAATCCCACTGGTTTTGCTTGATTTGGATTTTGTATGACTGAGTTATGACTGTTTTAGTACAGAGGTGTCGATCAATTCCAGATTCAGATTTTGGTTAATTTTGTTAACAAACTATTTTCAAGAACAATTCTACACATATTATCTTGATCCAATATTTTGGTCAGTGGTTTTATATGAAGTTAGAGACTACCCAGATTTTTGATGAATTTTAAAGACATGTTTTATGTGATGTTTCATGCTCGTTTCTAAAATCTACTTGTACTGTATTTTGCTTACTGTTCAATAAAGAATCCTATTTTCACTATGATTCCTCATATTGCACGAAAATTGTTTGTGAATCATAAAGTTAGTAAATTCTATCTATTTTTATATCCCTTTCGCGGAATTGGATTTCGTTACATTGGTTGCGAGATATCTTAGTTTTCGTACAGCAGTGCTGAGATTTCCAGATTCGTTAAACTATGTTTTCTCGATGGTTTCGTATTTTTGATGATTGATCTATTCTTACTGGAATATTATGAAACTTTATATTTTGATTCTAAACATATAGGGAAATACCCCAGATTTTTCCTGAATTTATTTGAGAAATTTTATTACTGTTTTTCTGATTGAGAATTCGCTTTCCTGATTTCTGACTGAACATGTTTTCTATCTTCGATCCTATTTTGAGTTAAGATGTTGTGAATTACTATATGACTTAATTATACTCATTGGATTCGTGTGGATGTCTAGTTTTCAGATCCTTTCACGGATCTAGATTTGCATTTCTGTAGCGACGGAATTCACTGTTTTAGTACTGATCTGTCATGCTGTCCAGATTATGAACATACACTGTTTTGCTCGTTTATGTGACTGTATATCATCTATGATTGATTATTTGTTTCCCTGAACCTAATACTGATTATACCATATTAGTTTGATACTATTTCATACACATCATGTATGTTTGATAACCATAATAAAAGTAACCAAACCGGGGTTTCTTACTGGAAGATCTAGTAGTGGAAAATATAGAAACGTGTACTTGGAAGGGAACTAGTGTTCCATACTGTTACTGTTACTGTTTTCTGACCCTGTCTACATTACTTCTTATGTAAGAAGGTGTAGAGTAGAATAGAACCACTAGGTTCTGACTGTTACTGTTACTGCTACTGTTACTGATACCTGAGTACACTGCCCCATCATGGTCCACTATGAAATCTAAAAGCGAAACTGCTTGTTGTAGCAACCATGTAGATGGGCTGCATGAAGTGCTACCTAGTTAGCAATACACACAAGCCTGTAAGAACATAAACTGATACTGTTAGACTGAGACTGTTAGACTGATACTGCCATACTGTTATCCTGATTCACTAATATACTGAACTTACTGTTACTAGAGATTGTTAGTTGCCATATGACACTGCATTTGACTTAAAAACATTTATTCTGTTAGGATACCATGTTAAATATTACTGTTTATGCATTATGACATGCTATTAGTTAGTTTCCCCATGTGCTTGTATCCTACATTATTTGTGACCCGCGACTTGCAATTGAAGGGTACTTGTTTTCTTCTTTTTCCCTTTTCCTGCAAATTTAGTATTGCAGATCAGGATGGTCAGCTGCCAGAAGGTATTGGCGAGATGATGTTTTAGTGCTGGAGATTCTGCTTTATTATATTTTTATTGTTGTATGAACATTGAACAAGTGTATTTGGTTATTGGATATTATTTGTATCTAGGCGATGTGAACCAAGATATTTGTTTTCTCCAGAATCTGATTTATTGGAGGATATTGTATTTGGATTCAAGTAAATTTCTATTGGTAATTTTTTTCAATTATGAATGAATGATTGTGCCTTTTGCTTCCGACTCTGATAAATTCTGTGATGTGTTGTAAAGATTTTGAAACAGCTTAAGGATGATGAAAATTATTCACTAGGCTTTTGTTACGTATCTGTATTCTGTATTCCTTATTGGGAAGTGGGGCGTGACAGGGTTTTTAGTGGTATCAGAGCCTCAGATTTGGCTAATGTATTAGTTGCCTAATATATTAGACAAGCTTGGCTCGAACTGGGATCTGCACAACATTTCACCAACCATGCATGCGTAAATGAAATATATATACCAACTCAGATTCTGGATACTAGTCTTGTTCCCTCCATTTTGATCCATTCTTATTCAATCCCTTGATTCCTTGTTTGCTTCTCTTTGTCCCTTGAGTGTCTATGCTTTCTCCTTGTCTTTGATTCTTTTAGGTATCATCCTTATTTGCTCTTTTCCTGCCTATGTTCTTTTTTATTCTGGGGCAACCCATTCTTTTGTCTCCTCTCGATCTATCGCTCGACATCAGTTAGAGTGCAGCAACATGTCAGAGGCTTGGAACATCGTGATAGGTGGTGGAGTTGTCAGTTATTCCCGTGAGTGCAGGCAATGTCCTGTTGTTATTAGGAACGCAGATTTCAATGTCAACCTGATTATAATTGGAAATTAAGGATTCGACGTTATTCTGGGTATGGATTGGTTGCGAGAAGCCCATGCCGTGAATGATTGCCGTGCCAAGAAAGTTGTCTTTAGAATTCCAGATCGAGCAGAATTTGAGTTCCATGCCGGAGAGTCTTCTCTTGGTCGAGCAAAGACTACAGTTGAACAGGTGGATTGTGCAATGGAATTGCACTCAGGCTATGAGGCTGTGCCTCTAGTAGTTCGGGTTTTCTTGGATGTTTTTCCAGATAGGTTGCCTGGCTTACCCCCTGATAGTGAAGTGGAATTCGGTATTGATGTTCAGCCTGGAACAGAATTGATATCGAAGAGTCCCTATAGGATGACACAGGTTGAGCTGGCAGAGCTTAAGGTGCAGCTTCAGCAGTTGCTTGATTTGGGTTTCATCAGACCTAGTGTTTCCCCTTGGGGTGCTCCGGTCCATTTTGTTGATAAGAAAGATGGTAGTCATCGACTGTGCATGGATTATCGGGAGCTGAACAGAGTTACTGTGAAGAATCGGTATCCGTTGCCCAGATTGCTGATTTGTTTGATCTGCTGTGTAGGGCTGCTGTTTTCTCGAAGTAGAATCTTCGTTCTGGATATCACCAAGTCAGGGTGAAGGCTGTAGATATACCGAAGACTGCTTTCAAGACTAGATAAAGGCACTATGAGTATCTTGTGATGCCGTTCGGGGTCACGAACGCGCTGGCTGTATTCATGAGTCTTATGAACCGGGTGTTCTCTCAGTTCTTGGATAGGTTTGTGGTGGTCTTCATTGATGATATTTTGGTGTACTCTCGGAATCGGGAAGATCATGCTGAGCATCTTAGAGTGATTCTGCAGACTTTGAGAGAGAATTAGCTCTATGGGAAACTTAGCAAGTGCGAGTTTTTGCTTGATAGGATTTCTTTCTTGGGGCACATTATTTCTGGTGATGGTGTTTCTGTGGATCCTGCGAAGGTTGAAGCTGTGAAGGATTGGCCTATTCCCAAGTTAGTTTCAGAAGTCAGGAGTTTTCTTGGTTTGGCTAGCTATTATCGGAAGTTCGTTCAGGATTTTTCGAAGATAGCAGGACCTTTGACTAAATTGATTGGGAAGGATCAGAAGTTTTGTTGGTCTGATGAGTGCAATGAGGCTTTTGTTGAGTTGAAGGACAGATTGACGTCAGCGCCTGTGTTGACTTTTCCAGATGGTTCAGGCAGATTTGTGGTTCACTGTGATGCTTCTGGTAAGGGTTTTAGAGCAGTTCTTATGCAGAAGGGCCGTGTTGTTGCGTATGCATCGAGGCATTTGAGGCCGCATGAGAAGAACTATCCTACTCATGACTTAGAGTTAGCGGCAACGATCTTTGCTTTGAAGCTATGGAGACATTATTTACTTGGAGACTGCGTGGAGATCTTTACAGACCACAAAAGTCTCAAGTACGTCTTCACCCAAAAAGAGTTGAACATGAGGCAAAGGCATTGGTTGGAGCTTATGGCCGATTATGACATCAATTTGCAATACCATCCTGGTAAAGTAAACTTGGTGCCTGATGCTTTGAGCAGGAGACCGGCAGTTATGTTCCTTACTCAGCAGAGAGATCTCATTGAGCAGATGAGGAGTTTGGAGCTTGATGTTGTGTTGTCGAGTTCTGGTCGGAGTTGTTTGGCGCTGCAGCTACAGTCGTCTCTTGTTGAGCAGATTAAAGAGGCGCAGGCTAGTGATGCACAGTTGCAGAAATTTCCAGCTGAGGTTGAGTCTGGGTCCAGGACGGACATGGTTATTCATTCAGATGGATCTCTTCATTTTGCTTCCCGGTTATGTGTCCCGGAAGGTGAAGTTCATCAGAGGTTGCTTGAAGAAGCTCATCAGTCTTCGTATTCTATCCATCCCGGCAGTACTAAGATGTATCGGGATTTGAAGCTTCATTTCTGGTGGTAGGGTATGAAAAGGGTTGTAGCTCAGTTTGTTGCTCAGTGTTTAATCTGCCAGCAGGTTAAGGCAGAACATTAAAGAATTGCTGAACTTCTTCATCCGCTTCCTATTTTAGAGTGGAAGTCGGAACATATCACTATAGATTTTGTGACCGCTTTGCCGAGGAGTCCTAAGGGTCAGAATGCTATTTGGGTGATTGTCGACCGTTTGACGAAGAGTGCTCACTTCATTCCTTTTCGTGTCGGTCAGTCTACTGAGAGCCTTGTTGAGAGGTACATGCAAGATATTGTTAGACTTCATGGGGTTCCAGTCAGCTTTGTGTCCGACAGGGATACGAGATTTAGATCTTAGTTTTGGGAGAGTCTTCGGAACAGTTTGGGGAGTAAATTAAGGTACAGTACAGCTTTTCATCCCCAGACTGATGGACAGACAGAGCAGACTATTCAGATTCTTGAGGACATGTTGAGGTCCTACATGCTTCAGTTCGGTGGGTCTTGGGAGGATCATTTGCATCTTGTAGAGTTCTCGTACAATAACAGCTTTCAATCCAGTATTAAAGCTATTCCGTTCGAGGCACTCTATGGATGGAAGTGCAGGTCGCCAGTGTGCTGGGATAACATTGGTGAGAGGAAGTTGTTGGGTCCAGAGTTGATCACCAAGACAGTGGATGTTGTGGTTCAGTTCAGGAAACACTTGCAGGCATCTCAGGACAGGCAGAAGCGATGGGCTGATGTTCATCATAGGGCTCTGGAGTTTGTTGTTAGTGACCATGTTTTACTCAAGGTATCGTTGTGGCGCGATGTCATTCGGTTCGGTGGCGGGGGCAAGCTTAGTCCGAGGTTTATTAGACTGTTTGAGATTTTGCAGCGAGTAGGCAAGGTGACCTATCGTCTTGCATTACCGCCAGCTTTATCAGGAGTGCACGATGTTTTTCATGTCTCACAACTCAGGAGATATATCCGAGATGAGAGCCACGTGATCGACTATTCTGAGTTGACCGTTCGGCCGGATTTGACTTGTGAGATTCCGCCAGTTGCTATTGTGGACCGGCAGGAGAAAGTGCTTAAGAACAAGGTCATCAAGTTGGTTCGTGTTGCTTGGAATCCTCACTCGCCTAGTGAGTCGACTTTGGAGCTGGAGGAGGAAATTCAGCAAAAGTTTCCACATTTGTTTGAGTAGTTTGTTTTGGTTTTGTTTTGTTTTTTTTTTTCTTTCTTTTTGGGGTTACCCTATGTATCTTTGTTATGAATTCGAGGACGAAATTTTTCTGTTAGGTGCGTAGGATTGTAACCCCTGTTTTTCATTTTATGTATTTTGGAGTATATTTTTCATTTTTGTGTATTTTTATATCTCTTGTATTTTTCTGAACCGTATATTGGATTTGTTTTCAATATATATTCATTTTATTTTATTTTGAGCTCCTTGTGTCGCTTGATCGTCTCTTTTGTTCGTTTTCGTCATTTTGATTCTTTTCTTCATTTTTGGCCTCGTTGTCTTCGTTTTATTTTTCCATGGTGTTGTGATGGTATTTTGGTGGTGATTTTCCAAACCTATGATTTTTGACTCCTAATTAGATTTTTCTAGAGCCATAGATTTCACTCTAAATTGTATTTCCATTTTTTATTTACCCAATACCCATGACCCATTTGTATACCTAATACTACATACTAATACCCACAACCCATTAACCCACATTAATCCCCTATATATATAATCCTTAATTCTAAAACCCTAACCCTAAACCTAATCTCTTTCCCTCTCCTCCTAATTTCTGGCCTCCCTCTTTGTGTGGTGCTCCCGACCTGCATAGCCCCCCAAACCGACAGCTCCTTCCTAAACCGACCACTGCATCCTCCTACTCCGACCACCATACAAACTCCCATCTCCATGCACATTGCCGACCACCAAGAACACCACCAACACCATCAAAGGTTGCATCTTTGACCCCCATACTCTCTTTTCGTGGTGTTTCTCAAAGTGGCTTGATCGTTGCTCCAAGGAGATCGTTCGTGGGTGGAGTTGTGTTCGTAGTTGCTTGGATTCGCATTTGGAGCAGATTTTGTTCGTGGGTTTCGCTTCTAGGACTATTTGCATCGTGTTTCATCCCTTAACTAAGGCAAGTAATTTGTACTACAATTCATTGGTTTGATACAAGTCAAAAAGTTCACATATAGTGTAGTTGGGTCTAGAGACAACCAAACACTGTGTTTTCCTTGATGGGTTTTGTCTCTATTGTGATAATTTGGCCATAGATGACTCACGACACAAATCTTGATAGGTGATAACCTAGGAATTGCCCAAATCTTGATTTTGAACCATGTATGTGAGTACTTGTGTGAATTTGTGTTTGGATTAAGACCCATGTGAAATAATAGGTGTGGACATGTAAATAACCCTAAATCAGGATATTTAGATGCTTGGTAGGTTGTATTTCAAGTTTTGGGTTGTTTAGTTCAATATTCTTGAAGTTATGATGTTCTTAATCTGAAGTGTGAAATCTGTATTTACTGGGTGTTCTCTTTTGATTGCTGTTTTCGTCTATGCTACAGTCAGTATTTGAAAACCTGTATAAAAGATGACTTTTATATAATTTTTTCTATTTTCAAACCCCGCTGGTTTTGCGTGATTTGGATTTCGTATGACTGAGTTATGACTGTTTTAGTACAGAGGTGTCGATCAATTCCAGATTCAAATTTTGGTTAATTTTGTTAACAAACTATTTTCAAGAACTATTCTACACATATTATCTTGATCCAATATTTTTTTCAGTGTTTCTATATGAAGTTAGGGACTACCTAGATTTTTGATGAATTTTAAAGACAAGTTTTATGTGATGTTTCATGCTCGTTTCTAAAATCTACTTGTGCTGTATTTTGCTTATTGTTCAGTACAGAATCCTATTTTCACTATGATTCCTCATACTGTATTAAAATTGTTTGTAAAATGTGAAAGTTAGTAAATTCTATCTATTTTCATATCCCTTTGGCGGAATTGGATTTCGTTACACTGGTTGCGAGATATCTTAGTTTTCGTACAGCAGTGCTGAGATTTCCAGATTCGTTAAACTATGTTTTCTAGATATTTTCGTATTCTTGATAACTGATCTATTCTTATTGGAATATTATGAAACATTATATTTTGGTTCTAAACAGATAGGGGAATACCCCAGATTTTTTCTGAATTTATTTGAGAAGTTTTATTGCTTTTTTTCTGGCTGAGAATTCGTTTTCCTGATTTCTAACTGAACATGTTTTCTGTCTTCGATCCTGTTTTGAGTTAAGATGTTGTGAATTACTATATGACTTAATTATTCTCGTTTGATTCGTGTGGATGTCTAGTTTCCAGATACTTCAACGGATCTAGATTTGCAGTTCTGTAGCGACGGGATTCACTGTTTTAGTACTGATCTGTCATGCTGTCCTGATTATGAACATACACTGTTTTGCTTGTTTATGAGACTGTATATCATCTATGACTGATTATTTGTTTTCCTGAACCTAATACTGATTATACCACGTTAGTTTGACACTATTTCGTACACATCATGTATGTTTGATAACCATAATGAAAGTAACCAAGCTGGGGTTTCTTAAGGAAAGATCTAGTAGTGGAAAATATGGAAACGTGTACTTGGAATGGATCTAGTGTTCTATACTGTTACTGTTACTGTTACTGTTACTGTTACTGTTACTGTTTTCTGACCCTGTCTACATTACTTCTTATGTAAGAAGGTGTAGATTAGAAGAGAACCACTAGGTTCTGACTGTTACTGTTACTGCTACTGTTACTGATACCTGAGTACACTGCCCCATCATGGTCCACTATGAAATCTAAAAGCGAAACTGTTTGTTATAGCAACCATGTAGGTGGGCTGCATGAACTGCTACCTAGTTAGTAATACACACAAGACTGTAAAAACATAAACTGATTCTGTTAGACTGAGACTGTTAGACTAATACTGTTAGACTGATACTGTTAGACTGAGACTGTTGGATTGTACTGCCATACTATTATCCTGATTCACTAATATACTGAACTTACTGTTACTAGAGACTGTTAGTTGCCGTATGACACTGCATTTGACATAAAAACATTTATTCTGTTAGGATACCATGTTAGATATTACTGTTGATGCATTATGACATGCTATTAGCTAGTTTCCCCATGTGTTTGTATCCTACATTATTTGTGACCCGTGACTTGAAATTGACAGGTACTTGTTTTCTTCTTTTCCCCTTTTCCTACAAATTTACTATTGCATATCAGATTGGTCAGCTGCCAGAAGGTATTGGCGAGATGATGTTTTAGTGCTGGAGATTCTGCTTTATTAAATTTTTATTGTTGCTTGAACATTGAACAAGTGTATTTGGTTATTGGATATTATTTGTATTTGGGCGATGTGACCCAGGATATTTGTTTTCTCCAGACTCTGATTTGTTTGAGGATATTATATGTGGATTCAAGTAAATTTCTGTTGGTAATTTGTTTTAATTATGAATGAATGGTTGTGCCTTTTGCTTCCGACTCTGATAAATTCTGTGATGTGTTGTAAAGATTCTGAACCAGCTTAAGGATGATGAAAATCATTCACTGGGCTTTTGTTATGTATCCGTATTCCGTATTCCTTATTGGGAAGCAGGGCGTGACACCAGGCTTATTGTAAATTTTTGTATCTCAAATATTGGTTATTCATGTTGTTATTGTTCATGTGATTATTATTATTGTATTGTTGAGCTTTCCGGTATTGTACAGCTTATGGATGATATGAGTTAGTATGCCTATATCATCTGCTGAGCATCAGTTACGTGCCCGTGTTTCCATATAACGGGAAGCGGGGCGTGTCACTTTCTTAGCAGAAATTTATAAGTATTGCAGGAAGAATGAAATTTTATACCCTAACATAGATGAAACTTTTGTAGCCTCTGAGAGATCATGTCGTCGAGCCGAGGAATTGACAAACCTTCATCATTATCATTTTGAAATATTTTTTGCGGTGATCGACTTACAACTTCAAGAGTAGAATAACCGCTTTGATGAAGTGAATACCCAAGTGGTCTTGTGCATTGCTTGTCTTTATCCAAGAGATTCATTCTCTGCTTTTGATAAGGTAAAACTACTACAGTTTGCAAATTTTTATCCAACTGATTTTCTCCCCCTGATTTGATGGCTTTGAGTTTCCAACTTGATACATATCATGGAGATGTCACATGTGCCGTTGAGTTTTCTAATCTAATTGGGATTAATGACTTGGATAAAAAATGGTTTAGACTAGAAGACATATTGTTTATCCATTAGTGTATTCACTTATGAAGTTGGCATTACTCCTACCAGTGGCAACGACGATCTGTGAAAGAGCATTTTCAGCTATGAAGCTTGTAAAGACTTTGCTTCGCAAACAAATGAGAGACGAATGGTTTAAGGATTGTTTGATTACATATGTCAAAAAAATGACATTGAAGTTAATAAAAAATGAGGATAGCATGAAAAAGTTTCAAAATATGAAGTCGCGTAGGGGGTTTTTGCAATATAGCAATACTTGTTTAATTGCTTTTGTAATATAAATGTGGATGTTTAAAGACTTCTATAAATTTTTAGTTCTTGTGATTTCGCTCCTGGTAGATTAAAACTCTAGCTCTGTCACTGGCTATCAATACTCTATACAGAAAATAACTTCGTACATGCATAAGGCTCCCTTTTCTTATAATTTAAAGATAGAGATGTACAATTTTTAAAGAATATTTTAAGTGAATCATCAACTACAATGGGATTGTTCATTGTTTATGTTGCCACTGGATCTAGTATGGGAGCAATAGACAGAATTTGTAGGTTCGTAGGAACTTAAACATGCTAGATCTCACTTCTTCCTTGTTGACAAATTGACTCCTTGGTGGTCCCGCGGACCTGTACAAACATTCGAAATACCGGGATGGATCCCGACGACGAACCCTCCGATGCTCTTGTCAATACAAGAAAAAGTAAAAAGAAAGAGCTTGAGTGCACAAAGAGTGATCACCTGTGGAAGTAGGAGATAGGCGGTATTTATAGTCACCGTGGGGATCTCTTTCAGGATTAGGATGAATCCCTACTTCCCAGTGTGACTGGATAGGGGTGGTTATAACCACCCCTCAGGATAAGGACAAACCAGGATTTCCTCCTATCCTGTTAAACTGGTCTCTAACGGGTTGAGACCCGTTCTGAGCTGAACAGATTAGCTTATGGGTTAGCGGGTCCAAGAGGAGAGACCTGGTTCCCAATTCGGACCCGTATGTAGGTGAAATTGCCATCTTGCCCCTATGACTTTAAGATTCGTGCCCACTTTGAACGGTTCTAATTTAACCCCATTTTTAGCCATATCACGAGCCCCCACTCCCAGAGACTATGCGTTACAGCCTTTGGGGAGTAGTTTTGTTACTTTAATGGAGTATAGGGATTTATTGGAGCCCTCGAAGGGTGTTAGAATATCGTTCAGGGGTGACGGTGCTTTTCTAAGCGAGTAATGCGACCAAGTTGGCTCCTAGGCTCTTCTGGATTTTTGGTGATTTTCCCCATTTTTTAATTATTTTTTCGAATTAGTTATTTAATTTTGCGAAGCAACATTCTAATTTCAAGAGACATCAATTAATTATTCTAACAAATAATTATTTATCCAGGAGGTTGAAATTATTTTTTCCGAATTTATATTTATTATTTACAATTTTTAATTAATTTTTCTGAATTTTTAATTATTTTGTCTCAATTTTTAAATAACTAATTCGAATTTTAATTAAAATAAAAGGATTTATCACCAGATTTATGGCATGGCGCAATCTGAACCGTCCATCGTGCGTCAGCGCGAAGTTCGGAACGATCAGACGGTGGGGTGGCGTTGAGCACCGTGGACGAATTTGCGACCTTGATCAGGTCGTGATGCGCATTTTGAAGTGATCTGACGGCTCATGTCTCTCGGTAGAATTTTCTCCATATGGCAGCTCGGAATGCCAGTCACTCAGATTGGGATTTCGAGTGATGTGGCACAATTTGGGGCATCCATCTACCACAGGCGCAAATATCTTGACGATCCGACGGTGGATCTGTATTTGGCTACATGGCTGAATCAGGGACATTCATCAGGTTTCTGGCACAAATTTCAAGATGATCGGACAGTTTTCATGGATCAGCAGCATTTTCTCCGCATGAGCAGCTCGGTGAGCCAGTCGCTCGGATTGGGATTCCGAGCGACGCGGCGCAATCTGGGGCATCCTTCTGGCATAGGCACGAATATCTTGACGATCCGACGGTGGATTTGTATTCGACCACGTGGCTAAATCAGGGACGTTCATCAGGTTTGTGACACGAATTTTGAGATGATCAGACGGTTCTCATGGCTCAGCAGCATTTTCTCTGCGTGAGCAGCTCGGAGTGCAAGTTGCTCAGATTTGGATTCCGAGCGACGTGGCATGATCTGGGCCATCTGATAAAGATCAGGCACGAATCACGAGGCAAGAAGGCATGGATCACGAGAAAACGTGATTTCTGTCGACGCGGCGAGATCTGAGCCGTCTGATTAAGATCAGGCACGAATCATGACGGGAAAGTCGTTTTTCTCTAATACGCAGCTCGAAATGCAAGTTGCTCGGACTTGGTTTCCGAGCGACGTGGCACGATCTGGGCTGTCTGATGAAGATCAGGCACGAATCACGAGGCAAGAAGGCGTGGATCATGAGAAAAAGTGATTTCTATCGATGCAGCTAGATCTGAGCCGTCTGATTAAGATCAGGCACGAATCACGAGGGGAAGGTCGTTTTTCTCCAATATGCAGCTCAGAATGCAAGTTGCTCGGATTTGTTTTCCGAGCGACGTAGCATGATCTCGGCCGTCTTATGAAGATCAGGCATGAATCACGAGACAAGAAGGTGTGGATCATGAGAAAACGTAATTTCAGTCGACGCGGCGAGATCTGAGCCGTCTGATTAAGATCAGGCACGAATCACTAGGGAAAAGTCGTTTTTCTCCAATACGCAGCTCAGAATGCTAGTTGCTCGGATTTGGGTTCCGAGCGATTTGGCACGATCTGGGCCGTCTGATGAAGATCAGGCGCGAATCCTGAGGCCAGAGACGGGGATCACGAGGATTTTGGCATTTAGGCTTCTGGTGGGCCGTTGTGGGGGCCCAAAGCATTCGAAAGCCCACCCGAATCCGCCTTAACTCTTATAAGTTTTTGCCGCCTCCTCTTCTCCTCATTTCTTACTCTTCACTTTTACTTCACTTTTCAATCAAGTCATTTTTGCTCTCGAACGGCGCTGTTAGCATTTGTGGCCAAGCATTTTTACTCTCCAGCGATCTTTTCGACCGTAGACGTCACTTCAAGGTAAATCATCTTAACCTTAACTCGAAATGTCTAGAGTGTCATCGGGGAATGAGACCTCCACCTCGAACCAAGAGACCGACCGAGCTCTAATGGTCCCCTCGAGCAAGGGGAAGGGAGTGGCGAAGTCAGCCATCGTCGAAACTATAATGGAGAAGGTGAGGGGGGCTGGTGCACTGGGTCGGCTACCATCGACACTTTCGAGCCTCGGAATGGTCAGAAGCTACTCCGGGGATATTTTGTCGAAGGCAGTGTAAGGGAGATCGGCTGCCTATGAGGAAACCTGTCTGAGGGACCCTTCCGAGGTGGACGAGATCCCCTCGGTCATGACCGAGGCGGACCTTCATCGAATTAGGAAAGGGTTCCTCATCCCGAAGGAGTACACCTTGCTCCTCCCCGGTCCAGGCTTCCGAGCATGCATGGGGAAGTCGCCAGATACCTGCATCTTCCCATACAACGCACTCAATGTCGGCCTTCGGCTACCCCTGCCGCCCTTCGTAGTCGAGGTTCTATAGTGGTATGGCTTGAGTCCGGTGTAGTTCATGCCGAACATATGGCAGCACGTCATCGCCTTGATCCTCCAGAGCTAGGCGGTCGGCGTCTAGCCTCAGCTCATCATTCTTTGCAGCCTCTACCGGATCTGTCGAATGAGCAAGATGGAGTACCGATACTACTTATCACCGAGGAAGGGGGTCAAATTGATCGAGAATCCGGACTCCATTAAACATTGGAAGGAGAAGTATTTTTTGATCCGAGGCCCCGAGCCAAGGAGCTTTCCGATGGTGTGGAAGGAGGACGTTCCGAAGTGGGAGAAGGCCGAGCCGGTGCTGACTAAGGAAGAAGAGGAGATCGTGTCGAAGATCCTTGGTCTTCCAAGCCTCGGTTGGAAAGATATCACCGAGGAGGTCCTTTTCGGTGGGGGTCTCAGTCCGATCGACCCTAGTACGGTCCATTTACTTCTTTTTCCTTAGCTTATATATGTTTCTTTTTATCTCGCTAACTCTTCTTCTGATTTTTCTTGTTCAGAAGCCCCTGGCATGGACTTCAAGGCTCTTATGGCGAAGAGGAGCGCAGCAGCGGCGAAGGCGACGAACAACAAAAAGAGGAAGAAGACGACGAAGGGGCCCCTTTCTAGCCGAGCAGCTCAGACACCCTCGGCTCCTACGGCCGTCATTGACTTGGTCAGCGACTCCCCCTCGGCTTCACAAGCCTTGCTCCTCTTGGACGATGCCCCGAGTCTTCGAGTGGGGCGTTCTCAGCCGGAGCTGCACTTACCCTCGAGGTGCCGCCACTTACGGCCGAAGCGGAGGCCATCCTCACCGAGGAACACAAGAAGCTCTTCATCCCGGACTGGAGAGTGATGAAGCTCGATGGCTTCCTCAGCAATGCGGTAATGTGCATGCAGGCCATGCGCCACTTACCGACCTTGAAGGATCACGCAGCTCTGAAGGCTGGCACGGTCGGCGACGATGCGTTGGAGATTGCCCGATCGATGATGTCAGTAAGTGTTCTCACTCTGCTCTCTTAAATTTTGGAGTTCATGATATTTGGTTCTCCCGTTCTTCTCCTTCTGTTTTCAAACCCACTGCCACTTTAGCCATATGCTCGAGCAGTTCGCAGAGCAAGAGAAGGAGCTGAAGGCGTCGAATGACCGAGAGAAGGCAGAGCATGCCAAGGCAGTGAAGTTGTTCGAGGCCGAGCAACGGCTTTTGGCATCACGAGCTGCTGAGGTCGGCACCCTTGAGGCTGCTCTTGCCAAGGCGATTGAGCGCTTAGCGGCCGAAGCGGCAAAGGTCGAGGCATTGGAGAAGGAGAAGGCTTACGTCGAGGAGGAGCTAGCGAAGGCCCTGAAGGCGTCAGAGGAGGCACTGAAGGAGCTGGAGGCGAAAGTGCACGAGGCGAGAAAGGCCATCCAATACGAGGTGGAGGCCCACTTGATGACCAACATGGAGGAGGCCTATGCTCGGGCCCTGAAGCATGTGGCGGCTCATCTCCCCGACTTCGACAGCTCGGGGTACCACCTCTACGACCCGGTAGTAGAAGGCGAGGAGATCATTCCGCTAGCCGAGGTCGAGCCCGAAGGGGAAGGTGACGAAGCCAAAGGCGATGACGAGGAGGTGGTGAATCCCGAAGGGGCGCTCGTGACTTTGCCGAGCAAGAGTGCCTCGGAGCAGCACCTCGAGGTGGCTAATTGACTTAGTTGTATCTCTTCTTTTTTTTTTCCTCTTATGTATTGCCTCGTTGTGGACTGGCCACCGCCTTTACTTTGAATGAAAAAATTTCTGTCTCTTTTTTTTTTCTAAGTGTTGGAGTAATTTTTTTTGTTTAAGTGTTGGAGAAGTTTCAAACTTTGTTTAAGTGTACGAGTCGTGTGAACTTAGTAGCTCCGTGCTCTGACTCTTTTCAGATCGTCGAAGCACTACAGATCGCCGAAGTACCTCGGATAGCCGAAGTGGCTCGTCTCAAGGCTGGTCTAGGGGTGACGAGATTGGGGCTCGCGAGGAACCAAGAGTGGCTTCGTGAAGTGGATTTGGATCTCCGTAAAGCGAATTATGAGCTGAATCACCTGAGATCAACCCTAGTTCATCGAGACATAGAGGAGACGATTGGATGATAGGATTAATGAGACGACCCTTGAAGCCGATGACGTGGGCTCGTCGGCGGCTGCCAACCTCAGCTTGAAGCTTAAGCGCCTTTGCCACACTCTCTCTCAGGTGACAGCGGAGAGGGACGAGCTGAAGAAGGTGACCATCGATAAGAGCATGGAGGTTGCTCACCTTCAGCAGACGATCACCGATGGCTCTCGAGGGGCAGGCTCGATTCGACAGCCTCATTTGAAGATAACCGTAAAGGACGATTGGCTTAAAGAGCGGATTGTCGAGCTCGAGGCAGAGGTCGCTCGTCTTCGACCATGATCTGAGGGATGCACCGTGAGAACTACCTCTTGCACTCGGGAGGAGAATAACAGGGGGATGTCATTCCGCGAGCTTGTGCTTCGCTCATAACCCATACATCGAGACCCTGGAGATGCACAAAGTGGTGTGGCCGCCTCTTCGAGCAGAGCATCTGTTGGGGCCACCGTTAAAATGGGTGTAGACGATGCTTCTCGGCTTGTCGGACTAGAGACATCCGCTGAGGTAGGGCGTCGGCTACAACATTCGTCGCCCCCTTGTGTCTCTCAACCGAAGTATCCCCGCCCCTAAAAGGCGCTGAAGTAGCTTTCTGTAGTCTTGTAATTTTGGTTTCACAAGTTTTGTATCTCAATGTAAAGTTGAGTTGGTTGTCTATAATTAGACTTGTCTCTCAAACTTTAATGAAATAACACTTGCTTTGTGAACTTGTGTGCTTTGCTAGCATTTGTAGTTGTCAACAGTTGTAGGAGCAATTCTGAATGGTGGAACGCTTTATACTTACTCGTCTGCGAGCAGCAAAATTTGCGTCAAACCAAGTGTTAGACTCCGAACTTGTTGTTTAGAGAATACCAACGGCTGTAGGAGCAATTCCGAATGGTGATTCTCTTCGTACTCACTTAGAAGCAAGTAGTAGAAGCAGAGTTGAACCAAGTGTTAGACTCCAAGCGCGTCGTTTAGAAAATATCAACAGCTGTAGGAGCAATTCCGAATGGTGATCCGCTTCGTACTCACTTAGAAGCACGTAGTCGAAGCAGCGTCGAACCAAGTGTTGGACCCCAAGCATGTCGTTTAGAAAATATCAACATCCGTAGGAGCAATTCCGAATGGTGATCCGCTACATACTCGCTTAGAAGCAAGTAGTTGAAGCGAAGTCGAACCAAGTGTTGGATTCCAAGCGTGTTATTTTAACGATTTTTTTTTTGTAAGTAGAGTTAGACTACCAAAAAATAGAGAACTTGGGAAGTAGAGTTAGACTACTCAAAAAATAGAGAGCTTGCAGGGAAAGATTTCTTTTTATTGAGAACAATTGGGCGGCCGCTTCTTAGTTGCGAGCCGCCTTTACATTTTGATGAAAAGAAAATACAAGTAAGGACTTTGGACATATCTTATGGAGCGCTCTTTGAGGAAGTTGCTTGGAGCGGTGTTTAGACACCTTCTTGGTACTTCATCAAGTGCTCTACGTTCTATGTCCTCGGTATTCTCCTGCCCCTCGGGTCTTCGAGTTGATACGTGCCTGGGCGAATAACTCTGGAGACCCTATATGGTTCTTCACAATTGGGTGCCAACTTGCCTTTTTTGGTTGGATTGGAAATTGACAACTTTCGGAGCACTAGGTCTCCCTCTTTAAGGTTGGCTGGTCGTACCCTCCTGTTGTAAGACTGAGTGATCCTACGGCGGTAGGTCTCTTGTCGAATTGCGGCACTCTCGCATACCTCGTTTATGAGGTCTAGGCAGTTGCGAAGCTGGTTTGCATTCTGTGCTTCACCGTAGGCTATTAGTCGGGGTGAAGGTAGGCCCACCTCTAAGGAGATGAGAGCTTCGGATCCATACGTGAGGTTGAAGGGGGATTCCCCCGTCGGAGCTCTTTTGGTGGTGCGATAGTGCCAAAGCACATTGGGGAGTTGTTCGACCCATAGCCCCTTAGTGGATTTGTCAAGCCTCATCTTCAGGCCGGAGAGGATTTGGCGATTAGCGTTCTCCGCTTGGCCATTGGACTGGGGGTGAGCTATCGAGGAGAATCACTGCTGAATGCCGAGGTCGGTGCAAAAGTTGTGAAAGGTCGCTCCCGCGAATTGAGTTCCATTGTCGATTACGAGGATGCGAGGTACCCCGAACCGGCAAACAATGTTCTTCCAAAAGAACTTCTGGACCTTGTGCTCGGTGATTGTCGAAAGAGGTTCAACCTCGATCCATTTTGAGAAGTAGTCTATTGCTACTACTAAGAACTTCAGCTGGCCCGGTGCTGGAGGGAAGGTTCCGAGCAAATCCATCTCCCACATTGCGAAGGGGATTGGACTCACCAAGGAGGTGAGTTGTGCTTGGGGTAGGCAACGGATCATGGTGAAGTTCTGGTAGGAGTCGCACTGGCAGACATACACCTCGGAGTCACTCAGCAGTGTAGGCCAGAAGTAGCCGTAGTTTAAGAGTTTCCGTGCAAGGGATCACGCTCCCAAGTGCACGCCACATAGACCATCATGGGCCTCTTTTAAGGCATAGAGCGCTTCCTCCGAAGAGAGGGACCTCAGATAAGATCGACCGTTGGTCTGGCTGTAAGAGCATTTGTACATGACTCCATCAAGGAGTGTGTACCACTCGACTCGTGTCTGAATCCTCCTTGCCTCTTTCGGGTCTTTGGGACGGACTCCGTCTTAGAGGTACTCGAGGAGGGGCTTCATCCAGTTCTCCCCAATTGTTAAGGGGTAGGCTTCCATTGGCTCCTGGCCGTCTTCATCAATACTTGGTCTGAGAAGGACCTCTATCAAGACGGCCCGTTCTAGACCTTGGATGGACGAGGAGGCGAGCTTAGAGAGAGCATCTGCCTGCACGTTTTTCTCCCGAGGAACCTGCTGGAGTTGAACATCTTCGAATAAGGCTAGAAGCTCCCTAAACTTTGCCAAGTACTTTGCCATACGCTCGTCCCTTGCCTTGTATTCCCCCTGACACTTGGTTGATAACCAACTGTGAATCACTGAAGACTCTGACTCGCTTGGCCCTGGCTTTGCGAGCCATGAAGAGCTCGCTATAAGGGCCTCATACTCTGCTTCATTGTTTGATACCGGGAAGTTCAAGCAGAGGGAGTATTGGAGGACGAAAGCATCTAAGCCGGTCAAGATAATGCTAGCCCCACTTCCGTCAGCATAAGAAGATCTATCCACATAAACGGTCCAGAACAAGGGGTCGGTAGATGACTCGCAAAGGTCGGGGATGGTGCTCTCCACAATGAATTCGACCAGAGCTTGGGCCTTGATTGCTGTTCTCGGCTGGTAGCTGATGTCATGTTGGCTCAGCTCGATGGACCACTTCATCAGGCGCCCGGAGGTCTCAGGCTTGTAGAGAACTTGCTCGAGGAGCTAGTCGGTAAGGATGACAACCGAATGAGATTGGAAGTAGGGGCAGAGCTTTTGGGCCGCCATGATCAAGGCAAGAGCCATCTTCTCCAGCTTCGGGTAACGGAGTTCGGCATTCCAGAGGACCTTACTTACATAGTAGATGGGCCTCTACATCCTATTCTCTTCTCTTACAAGGACCGCGCTGAGGATTTGCTCCGAAGCTGCGAGGTATAGGTAGAGGACTTCTCCATGCGTTGGCTTGCTCAAAAGCGGGGGATTAGTTAAGTATGCCTTGAACTGGTCCAAGGGCTTTTGTTGCTGTTCCTCCCATTCAAAGCCTTTAGCCCCCCTAAGGGCCTTAAAGAAGGGGAGACATTTTTCCCCGGACTTGGAGAGGAACCGCTCAATTGCGGCGAGTCGTCCCGTGAGCCTCTGTACCTTTTTGACGTTGGAGGGAGGAGCCATTTTAAGAATGGCCTGGATCTTCTTGGGGTTGGCCTCTATGCCGCTCTGGCTGTCCATAAACCCCAAGAACATGTTGGATGAGACTCCGAATGCACACTTGTTTGGATTCAGCCTCATATTGTGCCTCCTGAGCACCTCGAAGGCTTCTTGAAGGTCGAGGACATGTTCCAGCCCTCGGGTGCTCTTGACCAACATGTCTTCTATGTAGATTTTCATGTTTCGGCCAATCTGGTCTCAGAAGACCCTATTCACGAGGTGCTGATAAGTAACTCTCGCGTTCTTCAAGCCGAACGACATTACCTATAGTAGTACAGGCCCTGGTCCATCACGAAGGAGGACTTCAGAATGTCGGGAGGGAACATCCGAATCTGGTTATACCACGAGAAAGCGTCCATGAAACTGAGGAGCTCGTGCCCGGAGGTCGCATCGATCAGGGCATCGATGCTTGGAAGGGGAAAAGGGTCCTTCGGGCACGCCTTATTGAGGTCGGTGAAGATGATGCATATCTTCCAACTCCCGTTGGCTTTCTTGACCATCACCACATTGGATAGCCACTCAGGTTAATTCACCTCCTGGATGAACCGAGCGTTGAGAAGCTTTTCGACTTCTTCTTTGATCTCCTGTTGATGCTCGGGGGTGAACTTGCGGTGCTTTTGCTGAATGGGCTTCACACCCGGGGTGACACTGAGATGGTGCATTAGGAGCTCCTCAGAGATCCCAGGCATGTTGGCCACGGTCCAGACAAAGAGATCGCGGTTCTCCCTTATGCACTGGGAGATGTCTTCTTTGATGGAGGGGGAGAGCGCCTTGCTGACCTGGAACGTTTTGGTGGCATCTTCCTCTGAGAAGGCCACTTCTTCTAGTTCATCCGCCGGTTCGGAGATGGTTTGGCCATTCTCTGGTGGGATCTCTAGGGCTTCTAAGGAGAGGACCGGGCATCCCATTGAGGTCATATAACACTTACGAGCCGCCTCTTGACTCCCTCTTACTTTCCTACCCCTGTGGGGGTGGGGAACTTCATCTTCATGTGGTAAGTAGAAGGGATGGCTTGGAGCCCGGCAAGGCCTGGTCGACCCATGATCACGTTGTAGGACGCCTTCACGTCCACCACCATGAAGTCCATCAGCTCCGTGCGAGTAACCGGGCTTTGCCAACAGTGACTTCGAGAGTTATAACTCCCTCGATCATCACCGGAACCCCAGTGAACCCATGAAGGGTGTAGCTGGCCGACTTGAGCCGGTCTCTTGGTAGCTGGAGGCCTTTGAACGCCTCCAAGAAGAGGATGTTGACCAAACTTCCATTGTCCACTAGCACCAGACAAATGTCGAAGTTGGACATTTTGAGGTTGATGACGAGGGCGTCGCAGTGGAGCGTGCGGATGCCTTCTAAGTCCCTATCGGAGAATGCTACAGGGACTCTCAGGTCTTTTGGGGGAGGATGGCCCTGCATGGAGTTGACTTCCCTAACGAAGGCTTTTCAGGAGGAGTTAGAATCTCCCCCCATTGGGCCTTTGTGTATCAGGTCCAAGATGGCCTCTACTTCGGCCTCTGGAGTCTCCGTGTGCTGCTCTGTTTGCCTGTTGACCCCCATAGGCGGTGGAGGTGGATCGGCTCTGTCCCTCCTCACAAACTTAGTGAGCTACCCCCTCTGGATAAGGGCATCGATCTCATCCTTCACGGCCCGACAATCATCGGTGTCGTGCCCGTGGTCCCGGTGGAAACGACACCACTTGTCCCGGTTTCTCTTCTTCCTGGGGGTGTTCATCTTCGGAGGTGGCGGCAGGAGGCCTTCATTCCCAATCTCCATCAGGATAGCGGAGACACTCGCGTTGAGTGGGGTAAACTTCTCGAAGCGGGAGAGAGGATGCCGCTGACCTCCATTATCCTTCTGGGACTTCTTAGCTCCTTCTTCCTCTGCAATCTTCCGTTTGTTCCCAGAAGACGACCCCTCCAGAGTGGGGCAATTGAGAGCCTCTTCAGCTCGGATGTACTTCTCGCTCCTGAGGAGGAGCTCGGAGAAGTCCCGAGGAGGCTTCTTGGCCAAGGAAGCCCTGAGGTCGGGATTGGTTACATTGGATTGGAAAGCAGCCGAACCTACCGACTGATCCAAAGAGGCAATGGAACTGGCCTCTGCCGTTAACCTCTTGACATAATCCCTCAGCCGCTCACCCTTCTTTTGGTTGAGGAAGAGCAGCGAGGTGCTCATCTTCTCGGAGCGGTGGCTGCTCACGAAATGCATGAGGAAGAGGCATTCGAACTGGTCGGAGGAGAAGATAGATGCCGTTGCAAGACAAGAATACCACTCCCGAGCCGGCCCCTTGAGTGTGGCTGGGAAGGTCTTGCAGAGGAGGGCGTCGGATGCATGGTGGATCATCATGAGAGTTTTGAAACTCTCGATGTGATCTGCGGGGTCCGACTCCCCGGTGTATGTCTCGAAGTGGGGAGGCTTGAAGTTGTTTGGGACAAGGACCTCCATGATGGTGCGAGAGAATGGGGGCCTGCTTGGGCGGAGGTTCCTCGCCCATTGCTCCTCGTCTCTATCCAGTTGGCTAAGGCGCCTTTCCATCTCATGGAGACGGCGGTGGACCGAGTCCTCCCTTTGGTCTTGCCTGGCTGAGCCCCGTGACTCGTCCTCATGTCGAGGAGGGCTGGGGCTGCGACGGCGATGGCTCTGAGTAGGTGGTGGAATGATAGAACGACGGGGGAGACTCGGAGTAGAATGCAAACTTCGGGAGCGGCGGTGGTGATCTGGAGAAGGGCGGCGATGGCTCGGAACCGGCCTAGGACTTAGGGAACAGCGGTGATGGCTCGGAGTTGGCCTGGGACTTCGGGAGTGGCGATGATGGCGAGGAGCTGGCTGAGGGCTGGGAGCCCGAGGGCCGTTGTTGTGGGCGGCGTTGAGCGCCCGAAGGACCGCCTCCTGGAATTGCTGAAATTCCTCTGGGGGCCTCCTGCTCGCGATTGACTAGAGCTGCAGGACGGCCAGCCGGGGAGTGGCTTCATCTTGGGCGATGCGGGGGTGACTCTCTCCGCCTCCGGGGAGAGTTGGACCCCCTGCGGTCTGATCGGCGTGGTGATCGATCCCTCGAGTGCTCCCGGCGAGGGTTCGCCATGCGGGTCCACCGCTTGTCTAGATGGGTCCGAAGATCGGGCCCTGGCTCGATCTGCCGATTGTTGAGCACGTCCCGCAGATTCTTCGGCGTAGGAGGACTATAGGAGGCCATAGAATCTGTGGAGGCATTGTGGATGGACACCCGAACCTGATGTATAGGTTGCTTGTGGTGGCTCCGCCGAGAGGGCTCCCCCACTGTTGCTTGCGGCCCTATAGGCTGAAGAATAGACTGAAGAGCCTATTATTCGAGCTGCAGGGCCTGCTAGACGGGTGGAGAGAGATCCTCCTCCTCTGGAGGAGGATGAGATGAGGTTGTTCTTCGGTTGGAGTTTGCGGGTTTCCTCTTGGGAGGCATGGCTAGGAGTAGCTTTGGCTGAAGGAGGAATGTAGGGTTGCTTGTCGAGTATTTCCCACAGAAGGCGCCAATCTGTTGCTGCTGGATCTGGTGTGGAGGCCATAGACAGAATTTGTAAGTTCGTAGGAACTCGAACAGGATGGATCTCACTTCTTCCTTGTTGACAAATTGACTCCTTGGTGCTCCTGCGGACCTGCACAAACGTTCAAAACACTAGGATGGATCCCGGCGACGAACCCTCCGACGCTCTTGTCAATACCAGAAAAAGTAAGGAGAAAGTTCTTGAGTGCACAAAGAGTGATCACCTGTGGCAGTAGGAGGTAGGGGGTATTTATAGTCGCCGTGGGGATCTCTTTCAGGATCAGGATGAATCCCTACTTCCCAGTGTGGTTGGATAGGGGTGGTTATAACCACCCCCTCAGGATAAGGACAAGCCAGAATTTCCTCATATCCTGTTGAACTGGTCCCTAACGGGTTGAGACCCGTTCTAAGTTGAACAGATCCGCTCTTGGGTTAGCGGGTCCAAGAGGAGAGATCCGGTTCCCAATTCGGACCCGTCTGTAGGTGAAATTGCTATCTTGCCCCTGTGACTTTAAGATTCGTGCCCACTTTGAACGGTTCCGATTTAATCCCATTTTTAGCCATATCAGTTTATATGTTTTTTTTTTCTTTTCTTTAATTTGTAATCGTACTTATTAAAAGATTTATTCATCTTATTAGTCACATTTTTGGTAAGTATGGCAGATGGAGATAGACCGCATGTGTGATGCTCTACATTGCAAGTACGCAACTACATCCTAGCTTTCTAAATATGATAGCAAATCTTAAATTTTAAAAAATTGAAAACCATGGCTGATGTAAAGAAACAACGTTCTTATTTTGTCAATAATATGTAGATGGATGCTAGATACATATAAAAAACCGGATCCACACACTTAAGGTAAACGAAGAATTTAAAAAGAAAATGAATTTGGACGGTTCTTGAATAATATTCATTTTTGAGTTAAATTCTTGAAAAATCTTGCATCTTACCAGGTACAGTGCGCTATTTTGTCTCTATAGATGAAGTTCACTGAAGCTCGATCCGAGCATGAGACTCGAATCTTGCTGAATTACCAAAAAATTATATTATTACTATCACTTCAAAACTGGGTGAGACTATGATAGTATGGCTCATAGAGTTGATTAATTTAAATACCAGTGGTTTGGTTAGAGGCTTTCCTTCCAGCAAAAATTATACAAGGCAAGGGGTCAGTCAACTAAAATATAATAACGTGTTATTTGGTGAGTGTATCTCGGTGGTAGCTGGTTAGCCTCATCGGTAGCGGATGAGAGGTTGAAACTTGAAAGTTTGAAATCCGTTTTTATCATGTTCCTTTCTGAATTTATAATAACTAGTAATTTACACGTACAGTGCATGTTTTAATAAAAAAAAAATTAAAAAAAATATAAATTCTAACATAGGAAGGATTCGAACTTGAAACCTTCTTCATATTAGTTATGTACGTGCATTGCACATATTGGTAGATTTACAAATGGCACTAATGCCTTCTCTCGTTGTCATATTAGAGATTAGAGCTTAGAGATTAGAGATTAGAGATAATAAGGATTTTTAACATGTATATCCCAAACAAATATGTGAATATCATATCTATTCCTCTCAAATAAATATTTTTATATTTGTCCCTAAAATATGTGTTTCATCTCCTAATTATCCCTCTCTTAAAAACTATTTAATAGTCATAAGTCGAGTAGAAAATATTCAAATTTCTTTGATAAACATAATGAAAAATGACTAAAATACTCTTCCCTACCATTCTAACTTTCTCTTTTTACTCCTGATAATCTCATTCATCTGTAATTCCAACTGAAACACATCAACTCTTCACAACTTTTTTTCAGTTTTTTTTAAAATGGACAAATTTATAGTACATCCTTGTAACATCTCTCTCTCTCTCTCTCTCTCTCTCTCTGAAGGAAAAGGTGGAGTACAGACACCCTGTTTCATTAATAAGGCGTTAATAAAACAAACTCAGAGAACTGAGCAAAGTACATAGTCCTACAGAACATAACACACATAGATCCTCCCATAACCATGGGGGGGTGGGACAAAGAAAGACGTGTACAAACATGCATCGAAACAAAAATACAACAAAACTTCTAAATTTCCCCCTACAAACTCTGTGGGGGGTGGGGATCAATCAACAGTAGGAGGACGCTATGTCGTCTCTCAGTTGAGCGTCGGGCCAATCTCGACTTCATCGTCATCATAATCCTCCACCTGGAAGACGCTGGCAATTATCCCTCGATGACCTGTCGCAATAGCAATAGCCCAAAACGAAATAAGATGCATAATATGAGTTAAATCATCAGAAATACTATTACTAGTCCCACGAAAGTAATAGTTATTCCTTTCTAGCCAATGTACCCAGGTCGTAGCGGCGATAGTGATAAACCAAGTTTATCTCATAGTCCGTCTCTCAGCAGCGAACCTCGGGCCGATCCACAGATCCTCATACAGAATCGGGTATTTGTTAGTACCTAGAGGGTAAGGACCTCAACAAGAAATGCTTTTCTTCTTAGGCAATCCAGAAGCAGTGGTCTCTGGTCTCGAAACTAGCATTACAGAATCAATATTTGGTTGACGTTTGGCCAGGTTCTCTCGAGTCAGAATTGCATCATTAAGAACCAGCCACGGGAAGACTTTTATTTTCAGTGGGGTTTTCGCCTTCCAGATAATACCAGACCATTTCGGGCGAGATCCCCTGAAATGAATGCGGCCATAAAGAGAGCGTATAGTGAAGGTGCTGTTCTAGTCTAGTCCCCAGGCTTTTCTGTCTGGTCCTTGTGAGCATGTAATCCCTGAATTGGTGATATGATCCTGAAGCTCCATAAGCCTGAGTGGGAGCTCGAGTCCAGTGCCTGTTTAAAGACCGATCTCCAGGAGCTTCTTCTCCAGGTTGTAGCCACCGTGCAGTGCGGTTGTGCAACACGTGCATTTAAGTCGGGGAACATATATCTAAGTATGTGATCCCCGCACCATTTATCCCACCAAAAACGAGTAAGTCTGCCATTTCCAATAAATGACGTCACATAGCTATTGAAAGGCTCATAGGCTTTTGCAATTCCCTTCCACAACCAAGTGACCTGTGGGCCTACCCTGAAGCCCAAGCTCCTCGTCCCTTTCCCACGCCGATAAGCTTGAACGAAGTCCTGCCAGCCCTCTCCATTAGGGTGAAATATTTTTCACCACCACTTACCCAATAGTGCGAGATTCATATCCCGAAGGTTAATAATAGATAGTTCTCCATGTATCTTCTTCATGCATACTTTTTCCCATCTGATGAGGTGATAGCCACCTCCATCGGGGTTCGCACCCTTCTATAAGAATAGCTTACGGATGCAGTCAATTCTCTGGATAACCCACCGTGGCATTTCGAAGAAGGACAGATAATATGTTGAAGATTAGAGAGGATTGCACTGATAAGCGTGACTCTCCCTCCAAAGAACAATGCTTTGCCTTTCCATCTAGCAAGATGATTCTCCACCCGGTCAATGATAGGCAACCAATCAATCTTCTTGAGTTTGCCTGGTCTCAATGGGAGCCCCAGGTACTTAATGGGCCAATTCTCGATGGAACAGTTGAGAATCATGGCAAGTTTCTGTGCCTCCTCTGGGAAAAGAGCAATGGGGATAAGAGCACTTTTGTGGTAGTTAACCCTAAGGCCGAACCAAGCTTTAAAACTATAAAGAATTCATTTAAAAGTTGTTGTTTCCCCGATGTTGCCATTTCCAAAAAGAAGAGTATCGTTTGTATACTGAAGGATTGAACAGCCCTGACGATTGGCACCATTGGCCACTGGCAAGATCCAACCAGCTTGTTTACAGTTAGCCATCATAGCTCTCAGGATGTCTGCTACAATGGTGAAAAGAAGGGGAGATATGGGGTTTCCTTATCGAAGACCATGTTTGTACGAAAATGGCTGTCCCGAGACATCGTACACCAAGACACGAGTCCTGCTGGTGGTGAGACAAGTGTGGATCCATCTGATCCACCTATCCCCAAATCTGTTTTCTGCAAGCGCTTACAAAAGGCAGTCCCAATCGACAGATTCATAGGCCTTCTCGAAGTCCAACTTAAGGAGATAGCTCTTAGCATTCGAAATGTGGTAATGATAAATAGTTTCTTCAGCAGTGGGACTACAATCCTGGATACAACGTCCTTCAATGAATCCAGTTTGTTCGCAACTAATGAGACCGTCCATCACCATGCCTAATATGTTAGCGAGCATCTTGGTGATAATCTTGACTGATCAGTTGAGAAGGCTAATAGGACGGAAGTCTCCCACCCATGGGGATTCAGCTTTCTTGGGACTAATACCACCTCAGCATAACTGATTCTACCTAATTTAAGCTTATGGTCAAAGAACACGATGAACAATTTTACAAGATCGTCTTTGATTTCCTCTCAAAAGGTGTGGTAGAATAAGATTGGGAATCCATCCGAGCCTGGTGCTTTCTCCTTACCAAGTTGCGTCACTGCCTCCCATATTTTCTCTTCTGTGAAGGGACCTTCTAGTGACCTTAGATCAAGGTTTAAGTGGTTCGCAGTATCTTGCCAAAAGTATTGGTCAAGAGGGACCCTCAACTCCACTTTCTATCCAAAGAGGTTCTTGAAGTGGGACTGGAAAGCCACTCTAATATCATTGTCTCCTTGCAATGTTCCAGAGTCCGAATGAATCGCATGAATGAGATTAGATCTCCGTCGGACTCTGGCAACTCGATGAAAAATGGCTGATTCGCATCTCCCTCTTTGAGCAACGAAATTATGGAACGTTTTTGCCATTTGAGTTCTTCTAGCCTATAAATTTGCGTAATGTCATCTCTGAGTTGAAGCAGCCTATTCCGATCCTCTAGCAGAAGATCTCTAGCTTCTTCAATCTTTCCAGCTCCTCAATACCTTCGAGAAAGGAATCTTTTGCTCTCCAAATTAACGAAAATCTAGTCCTATTCCATTTCCTGAGTGTGAAGCATAGCCTATTTACCTTTTCACGCCATATTCCAGTCACTTCAGTCCCTCTAGTAGGGTGGGCCCATCTTTCATTGACCAAGTGATGGAAACCTTGGATTTCCAACCACGCTCTCTCGAACCTAAACATGGGAGTTTTGCTGGGCTGCATTTCCCTAGCAAAAAGAACAATAGGAACATCATCTGAAGTAGGTTTAGGGAGAAACTTAGCCCAGGCTAGTGAAAACTTGGTCTCCCAATCAGAAGAGACTAAGACCCTATCTGGCTTAGCCAAAATAGGTGACGATTGCATGTTTGACCAGGTAAAAAGTTTGTTAGTGATGGGGATGTCAACTAGTTCGAGGTCTGCAATAACCGAGTTAAACGCTTTCCTGTCGGAGTCACTGGAACCTCTACCTCTGTGCTCGGAAGCAAACCTGGTGATGTTAAATTCTACCCCCACAAGCCAAGGGTTCTGCCAGTGTATATGGATTGCACGTAATTCAATCCAGAATGCCATCCTGGAAGAGGCAATGTTAAGGCCATATACCACCGTGATAGAATGGATCCACAAATCAGCTTTTTCGTTGGAGTAAGACTGATATCGTGAATTTTCCATGGAGTTCATCTAAGTAGTTAAACAACTCCGAATTAAAACCCAAGGCAATACCCCCAGAGGCACCAATAGAGGGGCAGATCTTCCAAACCGTTATTCTATTTCCCCAAAGTCTACTGACCCTAGCAATATGTGACAGTTTGGTCTCTTGTAGGCCCACGATATTGATTTTAGACTTGGAAATGACGTCCCTAACCATTTCCCGCTTGCCCCATCTGCCTAGACCTCTAACATTCCAGTAGAAAATATCCATTAACTACAACCAAGGTCGGGGCCATGACTCAATTTGGAAACCGGGCTCGAACTAATACTAACTCTATCATTTTCCCACCCCTAATCTTATTTAGGAGAAAGGCGTTCCGATCAGTATCGCCAACCACTTGACCACAGGTTTTGGCTAGATTAAGAATTTTAGAATCAATCATAAAATTAAAAATAGAGGCTAAAAACGACCGCGTACCTTTGTCACAAGTCTTAGCAGATTTAGCAGCTAAAACAATTTCAAGATAATCATCCAGAGACTCCTCAATAGCTCTCTTAGCAACTTTCTGAACTCTAAAGCCTTTGGCGCAATAAGATGTCCCTAGGACAGTCGGTTGTGAGGTAGGGAAAATGGAGGGGACAAATTATGGGGAAATATCTAAGGAATCATCAGCTAGCTTTGCCGAATCCAAAGACTCCTCTTCCGAGTATTTAAAATCATCTTCTAGGTTTAACCTAGCATCTCGATCGTCTTCATCCGAATCCAAACACTTTTGGTTCCTAGCTTCAGAATTAGACTCCCCTGAGGCTTCACACGAGACCCGATTAAAATCAGAGTTTAAGATAATTAAGGAAGGGTTTGGGTTCGTGGAACTAACTAGATCATTCAACGAAATTGTAATACTGTGCTTTTCAAAGAGAAAGGCTGTCGTAGGCTCATCTATGGGCCCAAAACAACGAAGCAGTTCCCCTGTCCCTTGCTCACGTACCGCACATGTGAGTAGGGGACGTGGCGAAGTCCTATTCACTGGCGGAGCGGTCGAGGTCACAGGCGACGAGAACGAGGAAGGAGGGGCAGGGTTCGATGCATCACTTCTGAGAACCGCTGAGTTCTTCCCCAATTCGAACACTCCATCCTCCAAAAAACCAACCCTATTCTCCTTTGAAGCCATTTCTCTGGAGTCGAGCACAACCCCGCTCTTCTTCATCCCTAAAACGGCAGATTCCTACTCAAGATCCAGCCCCACAGCAACCTCCTTATCCCCTTTAGAGGAGAGCTCCAAAGCCGCCACCTTCTTCCCTTTTGAGGAGAGCTCCAAAGTTGCCACCTTTTTCCTTTTTTAGGAGAGTTCCAAAGCAGCCACCTTTTTCCCTTTTGGGGTGGGTTTAATGGTGGACAACTTAGAGATCATACCAATTTCAGCACTGGCTTGTCCTGCCCCATCCACCTGCTCCACTAGCAGCATCATTGCACCCGTTGCAAGGTGTTGACTTCTAATTGAGCTTTCTTACTTCCAACTTTTTGAAGGGGAGGAGTTGTATCTACCGAATTAGTAAATTCAGGGTCTGTTTGACCATCTACTTTTTGCAGTCCATCTTAACCGTTGTGGGAGTTGATCAAGCCTCGATCTTGATCGTCGATTATCAGTGGGAATTTCATTGGGTCTGAGTACGTCGATGTATGGCCTTGGCGCACCTTTGACTCCCTTGCAACTCTAATGAGTTTGCGGTGTGCGCATTCTATTTCGTGTGCCCCATCAATAGTAAGATTCCACTCCGGTGAGATAACTTGCTTGAAGGTTCGACCATCTCAATGTGAGGGGGAAGGGGGTGCAACACTCGGCAGTGCCTCCTCAACCACCACTTGCTTGTTGAGAACAAATCTAATGAGGTATGACTCCTCAAAGGAGAAGAATAAAGCAAGTCAGGGTATTAGTGTGATATTAGGGCTTCAGATTAGGATCCTGGCAGAGACAATCTCTGAACGGCAGACTGATTTTCCGTCGATATTTTCGATGGTTCCAATATCCGAAATGATCTCTTGTAGAGTTTCTTTTTTCCAGAAGTGAAGATGCACGATATGGATCCAAATCCAGAAACGTTCACCCTGAGACAACTCTGCTACGAATCTAGGAGACCAAGGGGAGAAATCCACCTTAAAGTGGTCGAAGTCCAATGTACCCAATTCAGAGACCTCCAACATCTTCTCCTGGCGAGGGAAAAGAAACATGGAATTGCATAGGGCACATCTTCTTTGCTACCCAATCTCTGTGACCCCTCATCAGCCACTTGGAGTTCAGAGCCTCAAGAAGATGGTTCTCTAATGGTCTCCCTGATCTGACTTTAGCGATGGCACACCACTGTCGGAGCCATTTATCTTCATGCTTGATGGTTGTAGGCTATTCGAAAGTTTGATGTGTGTAGGATTATCTGGTGATCTGCCTCTTTGGATAAGGTGTTCATCATCGTTTTTAGAGGAAATAACATTCGTACAAACATACGACATGTGCCCCCATTTCATGCACTTGAGGCAGCGGACCTCTTTCGTGCAGTCCTTCCGAAAATGACCCAAGTCTCCACAATTGAAACAGGGCACCGGTTTGCGCTTTCGTCTCCTTTACTTTTTTCTGTTTTCTGGTTGAGTTGGGGGTGAGATATTGTGTCTCTTCTTTGTTTTCCTTGTAACTTCAACCTAGGGACCAGTCTCGATAGAAACCCCATTCGATTCAAGATCAGTCTCCACTATGGCCTTGTCTTGTGGACCCTCTTCTTGGGCCCGCTGACAGAAGAGGCCTGCTAGATAGTGGCCAGCGAGGAAGTATTAGCCTCCAATTGTAGGGTAGGAGACTGGGGAAGGTTAAGGGGTGAGTGGTGGAGGGGATGGGAGTGAGGTTTAGAGGCAGGGGTGGCTTTGGGGAGGGGTTGGAGTGCAGGAGGGGAGGAGAGATTGGTTTGTATACAGGGGTGATTCGTGTGATGAGGCTGACGCTGGTAAGGAGTTGGGGGGGGGGGAATTCTGATGGTGAGAAGGCCAGTGAGGGCGAGTCTGTTGCTGATGCCGATAGTAGACAAGGTGACTCTGATTATATCTCTCTTCGTTGGAGCAGCGATGGTCTTTGGGGGGGGGGGGGGGTCTCTTTTATGCCCGAAAGAGGTAGTAGGAGGACCCCCTTTATGGGCTCGTCCTCTAGGAGGAGACGAAGTGGGGCGGTGATGATTGTAATCTCTCCTATACCGTTGGTGATGTGCACTATGGTGTGTACGCACTAGGGATCGAGAGCGTCTGAGCCTCTGGTAGCCTTCATCAAGAGGTTTGATCTGTTGAGAGGGGTGGTGGGGCAGGGTGGGGTTAATGATGGGGTTGTATAGTGAAGGAGGAGGAGGAGGAGATGGCAGGGGGTTCATGGGTGGATGTTCAAGGAGAGGGGGTGGTGCGGGAGGGGGAGCTACCTCTGCAGAAGGAGGGCAGTGATGGTGTCGAACCCTCTCGTTAGGCCCACAGCCACTCATCTCTAGCTCTGAGAGAACCATGGTAGACTAACTCAAGACAATGTAATGTTACAGCACTATGTTTCTTCCTCATATTTCATACCCAAATTCGACATTAATCTTATGAATTTCAAATATAGGTAGTTTGAGGCAACTTTTGAGTAAATAAGAAATTAGGCTAAATTGTTAGGGACAAATTTGAAAATGCATATTTTTTAGTGGCATATATGATATTAGCATATTTGTTAGGGGTATATGTGTTAAAAATCATAATAATAATAATAAAAGTGGGGGAGGGAGTGTGTGTGTGTGTGTGTGTGTGGGGGGGGGGGGGGGGGGGGGGGGGGGGGGGGCATTGTGTTAACGTGCCCTAATAAATATATATGAATAACATATATACATGTTACAATGTTTATATTCGCATTTACTCCTAACAACGTGTCTCACGAATTAGTTACCTCTCAGAAATGTGTATTTTGGCATTGCCCCTCAATATGACATCAAAAGTGTTGAAGAATATTCAGCTTTCTTTTATGGATTTGATAGAAAATAACTCGAATGTCCTATTTTATATCATTTTAACTTCGTTTGCTTTGTACATTAGCCCAATCAATTGTAAACTCAAACGAAGCTTATCAACTCTTCCCATAATATCTTCTTTTATAATAAAAAAACGTTAACAAACTTAGAGTGTATCTTTATAACTTCATAGTCTTCCTTATGTTTCTTGCCCAAATTCGCCATTGGTCTTAGGTTAAATTCTTCTTTTTAAAATAAATGTAAAATTCATCATTTTCCATTTGGGGTAAAGGGTAAATAATGGTTAAGTTAGAAGAATCTTCCATAGAAAAAATATGAAATGGAGCTCATATTGTTAAGGATTAATATAAAAAATTCACATTTTTATGGGCATATGTGAAATTAATTAGGGTATACGTGGTAAAAAAAAAATGTTATTTGATGCAATAATTAGATATTATGTTTGGACATCCTATAATTAGAGAGTTTAGTCTATCTGTTGTGCTATTACACTTGTAAATGTGGAGTCAATGTAAATTGAGAAGGAGAAATGACTCTTCCAAATAGTCATCTAATCTAATACTAAAATGAGAGAAGGGGTTAGTGTCATTTGTAAATCTATCAATTCGTGCACTGTACGTAAATTCCAGCTTTGACAACACTGTAGCAACATTGTACTGTAGCTGTACTGTAGCACCTAATTAAAAATTACAAAAAAATATTCGAATGTGCAATGCACATGAAACATAAAACTTCCCAAACTATGTCTTACACATGCATCACTCGTACGAAACAACTTTTTTAAAAATGTGTACTACCCGTTCTCTACCGACTTACGTTCAGCTCCAAACCTTCACCAAAATGTACATTACACGTAAAAAATACTAGTACCAATAATGGCAGAGTTTGTACGAATCTCAAAGTAATAAAAAGAAAGAAATTGCTGCCCCCTTTCTACCTCTTTTAGCCTTCTCTCAAAACTGCCCTCTTCTTACCATCGGTCCTCTCACGCAAACTCCCTACCTCCATTTACGCTATCGACATCAATTTATTAATTCTTCCCACGATTATTAAAAAAATCATAATTGTACGTCTCCCCACGATTTCTTTCTACTACATTTATATTATTTAGTATTTTGAATACATTCTGTTTTTTAACTTATTGTCTGCTTCAAATTACCTTTGGAATTAGGGATTGCTTGGTTCATAGATTAGGATTTTTTTTTCTGTATACAAAATAAATAAATTCTAGAATTTTTATTTCAATTTTTTTTTGATAACAAGGATAGAATCTGACGATTACAGCCCAATATATATATAATCAAGAGAACTACAAAGTACAATTTTACAGAAAGTAAAACTGAAAGCAAACAACAACACCAAAATACAAACAGCTAGCAATTGCAAAAATTGCCTATGGTAACAAACGAATACAAGGATCCAACAACGAAAGAAGCAAACGCAGAGGGAGCCCCACAGGAGAACGTGCCCACCTCGATGGCGAAGAGAACCGCGGTATGCAAAGCCCCAGCTCATCACGAACCACATTGCCGGTGGAAGTGAGATAGCCTAAGGCCACAAAGAGGGCGACACTGCTAACACCATAACAGCCGCCAAACTAAACAAAGGACGTAAGTAGCAGTTGCAGCACTACCCCAAAACTGAAAAAGACAAAAAGGACCAAGACCAAGCGGGCGGACGCTAAGCACACGGATGGGGAGGGAACAGGCATCTCACATGCCCGAAGAAATACGAAATGAGGGCAAAGCTCAGCGACTGGCTCAACTGCCAAAGATGCGAGAACCCTAGCACCACAGAACAGCAACCTGTAGCAAAGATCCCACTCAAAGGGGGGGGGGGGGCAATACCATGGCAAACTCCGGAGGGAGGAACAACATGGTAAGGAACACCGACGGCATGAGCCCCTAAGAACAAATACTCAATACCGACGCCATAAGGAAGGAGGTGGGAGAATATTCCGAGGACAAAACATAAGGAAGATAATAGGAACCGAAGGAATACGACCAAGAGCTAAGCCCAACACAACCAAAGAGCCAGCATAGCAGTAATGGGAACGGCCATACAGCACGAGAGGACTGAGCAAAAAAGCAAAATATACCAAATAGCTCAGGGCTTCAGAGGCAACAACACCGAAAATACAAACACACTGCTAAGCCACAGAAAAACATCAACGCAACAAAGGCCAGCAGAGCAACAGCCAGAAGAACATAACAATTTAGCTATAACGATTAAAAATAATATACATTAATGCCAGTAGCCAAAGTAAAGAAGAGGGTGCCAAAAGATAGGCTCAAAATCACCCAAAATATCTTCCAGCTATACAACACTGACAAGGAATATGATCCATCTAAACATCACGACCAAACCATCAGAGCAAAATACCTCAAACCAGAACTAACGAGGAACGAGATCACTGCCCAAACCTGTCGGCCTCAACCAAAACGACCCAAAAAGACAACCGATAAGAGGGCAAACATCCACCACAACAACATCAGGTCTGCAAATGTAAGGGAGAGAGCACAATTTAGAAATAGATAAGAATACTAAGATTAAATAATAGTCGAACGAAACAAAATAATCGCCTCATCCAGGAAACTTAAATGCAAAGCTTCTACTTTATCATACGTTAAAGTGGAGGGCCATAACTTAGCGGAAAAAAAAAATCTTCGATAATGATATCAATCGATGAGGTAGAGTGATTAAAAATACGCTTGTTTCGTTCAGACCAAATAACCCAAATGATGACCATAATAGAGAAACTCCAGGAATTACAAAAATCTTTTCTGAGAGAGTGAGTCTTCCAACAGAACGAAAATTCACAAGGGATATGAGGCGCTTGCCATGTAATAACATTAATCAACCATAACGGTTGAATAAAGGTACACTTAAGAAAAAGGTGATCAGCGTCCTTATGAATAGAGGAACATAATGCACAAGATTGACCTAAGGCCAGGTTGATCTTGTTAAGGACATCAGCAGTAAGAACTTTGTTGTTAAGCGCTAACCAGGTTAAAAATTTAGCTTTGAGAGGAGCACAACTGTTCTAGAAGAACTTAGCACACGGGGAGTAGATACCCCCAAAATTTAGGAAGTTATAGAAAGATTTAACCGTGTAATTACCAGAGCTGGTCCATCTCCATTTGAAATCATTTTGGGATGCTAGGGATAAAGGTTGAGACAGGTGAAGAGCTAGTGAAGGACGTTCACAAGAGGCGAGGGTAGAACGCACGTGAAAGGAATCGACCAAAATTTTTGGTTATTGATGATAGTAACATAATCTTCCACCGTGGCGGAGGAATTGGATACTAATTGGTATAACGAAGGGTAAGCTTAAGCTAACATGATATTACCGAACCAAAGGTCTTCCCATAATTTGGTCTTCGAACCAACAGCGCACACGTGTGTTAAACCACAGCGGAACGGACCGACTACTTCCCAGACTCCCTTCCAGAAAGAGGAGGCCTTACAGGAAATGGGAAGTGGGAAATCCCATATCTTACGACGGGAGAAACATTTGAGAGAGATAAGATGAACCCAGGGTATTTGATCGTGTTTAAGAGATCTCCATAACCATTTTCCCAAAAGAGCTAAGTTTTGGTGCCTGAGATCAAGGACCCCTAAACTGCCAGCTGCCTTAGAAGTACATATCAGCTTCTAGCTGCAAAGGTGAGTGTCAGCTTTATAAGATTCAGCGCCAGACCAGAAGAAGTTCCTTCTGATTTGGTTGATCCTCTTAATCACCCAAGAAGGGAGGTACCCGAATTCTTTTTCCTATCTAAAATAGGGATAGAGGAGAGAACGAAGTTCACAAGGATGAGTCTGCCTCCTCTCGACAGATGTTTATCAGACCAACAGTTAAGTCTAGATTCAACTTTTTCAATCATCGGCATCCAATCCGACTTATGAAGCTTCTCCCATCTCAAAGGGAAACCAAGATAATGGATCAGAAAATAGGCCAAAGCGCAGTTAAAGAATTGCACAGTTTCCGATTGGCGGTTAAGAGACCCTCCAAGCCAAAGAACCGAGGACTTTTGGAAGTTAATGGTTAAACCAGACGCACTTTCAAAAACATAGAGAAGTAGCTTAAGGTTACGCAACGAGCATCCGTTGGGTTTCGCAAAGATAATGGTATCGTCGGAGTATTGAAGGTTCAACATGCCTCGATAAATTTGAGAACCTCCCAGACCTTCTATAACATCAGCCTCCCAAGTGTTATGGAGTAACTTACCAAACACATAGACAACAAGAGAAAATAAAAGGGAAGAAATAGGATCGCCTTAGCGAAAACCCCGCTTACACTTAAACTTGTGGCCTTCCGTCCCATTAACAATAATGGACAATGTACCAGCGAAGAGACTGGATTTAATCCAAGCGATCCATTTAGGACCAAAACCACGATGTAAAAGGATTTCGAAGAGGAAATCCCAGCTAACATTATCATAAGCATTTTGAAAGTCTAATTTTAATAGAATCCCCTCCGAATTGGATTTATGGCAGTCGGAAAATGAGTTCCTGGGCCGACGCCAGGCTATCCAAGATGAAGCGATCTTTAATGAATCTCGTTTAGGTGGGATCGATTAAGGGAGAAATAACCGCACTGAGGTGGGACGATAGAACTTTCATAATGATCTTGAAGGTGGTATTGAGAAGGCTAATAGGTCGAAAGTTTGAAACCGAATTGGCCCATAAGAATTTGGGAATAAGGACGATATGCACGTAATTGATTCTATCAAAGGAGAAATTCCCTTGGTAAAGATCGAAGAACATCTTGAACAAATCATCTTTGAGACAATCCCAAAAACGTTGGAAAAATAATGTTGGGAACCCATCTGGGCCAGGGGCAGAATTACTTTTTAAAGAGAACACAACTGACTTAATCTCTTCCATAGATAAGGGAGCTTCCAAGCTAGACAGATCATGCGTCTGCTGACTATACAATAGGGTCTAGTCCAAATGAATGGATCGATGTCTATTAGAACCTAAAATATTTTTAATGAAGCGGAGGAAAGTGGTGTGGATATCCGAAACAGTAGTAATTTCATTACCATTGTCCATAATAGAAGAAATGTGATTGCATCGCTGATGGTGAGAAGCAATTATGGAAGAAGGAGTTGTTGCCATCACCCTCCTTCAACCAACGAAACTTAGCCCTCTGAGCCCATTTAATGTGATCGTTGTGAAGAAATGACGCATAATCTCTTTTACAAGACACCCTTTCGGAGCGAAGGAAATCCGATATAGGTCCACGCTCCTAAGTTGATCAATGGAATGAATGGTGGATAGTAAGACATTTTAAAGAAAATTAGCGCTAGCAAGATTCTCTTTACACCAAATTTTACAACCGAATTTGATAGCGTGGAGCTTAATTAGAATGCGCCCATGCCTGGAAGAGCCCGTAATAAAGGAAAGGCATTCCGTAATAAGGTTGACGAAGGTTTGATCTTCCAACCAAAACTTTTCAAAGCGGAATTTGAAAGGTCTGGAGAAATTATAGTTAGAGGACAACGAGATCGGAACGTGATCCGAAGACAGATTGGGTAAGGCTGAGACAAAGGAATTATGGAAAAAATTGATCCATTCCGACGAAACAAGAAATCGATCTAACTTAGCCATGGACGGCGACACTCGCATATTAGACCAAGTGAATGATATGCTGTTGAGAGGAAGATCAGTCAAGTGGATGGAGTGAATGCAATCGTTAAAACGGGAGGAATCAGAGGTAGAAGAGGAACCACTCGATCTTTCAGAGGAAAATCTGGTGACATTAAAGTCACCACAAAATAACTAAAAACCCTGAATGATATTTTGGAAGGAGATAAGTTCGTTCCAAAAAGCCTCTCGACGATCTACGGTGGACGGATCGTAAACTGACACCACAGAAAGTTCACAATTGAATTCGGCCCAATGAAGCCGAACCACCAGGGCAGAACGTTAATCTTCTTATCGAAATGAGGGAGAAACAGGAATCTTTAAACCCAAATAGGATTTCTACTCTTGATCCTACAGCATCAAGAGAGATCCAATTGGAAATTAAAGATCCGCCGATTGACCGAAAGAGGGAGAAGGAGACTCGTGGCACTCTTTTTATGTAATACCTAGTGTATAACTAGAATATCTAATCATGAAAAATTGTAAATGCATATATATATATATATTATACAGTAATTATAGTAAAATAGTATCATACTATACAAACAACCATACAACAAATGAAATAAAAACAAAGGCACGAAAGTATCTACTATAAAACCGTGTAATATCATTTTTAACCATCTCGATCTAGGCCGCACTATCCAAGCAAGCGAATATCTCAAACCTCCTAATGGCAATACATTACTTCTAAGTCGACAGCAGACCCACTGAAGACATGTGGGCCTTTTTCAGGCGCATCCGCTCTTCCAGATCAGTCACTAAGGCCTACTTGTAACCTAATTAGGGAGGACCTCCAAGTAATCACAGTGCCCAACCAAACCCCCCTAATCAAGGATTAGTTAACTGATTTGATTCATCAATTAGGGGAATTTGAACAAATTAGTGATTCTTTCTCATATGGTTCACCCTCCGAGGTTTATAAATATCTTCCTTCCTCCATAATTCAAGGGTAATGAAAATTTCACTCCTCAAACATAATTTTTGCTTCTAGTTATTGACTTGATCGTAGAGGGTCTATCGCCGAGATCACTCCCAGTGTTTTAGGTTGTACTTGCAGGTTCTTCGGCAGCCACCAGTCAGCACAACCACCACCCTATTTAGTCATCTACACAAATATTAGCCTCACACCGGGGTCAGATCAAGGACTGAGATTTAAGCTTACCTCATTAAAATAAGAACTCACTTCTATTTTCTCCTACACCGAAAAAAGCAGCAAAACCAGAATGTGTGTGTTAGGATTTTTGTCTTGCATTCTAGATTCGATTGGAAGATAAAAGGCGAAGCAAAAAGTGATTTCAAAGCGGCGAAGATGGATACTGAAGGTTGTTGTTTATGGTAGAGAAGGAGATGCAGATGATAGTCAACTTCCATTTAGGGCAGTCGACCACAACCTACAGAGCTCCTCTCTAGATGCTCTCGACTCCATAGTAGTCGACTGCTGTTTTGAATGAGCCAATTCTTTGGGGGACTGTTTGAGCCGAGGTTCTCCAAGTTATATCTTACAACTTTTATCGTGTTGCTTTCTCTTCAGAGTTTATCGATCGGTGAATGGTTAAGACTATAACCTATGATTTTCTAGATCTCTATAAATAATTGTAATGACCTCCATTAGAGCTAGTACTTCATATGGTATTTTTCATTGTAAACAACAGAGTATCTTCTACTGAGGCTTGAGAGATAGATATATTCTTGGTGAAATTATTGTAACTCTTGTGTCATCTTTAATTAAATAATATGTCGGTTATTTATCCTCAGATTAGGTTGCCTAACTGGGAAAAATTGTGTGCTTTTGTATCTGGTGAGGTCTACATTACTTGGTCGTTCATTGTGAGTTGTTGTTGCATATCTCCACGCCTAAAACTTTCACCTTGTCGTATAATTTACTTTACGAACTAGTATTAGACCAAGGGTTTCTCAAGTTCCTTGGTGAAGATGATAGATCATAGTTTCACAAAGATCAAGAGTTTAATGGTAAGATCAATTTCAATCTCTAGAAGGTGGACATGTACAATGTATTGGTTCAACAGAACATACATCTTACCGTAGAAGAAGATAAAGGGAGCCCAGCTGGCATGACACAGGAGAAGTGAGATGACATTTATTTAAAAGTCTTGAGATTAATCTAGTTGCCATTGGCAGACGAAGTCAAATGTAACTTCCTTGAAGAGAAAAGCATGACGAGTCTGTCAGCAAAATCATAATTGACTATTCAGGATTGTCGTTACTGGATCAGATAGAAAAAATTTCTTTCATTTCTCAATAAAGGAAGGTATTGCTCTTCATGATTATATAGTGGAATTCAATTAGTGTTATCCAAATTGAAGGCGATAAACGCAGATGATCCCAATAAAGAAGATACAACTTTTAACTTGATATATTCACTATGAGATTCATACAAGCATTTGATTACCACCATGTTACTTGAAAAAATTGCCAGGGAGAAGCTCATGGTGGTCGGTGTGATCAAGAGCTTGATGGAGGATGAACTCAGGAGGCATACTCAGAAACCAGGGTCTATTTCTTTGAGTTGCATGGCAGTGGATGAAACTTCAATTAGAAGAGAAAGTACTCGTAAATATGGGGACCATTGCCACCATTACAGAGAAAAAGTGCATTGTAAGAGGGATTATCACAAGTTGTTGAATCAAAAGGGTGTCAACATAGTTAATCATGCTGAGTTAGGTGATAACTTTGATTGTCGTTTGGTTTCACGTTCTAAAGATGTGAATTCTGGTTGGTATCTTAATTCCGATAGTTCTTCTCATATTTTCCTTGAGAGAGAGATGTTTTATACTTGTAAGTCTACAACAGGTTGTTCTTTGAGTACGGAGGCTGGTGAGAGTTGTAATGTAGTGAGTGAGGGGACAGCTGAGTTGGAGATGCCAGACGGGAAGGGGTTTACATTGCAGAAGGCCATGTATGTTCCAGCATTGAAATGGAACCTAATATCCTTGGGAACTCTGGATGCACAGGGTTATAGGTACACAGCACCAGGTGGAGCTCTATTAGTTTGGGAAGTTCGTTGTAAGGTGATGAGCGCAAGGAGGGATGTTCAACACAATCTCCACAAACTTTTTCGGAACGGGAAATCTTGGCGAAGTGTTTCTAAGCTCATTGTTCCTAAAGTATCTAGTCAATTGCCACTAGATTCACTGAAGCAAAATCTCGACGTTCGAATACCGTCGAGAGGTGGAGGATGCCTTGAGGTAGGTGGAGTTCGTATGGAGGATGACATCTCTATGTTAACAATTATTGTGGTATGCCCTTGAGGATGCATACAGTTGGAGAAATAACTGGTGGAGATAAATTCGACTAGAAGAAGGAGCCACTGAATCATGTTACTTACAAGAGGAGAAAGGGAAGAGTCCAGTGTAGCATCCCGATTTCCATACACGGAAAACCCATGACACAATCTAGAATCTTACTTCAAATGAGTACACAACAAAGAAAAACCACATGAAATTAAAACTTCTATTACATTTAATGATATTACAATGTACAAGGTCGTTTACAAAAGTTACATCATGAATTACCAGTACAACTCTAAATCTCTTTTCACTTGGATGCTCCACACAGCTCGAGTCTCCGCTTCCACGATCAGGTAGTCCTGCAACAAACCAACTGTGGGCACGTCAGTTGAATGAAATTGACACAATGTTGATGATACCAGCAATTTCTAAATTCACAACAATCAAATCAACGTAGAAATGTGAAAGTTATAGAATACAAAATGTAGATGTGTCAGTGTTGCCATGACACTAGAATCTAATGCACAAACTCAAATGCACACAATGCCCTATTCTAATGCACAATTGTTTAGAACCTTATGTATCTCATACTACTTACTTCCAAACAAGCCTGTAACGTTCTTCCATTTACAGGGTATGATCCCTCACAATGTAGGCATATCGACCATTTTCCTATTTTTTACATTTATCTAGTGACTGTTAAAGTTGCAGTACATGCAATCCACCCCCGCTACTGCAGTCGGACAAGTGTTCTTTCTCCACTCCCGTACAGACCGGTGGTCTTTCTCCACTCTCGAACGGACCGATGGTCTCTCTCCACTTTCGGACCCTACCGAAAGTCATAACGAACATTAGGTGGACCGGCAGGCCTTCCCCTACCAAGATACTCAGAGTTAAACTCTTGCTTCCCATTCGTACTGATAACTTAAAACATAGACGGAAGATTAAGGATCCATCCCCTAAGTTCTGACAGGAACCCTACGGCTTATACATCAGCGTCCCGTCCTTATCACTAAATCCTAGAAATTAACCGTCAAGACAACGCCACGCGCGTCCCCTTGATAGGTTGGTACAACTCCCAACTAGTGCATGTCCTTACAAACATCAATATTGCAGCTTAGATCTAGCGTACCCTACCAGTCTTCAACAACAATAGGGTAATCGCCCAACCTCCTTCCTTAGAAGCATGACACTGCCGGCACTCTGGGTCCCACCTAGCCTCTAAACCACGCACCCTTAAATTAAGGTATTATCCTATTGATTAAGACATCTTGTAGCGTCCTGAATTTCAATAATAGATATAAGAGACACAACTCCAGAATCTTAACTTCAATGTAATCCAAGCATAGTAAAAACACAGCAAAAATTACAACCTTTCTTTACAACAGTTCTTTATTACAATGCACAGCAAAAAGTTTACAACACTTTTGATATATCTCAAATGAATAACAAAAATAAGATTCAATCTTCTCATAGCTCCATCTTCAAGCCCTGCTAATCTACTCACTTGTAAATCCTACAAAATAAACTGAAGAGTGGGCACGTCAGCTGAAGGCAACTGACTCAATACTATAGTAATAGTAACCCTCCAAAGTTTCACAATCATAAACTAGCCACACAACATAAAACAAAAACAATGACAAAGGCTCATAAAATCGTCAAGTTGAACTACACTAAATGAATATGTGTGTGACAAGAAAACAAGAAAAAAATGCACAAAAATAAGGTTCGAGAAAACACAATGCACACTAATACATACTTGTTTGGATTCTATGCATCCCATTCTACATAGATCCGAGGGCAGGCCCTTAACGTTCACCACCTTTTAGGGTTCAATCCTCGCCATGAGAAAAACTACATTAGTGACAGAAACAAGATTAGCTACTCCGTGAATGGACCCCAGCCTCGGTACACAACCTGCCAAGTTGTACAAGTGTAGACACTCCAATATCCCGTAAACATCGCTTTAACTCTGGAGAGTCACCTCCCTGTGTGTACCCCGCGAATAGGCCTACTGACCCTTGACGCGCAGATACATCGTACATTCCTCGAATAGGCCTGCTGATCCTCGACGCGCGAATATACCGTACGTTTCGCGAAGAAGCCTGCTGACCGTCGACGCACGAACATACCAAATCCGTCTCACTTCTAGACATTCCGCAAATAGGCATGCCGACCCTCGATGCGCGAACATACAAGAGAGAGGCACAAAACACGGCCCCGGAATACATCCGTCCGAAAGAAAACAGAGCCCATACTTACGTTGCCCAAGTTCGTCACAACTCCCAACTTAGTGCCTATCCTTAGATTTGTATTAATAGCAACCTGAGCCACTTAGAACTAGCTCTACCTTACCGGACATCACTTGCCAAACCAGGCACACTTGCCCCGGAGGCTAAATTCCCACAATCGAAAATATCCACTGCCGGTAATCTTGGGTTCGCTCAGTTTCTAGTGCTCCCAACTCAACACCTCAAGCGTCCATCTAGTGTTCTCACAATAACCCTAATCACAGTAAAAAAACCTCATTTGGTTGATCATCAAAACATTCTTTATATTCTCTTTTCTGAAAATTAAATACTTTTCCCTCAACACCATGGCTATGAATCAAAATCTCAATAAGATTATTTCATTCCAAAAAAAATACACATTTGTACATCCACAATCTCTTCATTATTCACATTTTATCTAATAAACCGTTACTACCATACATGATTCTTTCATATATGGAAACAAAATCAAATCCACAAAATCCTTTAACTTTAATTTTCAATTCTCACTTTCGATACATACATAAAACATCAATAAATTTCTCTTTGATTCAATCAACTTGAACTAAAACAAGTGTCTTAATTATATGAGATCTTAGCCCAAAATATGAAATTCTTTAGTTCTAAAATATTGAAATTTATCTCTTTAGAAACTGAAAACTAAACCTTTTTCGAATTCAATTTTCGTTCTTCAAAACTGAAATACATAACCACCCTTCAAAACTGAGAATTTCATCTACAAAAATATATATTTATTTTTCCCAAATCATTACTTGAATAAATCAAAAGTTGAAGTTAAATTTTTACAAAATCTGAAATTTGCACATTCGAAACTTGATCGAAAGGATCAATAAAACTTCATACAAATACTAGATTTAAATATATACATATACTCATCTATATGCATACTAGTGTTCTCAAACCCTAGCACACAAACCCCTATAAAAACTCCAAAAAAATTAAGCTGAAAGAGTCCAACCCAAGAGCCAAACAACACTGGGGTTTGCATAGTGCTCGGGTTGCACTGTGCAACCCCCAAAATTGGACTTTTAGGGTTTTGATCGCAATTTTGCAATTTAGTCCCTTCACAATCCCAAAATTGCACAATCCCAATATGTGGGGCGTTACACATCTCTACGAAAAACCCAACTATTAGGAAGAACTAAAACTAGAGAGTGTTGATTCTATAATTTCTAGTCTGATTCATTTATGGTCTAGATTTACCCGATTCTATTCTTTCTAATATTACAATCTCTAACATCACTAAGTATAGACATTGATACTATTAGTTAATTAATCCACACTCTTGATTCTAGCTTTTTATTAGTTCACAAGTTCAATTAACTTAGTTAAGTTACTAGACGATCTTTTTGCTTGTTGAAGCCTACCATATTAGCCAAATGTGACTCATTACCTCACATTTCATTAATTCAATTATAATTCGATCTGTCATTCTAATTAGAGTCCTAACTTAGAATTTACTCACTCATTTCAATTTAAAACAACTAACCAATTATTATGCTAGAGTTCAAGTGATTATCAACAGCTACGCAACATTCATGACTCTCATCTAATTCTAATGTTATGTAGCCAATTCAAATTAATCAAGACCCAACCCAACCCCAAACAGGGCCCAACTTGGCCCCCAGAAAAGCCCGGAACTGGCCCAAAACCTGGCCTAGACCCGGCCCAACAAACAGCAACTCGAGCTTCCCTTTGGCTGCCATTTCGCCCCACTTCTCTCGAACACGTCTTCGGGCAGCAAACAAGCTCTTCTTGGGTCCTACTAAATTCCAACTCTTCCATGGTCTTCTCAAAAAGTTTTAGCTCAAAAATAGAAAGCAACTAGACCCTGATCAGTGAGAAAAAACAGCAACCATAAACAGCCCCAAACAACGCGTTCTCGATAACTCGAGCTCCTATTCTACCCCGAATTAAAGTGCTAGAAAGCTAGGACTTAGGTTTCATGTTAATACACTATTAGACAGTGAATTAGGGTCTTAGAGAGTGTCATTAGTGCATCAAATGAGCGTAGCAATTCGCCCAAATAGCGAGCAAAAGTCTGCTAGCAACGGAAGCCCAAACAACGAGTTAATCAATTTTTTGAGCTCGTATTTGCAACCGAAACAAGGTATGAACATCCTTAATTTAGGACCACTCAATTTTTCATCAAAAAAACATGATAACCCCTCAAAAGAGTGAATAAAATTGCTGTAAATGACAAAAAGAACCACCCAAACAGCAGCTACATAAACAGCGAAAAGCTGTCATTTTTTAGCTCTTTTCGGACACGTTTCAAGGGCTATTCAAGCCCGATCATGCATCAATTCCATACAGACATTATACAGCAAACTAAGCTTGAAATGGGGGTGTTTAAATCCCCTAAACAGTGACACATTCATCATAAACAACGAATGAATTCTTTCAATAAAAAACAGTTAACAAATTCTTCAAAACAGTGAACATGCATAACGATTGATACATTCTTGCACTCAAATATCATCTATATTTACATGAAATTGATTCCTCCTAATTACCCAAGTCTAATAGCTTCTTATAACATGAAATTTATGATTTAACATCGGGTTATTAGTTCATTACAACATAAAGAAGTGATATACATCAAGCACCAAAAACAGCAACTTTTCCGTTTTACTAGTTATTATGTGCTAGAATTTGTATTCATGCTTCATATGATTAACTCAAATCTTACCAAAAAATCATGGCATGGTAGTAGGTGATTTTAACTGTAAGTTATATGTCACAATATGCTTAAACAATGCATATATGAACAAAACATAAAAACAACAGCTTTCATCTACGCAAACACTACTTCGAACTATAATTCTACTCATTTTCATGCTATTTATTCAAAACCAAAATCAAGTCATCTTATAGATGTTTAGCATGATGTTAGTTGATTTTCAACATAATATTTGCATGATACCTATTATAAAAAAAAGATTCCGTACAACAAGACTATAACTTTCTTTCACTACAATTTCTTCAACTACTTCACTTATGATTTAATCTATACTCATGAATTAGTCGTATCTTGTTAACATGTCATACACACTATAACAAACAATATCACATACAATAAGTTAGAAAACACCTAGTTTGATAGGGAAGAAGGTGTTAGCACAAGATATTGAACACTAAGCTTTTGCTTTTCCTAGCTTCTAGCTTACCTCCAAGCCTCCAACTTGAATCAAAATATCCTCTTGCCTCCTTGTTCTCCCAAAACCGCACCCAAACTGGAATAGAGAGTTTTTTTGAGTGGAAGAAAAGGGTTCAAATGAGTTGGAGTTGGGCTCAAAAGCCCTACATACATTGGCCGGGTATGGGGTGGTAGTTGAGGGGTTGCTTGGGTTTCCAAAATCACATTCTTGGAACCTTATCCCTAGTCGACACCCTAGGTCACCCTACACACTCAAACAACTTCTTCCCTCCAAGCCTATGGCCGACCAAACCCTTCATCTTCCCATATTATATATATATATATATATATATATATATATATATATATATTTATTATTTGGGGGTATTACATTTAGAACAAAAAATTCACACAGGTGTGCAAGCAGTTTGTATACATTTCAAGGTGGAGATTGCGAGAATAAGTTTGGAAGCAATGAATATGGAGGTAAAAGGCTGCTATTTTAGGTTGAGAATGAGATGCAGATGACACTCAACTGTCATTTAGGGCAGTCGACCACAACCTACAGAGCTCCTCTCTGTATGCTCTCAACTCCATATCAGTCGACTTCTTAACTGCTGTTTTAAGCAGCCGACCGCAAGTGTCAGCCGGCAGTGAGTGTGCCAATTATTTTGGGGATTGTTTTGAGCTCAGGTTTGTTCTCCAAGTTATATCATACTACTTTTATCACATTTGCTTTCTCTTTAGGGTTTAACGGATGGTGAAGGATCAAGATTACAACCTAGGGTTTTCTAGATCTCTATAAATAATTGTAATGGCCTTAATAAGTGTAACCCCTGTGACTCATTATTGTATTTTTGTTTATTTTTAATTAAAATCCCTGGTTATTTTATTTTGTTTCTGATTTTATTTCTTTTCGTCCCTTTTGAATTGTATGTTGTTGCTCTCCTTATAACTCATTTTGTTATGATTTAGCCTTTATATTCTCATTTGATTAATCTACATATTGTTCTTGATCTTATTTATTGTCTAAACCTAATTCATGGCCCATTTGTTTAATATTGAACTCTTTTCTTCCTATTGGATACTTTTCTTCCTATTTGAGTTAACTGGGTAGTATCCAATAGGAAGAAAAGAGTTCAATATTAAACAAATGGGCCATGAATTAGGTTTATTGTCTAAACCTAATTCATGGCCCATTTGTTTAATATTGAACTATTTTCTTCCTATTGGATACTACCCAGTTAACTCAAACCCATTTTGACTCTATATAACCCTTTTAAACACACCCCAACCCTAATTACCAAAACCCTAATCTATCTCTCTCTCACCTGAAGCCGTCACCTTCTCTCCCCTACCTCCCGTTCTTCTCTCTCCTCTCTGCTGCACCCAACCGCCGTCCTCCAGTCGCCTACCTCCTCACCGGCATCCCCTCCTCATCGTCATCCCGAACTCACTATACCCATCACCACTGTCGCCGTCATCCCCCGTGTTGTCGCTGGCCTTGCTGTACTGTGCTGTCGTCGTCACTTGTTGCCGCCGTTCTTGCTGTTTGTTGCTTCCGTGTGCATGTGAGACATGTGCACTGCACGTGTTATTATGGGTATTGAATCTTGCTCTTGTTCGTGCTGTCTCGTTCGTGCGCTAGTGTTTGTTGTTCGGGATCCGTTGCCGTTATTCTTTGATTGTCTTCATTGTCATTTTTCAGGCAAGTAGCCTGTATGTTAATTGTCTTCATACAAGTTAAATACCGTAAGTAGTCTTACATGCATTTTGTTGTCACTCTCATGATGATCATATATCTTGTTAGTTGATCCGTTCCTTCATCTCTTGATCATGAGTATTTCACAGTAGTTGTAACCCGTTGCATGAAAACAAATTAGTTTAGACGAACATCTTGATTGTATGCTTGTTTGTGACATGCCGTATGATGCAGATGATTGTACATGGATGCTTGTTAGATGTGTTATCTCATTTTAAACTGTTTATACACATTCCATGCTGACTTGAGTAACCTAGATACCATGTTTTGTATTACAACTTAGATTGGGCCGTTTGTAATTAAATTGTTTGATGAAATGCATAAAAGAAGTATTGTTTTACTGTTATCGTATTTTTGTATAGTAATTTCGATCCTGTTAACATCAGTAAAATAAATTAGTTTGTGAACATGATTTGTAGACTTTGTTTTCTAGTTTTCAGAACTTTCGACAGATCTGAGTTCCGATTTTCGATGCATGAGTTATTACTATTTTACTGTAGTCATATCATAAATTTTAGATTCTTAATTATATGAGATATGTATGAATTATTATTTTAAAACTGATATTAAAAGTAGAATTTCGATTTGATATTTTTTTGGGTATGTTTAGTTATGACTGGGATCAATCCAAAATTTTTGTGGAATTAATTAATGACTTTTATAACTCATTCCATGCTTATGAAACCAATCACACAATTTTCAAACTGCATGCTGTTTAGTAAGGAATTATGTTTTCAACCTGATTTTATTTATTTATTATGAAAACTTTGTGAATATGAATTATAGTCTGATTTGTTTATTTTACTACCCTTTTGACTGATCTGGATTTCGAATTGTATTCTGCGAATTATCTCTGTTTTGGTACTGCTGTGTCTGAACTTTCAGATTCGAAGTTTAGTTGCATTACTCTGTTTTCCCAATTATATTGACTATACTATATGTAGTATAAATTCGTGATATTTTATATGTTGAGACTAGATATGCTAGAGAATCTTCCAGATTTTTCTCAGATTTAATTATGATGTTTTAAAACCATTTTCATGCTTATAAACAAGATTTTGCATTTTCTGGCTGAATATAAGTTCTGTATGAAACGCTATTTTAAACCCTGTTACTGGGGCTGATGTATGACTTGTATATATGCACTGAATTCGGAAAAAAAGTCTAGTTTCCAGATTTTCTAACGGATCTTGCAGTTCTGTAGCAACGGAAATCTCATATTTGGTGCAGTAGTGTCTTACTGTCTAGAACTGAAAGTTTCATTGTTTCAACTGTTATAAGTTGTTTTGTGATCCGTTTGTGCTCCCTATTCATCTAAGACTTGTCCCTTGTATTTACCATGTCTTTAGCACTGTTTGTGTTTGTTCACACCAGTTTAATAATAATGAAAAATAATCAAGCCGAGGTTTACGGAAAAGATCTAGTAGTGGACAATATAGAAATGTGTATTCAGAAGGGGACTCATTTCTCCCAACTGTTTACTATGGTACCAACTGTTTTCTCTGGATGCATGAGGGCATGATCCATGACACTGTTACTGTTTGATGTTCCTGTTACTGTTTATCTGAATATACGACCCCATAGGTTCCACTACAAATCTTAAAACAAAACTGTTTGATGTAGTAACCATGTGGTATAATTTGAGATGCATGAAGTGCTACCTAGATAGTAATGAATATTAGACATAAGAATAACTATTTCACTGTCACATCCTGTTACTGTTATTGTTATCCTTACTGTTACCGTTACTGTTATTGTTATTTACATTGTTTATCCATTGTTCCCTGTTATCTGTAGACTGTCTCTGTCGTTGCTTATCTCCATGTCAGTACTTCTTGTTTTTGTTTTATTTTTCCCTTTTCTTTTCCGGCATGTACTACTTGCAGCCTGGAACTTGCAACTAACGGGCATTATATTTTTCTGTCTTCCTATTTCCTTGTAATTATTATATGAGCATATTTTGGTGATCATTTGCCTACTGGAGTTGGTGAGCAAAAGTTTTGAGCTGCGCATTGGGAATTCTTGCTTAATGTTTTGTTGAACTATTTTATTCATGCTACTGTATTGAACTTGTATTGGGCTTGTAGTCCCGGAATATTATTTTGTTTCCGATCTTATATTTGTTTGGAATATTTATTATTGTTGCAAATAAATACTGTTGATTTATAATTGTTCATGTATGTGTGGTTGATTATATTGCTATATTTACTGTTGTGCTGAGTCAAGTAGATCCTTAGATCTTATGGATGGTGAAAACCATTCGTTGGGCTTAGTCGCATACCATATTCCATATTCCTTTTGGGAAGCGACGGTGTGACAATAAGAGTTAGTACTTTATAGGAGAGTTTTGATTGTAAACAACATAGTATATTTTAGTGAGGTTTGAGAGAAAGATAGATTCTTGGTGAGAATATTATAACTCTTGTGTCGTCTCTAGTTGAATAATATCTTGGTTATTTCTTTCTCATATTAGGTTCACCGAAATGGGATAAATTGTATGCTTTTGTTTTTGGTGTGGTCTACGTTGCTTGGTTGTTCATTATGATCAGTCGATGCATATCTTAGTGACTATAACTTCCGTTGTGCTGTATAAATTGCTCTAGGTATGTCCAGTCGATTTTTTAAAAAGAAAAGTAAATTTTGATCAAGAGAAATGAAGAGTTTTGGATTGGATAGGAAGGGTTTTTGGGAAGCAAGGTTTTGGATTTCTTCATCTTTGTATCGATCATTGAAGCCAATAAAAACTTATTCTTCTTCTCCACAGCCATGCCTTTCTTTTTTCCCACCTTTCTTCTTCTTTTCTTTTGTACACTTAAACAAACCCCACTAACTATAATACAGATAAGATACACGTCGTAAAGTCGGAAATGAGCTCTTTCTATGCATCCTAGAGTCCCCCTTCCGTCCTAAAAATCAGTTTCAATGTTACAGTGCCCTCGTCGGATGAAACTTCTGGCATATTAAAGATGCTGGAGCCCTTTTTGAAAAACAAATGTGCAATTTTTTTTTTCCTAAACTCATGATACTCATCCTTTTTAACAACCCAAGTGAGTGTGTGTGCGTCTTCATCAGATTTGGAAATGTGATTCTGAATGTCCGATTATGCGTTTACTGAAGGACGATTTGTAAAGTAAGTTTTTTTTATATATAAGAATGAAAGTAGAATTTAATCCATCGACAGAAAAGAAGGGTTTTTGGGACACATGGTTTTGGATGTCTTCTTTTGAATCTCACTAGAAATTGGAATGTAAAATAGGTTGGGCCGGGCCGGGCCGATCTGGCCCTCTCGAAGTAAACTGTATTGTTCTTTTTTAGTTTTTGGTGTTCTGTTCTTTTTTTTAATCTAATTTCTCTTTTGAGTAAATTGTATAATTATTTATTTTTCTTCTAGAGAAAACTAATTTTTGGTCTATAATATTGCTATCAACAGAGGGTAAAATCTAAACTCGATCAGTGGAAAAATTATATGTGGTCCACCCTTTGGTTTCATATGTATTTGAATCAAATATACATGCAATCCATATAAGTTCCATATAAATCTGGAATTTACTAATTCAGCTGGATATCCGGATCTGAAAAAGTTTTCCTCCAATAATCTTATTCATATTGGATAGTAAAGATTCAGAAATATAGTAGCCTCCATACAAGGTGAGCGCTTCATATGAGAGTTTTCCATTATAAATATATTATCTTCAAATGATACTCGAGAAATAGATAGATTCTTGGTGAGAGAGAGTTATTATTACCTTTTGTATAGTCTCTTGGTATATAACAACTACGATATTTTTTCCATACAATAGGTTCGTGAACCGAGGAAAATTTTGTTTGATGTGATCTACTTTTCTTCTTGGTTGTTCAACTTACATGCATCTTGTGCTCGTCTACTTTCATTGCACCGCATCCCTGAATTTTCTAACTAGACAAAATCCAATAAAGTGAATGAAGGTTTGCAAATTCAATAACGAAAAATTTAAAGTTTATCAACAAGATATCTACTCCAAGTGCTTCCACAAGTTTATAAGAGATTTGAATTAATTTATTGGGCGAAGTCATTAAAACTATCACTTAAGATGGTTAAGGAAGATGAAAAGGAAGCAACAGTAGGGTGTTCTAATGCTCTTCATCTGAGATCCGAGATCCGAGATGGGGAGGGCTAATCCAATATGAGGGCATGGTGGGAAGATTACATGTGGAGGTAGAGAATGAGAGATTAGGGTTAGGGTTTGAAGTGAACAATAATGGAGGAAAGATAGATAAAGAAATGAATTTGAGGAAGAGAAAATGCTGAGTAAATAAGGTAGTAATGATAATGAGTCGAAGTTGGAGTCGGCGTTGGAGGCAAGAGAGGAGCAAGATGATTGGTTCGAGAGTAGGAAAAGAAGCAGAAAAGGGGAGGATAAAGAGGGAGGTGGAGCTCAGCGTGTTACTAAAATAATTTGTTAAGGGAGTGTTGTTGTTGTTTTTTAGGGTGTGGGAGCAAAAGATAATGTGAGGTTTTATATTCAGGGAAACGTTAGTGATCATGACCTTCATTCTAGATACGAAGGGGCATTGAGTGGATTGGTTGGGAGACAGATGACTTGCTGATCTATAAAAAGAAGCCTAAAATATTGGGAGTATTCCCGGCGACAGGCCCTCCGATGCTTAAGTCAGAAAGTAATAATTTAGTGGAAGAGATTCTGTAACAAAAAAAAGTGATTACCTGTTAACTGTACAGTAGGTACTATATTTACAAGTCTGAAGGAAAATCCATTATGGAGAGATCCCGTGCGGTATTGAAATGCCTTGATCTCAGATCTGAAATTGATCAGATCCTTAATTTTAGGGGTACGGTTACAACGTAATTGATGGAGCATCCGGCGCAAACGACTGGTGACTCATCCGGGTGCGCAAATGGGGCAGCGGAGGGCCTGTGGAGTCGCCTGGCCTGGACCAGTAGAGGAGTTGGCATTGAAACCAGTCTGTTGGTTTGCAATCATGCTGGAATCATTCGGCGGAGATCAACCACAATTTTTATCCATATCATGAGCCCCCCACTCCCGGAAGTGAGCTGTTGGTCGTTTTTGAGGAGAAGATAACCCGTGGGAAAAGTGTTGGTGTGACGGTCGCATTAGATTTAGAATCAGTGTGTCCTTTCGAGGTTTGGGTCCAAGGTGCAAAGATGAATACCCCCGGCAAGAAACGGAACATTGATAAGTGGTTCTGTTTTCACGGGGACCACAGCCACGACACAAACCATTGTCGGTCCCTTAAGGAGGAGATCGAAGGCCTCATTCAAAGAGGGAAACTGGCCAAGTTTGTCAGAAAGGACGGAGTTGATCCTCTTCCACCTTGGAGAGCCAAAAAACGAGCTGAAAGACCTGCCAAGTCCCAGAACCCTAAACCAGAAGCAATCCTCCACCTCATCCACGGAGTCCCAATGGGGGGAGAATCAAACTCCTCCCGAAAAGCCTTCATCCGAGAAGTTAATTCAGTATAGAACCTTCCTCCAACCAAAAGCTTCGGAGTCCCCATGACATTCTCAGACAAAGACCTAGTGGGCGTCCGAACACCTGACTATGATGCCCTTGTCATTAGTCTCGACATGGTTAACCACGAAGTGCGCCAAATCCAAGTCGACAACGGCAGCTCTGTCAATATCCTCTTCTTGGAAGCCTTCCAAGGCCTTAAATTGTCTAGAGATCGTCTCAAACCTATCGGCTACACCCTCTAAGGATTCTCCAGGGTGCCAGTAACCATCAAAGGGAGCCGTCACTCTTGACGCAACTGCTAGCAAAGCCCTGATAGCCCGAACAGAGCCAATGGATTTCATGTTCGTCGATGTAAAGGTTGTGTACAATGCGATCCTTGGCCGACCTGGCCTTGCTACGCTTCACGCTGTATCCTTAGCCTTCCACATGAAGATGAAATTCCCAACCTCATCGGCGGTAGGAGAGGTTAGGGAAGTCAGGAGACTGCTCGAAAATACTACATGACTTCAATGGGGGGTCCGCTCCTCTCCCTTGAAACCCTAGAGCTCCCCCGACGGGGCAACCAAGCCTTCTCAGAACCAGTAAATGAATTAGAAGAATTTCCTATTTCGGAAGCATACCCGACCAGGACATTCCAAGTAAGCAAAGTCCTTCCCCACCACGTCAAAGCAGACATCATTCAATGCATTAGAGGGAACCAAGACCTATTCGCATGGACCGTTATTGATATGCCTGGTATATCAGAAGAATTACTTATGCATCATCTCAGCATAGACCCTGAAGCTAAACCGTCCAACAAAAGCATCGCAAACTCACCCCAGACCGAAAACAAGCCATTAAAGAGGAAGTAGATAAATTCCTGGTGGCCCAGTTCATCCAAGAGATTAGTTACCCTGAGTGACTCTCCAACGTTGTAATGGTAAAAATGGCCAACAGAAAATGGATAATTTGCATCGACTTCACAGACCTGAACAAGGCGTGTCCAAAGGACCCGTTTCCCCTTCCGACCATCGATGCCCTAATCCATGCCACTTCCAGTCATGAGCTCTTAAGCTTTATGAATGCTTTCTCCAGGTACAATCAGATCAGCATGTTCCCCCCCCCCCCCCCCCCCCCCCCGATATTCCAAATACCTATTTCACAACTGATCAAGGCCTTTATTATTACCGCATCATGCCCTTCGGGTTAAAGAACGCAGGGGCAACTTATGAGCGCCTCGTCAACAAGGTCTTCAAGGAAATGATTGGAAGGAATATGGAACTTTATGTTGACGATATGTTGGTGAAGATCCTCAGTAAGCAAGACCATGTGAATGACCTTCAGGAAGCATTCAACGTCTTGCGGAAGCACAACATAAGGTTGAACTCGTCTAAATGTGCCTTCGGGGTGTCGTCAGGCAAATTCCTGGGGTTTATGGTCAGTTAGAGGGGCATAGAAGTTTACCCAAAAAAGATCTGAGCTATTTTGGATATGGCACCCCCATCCAACATCAAAGAAGTGCAATGACTTAAAGGGTGCCTTGCCGCCATCGGCTACTTCCTCTCCAAATCAGGAGAGAAGTGTCTTCCTTTTTTTGAAGCCCTAAGGGGGGCGAAAGGGTTTGAGTTGGGACAATCACAGCAAGAGTCCTTTGAGAACTCAAGGCTTAACTAGTCAATCCCCCGCTCCTGAGCAAGCCCAAGTCGGGAGAAGTCCTTTACCTATACCTCGCCACTTCATATCAGAACCTCAATGTCATCCTGGTGAGGGAGGAGCACAAGGTCCAGAGATTGATCTACTATTAAGTAAAGTCCTCCGGGACGCTGAAATCCTTTATTCGAAAATAGAGAAGATGGCCTACGCGCTGATCATGGCTGCTCGTAAACTTTGCTAGTACTTCTAGGCCCACTCAATGGTCATTGTTACATACCAACCCCTCAAGCAAGTGTTGTACAGGCCAGAGAGCTTAGGATGTCTGATGAAGTGGTCTATCGAACTGAGCCAGCACGACATAAACTATCAATCGAAAACCGTTATTAAGGCTCAAGCTCTAGCAGAGTTTATTGTGGAAAGCACAATCCCAGACCCCCACAAGGAAAGTAGAGACCCTCTGTATTGGAGCGTTTATGTAGATGGATCATCATGCATCAAGGGGAGCAGAGCGGGAGTTATCCTGACTGGCCTAGATGACTTCATTCTCTAGTACTCACTCCACATCAACTTTCGAGCTCCTAACAATGAAGTGGAGTATGAGGCACTCATCGCTGGCCTATTCCTAGCCTGAAAAGCTAGGGCTTGACGGATTAAAATATTTAGTGACTCTCAGTTGGTAGTGAACCAAGTCTTAGGAGATTACGAGGCCAGAGATGACTGCATGATCAAATACCTAGATAAGGTCAAGGAGCTACTAGCCACCTTCCAAGATGCAAAAGTTATCCATACCCTCACGAAGAAAATGGGCAAGCAGATTCCCTATCAAAATTGGCTTCATTTTCCCCCCAAGGACTTGACCGCACCGTCTTGATAGAAGTCCTCCTAAGGCCCATTATTGAAGAGAAGAGTCTCGAGCTCATGGTAATACCTCCCCCAGCACAAGGGGAGAACTGGCTGAAGCCCCTGCTCAAATTCCTCAAAAAAGAAACCCTTCCCCAGACCCTAAAGAAGCTAAAAAAGTTAGAGCAACAGCTGAACGATTTATGCTCATTGAGGGAGTTATGTACACCTACACCCAGGAGGACGGTAGACCCTACTTGCGATGTCTCTCCCCTGAAGAAGCCAACTACGCCCTCCGGGAGGTTCATGAAGGGGTTGGGGGCGCTCATATGGGAGCAAGATCCCTCGGTCACAAAATCTTGAATTATGGCTACTTATGGCCCACACTTTTAAGCGATGCCCAATAGCTTGTTTGATAGTGCGCTCCCTGTAAAAGGTTCTCATCCATCTGGCGGACGCCTCAAGCTTAGCTCTCTTCCTTGTCTATTCCGATCCCCTTCGCCATGTGAGGGATGGACTTAATTGGGCCTTTCCCTTCGACGCTTGGTCAGAAAAAGTTCCTTATTGTGGCATTTGTTTACTTCTCCAAATGGATCAATGCTGAGACCTTGGTGATGATCACAAAAAATAGGGTCCAGCAGTTCTTTTGGAAGAACATTATTTGTCGATTCGGCATCCCTCAGATCCTGGTGACTGATAACATGACTCAATTTACAGGAGCGACCTTCCACAACTACTGTACGGACCACGGCATCCAACAGCGAGTCTCCTCGAATCCCAACCGGAGTCCAATAGCCAAGCATAGAACGCCAACCAGCAAATTCTCACTGGCCGCAAGAAGAAACTCGACAAATCCACAAAAAGATTGTGGGTTGAACAGCTTCCCAATGTGCTCTGGAGCTACCGCACCACCAAGCGAACCCCGAAAGGAGAATCCTACTTTAAACTGACATACTGCTCTGAAGCCCTCATACCTCTCGAAGTTGGTCTACCCTCTCCTCGCTTACTAGCCTTCAGCGAAGAACAAACTTCCAACATCCTCCAGGGCAACCTCAACCTCATTGATGAGATCTGAGAAAAAGCATCCATTCGCCAACAGATCTACCATCGCAGAGTCTAGCAATCCTATAACAAGAAGTTCTGTCCCGCAAACCTTAAAAATGGAGATCTGGTTCTTAGAAAGTTAGAAATCTCCTTCCCAGCTAGAAAGGAAAACTAGCTCCAAATTGGGAGGGGCCATACAGGATCTCCAAAGTTGTCCGCCCTGGGGCATATCAACTTGAAGACCCGAAGTGCAATAGGGTGCCAAGAACCTGGAACGCCGAGCACCTGATAAACTACCAAGAAAGCTAGCTTCCCTGTTTTGTAATTTTTTTATTCCAATAAGGCTGATGCTTACGACACGACCAAATCATGTAATGAGGGCTCATAACTTAGAAGCAGCCGCTTAGTTTCTCTTTAATAAAAGCTTAGGTTATTTTTCTAAAAAAATGTTGTTCTAGCCTAAAGCGTACATACCCTAGTGACAAGCATTGCAAACACAACTGTTGAAACTCTTAATCAACAAGTTCGGAGTCCAACACTTCGTTCGATCCCGCTTTAGCCACGTGCAAACAAGCAAGTGTGAAGCAGCCCACCATTCGGAATTGCTCCCAGAACTGTTGAAACTCTAAAACAACAAGTTTGAAGTCCAACACTTGGTTCGACGCCGCTTTAGCCACTTGCAAGCAAGCAAGTACGAAACAACTCATCATTCGGAATTGCTCCCACAACTGTTGAAACTCTAAAACAACAAGTTTGGAGTCCAATGCTTAGTTCGACACTGCTTTAGCCACTTGCAAACAAGCAAGTACGGAGCAGCTCACTATTCGGAATTGTTCCCACAACTGTTGAAACTCTAAAACAAGTTCGGAGTCCAAAACAAGAAGCTCGAAGTCCAACACTTGGTTCGATACCGCATTAGCCACTTGCAAATAAGTAAGTGCGGAACAGCTCACCATTCGGAATTGCTCCCACAACCGTTGAAACTTTAAACCAACAAGTTCGGAGTCCTCTTGGTTTGAAGCCACTTTAGCCACTTGCAAACAAGTAAGTACGGAGCAGCTCACCATTCGGAATTGATCCCACAACTGTTGAAACTCTAAAACAACAAGTTCAAAGTCCAACACTTGGTTCGACACCGCTTTAGCCACTTGCAAACAAGCAAGTGCGGAACAGCTCACCATTCGGAATTGCTCCCACAACTATCGAAACTCTCAAACGACAAGTGTGGAACCCATTCATGGTTCATAGGGTCGTCATAGCCACCTACTTATGAGCAAGTGTGCGAGGAATATCTCGCCACGCAAATGTCCTCTGGACCAAGTTAAAATCAACAAGACATGATTCTAATGAGACGATTCTCAACCACTTGGTAAAAATTTTATTTCAAAATTTTTATTTGGATACAAGTATTCAATTCTTCTGTGGCAGTTGAACGTTCCTCTTAAGGGACACGCGGTTTACGGTCTCCCACTAAAAAGCCAACACTATCCCATCCTACCGAACCCAGCACTATCCCTTCCTATCGAACCACCCGAAGCAACATCCAAACCCACAGATCGAGTCGCACCATCGGGGCCTATTGCTCATTCCGCACCCCCTACAAATGCTCCACTAGATGAGCCAACTACACCATTTTGAGCGTTACAAGGGTTTCACGGAGCCTTAGGTAAGCGTAAAGCTAGTTTGTGGAAGGACTTCCCCTGGGCACGCTCTTCACGAGAGCAAGTAAAGCTCCTAATGTTGCCCCCTTCAAAGAGGCACTTCAAACTGTGGTTCTCAGTCTCTAGTTCAACAATTCTCTCTTTTAGTGAGTCATCCTTCACTCTAAATTTCAAACAAGGCACACGACTGGCTCGGGTCCCCTACAAAAAATCAAAAATAGTTCTCTTGAGATGGGCTGCTTCTAAACTCTTCTCAAGTACTACATTTTTCTGCTTATTTCTCTTGGCTGTAACCGCAGACAAAGACTAGTGAAGGGCTTTAATCTTCGAAGACTCCCATGTAGCTGCTCCGTATGGAGAGCGATCTTCCACATCAATCGGAGGTACCTCTCGAAAAATCTCATCTTCATGCCTCGCCTTAATATCCCTGCGAGACAAGACCCTTCTCAAGTGGTCAAGCTTCGCCTCCGCTTTGGAAAGCTTGTCTCACAAACAAGAGAGCCCTAGCTCCATTACCTGAAGATTAGAATAGAGGCGGGCTACTTCACGATCTCGAGAATTTCATGCATTGAACGCAACAACCTGTTGACGAAACAAAATTATATATCAGTCTAATAACCAAGTACCAAGATGTGCAAAAAATCGAGAAGAATCAAACATCACATGAGACAAGGATGAAGGAAGTTTTATTGCAATGCAAAGATACAATAAAGCGGTGGCCAGTCCGCTATTAGGTATCTATATATAAGCAAAAAGCCAAAAACAAAGAGACAACTGATTAGGAGAGGAGACAAGGGCCCATCTCTGTAACACCCTGCAAAATAGCATATATCTATTTTGCATTATAATTTGTGCACAGTTGAGAATTGCAGGTGATTATATATTTTTCATGATTATTATTCTTAATTGGGGACTTTTTAGATATATTATATATTCTGAACCCGATGAGGTATATTCGGGATATCTTCTCAATTATATTGTGTGTATAATCTCGATTGTTTCTTTTGAGAAAATAATCTTTTTATCAAGTATATTCTTATATTTTATTTTACAAATAAATATTTTATTTGTATATGGATGTACATATACATATATGAATGTATGCATATTGTGATTGGATTGTATATGATATAAATACATGAATACTTGTATGCATTTTTATACGTACACACACACACACACACACACACACACACACACACACAGATATATATATATATATATATATATATATATATATATATATATATATATATATATATATATATATATATATATATATATACTATTATTAAGCAAAGCCCTATTTTGCTGGCTTTTTACTATTATACCCTCACAATATAAAAGGCTAAAAAAATATATAGGGGTCAAAAATGTAATTTGCATGACTAATAAATGAAAGTAAATCAAAAACCGGGTTGAATTAAATCTATACTATCAAAAAATGGGTTGAATAAATGTCAGTGTAATTTGCATGGCCATAAAAAAAAAAAAAAAAATAAAAAAAATATATATATATATATATATAGAACCATCACATTTTAATTACTACACTAATAAAGGTGAACAATAGATATAGTCATGCACCCATTAATTAAATTGTGTGATTACTAGAAAGGTGCCTACTAGAAGGTAGTTTGAACAATAGATATAGTCAAGTAGATATCTATTGAACAAGTGAACTAGAAGGTAATTTGAACAAGTGAACTGATTTGACATGCAAATAAAAGAAGGTATTCAATTAACACGGTGCCTACTAGAAGGTAATGCATTAATTAAATTGTATGATTACTAGAAAGGTGCCTACTACAAGGTAATTAAAATTTATTCATACCCATTCATACCTCTTCATCCCCTTTATTAACAGCAAAGGTGCCTGTTTTGTTGGTGGACGGAAAGCTCATCTGCGAGTCGTTGTCATCCTCAACTACATTGATGAGAAGTGGGCTTTCCCTGCACCATTGCTCCCCAAGTGCACTTTAAAGTTCCCCATATCATGAAATGTTTTGGCTGAGCTGGATCAAGATAGAACTCAGTTGGATAGCGCCGACAGCAGAGTTGATGTTATTGCTTACAATGAGCAGAGGGGAAATCTAGCAGAGACTGTGAGCTTCAGTGAAGACTGAATATTACAGGACCTTCAGGTAAAGCATTTTTCTCTTTGGAGTACACCAATTAGGATGTAGACTAGCAAATATTTTGCCCAAAATTTCTGAACATCACAGGACCTTCAGGTAAGCATTTTTCTCTTTGTAGTAACACCACTTAGCATGTAGACTAGGCAAATATTTGGCCCAACATTTTCTGAACATGTAGGCTAGGCAGAGATATGTTTATGTGTATTATTGTTCACTTGTATATACCCATACTTGGGTAGGAAAAGAATAAAAAGAAATTTCAATTTTTAATTTGACACTAATAATAATGGTCACACTGAATAATATCTCTCTCAAATCTGCGAGTCGTTGTCATCCTCAACTACATTGATGAGAAGTGGGCTTTCCCTGCACCATTGCTCCCCAAGTGCGCTTAAATCCTCAAGTAGAAGGTGTGTTTGTCGTTGTTAATTGAATGACAGCGAAACTTTTATTTATATACCTCTGTCATTCATATATATATACTTCTGTCTTTGTTAATTGAATGACAGAGAAACTTATATATATACCTCTGTCATTCATATATACCTCTGTCATTCATAAGTGCGCAGAGAGTATGAGATATCTATTTATACTTCAAAGCATATATCATATTATCATATAGATTATTTACTATATTGATACTCTTTTTCTAGATGAGACTTGATATTCATTTGTAATCTCGGTTTATGGGAATATATTGATCTGTTGTCGTATACCCCATGATAGCTCAGTTTTCATTATCTGATCAATGTTTGTTGTGAATAAACCTTTTTATATCACTCAAAAAGAGATCATTATCTGTGATGGTTAATCATAAAACTGTGATTGAAATTTATGGGTAAGGGTTGTGTAATGGAAATGTATTACGTGTAAACTGCACGAAAAGTCTAGCTTATAACTGTTTTTGAAAATTTTACGGCAGTGTAATTTCTTAGGCGCCCGTTTACACATGTAGATCTTTAGTCGTAATACTAGGTGCATTGCACGTGTAATACAAATTCATTTAATTTAATGACTAAATTTTTTTATAGACGTGCATCGCACGTGCATTATACTAGTATATATATATATATATATATATATATGGGATTAAAAGGAATTTTATTGATAGAAAGGAGTGGTAGCACACATATACTCTTTCTTTTATTCTGAGCTAGAGAACTTCTGCCCTTACACCAACCCAAAGCCTCTCCTTATATAGGGGTGGAATGGCTTAGGATACCAAATACTTACATACATAACATGAAGTTTCTAAGGAAGCTTCTTGAATAAGCATCTTAGGAAACTTCCTTTACACGTTTCTTTTACACATCACCACGCTTCTGTGCATCCATCTGTTGTTGAAGTGGCCCACCTGCTTCTGGCTAGTGCTGGTGTCTTCTTGTAGAAGTTTGTTGTTAGTGGGAGACATTATTACTGTGGAACGAATATTCCTGACATATTTGTCAAGTCGTTGCTTTATCACGTCCCGGAGTTACTGTTGGAGTACATGCGTATCATTTCTGAGATGATCGATGCATGTACCAGTTTATAATTGTCGTTTTGTAGCTGTTTGATATCATTCTTCAGTTGAATGATATCCTTGGTTTGCTGTACTTCGATGTGCTGATCGATGATGCTGTGACTGTTCTTTACTATGCTTTGTCTGTCTTCGTCCTTACTGCTGTCGGCTTCATTGTGGAGTATCTGCTAATGAGGTTCCTTATATTCATCCATCCCTTCGAGTTCTGGGGTGAAAACTTGCGTTGGTGGCACTCTGTACTGACCATCGCACGAAATCGAGCCATGTTCTTCGAGATATTCTTCATTTGTGTTGTATACATCATGACATCCCAGACATATGTAATAAACATCTTCGATATTGAATGCCAAATTTCTTCGAGTTGCTACAACTAATCGTCCAGCTATTGGCAGTAGGCAGTTCTTTTTGCTTAAAAAATATGTTTTATGTTCTCTTATGAAGCTTTGTACTTCTTCCCTTTTGATGTAGACAAACTTTTAAATCTTTTGCTTCCATAGATATATCTGCAAAATTTTAAAACACAGTAGTGTAAATATTGTTTTTATGCTTTGATATTTTTATAGGAACTTTGATAATCATGTTTCCAAGGTTAATGTTGCTGCTGATTTTTTGTATGGGATCAAACAGACGAATTTGTGGATTCTTGAAGGAAACAAGTAAGCAAACCTGTTGACTTTCACCAGCGTTTTGACTGATTTCACGCCGCTACTGTGAACCTACAAAAAATTTGATACACTGGGATGGATCGCGACGACGAACCCTCCGACGCTCTTGTCAGTAATATGAAAGATTATGAAAGAGCTTTAGGTAGAAAAAGATTGATCACCTTGTTACGGTGGGGGGAGAGGGGTATTTATAGTCGCCTTTAGGAACCAGTTTCGAGATAAGAATAAATCTCTACTTTCCGATGTTTATGGATAAGAAGAGATTTTGACTCGTTCGTGATAAGAAGGACTGTTTAAACTGTCACTTAGGGATAACCACGAATTTGAATTACTCTTTATCTATCTGGGTTGATTTGTAGCGGGTTGCTTCCCATACCTAGTAGGACAGATTCGTTTTTGGGCTATTGGGGCTTTGAAGAAAGATCCAGTTCTCAATTCGGACCCGTTTATAGGTGAAATTACTGTTTTAACCCTAAGAGCTTTAAGATTCATGCTCGATTTGCACAATTTTGATTTAATCCTACTTTAGCCATATCACGCGCTCCCCACTCACGAAGATTACGTTTAACACCCTTTGAGGAGTAGTTTTGTTGTTCCAATGGCGTACGAGATTTTATCGGTATTCCTCAGGGGGTTTAGATCTTGCTCGAGGTGTAACGGTGATAATTTGAGTTTGCATAGTGCCCAAAATTACTCTCCGAATTTTTCTGGATTTTCTCTAAATTTTTAATTATTTATTCAACTTTGCTAATTAACAATCTATTTTCAAAAAGTATTAATCAATTCTTCCAATCAATAATTATTTATTCAGGAGCTCCGAAATATTTTCCCTAAATTCATAATTATTTTTTCGAATTTTTAATTAATTTTCTAGAAATTTTAATTATTTTTCTCAATTTTTGAATAATTAATTCAAATTAATAAATAAAAAAAGAAGAATTAATCAAGTGAATATTGGCGTGGCACGGTTAAGAGCGTTGATCAAGCTCTGGTGCGGTTTCGAAGTGATCGAACGGTGAATCAGAGATTCAAGTTTCTCCGTATTTTGTTAGGGAAAGCGCTTGTTCGACGTGTGGCGGCGGACGTGGCAAACGTTGCATCGAACATGACGAACGACGCATCGAACAACAGGCAGGCGTGGCGAACGAGCATTGAACATGGCGAACGATGCATCGAACGACCGGCGGGATTGGCGAACGAGTGTGGCGAACACCATTTTGCCTGTTTTTCGTTTGGAACATTGTCGGTTCGACACAAAGCGGAGAGCGTGGCGAACGAACGTCGAACATCAGGCGAGAGACATGTGGCTTTTAGACCATTGACTGTCAATGCCTTTTTGCCTGTTTTTCGTTCGAAACATTGTTTGTTCAACACGAAGCGGCGAGCGTGGTGAACGAGCGTCGAAGGTCAGGCGAGCGACATGTGGCTTTTAGACCGTTGACTAGTCAATGCCATTTTGCCTATTTTTTGTTCGGAACATCATCTGTTTGACACGAAGCGGCGAGCGTGGCGAACGAGCGTCGAACGACAGGCAAGATGTAACGCCCCGAGCCCGGCTCAGCTGCGCACGCGACTACACGCGCGCACACGCGAAAGAACGGACACAAAACTCTAGCCACGCCCACCACAGGCTGCCTCAAAAGGGTGGTTAACCGTTGGGTAACCCTTTATCATGGGCTTCTTAATATATACTTATATTACTCCCTAATCCCATCCGATATGGGACTTGAATCCCATAGTCAACCCGGTCAAGCACACCATACCAGCACACACACTTCTTCTATTCTTTCATTAATACCATCTAGCCCCATAGGAAATCCCATAGGCTCATCACACTAATAATTCCCATAGGATCATCCTATAGGCCACACATTAATACCAACCCCATTTATTTTCTTTCTTCTTCATCCACGTCACCTTCCACTTCCATACTTTCTTTTTCTTTTTCTTATACTTATTATATATATATATATATATATATATATATATATATATATATATATATATATATATATATATATATATTATTATATATATACCGGGTGTTACACGAGCGACATGTGGCTTTTAGATCGTTGACTGATCAACACCATTTTGCTAGTTTTTCGTTCGGAACATCGTCTGTTCGACACGAAGCGGCGAGCGTGGCAAACGAGCGTCGAACGATAGGCGAGCAGCACGTGGCTTTTAGACCGTTGACTGGTCAATGCGATTTTGCCTGTTTTTTGTTCGGAATATAGTCTGTTTGACACGAAGCGGCAAGTGTGGAGAACGAGCATCGAACGATAGGTGAGCGACACGTTGCTTTTATACTGTTGACTTGTCAAGCGTCTGATAAGTTTCTGACAGTCTGACTTCTTGGACGTTTTGACTTCTATTGTTTTGCATTCTGGCCGCTTAGGATTTTGTGCCTTTTGGGCTTCCTACGGGCCCATTATGCTTTCGGCCAAAGCCCCCCAAGCTTGGCTATAAGTCCCCCCTCTCTCATTTCACCTCACTCTCTTACTTTCACCTCGTCCAAAAATTTTCTTACTCCAGAGCTAAGGCAAGATTTCGGTGATCTTTTCTGTTTTTCGGCGAGACTTCCGACCATGAACGTCAAATCAGAAGGTAATTTATTTTTATTTTAAAAGATGTCTAGGTTATCTTCCGGTGAGGAGGCCTCCCCCTTTGGTCGGACCGAAGTGCCCCCTCTAGCTTCTTCTTCTAGGGAAGACAAGGGGAAGGGTGTAGTGACTCTGCCTTCATCGGTCGTGGAGACAGTCGTGGAGAGGGATCGAAGGATGGGCGAGTTCGGAAGATATTCGATCGCCGTATCTCATTTGGGAGGAGTTCTCCAGTACAGTGTCAAAGAAGTGAGGCACGTAGAGCACAGCATGGGTCGGTTCTATGAAGAGAACGAGCCTCACGAGCGCTCTGAGGAGAATGACGTGGTCTCCGTACTTACAGAGGTAGACCTGCACACTATTAGGAGATGCTACATGATTCCTCCGGAGTTCGACCTCATCCTGCCCGGTCCCGGGGTTAGATCTTGCTCTTCGTTCTCCCCGAATTTATGCGTGTTTCCCATCGACACTTTTCATGCGGGACTCTGCCTCCCTCTTCATCCATTCGTAGGAGACGTGCTGTGATGGTACGGTGTATGTCCGATTAAACTAATACCAAACATTTGGAGGCACATTACGGGGTTCGTGCTTCACTGCCAGGCTGCGAGGATCGAGCCTTGTCTCAATGTCCTCCATAGGTTATATAAGATTCACCAGAAGACGCAGATGGAGTACCGATTCTATCTCACCGCTAGGAAGGGCGTCAAGTTGGTCGACATCCCTGACTCAGTGAAGTTTTGGAGGTATTAGTATTTTTTGATTCGAAGTAAGGAGCCGTGGGACATCCCAACGGTGTGGTGGGAAGACATGCCGAAGAAGGCGAAGGCAGAGCCGTCATTTGGCCCCGAAGAAGATAGGATGGTCGGAATTCTTTTGGATCGACCGACATTGCAATGGAATGATATCTCAGAAGATAGTCTCTTTGGGGGGGGGGGGGGGTTAGCCGGATGAACCCTAGTATGAATTTTCTTTAAACATTACTCCTTAGTTCGCGGAAGCTCTTCAAAATTTCTAACACTTCTCATCTTCAATTTGCAAGAGACGCTACCATGGACTTTGACGACATCATGAGTAGGCATTCAGCCCTGAATGGTAGGCGAGCAGACGAGAGGAAGAGGAAGCGGACCGTTGTTTGGCCATCGCCGTCGAAGACGACTAGAAGCAAGGGCGGTTCTACTCCCATCGTGGACTTAGAGTCCACACCCGTTGCTCCGACCATCCCCTTGGCAGGAGATCTCCCTCTTTCGGTGACACTAGCAATTGAAGCTCCTCCTTACACTGTGGCGGCCGAGATGATCTTGATCGACGAGCTGAACAGAATCTTCATCCCTGATTGGCAAGTGCGGAGGCATGATGGCTTCCTCGGGGACTCGGTGAGTTGCATGGACGTCGTGCATCATTTGGCCACGCTGAAAGATAAGGCCTCGATGGAGCACGGGACTGCGGGTGACTCGGCCTTGGAGATTGCGAAGGCGTAGTTGACGGTAAGTTTTTGATGTTATAGTTTTGGTGTAGGCTTTACTTGGTAAACCTCTCTTAGTCATTCCCCTTGTTCTTAACCCTTGATTCTTGCTTTCTCGCTTCTTCGTAGGCGATCTGCCACTTTAGTTACCTGCTAAGGTAGATGGCGGAGCAGGATTGGGAGTTGAAGGCCGTGAAAGACAGGGAGAAGGTCTAGCGATCGAAGGCGAAGAAAGAGTCTAAAGTGGCCGCCCTCTTGGCAGAGTCTCAAGCCGCTCAGATTACTCTGCTAGAGGTGGCGGTAGCGAAGGCGAAGGAGTGCGCTGACTTGGAGAGGGAGGAAGTCGCTCGAGAAAGGGCTATAGCGAGGGAGAAAATGGCTTGGGAGAAGGATGTGGCCGTGCGAGAGGCAGAGGCCGCAGCAGAGAAGCATACACCAAGGCTTTGGACGATGTTGTCAAGTGCATCCCTGACTTTGATCACTCGAGATATCGAGGAGGGGGTAGAGATAGATGGCAAGGAGGGAGATGACGATGCTGTGGCGGACCCCCAGACAGCCATAGTGACAATGCCGGAGGCAGTTGAGGGGAGCGGCCACCAACTTACACCCCTCATGGATCCGTCCGCCGAGGTGGACACTTGACCTCCTTCGTAGCTTTTCATTTATTTTAGTCGTAGATTTCTCTTTTGGGTCTGGTTGTAGTGGTGCCTAATAGTGGACTGGCCACCACTTTTGTATCTCTACTAAGTAATGCAAATTCTTTTTTGGGAAACAACACTTGCGACTTTTATTCAACGTAGAACTATCTTCTAGCCCTGGTTGGATATATAGTCATCTTTCTAAGAGATTTTCGTCTCTTTTGTTGAATTTGACAGGATTGCAAGGTGCTACGTCTCCATTATGAGCTTGGCATCGTCAAGTTGGGGCTAGCTCGGTCTTGAAAGATGCTTTATAAAGCAGAGCAGGAGGCAGGTCATTTAAGGGTAACCCTGGCTCGTCGAGACATTGAGATGAGGCATCGGGAGGGAGAGGGATCATGAAGTGCCACCCGAAGGTGGGGAGCCCTGCCCTCGATGGCCGTCAGCCAAGGCTTGAGACTCAAGTTCCTTCGTCACACCCTATTCGAGGCGAGATCTGAGAGGGACGAGATGAAGAATGTGGTGCTTGAGAAGAGTCTGGAGGCGACGCATCTTCGAAGAACTATATCTAATGTTTCATGTGGGGGTAGTTCGGGACGATTGCCTCGCTTGAAGATCAGAGTGTCAGATGATTCACTCAAGGAGCGCGTCATTGAGCTGGAAGTGGAGAATCTACGTCTACGACGACTTTCCAAGTGGAGCAATGTTAGAAGCACTTCCTACCCTCGGAATGAGTACGTTCACGGAAGGTCATTCCATGAGTTGGCACATCGTTCACCTCCCGTCTTGCAGAATCCCGGGGACGTGCAAAGTGGAGTGGCTATCTTGTCGAGCGGAGCATCGGTCGGGGCAACTGTTAGGCTCTTGGGTGCCGACGATGCGACTCAGCTCACAGGCTTAGAGACCTCTGCAGAAATAAGGGGATAGCAACATAGCGCTTACCGTCCCCGTGTCTCCCTTAATAGAAGCATCCCACTCCTTAGGAGGGGCTAGGGTGAATTTTTGTAATCTTGTAGTCTTTGTCGTATATGAGTTTTTGGTCTAGAATAAGACTCGCATCTCGAATAAGGCTTGTACCTTTGATTTTGATGAAATAATGTATGTGTTTTTGGTCTAGAGTTAGACTTGTATCTCAAATCTTAATGAAATAATATGCCGCATCTTTCGAGCCTCTTTTGAGGGTGCTTTTTACTCATGTTCACTAAATAGTTTCAACAGTTATGGGAGCAATTCCGAATGGTGATCTACTTTGTACTCGCTTGTTCGCAAGTAGTTAAAGCGGCATCAAACCAAGTATTGGACTCCGAACGTGTTGTTTAGAGAGTTTTAACAGTTGTGGGAGCAATTCTGAATGGTGAGCTACGTTGTACTCGCTCGTTTGCAAGTAGGTAAAGCGGCATCGAACCAAGTGTTGGACTCCGAACGTGTTGTTTAGAGAGTTTCAGTAGTTGTAGCAAAAATTCCGAATGGTGAGCTACCTTTTACTCGCTCGTTCGCAAGTAGCTAAAGCAGCATCGAACCAAGTATTGGACTCCGAATGTGTTGTTTAAGGATTTTTTTGTATGCTCTATGGTAAGACAACCAGAGCATTTAGAATAGAGAAATTCCAAGAAGTAAATTGCTTTTATTAGAAACAAATAAATGGCTGCTTCTGAGTTGCTAGCCATTATTAAACTTAATAAAGATTGGCTGAATAAAAAGAAACAAGTTAAAAATGCTTTAAGAATGCTCTAGGAGTTGAAATTGCATGGAGCGGTGTTCAAACACCCTCTTGGTACTTCAACAAGTGCTCTGCATTCTATGTCCTTGGCACTCTCTTGCCCCGCAGGTCTTCTAGTTGATAATTGCCAGGTCGGACAACTTTGGAGATCCTGTATGGTCGTTCCCAATTAGGTGCTAGCTTGCCTTTCTTGCTTGGAAAAGAAATTGATAGCTTCCTAAGCACTAAATCTCCGTCTTTGAGATTAGTATGGAGGACTCTCTTGTTGTAGGATTGCTTGATCCTACGTCGATAAATTTCTTGCCGAATGGAGGATCTCACGCGAGTCTCATCGATGAGGTCCAAGTTACCGTGAAGCTCTTTCGCATTTTGCTTTTTGTTGTAGGCAATCAAGCGGTGGGGAGGTAAACCGGCTTCTAGTGGGATAACGGCTTCGGAGCCGTAAGTGTGGTTGAAGGGAGATTCTCCCGTAGGGGTCCTCTTAGTAGTGCGATAGCTCCAGAGCACATTGGGAAGCTGCTCTACCCATAAACCCTTAGCAGACTTGTTCAGTCTCTTTTTCAGGCCGGAGAGAATTTGCCCATTGGCGTTCTCTGCTTGACCATTGGACTGTGGGTGGGAGATCAAGGAGAATCGTTGCTGAATGCCCAGGTCTGTGCAAAAAGTGCGAAAGGTTGCCCCTGTGCACTGAGTCCCATTGTCTGTTACCAAGATTCGAGGTACACCGAATATGCAGAAAACATTTTTCCAAAAGAAACGCTGCACTCTATTCTCTGTGATCGTTGCTAGGGGCTCAGCTTCGATCCATTTAAAGAAATAGTCAACTGTCACAACAAGGAACTTTAGCTGGCCCGACACTTAAGGGAAAGGCCCGAGAAGGTCCATTGCCCACATTACAAAAGGGGTTAGACTGGATAGAGAAGAGAGTTGGGCTTGAGGTAAGCGGCGGATTGTGGAGAATTTTTGTCAGGGGCCGCATTGGCGAACGTGTTGTTCAGCATTACTAAGGAGAGTGGGCCAGAAGTATCCATAATTCAAGATTTTGCGGGCGAGGGACCTTACTCCCAAGTGAGCACCACACATTCCTTCATGGACCTCCCTTAAAGCATACTGAGCTTCCTGGGGGGAGAGACATCTCAAGTAGGGTCTGCCGTCTACTTGAGTCTAGGAGCATTTGTACATGACCCCCTCGATGAGTGTGTACCGCTCGGCTCTGGTTCGGATCTTTCGAGCATCTCTAGGGTCTAAGGGGAGGATCCCATCTTTTGAGGAACTTGAGCAAAGGCTTCATCCAATTATCCCTGAGTTCTAAGGGCAGCGTCTCCATTGGCTCGGGATCTTCATCCTCGATGCTGGGCGTTAGGAGAACTTCTATTAAGACAGTTTGTTCGAGCCCTTGGAAGGAAGAGGAAGCGAGCTTCGAGAGGGCGTTCGCCTGCGCATTCTCTTCTCAGGGGATTCGCTAGAGTTGTGCATCCTCGAAAGAGACCAGTAGTTCTTTGAATTTGGCCAAGTACTTGGCCATGCGATCGTCTCGTGCTTCGTATTTCCCTGTTACCTGGTTCACCACCAGGTGCGAGTTGCTAAATATCTTGACGGGCTTAGCACCGGCCTTGCGAGCCAAACACAGGCCGGCTATAAGGGCTTCGTATTCAGCCTCGTTGTTGGACACCCAAAAGTTGATACGAAGTGAGTATTAGAGGATGAAATTATCTGGACTAGCCAGGATGACCCCCGCTCCGCTCCCATCGGCACACGAGGACCCATCAACAAACACTGTCCAGAACGGGGGTTCCTCTATCGCTTTGCTGGCATCGAGAATTTTGCTCTCTACTATGAACTCCACTAGGGCTTGGGCCTTGATGGCGATTCGGGACTGATAGCTGATATCATACTGGCTCTACTCGATGGATCACTTCATAAGGTGCCCCGAGGTCTCGGGCTTGTAGAGAACTTGTTTGAGCGGTTGGTCGGTAAGAACGACCACCGAGTGAGACTAGAAGTAGGGACAGAGCTTTCGAGCCGCCATGACCAACGCATAGGTCATCTTTTCTAGTATTGGATAACGGAATTCGGCGTCCCTGAGGACCTTACTCACATAGTAGATGGGCCTCTGTGTCTTGTCTTCCTCTCCTACTAGAATATCACTTAGAGTCTGCTCCGAAGTGGCGAGGTATATGTAGAGGACTTCTCCGGGCTTTTGCTTGCTCAAGAGCGGGGGGTTGACCAAATAAGCCTTGAGCTGATCAAAGGACTCCTGCTGCTGTTGCCCCTACTCGAATTCTTTAGCCCCTCTGAGGGCCTTGAAGAACGGGAGACATTTTTCTCCAGATTTGGAGAGAAAATGCCCTATGGCTGTGAAGCGTCCAGTGAGTCTCTGCACGTCTTTATTATTGGTGGGGGAAGCCATGTTGACTATGGCCTGAATCTTCTCGGGGTTGGCCTCTATTCCTCTCTGGCTGACCATGAACCCCAGGAATTTTCCGGATGAGATGCCAAAGGCACACTTGTTCGGGTATAGTCTCATATCGTGTATCTTCAACACATTAAAAGCCATTTGAAGATCAGAAACGTGATCCGATTTGCTGACACTCTTCACCAACATGTTGTCTACGTAGACTTCAATGTTCCGACCAATCTGTTCCTTGAAGACCTTGTTAACAAGGCACTGATAGGTGGCACTGGCGTTCTTGAGCCCGAAGGGCATGACTCGGTAGCAATATAAACCCTGGTCAGTGATGAAAGAGGTCTTCGGGATATCTGGAGGGAACATTCTGATCTGGTTGTACCCGGAGAATGAATCCATGAAACATTGGAGTTCGGTGCCTGAGGTTGCATCAATCAGGGCGTCATTGCTCGGGAGCGGGAACAGATCTTTGGGGCAGGCTTTGTTTAGATCCATGAAATCAATGCAGATTCTCCAGCTCCCGTTAGCTATCTTGACCATCACGACATTGGACAACCATTCAGGATAGTTGACCTTCTGTATGAACCGAGGCTTCAAGAGTTTCTCAACCTCTTCTTTGATGGCCTGCTGGTGCTAGGGGCAAATTTGCATCGCTTTTGCTGAACAGGTCTGGCCCCCGAAGCGACACTGAGGTGGTGCATAAGGAGCTCTTCGAAGATTCCCGGCATGTCAGTCGCAGTCCAGGCAAATTGATCACGATTTCCCCTTATACAGTGGATAATGTCGGATCTAATGGGAGGAGGAAGGACTATGCTAATTTGGAATGTCCTGGTCAGATCTCCTTCTAAGAAGGCCACTTCTTCCAGCTCATTGACCTACTCTGATATAGGTTGGCTACTCCCTTGGGGGAGTTCAAGAGCTTCAAGGGAGAGGACCAGTCTTCCCACAGAGGTCATGTAGCATTTGCGAGCCGCCTCCTGGCTCCATCTGACTTCTCCCACGCCCGCTGTGGTGAGGAATTTCATCTTCATGTGATAGGCCAAGGGTATGTCCTGGAGAGCAGCTAGGTCTGGTCGGCCCAGGATGACGTTGTAAGCGGCCTTCACATCTACCACCATGAAATCTATCGGCTTGGTTCGGGTGGTTAGAGTTTTGCCAGCTGTTACGTCGAGAGTTATGACACCCTCGATCGTCACTAGCACCCCTGTGAACCCATGGAGAGTGTAGCTGGTGGGCTTGAGTCGATCCCCAGATAGTTTAAGACCCTGGAAGGCCTCTAGAAGAAGATTATTGACCGAACTGCCGTTGTCAACCAGGACTCGATGCACATCGAAGTTGGCCATATGGAGGTTTATCACTAGTGCATCACAATGGGGCGTTCGGATGCCCTCCAAATCCCTAGCTGAAAAAGTGACAGGGACCCCAAGGCCCTTGGGGGAAGGATGGTTCTTCACATAATTTACTTCTCGGATGAAGACTTTTTGGGAGGAGTTCGAATCTTCTCCTATTGGGCCTCTGTGTATGAGATGTAGGATGGCTTATGCTTTGGAGTTTTGGGTCTCCGCGTGCCATTTGGTTTGCTTATTCGCCCCCCTGGGGGGCGGAGGAGGATCTGCCTTGTCCTTTCTTATGAACCTAGAGAGTTCCCCTCTCTGAATAAGCGCCCTCGATCTCATCTTTTAGGGCCAGACATTCATCCGTGTCATGGCCGTAGTCCTTATGGAAGTGACACCATTTATCCCTGTTCCTCATTTTGCCCGAAGTGTTCATCTTCGGAGGTGGTAGGTGAAGTCCCTCTTTCTCGACCTCCATCAGGATACCTGAGACACTCGCGTTGAGGGGAGTGAACTTCTCGAAGCGGGGAGGAGGGCGACGCTGGCCTCCATTTTCTTTCTGGAGCTTCTTATCTCCTTCTTCTTCAGTGCCTTTCGTTTGTTCCCGGAGGACGATCCCTCATGAGCGGGGTGGGTGGGAGCCTCTTTCGCTCGGATGTATTTCTCACTCCTAAGCAAGACTTCTGAGAAATTTCGAGGAGGCTTCTTGGCAAGGGATGCTCTGAGTTTGTCGTTAGTGACGTTGGATTAGAAGGCAATAGAGGCCACGAACTGGTCTAGGGAGGCGATAGATCAGGCCTCTGCAGTGAAACATTTAACATAGTCTCTCAGCCACTTGCCCTTCCTTTGATGAAGCAATAGCAAAGAGGTGCTCGTCCTTTCAGCCCGACGGCTACTCACGAAGTAAGGAAAAGCCTTTCGATATGGTCAGCGAAGTTGGACTCCCCATTGTATGATTCAAAATGAAGGGGCTTGAAGTTCTCTGGGACTGGTGCTTCCATTATGGTTTGGGAGAATAGAGGCCTGCTGGGGCAGAAATTTCTCTCCCTTTGTTCCCCTTCTTTGTCCAGTCGGCCAAGGCATCTCTCCATCTCGTGGAGACGGCGGTAGACTGAATCTTCCCTTCGGTCATATCTTGCTAAGCGCTGGGACCCATCCACGTGCGGAAGGGGACTGGGAGTGCGATGATGGTAGCTTGGGGAAGGTTGAGGACTGGGAGTATGGCGCCGATTGCATGGGGCAGGTTGAGGACTGGGCGCCCGCTGATCGTGGTTGGGAACAACATTGAGAGCCCTCAGGACTGCTTCTTGAAATTGCTGGAACTATGCCCTTGTGATAGGTGCCTCCCGCTCTCGGTGGTCCCGTGGGGCGGGTCGACTGATTGGAGAGCGGCTTCTCCTTTGATGGTGCTGGGGTGACTCCTTTCGCCTCCTGGGAGAGTTGGATCTTCTGCGATCTAGTCTACGGAGGGACCGAGCTCTAAGGGACCGGATCGCTGGACCCCTTTGATGTTCACGGCGAGGTATCCCTTCATGGGGCTGCCTTTCATCCAAGCGGTTCCGGAGATCTATCCCATGCTGCCTGTTGACAATAATGTGTCGGAGATCCTTCGACATTGGGGGACTGTGCGAGGCCATGGAGTCGGATGAGGAGTTATATATTGAAACATGGTCATGATAAGGAGGTTGCCCCTGTAGACTTCGGTAGGAGGGTCCCGCAGTAGCTTCTTGAGGCCTTTGAGGGGCCTGCTAGGGCTGAGGTTACTGAAGAAAGGACCGTCCAGGCTGTGGTTGCTGGACGGGTTGAGGGAGAGACTGTCCGGGCTGCTAGACTTGTTGAGCGGGTTGGGGGGGGACCTCCTAGAGTGGACGAGGAGAAGGAGTGGGAGTGGCTCTACAGTTATAGGTCATCGTCTTCCCCTTCTTTGGAGACATAGCTTGAAACTACTTTCGCTGATGAAATAGGGCTGGATTGGTTTCAAGTTTTCCACAGACGACGCCAATCTGTTGCTGGTGATTTTTGGTGTGGGAGCAAATAGACGAATTTGTGGATTCTTGAAGGAAACAAGTAAGCAAACCTGTTGACTTTCATCGGAATTTTGACTGGTTTTTCGCCACTGCCGTGAACCTGCAAAAATTCCGATTCACCGGGAGGGGTCCCGGCAATGAACCCTCCTACGCTCTTGTCAGTAATCTGAAAGATTATGAAAGATCTTTAGGTAGAAAAAGATTGATTTCCTTGTTATGGTAGGGGGAGAGGGGTATTTATAGTCGCCTTTAGGAACCAGTTTCTAGATAAGGATAAATATCTACTTCCCGATGTTTATGGATAAGAAGAGATTTTGACTTGTTTCGTGATAAGAGGGACTGTTTAAACTGTCCCTTAGGGATAACCACGAATTTGAATTACTCTTTGTCCATCTGAATTGGTTTGTAGCGGGTTGCTACCCATACTTGGTAGGATGGACCCGTTTTTGAGCTATTGGGGCTTTGAAGAAAGACCCAGTTCCCAATTCAGACTTGTTTGTAGGTGAAATTACCGTGACCCCTGAGAGCTTTAAGATTCGTCCTCGATTTGAATGATTTCGATTTAATCCTATTTTTAGCCATATCAGTTATCAAAATCTTCTTTTGATTCAGTATTATGTTGTTTTTCTATCATCTGAATAGTTGTTCCTTCAATAGACTGAGTTTTTTAAAGCTCAAGCCCTTTCTGTGTATATCTTTCAACATATTAGGAGTTAGTAATATAGAAGCCTCATTACCAAGAAGTAAGCTACTATCTCTTCTAATGGAGCAAGAACTCGATCTATTAAGAAAATGTGTTTGTTTTGATGAAGAAGAATCGTTTTCCTCTGTGTTTTTGTATATAGTAGTAATTTTATTTCCTGAGACTATAAATGTCTCTTCTGGGATTTTTGCTTGTTTAGGCTTTAGTTCACTTATGAATAAAGCCATGTCATTATTAAAAGTAATTTTATTTGTTCAATTATCTTATGTTGAATAACTTTTCCTGTTCCTACTTCAAAGAGTTGGATGTAATCTTTAGATATTTTTGTTTTGAAAGTGGCAACTTCATTAAGGGTGATGCAACTTTCCCATTGAATACTTAGGATTTTTTTATCCTGGTTTCATCTCTATACCTTTCAAATTAATTGACAAGGTACAAATATCAGTAATATTTTCATCTGTTAATGCAACAGAAAAACTAGGATGTATATTAAATGCAAATATTCTATTTGCTAGATTTGATTTAGTTCCCCCAATTATAGAATTTAAAGGATCGTTAATCCTTTTGTCTCTTACTACCATTAAAATTGGTGTATCTATTCCATTTATCACAAATAGTTGCTTTTTTGATACAGTAGTAGTATTAATTATTTGCTCATAATATCCCTTAGGTATTATTATTCGTAAGTCTAGTGGGACATCTAATACCGAATACCTTTCTATTATCATGCTTTCAGCTGCTCATAAGTTTAAGGTAGAAGAGCATGTATTGTCTCTTGTAGGTAAAGAAGCTTTTGAAAAAAACGTTTCTACCCATATAGCATTTGCTATTTTATTAATCATTATCATATTTATTTTTAATGATTCCACTTCCAAAAAGGAATCAGAGTTGTAATTGCTTTTATTAACAGAGGATAATTCATAGAGAGAAGTTTCATCATTTGTAGGAATTTTCTCAGGAAAAAGTTTAATCTTTCCATAGATATGAGAATGTAGCTCAACTTTTTCTTTTAGTATCTTTTTTCCAAGAAAGTCAATTTCTTCCTTGAATAATTCAAGCCTTTTTTGGCTTGAAATAACTTCATTTTCAAATAATATTTTTGCAACTTGTTGTAGATGATCTTTATGTTCATCTGGACAAGAAGAGAAAATGAGTATATAATCAACATTAACAAATGGCAAATGGCCAGACATACTATCCATCCTATTAAAATGCCCTTGGGATTTACTACTGAATGTAGTAAGATTTCTAGATGGAATATTTAATGATTCTTGTTTTGGTTTAGAATCACTAGATAAATCAGAATTATGGATTGCATCTACTAGTTTGAGTATGTATTCCATGTAGTGAATCACATTTGGTATCATCATATGATATTCAAATCAGTTATATTGAATCATTTGTATAAACCTTTTCGGTTCTGTATAAAAAAAATTTGCCAATATATTTTATCAGAATGTTTATCAGCTGGTGTATCGATTTTATCTTTTGGTTGGTCAATAATATTTTCTTGACCAGAACAGACATAAAAATGTTGTTGTTCAATGGTGGACTGTGAGTCTGTAGATTTTTCAAAGTAGAATTAGAACCATTAAAACTTCCTATAAATGCTTTATGGGTTAATTATGATTTATATTGTTTTGGTATAAAACATGAGTGTATTATACTGATTTGAGTACCAGTATAAATTAATGTATGTATTGTGATTTCCTTGTATTCAGGAAAACCAAGTGTAATAGGAATATAGATTTTTAACTCAACCTTTCGTCTCAGATCTATTATATTGATATTTAGAGATTCTTTTTCAGAATCCTGTATAACTTTATTTTTGCTTAAGGAAGAAAATTCATATACATAGGAATCTATGTCAGTATGAGTTTCTTCTCTTGTTTGCATATTCATATTGTTGCTAGGTAATTCATATTTATAAGAATCCATATGAATTCCTTTTTCTGTTTGAATATTCATGCTATTTCTAGCAAGTTCTTTTTGTTGACAATCCTGATGTGGATTTTCTGATATATGTTTGAAGACAATTGAATTTACTAACTCTTTATCAATATGTGAGTAGGTTATCTCATTATCAACTTCTGAGTTAATAACTCATCGTCAATTTCGGAATTTGTTAACTTAATATTTTTCTGTTCGTTAGAACCTTTAAAGTTATTTTGCTCAGTACATATGGAAATTCCTGGCTCGGTATAGCTTTTTGAGTCAGTGGACTCTGAAGATTCTTGCTCAATAGTTGAGTCAGTAGACTCTGAGTATTCATGCTCAATAAAGCTAGAATTTTTTGGCATAGTAGAGCTATTGGAATTTTCTTGCTTGGTAGAGCTTCCAAAATTACATGAGTTTGTTAACTTTTTATCATAACATTTAGAAAGAGGAGGTTCACTTTATATTTTGTTAATATTATTATCTTCCATAGTTAAAATACAAATAATTTGTTCATTCTGAGTAATAATATTTGCTTTTGAAGAAGTTTCCTTTTCATGATGAATTTCTTCTTCTTTAAAGGAAATGTCCTTTTTTCTTGAAGTTTAGTCATTTCTTTTTGTTTTTTGCTAAAAAGGATTGTAGGAGATGGTTGATCATCTTCTTCTCTTTTTATTCTTTTTGTTCCATATATTATGGTAGGTTTCACCATCTTCTTCTTTTTTTGTATTCTCATTTACTCTGTAGAGTATTGTAGGTTTTGCTACTGGATAGAATAAGAAGTCATCCATGATATTTGAAAGATGTTGGTTTAGCTAAGCTATAATAAACTATCTTTTTCAAAAGATTTCTTGTTTTAATAAAGCACTTACTGTCGTAATCATTGAAAGGATTTCTGATATGGCTAAGCTTTTACAGCAATAGGTATTTTAGAGATTTCTTTAACTCTTTTTGTACTTCAACTATTTCTAACATCATCGGCATCATAGTATTGTTTTTGTGTTTTGAATATTTCTATCATCTCTGGCATCACACGCTTACACCGTGGATTTATAGTGGGGTTCAGCCTTAAAACTAAGCCACAACGGGTAATAAGTAACACACAAGCAAATCCCTACGGGCAACTAGCACCACAAGTGTAATATCCCAATTGGATATTATATTTGTATTCTTATTATTTTTAAAATTTAAAATATTTCTTATGGAAATTACTTAGTTTTACTAATAAAAAGTTATATATATATATATATATATATATATATATATATATATATATATATATATATATATATATAAAATAAAATACAAAGAAAGCTATCAAGTGGCTCCCCTTCAATCCCCCAAAATCAAAGGCCAAGATCTAATATCACAAAACACATTTTCCCTTCTAAAATTTCAAACCCCAAAACCAAAATTTTCCCCCAAAAACTAAAAAACTCATTACTTTATTACTATCTCTCTCTTCACTCATCACTTTTTCATATTTCTCTCTTTCTCTCTTCCATTCTTTCTTTATTTATTTAGAAATTTAGATTTTAAGATTTTAGGTTAGTAAATTTTCAGAATTTTTATGTTTTTTTATTGCATGTGTTATATTGAAATAGCAAATATCTCTTCAACAATTAAATTTCATCATTTTCCACACTTAAAGTTCTACGAAGTTAGATTTTACACTCCCATTTATAATTATTTTTCAACATATCCTAATGGAAACATGGACTTTTATTTACAGCTAATTATTGTCATACTATTCAAACTTTAAGCTACATAATTATTGTTTTACTGTTTATAGGGCTTTTCGTGTTTTGTATCGTTCCGAAGACGTGCCGTAGGCACGTGCCCATAGGCAAATCTAGTGTATATATATATACACACACACACACACACACACACACACACACACACACACAAGTAAGTATATATATGTATTGTATCGATGTTGTGCACTTGTATAAAATCAGGTAATATGCATGTTTGAGAAAATATCGATAATATCCCGGTCTGATATTAAAAATTATTATTTTATTATTATTTTATTATTATTTTAAGAATTGAAATATTTTTGGGGGGATATTACCCTGGTTTAACTAATAAACATTACCTATATATATATACTAGTCTGTATACATCTGTATTATATCAAATTGGTACTAAAATCTTTCGAGCCGATGATAAAAGTTATTTTATTATTATTTTATTTTTATTCACAGAATTAAATTATTTTTTGTATAGATGGATAAGTTTTATGGATAAAAATTATCTGTATATATAGATGTATGTACGTATATGTATTGTACGAATTTCCTCAAAAAACTACATATAAGATGTTGAATTGATCAAAATCCAGAAGGTATGCAAATTTTCAGAAACTAGCCAAATTGTCAATCAGTCGTAAGTTCGGATTTCATTAAAATAGTAAAATACATCCAAATATTATTAATTTTTTAGGAGATGTTCTTGACATATATGGGGTACTCATATAAAAATTATAGCTACATATTCTATCTAGATAAAAAGAAATGTTTTTTTTAAGTGAGACTAAAACTAAGGACAACAACCATAAAAACGTTTCTAAGTTAATCATATCATACTTCCACACAGTTAAATAACAACACATAATCTAACAACAATCAACACATAATCTAAGCATGAATTCTCAATTTGTACAGATTATCTGGCATGCAATTCTAAAAAGAACAAATTAGAAAGTTAAGCAACGCCCACCCAATCGATAAATTTTTTGCAAGCAAGGATCTCCAAAAGCCTTATTCTCCTCAACTCCAAAAGTTCCACACTAGAATAATGAAATATACTCACAAAATATAACTTAACTCTCCATCACTAGTGTTGGCTAGCCTATTTGTAGATGATAAATTAGGGGTTATGATAACTACTCATAATCCCTCCACTAACTGCCCCACTAACCACACTAACTTAAAGCCTTCATAAAATTTCAATTTTCCCCATATCAATTTTGGCCAGTCAAACAATATGGGGACAAAGCACGGGTTCATGATGTGTTTTTTTGGTGCACATGTATTACACGTTATGTTTATAAATTGCTAATTAAAAGGCATATGCACCACTCAATTTAATATAGATTCAGCTACGTTAGTTTAGTTAAAAATTACACTATGCATTTATACTTAGCAAGTAAAATAATTATACATAACTCCATTAATTTGATGAGAAAGATACAATCAACACGTGCACTACGAACACGTACAGGCTTGCTCTACCGCCAGCTTTAGCGGGTGTCCATGATGTATTCCATGTTTCTCAGCTCAGAAAATATATCAGAGATGACAGTCATGTGATTGACTACTCAGATGATTGACTACTCAGACTTGTCTGTGAGGCCGGATTTGTCCTGTGAAATTAATCCAGTCTCTATCATAGACCGTCGAGAGAAGGTGTTGAAGAATAGAGTCATCAAGTTGGTTCGAGTTTCCTGGAATCCTCACTCGCCAGGTGAGTCGACTTGGGAGTTTGAGGAGGAAATTCGGGAGAAGTTCCCTCAACTGTATGAGTAGTTGTTTTTCTTTGTTTTGTTTTGTTTTGGGGTTTGCCCTATGTACCACTTATATAAATTTCGAGGACGAAATTCTTCTTGTAAGGTGGGTAGGATTTGTAACCCCTATTTTTCTATTTTGGATTTTGTTGTATTTTATTTTCTTTTTCTCGATTATTGTATCTGAATTCCTTTTAATAATAAATTTTTGCTTTTCTTGGGTTCATTATTCTCTTTTGGCTTGAATTCTGCTATTTTGGCTCATTGCAAATTTTGCTCTTCCTGTTTTGAGTTTGAATTGATCCGCTATATGTTCATCTCATTGATCTATATTTATTCTTCCATTTTTTGGAGCCTAAACCCGTACCCTAAACCCACTAACCCGCAACCCAAAACCCTATATCTTAATTACCCTATAAATACCCCCATTAAACCCTAATTAAATAAACCCTATCTCTCTCTCTCCGCCGCTCTCATCCTCTCTCTCTCGTTGTTTTCATTTTCAACCCATCTCGAAGCCGTCGTTATCCTCTTCCGTTCTCCTACCACCACCTCATCACCCTACCATCATCCCGTCTTCACCCTAGCCCCTTCGCCATCGTCTCCGATCGCCGCCACCATCCTGTCGCCATCCCCATCAGCCTTTGAACCGATCACTGTTACCTTGAACCCACCACCTGCACCCGTCAACCTTGTCGACCACCTCGATCCTCTCCACAACCACCGGTGACCCCCCTCGCCTCGTCGTCGTCATCCGGAGCTCGAGCCCCCAACCATCCCGTCTCCTCCTCTGTTTTGGTGCGAAATAGAGCATCGAGCTGCCGGACCCATTGCTGCATCGTTCCTCGACCGCAGAGCCACTGCCAGTCACCCCGAGCACCCTCGCCACCCCTCACTGCCATCGCTTCTTGACCGCAGTGCCACCGCCAGTCGCCGCTGTCTCTCTCCCACTCTCTTCTGTGTTTGCTGTTCGGGTGGTAGGGGATCGATCAGTTGGTGTATGCTGTCTGGTGTTGTGGGAGTTGGTTTGTGAGTTTGCTGTTCATGAAGGAGGGAGCCCGATCGGGTGTTTGCCGTTTGTGTGAGCGTTTGCACGTAGCTCGCAAGTGTTTCTCTGTTCGTGGTTCGTCGCCTGGGATCCTCATTCTGCTATTCTGAATATTCGAATCTCTCATATAAAAGGCAAGTCTATTCTTGAACTAGTTTATTGTTTTGTTCAAGACTCTTTGATCTATGCAAGTAGATCCAAATCTTTTTATCATATTGCTATTGGAATTCCGTTAAGCATATTGAGGGTTTACACAAGCTAATCCGATATATTATTAACATTGTGCCTACATCTTTGATCTAAAACCTAGTCCCTATTGTACATTGCATATGCACATTTACATGAAAGATAACTAGATCCATGTAATCGGACTGTTTGATGAATTGAATATGTTCGACTGAATTTGAATTAATGAATTGATTACCATGCCTGTGAAATTGCATCTTAAAACTGGAATTATTCATGTTAAACTTCTAGCATCACTTTGACTATTAATTAGCATGAACTATATGGTTGTATGATGAAATTATTGCCTATTCGTATCAAACTATATTCTGGACTGCTGTTTGCTCCTTTTTGTATCAGAATTTTGACCATGTTGCTATTGTAATTTGAAATAACTTTCTGAATATGAATTATAGCCCCATGAATCTATTTTCCATAACTTTTGATGGATTTTTATTTCGATGTATAATCTGTTAGATATCAGTATTTTAGTACAATTGTGTCTGTATTTCCAGATTCACAAATTCATGCGTATCTTTCTATTTTATAATTAAATTGAACATGATAACAGTAAAATAAAATATGAAATAAATTTGGCTGAAACTAGATATGTGTAGGAACCACCCTGACTTTTGTAGATTTAATTGATGAGTTTTCTGACCTAAAACATATATGTGAATACAATTTATAACTTGCTGTCTGAACATAAAATCTGAAAAGAATAGGATTTTCACCCTAGTTTCTGTAACTTTTATATGTCGTATATATATTTGCTGGAACGGCAGAGAGTCTAGTTTCTAGAATTTCTGACGTATCCAGATTTGCTTTTCTGTAATAGCGGTAATCTGTGTTTTTGTACAGCAACGTGTTAATTTAATGTGTTTGCTTCTTGATTTGTCTGTAACGAGTAGAATTAGTCACACCTAGCATCATACAACATTGACACCTTCTTTCATGCTCACATAGGATGAAATAAAATGATAAAGAGCCAAGGTATTATGGGATAACTTGGTAGTGAACAATCGGAAACTGTACTCGGTCGGGCCCTACTACATGACTTGTACTGACTGATGGCCATAAATACTGCTTGATAATCACTGTCACTGAACATTAAAAACTGATTACTAGGCTGAGTACACGAACCGAGAATTCACCACCAGTCTAAAGCGTTTGCTGTGTGCTTGCGCCGAACCTGTGGAATGGGACGCAGTAGTACGTGCACTAGATAGGTTAATAAAATGATTAATAACCCGCATTTGACATTTGATGCTTGATCTCGTATACTGTCATCGACATTGAATTGAAACTATTAGTTAAATGCATGATTAAACATAGACCCTTGACATTATTGCCATTCCTTGTCTTTGTTATTGACTTTGATCCCGTCCATTTTCTTTGATATACATACTTCCTATTATTCTCTGTTTCCCTCTACCTGTTGTCCATGACTTTCTCTAAGGACATTATTTTCTCTTTTTTTAGATCAATAATTTACAAGTACCGGAGGAACAATACCAGAATGAATTGGTGAGAAACGATTCTAGAAGATGGAACCAAAGATTGAGCTGATTAGTTTACTTTATTCCTAGATTTATTCTTTTGAACATTGTGTTGATATTATACTTTGTTTTTGGGCTTTTATGACCCGGAGTTTGTTTTGTCCCAGATGTTGGATATTATTATTTGGATTATTTCATTTATTATTGAAGTTGATCTTGTTTATGTGATTATATCTTCTTGCATGGCTGTGATTGTTATTTCATATTGTTGAGTTAGTCTGGTACAGTTAATAGATGGTGTTTACATTATTCGCTGGGCCTACGTTACGTACTCATATTCTGTATTTTGGGAAGCGGGGCGTGACAGGTATCATGAATGTATGTTCTCAACCGTAACACTCGTGATACAAAGGAAAATATGTTCGCATACAATAGCACATCAATATATACGAGGAGAGTATCACGAATGCAAGTTAAAAAACTATAACATTCATGACTCAAAGCTGATACTCACACATCTAATGTCCACCTTAATTTTGTTTCCCTATACCATGCTTGGTATTACTAATTGTAGTTTGCTCTGATACCAAATTTGTAGGGTTCCGAATTTTCAATAAATAAAATTAGAAATAAGTGGTACAATTTTCAGAATTAACTTCATTGTAATCCAAAACACAGTATTAAATACAGGAAAAAATTAAAAACTTTTTATTACATCAGTTTTTTCTTACATTTGCACATCGAAAAATTAATTACATTTATTACATCACAACCCAAAACTTAAACTTTAATCATCTAAAATAAAAGCTTCCACTTTACTTGGGCAACCCACTTGCAATCCTGCAAAATCACTGAATAGTGGGGACGTCAGTTGAAGGAAACTGACATAATACTATATTAATAGCAACCTTCCAAAGCCTCACAATCACAAACTTACCACATAACATGAAATGAAATAACAATGAAAGATTCAATAAATAACAAGTGAAACTACACTAAGTAAGTGTGTGTCAAAGAAAAACAAAAGAGAAATGCATTAAAACAATGTTCAAGAAAATACAATGCACGCGATGATTTCTAATGCATACTTGTCGGATTCTATGCCTCTCATTCTACATAGGTACTGGTGTAAGCCCTTATCGTTCTCCACTTTATAGGGTTCAAGCCCTCATTATGCAACCTACTACCATGACTACCACAAGATGTAGACATTTTGCAAGTATTGGCTCTCACCCTTGGGATACTAGAGACCAATCCCACTTCGTGGATCATTCTGTGGCCTATTTCATCCATCGTCCCAGAATACTGCGGACTATTTCACTCCACAGGTCATTCTGGAGCCCTCATTGCACAAATATTGCATGAGCGTCGCTCTCGTCCCGGAATACTGGAAACCAATCCCACTCCGTGGATGATTCTATTGCGTATTTCATCCATGGTCCCGGAATAATGGGGATTATCTCACTCGGTGGATCATCTTGAAGTCCATAACTCACGTTTGCTCTTGTTTCAACATATCACCATCTAGTGCCTGTCCTTATGCATATATATAAGTAACCTGAGGCACCTAGAACTAGCCCCACCTTACCGGACTTGAACCCACAAAACTAGGAACACTAGCCCTCCCTGGCCAATTCCCACAATCAAACAATTCACTGCAGGTAATTCTGGGTCTTGATCAACCTCTAGTGCTCACAACACAAAATCCCCAACTAACTTCCTAGGGTCCACAACATAACCCTAATCTCAAATCAAACCCAACTTGGCTAAATAATATAAAATATCCTTTCATATATGGAAAAAAAATCAACTTACGGAAATTCTTGAAACTCAACCTTTTGAATCTCACTTTCCATTCATTCGTAAAGTTCAATTAATTAAACTATAAATTTATTCAATCTCAACTGAAACAAATCTCTTAAATATATGGGATCTCATTCCCAAAATCTGAAATTTTATAGTTTCCAAAATCTGAAATTTACCCACTTTAAAACTGAGAATAACTCTTAAAATTTTGAAATGATTGCCCTTCAAAACTGAAGCATGTGAGCCTTAAAAAATGAGAATTTCTTCTACAAAAATATTGATTTATTTTCCCCAAACCATTACTTAAATATATCGAAAATTGAAACTAGAATTTCAGTAAATCTGAAAGAAACATGATTTCGTTATTCAAAACAGTACACTCTAAAATCAATATTAAATTCTAGAGAAGTTCATTTAAATCCAGCACATATCAAGGAACTCACCATAAAATTCTGGACTCAAACAAATTAAATTAAAGGGGTTAAATTTGACAAATTCTGAAAACTATATTTTATCAAAAACTATAGTTACACCTTCTCCATAAGAGCAGTCCATTCAAAAATGAATATAAAAATCTGGAAAATTGAGTTTATATTTACTTCATAAACATAGATCATGTCACCAATTTTCTAATCAATTCGCACAAAATTTGAAGCTCTAAATTGTCAATAAACTGAAACTAGGATTTTTGTAAAATTATGAAATTTAACAATTTTGAAACTCAACCAAAATACAATTGATTCTCACATATAAATTAGATTAAATACATACATATGAACTTCTATATGTATACTAGTGTCCCCCTACTATAGCACACATGCTCTACACACAAAACTCCTCGAAATCCGCGTTCAAACACCCAAACCCGAGAGCCAACAACAACCCGAGTTTGAACAGTGCTCGGGTTGGCACTATGCAACCTTCGGTTGGTGTTCAACCCAGACCGAGCCAACCCTATGTCTAGGTTTAAACCCCGTAACTCAGCCCTAGGTTCTCCACCACGTCTTGCATAATTTCTTCGATTAGTTTGACATGTAATTGCATATAAAAACTCAAATTTTCAATTCATCATAAATTTATCTCAAAACAACAATAACTCACAAAATTTTCATCCTTTAATTAATCAAAATATGTTCTTTAATCATGCATATACATCTACACATCTACAATAACATATAGGTTTATTGGATCAAATTCTACAAACAAAATGCATTGAAAATTTTTACTGTTCAAGAGCAACTTATTTTATTTCAACATGAATATGTAGATTGTATGATAACTCTAATCAACCAAAATAATACATGGGTTCAGAAAAATAAATTTCCACAAATAAAAAATGATCTTTCATGCATCAAATATTCATCATTCAAAAATCAAAATAAGAGTATCATGCCATCAAGATTTATTTTTATTATGTAAGTAGACAAATTTTTATATAACAATCCATCTCTACAACATCTCATCAACAAAACATCATATTCCTGCCAATAATCCTAATCTCACAAAATCTAAACCCTAGCATGATTCTTTATTGTTTATGAGAAATAGAATAAAAACACATCAAGAGAGTCGAAAGATTATCCATCTCAAAGAAGACTAATTGAAAGATGTTAATAATAAGAAAAGAAAAGCTCCTCCTCCTCCTTGCGAAAATGGAGAGATCCAAGCCTCCAAAACTCCAAGAAACAATAAAAAGGATAAATTTTTGTTCACAACAGAAGAGGGCGGCTGCTACTGCAGCTATTATAGGTTGGGCTGATTTCTAGAACTTTTACGAAGATTTTACAAAAAGTCCCCTAAGAAAATATATTTTTGTATGACTAGGTCTTTCCAAATCAATTAATTATGTCAAATAAAATCAATTAGAGTAAAAATCTAACTCCCCTAAATCCTCCAACTTGGCTGACTTGCACTGCAGCCCAAAAATTTCAAATTTTCAAAAATTTGCCTCTGAGTGGCAATTTTACAAAAAAACATTCACTTTGAAATATTTACAAACATGCCATAAATTATTCATAAAAATCCAAAAAAATAGAATTATTATCTACAAATAAATATTAGATTTTTCAAATAATTTTCTGACCAAGAAAAATATTTGCAATAAAGTCCCCAACAATCCCAAAATTGCATAAATATATATATACTCAATAAAATTAAATCAAATCAAATTAGAAGGATAAAATATCTCCCCCCAATCTCTCTCCTGTCAAAACCGGCTTACCAAAATAGCCCAACCAAATTTTGAATTCAAATCTGGTTTCAGACACGCTCCCTAGTTAGGTTGACTGTGCCCAAATCTGTTAGATCCTTTAATTCCGTCCCCCCTGACTTCGAAGATGGTCCCTCTAAGAGGATGAAACGCTCCAGACCAGCCAGCAAGAACAAAAGTACTCGGCGTTTCATGAAGCATCTGTCTACCACTATCAAGAAGAACACAACAGGTACCTCCTCTTCAATTGCTTCAGTCACTAAGGCACGCTTTAATCCTTTCGAGCTTTTATCAAATGAGGATATTCTTGAAGTAGCTGAATCTATTGGTGTAACGTCCCGAACTTCCTATATGGAGAATTCGAGACACGAGCCAGGACATTTTCTTCAATTAGTCACAATACACAGAAAAATAGGAGAATTTAAAATTTTTTATTCAACACCCAATGTATTACAAGTCTGAATATTATACAACTGCAATACATTACAATAGCGTTACAATAATACCTTTACATTCCTAAGTATTACAACCTTCAACATCTTACATCAGAGTACAAGGAATGAAGAACAACACTTGGTAACTCTCACTTGGGTACTTCTCAACTAATAGATAATCCCCGTACATGTTACAGCGGAACTAAACATGACACTGATCCCTTGCTTTCTTGCCTTGAGTCCTCCTGAATCTCGCACCTGTACTTCTGCGATCCAGTACCTATTGAAGTGGGGACATCAGTATTCATTGACGCTTTAAGGCTGATAACATAGCAGCGAATCTCCCAAAACAACATACAGAAATATGGCAATTGTGTCGGTGTAGTTTAAGTGTTCGTGAGTGCTATGACTAGAATCTAATGCAATATTAACTAAAACTAGGATGCTCCTATTCTAAGGCTAGCAAGTCTCCGAAGCAACATGCAGCCCATACTACATGCGCTCCATCTCAAGCCGTTTCTCCATATATAGGAATTTGAACCCGCGTTATGAATTTCTAATTGTACACAACCTGTTCCTGACAGATACAACGTGACTGATGAGGTTGCAGACGTGGTCAAGTCCCACTAATGCAGTCCGCTCATGGTGTCTATGTTTGCCACTACTACCTGGCTAACCGGACCTCACTCAAAAACCAGACGAACCCTCGGGGTTTCCGCCAACAGGAGAGCCCCCTGCCGCCCCCTAGCCAGACCGTAGTCTATGTCCTGTTCGCTTCCCCGGCATAGGATCCGACAGAGTTCCGGGGTCCATCCCCTAGGTCGGCCCCAAAGGACGAGTTGGTTGTAAGGTGTCCCCTACTACCAACTCCTCTCTTTCTGGCAAAATGATTAAGTAAAGGATCTTTATAAGTCACTACCCTAACGATGTCACTAACCCTGAACGATCCTAGAGATGACAATATTATAAACACAACATGCTAGGTCTTAAATTAGACTTTGCAAGACAACTCTACTAGGCTGCTCATCCTAGACTTACCAAAATCCCTAAGGATCTGATTCGTGGCCTATCGATCCAAGACCCCGGCAATACGAACATACATGCATGCCACTACCCTGAACTTGGATTCCGTCTATACTCCGGTCCTCGATCAACCTACACAGGTTAGAATCCGACAGTACACCAGGAGTGACTCCTCCACAGTTCCTTAGGGTAAGAAAACCTATGTCTTGATGGTCGATAGCCCCTAGGGTAATAATATCACCCTAGATGAGCACAACAACTGTGTACTAGCTAGTAAGCTATATACGAGTAACCAGAACACCTACGAGCCAACAGGCTACGTATGGAACAATAATATACATACCAGCCAAATAAGCCGCGTATGAGACTAACAGCTACGTACGGGCCAGTCGAGCTACGTACGAGCACAGCCATATGCAAAATAATCATACAGGTAATCAAACCTAGAAGCAACCAACGTGCTTACTAGCAACTTGATCCTCTATTATTAGAAGCAACAGAAGGATCCACTAACAGCCTACAATAGGCATTCTACCAATGAGAAGCCCAAAACGACATAACAATTTTTATCTATGAAGCTACAATATACCATTCAAGCATGCATGGTTCTTGAATCTAGAACGACTAAGAAATCTCAACATGAGTTCCTTCTAGGGGATTAGCTAGAACGACCTCGCAACTAATATTTCAACTACAACATGAATAGTTTCCTTGCTAACACTACAACTACAAGCATGGACACTACTTAAGTAGAAAGCTACTAGATTTTTAGCATGGATATCTCCTACTACTTTAAGCATGACCTATAATTCAAACACAATGTTACTATGACTTAACCATGAATGTCTACTACTTAAGGCATGTATACCTACTACCACCTTAAGCATGGATCTCCACTACTTAAGCATGATTAATCATTACAACTCAAGCATGGATATATACTTAGCATGAATCTACAACGTTCCTAAGCATGGTAGATAACTTAAACATTAATCCTACAACAATCTAAGCATGGATATATACTTAGCATGAATATACAACATTCCTAAGCATGGTATTCAACTCCAACATTTATCTACAACAAGCTAAGCATAGTAGGTAATTTTAACATTAATCCTACACATTCCTAAGTATGGTGTTCAACTCCAATATTTATCTACAACAAGCTAAGCATGGTAGGTAATTTTAACATTAATCGTACACATTCCTAAGCATGGTATTCAACTCCAATATTTATCTACAACAAGCTAAGCATGGTAGGTAATTTTAACATTAATCCTACACATTCCTAAGCATGGTATTCAACTCCAATACTTATCTACAACAAGCTAAGCATGTAGGTAATTTTAACATTTATCCTACCCATTCCTAAGCATGGTATTCAACTCCAATATTTATCTACAACAAGCTAAGCATGGTAGGTAATTTTAACATTAATCCTACACATTCCGAAGCATGGTATTCAACTCCAATATTTATCTACAACAATCTAAGCATGGATACCTACTACAATAGGAGCATGGGTTACTACTATACTTCTAAACAAAGTGTCATTTACTACTTCAACATGACCTTACTTGTATCTTAGCATAAACATCTACTACAACTTTATTTAGACATAACATCTACTACTACTTTATTTAGACATAACATCTACTACTACTTTATTTAAACACAAACATCTACTACTACTTTATTTAAGAATAAACATCTATTTCTTACCTATTTAAGCATAACCTTTATTATTACTTAGTCAAACATAAAAGAAATCTTTTTAACATTCTACAACTAATAACTTAGATTAGTTTCTTTTTCATGCTAGAATTAGCATCCAAAATGTGTTCTTTTTACATAAGATTATAAAAGGAAATAAGCAAAATAAAATAAAGTAAAGAACCTTCAACTTGGTTCAACCATTCATATGCATATTCTTTAGTCCAAAAGTTCAAGTTGTATGTTCTACAACCCAAAAATGGGTGTATGCACCAAGTCCATATGCTTATGTTTGAGTCCATTATCAAGTCCTACAACCCAAGGTGGGTGTACAATCACCATATGCTTATGTTTATTTTAGTCCAACTAATAACACAAGAACAACAACTACTACTATAAAGATTCAACCTTTATGTGGTTATTTAGTACTACCACTTATTACTTCTCTTTTTATCCATACAAAGGTACAACATATACAACAACACCATCACAAGAAAAAGCACCCCAAAATGAAAGAAAACAAAACAAGGAAGATATGAAGAAGAAGGAACCAAAACAACAACTCAAGCAAACAAAAGCAAGTGGAGAACCCCCACCTTTCTTTCTTGTTGGAAGGACTAGCCTAGCAACCTTCTCCTTCCCCTAAGCTTGAAAGCTCCTATGAAACCTACAATGAAAACTCTCTTGTTATAGTGGGTTCTCTCTTTCTTTTCCTTTTCTTTCTTTTGTTTTTGTGTTTTTGTAAAAAGTGAGACAAGTGAAGAAGGAGGGGGTATTTATAGGTGGAGGGAAAGGTGGAGAGTGCAAAAGAGCACCCACCTTTTGCACAAAAACCCCCTAGGAAGGATTGGGGCCGGCCATACCTTGTAGGAGGGTAGGGATGAGGTGGAGGTATGATGTGAGGTGAGGTGGAGGTATGGGTGTAGGCTTCTAGAAGAATTCTCCTAATCTTCTCATGCATACTTAGTCTAGGTTAACCACTTAAAAACCCTAATAATCTAATAGGTTTTGTCATAACAAAGACAAGTATTTTGTCCAAAAATACACAACACACAATTTGTATAATGTACTAATCGACATACTACATACATGTGTGTATATATATGCGTATACCGAAAATCTTCGCATAATCTGTATAAAAATGATTTAATTCTGGAAATAATAATAAAATAAATTTTATTATTTGTTCGGAAGATCACGGTACCAATTTGATACAATACGGATGTATACTGACTGGTATATGGGTACAGATAATGTCTATGAACAAATCGGGTGAAAATCACAAAAATAATTTGATTTTGGAATTAAAACACAATAATAATAAAATAATAATAAAATAATAATTTATACAAGGTAATATCCGTCCGGGATATTACAATTGGAGTGGAAGCTAAAGAGCAACACTCGGTGCATGTCTTGAAGGGCTCTCAGAAGGTTGTAGTTGATCACTCTAATCAACTAGAACATTCTAATTAGATGCCCAGTTCTATAGTCCTCAGGATCGGAAATTTTCATCTGTGTTCTTGTGCAATTTGATGCAATTTGTTTTTTCGATGAAGATAACTAGCTGGAATGTAAGAGGGTTGGGCAACCCTGACAAATGCTCACTTATTAAAGAAGGTATGTGCAGCTCCTCCTCTGTAATCTGCCTGCAAGAGACCAATCTCAAGCATCCAGGACCCTGCAAGCTCTCATCGATTGGAGGGAGCCTTATCACCCGATGGATCCACTTGGATGCCATTAACAGCTGTGGCAGAGTTCTTCTAGGTTGGAATGACCAACTTCTTGATTGCACCTCTTCTGATACTAATATTTTCTCTATTTCTGCTTCCTTCAAGCATCACACATCATCAGAGGAATTGTCAATTACAACTGTCTATGCACCCTTTAAAATGGAGGATAGGAAGCTCTGTTTTTATGAGGTTCAGCAATGAAGAAGCTGCCTCAAGGATGCTTGGGTCCTGTGTGGAGATTTTAATGTCACCATCTCAGACATTGAGCGCTCTAGTGGAAGGGGTTCCAACAGAGACATGAGATATTTTCGTGAATTCATACAAGATCTCGCTCTCATTGAACTCCCACTCTCAGGCAGAAAGTATACCTGGTCTAACCTCCGAACCTCCCCCTCAATGGCTAGGCTAAACAGATTCTTGATCTCTGCAGCATGGCAATCCTCCTTTCCCAACTGTATTCAGCACTCCCTCCTAAGAATCTCGCCTAACCACTGCCCCATTGTCCTTGGCACTCAGGTAATAACCCATCACGTCCATTATTTCAGATTCGAGAAAGCCTGGTTGCAACACTCTTCATTCGAACCAGGGGTTCAAGTTGGTGGAAGCTCTTTTCTTGCTCTGGTACTCCGACTGATATTTTTGCAAACAAGCTCAAACTTCTCAGGAGAAGAATTAGGAAATGGAGGAATGATACTTTTGGTACATTCCAATTCGAAAAAAGCAACTCCAAGAAAACTCCTCAGACTGGAGATTGAAGCTGAGCAAAACTTCTCAACTGATGATTCCTTCAAGGCAACCCAAATATAACTTTAGGTCCTTATCAAGACCGAAGCACTATATATTGGAGGCAAAGGTCAAGAGTGCAATGGATCAAGGTGAGAGTTGCGAATTCAAAATTCTTCCACTCAATCGCAAATGCGAGGAGGAGGCGAAACTTCATCCACACTCTCATAATTGAAGGAACACTTACAACATCTCCCACTCTTATCAGATCTGCTTTTGAGAATCTCTTCCAGGAGATTTGTGGTACAGCTCCTCAGTCTAATTTTTTGATTGATTGGCACTCTCTTTATCCATCTCATGACATCAACTTAGGGAATTTAGATGCCCCGTTCACTCTGGAGGAGGTTCGAACAAATGTTTTTGGTATGAGTAGCGACAAAGCACCGGGACCTGATGGCTTCTCGATGAGTTTTTATCATGTATTTTGGGACACTATTAAAGATGACCTATTTTCCATGCTACAATCGGTGCAGAGAGGGGACAGTGATCTAGACAGACTAAATTACTCCAATATTATGCTCGTCCCTAAATGTGAGGGTGCAAATACTGTCTCTAACTATAGACCTATCAACTTGCTCAACTGCTCCTTCAAGATCTTCACCAAAATCCTCGCCAACAGGCTAAGCCCAATCCTCCACTCTCTTGTCTCGTCCTCTCAAAGTTCTTTCCTGAAAGATAAATCAACTGTTGACTGCTTTCTTGTGGCCCATGAAGCTATCAACCTCTGCAGTAGATGCAACTCAGATACAATTTTATTCAAGATTAACTTCACTAAAGCATTTGACATTGTGAGCTGAGAATTCCTTAATCAACTTTTAATCGCCAAAGGCTTTGGACCATCAAGGTGCAGATGGATCCATATGATCCTTAGAACGACCAAATCGTCAGTTCTCATAAATGAAGAGGGGGGAAGATGAATCAACTCCAAGCGAGGACTTAAGCAGGGGGATCCTCTATCGCCAATGCTCTTCATCTTAGCTTTCGATGTGCTTGCTCAGATGCTTTTTAGTGGTCAAAGAAATGGTTCTTTCTCTCCTCTTCCTTTTAGGGGCTCCCTTGCAAATCTGACGGTGCTGCAATTTGCAGACGACACTTTGCTCTTTTGCAAAGGAGATGAAGAGGAAGTTCTTAACTTTAGAGTGGCACTTCAACTATTTGCAAATGTCTCTGGGCTGGGTATAAATTTTAACAAGTCCTTGCCTATTTTCTTTGGAAAATCAAAACCGAAGCTTCAGGATTTCTCGACCATTCTAGGCTACAAGCAAGAAAGCTTACCAGTTAACTACCTTGGCATGCCCCTCACTAGAGGGAAACTTAGCAAAAGTGATTGACAACCACTCATTCTCAATACTGAAAGACGACTCTCGGTGTGGAAGTGCAAGATGCTATCTAGAGGAGGGAGATTAATACTAATCAATTCTGTACTCAGTGCTTTGCCAGTCTACTTTGCCTCTTTCTTTAGATTCCCCAGTTGGGTGATAAAAAGAACTGATAAGATTAGAAGTAGATTTTTCTGGAGTGGTTCCGACGCTTATGTGAGAGGGGTGGCATGTATGCGGTGGAAGAATATCTGCTAACCCAAGCAACAGGGAGGACTTGGAATTCTTGACCTGAAAGTTTTCAGTGAAGTCCTACTCATGAAATGGTGGTGGAAGATTGTCTCTTCAGACACACTTTCTAGCCAAACGCTGTGGAGCTTATACTATAGAGGCAATTCTAACAGCTTGATATGCCCCTCAAATTTCTTGAAAGGTATCTTTCTTCTCAAAGAGCAATTCTTGCATAATGTAAACAGGAAGCTAGGTAATGGAAACTAGATCAAATTTTGGACGTCAAGGAGGATCAATAGCAACAACATAACCTCCTTGTGCCCTACACTCGCCGCTGCAGCATGGAACCTGGATGCAGATGTTCTTTCCCAAGGAGCTTGGATCAATAACATTGGGCACTGGCGACCAAGGCTTCACTACGTCTCTAACCCCACCATTCGAGAGGAGAAACAGAGACTGCTAGATCTGATTGCAGACTGTCAACCTTCAAACTCAGGAGACTCCCCTTCATGGAGGCTCACACCCTCAGAAACCTTCACTGTCAAGTCAGCCTACGACTTCTTCATTATCTCTGGCCTCGGATCCCCATACATTGAAGCCACATGGACTTCCGCAGCTCCCCTGAAATGCAAGATCTTCATCTGGTAGCTGAGTTGGGATAGAATCAACTCCAAGGATTTCCTCCACTCCAAAGGCTGGTTGGGAGACACGACATGAACAACTTGTGCATGTCCTGTCGAGATGGCTTACCATATCTTTTTTGCATGCCCAGTTTCCATTAACACTTGGACCTTCTTCACTACACTCTTCCACATTCACACTTTGCCTGCTAATTTGCATGAATGCTTTACTTCATGGTGCTTTGGGACACATGTACACAGACACACCTGGCACATACTCACAATATCAATCTGTTGGAGTATCTGGCTGGTTAGAAATGATCGCATTTTTTCTTCAAAGATTTTCCAACCAAGAAAAATTATTTCTAATGCAATCTTTTGGTTTCGATCTTTGCTAGATGGATTTGAGAGCAACAAGAAGAAGGAGCAACTTGTACGCGAAGTGGAAATGGTTGGCGCTCAAGATGTCCTCGTCAAGCAGGCTCTGACCAGGATTGATCAGGCGGGAAGTGGAGAAGATAGTTTCTCGGGTTGAGCTCCCCCTCAGTATTAGTTATTTGCTGTCTTTTGGAAGTTGTTTTTTGGGCAATATAAAGAATTTTACTTTGGTAAAGCTAGACTACTAAGCTATTTTTTGGGATCAAGAGTTCAGTAGAGGTTGTAAGCTGAACTAGCTTGATCCTTTTGTGTATATGTACTTTTTCTTACTCTTATATAAATATATTATGTGAGGGAGGGACTTACCCTACCTTTAATCAGTCAAAAGAAAATTTTGAATTCAAATTTACCTCCAAACGATATTTTGCGCAAAAACTCTTTTCTTTCAAAATATTTACAAAAATAGTTTCTTTATTCAGAAAAATCACAAAATTTAGAATATACTCGATTATAAATAGAAGAATTTATTCAGGAATTCAAAAGTGAAAATTTGCACTTCAAAAATATTTGCACCTGTTTTGCACGTGTAAAAATGTTAATTTTACGAAAATTCAAAATAATTAAATAAATTGATTTAAAAATTATTTATTAATTAAAAATATCGTATTCAAATTACGGGGTGTTACAAGTTCACCTATTTAGAATGATTTAAAAAACGTATCAGAGTTTTCTGGGACGTATGAATCATGCTCGGGCTGTAACGGTGTGTTATGACTTTGTAAAGTATCCAGAATTAGTTTAGAATTTTCTACAAATTTTGTGACCTTTTCCAGATTTTCCTGATATTTTCCCCAATTTTTAATCTTTTTTCAAACGTTTTTCTTCAATTTCTCAATTTTAATAATTAATTTTCAAAATTTTAAGTAACTATTCTAAATTTATAATTATTTATGGAATTTTTTAATATTGGTCTGATTTAATAACTATTTTAGAATTTATAATTAATTAATTTAAAATTTTGATTATTTTTTCTAAATTCTTAAATATTTAAATCCGAATTAATAATTAAATAAAGAAATAAAATCATAACTGGCTAACGTGGCAGAATAACAACTTTTGATCGTGATTGGGCTCGTGTGCAGAGGAGATCAGATGGCTGAGATCTTGTGTCAGGCTACCCGGTCTATACCTGGTGTGAAGCACTAGGTATAATTTTGAGGAGATAAGCGCCGTTGATCATGATGAACACGAAATTCAAGGTGATCTAACGGTCCAAATTTAGCGCTTTCTTCATCATACCTGGATCAAGGGTTACTCGATGTCCTGCTCCGGTAGGGTGTTGGTTGGCTACTGATTTGGCGCCTACGTGGCAGACGTTGACTAGTCGGGGTTGACAGGTGTCGCCCTGTTTCCCAAAATACGGAAGTACAAGCACACAACTAAGACCCAGTGAATGATATATATCATTCAAAAGTTGTACGATTATAAATCAAAAATATAATCATGATTGCAACCATGCATGAGATAAAATAATCACATGAACATGGAATAAACTTAAGTAATCCACAAAAATGACCAACATCTGGAAACATAAACTTCGGGTCAAAACACCCAAATATACAATGTACAAAATAATAACAATAGTAACTAGAAAAAGCATTAAATAAGATAAACTAATACAGCCTAAATCCGACTCCATCCTCTAAAGGATTTGATTGCTAAGTCCTTCTATTGGTTCCTCTTTGGTACATGCAAATTCAACATCTACAGTGTGTATGTGGTGTGTGGGTGTGTGTGGGTGGGGGGGGGGGGGTTCATTAGAGCAAGGTACGAACGACAAGTAGTAACAAACAACATGATATTTAGAAACAATGTATAACAAGGAAAGAAGCAAGAGTTGGCAATGCAATTACTGAAACAACATGATCGTGTGATGCAAGTGACAATTGAATCAAGTCTCAAGGTATAGTCAATCGAGAATCAGGAATCATGAAACTGAGAAACATGTAAACAGGAAACCATTTAATCAGGAATCACGAAATTGAGAAACATGTCAATTCTCAGTGTTAATCTTAAGTCTATCAATTTTGTATTCACCTATATAATGCTCGCAATCTTGTATGAAATACCACAGGTTCGGGTTTATAACAATCAAGTGAATGTTTAGACTTAAGTGGTGAAGTCTATAAAATTATGTACTCAGGAATCATGTAATTGGGAATCAAGTAATCAAGTAATGGATTCTAGAGGTGGCCCCGGTAGGTTCTAGAGGTGGCCCTTGTCGATTTCTAAGATGTGACACTTAGTTCTACATTTTAATTAGTTCCTTACGATATTGGATTCTAGAGGTGGCCCCCACAGATTCTAGAAGTGACCCCCTCCGACTCCTATGACGTGATACTTAGATTTATGTGGCACTTAGCTCCGTAAATAATTAAGTAATCAAGTATCAAGTAATACAGGAAACACGGGCTCCCTTTCGAGTATACTCTCCTATATTGTCCTACTAAGTCGTACCCTTTATTACCCCTGCTTGTTATTCTTTTACTATGATCAAACTTACAACCAATGGGAACGAGGCTATCAGACAATATCAAGAAGGTATCGAGAAAGTATCAAGAGCTATGCAATGCATGATATAGAGTTGCTCCATCGATTTACTGTGCTAGTTCAATTCTTTAAATACGAATAATAACATGTTTATATTTAAGAATATAAAGATGCAATTCTGGACATCAATACACTACTATATAAAAACTCACTTTCCTGCTGCTACGGGAAAGCAAAACCGATTCCGTCAGGAGTCTAGAAAGTAGGCACCCTTTCGGATCCAATGCCTATTCACACGACACATTCTAATGTCAGTAGCTAGGCCTAACAATCAAATATTTACGTGTATAATGTTCATGAAGCAGTATAGGGTCAACTTCTCATGCTAACAACTCTACTGTAAAATTATTTATAAAACTTCCAAAATTTAGAATTTAATTCGTAACAATGTCTATTAATGTCCGGGCTTTTCTCAGATCAAAATTTCATCAATAAATCGTAATTCCAAACAGTTTATGGGAAGAGTACTTCTAAATTAGGAAATTTGGAAGGTTAGGTGTTACAGCACTAAAAATTGAATAACTCACAACTTACAAATCAGTTTGCAAAACCGTAAGATAATCTGGAATCTACACTCAGAGGGCTACATGATACATCTATAAATCCTAATTTTAGATAAAGGGCATGAGCTTAACTCTCTGCAAAAATTGGGCAGACCGCAAGGCAGTAACATCCACTACTCCGTTTAGAATTACGATTCACAAAAATAAAATTTTATTCCCATAAATGTTGCACGCATTCATTAGTAATTAAATCAGATTGCTATAGTTAACATGACAGAAAATTAGTACCTTTACACTATCGAATTTAAGAATTTAATTACACTACCGCATTGCAATACAATAAAAAGAAACCTTGAATCATAACATATATTGTCACGCCCCGCTTTACAAAAAGGAATATGGAATACGGATACGTGACTAAGCCCAGCGAATGATTTTCATCATCCATAAGATGTCAGATATTTACAACAAGCACAAGAATAATCAAGAGATAACAAGGAGAAATCAACCACGTATGCATAGATGAATCAATATACCAACAGAATTTACTTGAAACAAAATTTAATAATCTCAAATAAACCAGATCTGAACAAGTCAAAAATCCTGGGTCGCATTACCCACTTCCCATTATCCCTAATCTATACCCTAACCCGTTACACCTATCCCGTTTACCCAAATACCCTATATCACCTAACCCTAATCTATATACCCCTAAATATATTCAACCCATGCTGTTCACCTCTCCAAAAACCCAGCCGCCTACTCCCGATCATCCCCTACCTCTCTCCTGTCCTCTTCCTATACCCGACCCCCTTCTAAACCCATCCCCTCTCGGTCTGTGCCTCTCCCCGCCTGTAGCGCCATCGTCCTTGTGCGCACCTCCGCGCTCTGGTCCCCATTTGCCTCCCTACTCGTGATCCTCTCCTCGACGACATAGCCACCACAGCCTAGTCGCGACTCCACAGACGATCGCAGTAGCCCTAGTGACCAGTGCTCCTCCTGTTGCGCTGCCCTGCCCTCCTCCTGCAGCGACAGCCAGTGCCTCCCCCCTGCCGCACTCAGCTGCCCTCGTACCACCCAGCCCTTGCGCCACTCGTCGCGACCTCTTGTCGCCGTTGCCTTCCCGCCCTGTGCCGGTTGCTGTCTGCCACCAAGCTAGAGCCAAGCCCTTCATGTTGCTGTTGGTGATCATGGCTTTGAATTTGGGCCGTCAGATCTTCCTTGATCATCATGATCATGATCATCATGTCCCGTTAATTTTGATCCTGGCCGTTTGATGTATTTTGATCATCATCTTCACCATCATCTGATCTGGACCATCCGATCTTGTTGATCTGATCTTGATCATCCTCTTGATCATTGAGATTTGTGCTTTGTGTTCGTGATGGTGATTGTGATCGTGTGTTCGTGATTGTCCATGATTTGTTGTTATCGTGTTCGTGCCCGGGATCCGTTTCCATTATTCTTGATTTTGCACCATCATTTTCATCGTCGTGTCTCACGCAAGTAACTTTTATTCTTTTCTTTGTGTAATACAAGTACTAAATACTTCCTGTGTTCTAGAGATAATTTTTGTGCAAAATCCCTGTTATATCTTGTCTCTATTGTGTTGACCCGTCTGTAGTTATCTCATTACACACGTGACATGAAACAACTTAGGGATGACCACTTCTTGTTGTATACATGCATGTTGTTTGTATGATGTCATATTCTTGCTGGTGTTAGTTGTAGTATACTTGTTGTAGACTTGTAAAATACCCTATACCATGTTGCTTGGACATCTAGTACACAATATTTCATGTTTGGTAATGTTTTGGATGAGTTTCATATGAAGTAGTTGACTTTGTACATGAAGGATGTTTTCTGTTTTGTCGATTCCCCGTTTTTGATCAATAATTTAGACCTTATTAAGATCAGTATATGATAATTATTTGTTAATATGTATTATAGAGAATTCTTTCCCCTTTCTAGATTCTCTGACAGATCTCAGTTTCGATTTATGAGTATAGAGTTATGACTATTTTACTATAGATGTATTTAAAATTCCAGATCCAGTTTTTTATGAATTCTGTATGACTATTTATTTTTTTACTGATGTTAAAGATAATATTTTGATCCAATATTTTGATGGTTACAACTATACTTGATTGTTATTAACCCCTAATTTTTTTGGATTTAATTGATGACTTTTATACACTATTCTATGCTTACAAACAACTACTATACTTGTAGAATTTTCTTGATGTTCAGTAAAGAACCTTAATTTCAACCTGAATCTATTTACTGTTTATAAAAACTTTGTGAATATGAATTATAGCCTACTGTAACTATTTTATCACCCTTTTGACGGATCTGGATTTTGATTTATATTTTGCAAGATATTGATGTTTTAGTACTATTGTGTTTATGATTCCAGATTTACAAAACTACCGTATCTTGCTGCTTTCTATTTTTACTTGACTATTCTATCTATGTTGAAAAATTATGAAACTTTATTTTCTATTACTAAACATACCAGGGAATACCCCAGAATTTTCATAGATTTAATTAGTAAGTTTTCATGTTGTTTTCCTGTTGATGAATACAAACTTCTAATTTCAGGCTGAACATATTTTTTGGATACAAACCTGTTTTGAGACTTGCTTTTGTGTAATACCATATGACATATATATTTGCTGGATTTGGCCGGGAGTCTATTTTCTAGATTCTTGGATGGATCCAGGTTTGCATATTTGTGGCAACGGGAATCTAAGATTTAGTGCAGTACTGTCTTGCTATCCCGAACTAGAATTCTCGTTGTCCTAATCTTTTATGTGTTGTCTTTCACCGGTACATGTCTATTTTTCAACCTAAACTTGTTACTTGTTCATTCCATGTTATACTTGCCCTATTTGTGACACATACATGCATGTTTGATAATAATAACAAATAACCAAGTCAGGATTTAAAAAGAAAGATCTAATAGTGGAGAATACAGAAACGTGTACTCGGAAGGGGATATATAGATCCTACGTGATTACTGGATACTTGAGGCTTGATACTTGATACTTGAGGCCTGATACTTGATACTTGATACTTGATACTTGAGCCTTGATACTTGATACTTCATACTTGAGGCTTGATACTTGATTACTTGATACTTGTCCCTGAGTACACTACCCTGTATGATCCACTATGAAATCTAAAATGAAATTATTTGAATGTAGCAACCATGTGGTAAAAGTTTGGGACGCAAGAAGTGCTACCTAAATAGTAATAAATACAAGACTTGAACATGATCACTCGACACTTGACACTTGCTACTTGTTACTTGTACATGATACTTAATTCTTGACACATGTTACCTGCTACTCATTTACATGATACTTGATACTTGACACTTGTTACTTGTTACTCGTTTACATGATACTTATTTTACTTGACACCTGTTACATGCCACTTGTTGTAACCCCTATTTTTTATTTTATGTATTTTGGAGTGTATTTTTATTTTTTTGTATTTTTATCTCTCTTGTATTTTTCTAAACCGTATATTGGATTTGTTTTCAATATATATTCATTTTATTTCATTTTGAGCTCATTGTGTTGTTGGTTCGTCGCTTTTGTTCGTTGTTCGTCATTTTGATTCTTTTTCTCATTGTCTTGGCCTCATTCTCTCTATTTTATATTTTTGGTGATGTGATGGAGTTTTTGGTGGTGTTTTCCCAAACCTTTGATTTTTGACCCCTAATAAGATTTTTCAAGAGCCATAAATTTCACTCTAAATTGTATTCCCAATTGTTATTGACCCAATATCTATTACCCATTTGTATACCTATTACTACATACTAATATTCGCAACCCATTAGCCCACTTTAATCCCCTATATATATAATCCCTAATCCCTAAAACCCTAACCCTAAACCCTAATCTCTCTCTCTCCCTCTCCTTCTAAATCCCGGCCTCCCCTACCTATTGCTCCCACCCTGCACATCTCCCTACCCGAGCCCCTCCATCCAAACACCAGCCGACACCCTACACCTCTACTCCACCTCCTAGCCACCATCCTACACCATAATACCCAAACACCCCATCCACCCCATTGATAGCCGACACTCACCATCACCACCATCACCATCAATACTCTCATCAATCTCTTTTTGTGGATTCTCAAAGTGGGTATTCGCCACTTTGATCGTTGTTCCAAGGAGATCGTTCGTGGGTGGAGTTTGTGTTCGTAGTTGCTTGGATTCGCGTTTGTAGCGGATTTTGTTCGTGGGTTTCACTTCTAGGACTATTTGCATCGTGTTTCATCCCCTAACTAAGGAAAGTAACTTGTACTATAGTTTATTGGTTTGATATAAGTCAAAAAGTTCACATATAGTGTAGTTGGGTCTAGAGAAAACAAAAGATTGTGTTTTTCTTGATGGGTTTTGTCTCAATTATGATAATTTGGCCATAGATGACTCATGACACAAATCTTGATAGGTGATAACCTAGGAATTGCCTAAATCTTGATTTTGAACCATGTATGTGAGTACTTGTGTGAATTTGTGTTTGGATTAAGACCCATGTGAAATAATAGGTGTGGACATATTAATAACCCTAAATCATGATGTTTAGATGCTTGGTAGGTTTTATTTCAAGTTTGGATGTGTTTGGATCAATATTCTTGAAGTTATGATGTTCTTGATTAGAAGTGTGAAATCTGCATTGTCTGGATGTTCTCTGTTGTTTGCTGTTTTCGTCTATGCTACAGTCAGAATTTTGATTCCAAAATAAAAGATGAATTTTAGATAATTTTATTTATTTTCAAACCACACTGGTTTTACTTGATTTGGATTTCGTATGACTGAGTTATGACTGTTTTAGTACAGAGGTGTCGACCAATTCCAGATTCTGTTTTGGGTTAATTTTTATTAACAAACTATTTTCAAGAACTATTCTATACATATTATCTTGATCTAATATTTTGGTCAGTAATTCTCTATGAAGTTGGGGACTACCCAGAATTTTTATGAATTTTAAAGACAAATTTTATATGGTGTTTCATGCTCATTTCTAAAATCTATTTATGATGTATTTTGCTTACTGTTCAATAAAGACTCCTATTTTCACTATGATTCCTTATACTGTATGAAAATTCTTTATGAAATGTGAAAGTTGGTAAAATCTATCTATTTTCATATCCCTTTGGCAGAATTGGATTTTGTTTCACTGTTTGCGAGATATTCTAGTTTTCGTACAGCAGTGTGGGGATTTCCAGATTCGCTAAACTATGTTTTCGTGTTGTTTTCCTATTTTCGATGACTTACCTATTCTTCCTGGAAAATTATGAAATTCGATATTTTGATTCTGGACATATAGGGGATTGCCCCAGATTTTTCATGGATTTATTTGATGTGTTTTAATATTGTTTTCTTGTTCTTGAAGTTGTTTTCCTGATTTCTGACTGAACATGTTTTCTGTCTTCGAACTTGTTTTGAGTTAAGATGTTGTGAATTACTATATGACTTAATTATACTCGTTGGTTTCATGTGGATGTCTAGTTTCCAGATCCTTCGACGGATCCCGATTTGCATTTCTGTAGAGACAAGAATCACTGTTTTAGTACTGATCTGTCATGCTGTCCTGATTATGAACATACACTATTTTGCTCGTTTATGTGACTATATATCATCCATGCATATTTATTTATTTCCCTGAACCCAATACTGATTATACCATGTTAATTTGATATAATTTCGTACACATTCATGTCTGTTTGATAACCATAATAAAAGAACCAAGCCGGGGTTTATGGGAAAGATCTAGTAGTGGGAAAGCATAGAAATGCTTACACAGAAGGAGGCCCGTGTTCCAATATGATTATCTTTTTCTGACCCTATCTACATTACTTCTTATGTAAGAAGGTGTAGTGTAACGACCCGAAAAATAACATATGGACTATTTTGCATCGAAATGTGTGCGCGATTGAGAATTTCCCGCGATTATGTATTTTCTGATAATAATTATTTTGATTGAGAAATATAAGATATATTGTCTACTTTATTTTATTATTATTTTCGAATTTAAATTATTTTTATACGGATTATTACAAAGTAGTTTTAATGTATTTTGTATTGTTTGGACTATTAAAGTAGAGAGTTGGGCTTTATTTGGAAATGTATTAAAGCTAGAGGACTTATACGAAACATTTCCTTAGATATTTATCTATCTATTATTGTTTATTTCCCTTTTGACAAAAAAACCCCTTCTCTCTCCCACCTCTCTCCTTCTTCTCCTTCTTCTTCCCTTCTTCTCCTCCATCCCCATTCGTTCCCAAAACCAAAGAGGAAGAGAACCCCCCCCCCCCCCCCCCCCCCCCCCCGATCTCCTCCTCCCTTCTCCTTCGCTCACTTCCAGCCCAAAAGAAACCCCGACCTCCTTCTCCGTTCCCTTCTCCTTCCTTCCTTCTCCCTTCTTGTTCGATATCGACGCAAAGAAGCCCCGACCTCCTCCTCCCCTCCTCCTCCCGTTCGCACGCTAGCCATGATCGGAAGAAACCCCGACCCCCTCCCCCGTTCCCTTCTTCCTCCTTCTTCTCCTTCCTTCCATTTCCGTCCCGATCGAAAGAACCAAACGAACCCATCGATGATACCTCCCCACCTCAAATCCCCTCCGATTCTCCATCGTTTCCAAATTAAAGTGAGGGGTAGACTAAGTGAGGGATTCTCTACGTCGTAGTAGCGTTGGATTTTCGATTGGATTTCAGGAAGGTAAAATCCTAACTATTTTATTGTATAAAATTTAGTTGGGTTAATTTTTATTGAGTAGGAATGTTAGGGTAGAGAGATTTAGAGATGTTGGAAATGGTAGATGTGAGAAATTAGGTGGATTATTAGAGAGATTGTAAGTTATTAGTAAATTAGGGTTTTGGGTTTGTAAAAGAGAATTATAGGGATATGAATTAATTCTCGTATAGAAATAGAAATTGTAGTTGGACTATTAGATTATTTGGGGGCGATTTTAGTAATTATTTGGAGATAAAAATACCATAGGCATTAGATTATCACATGCATCGCACGTGTATATCCCAAGCGTTCAATAAATGCTTGTGTGATATTTGGAATAGCGTTATTAGCTTTTATGATTGGTTTGGATAAATTGAGTTTTAATTGCTTTGAAGTTTGGTGATAGGATATATTCGCGACTTCGGATGCGAGGTGGCATGGTGACGCTTCGAACCTTCGCGAAATGTGGTGAGTTGGTTTATTATATATTTGTGTGGTTTGAAGGATATGTGAGTTTAATTTATTTAGATATATTGTTGTGTTTTAAGAAAAATAGTGAGTACTAATTTATTTATATATTTTTGTGTTTTAAGAAATATAGTGAGTTTAATTAATTTATATATATATATATATATATTTGTGTTTTAAGAAATATAGTGAGTTTAATTTATTCATACATATTTTGGATTGTAAGAGATATAGGTGAGTGTAATTTATTTGCGTATTTCTGTGATTATAGAAATATGTGAGTTTAATTTATATATATATTTTTGTGTTTTAAGAAATTATGTGAGTTAGTATATTTATATATTTTGTTGTTTGAAGAATATGTGAGTATTGATTTATTATGTATTTTTGTGGTTCGAGAAATATGTGAATGTAATCTATTTACGTATTGATGTTAAAAGATGTTTGAATAATATATACGTGTATATGGGAGTGAGTTATATTCATATGAGGATATCAAAATATGGTGTGTATGGTTCCATATATGTATCTGATATTTTAAAAAAGTTGGATAAACTGAAGTGGTGATATGATTTATGGATGAGACGTATGGGGAAATTAACTATCCTTGAGTATATAAAACCTATATAATGGATAAAGGGATTAGTTAAGTATGTGAGGATTCTCTACTCCTAATTTAGTTGCTTGCTCCCTTTATCTATTTACGTATGTGCAGAAAGAACCCATCTTTTGGGTATGAGTTGTTGCAGGTTGAGAAAGAACCCATTTTGAGGATTGATTAAATTGTGGATGCTGAAGGAACCCAACTTGATGTTATGTTAGTTGTAGTATGATAAAGAAACAATCTTCTAATGTTGTCAGTTATAGGATGTTGAAAGATCACACCTTTATGTTGATTACTTGTTGTAGGTCGAGAAAGAACCGATTCCTATGGCTGTATTATTTGTGTATGCAAAAAGAACCCATTTTAGTTGTTAGTAGTAATGAGTAAAAAGAACCCATCCTATGGATTTGGATTATTGTAGAGAAAGAACCCACACTTGTGATATAGTAAGAATCCATACTTGAATTGTTGTAGAAAGAAACCCATGGTTAAGTTGTAGTAGAACATCATACTAGAGTTGTGTGAAGAATCCATTCATGCCTATGTGACATTCCAGTATACCTATCATGTTTGAGTCGATTTTGGAAAGAACTCATGTTGAATTGATTATAGTAGGTATGCCATGATGAGTTGATTTTAGAAGAAACCCATGCTAAGTTGATTATAGTAGATTCTTCTGTTGCTTCTAATAATAGAAAATCAAGTTTGCTAGTAAGCACGTTTGGTTGCTTCTAGGTTGATTACCTGTATGGTTGTTGCATATGGTTGTGCTCGTACGTGGCTCGACTGGCCCGTATGTAGCTGTCGGTCTCATACGTAGTTCATTTGGCTCGTATGTAGGTTGTTGTCTCGTACGCGGCTCGACCGGTCCGTGCGTAGCTGTTGGTCTCATACGCAGCTTATTTGGCTGGTATGTATGTTGTTATCTCCTACGAGGCCCGCCTGGCTCGTAGGTAGTTGTTGGTTAATACGTAGCTTATTGGCTCGTATGTGGTTTGTTACTCGTATATAGCTTGTTAGCTAGTACACAGTTCGTTGTGCTCGTCTAGGGGGATATTATTACCCTAGGGGCTATCGACCATCAAGACGTGTGTTTACCTTACTCCTAAGGGACTGTGGACGAGTCACTTCGCGGGTGCCGTCAGATCTTAACCGTTGGTTAATCGCGGACCAGAGGGTGACGAAATCCAAGTTCAGGATAGTATCATGCGAATGCATTCGTATTGCAAGGGTCTTGGATCGATAGGCCATGAACCGAATTCTGAGGGATTCTGATAAGTCTAGGTTGAGCAGCCTAGTAGAGTTATCTTGCAAGGTCTAATGTAAGACCTAGCATGTGGTGCTACAATATTGTCATCCCTAGGATTATTTAGGGCTAGGGACATCATTAGGGTAGTGACTTATAAAGATCATTTACTTAGACCCTTGCCGGAAGGAGAGGAGTTGGTTGTAGGGGACGCCTCACGACCTACTTGTCCCTTGGGGCAGATCTTAGATGGTGTTATCGGGTTGTACTTTCCCGTCAAAGGGATACGTACGGTGCCGTCTCACAAGTTGAGGACACGGGTTGCGTATCTCGCGCTGTTAATTCCTGAAATACCGTGGCCGGGGTGCCACAGGATGCATTGTGCAGTCCTGCGCTTGCGAGACCCCAGAGGGTGCCACAGGGTAGGCTTCACGCTACCCTGCGCTTGCGAAACCCTATGGTTTGATTTTGGAACGAGGCCCGATACACTGGGATCTCTAATTTTGAGTGAGGTCCGGCATGCCGGGTAGTAGTGGAAGACGGAGACACCATAAGTAGACTGCATAGGGGGACTTGATCCCTTCTGCAACCTCACAAAGTCATGGAGTATTGTCAGGAACAGGTCGTGTACAATTAGAATTCATAACGTGGGTTCAAATCCCTATATATGGAGAAACGGCTTGAGATGGGGTCACATGTAGTATGGACTGCATGTTGCTTTCGGAGACTTGCTGGCATTAGAATAAGAGCATCATCGTATTGGTAACCTTGCATTAGAGTTAGGTCATAACATACACTGGCACATAAATTATAGGTGCACGTGTCTTTTCCATTCAAGTTGAATTGCGAGTGTGATATGTTATTGCCAAACCATGTTGGCGATGCGGAGTCTATTGTGATGGAATGCATATAAATGGTAATGTTCAATGAGACGTTAGATTGGACATGAATGAATGTGGTAGTATGCAAATGAATGCATATGCCTATGATGTGATATGTGATATAAGGCAATAAGATCAATATTGTATTATGAGAGGGGTTATTCAAATGATTACTAAGATAAGTATGATTATGAGCGGGTATGGATATACATACAGGTGATGGCTTAGAGAGAAATTGATGTGAAATCTCATTTATGATGTTATATGTTCAGATGTCAAGTAAGATTCAATTATCTTGGTAATTGTGAGTTCGTTATGTTTTACTTGTAAGTTTAATTTATTTACTTATTTAATAAATTATACTCACACCAGAAATGGCTAACCCCTTAGTATTTGGGGGTTAGGGAGTCCCTGGACTACCCTAGGCCCCTACTGTTACAGGTCCTCAGCACTGCAGAGGTGAGGGTGTAGGTACAGGTTTCCGTAGAGTGGAGCTCTAGTTATAATTCGTTGTTATGATTTAATTGTAAATAGTAAAAATTTATGATTTAAATTGTATTTTTTATGTATAAGTATGTAGATGATGATGAAGAGTATAGTGTGAGGTGGCAGGATATGGTTTTGACCCGTAACCATTTCGTTGTGGAGTGTCGGGCGTCGTGGTAGGTTTTTACAGGTTATTTTCTAAAAAATTACTACGTTTTCAAAAAGGATTTATGGTTTTTATTTGATAATTGTTATACCGTTATGAGTTTGGCCCCCAGAGCATGAATATATTGCCTGTGTGATGATGCTCATTTTGGTCTGGGGAGCCCGTAATATTATTTCCTGTGATGTAAGCTACGGAATTTAGAACAGAATTCCGTAAGCTTTTTCTGTTTTGGGGCAGAAATTACAGGGGAGACTCTGCCCAATTTTTCTTTGAAACATAACTATTTTAGTTTATGTTTAAAGTGATATAGAAATTGGAAGAATTGAATTTGGAGTCAAAAAGGAAAAAGGGCAGGCGCTACAGTTGGTATTACAAACTGATAATTGTAATTACTGCGTAGTAACTCTGTGTTGAATAAAAAGTTTTAAATTTTCCAGCTTTTCGTTTATCGTGACTAATTGAAGGAAAGATCTTGGCATGTGTCACGATTTCCCAGTTAATGGTAATCGGGGCGCTACATGTAGAGTAGAAGAGAACCACTAGGTTCTATCTGTATCTATTATCTGACCTTGTCAACATTACTTCTTATAGGAAGGTGTAGAGGAGAAGAGAACCACTAGGTTCTATCTGTCTGATCTATTATCTGTCTGAACCCTGAGTACACGGTCCTATATGATCCCCTACGAAATCTAAAGTGAAACTGTTGTGTTGTAGCAACCATGTAAAGTGGGCTGTATGAAGTGCTATCTAGATAGTAAGCACGCAAGACTTATAAGAACATGACATCTGAATCTGAATCTGAATCTGTTATCTGAATATCTGACTATCTATTATCTGAATATCTGGTTATCTGTTATCTGTCTGACACTACCCTGTGACGTATTACTTGACACTATCTGTATATCTGTCTGCATACTATCTGACACTTGACATTTGAACACTTGGCATATATTACTATACCATGTTAGTTGGCTCTGCCATACCGTGTTAGGTCTGATTCTACTATTTGTTAGATCTATTTAGTTTTCCCCATGTGCTTGTATCCTACATTATTTGTGACCCACAACTTGCAATTGACGGGTACTTGTTTTCTTCTTTTTTCCTTTTCCTGCAAATTTACTAGTTGCAGATAAGGTTGGTCAGCTGCCAGGTGGTAATGGCGAAAGGATGTATTAAGTTGGAGATTTCTGCTTTATGATTATTATTAGTTGTTGCTTGAACATTGAATAAAGTGTATTTGGTTTATTGGATATTTATTTGTATTTGGACAATGTGACCCAGGATATTTGTTTTCTCTGGACTCTGATTTATTTGAGGATATTGTATTTGGTTTCAAGTAAATTTTCTGTTGGTAAATCTGTTTCAATATTACATGTTGGTTGTGACTTTTGCTTCCGACTCTGATTATATCTGTGATGTATTGTAGAGATTCTGAAATAGCTTAAGGATGATGAAAATCATTCGCTAGACTTTTGTTATGTATCCGTATTCTGTTTTCCTTTTTGGGAAGCGGGGCGTGACAGGGTTTTTAGTGGTATCAGAGCATCAAGTTTGGCTAATGTATTAGTTGCCTAATATATTAGACAAGCTTGGCTCGAACTGGGATCTGCACAACATTTCACCAAGTAGGCATGTATAAATCTAATATATATATACCAACTCAGATTCTGGATGCTAATTATTTTTGGTTTTGTACAGACTATGGCTCGTAAAGGTTCTACTTCCCAGTCACAAGTTGATCCGATTGAGGCTGTCACTGCTGTATTTGAGCGGCTGATTAATCAGCAGCAAAACCACAGTGATCTGGTTTTGGCTGCCCTTAAAGCTACCCGGGTTCTCCTCCTGTTGTGCCTGTGTAGGCAAATCTTCTGCCTCACCTAGGGACAGTTATAGATTTTATGAGTCTGTATCCCGATCATTTTTTCGGCACTGAGACGCCTTTAGAGGATGAACAGTGGTTGATCCGGACTGAGCGTTTGTTGTTAGCGGCTCATGTTGCTGAGGCTGATCGGGTGGATGTTGTTTCCATCCAGCTGGTGGATTTGGCTCATATCTGGTGGATGGCTGAGTCTGAGCGTCTTGAGAGGCCTATTGCTTGGGCTACTTTTACTCGGGGATTCTTGGAGAAGTTCTTCCCTAGTAGTACTCGAGTTGAGATGGAACAGCAATTCCTGGCCCTAAAACAGGGTTCCAGGACAGTGGATAAGTATGCTGCTGAGTTTACTAGGCTTAGCCACTTCGCTGCCGTTCTTGTGGCAACCAAAGAGGATAGGGCTCGTAGATTCACAAATGGGCTTGAGCAGGATATCAAGAGGCATCTGGTCTCTCTTCGTCTGCGTACTTATGCTGAAGCCCTTAAAGCAGCTCGAGCTAAGGAACAGGCTCGGGGTGGTTCGTCTTATTCTTAGAGGACTGTTTTGCATTCTGCTGCTAAGTCTTCTGGTGGTCCTGTTCGGAGGCCTTTCCCAACCCATCCGGTCAGGACAGCTCCGTATCCTTCTGCTGGGTTCCCAAAGGGTGGTTTTTGCGACTTCTGTCAGGTGTCTGGGCATGAGCACAAGAACTGTTTCTGTGCCTCTCGCCGATGCTTCAGGTCTGGCTCTACTGACCATACAATGCAAGATTGTCCCCAGCCATTTCAGCAGATGGTTCTTCCAGCCAAGGGTCCTATTCATCAAGCAAGCCCAGCTCGTGGTCCAGTTAGGCCACCGCATCCTCCTCAACGCCAGATTGTCGGTCAGAGGACCGTTGTTCTGAGGAAAGGTCAAGCTTTCAACTTGACTGCTGCAGATGCTGAGACCGCCGAAGGAGTTGTGGCAGGTATATCTTGTTTTGTTGTTTTGTTGCTTTGTTCCTTTTGTTTATTTCCTTTAGTCTTGTTTTGCTTCCTTCTATTATTTTCCTGCATTGTTGTTTTTCCTCACCCTTGATCTTCTATGCTTTCTCCTTGTCTTCGATTCTTTTAGGTATCATCCTTGTTTGCTCTTTTCCTGCCTATGTTCTTTTTGATTCTGGGGCAACCCATTCTTTTGTCTCCTCTCGATTTGTTGCTCGCCATCAGTTAGAATGCAACAACATGTTAGAGGCTTGGAATATCGTGACAGGTGGTGGAGTTGTCAGTTGTTCCCGTGAGTGCAGGCAATGTCCCGTTGTTATTAGGAAAGCAGATTTCAAAGCCAACCTGATTATAATTGGAAATTCAGGATTCGACGTTATTCAGGGTATGGATTGGTTGGGTGAAGCCCATGCCGTTATTGATTGCCGTGCCAAGAAAGTTGTCTTCAGAATTCCAGATCGAGCAGAATTTGAGTCTCATGCCGGAGCGTCTTCTCTTGGTCGAGCAAAGACTACAGTTGAACAGGTAGAATGTGCGATGGAATTGCACTCAAGCTATGAGGCTGCGCCTCTAGTAGTTCGGAATTTCTTGGATGTTTTTCCAGATGAGTTGCCTCTCTTACCCCCTGATCGGGAAGTGGAATTTGGTATTGATGTTCAGCTTGGAACAGAACTGATATCGAAGAGTCCCTACAGGATGGCACCGGTTGAGTTGGCAGAGCTTAAGGTGCAGATTCAGCAGTTGGTTGATTTGGGTTTCATCAGACCTAGTGTTTCGCCTTGGGGTGCTCCGGTCCTTTTTGTTGATAAGAAAGATGGTAGTCGTCGACTGTGTATGGATTATCGGGAACTGAACAGAGTTACTGTGAAGAATCGGTATCCGTTGCCCAGGATTGATGATTTGTTTGATCAGCTGAGTGGGGCTGTTGTTTTCTCAAAGTTGGATCTTCGTTCTGGATATCACCAAGTCAAGGTGAAGGCTGCAGATATACAGAAGACTGCTTTCAGGACTAGATACGGGCACTATGAGTATCTTGTGATTCCGTTCGGGGCCACAAACGCACCGACTGTATTCATGAGTCTTATGAACCGAGTTTCCTCTCAGTTCTTGGATAGATTTGTGGTGGTCTTTATTGATGATATTTTGGTGTACTCTCAGAATCGGGAAGATCATGCCAAGCATCTTAGAGTGGTTCTGCAGATTTTGAGAGAGAATCAGCTCTATGGAAAACTTAGCAAGTGCGAGTTTTGGCTCGACAGGATTTCTTTCTTGGGGCACATTGTTTCTGGCGATGGTATTTCTGTGGATCCTACCAAGATTGAGGCTGTGAAGGATTGGCCTATTCCCAAGTCAGTTTCAGAAGTCAGGAGTTTTCTTGGTTTGGTTGGCTATTATCGGAAGTTCGTTCAGGTTTTTTCGAAGATAGCAGGACCTTTGACTAAATTGACTAGGAAGGATCAGAAGTTTTGTTGGTCTGATGAGTGCAATGAGGCTTTTGTTGAATTGAAGGACATATTGACGTCAGCGCCTATGTTGACTATTCCAGATGGTTCAGGCGGATTTGTGGTTCACTGTGATGCTTCTGGTAAGGGTCTTGGAGCAGTTCTTATGTAGAAGGGTCGTGTTGTTGTGTATGCATCGAGACAGTTGAGGCCGCATGAGAAGAACTATCCTACTCATGACTTGGAGTTAGCGGCAATGATCTTTGCTTTGAAGCCGTGGAGACATTATTTGCTTGGAGACTGAGTGGAGATCTTTACAGACCACAAAAGTCTCAAGTACGTTTTCACCCAGAAGGAGTTGAACATGAGGCAAAGGTGTTGGTTGGAACTTATGGCCGATTATGACATCAGTTTGCAATACCATCCTGGTAAAGTAAACTTGGTGCCTGATGCTTTGAGCAGGAGACCGGCAGTTATGTTTCTTACTCAGCAGAGAGATCTCATTAAGCAGATGAGGAGGTTGGAGCTTGATGTTGTGTTGCCGAGTTCTGGTCAGAGTTGTTTGGCGCTCCAGCTGCAGTCGTCTCTTGTGGTGCAGATTAAAGAGGCGCAGGCTAGGGATGCGCAGTTGCAGAAATTTTGAGCTGAGGTTGATTCTAGGTCCAGGACGGACATGGTTATTCATTCAAATGGATCTCTTCGTTTTGGTTCCCGGTTATGTGTTCCGGAGGGTTAAGTTCGTCAGAGGTTGCTTGAAGAAGCTCATCAGTCTTTGTATTCTATCCATCCTGGCGAAACTAAGATGTATCGGGATTTGAAGCTTCATTTCTGGTGGTAGGGTATGAAAAGGGCTTTGGCTCAGTTTGTTGCTCAGTGTTTGATCTGCCAGAAGGTTAAGGCAGAGCATTAGAGAACTGCTGGACTTCTTCAACCGCTTCCTATTCCAGAGTGGAAGTGGGAACATATCACTATGGATTTTGTGACCGCTTTGCCGAGGAGTCCTAAGGGTTACAATGCTATTTGGGTGATTGTCGACCGTTTGACGAAGAGTGCTCACTTTATTCCTTTTCGTGTCGGTCAGTCTACTGAGAGCCATGCAGAGAGGTACATCCAAGAGATTGTTAGACTTCATGGGGTTCCAGTCAACATTGTGTCTGACAGGGATACGAGATTCTGATCTCAGTTTTGGAAAAGTCTTCAGAACAATTTAGGGAGTAAATTAAAGTACAATACAGTTTTTTATCCCCAGACTGATGGACAGTCAGAGTGGACTATTCAGATTCTTGAGGACATGTTGAGGTCTTGCATGCTTCAGTTCGGTGGGTCTTGGGAGGATCATTTGCACCTTATAGAGTTCTCATACAATAACAGCTTTCAAGCCAGTATTAAAGCTGCTCCGTTCGAGGCACTCTGCGGACAGAAGTGTAGGTCACCAGTGTGCTCGGATGACATTGGTGTGAGGAAGTTGTTGGGTCAAGAGTTGATCCCCAAGACAGTGGATGTTGTGGTTTAGATCAGGAAGCACTTGCAGGCAGCTCAGGACAGGCAGAAGCGATGGGCTGATGTTCATCGTAGGGATCTGGAGTTTGATCTTGGTGACCATGTTTTCCTTAAGGTATCGCCGTGGCGCGGTGTCATTCGGTTCGGTGGCGGGGGCAAGCTTAACCCGAGGTTTATTGGACCATTTGAGATTTTAGAGCGAGTAGGCAAGGTGGCCTATCGTCTTGCATTGCCTCCAGCTTTATCAAGAGTGCACGATGTTTTCCATGTCTCACAACTCAGGAGATATATCCAAGATGAGAGCCACGTGATCGACTATTCTGAGTTGACCGTTCGGCCGAATTTGACTTGTAAGATTGCACCAGTTGTTATTGTGGACCGGCGGGAGAAAGTGCTTAAGAACAAGGTCATCAAGTTGGTTTGTGTTGCTTGGAATCCTTACTCGCCTGGTGAGTCGACTTGGGAGTCGAAGGAGAAAATTCAGCAGAAGTTTCCTCATTTGTTTGAGTAGTTGCTTTGGTTTTGTTTTGTCTTTTTCTTGTTTTTGGGGTTACCCTATGTATCTTTCTTTTGAATTTCGAGGACGAAATTTTTCTGTTAGGTGGGTAGGATTGTAACCCCTGTTTTTCATTTTATGTATTTTGGAGTGTATTTTTTATTTTTGAGCATTTTTATCTCTCTTGTATTTTTCTAAACCGTATATTGGATTTGTTTTCAATATATATTCATTTAATTTCATTCTGAGCTCCTTGTGTTGTTGGTTCGTCACTTTTGTTCGTTGTTCATCATTTTGATTCTTTTTCTCATTGTCTTGGCCTCGTTCTCTCTATTTTATATTTTTTGTGATGTGATGGAGTTTTTGGTGGTGTTTTCCCAAACCTTTGATTTTTGGCCCCTAATAAGATTTTCAAGAGCCATAGAATTTCCTCTAAATTGTATTCCCATTTGTTATTGACCCAATATCCATTACCCATTTATATACCTATTACTACATACTAATATCCACAACCCATTAGCCCACTTTAATCCCCTATATATATATATAATCCCTAATCCCTAAAACTCTAACCCTAAACCCTAATCTCTCTCTCTCTCCCTCTCCTCCTAAATCCCGGCCTCCCCTACCTATTGCTCCCGGCCTGCACATCTCCCAACACGAGCCCCTCCATCCAAACACCAGCCGGCACCCTACACCTCTACTCCACCTCCAGCCACCATCCTACACCATAATACCTGAACACCCCATCCACCCCATTGATAGCCGGCACTCACCATCACCACCATCACCATCAATACTCTCATCAATCTCTCTTTGTGCATTCTCAAAGTGGGTATTTGCCACTTTGATCGTTGCTCCAAGGAGATCGTTCGTGGGTGGAGTTTGTGGTAGTAGTTTCTTGGATTCGCATTTGGAGCAGATTTCGTTCGTGGGTTTCGCTTCTAGGACTATTTGCATCGTGTTTCATCCCCTAACTAAGGCAAGTAACTTGTAATACAATTCATTGGTTTGATGCAAGTCAAAAAGTTCACATATAATGTAGTTGGGTCTAGAGACAACCAAAGATTGTGTTTTCCTTGATGGGTTTTGTCTCTATTGTGATAATTTGGCCATAGATGACTCATGACATAAATCTTGATAGGTGATAACCTAGGAATTGCCCAATTCTTGATTTTTAACCTTGTATGTGAGTACTCGTGTGAATTTGTGTTTGGATTAGGACCCATGTGAAATAATAGGTGCGGACATGTTAATAACCCTAAATCATGATGTTTAGATGCTTGGTAGGTAGTATTTCAAGTTTGGATGTGTTTGAATAAATATTCTTGAAGTTATGATGTTCTTGATTAGAAGTGTGAAATCTGTATTGTATGGATGTTCTATTTTGTTTGCTGTTTTCATCTATGCTACAGTCAGAATCTTGATTCCAAAATAAAAGATGAATTTTAGATAATTTCATCTATTTTCAAGTACCACTGGTTTTTCTTGATTTGGATTTCGTATGACTGAGTTATGACTGTTTTAGTACAGAGGTGTCGACCAATTCCAAATTTTGTTTTGGGTTAATTTTTGTTAACAAACTATTTCAAAAACTATTCTATACATATTATCTTGATCTAATATTTTGGTCAGTGATTCTCTATGAAGTTGGGGACTACCCAGAATTTTGATGAATTTTAAAGACAAGTTTTATGTGGTGTTTTATGCTCATTTCTAAAATCTACTTGTTCTCTATTTTGCTTACAGTTCAGTAAAGACTCTTATTTTCACTATGACTCCTTATACTCTATGAAAATTCTTTGTGAAATGTGAAAGTTGGTAAAATCTATCTATTTTCATATCCCTTTGGAGGAATTGGATTTCGTTTCACTGTTTGCGAGATATCCTAGTTTTCGTACAGCAGTGTGGGGATTTCCAGATTCGCTAAACTATAATTTCGTGCTGTTTTCCTATTTTTGATGACTTATCTATTCTTCCTGGAAAATTATGAAATTCAATATTTTTATTCTGGACATATAGGGGATTACCCAAGATTTTTCATGGATTTATTTGATGTGTTTTCATGCTGTTTTCTTGTTCTTGAAGTTGTTTTCCTGATTTCTGACTGAACATGTTTTCTGTCTTCGAACTTGTTTTGAGTTAAGATATTGTGAATTACTATATGAATTAATTATACTCGTTGGTTTAGTGTGTATGTCTAGTTTCCATATCCTTCGATGTATCCCGATTTGCATTTTTGTAGAGACAAGAATCACTGTTTTAGTACTAATCTGTCATGCTGTCCTGATTATGAACATACACTATTTTGCTCGTTTATGTGACTATATATCATCCATGCATGTTTATTTGTTTTCCTGAACCCAATACTGATTACACCATGTTAATTTGATATTATTTCGTACACATTCATGTTTGTTTGATAACCATAATAAAAGAACCTAGCCGGAGTTTATGAGAAAGATCTAGTAGTGGGAAAGCAGAGAAATGTGTACTTAGAAGGGGGCCCGTGTTTCCCATATGATTATCTGTTTCTGACCCTGTCTACATTACTTCTTATGTAAGAAGGTGTAGAGTAGAAGAGAACCACTAGGTTCTATCTGTATCTGTTATCTGACCCTGTCTACATTACTTCTTATAAGAAGGTGTAAAGGAGAAGAGAACCACTAGGTTCTATCTATCGGATCTGTTATCTGTCTGAACCCTGAGTACGCGGCCTATATGATCCCCTACGAAATCTAAAGCAAAATTGTTGTGTTGTAGCAACCATGTACAGTGGGCTGCATGAAGTGCTACCTAGATAGTAAGCACGCAAGACTTATAAGAACATGACATCTGAATCTGAATCTGTTATCTGAATATCTGACTATCTGTTATCTGTCTGACACTTCCATGTGACGTATTACTTGATACAATCTGTATATCTGTCTGCATACTATCTGATACTTGACAATTAAACACTTGGCATATGTTAGTATACCATGTTAGTTGACTCTGCCATACAATGTTAGGTCTGATTCTACTATTAGTTAGATCTGTTTAGTTTTCCCTGTGCTTGTATCCTACATTATTTGTGACCCGCAACTTGCAATTGACGGGTACTTATTTTCTTCTTTTTCCTTTTTCCTGCAAATTTACTAGTTGCAGATCAGGTTGGTCAACTGCCAGGTGGTAATGACGAAAGGATGTATCAAGTTGGAGATTTCTGCTTTATGATTATTATTAGTTGTTGCTTGAACATTGAATAAAGTGTATTTGGTTTATTGGATATTTATTTGTATTTGGGCGATGTGACCCAGGATATTTGTTTTCTCCAGACTCTGATTTATTTGAGGATATTGTATTTGGTTTCAAGTAAATTTTCTGTTGGTAAATCTGTTTCAATATTGCATGTTGGTTGTGTCTTTTGCTTCCGACTCTGATTATATCTGTGATGTGTTGTAAAGATTCTAAAACAGCTTAAGGATGATGAAAATCATTCGCTGGGCTTTTGTTACGTATCCGTATTCCGTATTCTTTTTTGATAAGCGGGGCATGACACTTGTATTTGTTCATCTTGCCATACTAGTTGTTCTATTTTGTTGCCATGATTATGTTTGCTTCTACTGTTACTCTATATTGTTTATCCTGTCCCTATACTAGTGCCTGCATTACAAGCGGCCTGTAACTTGCATTGATGGAAGTTTGTTTTCTTTTTCCTATTCCTGCAATTTATTAAATTGAAGATTTTGGAGATCAGCTGCCAGATGGAGTAAGTGATCTGAGATTCTAGATGCTGGAGTTTTGCTATTATTATTATTTCATGTTGCTTATTTGAATAATTGTACTTGGTTATTTGGATTATTTTGTATTGGGCATTGTGACTCAGATTATTGACTCGTTCAGATCTGATTTATTTGAGATTATTAAATTTTATTTCAAGTAAATTCCTGTTGATATATTGATTCATATGTGCATGCGTGGTTGACTTCTCTTGCTTCCTACTCTGATTATTCTTGTGCTTGTTGTAAAGATCCTGACAGCTTATGGATGATGAAAATCATTCGATGGACTTAGTCATGTATCCGTATTTTGTATCTTCTTTTTGGGAAGCGGGGCATGACATATATCTTTCTGTATGTACATCTTTGAGTCATGTTCATTGGGTGTATGTAATGACAATGAAGTTTTATGATCTTTCTATGGGCATCGAATAGAACGATTCAATATGGCATATAACGAATGGTTCAAAAGCATGAATGGATTACATCTGATTCGATCTTACAATGGATCAACAAATGAGAGCTACTTGCGAGAGTTCAAGGAAGTGCTTGCATGAACATGGACACTTTATGCATTTTTGCCGGTATATGTGATCAAATTAAATGAGCTACTTGCGAGAGTTCAAAGCAGTGCTTGCATGAACATGGACAATAACTAGAGTTTACGAAATGATAATCAAATTCAATAAGTTACTTGCGAGAGTTCAAAGAAGTGCTTGCCTTTGTCGCTGATTACTAACATGGCAAGAACCACAGAAAGAAGATGGAGCGATGGCGACAGCGAGACAGCAACAACAGCGGCACGAACAGCGACGATAGCACTACGGATAGAAACAACAATATGAACGACAGCAGCGAGGCTCGGGTTGTCGGTAGAAGGCTATTCAGTAGAGGGACAACAAGACAGTGGAGGTGTCAGGGGTAAATGGCAGTGGTGTTCAGGCTGTTGGTGAGGTTTTTAGGGTGAGGAGTTTGGAGGATGTTCTGGTGGCGAGGTGTTCCGGTGTAGGGAGAATGCAAGAGATGGGGTGCTCGGGTGTGGCTTGGAGGTGGTTGTCATTAATGGAAGAAGATGGTAGTTGAGTTATTTGAGAGAGTGGAGCTTCGGTTGGCTATTGGAGAAGGCAGAGGTAGCAAGGTGCAGTATGCAGTGCTCGAGAAAGGGCTTGGTGCTGGTCGGGTTGTTGCTATTGAGAGTTGAGGTTGGTGCAGGTGGTTTGGTTGTGCGGGTGAGGAGCATCAGGTCGAGATGTCGTGATTGTTGGAGTTATAGGGGCTGCGGGGGTGGCTTGGGATGATGGCAGGAAGATGATGGTGAGGCAGTGGAGATGGCAGGTTTTGTTGGAGATTATGAAGGGTTTGGGTAGGGTTTAAGGTTAACGGGCTTAGGGTTGAATTAGTAGGGTTTGGGCTGGATTAGAATTTGGGTTAGGCTTCAATAGAAGATCCACAACGGGAAGAAATTTGGCTTTAATACAAAAATGAATTTAAGAGAATGGAAAAGAAATTATAAAAAATTGAAATGCAAGAACAGTAGTTACAACTGGTCAACGTTGACTGATCACCTTTTTGGGCCTGTTTTTCCTCCTTCCTTTTTTGCCAACACGTGCAGCATACGTAGTTATTGGAAGTTGGTATTAAAAAAGAAGAAAGCACTGGGTAAAGTGTGGATTCTTGGATTCGAACCCTCAACCTTGTGGGTGGTGAATGGCTCAAACACTGGGCTATGTCCTTGGCTTGTAGAAGCTTCTCACCACATCCTATTTATCTTGGTTTGCTTTTTTGGGAGATCTGCATGCAGCTGTAGTATAACAAAGTTTTACAGTGCTATAGAGTTCGATTGGAGCGTATGACCCCTTGTTTCGAAGGTGACTTGAAGACCTACGAGCTGTATTCGGAAGTCGGTTAAGGAATCACAAGATGAAGAGCATCACCAGACTCTAGGAGGAGCCATCCAGGTGGCGAGTTCAAGGAGCAGCTTTATAGATGAGTTAAGCTCTGAACTCTCTTGTGGAAAAAGCAGGCTAGTTGGGAAGAGAATGAGATGAAGGGTATCTGGCAAGCTCTAGGGTAGATCTGTTCGAGAAGAGAGTTTAGGGAGCAACTCTAAGGATGAGTGGAGCTCCGAACTAGCTATGGATGAAGAAGGCCGCTTGGGAGGCAAGCGAGATGAAGGGTTTCATTAGGATCTATGGGAGAGGCATTTGGGAAACGAGTTTTGAGAGTAGTTATAGGGATAAGCTGAGCTTTGAACTCACTATGGAAGAAGAAGACTGCTCGAGAGACGACCGAGAGGAAGAACATTGCCATGCTCCACAAGAGAGTTATTCAGGATACGAGTTTTGGGACTAGCTCTTGGGGTAAGTTGAGCTCCAAAAGTTGTTGTAGAAGAAGCAAGCTACTCGGGAGGTGAGCGGGATGAAGGACATCATTGGGCTCTAGGGGAGTGTTGTTCTTAGAGGCATGTTTAGGGAGCTTCTCTAGACGAGTTGGGCTATGAACTCGCTGTTGGTTAAGATGACCACCCGGGAAGCGAGCAAGATGAAGGGTATCACCAGACTCTCGAGAATAGCCATTTGGTAGGCAATTTTGGGGAGCACCAGACTAATTGTATGAAGCAATGAGTTGTTGGAGGAGTACAAAAGAAGAGTTGAGAACCAAACTCATTGACTTGACTTGGTGAGTTGGGAAGTCTTTTGTGTTTGCTAATGTTGTCGTGATCCCTTACTTTTTCCCATTAGCAGATTGTCATGTATGGCGGGGGTAATCCCTGCGATGGCGAGGTTATCCGTCATCGTACTAGGCTATGTGTGTCTACGTTGAGGCTTACTCGTTTACGAGAGAAGCTATTCAAGGCGAAAGTAGAGATTGACTACTTGAGAAAAGTGTTGACCAAGAGGAATATCTAAGCGGGTTGCTTCGGTGACTGTCTGTGGGAGACACCTCCACCTGAGGTGGAGGGACGCTTGCGTGATGGTGAGGCCCTGCCCACTGAGATGACTGGAGGAGGGATTTATAGATTAAATCACTCCGTCATTCTTTGCTTGTGGCTATCACTAAGAGGAATGAGTTGAAGAACATAGTGCTTGAGAAAAGCTTAGAGGTTGCCCATCTGCAGGAGGTCATCTCTGAATACTCGGAACAGACTAACTCGAACTGTTCGGCGTGCGCTCGTATGGTCCGTTGGAAGATTAGGGTGAAGGATGCCGAGCGTAATAAGAGACTTGTGGAGTGGGAGGTGGAGATCCATTATCTGAAGCAACTTCTTGACGGGGCTAGGACTAGGAGCACTTCTTGCTCTTGTGACGAGATAAACTAGGGGTGGGCATTTCACAAACTGGCTTTACCTCTGCATGGGATCTCGAGATCTGGGAGATGCCCAAAGCAAACTGACCGATTCATCAAGTATCGCCTCGATTGGAAGAGCGACGCGTGTTGATGGCCACGCGGCTTAGACTCAATCTGTGAGTTTGTTCTTTCCTTCAGATCGTCTGAGAGATCAAGGTGGTGCTTTGGTAGCTAGGGGGTCATAGGCTATGCATGTCCCTTAACAGGAATATCCCTTTGCCACAGGGAAGTAGAGATGACTATGAGAGAAACTTGTAATCTTATTAATTGCTTCTTTTGAACTTGTATTGAGATGTTGATGTGAAATGCAAATTTTCTAAGTGTTCAAGAATTTTCTCTTGTTCTTCTTGAGTAGTGGCACTTTGTGTTGGATTAGTCGTTGGAACTCTAGTAGAGGGTTGGACCTCTTGCGCCCTTGTTGCGGCATGTTGCGGGAGTGTCCTTCGGGAAGGGCTTGACCCAAATTTTGTTAGTCGGGTTAGCTAACCCGTTGTGATAGTTTGTTCTGAATGGCGAGTTAAACTCTTTAATTCGTTTGTTTGTACGTTGCTAAAGCAACTTTATGTCAGGGGTGTAAACTTCAGGCTTGTTCTTTAAGCATTTCAGGAGAAGATCGAGTGGTGAGTTGAGTCTCTAAGCTTGCACGGTGGCAACCTGTTAGAGCGTCTCTATAAACAATGAGTATTGACTTCGCAATATCTATATAGACTCCGCACTTATCTGTTGGTTTTTTTGGAAGCAGATCGAATAGCGAATAGAGCCCCGCACTTGTTCAGTGGCAAGTTGTTAGGGCAATTCTACGAATCATGAGAATGGTCTCCGAACAAGTTGACGGGAGCAATCGAATGGCGAATCGTGCCCCGCACTTGCTCGATGGCAAGCTGCTAGAGCGACTCCATGTACCATGAGTATGTACAGACTCTGCACTCAGGGGCGAAGGCAAGACAATTTTGCTGGGTGGGGGGGGGGCAAGTAATAAACAAATTTAGGAAGAAGAAAAAATAAATTATAAAGTAAATATAATTTTTTGGCATAAAGTTCTAGTCTTCCAAAGATAGTTAACGTATCATACTTTTAAACACAAATAAACAGAAAAAGTCAAACCGTCTTGATTTCTTACAAAATCCCCAAAAGTATATTTGCTACATTCCAATAAATAAAAACATGTGTACCCTAAAAGAACTGTGATCTGCGTTCTTTTAAAGAAGCAAATGTTTTGATAATTGTATCTATGCGCAAATCTTCAAATTTTATCTTTCAATAAAAACCATCGAGTAGTTCGAAAAATAATCATCCTCCTTCTTGTTGTGAAGTCTATTTTTCACACAACTCATTGCCAAAAATGTCATCTCGGTAGTTGTTGTAGAAACCTGTAAATTGTTCATACCCAGTCATTTACTCACATGCATTCTTTTTTGTGACCACATGTTGATGCCTTCTTTTTTGGGTAAATCTCATGACTATTGTGACTAACAATGTCTTGTTTGAAAATTTTAGATTATCTACAGCAAATTATATACATCGAGTAATAAATACTATTATGTTAACTGTCATAGTTCCATCTATGATGGACGACTGTATGTGCACTCATTCATAGTCGAGGGAGTAGGATTTCATATGGATTGCATTGGCTTAAACTTCGAAATCAGAAAGGTTTTTGCATTGTTTGTGAACTACCTTTCTATTGTTTGTAGCAAGGCTAGTTGTTGTAGAAATCGATAAATTGTTTATACCCAGTCATTCACTCACAGGCATTCTCCCTTGTGAGTTGTGACCACATGCTGATACCTTCTTTTTTGGGTAAATCTCATGACTATTGTGACTAACAAGGTCTTGTTTGAAAATTTTAGATTAATTAATCTATTTCAAATTATATGCATCGAGTAATAAATACTATTATGTTAATTGTCATAGTTCCATCTATGATGGACGGCTCAGAAAAAGCATATCATTCATATATTCACTCATTCATAGTCCACGGGGTAGGATTTCATATTGATTACACTGGCTTAAACTTCAAAATCAGAAAGGTTTTTGCATTGTTTGTGAACTACCTTTCTATAGTTTGTAGCAAGGCAGTCTGCTCTCAACAAAATCCCTCATCAGGAATTTTGGCAGTGAGGTATGTCTTTACAAGCAATATGGCCTTGACAGGCAATACGGCACTAAAGTTGATAGTTAGTTAACTCTTTCTTGGCCTTATTATTCATAGATTACCTCATTTTGATGGTAAGTGGCTTCCATGATTGATGATAATGCTAGTGTAACCCCTGTTCCTGCAAATACGTATTTTCTGTGTATTTTTTGTATTTTGTTTTTTTGTAAATTATTTTTTCGCTTTCAAATTCTTTTTGTTAAAATGTATTGTTGGATCTTCTATTAAAATCTATTTTTAATCAATGATTTTAATTATAACTAGTTTCCAATGATTTTTATATTGTAATACAAATCTATTGTTATTATTACTTTGATTTCTATTATTATTATTGTTACTGTTATTATTAGTATTATTGTTATTATCATTATTATTTCTGTTATTATTATTATTATTAAATATTAAATATATATTTTTTATTAATATTTGAAAGCCAATAGATCATGATCTATATTTTATTATTATTGGAGTACGGATTTTCTCTAAACTGTTTGATTTAATTAATTGATATGTAATATTATTTTTTGCTCCTTATTTTATTTTAGCTCAATTCAAATCCAGTCCCGTCTATTTTGTGAACCAATACATTCTATAGTATTTAGTAGTATTTGAGTATTTATATAATGCATATTATTTGAGTTAAATGTTATATTATATTACCCTTGATTTAATTGTTCAATTTTTAATCTAAATTCAAATTGTTTTTTTCTATTGGATTTAAACCCGGCCATTTATTATCCTAAAACCCTATTCCTTATTGGATATCCAATACCCTTACCCGTTTACCCCCAACCCGTCACCCTAAACCCTAATATTTATCTCTATATATCTACCCTGTTCATCCTCAACCCTAGCCACCTGTTCGTCTTCCCCCTCTCAACTCCCTCCCGAAGCACTCCCCCGTCTACACCCATTGAACTCCCGACCCATTGTCCCGATCTCCCTCTCCCTCACCCCTGATTCCCTCCTTCCCGTCCTCTCTCCCGACCACCACCTCAGCCGATGCCAGCAAAGCCCTGACGACCCCTCAGCCTGACAGCAGTGCCAGTCTCCTCCCCTGCCTCCTCCTGACATTGTGATAGTCAGCAGTAGCAGACAGCAGTGCTGCTCCCTATCCCGGTCTCCCTGTCCCGACGTCAGCAAGCAGTATAGCTATCCTGCGTTGTTTCCTCTCGTTGCGCCAATAGACAGCCAGCAGCGACAGTAGTGCCAGCATCAGCCAGCACCGCTGTGTTGCCCTTGCCATCGCTGTTTCTTCCACTGTCCACCGCTGTCCCATCAGCTGTCCCCTAGCAGCTGTCATCCTTTTGCTGTACCCCCCCCCTCTCCACGATTGCTGTCCCTCTCTCTTCTCGTGAACATGTGTTATTCTAGTGTGTTCAGACACGTGCATTGCATTCGTGGATCCTTCGTGTCCATTCGTAGTATCGTATTCGTGCCTGCGAATCCATTCCCATTATTCTCGTTCTTGCATCATTTCCGTCGACAATTATAAGGCAAGTAACTTGTATTTTTTTTGTTGTATAATACAAGTAATAAATACCGCATGTAGTGTGGCTTTCTTCTCTACATTCATTCTCGTGCAAATTCCTTATTAGATCTCGTCTCTACTTGTTGATTCATCCGTAGTTGTCTTTGGTTACACACACGACATGAAATAACTTAGAAATAATTAGTTCTTGTTGCATATATGCGTGTTGTTCGTGATTTATGAAGTGTCCTATGATCTTGTATGCTTGATGTGTTAGTAGTAGTATAACTTGTTGTAGACTTGTAAAATACCCTACACCATGTTGCTTGAACATCTAGTATACCATATTTCGTATTTTATTATGATTTGGATGTGTTTCATATAAACTAGTTGATTTTATGCATGAAGAAGATTTCTGTTTTTTGTTGTGACCCTGTTTTGTTCAGTATTTTAGACCCTATTATGGTCAGTAAATCAAGTTTATTTGTGAATATGAATCGTAGATCTCGTTGTCTATTTTCCAGAATTTCCGACAGACCTCAGTTTCGATTTGTGAGTTGCAAGTCACTGTTGTTTTACTACAGATGTGTAGAAAATTTCAGAGTCGGTTTTATGTGAATTCTGTAGAGTTATTTATTTTTATACTAATGTTAAACATAAAATATAGATCTAATATTTTAATGAATATAACTAGATTTGACTGGATTAACCCCAAATTTTTGTGGATTTATTCGATGACTTTTACAAACTATTCTATGATTGCAAACAACTACAGTACTTTCAGAATTTTCATGCTGTTCAGTAAATAACCTAAATTTCAACCTGATTCTCCTTGCTGTTGATAAAAATTTTGTAAATGTAAAATGTAGCCTAATGTATCTATTTTATCACCCTTTTGACGGATCTGGATTTCGATTTGTATTTTGTAATCTATTGTAGTTTTAGTACTGCTGTGTCAAGAGTTTCAGATTTACAAATTTGCTATATCTTACTGTCTTCTGATTTTACTTGACTATAATATCCATGTTGGAATATTATGAAACTTTACTTGCTGATACTCGACATACTAGGGAATACCCTAGATTTTTCTTGGATTTAATCAGTGAGTTTTTATGCCGTTTTCCTGTTTATGAATACAACCTTATCATTTCTGGCTGAACATGTTTTCCGGATATAATCCTGTTTTGAGCCCTGTTTCAGTGATTATTATGTGACTTGTACATATTTTTTGGATTCGGCCGGGAGTCTATTTTCTAGATCTTCTGACGGATTGAGATTTTCATGTCCGTGGCAACAGGAATCCCATATTTGGTAAAGTACTGTCTTGCTGTCCAGAACTAGAATTTTCGTTGTCTTAGTCAATTTTGAGTCATTCGTCATTCGTTCGTGTCCTTTATTCAACTTGTGCTTGTCCCTTGTTGTCTTGCCATGTTTCTTAACTTGTTTGTCCACATCCATACTTGCTTGAATAATAATAACAAGAAATTAAGCCAGGGTTTAAAGGGAAAGATATAATAGTGGAAAATACAGAAACATGTACTCAGAAGGGGATCTATAGATCCTACGCGACTACTTGATACTTAATACTTGGAGCTTGACACGTGATTACTTGACACTTGCACACTTGACACATGATACTTGGTACTTGGAGCTTGATACTTGATACTTGATACCTGATTACTTGATACTTGTCCCTGAGTACACTGCCCTCTATGATCCACTATGAAATCTAAAACTTAATGTAACACCCCACAAAATTGGAAATGACAATTTTGTCATTGTGTGTTACGCACGTGTATTTTGTACCGTTACTGGTAATATTTATAACGTGTTTTCATTACGTATTGTGATTTCTGACTAATTAGGCATTTCCCGTATATTTTATTCTATTTAAATCAACTAAAATATTAAATTTCAATCTCTGCATTTTTACGTACTTTTTACGTATTTTGGTGCACGTATCGATTAAGTGTTTCCACCACCACGTGTAATATTTTCTACATGTTTGAATTATTTATTTTCGGTATTCAAATCTATTTTTATAAACAGAAGTTCATTTTCTCTATTTTGATTAAAATAATTTTGTGTGTAATACACGTGTTTTCTATCTACGTAGTGAATTCGTCGTGAAATATATAAAATTATTAAATATATTTTCTTATATTTTTTTTGATTATATATTTTAATAATTTTCCGTTTGATAAAATCCATTTTCATATTTTAGTGTTTTACGTGCGAAGTACGTGTTTTTCGGTGCGCGTATTTAAGCGTATTTTTTTTCAAAATAAATTTCGGAGTGTGTGTACTTATTTTATTTTTTTGCATGAAACATTATAAAATTTTAATTCAACAAATCTCTACATATTATGTATATATATATAAGGCCTATGTTTACACCTATTCACACTAATCCCTTTCTTTCCTTGGCTTCATCCGAACTCAACCACAACCAGCACACTCCCATCCACTGTTGCCTACCTACTACAACTACACCTATTTCATTTAAGAATTTGTACATATGTACATATGGTCAAATATATTTGCACTTGAAGTTGGAGTGCTTGACCGGTTTGGAGTTGAGAAGAGGTGGGAGGCCAGTTATTTAGGGAGTCGGCAGTTTGGGAGTTTAGAAGATGGAGAGTTGGGGGTTGAGTTTTGAAAGGTAGGATCATGAAGAGTTGGGAGTTAAGGGAGTTAGGATTATGAAGAGTTGGAAATTAAGTTGAGTAATTTATTAGGTGGGTAATTTTGCACTTTAAACCCTCACCTTGACCTATAAATACACCCTCATTTTTCTTCTCTTCTCACACCTAAACTTAAAAAAAATAAAGAGAGAAAAAAAGAAAGAGAGAAGAGAGTATTTTTTGTGCTTTGGAGGCTTGCTAGGAGGAAAAGGACAAGGAGGTGCTAGTTGGAGCTAGGAGCTAGAAGTGTCTCTTCATTCTTGATTTTCATTCTTCATAAGAGGTGGGTGGTCTTGATATTTTCTAAATTTTAGTTTTGCTAGAATATGATATTGGTAATATAGATCAATTGATGTGATATGAGTAATTCTATGTTTTTCTAAATTATTAGACAAGCATGAGTAGTAAAGATAAAGTGAATGTGATAATAAGAGAACAACTCCATGCTATTTATAAATTGTAGAAATTTTACTGATTGAAAATAAGAAAAAGAAAGAGAACAAAATCCATGCTTTTATGTGTGCCATGAAATTGTAGAAATTTTGATGTGATTAAAGAAATAAGTTATCGTCATGTTAATTTGAAATGCGAAAAAGAGTTATGGCCATACATGCTTATGTAGAAGTATAATGGAAAGTGTATTTGTTGAGATTTTTCCTTTTTATAAAAATGAATTTGTTGGTAAAATTGAATTGTTATTCATAGAATCATTTTTTATAAAAATTATTTGCAAGAAACACATTATGTTATTTTGATTAAAATAACGAAATGAAACTTTTGTTTCATTCAAGAGAAGGAGACAATTTTGAAATATAAATACAATGGTTAGAACACAAGTTTTGGAAATTCATGAATCATTGTTTTCAAATGAAATTAGTATGAATAAGAAAGTTTTAGTTCAAAAAAATGTTAGATCGATCATATGCCAAATTTTGTGAAAAATAACTAAATTCAGAACGTTGCGAACAAAACTATAGTAGCATGATTCATAATCAAAAATCACACTTGGACTTACTGGTTAGCCAGTGCGCCACAGAGCACTACTGTACTTGTAAGAGATCTAGGGTTCGAAACTTGCTAAACCCACTTTGTTTTATTTTGTTAAATTTTTTCTGAGACACTAAAGTTGGCATTTGGGGTTTTCGGTTTGGATTCCTAACGCCAGGTCGACATGGACCAAGCAGCTAACTGGTGGGGTTTTGAGCATTTTACTATGCTGGTGGGGGAGATGGGTTCGAAACCTGTTGGTTTCAAAATAATTTTGGAGGTTTTGTTTAAATAAAAAAAGGGAAGTTTAAATAAGAATAAAAATTTGAAAAAAATACTAGAATTTCTATAAAATGAAATAAAGTTTATTAAAAAGAGTTGTAGAATTTTTCAAGTGTATTTGAGAAGTTAAAAAGGAAAAAATGAGGTAGAAAATGAGTTTTGACTTATGATTTAATTATTAAAGAATATGAAATTTATATTTTGAAGAAGAGAAAAAAATATGTTTGTGTGAAGTGATTTCTTTTGAAAAGATCATACTCTTACTTGGTTTAAAGAAATGTTTTTGAGATACATTGTATTGCTAGTAAGATTTCAAGTGGTTAATTTATATTCATGAAAAGGAGTTATGGCTTCTAAATGTTCTAAATGAATAAGTGAATTATGAATAGTGTCAAGAAAAGACAATGATCACTTTGTGAATAAGTGTTAAGGCAAGACATTAATCAATTGTGAATAAGTTGAATATAAGAATACTTTGAGTTAAGACATGATTATTGAAGGGAATGAGTACCCATGGATTCTTGTACATTAAAGGTTGTGATTTAGAGTTAGTAAGGTCTCGGGTACCGGCACTGTTGAAATAAAAAGAAATGAGTTATATTTTGAGATTTGCCATGGAGTGATCTTGATATTTGTGATTAAGTCCGGTAGGGGGTAAGACTAACTCTAGGTATGATAATTGATTCATGTCTTGAACTTAAGAACTCGGCACATATGTGAAATGTGGTAAAACTTAGGCAAACGTAAGTGGGGCTCTCTATATGGTCGGGCGGTGGTCTTGCTGCGGCGGTTCACCGGGACTATAGACCCAGTTGGGCGGTGTACTCCGGGACTGTGGTTGCCTCGTGGGAGACGAGCTTTTATTTTAAATCCAGGACTATGCTTAGTCGGGCGGATAGTTTGCCGTACTCCAAAGTATATACGTATACCGGGGCTAGAAGGAAACTTGCGGGAAGTTCGCACGACGAGGAGTCTGTATAACAGTCAGGCGGGGGTCTTGTTGCGGCGGTTCTCCGGGACTGGGATCCATACTCGTGGAGTATCTCAACTTTGTTTTATTACTAGGTAATTTGTCATGGCGAGGGATCAAACCCTTTATCGTGGAGTACGTAGGTGCTGGCCCTCGAACCTATGTAGTATGGGGTGCATAGAATCCGAACAAGTATACATTAGTGTCATCTTAGTATAAAATGTGTGCATTAGGCATTAAGGCATCGCATACACTTACATGTTTAGAATAATCACTTTTGACACTTTATTATTCTTTCAAATTTTTGGTTTGTTAAAGTATTGAGATCGTTATATGTACGGCATAGAGAGGATGGCCGAGTATAACATTTTCGTCAGTTGTAAATAACTGACGTGCCCACAGCTTATTATGCAGGAACTGGACTTTTTCATGAAGAAGTAAAGATGTTATGATGCTGTTGATTAATTACATTGATAAAGTTGTACAAGTTGTGTATTATTTTCATTGTTGTAATTCATTTTATTTTCCGCTGTGTATAAAAATGTAAAGAACTCTGGTGTATGTTGAAAAGTTTAAATTTCCTTGTAAAATTGTACGAAGTGAAGTGTAAAGATCATGTGGAATCTCAAATTCGGTCTTATTTGGAATTCGGGGCGTTACACATAAATTGTTTGAATGTAGCAACCATGTGGTAAAAATTTGGGATGCATGAAGTACTACCTAGTTAGGATTAGATACAAGACTTGAACATAATCACTTGACACTTGTTACTTGTACATGATACTTGACACTTGTTACTTGTTACTTGTTACTCGTTTATTTGATACTTGACACTTGTTACATGCCACTTGCATTCATTTATCTTGCCATACTAGTCGTTCCTGTTAGTCCTTTATTTTGGCGTTACATCTTTCCATGCTATACTTGCTTCCGCTGTTACTCTATTCGTGTTTATCTTTTCTGTACTTGTTTTCTGTACTACAAGCGGCTCGTAACTTTCATTGACGGGCATTTGTTTCTCTTTTCTTTTCCTGCAATTTGTTAAATTGCAGATTACGGTGATCAGCTGCCCGATGGAGTAGGTGATCAAAGATTTTAGTTGGCTGGAGTTCTTGCTATATCTATTTATTGCTTGTTGCTTATCTTGAATAATTGTAATTTGTTTCATGGAAATTTGTATTGGTCTTTTTGTCCCAGACTTATATTTTGTTCCAGATATGATTATTTGAAATTCAGTATTTTTGCTTCTTGTTTCAAGTAATCTTGTTGACTATATTAATTCAGTTATGCATGCATGGTTGACTATTTCTCATGTATATCTCTTGTTTATACTTTTACTCGTTGTAAAGATCTTGACAGCTTATGAATGGTGAAAGCCATTCTCTAGACTTAGTCACGTATCGAAATTCTGTATCTCCTTTTTGGGAAGCGGAGTATGACAGCTAGGCTCCGTGTTGATTTTCTAAATAGATGTGATTTTCTATATAGTTTAGGACTTACAATAGAAACAATGATAATTATGGAAAGTGATTTTTTATACAATAGAAACAATGAAAAATAGATTCTCCTTCCTCAAAGCATATTGTTTTACACGTCTACTCTTCGAAACCATTACCATTAGCATAACCTAAATTATATTCTCAAAGCCCTAAAACATTTTTCTAATCTATCATTTAGAAGTGAATCGACCTAATTTCAACTAAAAAAAATGAAATAAAGAAGAAATCATGAAAATTGAAGAATACAATACCTTGAAAATCTGAAACCCTAGTACCAAACTCCTTCACTTTTAAGCAAACTTCATTCAATTTCTGAAACAGACTGGGATAGAGAAATTAGAAACGTGTGTCGCCTAATCCGAAACCCTAGCTTAGGGAAGAGAGAGAGAGAGATCTACTTGAATAAAAGGATGAGTTCGAAGATGATCTAAATTCTGAGGTGGAGGCAATTTGCGCAGGCCCGGAAGACGACAATTAGAGAAGGGGAAGAAGATCGAAGATGATTTTGGGAAGGGGGAAAAAATGATTGCTTATTTCGGGGCAAATAAGAGTAAATTGGTAAACAACCAATATCTATTTATATATATATATAGGGGGATTTTCTCAAATTTTTCACAGGGCTAAACTGTAAATTTGAATATGCTAGGGCCAAACTGTAAATTTGAATCGAGCCTCGCACTTGCTCCGGGGCAAGCTGCTAGGGCGACTTTATGAAACACATGTATGGACTCCGAAAAGGTTGACGATGAGTTCTGGAGCAATCGAATGGAAAATCAAGCCACGCACTTGCTCGGTGGCAAGCTGCTAAAGCGACTCTATGAACCTTGAGTATGGACTCCGAATAGGCTGACGAGGAGTTTTTGGAACAATCGAATGGCAAATCGAGCCCCGCACGTGCTCGGTGGCAAGCTGCTAGAGCGACTCTATGAACCATGAGTGTGGACTTCACACTTGTTAGTTGGTTGTTTCAGGAGCAGATAGAATGGCAAATCGAGCCCCGCAATTGCTCGGTGGTAAGCTACTATGATGACTCTATGAACCTTGAGAATGGACTTCAAATAGGTTGACGACGAGTTTTGAGAGCAATCGAATGGCTAATCGAGCCCCGCACTTGCTTGGTGGCAAGCTGTTTGAGTGACTCTATGAACCATGAGTCTTGACTTTGCATTATCCGTATGGACTTTGCACTTATCTATTGGTTATTTTGAAAGCAAATCGAATGGCAAATCGAGCCCTTAACTTGCTCGGTGGCAAGCTGCTTGGGTGACTCTATGAACCAAAAGAATGGACTCCGAACAGGTTGACGATGAGTTTTGAGAGCAATCGAATGGCTAATCGAGCCCCGCACTTGCTCGGTGGCAAGCTGCTAGAGTGATTCTATGAACCATGTGTATGTATGGACTTCACACTTGTCCGTTGTTTGTTTGGGAGCAGATCGAATGGCGAAGAGATCCCCACACTTTTTCGTGGCAAGTTGCTATGGTGACTCTGTGAACCATGAGTATGGACTCCGAACAGGGTGACGACGAGTTTTGTGAGAAATCGAATGGTGAATCGAGCCACACACTTGCTCAGTGGCAAGCTGCTAGAGCGACTATGAACCATGAGAAAGGACCCTGCACTTGTCCATTGGTTATTTTTGGAGCAAATCGAATGGCAAATAGAGCCCCGCATTCGGTGTCAAGCTGCTAGGGCGACTATGAACCATAAGTATGGAATCTGAATAGGTTGACGACTGTAAATGTAACCCCTGTTTCCGTTAATTTGTATTTTCAAGTATTTTCCCGTATTTTAAATTGAACTATTCTCTTTTAATTTACACAAACTATTTTTTTAAAGCCCAATATTTGATTATTCAACTATTTTAATATTTGAAATGTTTTGGAGCCCAATTTTTATAAGCCCAGTAATTTTAAATTAAACCCAATGGTCTAACTATTTATTTTGAGCCCAATTCTATATTTAAATAATTAAATTTGTTTTGAGCCCATGGATCAAGCTCACCTCCTATTGGGTCTTGATCCGCTAACCCAAACTCAATTTTGACCAGATCAACAATTTCCCGTAAAATTTCCCCTAATCTCTCCTACCTCATGTAATCCCCAAATTAAATATCTCCCCATTAACATAGCAGTTATAACAATCCTAATCACCTTCAATTCTCCTCCACACAATCAATTATTTGAATCCCGTAACCCCCTCCCTTACAATCACTCTCCTCCTTAATTTTATACCATTATTATATTCTTTTCCTATTCTCCCTCCCCATCCCCCCTATTCTCTCTCTGTCCCTTCTCTGATTCAAAACCAAACAAAACCAAACAAACAAATCAAAACCAACAAAAACTGAACAAACCCAAACACTCCCTCCTTCCACTTCGTCTCCTTCCTTTCTCACGCTCCATCTTCCCCTACCTCCCGCTCACCCCATCTCCGTCAAGGACTCTGAATCCATTCCCTTTCAACTTTCGTCAACCCACCACCACCATCGTCTTCATCGAACCCCACTCCCGAACCCACTTCGTCTTCAACCTCTCGCTATTCCCCGTCTCCTTCTCCCTTCGACCAATGCCGAACCCAATCTCCTCACCTCCATTCGTCATCAACTGCCATCACCCCACCGCCATCACATATTCAACCATCGAGCTCAACACCCAACCACCATCACCGTCGTCTCCACCATCAACAAATTCCGAAGGCCAATTCACCATCGTCCCAATCCTTGAACCCATTCGCAGAACCCAATCCTCCATCATCATCCCCTCACCCCTCCTCCTCATCGCCCCGCCGTCGTCCCCACGATTACCACCTCCGCCATTACCAAGCTCCTCCCCTGTTCGAACCCAAGAAGCAGAGTCGCCCAAAAGCTCGACGCGCGCCACCCTTCGCCGTCGTCAACATCATCGACTGCTCCCCAGTCGAACCCCAATCAAGTCACCACTGTCCAGCCGCCGTCATCGCCGATATCCCCTCTCTCTAGCTCGTTGTCTCGTCGAAGAAGATAACGAAGAAGAAGAAACAGTGGAGTGGTGGGATCAAATCTTGACCGTAGGATCGCGCCAAGATTCGCGCAACTGAGCCAGATCTGATCGTCGTACCCTATTTCACTCACAGCAAATCCAGCATCGCTGTTCCGTGTTCTGGCCGGATCTGCTGCATTGGAGCGATCCGATTGGTGGGTTTCGGTGTTCTGCTGTTTTGGCACAGCGAATCCAGAAGCGCTATTCGCTGTTTCGGAGCGATCTGGTGCGGGGAAAACTCGATCTACGGTTGATTTTCGCACGTACTTTTGGGAGACTTCGCTCGGGATTTTTCGATCCAATTTTCTTCAACAAGTGGATCTAATCGTCGTCAAATTAAGGCAAGTATCTCTTGTACAATTTTATTTGTTCTCGTACAAGCCATTTGCAAAAATACCGCAAGTATATTATTTTTGACTCCAATTCGCATTCATAAGTCGAATTGATACCCGTTTCCATTCCTAATCCGTCGATCCTGTGTTCACATGTGATCGTGAATACTTTGCTATCCTATGCATGACACGAACACAAAAATAAATACAAACATATGTAATTTTAGGGGTTATACATATTGGTGTGAATGACTATTTTACCTGTGGTAATAATTTGAGTGTTGTATATTATCCCTTAATTTTTGATTTAGTTTTATACATGTAATTAGTCACTTTGTAGTTGCAATATTATTTTATATGACCCTAAAATATTATGGACCCATATATGTGATAATAAATTGTATCTGAATGTCATTAAAACTACATGTTTCACATCTCATTACTTAGAATTTATTTCATGCACAATTTCTAGATGTTCCCTGTCCATATCTTGACATCGTTCTCATTGTATTATGATTGTGTTAACAAAATTAATAAAAGTAACAAGCCGGGGTATAAGGGAAAGATTTAAGTAGTGGGCAATATAGAAGAGCGTACTCGGACGGGAGCTCGTGGTTTTCCGATGCAAATTGCAAGTTACAAGTTGCAAGTTTGCGAATGATATGTTTATATGTTTCACGCTATATGTTTACACTATGTTTGATTCGATATGTTTCACGTTATATGTTTGCACGTATCTCGATACAAGATACCATTGATATGTTTTTCCTGAGTACGTGACCTATAAAACCCACCACTAAATCTAAACGAAATTGTATTGACTGTAGCAACCATGTAGTAAAAGGATGGATGCATGAAGTGCTACATAGATAGAATCAAACATTAGACATATGATTAACACGTGCATTTGCATGATCCAACTATATGTTACATGTTCATGTTGACTCGATACTTGTTTGTTTGATTACTTGTTTTATATGTCACCTGTCCGATATTGCTTTGTTCATATCATGTTTACATATTGTACTTTTGTTCCTATTTCATGACTATCGATTTCTTGCTCTTTCCTGTTTTTCTTTTGTTTTGTTTTGTACCTCTTTTCCTTAGCTTGTACCCCCTTGCGGCCCGTAACTTGTATTAACGGGTCTTCTTGTTTCCCTTTTCTTTTCTGTTATTATAATATACTTGCAGACCCAAATGGAGAGTTACCAGAAGGTGTCGCTGACCAAGTGTTCTAGTTTATCATTATAATGTTATCTTTAGTTGTATTTTATTTCTTGTAACTATTTATTGTAATCTGGGCTTGTTTGACCCGTAACTATTGTATTTTCCAGTTGTTGGTTATTTTTTATGGACTATGTCATGAATTTTCGTTATTACATTGTGATTTTTATATGCCTGAGTAGTTTGTTTTATTATCTTGTTGTTGAGTTTACTTGTACAGCTTAAGAATGGTGTGTTTGCACCATTCGCTGGGCCTTAGTCTCGCGCCCGTATTTCCATATTTTTGGGAAGCAGGGCGTGACAGGGTTTTTAGTGGTATCAGAGCCAGGTTTTGGTTAATGTGTTAGATGACTAATACATTAGACAGACTTGACTCAATCAGGTTGACTCAACAACATGTACACCACGTTGATCACATGGATAATGAAATAACCAACATATAAACTGGATACTAACCGTTTAATTTTATTGCAGACCATGGCTAGGAAGGGTACTCTTTCTTCCAGTGCTGGAGATGATTAGCCTGATGAGCCCACCCTTACACAGATATTGGAGATGCTTAGGAGAGGTGCTTCTTCTTCCAGCCAGCCGGAAGGGCCTACAATTGCTCAAGTAATGCAGATGCAGCATAAGCAGAACGAGCTGATGATGCAGCAGATGATGCAGATGCAGCGGGAGCATGCAGAAATGATGAGGGTAGCTTTGGAAGCTACCAACAGGGAGCCTAGAGTACCTGCACCCGAAGTGCTGCCACCGAGACTTGGCAGTGTAGCAGACTTCATGAAGCTACGACCAGACAAGTTCTCGGGCACGAAAGGTCCGCTTGAAGCCGAACAGTGGCTTATCCGGACCGAACAGCTATTAATTGCAGCACAAATAGTAGATGATGATCGTGTGGATGTTGTGAGCATCCAGCTGGTTGAGCTCGCCCACATCTGGTGGCGAGCTGAGATGGAAAGGCTTGTGCGCCCTATCGCCTGGACCACCTTCAGGGAAAGCTTTCTCACGAAATTCTTTCCAGATGTAACGAGAAATGAAATGGAGCGGCAATTCATCACGCTCACTCAGGTTTGTCAGATAGTGTTTACTATGCAAATTCTTCGTTGTTATTTCATATAAATATCAACGTTTAACTAAAACACTGTCTTGAATCAGGAGGATCGGACCGTGGACGAGTATGTCGTGGAGTTTACCCGACTGAGCCGTTTTGCCACTTCCATGGTGGCGAATGATTGGGATAAGGGCCGCCAATTCATGTTGGACTTGGACATCGATATTCAGGATCGCTTAGCTACATTACGACTCCGATCCTTTGCCAACATTCTGGAGGCAGCCAGAAGCCAGGAACAGACAAGTACAAGAAAGCGTGCCATGCAGCGCCCTATCTCGAACCCCATCGCTGCTAGATCCGTTGGTGGACCAATTCGGAGGACAGCCCCCGCCGCTACAAGTTCAATGCCTTACCCACCTGCTGCTCCAAGGAAGGATGTGATCTGTGAGTACTGTCAGAAAGTCAGTCATATATGAAGAGACTGTCGGTGGGCAAATCGACAATGCTTCGCTTGTGGATCTCGTGACCATGTGCTTCGAGAATGTCCACAGGCAAGAAATGGTCCAGCCGCCGGAGAGCCGATCCAGCAGAGAGCACCAGTTCGAGGACCACCGCCCCAACCACAGCGGCAAAATTATGTTCAGAGACCCACAGCTCCTGGGAGAGGGCAAGCCTACAACTTGATTGCAGAAGAAGCAGAGGCAGCTGAAGCAATTATCGAAGGTATGTTGCAGTTTGTTATTTTATCATCGTCCTGTCATTTCTTTCCTTGCATTGCTTATTTCTGCATACCCTCTTGTCCATGTACATTTTTTATCATACTCTTACATGCAACCTTAGTATTATCTAAGCCCACTCATTCTTTTCATTGTTTCCGGCATCCCCATCTTTTGGGTGTTACATTTGCCCCATCCTATATACTGCCTACGCAAATTTCGAGGAGGAAATTTTGTTGTAAGGTGGGTAGGATTTGTAACCCCTGTTTCCGTTAATTTGCAATTTCAAGTATTTTCCCGTATTTTAAATTAAACCCAACGGTCTAACTATTTATTTTGAGCCCAATTCTATATTTAAATAATTAAATTTGTTTTGAGCCCATGGACCAAGCTCACCTCTTATTGGGTCTTGATCCGCTAACCCAAACTCAATTTTTGACCAGATCAACAATTTCCCGTAAAATTTCCTCTAATTTCTCCTACCTCATGTAATCCCCAAATTAAATATCTCCCCATTAACATAGCAGTTATAACAATCCTAATCACCTTCAATTCTCCTCCACACAATCAATTATTTGAATCCCGTAACCCCCTCCCTTACAATCACTCTCCTCCTTAATTTTATACCATTATTATATTCTTTTCCTATTCTCCCTCCCCGTCCCCCCTATTCTCTCTCTGTCCCTTCTCTGATTCAAAACCAAACAAAACCAAACAACAAATCAAAACCAACAAAAACAGAATGAACCCAAACTCTCCCTCCTTCCACTTCGTCTCCTTCCCTTCTCACGCTCCATCTTCCCCTACCTCCCGCTCACCCCATCTCCGTCAAGGACTCCGAATCCATTCCCCTTCAACTTTCGTCAACCCACCACCACCATCGTCTTCATCGAACCCCACTCCCGAACCCACTCCGTCTTCAACCTCTCGCCATTCCCCATCTCCTTCTCCCTTCGACCAATGCCGAACCCAATCTCCTTACCTCCATTCGTCATCAACTGCCATCACCCCACCGCCATCACATATTCAACCATCGAGCTCAACACCCAACCTCCATCACCGTCGTCACCATCAACAAATTTCGAAGCCCAATTCACCATCGTCCCAATCCTTGAACCCATTCGCAGAACCCAATCCTCCGTCATCATCCCCTCACCCCTCCTCCTCATCGCCCCGCCGTCGTCCCCACGATTACCACCTCCGCCATTACCAAGCTCCTCCCCTGTTCGAACCCAAGAAGCAGAGTCGCCCAAAAGCTCGACGCGTGCCACCCTTCGCCGTCGTCAACGTCATCGACTGCTCCCCAGTCGAACCCCAATCAAGTCGCCGCTATCCAGCCACCGTCATCGCCGATATCCCCTCTCTCTAGCTCGTTGTCTCGTCGAAGAAGATAACGAAGAAGAAGAAACAGTGGAGTGGTGGGATCAAATCTTGACCGTAGGATCGCGCCAAGATTCGCGCAACTAAGCCAGATCTGATCGTCGTACCCTGTTTCACCCACAGCAAATCCAGCACCGCTGTTCCGTGTTCTGGCCGGATCCGCTGCATTGGAGCGATCCGATTGGTGGGTTTCGGTGTTCTGCTATTTTGGCGCAGCGAATCCAGAAGCGCTGTTCACTGTTTTGGAGCGATCTGGTGCGGGGAAAACTCGATCTACGGTTGATTTTTGCACGTGCTTTTGGGAGACTTCGCCCGAGATTTTTCGATCCAATTTTCTTCAACAAGTGGATCTAATCGTCGTCAAATTAAGTCAAGTATCTCTTGTACAATTTTATTTGTTCTCGTACAAGCCATTTGTAAAAATGCCGCAAGTATATTATTTTTAACTCCAATTCGCATTCATAAGTCGAATTGATACCCGTTTCCATTCCTAATCCGTCGATCCTGTGTTCACATATGATCGTGAATACTTTGCTATCCTATACATGACACGAACACAAAAATAAATAAAAACATATGTAATTTTAGGGGTTATACATATTTGTGTGAATGACTATTTTACCCTTGGTAATAATTTGAGTGTTGTATATTATCCCTTAATTTTTGATTTAGTTTTATACATGTAATTAGTTACTTAGTAGTTGCAATATTATTTTATATGACCCTAAAATATTATGGACCCATATATGTAATAATAAATTGTACCCGAATATGTCATTAAAACTACATGTTTCACATCTCATTACTTAGAATTTATTTCATGCACAATTTCTAGATGTTCCCTGTCCATATCTTGACATCGTTCTCATTGCATTATGATTGTATTAACAAAATTAATAAAAGTAACAAGGCGGGGTATAAGGAAAAGATTTAAGTAGTGGGCAATATAGAAGAGCGTACTCGGACGGGAGCTCGTGGTTTCCCGATGCAAATTGCAAGTTACAAGTTGCAAGTTTGCGAATGATATGTTTATATGTTTCACGCTATATGTTTACACTATGTTTGACTCGATATGTTTCACGTTATATGTTTGTACGTATCTCGATACAAGATACCATTGATAAAACCCACCACTAAATCTAAACGAAATTGTATTGACTGTAGCAACCATGTAGTAAAATGATGGATGCATGAAGTGCTACCTAGATAGAATCAAATATTAGACATAAGATTAACACGTGCATTTGCATGATCCAACTTTATGTTACATGTTCATGTTGACTCGATACTTGTTTGTTTGATTACTTGTTTTATATGTCACCTGTCCTATATTGCTTTGTTCATATCATGTTTACATATTGTATTTTTGTTCCTATTTCATGACTATCGATTTCTTGCTCTTTCCTGTTTTCCTTTTGTTTTGTTTTGTACCTCTTTTCCTTAGCTTGAACCCCCTTGCGGCCCGTAACTTGTATTAACGGGTCTTCTTGTTTCCCTTTTCTTTTCTGTTATTATAATATACTTGCAGACCCAAATAGAGAGTTACCAGAAGGTGTCGCTGACCAAGTGTTCTAGTTTATCATTATTATGTTATCTTTAGTTGTATTTTATTTCTTGCAACTATTTATTGTAATCCGGGCTTGTTTGACCCGTAACTATTGTATTTTCCAGTTGTTGGTTATTTTTTATGGACTATGTCATGAATTTTCATTATTACATTGTGATTTTTATATGCCTGCGTGGTTTGTTTTATTATCTTGTTGTTGAGTTTACTTGTACAGGTTATGAATGGTCTGTTCGCACCATTCGCTGGGCCTTAGTCTCGCGCCCGTATTTCCATATTTTTGGAAAGCGGGGCGTGACAGTAAACCCCATTCTCGCAAATAAGTATTTTCGGTGTATTTTTCTATAATATTATTTTTAAAAGTTCATTTTGTGCTAAATTTTTTTTGGATCTTTTATTAAAGTATTTTCTGAAAAAAAAATTTATTTATTTCAAATAATGGTGTGTTTTGATCTTACTTCATATTTCTTGTTGATCGAATATTTATATTTGAGTCTAAAGCATATATACTATTATTATTGGATCGTTTTAATCTTATTATTATTGTTATTACTTAAATTGCGGTTATTATCTTTATTATTGTTATTATTATTATTATTGGTATTGTTATTAATATTAATATTTTTGTTACTATTATTATTGTAATTATTAGTATTATTGTTCTTATTGTCATTATTATTATTATTATTATTATTATTATTATTATTATTATTATTATTATTATTATTATTATTGTAAAGCCCGAACATACGTATTTATTCGTACTTTATTATTTGATTTAATGTATGTTTATATGTATATTTTATAAACCCTATAATCCTATTATTTCTCCTCTTGGATATTACCCAATACCCTATAACCCACACTTTTCCCTATATATACTAATGCTAATTAAAACCCTAACCTAAAGCCTACTGTACACCCGCCAACCCTCAACCCCTACCCCTGTTCAACTTCCCCTTCCTCTGCCTTTTGTTTTCGAAACCCAATGCCTGCCTATCGTCTTCCCATCTCTCCTCCGATCCTCATCGCCCACCTGCATCGCCCTCATACCCCTCTCATCGTCTTCGTCGCTCCACCTCGTCCTCCTCATCGCTGCTCTGTTCCCCTCCTGTCCCGTCGAGCTGCTTACACCTCAGCCACCGCACCACCATCCAGCGCCTCCATCCTCGATTGCTCCCCGTCGCCACCGTCAACCGCGACCCACCACCCTGCCATTGCCGCTTATCCTCTTCCCCGCTCCTCTTCACTGAACCCATCATCATCCACTACGCCGCTCGAACCCATCCACCTCGCCGCTATCCTTCCTCGTCGACCTCGCCGATCCCCTTCGCTGTCCCTGCAACCACCGAAGACACCCACTTATCCCCGTCGTCATCGTCGTCGTCGTCATCGAGCTCTGAATCCCCGCTCCTCCTCTATTTCGGTGCGAAACAGAGCACCGCTCGAGCTCCGCCTCCCCCGCCGCTGCGTCGCTTCCCGACTGCCATCACCCTGCCGTCAGTTGCCCTTACCGTGGGCCACCGCAGATGCAGTCGCCACCCGGTCGTCTTTGCCTCCCGCCGTCTCTCTCTCTGTCGCATTGGTGAAGGAGTGTGGGAAAGTGTGGTGTTTGCTGTTTGGAGTATAGGGGATCCCGATATCGGTATTTTGTGTTTGTGTTGAGGAGGGAGGTTGTGTTTGCTGTTGTATGGATTGAGAAGGGATCCGGTGTATTGGTCTTGCTGTGTTGTCATTTTGTGTGTTTTGCACGTAGCTCGCACGTGTTCATGGTTCGTCGCTCAGGACTCTCATCCCGTTATTCTATTATATTCGAATTAACCGTCTAACAGGCAAGTCACTGTCCTCTTGAATTGTTAACTGTATCAAATTCAAGTTTTTTTGAAACTCTTGCAAGTAGATCATATTCGTTATCATATCGCTGTATTAATTATCTTCGATGGGTCTATTGAGGGTTTACACGAGCTAACCCCATATTCTTGACATCGTGCCACTTTTGACTCCAAAAATTGAATCTTCATGCATTCATGTAGAATTGATAATAGGGTTAACCGTATAATCATGACACAATTAATTATTGTAAAAACAACTACTAGGTTGTATGTTTGGTTGATTGTTTATTATTTGATCGATGATAATTTAGTGTATTTTAGTCTTATTCATCATGTTATTGCACCCATCATGTTGATTACACAATTTATTGATTAAAGAATCGATACCCATTATGTTTAAATTAATTTATTTCAAGAAAACTACATAAAACTTGTATATTGCTTGTTGACCTGTATGTTGACTGCTAGTTTTGAACCAGTAAATAATCTTAAAATGAATTACTTTCTGAATATGAATTGTAGCCTTATCTTTCTAGTTTCCATAACATCTTGATTTTTTGAGTTGTGTAGCAAAAGTTATGCTCGTTTTACTATATGTGTGTTTTTATTTCCAAATTTTTCAGATTCTTGTATCTTTCATGTTTAAACAGTAAAAAGAATGATCAAATGATAAAATTTTACTCTGAAAATTTCCAGACTGTTGCTTAACATGTTTAGGAATCTAGAAAATATTTTTAATGAATTTATTATTGAGTTTTTGCTGATTCTAAAATTTTAACAACTTAATGTCGAAATTCAGCCTAAACATGAAATCTGTAAATAACAATGTGATTGACCTAGCTAATTTTGTTGAATTTTCAACTTTAAATATGTGTTGGAACCGTGTGGAAGTCTAGTTTCTAGAACTTCTGACAGATTCAGATTTCAAGTTCTGGAATAGCGGGAAACTGTAATTTTGTACAGACTACTCTTGCGGTCCAGAATTTTATCTTCTAGTTTTTAATAGATTAATTATTCCTATATCGTAGTATTGCATGAATTAATGTATGTGTGTTGCATTGTATGATCCTAGTATCCTATTATCATCATTCTAATTGTCCTATCTAAGTTATTGTCCTATTGTTCCCCTATTGTTGCTATCGTTCATCTAATGTCTCTAGACTGCATATTGTATTGTTGCATTGATAAAATAATTAACAAGTCAGGGTTTAAGGGGTGACTCCAGTAGTGGATAATATAGGAACTGTACTCAGATAAGGCGCTCGTGGTTCCCTATACTGTTATCTTGTGATCATGTGATCTTGTGATCTTGTGATCTTGTGATCTTATAACATCTTATTGATAAATTACCGTTATGGATGGAACATTGTTATCATGCCAAGTACATGAACTATAAAGCCCACCACTAAGTCTAACGTAACTTGTTTGTATGTAGCAACCATGTGGTAAATAGATGGGACACATGAAGTGCTACATTAGGTATGATTAAAATGATTAACAGACTTAAGAGTTGCGTCACCTTGACACTGCATATTGTTCATCATTATTTCTATTGATATCGAATATTGGCTAAGTGTTATTGTTATTGATCATTGATTATTGTTACCGAATATTGAAACATTGTTTATAGCTATTGCATCGATTATCATGATATTGATTATTGATTATCATGCCATGTTATTGATTCCTATTGATCCATTGAAATCATTGTTATAACGTTATTTCATTGTTTTCTGCTTTCTCTACTTGTTGTCCATGACTTGCTCTAAGGACAATATTTCTCTTCATTTTAGATGAAGTGTTTATAGGTGATGATGGATAATTGCCTGATGGATTGAGAGAACAACATTGGTGAAGAAATTGATAGCATCGTCGCTTAACAAATAATTATTATTGTCATGAAGATTTAATTATTGAACTATTGTTATTTCATTGTATTGTGGGCTTTTGACCCGAATATTGTTATTTTTGTTTCCAGACGTTGGATTATTATTGTACTTGGATATTATATATTGCTTCATTTTAAGTATTATTGTTCATGAGATTATTATTATTGCTTGCGCAATTGTTAAGTATTGATTATATTGTCGAGTTAATCGGATACACAGCTTATGGGTGACGTTAGTCATTCACTGGGCCAATGTAATGTACTCGTATTCCGTATTTTTGGGAAGCGGGGCATGACAATGATGAATTTTGGGAGTAATAGAATAGTGAATTAAGCCCCACACTTTCTCGGTGGCAAGTTGCTAGAGCGACTCAATGAACCATGAGTATGGATTCCATACATGTCCATTAGTTGTTTTGGGAGTATGTCGAATGGAGAATTGAGCCTTGCACTTGCTCGGTGGCAAGCTGCTAGGGTATGGAGTCCAAACAGGTTGATGACGAGTTTTGGGAGCAGATCGGGTGGTGAATCGAGAACTGCGGCTAGTTGCTAGAGCAATTCTCTGAACCATGAGTATGGACTCCACACTCACCTGCTATTGTGCTTAATAGTAGTTGGTGTTGCACGGGGGCAGACAACTTGTTAGGGGTGAGCGTTCCCTTCTTGCATGGGTGGGATTTTATATTTGCTGTTGGCTTTCTTTACCATTATCACATTCGCTAGCCACTTGAGATAGCTAACTTCTTGAATGAAGTGGGCAACTACGAGCTTCTCGATTTCCTTTTTGAATGCTTGCTTCTTGTCGGAGGCAAACTTACGGCGTTTCTGTTGGACAGTCCTGACTTCTGTATTCACGCTTAATCGGTGCATGATTAGATCCTCGGAGATGCCTATATGTCAGAGGCGGTCCAGGCAAAGAGATCTTGGTTCTCCTAATGGCATTGACGAGTTGCTCCTTAACTCGATGGGGAGAGCCTTGCTTACCCAAAAACACTTAGCCTAATCTTCTTCTCAGAAGAAGATTTCTTTTAGTTCGTCTAGGTCTTCAGAGCTGACTTATCCCATATCTTGCGGGAGTTCCAGCGAGTCGGAGGGGAGGACCCAGCCTCCCATTCTGAGGGTGTAAAATGTCCGAGCATCTTCTTAGCTTCCTTTGACTTCTCCTACTCCTGCTGTTATAGGAAAATTCATCTTCATGCGGTAGGCTGAAGCTACCGCGTGAAGGGTTACTAGACATGGGCGACCAAATATGGCATCATAGGCAGACTTCATGTTGACAATCATGAGTCGAGTGCTTCCGTGAGAGCGGCTGGGGCTTTCCCTACTGTCACATCAAGGGTGACTATTCCTTCAATTTGAACTGGTCTCCGAAGAATCCATGGAGGGTATACCAGACAGGTTTGAAACGGTTCTGTGTAAGCTTGAGGCCATCGAATACATCCAAGAAGAGGATATTTACAGACCACCATTATCCACCAGGACACAGCACACCTCGTGATTTCTCATGCATATGTTGATTACAAGTGCGTCATAGTGAGGTGTTCGAACACTGTCGAGGTCTTGGTCTGAGAATGTTATATAATGAGTTCACTTCACAGAGGAATGCTTTCCTAGAGGAGTTAGACACCCCCCCCCAAACAAATAGGTCCCACATGGATGGAGTGGGATACCTCCGTGCGTCCCGAGTTTTGGAACTTGGAAGGCCTCTCTAGTCGCCTGTTGGCTCCTTTTACGGGAGGAGGCTCGGTGTTTCTTCTTTAGGTGGACTTGGTGAGGTTGCACCGTCGAAGCAGGGCTTCGAGCTCATCTTTGAGGGCTCGATAGTCATGTGAGGTGTAACACCCCGAATTCCAAAATACAACTGAATTCAAAGTTCCATGGGATCTTTACGCTTCTTTCGTACAATTTTACAAGGAAATAAAAACTTTTCTTTCATCAGAGTTTACAATTACATTACATATTTACAGCGGAAGCAAATTACAACAATTTACATGAATTGAATTGTACAACTCTTGAATCAATCTTTAATTAGCATGCATTCTTTAGTCTTGTTAACCACTTTGACCTGCATAAAATCTGTGGGCACGTCAGTTCATTCAACTGACGAAATATTATACATGGCCATCATCTCTATGCAGAAAATAGTATAACGATACTCAATACTTAACAACTACAAACTTGTTCACAAACAAAGCTAAAGGGACTATCCTATTGATGCCGTATTGTGAATGTGCACTTAGTCCTTAATGCAATTATTTGTATAAGATGACACTAATGCACACTTGTTCAGAGTCTGTGCAGCCCATACTACATAGGTCCGAGGGCAAGCCCTTAATCGTTCTTCAACTTGTAGGGTTCAATCCATCGCCATGACTTAATCTACTACTGTAACTACGGTAAGTATCCTAGATATTTTCTGACCTACGAACTCATGTCTAGGCACCCTGGAGGGAATCCCAGTGCACTGACACATGACTCATCATGCAGGCATCCTGTGGTAATTCAGCTCCTACCATAGACATGACACCACCCGCAGTCATCAAACACCTCACGAGCATCGCCACCGGGACGGTACTCTGGAGCAGTATCCACGCTCTATCACGACTCATCATGGGACATCCTGTGAATACTCTCACGCTGCCAATCTAATGCCCCTCATACTCAATGTTTTTCTCTTACTTTCATTGAATCATGAATAAAATCAACTCTTAGAGTGTAGCACTTCCACTATACCGGTCTTATTCATTTAATTTCACATGACCCAACCTTGGTCTTCCAATTTCAAAATATCATTACATAATATTTTTCATTGCCGGTATAAGGTCTGGCTATACCCTAATTCTCAATTTCAACTCATAATTACAACATCGAATTTTTATACTCATAAGTTCTTTTTCGCGATTAATCATAATTCACATTTCATGTTCATAGCATTCATGTAATCATATCCATAGTTTATCATAAGTCATCATGTCATTAAACTTCAATTTCATATACCACGTCAATCTCAATTCATTCAAACACATGAGTTTCAATAATCTCATTTAATCCTCGTGCTATCGTTCATTTCCTTTATTCTAAATGGTCACAAGTCGTATTTTCATTCACCATCAACATTCAATTTAAACAATGAAAGTCCATAAGTACCACATTTAATTTTTCTTTTATTCAAACTTCTCTTTTATCACCACATAATTTTTCTTATGCAAATAAATACTTTTATAATTTTCCCAAAGGTAAAACTCCATAGGATTCTATCCTATTTTCACTTCTAACTCACTTTTATATAGTCAAAAATAGTACCCAAATATTTTTCATAACATCTACATTTTTTTAGAATCATTTATATATTTTTTTCAGATTTTTAAAGTCAAAAATTTAATAAAAATCTCAAAAAAATCAATTTTTTCAAAACTGCCGAACACAGGATTCGAACCCGAGACCTGAGAGAAGTCAAACTCAACCGCAAGCCAACTAGGCTAGGATGCAACCACGTTAAGAGAAAGGGTAAATAGGGTTGAGTGCTTTGGGTTTCGGATTTTGAATTTTTTGTTCAAAACGAAAAAATGAAAGGCAGAGCCTAGGTTCGAACTCGAGACCACAGGGTCACCGATCTGTTACTGTAGCGCCCAAGCACTCCACGACCACTTGGTCTAAGTGACCAGATCGTCTCAAAAGGTTTGGGATTGTTTTGATTTGATTCTTGTTCTCTACTAATTAATAAAAAATTTCCAAAACGATTTTTGTTCTTTTTCTTCTCTTTTTGAAATATAACCTTCCTGATTTTGAACATATATAAATACAGTAAACCAGTAATTTTAAACTCATTATTTGCCTACAAACATGCATTTTTGGTCTTATTTTAAGTTTTAGGTCCATAGTGTCGACATTGAGAATGAAAAATAGTTGCACACAATTGAATATAATTTTCTACAAAATACTTCATTCCTCCATCCCTTTATTTACTAGCAATCTACAATCTTTTTAAAACACAAATTTCTCCTTTTGCTACAATAGAGTTATTTTAATTTAAACAATCACTTTGACAAGATACATTCAATATGTCCCAAAATGTATAGATTTCTTAACACAATATGGTTCTTAACTATCTAGCATGGTAACATATGACATCTTCTAGCAATTTAATTCATAATTTATCAACTAGCAATCATTTCAACAAACATCTTCTAAATTATCAATTCATCTCTACATGAGCAAACATGGAGTCAATTTCACTTAAGTTTTCAATGATAATTCTATCAAAACATTCCTAGCATGGTAACTAGAATTAGAAGTATGAGAAACACCAACCTATTGGGAGAAAAAACGAATAGAAAGCTCCTAGAAATCTCCTTTAATGCACGAATGGACCATTCTCCTCCTAAGTTGTGCCTCCAAATTGTCTCCTCCTCCTTGGATGTAGCAACCCGAGCTCCCCCCTATTGCACTTCCGGCCTATCCTTGGTTAAGCACACACAAAATATCCCCTCAATCTTTTCCTCGCCAAAACTCTCAATCTTTTCTCACTCTAATCCTTTCTTTCTTTAATAAATTTCTAGTGTACTAAATGAGAAGAATTAGGGGGTATTTGTACATTTTTTTGGTGAGAATAGATGGCTAGGATTAAATCAAATGGTTAGAGATCAAAGGCTAGGATGAGTTAGAGAGTTATAGCAACTACCCATGATCACATAACCACCTCAATCCACAACTCCACTCTCTCCATCTCTTCTTGCTCCATCCGGACTAGGGTGGGTGTGCAATGCACACTTTAGTGCTTGCACGTGCCAACTAGTACCCCCACCTTATAAGTGTACAAGTGCATAAAAATTTTATTTGTTCATAAAAAAGTCTACAATGCAAGTTCAATTGTTTTAAAAGAGAAATAAGTTAAATAGGCTCATTAATGGGCCAATTTAACCATGGGTTTAAATAATTAAAATAGTTAATTAATAAAGTGGGCTAAAAAGATAATTTGGGCTTTAGATTTTAATTAGGCTTTAAAAGAAAAATACTTTTTGAAAAATGAGGGAGAACAAATACTAAAAAATATATTTTATACGAAAAATTTAAACAAATGAGATCACACGTGCAAAACACGTAAAATCACAAAAATCTCATAAATGAAAACTAGGGTGTTACAACACTCCCTCCTTAGAATAGTTCTGTCCCAGGAACTATACTTGAAGAGTGAGAAAAATAGGAATACAACAAAAATCACTCAAAGAGCTCAGGATGATCTTTCATCATCCTCACCTCAGATTTCCAAGTAGCCTCTTCAACCAACTGGTTTCTCCAGACTACCTTGACCATCGGTATCGTCTTATTCCTCAAGACTTTCTCCGGATGATCAACAATCTCAATTGGGAGCTCAATGTAACTCAGATCCAACTGCAAACCCTCTGGCACTTCAGCATGGACACATGAAAGACATTGTGTACCTGAGACAACTCTTCCGGTAATTCAAGTCGATAAGCAGTTTTCCCGATCCTTTTCAATATCTTATACGGGCCTATGAACTTCGGGGCTAACTTTTCACCCTTGCCGAATCGGATCACGCCTTTGCTGGGCGATACCTTCAGAAAGACAAAGTCACCAACCTCAAACTCAAGGTCCCTCATCCGGTTGTCTGCATAGCTCTTCTGCCAACTCTGAGCTTCCAGCAACCTCTTCCTGATCAAATCAATCTTCCAGAGGTCTGCTGCACAATTTCAGGCCCAAACATCTGACGCTCCCTAATTTCAAACCAACAGACAGGTGTTCTGCACTTCCTGCCATACAGAGCTTCATACGGCGCCATCCCAATGCTAGTCTGAAAACTGTTGTTATAAGCAAACTCCACCAAAGGTAAATGCCTTTTCGAACTGCCTCCAAAGTCTAGTACACAGCACCGAAGCATTTCCTCAAGAATACGGTTGACTCTCTCGGTCTGCCCATCGGTCTGGAGATGAAAAGCAGTGTTGAAATCTGTCTTGGTACCCAAAGCTGTCTGAAGACTCCTCCAGAAATGCGAAGTAAACCGCGCATCTCGATCAGACAAAATGGTCAACGGAACACCATGAAGCCTGACAATCTCACCAACATACAGCTCAGCTAATCTGTCCATCGAAGCAGTGAGTTTCATCGCCAAGAAGTGAGCGGACTTGGCTAGTCGATCGACTATGACCCAAATCGCATCATTGCCTTTTGAACTCTTAAGCAAACAGTGATGAAACCATACTGATGTTATCCCACTTCCATTTCGGAATAGGTAACGGTTGCAATAGACCTCCAGGTTTCTGATTCTCGGCTTTGACATGTTGACAAATCTCACACCTCGACACAAATTCAGCCACATCCCGTTTCAAACCTGACCACCAAAAATGTTGCTTAATATCCTTATACATCTTGGTACTCTCAGGATGTATTGACAAAGAGTGACATGTGCCTCCTGAAGAATACTTTCTTTCAAGTCCGACTGATCCGGAACACACAGCCTCTCTCCAAACCACAGCACTTCATCTCTGATTTGAAATCCGGGCAACTGCCAGCACCAACCTGCTCCTTCATCTTCTAAATCTCTGCATCTTCCTTCTGACTTGCAATAATCCTTCTATTCAGCGTCGGTTGAAGTCTCAACTGAGCTAAAGATAATCCCAAGCCTTGCAGAACAACTTCAATACCAGCCCGATCCAACTCCTCTGCCAACTAAGTTGCCTTTGAGTTGTAATCAAACTAGCCAGACTGCTCTTGCGGCTAAGTGCATTAGCAACAACATTAGCCTTCCCAGGTTGATACTTAATCTCCGGACGAATGTCCTCAAGTACCTCCAGCCATCTCCTTTGCCTCAGGTTCAAATCTTTCTGCTGATAGATGTACTTCAAGCTTTTATGGTCTATGTATATGTTCAGCTTTTCACCATACACATAGTGTCTCCATTGCTTTAAGACGAAGATAATCGCAGCCAACTCTAGATCATGAGTCGGATAATTCTTTTCATGCGGTCTTAGTTGTCTAGACCCATAAGCAATTACTTTTCCTTCTTGCATTAAGACACAACTAAGCCCATGATGTGAAACATCGCTGTAGACATCATATTCAATGGCAGCTCTAGGCAAAGCCAAAATGGGTGCAGTAGTCAGCCTCTCTTTCAACTCCTGAAAGCTTGCCTCGCACTGTTCGGTCCACTTGAAGTTCACATTCATCTTGGTCAGACCAGTGAGCGGTACGGCTATCTGAGCATAGCCTTGGATAAATCTCCTGTAATATCTAGTTAGCCCAAGGAAACTCCTGATTTTCTTCACTGTAGTAGGCCTTGCCCAATCTCTCACTACCTCTATCTTCTGAGGATCAGTTGCCACTCCCTCCTTAGAAAGGATGTGACCTAGGAATGCCACTTCAGATTTCTAGAAATCGCACTTGGACAATTTGGCATACAACTTATGCTCCTGAAGCTTCTTCAAAACTGCTGCCAAATGCTCTATGTGCTCCTCTTCTGACTTGGAGTACACAAGGATATCATCGATAAACACCACGACGAAAGAATCAATGAACGGCCTCAGAACTCTGTTTATCATGTCCATGAATATTACAGGCACATTCGTCACTCCAAACAGCATAACTAAGAATTCGTAATGCCCGTGTCGAATTTTGAACACAATCTTATACACGTCTTTAGTTTTCACTCGAACTTGATGATATCTTGATCGAAGATCTATTTTGGAGAAAACAGCTGCTCCTTGTAGACGATCGAACAAGTCATCAATTCGCGGAATAGGATATTTATTCTGAACAGTGACCTTATTCAGCTCTTAGTAATCGATGCACATTCTGATCGATCCATCCTTCTTCTTTACCAAAGCACTGGTGCTCCCCAAGGTGATGCACTCGGTTGAATAAAGCCTTTCTCCAACAGTTCCTCAATCTGCCGTTTGATCTCATCCTGCTCCTCAGGCACCATCCTATACGGTGCCTTGGAAATAGGTGCACTCCCTTGCTGAATAGTGATGCTGAACTCCACATCACGGTGTGGGGGTAACCCAGGCAAATCTTCCAAGAACACAGTCGGATAATCCCGAACCACAGGAATCTGTTGCACCTATGCAGGAATCCCTCTCTTCTGGCTGATAGCAGCAACCAAATCTGAACATCTCCTCTTCCCTTGGAAAGTGACTTTAGGTCCACCTGGAGCCTTCACTGTTACAATCTTGGTCTTGCACTCGATGTTCGCACTGTACACCGACATCCAATCAATGCCAATGATAACATCGACTCCCAAAATATTCAGCTCGATCAGATCAATCCTGAAAATTCGATCTCCAATCACGAACTCGCTGTCAGCATAGTACTGATCAGTGGTTAAAGTCTCTCCTAACGGAGTAGCTACTACTAAAACCTTGCCTGGAAATATCTTCGGTACGACTTCCAGAACTTTAACAAACTTAGGTAATACAAAAATATGAGAGGACCTAGTATCGAACAAAACAACAGCTTTTTTCCATTCAAAATAAGTTCTCCTGTTACATAACACACACTCGTCATATAACAGTTCACTAATTAACAGGAAAAAGAGACAACAGAAAACACTCCTAAACATCCTCCCTCGAACCAGTGATGATGTGATCCACCTCATCAGCGTCAGCTTCAGTCAAGGCAAATACTCACCCCTGCTGGTACGACTTCTTCCTGGTCTGCTGAGTTGGTCCATTGCGGACGACATCCTGCAGTTTGGGACAGTGAGACTTGTAGTGGCCTGTCTCTCCACAGTTAAAACAAGTCACTGGAGGTCTCGCCTAAGTATTCCAGGGTCTTCCTGCCACTTGAACAGCGTTCGAACCCGTAGGTTTGAACCTTTGAGCCGGTGGCTGTCCCCTGATATTGCCAGCAACTGCGGGTCTCTTTCCCGCATTCTAGTTGTTCCTCCGATTCTGAACTGCATGGAATTGTTCCATGTCCGCCTCCATGGCTGCTGCTCGTTTGACCAGCTTGTCAAACCTCCTGATACCGAGGGGTATCATCCTGGATCTCAAACTTGGCCTCAACCCATGCTCGAACTTACGAGCCTTCTTCGCCTCATCCATCACCAATTTGGGAGAATACCTTGAGATCTGAGTGAATCTGGTCTCATACTCCCTAACCGACATGCCGCCCTGCTGCAGTGACAGAAACTCCATGGCCTTCTTCTCATGGACGTTTGAGGGAAAATAATGACTGCTGAATTCCTCCAAGAATTCCTTCCAGCCAAGAACCAAGCCTCTCATTGTCCGCTTCATCGACTGCCACTACACAGTCGTATCCTTTTCGAATTGCAGAGTCGCCAACTTCACCTTACTGCCCTCCGGAGTTTCCAAGACTTTGAAGATAGTCTCTACCTGTCGAATCCAATTGTCAGCCGTGTCAGGGTCCGACTTCCCCACAAACACCGGTGGTTTCATCCGTTTGAATGATTCCACGAGTTTGATTGCTTCGGGTACTGGATTCGCAGGCACCCTTCCTTGATTCTGATTCGTGGCAACGACATTGAGTGTCTGATAGACCCTTGCTAGCTCCGTTTCCAAGTCCAGACCTTCACCATTTCGAGCTCATCTTCCAGCCATATTCTGATGCAAAAGACCCATTAAATTCGAAGTATAAACATGAACTTTTAAGTCAACTTTTCATTTCATTAAATTTCAAACCTTATACATTCAAATTTAAAACATTTCTGACATCAAAATGAAAGTAGTAGAAAATACAACAGTCTAACTCCTACGGTTCCTCTTGGCTTCACGAAGCTCTCCCCATAGTTCCTCCACTTCCTCCTTCAGTACATCGGTCATGTTTTTCCTCTTCTCGAGTTCCCAAACACGATGACTGAGAACTGCAAAATCATCCTTGTGCTTCGCTAACTGAGCCTCCAGTAGTCCAACTCTCTCTCGTAGAGTCTCTACCTGCCTCTGAAGAGAAACAATGAGATTACCCGGAACTGGTTCCTCTTCGTGAGAAGAATTATCAGATGAATCTGGAGGTGGAGTGATCACTCGGGACTTAGGCCATTCCTCTTCCACTTCTTCGGGATCTTACTCATCTGAATCAGCTTGCCCAGGATAGTAATCTTCCTCAATGATGTGCCAATGGTCATCTCCAGTTGGGTCGAAGTGGTCCGCCATCTTAAAGATTGAGAGGAAGAAGCATAAATCATAGAGCAACACAAATGTAAGTGACTTACATTTAAATCTCTAGACTCAACACACACTCTAATGTCCACTACTAGGGTGTCGTTCCTTATAAATTTGTACTATTCAGAAGTGTGCTCTGATACCACTCTGTAACACCCCGAATTCTAAAATACAACTGAATTCGAAGTTCCACAGGATCTTTACACTTCTTCCGTACAATTTTACAAGGAAATAAAAACTTTTCTTTCATAAGAGTTTACAATTACATTACATATTTATAGCGGAAGCAAATTACAACAATTTACATGAATTAAAATGTACAACTCTTGAATCAATCTTTAATCAGCATGCATTCTTTAGTCTTGTTAACCACTTTGCCCTGCATAAAATCTGTGGGCACGTCAGTTCATTCAACTGATGAAATATTATACACGGTCATCCTCTCTATGGCGAAAATAGTATAACGATTCTCAATACTTAACAACCACAAACTTGTTCACAAACAAAGCTAAAGGGACTATCCTATTGATGTCATGTTGTGAATGTCCTTAATGCAATTATTTGTATTAGATGACACTAATGCACACTTGTTCAGAGTCTATGCAGCCCATACTACATAGATCCGAGGGCAAGCCATTAATCGTTCTTCAACTTGTAGGGTTCAATCCCTCGCCATGACTTAATCTACTACTGTAACTACGATAAGTATCCTAGATATTTTCTGACCTACGAACTCATGTCTAGACACCCTGGAGGGAATCCCAATGCACTGACACATGACTCATCATGCAGGCATCCTGTGATAATTCAGCTCCTACCATAGACATGACATCACCCGCAGTTGTCAAACACCCCACGAGCGTTGCCACTGGGACGGTACTGTGGAGCAGTATCTGCGCTCTATCATGACTCATCATGGAACATCCTGTGAATACTCTCATGCCGCTAATCCAATGGCCCTCATACTCAATATTTTTCTCTTACTTTCATCACATCTTCACTATGTATCTAATCCTTAGTTTAATTGATTCACGAATAAAATCAACTCTTAGAGTGTAGCACTTCCACTATACTGGTCTTATTCATTTAATTTCACATGACCCAACCTTGGTCTTCTCATTTCAAAATATCATTTCATAATTTTTTTATCGTCGGTATAAGGCTTGGCTATACCCTAATTCTCAATTTCAACTCATAATTAAAACATTGAGTTTTCATACTCATAAGTTCTTTTTCATGATTAATCGTAATTCACATTTCCCATATACCACGTCAATCTCAATTCATTCAAACACTTGAGTTTCAATAATCCCATTTAATCCTGTGCTATCATTCATTTCCTTTATTCTAAAAGGTCACAAGTCGTATTTTCATTCACCATCAACATTCAATTTAAACAATGAAAGTCCATAAGTACCATATTTAATTTTTCTTTTATTCAAACTTCTCTTTTACCGCCACATAATTTTTCTTATGCAAATAAATACTTTTATAATTTTCTCAAAGGTAAAACTCCATAGGATTCTATCTAATTTTCACTTCTAACCACTACAACACATGTGCGATTTACCGGCGAATAATCCCTGGCATTTTACCATTCGCGCCGGGGTAGGGAGTGACCAGGAATGGGGCGTCAGATTGGATGGTTATACACCGGCGGCCTCTATAAAATGCCGGGGAATCATGATATTCACCGGCGTTTTATTTAGAATCGCCGGTGAATGGTATTATTCACCGGCGTTTTAATAACACACGCCGGGGAATATATAGATACATTCACCGGCATTTGTAATTTCAAACGCCGGTGAATTAACTGAGATAAATCCCCGCGTACCCTAACTTTTCGCTCGCAAATTTTCCAAACCCAATTTGGCCGCCTTCGTTTTCCCTCCTCCTCTCTCTATTCCGCGCGCTTCGCCTTCGTCCCTTTGTCATTTTCGACAGCCCAATTCGATTTTCCTCTTCCCTTTCTCTATTTCGCGGTGAATTTGCGATCGAAAACCACCGCTCGTCACCCCGCTCTCTCTCTATCTCCTACGCCACCGCTCATCGCCCCGCTCGTCGGCCCCTCTCTCTCTTCGGTAATTTCTCTTGATTTCTCTCCTTTTTACGGTCAAAGATGCTGAATTCATGCATCTGATTGTCATCTTAGCATGATTTTTTTTACCAAAATGGGTTCACTGTCAACTAAGGATGCTAGCTGTATACCAAAATCCTCCAAATCTGTACAAGAATTGGGCAGAACAAACCTTGTGCAGGTTTCTTTTGGAGCCACAAACATCAATGGTTTAGTTGGGATGAAGAATTAATAGAGAAACATATATGCTTAGATACTGAAAATTTTCATTTTCTTTTACTATTAAAGAAGTTGAATTCATGCATCTGATTGCCATCTTAGCATGATTTTTTTACCAAAATGGGTTCACTGTCAACTAAGGATGCTAGCTGTATACCAAAATCCTTCAAATCTGTACAAGAATTGGGCGGAACAAACCTTGTGCAGGTTTCTTTTGGAGCCACAAACATCATGATTTAGTTGGAATGAAGAATTAATAGAGAAACATATATGCTTAGATACTGGAAATTTTCATTTTCTTTTACTGTTAAAGAAGCTGAATTCATGCATCTGATTGCCAACTTAGCATGATTTTTTTACCAATATGGGTTCACTGTCAACTAAGGATGCTGTATGTATACCCAAATCCTCCAAATCTGTACAAAAATTGGGCGGAACAAACCTTGTGCAGGTTTCTTTTGTAGCCACAAACATCAATGGTTTAGTTGGGATGAAGAATTAATAGAGAAACATATATGCTTAGATACTGGAAATTTTCATTTTCTTTTACTGTTAAAGAAGCTGAATTCATGCATCTGATTGCCATCTTAGCATGATTTTTTTACCAAAATGGGTTGACTGTCAACTAAGGATGCTAGCTGTATACCAAAATCCTCCAAATCTGTGCAAGAATTGGGCTGAACAAACCTTGTACAGGTTTCTTTTGTAGCCACAAACATGAATAATTTAGTTGGGATGAAGAATTAATAGAGAAACATATATGCTTAGATACCAGAAATTTTCATTTTCTTTTACTGTTAAAGAAGCTGAATTCATGCATCGGATTGCCATCTTAGCATGATTTTTTTACCAAAATGGGTTCACTGTCAACTAAGGATACTGTATGTATACCAAAATCCTCCAAATCTGTACAAGAAGTGGGTGAGAACAAACCTTGTGCAGGTTAGTTTTGGAACCACAAACATCATGATTTAGTTGGGATGAAGAATTAATAGAGAAACATATATGCTTATATACTGGAAATTTTCATTTTCTTTCACTGTCAAAGATGCTGAACTCATGCATCTGATTGTCATCTAAGCATGATTTTTTTACCAAAATGGGTTGATTAATTTTGCTCCTCTAATGAATTTATTGAATCTTTGACAGGTACAAGATGCCTAGGCGTTGAAAACAGATAAACATAAATGATGGCAACGAAAGCCATGGGGATGAGCAGCCACTATATAATAGTGGCAGTCAAACAGAGGAGGGGGAGGGTAGCACGCCGCCCACTATCAAAAAACATCGAGGGTGAACTAAGATGTCGGTCATATGAAAACTTAATAATGACGAAAGGATTGTGGTGGAGGAAAACAGTGTCGGACAACCGGTTGGTGATAATGCAAGCAAATTCTCATCCTTTATTGGGGTAATAGCAAGGAACCCACGGATAATTCCTTTATCGTACGAGAGTTGGCCGAAGGTGCCAACCACTGCAAAGGCAACTGCAATTACAACAATCAAGGTATTTCCCATCTAAAATAAATAATTGGTCGGCTCAAATATATTATTGAAATATGTATTTTTGGTGATGGGTATTCGGTTTATGCAATTCAGTTATCATTTGTTAAACTTCATAAATTTTGCAGCAATACTTCTCGTTCTCGGACTCCCTTACGCCTTGGGTTGAAAAGTCACTCTCCAAAAAGTGGAGGGACTACAAGAGTGACTTGAAGGCTAGGTTTTTTGACAAAGACCTCACAGAGGCGGATAATGTAGGGGCTGTGCCACCGAATGTGGAGCCTTCAGATTGGCAATTCCTTGTGCATTACTGGTGTTCGGCGGTCGGTCAGGTATTTACATTACTAACCAAAATTTAACGACTTTGTGGTTGTATGGCTACTCTAATTAAATTTTTTGTTAACTTCATTGTGGCATGTACAGAAAAGGACGGAGGTGGGTGTTGCCAGTAGGTCAAAGCAGCTAGTGTTGCACACTGCTGGTACACAGAGCTTTGCTCTGATTCGGGAAGAATTGGTAAGCGCAATCAAATTGAACATTTTTGACTTACAGTTATTTGTTTATAAGCATTTCATCTTACTAATATATAGGAAGAAGATTTGGGGGGTCCTACGGAGTTTGGCGACATAGATTTTTTCGATGCCACCCACAAGTCGAACGATGGGACGTATGCGAGTTCTGAGACAGAACGGATTGTGGTAATTAGAAATTTACTACTATATATAGGCTATAGCAATGTTATTGTTTATATATCTTCAGTTGCGTTTACTTTTTGATGATCTCTTGCTGTTTTTGTAAATGGCTAATAATTTGTCGAAATCTCATATGCTTTTAACTCTGATTGTTATGTCCTTTTACAGACTAAAGCTCGGAAAAAATTTGGTGAAATCTCTTCCGCCTCAGATTCTGACCCCACGACGGCATCCACAGATTTTCGTACCCGCTAGCGACTTGCCTTGACCGCAGTTAGGGGAAAGGAGAGGCATGGACGTGTCCGTGGTATGGGGCTAGGCCCAACCCCCTCGCGGTTATTCGGGCGGAGTGAATTTACTTCAAGTGGGTCTCGGGACGAGGAGATGACTTCATTAAAGGCACAAGTGGCACTCCTCCAAGAACAAATGGCCCAGTTAATAGGGCAGCAATCTCAAGTCCCACCACCGGTAAGTCTTTAAATTGGTAATTTTAAAGAGATTATAATTTTGAATGCATGAAAGACAAGTATTAGTGTTTGTGAGTCTTTATTGTGGTTGTCGTCTAGTGGCTATCGTCTATATTTCTTAATTGGGCTGTGATTAGAAAGAAATGGCTCGAGTGGAGATCTGAAAACCCATATAGAGACATCTCGTTTATTATAATCTATTATTATTGTTGGACCAACCCCCTCTTGCTGTTGTTGCTGATGTCTCTTTGTGTGCGTGTGTTGAAGAGAAAGAAGGGATGAGAGAGAGATGAGGAAAATGCCGCTATGTTAGCCTGGTGTATCCTCATTCTCTACCATTCCTCTTTTTGGCTCCATTTATGGCTTCTATATTAAATTGGTTTCCTTCCACGATGACAGTTCCGTAAAACTACACTTGATATGAGCCCTGTTCTTATTGTTCTTCAATAAAATTGGGAGTTTTGGTGATCCAACTAGTGATCATAGCTGCACCCCACTGCATACTCACAAACACTAATACGTGTCGTTCATGCATTCTATGACCAACCCCACTTTGCCATATAGCATGCTTAGATGACATTCTATGACTTGCACACAAGGTTTGTTCAGCCTAATTCTTGTACAGATTAATCAAATTTTGATATACATCTAGCATCCTTAGTTGACAGTTAACCCATTTTGGTAAAAAATCATCTTAAGATGACAATCAGATGCATGAATTTAGCTTCTTTAACAGTAAAAGAAAATGAAAATTTGCAGTATCTAAGCATATATGTTTCTCTATTAATTCTTCATCCCAACTAAATCATTGATGTTTCTGGCTCCAAAAGAAACCTGCACAAGGTTTGTTCTGACCAATTCTTCTACAGATTTTGGGAATTCTGAAGTTTTTAGATCCAGGATCACAAATTTTGATTGGGCTGTGATTGGATTGTTTAGTGACTGTCAACAAGTGTTCTTAATTGGGCTGTGATTAGAAAGAGACGAGTTGGAGTGAAGATCTGGATTCCCATATAGAGACATCTCGTTCATAATAATTTATTATTATTGCAGTTCTTGTTGCTCTTGTTGTTGTTGCTGATGTCTCTTTATGTGCGTTTGCTGAAGAGAAAGCAGGGATGAGAGAGAGTTGAGGAAAATGCCGCTATGTTAGACAGGTATATCCTCATTCTCTACCATTCCTCTTTCTGGCTTCTATATTTGGTTTCCTTCCACGATGACAGTTCCTTAAAACTACACTTGACATGAGCCCTATTCTTATTTTTTCCCAATAAAATTGGGAGTTTTGGTTATCCAACAAACATGTACCCGCATACTTCCAACTGGCATTTTCTTTAGAAAGTCGGGCTCCAAAGAATCGAGCTATGACTAGAATCTCCATTCAAAGCCCAATCAAAATTTCTCATCCTGCATCTAAAATCTTCTTTGAGCCACAAACATTAATGGTTTAGTTGGGATGAAGAATTAATAGAGAAACAAATATGCTTATGTACTGGAAATTTTTATTTTCTTTCACTATCAAAGATGCTGAATTCATGCATCTGATTGTCATCTTAGCATGATTTTTTTACCAAAATGGGTTGACTGTCAACTAAGGATGCTGTATGTATACCAAAATCCTCCAAATCTGTACAAGAATTGGGTGAGAATAAACCTTGTGCAAGGTTCTTTTGTAGCCACAAACATCATGATTTAGTTGGGATGAAGAATTAATAGAGAAACATATATGCTTAGATACTGGAAATTTTCATTTTCTTTTTCTGTTAAAGAAGCTGAATTCATGCATCTGATTGCCATCTTAGCATGATTTTTTTACCAAAATGGGTTGACTGTTAACTAAGGATGCTGTATGCATACCAAAATCCTCCAATTTAATCTGTACAAGAATTGGGTGTGCACAAACTTTGTGCAGGTTTCTTTTGTAGCCACAAACATCATGATTTAGTTGGGATGAAGAATTAATAGAGAAACATATATGCTTAGATACTGGAAATTTTCATTTTTTTTACTATTAAAGAAGACGAATTCATGCATCTGATTGTCATCTTAGCATGATTTTTTTACCAAAATGGGTTAACTATCAACTAGGGATGCTGTATGTATACCAAAATCCTCCAAATCTGTAAAAGAATTGGGTGAGAACAAACCTTGTGTAGGCTTCTTTTGTAACCACAAACATCATGATTTAGTTGGGATGAAGAATTAATAGAGAAACATATATGCTTAGATACTGGAAATTTTCATTTAGTTTTACTGTTAAAGAATATGAATTCATGCATCTGATTGTCATCTTTGCATGATTTTTTTACCAAAATGGGTTAACTGTCAACGAAGGATATTGTATGTATACCAAAATCCTCCAAATTAATCTGTACAAGAATTGGATGAGAACAAACCTTGTGCAGATTTCTTTTGTATCCACAAACATCATGATTTAGTTGGGATGAAGAATTAATAGAGAAACATATATGCTTATATACTGGAAATTTTTATTTTCTTTCACAATCAAAGATGCTGAATTCATGCATCTGATTGCTATCTTAGCATGATTTTTTTTACCAAAATGGGTTAACTGTCAACTAGGGATGCTGTATGTATACCAAAATCCTCCAAATCTGTACAAGAATTGGGTGTGCACAAACCTTGTGCAGGCTTCTTTTGTAGCCACAAACATCATGATTTAGTTGGGATGAAGAATTAATAGAGAAACATATATGCTTAGATACTGGAAATTTTCAATTTGTTTTACTGTTAAAGAAGACGAATTCATGCATCTGATTGTCATCTTAGCATGATTTTTTTACCAAAATGGGTTAACTGTCAACTAGGGATGCTGTATGTATACCAAAATCCTCCAAATCTGTACAAGAATTGGGTGAGAACAAACCTTGTGCAGGCTTCTTTTGTAGCCACAAACATCATGATTTAGTTGGGATAAAGAATTAATAGAGAAACATATATGCTTAGATTTTGGAAATTTTTATTTTGTTTTACTGTTAAAGAAGACGAATTCATGCATCTGATTGTCATCTTAGCATGATTTTTTTACCGAAATGGGTTAACTATCAACTAAGGATGGTGTATGTATACCAAAATCCTCCAAATTAATCTATACAAGAATTGGGTGAGAACAAACCTTGTGCAGGTTTCTTTTGTATCCACAAACATCATGATTTAGTTGGGATGAAGAATTAATATAGAAACATATATGCTTATATACTGGAAATTTTTATTTTCTTTCACTATCAAAGATGCTGAATTCATGCATCTGATTGTCTTCTTAGCATGATTTTTTTACCAATATGGGTTAACTGTCAACAGAGGATGGTGTATGTATACCAAAATCCTCCAAATTAATCTGTACGAGAATTGGGTGAGAACAAACCTTGTGCAGGTTTCTTTTGTAGCCACAAACATCAATGGTTTAGTTGGGATGAAGAATTAATAGAGAAACATATATGCTTAGATACTGGAAATTTTCATTTTCTTGTACTGTTAAAGAAGACGAATTCATGCATCTGATTATCATCTGAGCATGATTTTTTTACCAAAATGGGTTAACTGTCAACTAAGGATGGATGCTGTATGTATACCAAAATCCTCCAAATTCGTACAAGAATTGGGTGAGAACAAACCTTGTGCAGGTTTCTTTTGTAACCACAAACATCATGATTTAGTTGGGATGAAGAATTAATAGAGAAACATATATGCTTATATACTGGAAATTTTCATTGGGCTGTGATTGGATTGTTTAGTGGCCGTCGTCTATGTTCTTAATTGGGCTGTGATTAGAAAGAGAGGGCTCGAGTGGAGATCTGGAAACCCATATAGAGATATCTCGTTTATAATAATTTATTATTATTATTGTTCTTGTCGCTCTTGCTGTTGTTGCTGATGCCTCTTTGTATGCGTGTGCTGAAGGGAAAGAAGGGATGAGAGAGAGTTGAGGAAAAAGCCGCTATGTTAACCTGGTGTATCCTCATTCTCTACCATTTTCTGTTTCCATTTCTGGCTTCTATATTTGGTTTCCTTCCACGATGACAGTTCCTTAAAACTACACTTGATATGAGCCCCTTCTTATTTTTCTTATTTTTCTTATATTTGATTTTCTTCCACAATGACAGTTTCATGGATTGTCTGAACAATCCACGAAAGACATGCTTAGATACTGGATATTCTCAATCAGAGCAGAATATAAAGGTTTTAAGTTAAATACTTGATTTTCATTTGTTTTGTTGTTTTAGATATATTCAAAAACAAAATTAAGTACTAGCTTTTTAGCACTGCAATATAATTATTTTACCTCTCTGTATATCATTAACAATTCCAATTGCAATTGACACTTTGATCTTAGAATTTATGAATTGGGTTGACCTTTTTGCAAGCTTAAAAAATCTGTATATTCTGTATTGTGGTCTACTATTGAACTAAATTATTGTTTTTTTTTCATAGAGCTGTTTCCGAGATGAAGGAAATTTTGATGATCAGAACTGAAGCTACTCGAGGGGTATGAATCTGTGGTTGGCCTATCCTTGCTGTTGTTATGTCCTCCTTGCTGTTGTTATGTCTTGTATTGTTGTTTTAAGTTTTCGTTGGAATATTTGGGATGTTCGTTATTGCATTTGTATTTGTTAATTATGACACTGTGTTAATTTTGCGGTGGATTTGGACGATGATATAACACATGTGAAACTTTATTATCTTTAATTCTTGTGTTTGGTTGTGATTTGCGCATTAATATGCCTGAAATTGGTTGAATCAGTTGTGAATTAGTTTACAGGTTTTTTTAAATGAAATTGTGAATTGAAATCGAATGGAAAACTGAAGCAGGAAAAACAAACGGGTATACAATGGCGTATGAAATTGTGAATTGAAATCGAATGGAAAACTGGAGCAGGAAAAACAAACGGGCATACACCGGCGTTTCATAAAATACCGGTGTATCTAATTGTTTAGTTGAAAATTTCGTTAGAGAGGCGTTTCCACACACGCCGGTGTACCCGTAAGTAGCAACAGTCCTAAGAAACACCGGCATTTTATAAACCGCCGGTGAATATCTCTATAGCGGCATTTTTACGACACATCGGTGCTTATAAGTAGGGAAAGAAGGGCGCTCAAAAACAAGCATATACCGGCGTTCTTTGACCGCCGGTAAATATTACACATTCACCGGTGTTTGTACAATCGCCTGTGAAAAGATATATACCGGAGGTATGTGACCGCCGGTGAATGTATATTGGGGGAAAGAATGGCTCCCAGAAATTGCCATATACCGGCATTTGTCTGGCCGCCAGTGTATTTTGAAGATATACCGGCGTCCAGTAGAAACGCCGGTGAATACGCCTATCTTTCCGCGATGCTCGATTCGGCGACATTTGCACCGGCATTTTTATAAACGCCGATGAATGTTTCACCGGCATAAAAAACCGCCGGTGAAGGTCGAAAAAACGCCAGCGAATAGCTTCTGTGTTGTAGTGAACTCACTTTTATTTAGTCAAAAGTAGTACCCAAATATTTTTCATAACATCTACATTTTTTTAGAATCATTTATATATTTTTTTTCAGATTTTTAAAGTAAAAAATTTAATAAAAATCTCAAAAAAATCAAATTTTACAAAACTGCCGAACACAGGATTCGAACCCGAGACCTGAGAGAAGTCAAACTCAACTGCAAGCCAACTAGACTAGGGTGCAACTATGTTAAGAGAAAGGGTAAATAGGGTTGAGTGTTTTGGGTTTCGGATTTTGAATTTTTTGTTCAAAACGGAAAAAAATGAAAGGCAGAGCCTAGGTTCGAACTCGAGACCACAGGGTCACCGACCTGTTACTGTAGCGCCCAAGCACCCCACGACCACTTGGTCTAAGTGACCAGATCGTCTCAAAAGGTTTGGGATTGTTTTGATTTGATTCTTGTTCTCTACTAATTAATAAAAAATTTCCAAAACGATTTTTGTTCTTTTTCTTCTCTTTTTGAAATATAACCTTCCTGATTTTGAACATATATAAATACAGTAAACCAGTAATTTTAAACTCATTATTTGCCTACAAACATGCATTTTTGGTCTTATTTTAAGTTTTAGGTCCATAGTGTCGACATTGAGAATGAAAAATAGTTGCACACAATTGAATATAATTTTCTACAAAATACTTCATTCCTCCATCCCTTTATTTACTAGCAATCTACAATCTTTTTAAAACACAAATTTCTCCTTTAGCTACAATAGAGTTATTTTAATTTAAACAATCACTTTCACAAGATACATTCAACTTGTCTCAAAATGTATAGATTTCTTAACACAATATGGTTCTTAACTATCTAGCATGGCAACATATGACATCTTCTAGCAATTTAATTCATAATTTATCAACTAGCAATCATTTCAACAAACATCTTCTAAATTATCAATTCATCTCTACATGAGCAAACATGGAGTCAATTTCACTTAAGTTTTCATTGATAATTCTATCAAAACATTCCTAGCATGGTAACTAGAATTAGAAGTATGAGAAACTCCCACATATTTGGAGAAAAAACGAATAGAAAGCGCCAAGAAATCTCCTAGAATGCACGAATGGACCCTTCTCCTCCTAAGTTGTGCCTCCAAATTGTCTCCTCCTCCTTGGATGTAGCAACCTGAGCTCCCCCTTATTGCACTTCCGGCCTCTCCTTGGTTGAGCACACACAAAAATATCCCCTCAATCTTTTGCTCACCAAAACTCTCAATCTTTTCTCACTCTAATCTTTTCTTTCTTTAATAAATTTCTAATGTGCTAAATGAGAAGAATTAGGTGGTATTTATACAATTTTTTGGTGAGAATAGATGGCTAGGATTAAATCAAATGATTAGAGATCAAAGGCTAGGACGAGTTAGGGAGTTGTAGAAACTACCCATGATCACATAACTACCTCAATCCACAACTCCACTCTCTCCATCTCTTCTTGCTCCATCCGGCCTAGGGTGGGTGTGCAATGCACACTCTAGTGCTTGCACGTGCCAACTAGTACCTCCTCCTTATAAGTGTACAAGTGCATAAAATTTTTATTTGTTCACAAAAAAAGTCTACAATACAAGTTCACTTGTTTTAAAAGAGAAATAAGTTAAATGGGCTCATTAATGGGCCAATTTAACCATGGGTTTAAATAATTAAAATAGTTAATTAATAAAGTGGGCTAAAAAGATAATTTGGGCTTTAGATTTTAATTAGGCTTTAAAAGAAAAATACTTTTTGAAAAATGAGGGAGAACAATTACTAAAATATATATTTTAAGCGAAAAATTTATACAAATGAGATCACACGTGCAAAACACGAAAAATCACAAAAATCTCATAAATGAAAACTAGGGTGTTACATGAGGTGTCCATGATCTTTGTGAAATGCACATCAATTATTCCTATCTCTTCTCCTATCTTAGGCATTCATCTTAGGAGGAGGTTGAAGGAGTTCGTCCTTATCAACCTCCATGAGAATCGTGGAGATGCTGGCATTTGAGTGGAGTGTACATCTCAAAACGAGACGTGAGGAGGGCAACGCTGGCCCGTGGCATCGTTCTAGGCATTCTTAGGTCTGTCTTCATTAGTGCTTTTTCGTTTGTTCCCGAATGAGGGTACCTTCTATTCTTGGGGACAAATGCCATCTTCCACTTAGATATACTTCTCGACTCTTTGAAGGAAGTCTGAGAAGTCCTGAGGGGGTCTTTTGTCTAGGGAAGCTTTGAGGTTTACATTGGTCCTGAAAACAGCCATGGCTACGGCTGAGTCGAGTGAGAAGATGGATCGGGATTCAGCTATGAAGCGCAGAACATAACTTTTGAGAGACTTCCCATCCCTTTACTTCAAGTTAAGTAAGGAGATACTTGTTTTCTTGTCTAGCGGCTGGTGAAGAAGTGCGTGAGGAGGAGTTCCTCAAGTTGGTCGAAAAAAGATTATGGACCCTGAAAAGAGACGAGATAACCACTCTCATGTTGATCCCTTCGAGATTGCTGGGAACGTCTTGCAGAGGAGGAAATCGGACGCTTGATGGAGCATCATGAGCGTTTTAAAACACTTAAGGTGATCTACCGGGTCGAATTCTCCGTTGTATGACTCAAAAACTGTAATTTTGAAGTTGGTTGAAACATGAGCCTCAAGTATCTTTCTGGAGAATGGGGATTGGAGGGGTGGTGTGTTCCTTCATGCCTTTCCTCTTCTTGTCTTATTAGTGCTAGATGGTTGTCCATCTTTTACAGACGCTAGGGGACAGTGTTGTCTTGTTCTTCGGACCTAGTGGACCTATGAAACTCCTCACGTCCTGGACAAGTGGAACGGTGAAGGCTAGTTTGTCAGTTCCTGCTGGGAGCGACATTGAGGGCTTGAAGGATCTCATCTTTGAAATTTTGGAATTTTTGCCCTGGGTGCTTCTTCCTCCCTACCTCTCCTAGGGGCTGATCGACTTGTTGGGGTTATGCTCCTTCTCTTGCAAGGGGAGGAGTCATTCTTCGTCTCTTAGGAGAGTGATGGCTTCTTCGCCCCCTAGGGAAGGGGGTTCTTCTACGTTTCTGTCTTCGAGGAGAGGGACTTCTCTTGCTTTCCTGGCGTGCTGGATGGGGGACCTCGTTCTGGACACACCTTTTGTTCAAGTGGTCTCGGAGGTCAGACAGCTGCTGTCGAGAGAGTATGATTTGGCGGAGGTCCGGCTGTGCTTGAGCTTGCCCCAGGGGGCACCGTGGAGGGTGTGGAGGTGTAGACCGATCCCCTATTCTCACCAATACGTTGCACACGACGCTGACTTCCTCGGGAGCCCCTTCGTTCAGCCTAGTTGGAGGGAGGTCGGGTGGGCTTTTGCGGGGGCTGTTCTGGCTGAAGAGCTTGATCCGATTGAGGGGCCTGTTTCTAGTGAAATTTACAGTTTTTCCTCTGGGAGCTATAAGATTCATGCTTGATTTGAACGGTCCCGATTTGGTCTAATTTTTACCCATATCACCTGCCAACAAGCTCTGCGTATATATACTCCCTCCCTCTCTCTCACACACTAAGAATTTAGAATGTCCATGCTTAGCTACATCTATAATTTTGACATTGATTAGTAATCCTTGCACATGTACCCGATTAGTATATCCTACGTAGGAGTACTCTCGGATATGAGATATAACTTCCTTAGTTAGGGACTATTCTATTGACAACTGAAATTATCAGTGCTAATTATGTGTTTTAAGTCGTATAAAGTTTAGCAGTTATAGAGAAATATATCTAGGGTTTTACTAAAGTTCAGATGACCATTATTAGTGCTAACTATATATGTACTGTTTTAAATTACATGTTTTTTTTCTCTATTAGAGAGGTTTTAGTAAAAATTAGATAGTGACCCACAGATGAAGTAAAACATGGATTGCATAGACCAAGTAACAAGTATTTTGTGATATTCTGAAATTTGAGCCCTGAGTGCACTGCTTGCAGGGAAATGTGTCATTGGTAACAGGTTGTGACTCCGAGATCGGACGCTCTGTGTGCCTCCACTTTGCGATGGAAGGTGCGTGCGCGGCCTTCACCTATGTGAAGGCACAGGAGAAGATAGGGATGCCCACGACACCCTGCAGCTTTTGAAGCAAGTCAAGGACAACCACGCGAAAGACCCCATTGCCACCCCTACCGATTTAGGGTCTGAGGAGAATTGCAGGAAGGCGGCGGATGAGGTGGTCAATACCTTTGGTTGTGTCGATATTCTTGTCAACAATGCTGCTGAGCAGCACTTCACTGATATTGACGAGATTACGGAGGAGAGGCTGGAGAGGGCGTTTAGGACTAACATCTTCTCCTACTTACTACCAAGTTAGAATTTACCAGTGATTGTCCCGCTAGGATTAATAAACTTGTTAAAATTTGTCTTAGATTATTGACAAGCTCATAGATTACTGTATAGATGGGAGTTCTGTGTAGGATTAATTGACCACAAACTTTCTTTTATTCTCAATACCAAATCAGAGAAGTATTCCAAACTTGACAACATTCATAACAGTTGCAGCAATCATCCTCCATCAAGCAACAAATAAAAGACAACTTCTAAGAGGAAAACATGTGCATAACGCATGCTAAAATTTTAGTGCAATATAGTGAATTGTTTATTTGTTGGTGTGTTTAAGGTATGCTTTGAAGAAGGTGAAGGAAGCAGCATCATCAACACCACCTCGGTTACTGCCTACAAAGGCAACCCAAAGTTGCTCGACTACTATTCCACCAAGGGAGCCATCGTGGCCTGCACCCGTTCCCTCAACCTCCTCCTTGTCAGCAAAGGCATCCTCGTCAATGCCGTGGCACCCGGGCATGTGGACTCCACTGACACCAGCTACATTCACATAGGAGCAGGTTGCCAATTTTGGGAAGGAGGTGCAATGGGGAGGCGGGGGCAGCCGCACGAGATTGCTACATGCTACGTGTAACTGTCTTCACAGGATTCCAGCTACATCAGTGGCCATGTGTGTTTGGAGGTATTTATTGCAGTCTACTATCAACTTCTTCCTAGCCTGAAACAGTGACTCTTCATCGCCCTTCTTCATTTTGAACCTCTTCTTGTTTAACTCTACAAATAGAAGTCAACTGCAAGTACTTGGGTGCTCCTCGACTTCAAGTGCAGTCGAGCAATCAACCACAAGCGGGAGTAACTGCAGTATGAGTCGGGTCCTTGAGGGAATTTGATTAAACCCAACTTGTTCTCCAAGTTAGATCGTACAACTTCTATCGTGTGGCTTTCTCTTCAGGGTATATCAGATAGTGATAGATCAAGATTAAATAAATAGGGTAAATGGTGAAAAACATCTATGATATATGTTGCTGCTTTTTTCGGTGTGGGAAGCAAACAGATAGTGAGCTAATAATGGATGGAAACTACTAAAAGTCAAACCTGTGCCTTGGCCGTTAAAAGACGTTAGAGCTCCTGAGATTGAATCTAGATCGTTGATTGACCTCCTATGATCTGAAATCGACGGTTGTTGATAGGGGCGATGGACCTGCAAAATGTCTGAAACACCGGGGGGTGGCAGACCCTCCGATGCTCAAGTCAGAACCAAAAAGAAAGAGAGAGAGTAAAAACAGGTAAATTGTTGATTACCTGGAGACTGAGGGGAATGACTATTTATAGGCCTGAGAGACATTCTAGAAGCCGAATCATGACCATCGGATCTTTCATGTCTCCCCCCTGAAGAGATAAGATATCCCTGTAAGAGGATAAGAGAAGCGACTCCTAGCCATCATGGATTGGGTGTCTCTTTTAGTAGGCCTAGTCTGTCACTTTTTATGGGCTTGAGAGAAGCCCATGTCTTGGAGGAGGCCTAGGCCTGTAAAATAGACCTGTGATGGCTAATCTGCCTGTAGACGCTTTGAGATCCGTACAGGTTTAGTACGGCTCTGATCTACTGCGATTTTACCATCATCATAAGCCCCCCACTTCCGGAAGGCAATTTTCATGGCTTTCGAAAAATAGTACGTCTTATTTTTTGAATCTGGCGAATAATCTTAGCAGTCGGAATGTTCGAGATACCTAGAACTGATCTGTGGATCCTGGAGGCGGTGAATATTTTCCTGGATTTTTCCATTTTTTTCTGATTTTTTCAAATTTTCTGGGAATTTTCTGGGAATTTTTCCATAGTTCTTCAGATTTCTCCGAAATTTATGGAATGCTCTACAATCTCAAAATCACTCTTTCAAATTTTATAATTAATAAATTCAATTTTAATTATTTTCAGATTTTAAAATTATTTTTCCGAATTTAAATAATTATTTTTGAATTTTTTAATTAGTTTTTCGAATTATAAATTATTTTTAACTGATTTTCTGAATTTATTAGTTTCGTTACGCTTTTTGAAGCGATCTGAAGTGCAGATCATGCCCAGCACGCGCGTTGAGGACAATCAGATGGCGCAGAGGCTTTGATAAGGGCAAAAAATTCTGAGGCGTTGATCATGGGGTAGTGCGCAGATCTTGGAGATCAGACGGTGCCCAGATCATCTTCTCCACTCCTAGCTCGGTGAACGAAATCACCGAGCTACTATCTTCTTTTTCGATGCATAGCTGGGCGGAGGCTTGATTGCGGAGCTATAGGGTGATTTTTGGCCAAGCTACAGCGGTCGATCGTCTTGGTCGATCGTGAATTTGCCGAGGTGGAGCTACGGCGTGCTTTTCACCGAACTATGGGGACTTCAAATTATCGCCGAGCTATGGGACACTCACCGAGCTATGATTGCTCATTTCGTCGAGCTATGGACGTTGTGAACCCACCGAGCTATGGAAATAGTCGCCTCGCTGAGCTATCGAACTCGAACTTCACTTCCGAACTATGGAAATTCGCTGAGCCATGGGTTCCTTGCTCTTGCCGAGCTATGGAGCTATGATTTTTGCCGTAGTGTCACCTCGCCGAGCTATGGTGGCTCGTTCTCTGCGAGCTATGGGTCGTCGAATTCTCGCCAAGCTACGGAGCTCTTTTCACTTAGCTATGGCAATAGCTCGAATTGGCCGAGCTATGGAGCTAGCCGAGATGTGGTAGGTCGTTCTTGCCGTGCTATGACCAAGGTGTGTTTCGCCGAGCTACGATAGCTTGTCGCCGAGCTACGAAGTTAGAAATTTTTTCGAGCTCTGTTTTGGGTTCGAGCTATGTTTTTGGTTGAGTTTGGCAAGTGCTCGAAGTCGGTGACACCCATGAGGAGACAATAGCTCAACGTCGATGGCGAGGAGACATGGAGCACCATTTTTTGGAGTGAGGAGACGAGTCGGAGCTCGAGCAGTGGCCTTCGAGTTTTTGAAGAGGAGATTTTTGGCGAGAAAGTTTTGGAGAAGAAGGAGATGTACAGGGTGAAAGGGTGGACTGGGTTTCGGGTTTGTGGGTTCAAACCCGACCCGTTAGTACTCTTTGTACACTTATTTGGTTTCATTTGTGAGTTTGGGTAGTGGATCTGACCCGTTTGCACCCTTTTACTCTTCTTTTGCTGATTTTTAAAGTATTTTGGAGTTATTTTGAGCTTGGGTTTTACATATAAATTTATATATATATGCAAAACTCATATATATTTATATATAATTACTTATATGTGTATACCCAGCTTTTTACTCCATCACCGTCGATTGGCGGATCCTGTATGTATATAAATAGCTGTATAGGGAGAGCTGTGGCAGACTTGTTATTTGATCCCAACAGGTTGTTGGGGAATATCCAGAGCAGAGTTGAACGTTTGAGCTTGTCATTTGTGCCCGACAAGTGTGTAGAGAATTTTGTGACAGGGTTGAATGTGGAGCTTGCCGTTTGCGCTCGGCAAGTTTGTAGAGAGCTAACTCTTTGGCTGAGTTGACGTATAGCTTGTTGTTTGTTCCCAGCAAGTTTAGAGAAGAAACTCCGTGATCGAGTTGTGTGCTGAACTTGTTGTTTGTTTCCAATAGGCTCAAAGAGGACTCTATGACGGAGTTGGATGTTGCACCTGCTGTTTGCACCCAGCAAGCGTGTAGAGACAACTCTTTGATTGAGTTGGTCCAGAAACTACTGTTTGACTTCGACGAGTTTGTAAGGCCAACTCGTGGCTGAGTTGGCGTAGAGCTCACTGTTTGATCCCAGCGAGTTTGTGGAGACGACTCTATGGTAGAATCGATGTAAAAACTGCCGTTTCGTCCCGGCGAGTTTGGAGAGGACTCTAAGACAGAGTTGGATGTTGCACCTGTTGTTTGCGCCCAGCAAGCGTGTAGAGATAACTCGTTGATTGAGTTGGTTATTGTACTTACTGTTTGCACCTAGTAAGAATGTAGAGACAACTCTGAGATAGAGTTGATGTAGGAACGGCCGTTTGACCCCGGCGAGTTTGTAGGGAGAGCTATGAGATGAACTTAACCTTGAACTTGTTATTCGAAACAACAAGTGTAGGCAAAGCTCATGCAGCGAGCAGAGCGTAGAATTCATTGCTCGGAGCCAACAAGTTGTAGACTGTGCTAGGGCGAAGACCATGGTTTTGAACTTGTTGTGGGGAGCCAAAGAGCTATTTGGTGAAGCTTGGGCGAAGACCAAGGAATTGAACTCGTTGTTCGGAGCCAACGAGCTATTTGGCAGAGCTTGAGCAAAGACCAAGGCATTGAACTTGTTGTTTGGAGCCAACGAGTTGTTGATGGAGCTCAAGCGGTAAGTGGAGGGCTGAACTCGTTGTTTGGAGCCAACGAGCTATTTGGTGGAGCTTGTGCGATGACCAAGGTATTGAACTCGTTGTTTGGAGCCAACGAGCTATTAGGTGAAACTTGGGCTAAGACCAAGGCATTGAACCCATTGTTTGGAGCCAACAAGCTATTTGGTGGAGCTTGAGCAAAGGCCAAGGCATTCAACTCATTGTTTGGAGCCAACGAGTTGTTGATGGAGCTTAAGCGGCGAGCAGAGCGCTGAACTCGTTGTTTGGAGCCAACGAGCTATTTGGTGGAGCTTGAGCGAAGACCAAGGCATTGAACTCATTGTTTGGAGCCAACGAGCTATTTGGTAAAGCTTTGACGAAGACCAAGACATTGAACTTGTTGTTTGGAACAAACGAATTGTTGTTGGAGCTCAAGTGGCGAGCCGAGCACTGAACTCATGGTTTGGGGACAAACAAGTTGTAGCTCAAGCGATGAGCAGGAGCGTTGAACTCGTTGTTTAGGGACAAACAAGTTGTTAAGGGAGCTCAAGTGGTGAGCGGGGTGCTAAACTCATTGTTTGGGACAAACGAATTGTTGATGGAGCTCAAGCGGTGAGCGGAGCACTGAACTCGCTGTTTGGGACAAATGAGTTGTTAAGGGAGCTCAAGCGGCGAGCGGGGCGCCGAACTCGTTGTTTGGGACAAATGAATTGTAGCTCAAGCGATGAGCGGAGTGCTGAACTCGTTGTTTGGGACAAACGAGTTGTTGAGGGAGCTCAAGCGGCGAGCGGGGCGCCAAACTCGTTGTTTGGGACAAACGAATTGTTGATGGAGCTCAAGCGGTGAGCGGAGTGCTGAACTCGTTGTTTGGGACAAATGAGTTGTTGAGGGAGCTCAAGCGGCGAGCAGGGTGCCGAACTCGTTGTTTGGGACAAACGAACTGTTGATGGAGCTCAAGCGGCGAGCAGAGCGCTGAACTCGTTGTTTGGGACAAACGAGTTGTTGAGGGAGCCTGAGCATAGAGCAAGGCATTTTAGCTTGTTTTGTGGCACTGACAAGTCGTTGATGAGCCCAAGCGGAGGGCAGAGATCGGGGTGTTGGACCCGTTGCTCAGTGTTAACGAGCGGTTGGCCAAAGGAACTTAAGTGGTGTGCATTCTACCGAACTCATTATTAGAGCGAATGAGTTGTGCGTATTCTGAATCTTCTTAGTGTGGAAGTGAAGTAACTTGTGTTTATTCAGCGTTGAGATGATTCCATTCTTCTCTTTACTGACAAGTGATTGCGTTCCTAGAATGAGGTTCCCCAGGATACTGAGCTTGTCCTCCTTCGTGATACATTGTGCTTGACGGAGTTGGAACTTTCCCATTTGCACGGCGCTTCAAGCGAGACGGAATTGGAGATTGCTCAAGTGAAGGGGGTCGAATGAATCTGGAGTTTGCTCTTCTAAGGAAGACTTGTCTTGAATATCATCATCAAGAGTTGAGGCGGCCCTGTGAGGCAGTTTGCTGGTAGGAGGCCGGGGAGGAGATTGGTTTTGCTCAGGTAGAGCATATCTCTAGTATGTATAGCTGGAAGAACAGCTTTGATGACAGTTTGCTGTATAGTGTTCGCAGGACTTTCGGTAGCGATTCCTAGCCGTGAAACGTGGAGTCATTGTAACTTTGCTGTTGTAATGAGACTTGCAGTTTGTGGAATGAGAAGTCTTCTACATGCCAGTGTCTTGTCCTGTGATACATCGTCTTGGGGGTTGGCTAGTCGTATGAGCTGCTCTTGGGAGAGTTAGATTTTGGACTAGCCGTTTTGCATTTGCAGACGTCTGTAGTGCTACTGGATCTGAACATATGAGTTGGTGATAGTTCTATGACTTGCGGGATTCATTTCATATGCTTGACCTTTGTTGTCATGGTTGAGGTGTCATCGACGGGTTCTCTGTCGCTAAATAACAGGGCATCAAGTCTGTTGCGTATAGTTTAGATAGCTATCTATGGTGTATGACAGAGTTTAGTATTGCTCCGTCTTGAACCCAGCTAGTTGTAGGGACAACTCTGAAGGAGAGTTGTTTTCCAAACTTACTGTATGGGGCCTTCTGACAGATTGTGAGAGTCACATCGAATGAAGAGTTGAACCCCAAGTGCGGCTTTTTACAAGTGTTGCTAGGGTAACTTCGATCCATGATTTTGGACCTATTAATCTGTTGTTGAGGAAATTTAACTAGTTACAGGAACAAAATCGAATGGCGAGTTAAACTCTGAACGTGTGTCATTACAAGTTGCGAGAGTAACTCTGAACCATGAACATGGATTCCGAACTTGTTAGTTTAAGTATTAACAGGTTGCAGGAACAGCTCGAATGGTAAAGCACACTCTGAACTTGCTTCTTTGCAAATTGACAAGGTCTCTTTTGAATCATGAACTAGACTCCGAACCGATCGTCGAGGCGTTGAAGGATTGCAGGAGCAAATCGAATAGCGAACTGCACTGTGAATTTGCGTTATTGCAAATTGTTTAGAGTCCCTGTCGAGCAATGGGTATGGACTCCGAATCCGTCTTATGGGGAGACTCGCAACTAGTGTTTGGTGTTGCTTAAGTGTTTAAGTGTGGCACTCAACTTGTTGTTTCTGAGCCTCCAGGGAAGTTCAGCTAGTTGCAGGAACAGATCGATCAGTGAATAGTGTTCTAAGCGTGCGAGGTTGCATGCCGTAACTCCTGAGTTCTGGATTCCGAACTTGCATTGTAGAAAGCTTGTAAAGAGTGTTTAGCGCCACTTTGAATGTAAGTTAGGTGTGTAGCTCGTTGTTTACTTTGATGAATTAATAGGTTGTAGGAGCAGATCGATTGGTGAAGCGCACTCTGAACTTGATTCATTGTAGAGTGTTGTAGTAACTTCGCACTATGGATGTGGGCTCCGAACCCGTCTCGTAGGAAGCTTTTAACAATTTTGGTGCCGTTTTTATGTACAAGTTTGGACTCAACTCGGTTTACTTCACAAGCTGTTCTACTTTCCAAGTCCCTGCTGATATCTCCCTACCCCCCGGGTCTTCAAGCTGATGAGCCGTTAGGCGAATAACTTGGTAGACCTTGCCTGGACTTGTCTGTTGCGGAGGGAGCCCCCCATTGTTTTGCATAGAGAAAGAGAAATCGTCGGATGCTCCAATGTGTTTAGGCAAGATTATTTATCTTCATTGAATAAGTGGAGTGGCTTCGGGTGAGGGATTCAGGTTTATTACTATGTCATGATGAGAACTAGTTTGGACCTGGCGAGAGATGGAGTGGCAGGTTTGGAAGTTCTTGGTGGAGTTGGTTATGGCATAGGCTTCAAGCTCGCTTACATTTTTGGAGTTATTGAAACTGTTTTCTGGCGGTAGCTCTATGGTGTCGAGGGGAAGAATGGAGCCCCCCATTGTAGCGGTGTAGCGTGCTCGCGTTGTCTGTTGGCTTCCTACAGCTTGGGCTATGCTAGCTGTTATTGGGAACTTCACTTTCGTGTGAAGGGAATGGCATGGGAAGCCATTCGGCATGGACGACCGAATATGGCATTATATGCAGCTTTGACATCATCTACCATAGAGTCCAGTGCTTCTGTTTGAATAGCGGGGGCTTTCCCTGCTGTTATGTCGATTGCAACAATTCCCTCGACTTGGACAGGTGCACCAAAGAAGTCATGAAGTGTATAACCGACTGGCTTGAGTCGGTCTGGGGAGAGCTTGAAAGCATAAACTGTGGCCATAAGGAGGATGTTTACTGAGCCACCATTATCCACCAGGATGCGGCGTACCTCATGATTTAGCATGCAATGGTTTATGACCAATGCGTCGCAGTAAGGTGTTTAGGAAGCCTTCTAAGTCCTTGTCGGAGAAAGATATTGGGATCCTGGTGCGTTTGGCAGGCGGAATGTTATCTATGGAGTTGACTTTGATGATGAAAGCCTTGCGGGAGGAATTGGAATCTCCCCCCGTCGGGTCTTCATGAATGGAGTGGAGGACGGTCATGTGTTCAGAGTCTTGCGACTCGCATGACCCCTACTGGCACTTATTAGCCCTCTGGGACGGAGGATTTTTGGCGTCGTTGTCTTTCTGAATGAAGTTGGAGAGATAGCCCCTGCGAATCAGGGTTTCTGGTTCTCCTTTAAGGGTTCGACAGTTGTCAGTAATGTGTTCATGATCTCTGTAAAATGTGCACCACTTATTTTTGTCTCTTCTTCTGCTAGACGTTGACATCGTGAGGGGAAGGCGGATTATTCCGTCTTTCTCCACTTCCATGAGGATGGCTGATACGCTTACGTTGAGAGGAGTGAATTTAAAGCGTGGCGCTAGAGTTGGATGGCGTGAACTTGCACCGTTTTTCTGAAATTTCCTGAGTTCCTCGCTTGTGTTCTTTCGTTTGTTCCCAGAAGGTGAATCATTCTTGCCTTGAGGATAGAGAGCTTGCTCAACCCTGGTCTATCTATCACTCCTTTCTAGAAGCTTAGTGACACCTTTGTGAGGCCTTTTGGCGAGGGAGGCTTTCAGGTCTTTGTTAGTGACGTTGTAGCGAAAATCTGTAGTTGCGACTAAAGTGTTCAAGGCAGAAATCAGCCTTGCTCCAGTAGTAACATGATTGATGAAGTCTTGCGATGAAAGAGCTGCAGTTGCGACTGAAGTGTTCAAGGCGTAAATTGAACTTGCTTCTGTTGTAAAATGCTTGAAGAAGTGCTTTAGCTGTTCTCCATCTTTTTGCTTCGGTTCTAGCAGTGAGACACTGGTATTTTTTCAGCTCTCTAGCTAGTAACGAAGTGTGCAAGAGTTCCTCGAGCTGATCGAAAGAAAATGTGGATTCGGGTTTCAGCTATGAATACCATTCCCTAGCGGATCATTTCAGTGTAGCAGAAAATGTCTGACACATGAGTGCATCGGTGGCATTATAGAACATCATAAGTGTTTTAAAGCTCTCGACGTGGTCCGTCGGGTCTGATTCCCCGTTGTAAGACTCGAACTGAGGAGCTTTGAAGTTCCTTAGAACAGGTGCATCGAGGATAGTTCTGCTGAGGGCATGTTGATTTGGCCGGTAGACCCTATTGGACCAGTTTCTCTCATTCTTCATCTGTTCTAGGCAATCTTCTACTTCTTGGATATGGCAAAGGACTTGGTCGTCCTTCTTTTGGGATCCGGTTGAGGCATTGTAGACTGAGATTCGGTCGTACTGAGGATGTTGTTCAGGACGATTTTGTCAGGAGCCATCTAGTGCCTCTCCGTTGGAAGGAGCATAATTAGGCTGCCTGGGTGTCTATTGAGGAGGAAACTGATCTTCCATAGGAGGAGCTGGTTGACAAAGAGTGGTAGTGCGACGGCTGGAGGCCGCCCCTTTACCTTTTAGTCTTTGTGGCATGGCGATAAGTCTTACTTGTGTAGTTTCCCACAGACGGTGCCAATTTGTTGCTACTTTTTTCGGTGTGGGAGTAAACAGATAGTGAGTTAATAATGGATGGAAACTACTAAAAGTCAAACCTGTGCCTTGGCCGTTAAAAGACGTTAGAGCTCCTGAGATTGAATTTGGATCGTTGATTGACCACCTGTGATCTGAAATCGACGGTTGTTGATGGGGCCGATGGACCTGCAAAATGTCTGAATCACCGGGGGGGGGCCGGCGACAGACCCTCCGACGCTCAAGTCAGAACCAGAAAGAGAGAGAGAGAGAAAGTAAAAACTGGTGAATTGTTGATTACCTGGAGACTGAAGAGAGGTAGGAGTATTTATAGGCCTGAGAGACATTATAGAAGTCGAATCGTGACTGTCGGATCTTTCATGTCTCCCCCCTGAAAAGATAAGATATCCCTGTAAGAGGATAAGAGATGAGACTCCTAGCCATCATGGGCTGGGTGTCTCTCTTAGTGGGCTTAGTCTGTCACTTTTTATGTGTTTGAGAGAAGCCCATGTCTTGGAGTGGGCCCAGGCCTGTAAAATAGGCCTGTGATGGCTAATCTGCCTGTAGACGCTTTGAGATCCGTGCAGGGATTGTACGGCTCTGATCTGCTGCGATTTTTACCATCATCAATCTATGAGGCAAAAGTCTTTAACCCCCAAAACTATCGTTCAAAGCAATAAACCACCATAACTAAGAAACACAGTCAACTACTGTACGAAAACCCTAAAAATGTAAGTGAAATGTCCAAATGCCCTTATTGAGATACAACATAAAAAAACAGAATTTCAGATCTTGATCAAAATCAAAATTAAAATTAAAATCAAAATCAAAATCAAAATCCAAAATCCAAAATCCAAAATCCAAAATCCAAAATCCAAAATCTAAAATCCAAAATCCAAAATCAAATCCAAATCAAAATGCATAATCCAAAATCAAAATCCAAAATCAAATGTCGATCATCTCCTCATCATCAACACCGATCACCACCACCATCATCATCACCACCATATCCATAACCATCAACATCATAGTCAGCCCCAACCTCCACCACCATCATCATCACCACCACCATCGACCCCGAACTCCACCACCATCATCATCTTCATCATCTTCTGAAAATGAAACCCATAAATTAAATCCATCTTATTAACTGATCAAACTCATCTTTAATCCATCTTAAATAAAAAATTAAACCCATCTTAAATTAAACTAAAAATTAAACTCATCTTACTTTCAACCATCTTATTAAATTCATCAAACCCCACAATCCAAAAATTAGGATTTTGATTTTGATTTGAGATGGGGCCGAAGTCGGGGCTATTGGTGGTGGTAAAGGTCAGGGCTGATGGTGGTGGTGATTACGATGGTGATGGAGGTCAGTGGTGGTGATGATGATGGTGGTGGGTGACTACCAATTTGGGGGGGGGGGGGGGGGGGAAGAGATTTTTGTGTGAAAAAAAAGGATTTGGATTTGGGATTTGGGATGTTGATATTGATTCTGATTCGAATTTTGATTTTGGATGTTGGACTTTTATTTTAGATTTGGATTTGGATTTGGTAAGTTCTGAAATATTTTGGTTTCTTTGTGTATTAAAATAAGGGTAATTTGGTCATTTCACACCCACTTTTAGGTTTTTCCATTTTGGATTTGACCACGATTCGTAATTTGGGGGTTTATCGTTTTGACCGAAAGTTTAGGGGGTTAAAGGCTTTTTCCTCATAGATCAGGAATGTTTTTCGCCATTTACCCTATAATAATGTAATGACCTCCTTTGAGAGGCAGTACTTAATATGAAAGTTTTCTAATGTAAATAATAAAATATATTTTAGCGAGACTGGAGAGATAGATAGGTTATTGCTAAAGGTATCGTAACTCTTGTATTTTCTCTAGTTGAATAATATCTCGGTTATTTCTTTTCCGGATTAGGTTCGCCGAAGCAGAAAAATATTATGTGTTTGGGTGTTTGGGTTTGGTCTACGTTGCTTGGTTGCACGTTGTGACTGGTCGTCGCATTTCACTCCAACCATCCGCAGCGCTTAAATTCCTTAACAACTGATATCAGAGCTGAGGTTGGTTGAGTTCCTTGGTGAAGATGACAGATCATGATTTTTCAAACATCAAGGAGTATGGTTTTCCAAAGATCAAGGAGTTTGATGGTAAAATCAATTTTAATCTCTGGAAGGTGAACATGTATGAAGAATTGGTTCAACATGCCTTGCATCTTGTCCTAGAAGGAATAAAAGGAAGCCATCCTGCATGAAACAGGAGAAGTAAGATGAGTTTTATTTAAAATCCTTAAGTTTAATTCGGTTTCCATTAGCGAACAATGCTAAGTGCATCTTCCTTGAGGAGACAACCACGGTATGTGGGAGAGACTCATAATTGATTATTCGGGATCGTCGTTACTAGATCAGATGTACTAGAAGAGAAAACAATTTGTTTCTAAATGAAGAAGATACAGTTATTCATCATCATGGAGTGGAATTTAATCAGGTGTTATCTGAATTGAAAGTGATAAACGCAGATGATCTAATGAAAGATAATAAAACTTTCAACTTGATATATTCACTGTCAGATTCGTACAAGCATTAGATAACCACCATGCTACATGAAAAATTTGACAAGGGGAAGCTATCGGTGACCAATGTGACCAAGGGTTTGAAGGAGTACGAACTTACGAAGGAAACTCTAAAATCAGAGTCTACTTCTATGAGTTGCATGTTAGTGGGGAAAACTTCAATTGGAAGGGGTAGTGCGCGTAACGAATGGGTAGTGCGTGTAAGGGTAGGATCTTTTGCCACTATTGCAGAAGAATTGAGAATTACAAGAGGGATTGTCGGAAGTTGTTGAATCAGAATAGTGCCAACATTGTCAGTCCTACCGTTACGCCCCACTTCCCAAAACTACGGAATACGAGTACATGACATTGGCCCAACGAATGACTAACGTTACCCATAAGCTGTTTATCCGATTAACTCAACAATATAATCAATACAAAATAACTGCGTAGGCAATAATAATAATCTCATGAACAATAATACTTCGAATGAAGCAATAAAAATATCCAATTACAATAATAATCCAACATCTAGAAACAATAATAAAATCCGGGACATAAGCCCAAAATAATAATAAATCTCAATACAATAAGTTCATTTAAGCAATAAGCAATTAAAAAAAAACATTAAGTCTTTAGAATGTTTGTTATCCAATCCCAGCAGGCAATTCTCCTTTATAAACTGTGTACACATCATCTAAAAAGAGAAAAAAAATTGTCCGTAGAGCAAGTCATGGACATTAAGTAAAGAAAGCAGAGAACAATGAAATAACGGTATAACAATGAATTCAATGGATCAATAGGAATCAATAACATGGCACGATAATCAATAATCAATATCACGGTAATTGATGCAATGGCTATAAACAATGATGCAATATTTGGTAACAGTAATCAATAATCAATAACGGTAACCCTTAGCCAATATTCGATATCAATAGGAACATTGATGAACAATATGCAGTGTCGATGTGATGCAAATTCTTAAGTCTATTAATCATTTAAATCCTAACTAATGTAGTACTTCATGCGTCCCATTCATTTACCGCATGGTTGCTACATACAAACAAGTTACATCTAGACTTAGTGGTGGATTTTATAGGGCTGTGTACTCAGGCATCATGTAAATAGGAATCATATTATGTTATGTAATCAGGTAATGGATTTTAGATGTGGCCCCCGTAAATTCTAGAGGTGGCCTCCATCATCCCACGACGTAGCACTTAGCTCTACGTGGCACTCAATTCCATATAACTTGTAAACAGGAAAACCGGTAAACAGGTTCATGAATCATGTAATCATGTAATGGATTCTAGAGGTGGCCCCCGTAAATTCTAGAGGTGACCCACATCAACTCCTGACGTGGCACTTAGTTCTACATGGTACTTAGTTCCATATAACTTGTAAACATAGGAAATATGGGTCCCCTTCCGAGTATACTTACCTATATTATCCACTACTATGGTTAACCCTTAAACCCTGGCTTATTAATTATTTATCAATGCAACAATACAATATGCAATTATGAGACATGATATGAACAATAGTATCGATGGAGAACAATAGGATAATAACATGAAGTAGGACAATTGGAATGGTGACGATAACTCATTATGTTCATGCAATACAACATACATACATTAATTCATGCAATAGTACGATATAGGAATAATTAATCTATTAAAATCTGGACTATATAATTCTGGACAGCAAGAACAGTATGTACAAAAATACAGTTTCCCGCTGTTTTAGAACTCGAAAAGTGAATCTGTCAGATGTTCTAGAAACTAGACTTCCACATGGTTTCAACGCATATTTAAAGTTCAAAATCTGACAACATTAGCTAGGTCAAACACATGATTGTTTACAGATTTCGTGTTCAGGCAGAATATTGACATCATGTTATTTTATTTTTAGAATCAGCGAAATCTTAAGATAAAATTCATTAAAAATATTTATTATACTCCTAAACATGGAAACTAATAATTTGGAAATTATCAGAGCAAGATTTAATAATTTGATCAGCCTTTTTTCTGTTTAAGCATGCAAGATACAAGTATCTGAAAATCTGAAAGTAAAAATAACTGTAGTAAAACTGGCATAACTTTTGCTACATAACTCAGAATTAAGAGATTCAAGATGTTACGGAAACTAGAAAGATAAGACTACAACTCTTATTCAGAAAGTAATTCATTTTAAGATTATTTACTAGTTCAAAAACAGTAGTCAACATACAGGTCAGCAAGCAATATACAGGTTTTGTGTAGTTTTCATGAAATAATTTAATTAGACATGATGGGTGTAACCCCCATTTCTGCAAATACGTATTTTCCTGAGTATTTTTCTGTATCTCGATATTTATAAATTGTTATTGTTAAATTCGTTATGAGTTTCTTTGTTAAAGATTTTTCTAAATAATAATTATAACGTTACTATTTTGAATAAACTTTGTTTCATTTCTACTTAATCAACTATTCACATTTTAATCCTCAAAGATATTGTTACTGTATCAACTATTTCAACAAAATTCCTATTTTTATATATTGATAATATCCTGATGATTGTTATTATTATTGTTAGTATTTTTATTGTCATTATTATTATTATTATTGATGTTATTATTAGTATTTTTATTTTTATTGTCATGGTTATTATTTCTATTCTTATTGTTAATATGGTTATCTTTTATTATTATTATTGATTATTAAAACAAATCAATTTTTATTTAATAATGGTGTTTTTTTTTATTGTTTCAAATAATTTATGTAATACAAATTGTATTTTATCAGGTATTGTAACCCCTGTTTTCCCAAAATTGTATTTTCCGTGTATTTTGTGTATTAAAAATTTTTGTAAATTAGTTTTTGCGCTCTTAAACTCTTTTTGTTAAAATTTGTTTTTGGATCTTCTATCAAAATCTATTTACGATCAAAAGTTTTATTTGTAGATATTTTTCCAATGATTTTTATACAAACCTTATTAGTATTATTGTTACTACGGTTATTTTTTTTAATATTATTATTATGATTATTGTTATTATTGTTATTATTATAACTTTGATTTTTTATTTGAAAATCTAGTTCTATTGATAATGGTATTTGTGGTTATTTCAAATAATTTCCATATTATTGTACAAATTATATTTTGTATATAAGCCTACATTTTATTGGTTATTTATTGTCCTATTAGTTTTTCAAACCCAAACCCGTTATTTTTATTTGATTTTAAATCTTATTATTTCGTATTGGGTTATACCCTATAAACCCTTTAACCCATTTATAAATTAACCCCAACCCGTTACCTATATACCATATCCGTACCCGTTACCCATCTATTTTCCCTATCAGCCTAAACCCTAAATATCTATACCCTATATATTACTGTGTTACCCTATTCTTCAACCACCGCTGCTTCCACTTCTTCCCTTACCTGCGAAAAACCCAACTCCCGCTCATGTCTCCTTTACACCGTGCCTTCTCGCGCCTCCTCGAAAACAACCCCGACGCCCCATCGTAGTAGCCACTCCACTATCCCTTACCCTTCCCCTAGTCTCCTATGGTGTAGCGTCGCCTGTGCCTGGCTTGTGCCCCCTCACAGTGCGCAGCATCCCACGCCGGCGCTGCTGCCCTGTGTCCCACCTGCCCTTCTCCTCTCCCTACTGCCGCGTGACCAGCGACGACACCTCAGTAAGCCACCTCGCCAGCAGCTCCTCCCGATGCTGCAACAGTCTGATGTTCCACTCCCTAGTGTTGTACTGCCTCCAGCCCACTGCGACTGCAGCAGTACAGAACCCATTGCCCCATTCAGCTAGTCGCTCAAGCCTCCCTACCGCCTGCAGCACGCTCCCCGTGCTGTGCTGTCAGCCCTCGCCGTGCAACAGCCACCGCCGCCGTGTTCCCTGGCCGCAGCTCTCCCTCCCGTAGTGCACACGTGTGATGATGTTGATCATGGAGAGTATCAATCATGTGGAGTTTTGAACTTTGATTGGTGGCCGTCCAATCGTCGATCTGATCCGATCATCATCATCATCATCAGGAAACTGATCACATCTTGATCTTGATCTTGATCTTCGATCTGAGTTGTCTGACCTGATCCGATCGCCTTGATCTTTTGATCTCAGCCGTCCGATCGTGTTCGCGATCTGTTGATTCCTTGTGTTCGTGATTCGTTCGATTGTGTTCGTGCCCCGGGAATCTGTTCCCATTATTCTCACTTTCCTTCGTTTACATTGTCGTTTTCCAGGCATGTAACTTGTACTCCAATTCCTTTGTATGATACAAGTCAAAAATATCGCTTATAGTGTAGTTGGGTTCTAGAGAAAACTCATGTGTATGTTATATTTGATGAGTTTTGTCTTTATTTTGCTTTTGACTATAGTTGCCTCACGACACAAAATTGACATGAAAACAACTAGGGTTGACCGTTCCTGATCTATTCATATATGTGAGATATTTAGGTAAAATTATGTGTGTGATGAGATCCATGTGATATGATGGTTGTGAATATGTTATATACTTTATTTTATGATGTTTGGATACTTAGTAGACACTATACCATATTTGATTGTGATTGGAACAAATTTCGTGTGGTTTATGTTGGTTTCGTTTTTAGGAGAAAATCTGTAATTGTCGATGATCAGTGTTGATTTGTATTTTAGACCCTATTAAGGTCAAAATTCTTAATTTTTGTATTTGACATGAATCGTAGAGAAATCTGTCTTCTTTTCAATCCCTCTGACCTTGATTGATTTTGTTTTTATATGAGTGAGTTATGGCTGTTTTACTACAGAGGTGTATTCTAATTCCAGATTTCGCTTTTCATTGATTTTGATGAATAAACTATTTTGGATTCTTGGGTTAACTATATTATTTTGATATGAAACTTTGCATATTATTTCTATATCTATCTTGGGATTGCCTAGGATTTTGGTAAATTTTATTGATGAGTTTTATACGCCGTTTCATGCTTATTTATGAAAGCTATACTTGCTGTATTTTGTTCACTGTTCTGTAAAGAATCATATTATTAACCTATTTTATTTTACTGTATGAAAAATATTTGTGAAATATGAAAGTTAGATTATTTTATCTATTTTTGTCTCCCTTTCGTGGATTTGGATTTTGTTTCACGGTTTGTGAGATATTCCAGTTTTCGTACAGCAATGTTGGGAATTCCAGATTTGCCAAACTATCGTTTCTTGATGTTTTCTGATTTTTGTTGACTGAACTACTTTTACTAGAATATTATGAAACTATATATGCTAATACTAGACATTTAGGAGATTACCTCAGATTTTTCCTGAATTTATTTGAAAATTTTTAATGCTGTTTTTCTGACTGAGAATTCAATTTACTGATTTCTGGCTGAACGTATTTTCTGGATTCAAATCAGTTTTGAGTTATGATTTTGTGAATTACTATATGGCTTATATATAATCACTGGATTGGTGTGAAATTATATTTTCCAGATTCTTTGACGGATTCAAATTTGGATTTCTGTAGTAACGGGAATCACTATTTTAGTACTGTACTGTCATGCTGTCATGAATATGAACATACACCGTTTTGCTCGTTTATGTGACCATACATCATCTATGCATATTTTTTTTTCTTGAACCTAATACTGATTATACCATGATAGTTTGACACTATTTCATGCACCATCATGTCTATTTGATAAGTATAATAAAAGTGATCAAGCCGGGGTTCTTAAGGGAAGATCTAGTAGTGGAAAATATGGAAACGTGTACTTGGAAGGGAACTAGTGTTCTATACTGCTACTGTTACTTTTACTGTTACTGTTATCTGACCCTGTCTACATTACTTTCAATAGGAGGGTGTAGAGGAGAAGAGAACCACTAGGTTCTTACTGTTACTGCTACTGCTACTGTTACTGATACCTGAGTACACTGCCCCATTATGGTCCACTATGAAATCTAAAAGCGAAACTATTTGTTGTAGCAACCATATGTTATAATATGGGGTGCATGAAGTGCTACCTAGCTAGTAATATACCCAAGACTGTAAGAACATAGACTGATACTGTTAGACTGATACTGTTAGACCGATACTGTTGGACTGATACTGTTATATTGTTATACTGATTCACTGGTATACTGAGCTTACTGTTACTGGACACTGTTAGTTGCCATATGACACTACATTTGATACAAACATCTGTACTGTTAGTATACCATGCTAGTTAACTTTGCCTTACTGATCCATATTAGATATTACTTTTGATGTGTTATACCATGCTATATGTGTTTCCGCTGTTATTTAGATTGATTATTCCATGTGCTTGTATCCTACATTATAAGTGACCTGTAACTTGCATTGATGGGTACTTGTTTTCTCTTTCCATCTCCTGCAATTATTAATTGCAGATTTTGGTGATCAGCTGTCCGATGGAGTATGTGATCTAAAGTTCTAGTTGGCTAGAGCTTTTGCTATCTTTATTTATTTCCTGTTGCTTATTTTGAACAATGTATCTGTTACTTGAATTCTTTGTGTTTGGGCAGTATGACCCAGGATTTTTGACTTGTTCAGATCTGATTTATTTGAGATTAATACATTTTATTTCAAGTAAATTCTGTTGGTATATTGATTCAATTATGCATGTGTGGTTGACTCTTTTGCTTCCGACTCAGATTATTTTGTGAGATGTTGTAAGATTCTTGAACAGCTTATGGATGATGAAAATTATTCGCTGGGCTTTTATCGCGTATCCGTATTTCGTATTCTTTTTTGGGAAGCGGGGCGTGACAGGTATCTTATTCCTTGTATTTGGATTTGTATTGATCAATTATATTCATGTACAATGTATTTTCTTTTATTGTATCTATACCCAAATACCCAATATCCCACTTTTCCCTATAAATACTAATCTTTATTTAATTAAACCCTAACCCTAATTAAGAAAAACCTAACCCCTGCCACCTGACCCCTCCCCTCTACTGTGCTACCCCCGTCTCTCTCCCCCTCTCCCTATTTCTGCCCAAACCCATCACCATAGCCTCCCTTCTCTCCTCCCATCGTCTCCATCATCCACCCCTCGTCATCACCTTCTCCTCCACTCTTGCCCCAATCCGTCGCCTCCGTCTTCCTTGTCTTTGCCATCAACCCTCATCAAAACCCATCACCGAACCCCTTTGCACCATCGCCGAACCCACTGTTCTCGCCCATTGCCGCCCTGATCCCCCTCTGTGCACCCCTTTCATCCACCGCAGACCCCTCCTAGCATCCTCATCGCCGTCCAGCCCCGTTCATCCCCATCGTCGTCTTCCCCTATTTTCAAACGAAAATAGAGTTTGCTCTCGTTGAAGCCTCGCCGTTGTCGTCGCTTCCCGACCGTAGCACCGCCATCGTCAGTGTCGTCTCCCCGTCGTGGTGTCTTCGCCTTCGTCCCGAGCGTCACCGGAATTCTCCTGCTCTTTCTCTCTCTGTCGAAGGGAAGAAGGAGATAGGTGATTGGTCTGTTTCGGTGTTTGCTGTTCTGGGCATAGCGGATCCGAAGTTGCTGTGCGCTGTTTGCTTTTGATCCGGTGTGGGGATCCGCTGTTGGATCTGCTGTGTGTTCTTGCTGATCTACCGTGTAGTGTTTTACTGCTTGGGTTTCTTCGCACGTAGCTCACACATGTTCTTATGGATCGTCGCCCAGGATTTCAATCCCGTTATTCTATATTATTCGAATCTACTAATTAACAGGCAAGTCTCTCCTTGAACTAATATTTTGTTTTGTTCAAGCTTATTTTCTCTACAAGTAGATCCAGTCCCTTTCGTTATCATACTGCTATTGAAACCCCGTTAAGTCTATTGAGGGTTTACATGAGCTAACCCGAAATATTCTTAACATCGTGCCATTCTCTTTGATCTAAAGCCTAGTCCCTATTTTTTCTTGTATATGCACTTACATGAAAACAACTAGACCCATGCATAGGATTGTTTGATGGATTGGATATATTAAATTGAACGTGTTGGATTGAATTTGATTGATGAATTAATACCATGTCTGCGAATTTGTATCTTAAACATAGAAATATGCATGTTGACACCTAGGATCATTTTGATTACCAATTTGCATGAAATATATGGTTGCATGATTAATTTATTGCCCATTCATGTTAATACAAATTCTGGACTACTAGTTGTTCTATTTTGAATCAAATTTTCAACTATGTTACTATCACATTTGAAATAACTTTCTGAACATGAAATTTATCCTCTGATATCTAGTTTACTATCCTTTTTGTGGATTTGAATTCCAATGTGTAATCTGTTAATCTGTTAGATGTCATCATTTTAGTAAAGCTATGTCAGAATTCCAGATTCACAAATGCATGCGTATCCTGCTGTTCTGTAATTTATTTTGACCATATTAACAGTAAAATAAAAATCTAAATTAAATTAGGCTGAATCTAGACATCTGTAGGAATGCCTCAGAATTTTTATAGATTTATTTGATGAGTTCTCTGACCTGAAACAAATAGGTGAATACAATTTACATCATGCTGCATGAACATAAAAACTGAATAGAATAGAGTTTTCACCCTAGTTTTTGTATTTTTTATATGCCTTATATATATTTTCTGGAACCGGGTGTAAGTCTAGTTTCTAGAACTTTCGACGGATCTAGATTTGCTTTTCTGTAGTAGCAGTGATCCATGTTTTAGTGCAACAAGGTCATGTTGTCCTGATCATGTGATGTGTGTTTTATTGACTTGGTTGCTTCTTGCTTTGTCTGTAACGAATAGAATTAGTCACACTTAGTATCATAAAACATTGACACCTTCTTTCATGTTCACATAGGATGAAAATAAACTGTTAACAAGCCGGGTTATTATGGATAGAATTGGTAGTGAACGATCGGAAAATGTACTCGGGAAGGCCTTATCGTTATATTGCATTGATTGGAAGGAGGAGAAATATTGATTGGAAGAAGAAGTATTGATTGGAAATTATTGATTGTTAATTATTTATTGTAAAACTATCGTTATCGACACCGAGTACACGATCCGTGAATTCACTATCAGTCTAAAACGTTCACTATGTGTTTGCGCCGAACCTGTAGTATGAGATGCAGTAGTACATGCACTAGATAGGCTAATAAAATGATTAATAACCTGCATACTTGATCTTGCATTGAACTTGACTTGACATCACTCATTACATGTGTAATTAATTGTAAACCTTTGATATTATTGCTTGCTCTTTGCTTTGTCTTTGACTTTGATCCTGTCCCTTTTTCTTTGATATTCATGTTTCCTTTATCCTCTGTTTTTCTTTACTTGCTGTCCACGACTTGCTCTAAGGATACTATTTTCTCTCTTTTTTAGATCAAGAGTTTACAGGTACCGAAGGAACACTACCAGAAGAACTTGGTGAGCAAACTCTCTAAAGATCAAAGTTGGACAATTAGATTACTATAGCTATCTTTTGTTATTTGCTTATTGTATTTCTTTTATCATACTTTGTATTCTTGGGCTTTATGACCCGAAGTTTGTTTAATCCCAGATGTTGGATTATTATTTAGTGAATTTATTTCATAATTATTTTGGAGTTTATTCCTTGTTTATGTGATTATATTCTTCCTGCGTGGTTGTTTTCTCTTATATATTGTTGAGTTAGACTGGTACAGCTTATGGATGATGTATAATCATCCGCCGTGCCTTCGTTACGTGCTCGTATTCCTTTATTTTGGGAAGCAGGGCATGACAATGGGGATCGATTCTTTAGTCAATGAATTTTGTAATCAACATGATGGGTGCAATAACATGATAAATAAAATCATATACATGCACTAAATTATCATCGATCAAACAATGAACAATCAACCAAACATACAACCTAGTAGTTGTTTCTACAATAATTAATTGTGTCATGACTATACAGTTAACCCTATTATCCATTCTAAATGAATGCATGAAGGATCCAATCTTTAGAGTCAAAAGTGACACGATGTCAAGAATATTGGGGTTAGCTCATGTAAACCCTCAATAGACCTAATGAAGATAATCAATACAGCGATATGATAACGAATACGATCTACTTGCAAGAATTTCAACAAAATATGAATTTGATACAATTAACAATTCAAGTGGACGGTGACTTGCCTTATTAGATGATAAATTCGAATATTTAGAATAACAGGATGAGGATCCCGGACGACGAATCCACGAACACAGAAAACACGCACGCACATGCGAGGTACGTGCAAAAAAGCAACAGTAAACTCTACTTCACGAAACAGCAATCACACACACGCACCAAATCTCAATCCAAACACCAAACACAGTAACAATCCCTTCTCTTCACAAACAGCAAACACCAAAATCAAGTACCCCTCTTCACAACACCAAACAGCGATCAGTGAATCAAATAGCACACAGTGGCCAAACATCAACGGTGTGATCGATAACAGCGACCAGCAGCTTCGGCTCGTTCGACTCCGATGGCGGTGGTGCACGGCTCGACGGCGAGGAGTGCAGGGGCTAGCAACGGGGATTGGCGGCGAGAACTGGTGGTCAACTACGGTGGTTGAGGGGCGCGAACGGTTGTGGTGCCAAAAAAAGGGTAGAGAAGAAATGACAGGCAAAGGCGGTCGGGGGTCGATGAGGAGTAGTCGAGGAGGGCTGTCGTCAGTCGAGGGCATGGAAGGCGACATTGGAGATTTGCAACTTCGGTGATCGAAGAGCACAACAATGGCAGTTGGTGGCCTCTATTTTGGATGCAAAACAGAGGAAGGGAGTCGGCGAGGGGATGAGGGTGGTAGTCGACGGTGCTGATAGTAGGGACGAGGGTGACGAGCGGGGCAATGGTAAGGGTGGAGATGGTGAGGAGAATAGAGGGTGGTAATGGTTTCTGTGGTGATGGGGAGAGGTGAGGAGCATCGGTGGGGTGCAGGGGTTGGGTTCGGAGAACCAGATAGGAGAGGAAGAAGGGATGACGGCAAGCGGGAGGCCGGCGTAGCGGAGGCAATGAGAGGATGATGATGAGGAGGAGGGGAAGAGGAGATGGGGATGGGTAAAAGAGAGAGTGCGGGAGGTTGAAGAAGGGGAGTGAACAGGGGTAAGGGGCTCAATAGTATAGGGGTAGGGTTTTGGCTGCTGAGGGGTTAGGTTAGGGGTTAGGGTTAGATTAGGGGATTAGGGTATAAAAGAATATGTATAATAGAGTATTTATAGGAATTTAATAGAATACAAGGTTTCGGGTATGATCCAATAAGATAATGGGCTTGGATTTTGGGTATTAGGTTTAAATCCAATAAGAAAATAGACTATAGGGTTTTTAAAATATACATATAAACATACATTAAATCAAATAATAAAATACAATTAAATAAGTATGTTCAGGCTTTACAATAATAATAATAATAATAATAATAATAATGAAATTAGAACAATAATACTAATAATTACAATAATAATAGTAACAAAAATATTAATATTAATTACAATACCAATAATAATAATAATAACAATAATAAAGATAATAACCGCAATTTAAGTAATAACAATAATAATAAGATTAAAATGATCAAATAATAATAATAATAATATATATGCTTTAGACTCAAATATAAATATCTGATCAATAAGAAATATGAAGGAAGATCAAAATACACCATTATTCGAAATAAATAAAAAAATTTGTTTAGAAAATACTTTAATAAAAGATCCAAACAGAATTTAGCACAAAATAAATTTATTAAAAAAAAATCAAATTATCGAAAATACACGAAAAATACCTATTGTCGGGAATGGGGGTTACACCTATTGAATCCGATGATAACTTGACTGTCTTCTTATTTCAAGTTCTAAAAATGTGGTTTTGGTTGGTTTCTTAATTCAGGTAGTTCTACTCATATTTGTTCCGAGAGAGAGATGTTATATACTTACAAGTCTACAATAGACCATTGTATAAGGACAAAAATTGGTGAGAATTGTGATGTGGTGAGAGATGGGACAGTTGAGTTGAAGATGCCAGATGGAAAGATGTTCACAATGGAGAAGTTCATACATGTTCATTTAGAACCTAATATCTTTGGGAGCTGTGGAAGTATGAGGCTGCAAGTATACAAATCAAAGTTGAATTCTATCAGTTTGGGAAGGTCGTCGTAAAGCGATGAAGTGAATGAGAGGCGTTCAACGCAACCTCTACAAATTTTGTGGGAACAAAAAATATTGCGCGAGTATTTCTAAGCTCAATGTTCCTAAAGTATCTAGTCTGTCGCCACTAGAATCACCGAAGCGAGGTCACGACATTCGAATATCGTCGACGGGTGGAGTTCGTGTGGAGGGTGGCTCCTTCTATTAACGCCTAATGGGTATGCCCTTGAAGGGGCATACGATTGGAGAAATAATAGGTAGAAAAAGCCACTTAATCGTGTTGTTTATAAGAGGAGGAATAGATGAGTCTAGAAGCAATTAAATCACACAGGTATAAAAGCATATGTATGCAATCCATGGTAGAGAATGTTCTAGTGTATGTCTTGCATACTAGGTTCGGTGTAAGGAGAATAGGGAAAAACGAGATGAGGTTACAAGCGAAGAGGGGAGAAGAAGAGTCACTATTCTAGTCTGAGAAGAAGTTGACAGTAGACTGCTATAAATATAAGTCGACTGCAAGTACTTGGGTGCTCCTCGACTTCAAGTGCAGTCAACTACTCTTTTGAGCAGTTGACCGCAAGCTTCAGCAATAGTAGTATGGGTCAGTTCTTTGGGGGATCTGATTGAGGCTAACTTGTTCTTCAAGTAAGATAGTACGACTCCTATCGTGTGACTTTCTCCTCAGGGTATATCAAAAGGTGAAGGATCAAGAATACAAACCTACGTTTTTCTAGATCTCTATATAATAATGTAATGGCTTGTTGGGTTTATGTCTTGCATATGAGATTGGATAAGAAGACGATGAGACGATGGAGGAATCGAGAAGATTAGAAACGGAGTGGAGGCAAGGAAACAGTCTGCTGCTGTATTTGCAGAAGTGGCGGTCGACCGGTCATAGGATGCAGAAGTCCCGAGAGGGGGACGGTTGACCGACCTTGGGGGTGCGGTCGACTGGTCGCGGCGCTGATGGGTTTATTGGGTCGGATCTTGGTGATTCGTGAGAAGCCCAACTTGTTCTTCAAGTTAGATCTGACGGTTCCTATCGTAGGGTTATCTCTTCAGGAATATCCAATGGTTACTGTATCAAGATATCAAACTAGGTTTTCTATAGATCTCTATATATTGTTGTTATTGGCCTCCATTGAGAGCCAAGAGAGAGAGTACTTAATTGAAGGAGAGATTGAGAGTTTCTCTAATTGTAAACAGCTAGTACTTGCTAGTGAGGCTTGAGAGATGGTCGTGGTGAGAATTGTAATATTCTCGTATCTTCTCTAGTTGAATAACATCTTGGGTTTCTTCTCTCCCGGATTAAGGCGAAAGCCCCAACCGGAACAAATTTGTGTGCTTTGGTGTGTTTGGTATGATCTCATGTGTGCTTGGTAGTTTATATTGATTGAATCGAATAACTCAACAAGATCCTGAAATAGGGGTTTCTAGTAGAAAATCCCTAACAATTGGTATCAGAGCTTTCGGTTCAAGGGTTTGTTTGAGTTCCTTGGAGATGATGGCAGATCAAATCACGAAGATCAAGCGGTTCAAAGGCAAGTTCGACTTTAATCTCTTGAAGGTGGACATGCATGAAGCATCAGTTCAACAGGACTTAGATCTAGTCCTAGAAGGAGATAAAGGGAGACCAATCGGCACAAAGCAGGAGATGTGGAAGCAGATGTGTTCAGAAGCCTTGAGATTAATCCGGTTTTCATTGATGAAAGAAGTCAGGTATAGGAGAAGTACGGCGAGTCTTCGGGCAAAATTCAGAACTGACTACTCGGGATCGTCGTCACAAGTTCGGATGCACCAGCGAAGAAAGTTGTGGGGTTTCTCAATGAAGAAAAGTACCGCTCTTCTAGATTATGAAGTGGAGTTCAATATGGAGTTATCTGAACTGAACGCGTTCAAAGCAGATGATCTAAGAATTTTGTCACGCCCTGCTGTCCAAAAATATGGAATACGAGCACGTAACATTGGCCCAACGAATGATTTTCATCATCCATAAACTGTTCAAGAATCTTTACAACATCTCACAACATAATCAGAATTGGAAGCAAAAGAATCGACCAACATGCACATATGAACCAAAACACCAACAAGAATACTTGAAACCAAATATATAAATGTCAAATAGTCATGATCTGAATAAGTCAAAATCCTGGGTAACATTGACCAAATACAAGAATAAATCCAAGTAGAAGAATACAATATTGTTTAAGCAAGAAAACAAGAAATAATGAAAATAAAATCCATCACTAGTACTTCATGTCACCGATACCATCTGGAACCTGTTCTCCAAAATCTGCAATTTAACAATTGCAGGGAAAGAGGAAAAGAGAAAAAAAGTACCCGTCAATTGCAAGTTACAGGCCGCTTGTAATGCAAGATACAAGTACATGGGAAAAACTAACAAATAACACGGTATAGCATGATATCAAAATAAACAACTAGCATGGTAAGGCGAACAAGTATCATGTAGCATATATCAAGAGTCAAGTAAACAAGTATTATGTAAGCAAGCAAGAAGTGTCAAGTGTCATGAAATCATGCATCAAGTGTCAAGTTTCAAGTCTCATGTATCATGTAGTCAAGTATCAAGTAACAATGTATCATGTTCAAGTATCAAGTAAGCATGTATCATGTTCAAGTATCATGTTCAAGTCTTGTAGTGATTACTATCTAGGTAGCACTTCCTACGCCCCATATTATAACACATGGCTGCTACAACAAACAGTTTCGCTTTAGATTTCATAGTGGACCATAGAGGGCAGTGTACTCAGGAACAAGTCAAGTAACAAGTATCAAGCACGAGTCACGTAATCGTGAACACGTGGCAGCAAGTAGTATCAAGCACGAGTCACGTAATCATGAACATGTGGCAACAAGTAGTATCAAGCATGAGTCACGTAATCGTGAACACTTGGCAACAAGTAGTATCAAGCACGAGTCACGTAATCGTGAACACTTGGCAACAAGTAGTATCAAGCACGAGTCACATAATCGTGAACACATGGCAACAAGTATCAAGCATGAATCATGTAGTCATGAAATATGGCGGCATATAGTAACAAGCATAAATGATGTAATCATGAAACATGGAAACAGGTAATATCAAACATGAATCATGTAGTCATGAAATATGGCAACAAGAAATATCAAGCATGAATCATGTAGTCATGAAACATCGCAACAAGTAATGGGAAACACGGGCCCCCTTCCGAGTATACGTTTCTGAATTATCCACTATTCGATCTTTCCCTTAAAACCAAGTTGGTTATTTATTATTAATATCAAACAAGCATGTAGGTGTACAAAATATATCAAGAATAACGTGGCATGATCATGTGACAAGTTCAAGTTGCAAAATAAACATATACAGGTACAAGATATCTCATGAAAGAATAAAATAAACAAATCTCAAGTTCGAGACAGCAAGACCACACTGCAGTAAAACAATGATTCCCAGTGTTCCAAAAATTCAAATCTGAATCTATCGACACGTCTAGAAAATAGACTCCTAACCGAATCCAGCGAGTACATATAAATCATATAGTAATTCTCAAAATCATAACTCAAAACTGATTTTAATCCAGAAAATACGTTCAGCTAGAAATCAGTAAAACCAATTCTCTGTCAAGAAAACAGCATCAAAACTCAATAAATAAATCCACAAAAAATCTGGGGTATTCCCCTATATGTCTAGTATCAGAATATAAAGTTTCAGAATCTTCCAGTTAAATTAGATCAGTCATCAAAAATAAAAAAAAATCAATAAACGATAGTTTGGCAAACCTGGAATTTCCAACACTGCTGTACGAAAACTATAATATCTCGCAAACAGTGAAACGAAATCCAAATCTGTCAAAGGGAGATGAAAATAGACAAGATAGAATAACTTTCATGTTTTACAAATATTTTTCATACAATCAAAGGAATCAGGGAGAAAATACGATTCTTTACAGAACAGCGAGTAAAATACAGCAAGTACAGTTTTTATAAACAAGCATGAAATGGCATATAAAACTCATCAATAAAATCCACAAAAAATCTGGGTAATCCCTAATTAGATAAAGAAATACTGACCAATGTTTTGGATCAAAATAATATAAGTAGCACAAGTATCAAAATAATTTAGTCATCAAAATTACCAAGAAACGAAATCTGGAAAAGATCTACACCTCTGTAGTAAAACAGTCATATCTCACACATATGAAAACGAAATCGAGCAAGGTCAGAGAGGTTGGAAAGAAGACGAATTTCTCTAAAACTCATGTTTTATATTGAAATTAAGATTCTGAACTTAATATGGTCTAAATTACTGACAAATTATTGGTAAAATACAGACTTTCCTCAAAAACCAAAATCAACATAGATCCAACGAAACATGATCCAAACACAATCAAACATGAAATCCAGTCTACCAAGTGTTTAAACATCATGAAATAGGGTAATTAACATATCTAAAGCAAGTCTATCACATGGATCTCAATAAATACCCAAATTCTCACAAAAATCCCACATACATGAACAAATCAAGAACGGGCAAAACCTAAATTGTTTCATGTCAATTTTTGTGTCGTGAGTCAACTATGGTCAAAGCACTATAGAGACAATATCAACAAGGAGTTTCACACACGAATATTCTCTAGAACCCAAGTACACTACAAGCGGTATTTTTGACTTGTATCATACAAAGAAATTTGAGTACAAGTTACTTGCCTGAGAGACGATGACGAGAACGGAGCAAGAGCAAGAATAACGGGAACGGATCCCGGGGCACGAACTCAAACACAATGAATGGATAACGAACACATGATCACGAACAAGATGAAGATAATCGAGATCACGAACACAATCGGATGGCTGAGATCGAAGATCAAGATCAAGATGGTCGGATCAGATCGGACGGTCAGATTTCTTGATGATGAAGATAATGATGAAGATCAAGATCGATCGATCGAACGGCTGCGATCAAAAGAAGTTGATGATCATCATGACCGTTACGATCAAGAAGAGATCAGATGGTTAGGATCTAATCGGATGATCAAGAGGAGATCGACGGCCCACAACCAATCAAGCATGATGATCAAGATCTAACGGACTGCCAGAATTCAAACCATCAAGATCAAGATCAAGGGATCAATCAAACGGACGGCCCAGAACAAAGATGATCAAAGCCAAGCTCAAAACAATCAAGGAACATGATGATCATGATCATCAAGATGATTAAAGCCAAGATCAAAACAATCAAGGAACATGATGATCATGATCATCAAGGTGATCTACGGCTCATAATCAACAAGATCACAACCCACAAACATCAACCAACTCATGGCTAGGCTTTGGCTCCGACGGCAGCCGGTGACTAGGGGATACAGTGGCGATGAGCGGTGGGACAGGCGACAGCACCGGCGAGGGCAGCACGTCACGTGACACTACTACTGTCGCTCAGGCTGTTGTTCAATCGCGCAGTGCTCTGGAGGAGACAGCACCGACGTCACCTGGCTGTCGCTACAGGCGGCACTACAGGGCTGCGTGGAGGCATGAAGCGAGGAGGGGAAGCCAGGGTGGCACCCTTGCCTGGGTGCAGTCGCGGTGAGGGGTTGGTTCACAGGGTTGAGGAGGAGGAGAACGGGAGATGGAGATGAGATGGAGAAGGTGGAAGGTGAAGCAGCAGAGGGTAGGGTTGAAGGAGGTGGCGGCTGCATGGGTTTGTTGTGTGAGGGGGATGTGAACGGGTGCAGGGAGTATATATAGGATTGGTTTTAGGTTTAGGGGATACAAGGGTGAGTTTATAGGGGGGAAACGGGTATGGGGGTAAGGATTAACGGGTTTGGGTTGTTTAGGAAAATGGGTTTTGAGGTTTTGTCAGGTTTGGGGCAGTTAGGGAATGGGTCTGAGGGGTTAGTGGATAGGGTGATATAGGGTGGTGTTAATTAACAGGGTAGGGGATTTTGGTAATTGGGTTTGGGTATTTAAATAGGGAAATGGGTTTTTTGAAAAATCTAATACGGACAAATGGGTTTATAAACAAAATATAATTGCATTAAAATATAGAATTTATTTGAAATAAGTAAAAATATAATTAATACATGTAGACTCATCATAATTCTGCAGTTGTAATGAGACTTGTGCTTTGTGAAAAAAGAAGTCGTCTACATGCCGGTGTCTTGTCCCGTTATTCGTCGTCTTGGGGGATAGCTAGTCGTATAAGCTGCTCTTGGGGAGGGATGGACTCTGGACTTGCCGTTTTGTATTTGTAAATATTTTTAGTGGTACTGGATCAGAACATATGGGTTTGCGATAGTTTTGTGATTTTTGATGAAATCTCTTCATATGCTTGATCCTTGTTGTGCATCTTGTTGTTGAGATTGAAAGGTCGTCGACTGGGCTCTTTGCAGCTAGATAACAAGGCCTCATATTTGTTGTGTATAGCTAACGAACTGTCGACGATGTGCAACGGAGTTTCGAACTTATCCGTCTTGTACTCGGCTAATTGTTGAAGCAACTCTGAGAAAGAGTTATTTTTCGAACTTGCTCTATGGTTCCTCCAATAAATTGTAACAGCTACATCGAGTGGCGAGTTGAACTCTAAGTGTTGCTTTTCCAAGTGTTACTGGAGTAACTTCAATCCTTGATTTTGGACCTCTAGTCTGAATTTAAGGGATTTTAACTAGTTTCATGTCACGCCCTGCTTCCCAAAAATATGGAATACGAGCACGTAACATTGGCCCAGTAAATGACCAACGTCACCCATAAGGTGTTTATTCGAACATCTCAACAATATAAATAATACAGAACAATTGTGCAGATAATAATAATAATCTCATGAACAATAATACTTGGAATGAAGTAATAAAAATATCAAAATACAATAATAATCCAACATCTAGAAACAAATAGCAATATTCGGGACATAAGTCCAAAGCAATAATAATCCAATCCAAAATAATAACAAGTCTCAATACATTAAGTTTATTAAAGCAATAATCAATTAGAAAGCAGTAGTCTTCAGAATGTTTGTTCTCCAATTCCAGCAGGCAATTCTCCTTCATTACCTGTATACACTTCATCTAAAAAAATGAGAAAAATTGTCCTTAGAGCAAGTCATGGATAGCAAGTAGAGAAAGCAGGAAATAATTGAATAACGGTATAGCAATGAATCAATGGATCAATAGGAATCAATAACATGGGACAATAATCATGATAATTGATGCAATGACTATAAACAATGATTCAATGTCTCGTAACAGCGTCACCTCTTCCCTAGTTGGGAGTAAGAGTCGAGTTGAGTCGGTGTGGTGAGAAATCTCCTGAAAGAGCAAGAGCATGAGAGAGGTGAAGGTATCATCTCCACGGCTCTCTCCTGAAGCGTGGTTTTTGGTGGGGTGAGCGAGATAGTCGTTTTGTGAGAAATCGCCTGAGATAGCACAATCGTGAGAGAGGTGAAGGTATCCTATTCACGGCTATTTCTTTGGTAGCGGCTGGAGATGGTGGCTGTGCATGTACCGTGGTGTCATAAGTTGGCTTGCGGGGCTTGGGCCCAAAGATGGGGTCCCCCCCAGCGAGGAGAAGGCAGAGATCGGCGGGGGTTAAAATCCTGCCAGACTAGTTTCAGGTGGGTGTACATGTGCCGTGGAGGCAGTGTACGAAGCTAAACTGACGTACATACAATTTTACTGGACCAAACTTGTTTGTCGGCCCACCCTCCAGAATTGTTGGAGGGATTTGTTGTTTGTACGAGTCATGTTGCTTCATGTATGTTTTATTTCCTGTCTGTCAGTCTGGCCCAATTTTCTGGGTTTGTATCATTAATTTCTTCTTAATGAAATAAGGTGGCCACTATCCACCTTTTCCCTAAAAAAAATAATAATAATCAATAACAATAATCATTGATCAATAAGGGTAACACTTAGCCAATATTCGATATCAATAGGAACAATGAGGAGCAATATGCAATGTCGATATTGTGTCAATCCTTATGTCTATTAATCATTTTAATCCTAACTAATGCATGTACTACTGCATCCCATACTACAGGTTCGATGCATACAATCAATTTCGTTTAGACTTAGTGGTGGGCTCTATAGTTCATGTACTATTCAACAATAAATATTATTTACCTTTCGGTGTACGATACGGTCATCGGCAACGATACAATACACGATAGATTGGGTTACGGCCATTACCACAATCACCGTTAAAACAATAGCCGGAACATTATTTAGGGAAACACAGGCTACTCTTCCGAGTACAGTCCTTATATTGTCCACTACTAAAAGTCAATCCCTTAAACCCCGGCTTGTTAATTATTTATCAATGTAACAACACAATATGCAATTAAGGGACAAGAGGTGAACAATAGTATCAATAGGGAAACAATATGGTGATAAGATGGAATAGGGCAATTAGAATAGTGACAATAACTCATTGGGAACATGCAATGCAACATACATTCATTAATTCAGGCAATAGTACAACATAGAAATAACTAATCTATTAAAAAGTGGAATCTAAAATTCTGGATAGCAAGCGCAATCTGTACAAAAATACAGTTTCCTGCTGACTCAGAAGTTGAAAGTTGAATCCGTTAGAAATTTTAGAAACTAGACTTCCATACGGTCCCAACTCATATTTAAAGTCCAAATTTCGAAAACAGTAGCTAGGCCAAACACATGGTTTTTTACAGGTTTCATGTTCAGACAGAAATTCGACATCTTATTGTTTTAATTTTAGAATTAGCAACAACTCAATAATAAATTCAGTAAAAATATTTTCTAGACTTCTAAACCTGTTAAGAAACAATATGGAAATTTTCAGATTAAAGTTTTATCATTTGATCAGTACTTTCACTGTTTAAACATGAAGGGTACGAGAATCTGAAATTCTGAAAGTAAAAAACACAGTTGTAGTAAAACGGGTATAACTTTTGCTACAAAACTTTGGATTCAAAAATTCAAGATGTTCTGGAAACTAGAAAGATAAGGCTAGAATTTATATTCAGAAAGTATTTCATTTTAAGGTCGTTAACTGGTTTGAAAACAACGGTCAATATTTAGGTCAACAAGCATATACAGGGTTTTGGGGTATTTTAATGTAACTAAATTAATTAAACATGACGAGTATCAATTCTTTAGTCAATAAATTTTGTAACTAGCATGATGAGTGTCAAAACATGATAAATAAAAATTAGAACACACACGTACATCAATTTATCATCAATCAATCACCAATCGATCAAATAACATACAACTTATCAATTGTCTCTACAATAATTTATTTGTGTTGTGACTGTATGTGTAACTCAATTGTCCATACTATATGATGTATGCAAGATTCAATATTTTTGGAGTCAAATTAGCACAATGTCAAGAGTATTGGGGTTAGCTCGTGTAAACCCTCAATAAACCTAACGAAAGAGATAAACAGTGGATAATATGATAACAAAGAGATATACTTGCAAGAATTTCAACAAAACTTGAATTTGATACAATTAGCAATTCAAGAGGACGGTGACTTTCCTTATAATCGGTGAAACCGAATATCAAGAACAACGGAATAAGGATCCCGAAGCAACGAACCCATGAACTAGCAATCCACCAATAGCACGTGCAACATAGGTGCAATAGAGCCAATAACATCAATAGCAAGGAACAACAACAGCAACCACAGTAAAAATGACAACAGCCACAACAGTAGAGGGAGAGAGAGGGCACGAGGGTTTGGCGGCGCTCTGGGTGGCTCGACGGCAGCAAGGCGTCGAGGGTCAAAACAGAAGAGTCGACGGCGGGGCGACGTGAACGGCGACGGCACTGCTGTCGTCGTCGATCTGAACAGAGAGAAGCTGCAGAGGGTTTGGGGGTTGGGTTCTGTTGTGAATATCGAGGAGAGCGGAAGAGTAGGACGGCGAGGAGATTGGGGGTTGGGCTGGTAGCGCCAGAACTGAAGGGGGGTTGCCGGAGACGACGACGGACAAGGGGGTGGCTAGAGCTTGGCCAAAGAAGACGACGAGAATGGGTTGGGGGATTTTTGGCGAGAAAAATGACAGCGGAATAGAGAGAAACAGAGAGGAGAGAGAATAGGAGAGAGAATAGACAGCTAAGATTTCAAAATTGTGCAATTTCTAGGGTTTGCATTAGGGTGGTATTTATAGGGTACAATTAGGGTACTGGGTTGGTGAATTTGGGTCCAATAAAAGCGAGTTTGGGTTATGAACAAATGAAATTGGGTTTTAGGGTTCAAGAAAGCAAAATAGGGTATTTAAAATATTCACATATACACATATACATCAAATCAAATAGTGAAATGCATATAAATTGAGCATGTTCGGATTTAAAACAAAATAATAATAATAATAATGCTAATAATAATGATAAAAATAATAATACTGATAACAATAATAATAACAACAATAATAACAAATATTAATACCAATATAAATAAGAATAACAATAATAATAATGATAATGATATGCATTAAAGTAGGATTTGAGTTTAACAATTTATTAAAATCTGAAAATTAATAATATGAATAGTCGATCAATTAGGGATAGAAAACAAGTTCAAAAATACCATTATTCAAAATGAATAAAATCTCGATTAGAAAACACTTTAATACAAGATCCGAAATGAATCTAGCACAAAAAAAATTTACAAAAATTAAATTATAGAAAATATACGGAAAATATTTATTATCAGGAATGGGGGTTACATTTCAGGAACAGGTCAAATGGCGAGTTGAACCCGAACGTGCTTGATTGCTGGTTGCTAAAGTAACTCTGAGCTATGGGTATGGATTCCGAACTTGTTAGTTTAAGTATTAACAAGTTGCAGAAGCAGATCGAATGGCGAGTTGAACTCCGAACTTGCTTTGTCGCAAGTTGCTAAAGTAACATCGAGCCTTGGGTATTAACTCCGAACCTTTCGTCGAGGCGCTAACAGATTGCAAGAGCAGATCGAATGGTGAAGCGAACTCTTAACTTGCTTTATTGCAAATTGCTAGAGTAACTTCGATCCATGGGTATAGACTCCGAACTCGTCTTATAAGGAGCTTCTAATGAGTTTTTGATGCCGTTGTTGGAGTAGGCTTATTTTTAACTGATTGTATGCATCTGTAGATCTGTATAACAATTTTGAAAAAATTAATACAAAAATTTATTGGAAATTAAAACTAAGCGGTTGTTGTAGTGGCTGGTCATTATTACGTGCAGTGACAGGTAGTGGAAGTGGTCTTTATTGAAAAGTAAAACTGAATGGCTGCACTAGTGGCTAGCCTTTATTACAAATTAAAAAAGTTTGCTACTACTAGTAAGAGAGGATGTTTTGGACGCCCTCGTTCAACCTCATAAGGTTTTCTACTTTCCAAGTCCCTGCTGATATCTCTTTGCCCGCCGGGTCTTCAAGTTGATGAGCCGTAAGATGAAAAATTTGGTAGACCTTGTCTGGACTTGTCTGTTATGGAGTGAGCCTCCCATTGTTTTCCAGAAAGAAGGGGAGATCTTCAGATTCGCTAATTTTTTTTGGCATGACCATTTCTTTCCGTGGAATGAGCCAAGTAGCTTCGGGCGGGGTATTCAGGGTTATTACTGTGTTACGATGAGAATGAGTTCGGATCTGGTGAGAGATGGTTTGGCAGGTTTGAAAGTTCTTGGTAGAATTGTTGATAGCAGTAGTTTCGAACCTGTTTGTAGACGCGGTGTTACTGTGATTGCTTTCTGGCAGTAGCTCTGTGGCATTAAGGGGGAGAACCGAGTCCCCCCATGGTAGCAGTGTAGCATGCTCGTACTGTTTGTTGGCTTCCCATAACCTGGTCTACACCTGCAAGTGTTAGGAATTTTATTTTCATGTGAAATGCGGAGGCAATCGCATAGAAAGCTGCCAGACCTAGACGGTCAAATATGGCATTGTACGTGGCTTTGATGTCAACTATCAGGAAGTCTAATACTTTCGTCAGACCTGCTGGGGCTTTTTCTGCCATCACGTCGAGTGTAACGATTCCCTCGACTTGGATGGGTGCGCTTGAAAAGCTGTGAAGTGTATAACTAACTGTCTTGAGTTGATCTCGTGAGAGCTTTAGATTATTGAATGCGGCCATGAAGATGATGTTTACAGAGCTACCATTATCTACGAGGATACGTCGCACCTCATGATTTGTCATGCATAAATTGATAACCAGTGTGTCGCAATGAGGCATTTTGATGCTCTCGAGATCTTTATCGGAGAAGGACATAGAAAGGCCCAAACTCTTCGCGGGCAGAGCATTATGTACTGAATTAACTTTCCTCATGAAGACTTTGCGGGACGAGATGGAATTTCCCCCCATGGGACCTCCATGAATGGCATGTAGAATGGCCATGTGTTCGGAGTCTCATGATTCAGATGGTCTCTCTTGATTCTTATTAGCCGCCCGTGGCGGAGGGGTTTCGACGTTGTTGTTTTGTTAGACGAATTGAGAGAGATATCCTCAGCGAATCAGGTCTTCAATTTTTTCTTTGAGGGCTCAACAATTATTGGTAGTATGTCCATGGCCTCTATGAAATGCACACCACAGGTTCATGTCTCTTCTCTAGCTAGTCGTTATCTTCTTGGGAGGAGGACAGACTATCCCATTCTTTTCAACTGCCATGAGGATGGCAGACAGACTTGCATTCAAGGGAGTTACTTGGCAAAGCGGGGTGTTGGAGGAGGACGACGTTGACATGTGCCTTTTTTTGGAACTTCTTATGTACTTCCTTGCTTACATTCTTCCGGTTGTTCCCAGAAGGTGACTCTTTCTTGGCTTGTGGATTAAGAGCTTCCTCGACCCTGATGTACTTGTCATTTCTTTCTAGGAGCCGAGTGAAATCTCTAGTTGGTTTCTTCGCGAGAAAAGCATTTAGTTATTTATGCATGACATTATGGCGGAAAACTACAGCCGCCACTGAAGAGTCCAAGGAAGAAATTGACCTTGCATCGGCCGTGAAGCATTTGACGAAGTCTTTCAGTAATTCTCCTTCCTTTTGCTTCAGTTCCAACAGGGCGGCACTTGTTTTTCCAGTTTTACGGCTGGTAACAAAGTGTACCATGAAGCGCTTCTCGAGCTGGTCGAAGGAGAATATTGATTCCGGAGTGAGGCGAGAATACCATTCCCTTCCGGATCCTTTCAGTGTTGTGGGGAATGTTCGACACATGAGTGCATCAGTGGCGTTGTACACTGTTATGAAGTCTTGAAAACTCTCGATACGGTTAGTCGACGGATCTGGTTCTCCATCGTATGATTCGAATTGGGGAGCTTTGAAGTCCTTTGGGATGGGTGCATCGAGGATGGTTTTACTGAAAGAGGTCGACTAGGGCAGTAGGCCGTGCTGGAGCGGTTTCCTTCATTCTTCATCTACTTAAGACGATATTCTACTTCTCGGACACGGCGAAGGACTTGGTCGTCCTTCCCCTCGGATCCAGTTGAGTCGGAAGATCCTTCTTTGGGGGGTTGGCCCAGATATTGACTTTCTTGGATATCCCGGAGGATGTCAAGCTTGAACTTATCTAATTCTGCCAAGTGACTGAAACATCTTTTCCTTAGTTCTGCTCAAGAAGTTTTCTTCTTACGGTGCGCCTTCTATGAGAGAAGGATTGAATTGATCTCTATTTAGAAGAGTTTCTTCTTCGGTTTGCCTGGCGTTCTGAGCGGGAGACCTCAGTTTGGGCACGCCTCTCGTCCAAGTAGATGCGTAGGTCAGTTCCTTGTTGCCTGACACTGATGATTTGGCAGAGATATCTAGACCCCAGGGGCCTCGTGAGGCCATTGAATCGGTTGATGCATAATGGACGGAGATGCGGTTGTGCAGAGGATGTTGTTCATGACGGTTCTATCGAGAGCCTACTGGTGCCTCTCCATTGAAAGGAGCTTAACTAGGTTGTCGGGGCGACTGTTGAGGAGAAATCAGATCTTCCACAGGAGGAGCTGGTGGATGAAGAGAGTTGGTACAACGGCTTGAGGTCGCCGCTCTACCTCTTATTCTTGGTGACATGGTGGTAAATCTGACTTGTGTAGTTTCCCACAGACTGCGTCAATCTGTTGCTGCTTATTTTGGTGAGGGAGCAAACAGATAGTAAGTTAATATTGATAGAAACTACTAAAAATCTGACCTTTGATCTTTACCGTGAAATGCGTTTAGAGCTCCTAAGATTGAATCTGGATCGTTGGCTGAACACCATGATCTGGATTCGATAGTTGCTAATACGGCCGATGGGCCTACAAAAAGCCTGAAACCCCGGGGTTGGCCGTGGTGACAGATCATCCGACGCTCAAGTCAGAACCAGAGAGAAAGAAAGTTTGAGAGAGAAACTGTTTATTACATTCTGACTGTGGAGGGGGGAGGGTATTTATAGGCCTGAGAAATATATCAAGAGATCGACATGAATCCATTGGATTGATATTAATTCCTTATCTCCTATTTGAGTCTCCCCCTTCAGAGATAAGCTCTCTTGTTTGGGAATAAGAGATCTGATTGACAGCCTTCGTAGGCTGAGTCTTTCTTAGTGGCCCTAATATGTCACTTTTTATGAGCTTGAGTGAGACCCATGTCGTGTAAAGGAGTCTGGAGAAGGCACATACCTGTTAAAGAGGCCCATTATGATTAATTTGTCTATGAAATCTTTGAGATTTATGCTGTAATCGTACGGTCCTGATTCACTTTCATCTTTACCATTATCAACCGCTATGTTATTTCCACCTTCGTGATACAATGCAGAGTTTACTACTTTTATCAGGTCTACTGTCTATGTCATAATTTTAGAAGCATCTTTATTGGATATACTGATTAAGCTTGCATGCTTTTCAATGCTTCAGAGGTATACATCTGTTTATCTTTATGCAATTTTTTTAATATTAGTTTGGGCAAAAGCCAAAGTACCCCCCCAACGTTTGGCTCGAGTACAAAATGCCCATACAACGTTTGAAAAAGTACATTTAACCCATTCCACCGTTAACTTAACCCCATCCGTTAAGTTAGAATTATTGAATTACTTTTTTACCCTTACCCTTTCATATTCATTATCTCTCTCTTTTTTCATCCATTTTTTCTTCCTTTGAGTTTTCCAGGTGATTGCTTACCGTGTTAATTCCTCCAAAATCAAGGCGACGAAGGTGGGCTTCTCAACCCTCTTTTCAATTTTCTTCTTCTTCCCCCAAAATCCATGGTAAATGAACCGGTTAGATTTTACTTCTTCTCAACCCTAGTTTTTGGGGAAAGTTGCTTAAGGAATTTGTCAGATTTTACTTCTTTTAGGTTTTATTTCTTTTAGGTTTTTTACTTCTCAACCGGTTAGGAATTTGTCAGATTTTACTTCTCAACCGGTTAGATTTTACTTCTTTTAGGTTTTTTACTTCTTCATTATTGTTGATTTCATTTCAGCTTATTTTTTACAGTCTTTAACAATTCTGCCTTGAGTTTCGCTGTTCATGTTAATTTCTAAATTTTTCTGATCACTTTTTTTTCTGATATTTTTTCGTTCTTTTTTCTACGTTTTCTCTACATATCAATGTGAATTTGATGATATTTTTTGGAATCTTTAATAAAATAGCAGCTGCCATTTTAACTTAATCTACACCAATTTTGTCAAATAGTCATCAAGATCTGGATGGATTTAGATTTCCTTTTAGCTTACAAATTTTAATGTCTGGTTTCGGGGAAATTTTGGGGATACATGAAGTTATCTGAATGTCGAGTTAGATAAAAATACCCGTGCTAAATGTGAAGTATATAGCGTAGACATTCAAAATATCATCTGTGTAATTCAATCTATACTGGTTACAACTCAAATATGTGTCCGTCAACATGAAAGCACATAAACGTTAGAAAAAAAGACATCGTTATAATCACAATTCAAACATGCAATTACAAATAAGTAAAACTATGTGTAGTGTAAACCATATCTACGATCTGTCACACAAATGTGTAGAACTATTTCACACTACAGGTAGATCTGTAGAAGTAAAACATGTAAGTCAGACCTTTTCAAATTGATCATTTATTCTCCTTCTCACAAGTCATTAGTAATCTATAGGGCATTGCTTTGGGTCAGGTGTGGTATTGATTTAGATGGGTTTAAAACTTTAAATTGCCAACCTGCCCAAGTTGCAACTAACAGAATCAACCTGAAATGGGTAATTTCTTTCCCCAGTGAACTAATTTGCTGCAATAAGAATTATGAGTCAAGTTACTACTGAGAAATAATACTTCCTATTGATATTATATGTCTGATATAATACTTTTGAACATATCCTATTTCAAATGAATTAATGACATGCTATTTCAACTGAATGCTAATAATATGCACTTAATAATTATGGGTTGTATTTGTTCTTTGTTTAACTTAGCTTTACTATCTAATGTAGATGAAAACCGAAGCTTATATTTTGGAGATTCATCATGGTGGCAATTGGAGCAAAAGGAAAAGGATGAGTGAATATATAGATGGTAAGCTCAACTATTATCATGGAATAGTTGATGGCAAAACATCTTTACGTGAACTATTTGGCATAGTCAGAGGTATTATAGACATTGGTTCTAAGGAATTCAAAGTATTTTGTGGTTGTCCACAAGATGTTGGTTGCAGTTTGGGTGTTTTTGAGCTGCGAAATGAGTTGGATTTGATTCAAATGTTTTATGCATATGAGGGATTGCATACAATACAACTATTTATAGAAGTAGTTGATGAGCATGTTGAAGAAATACAACAAGAGGAAGATCAACTTGAGTCAGATGTGGAGAGTATACAATCACAGTGTTATGACAGTGATAATTTGCTTCCTATTTGTAGTGACAGTGGGGGAGAGAAAATCAATTACAAGGTTGTACACTTAAACCATAACCCAAAGGAGGTTCCTGAGCTTGCAGTTGGAATTGGGTTTGGTAGTGCAGCTGATTTTAGGCATGCTGTCAGACAGAATGCAAGATATGGTGGATATGAAGTCATCACTCCTAGGAATGATGGGGATAAAGTACAATTCAAGTGTCGCAAATGTGATTGGAGTATATATGCAGCATGGGATGCAGGAGAACAAATGATCGTGGTCAGGACATACAACAATGTACATGAATGTGAAAGAGTTGAAGAGAATTTCACTGTGGGTTCGACTTGGATAGCACACAGGTTTATGGAGATTATTAGAGCTGATCCAAGTATAAAGAAGGAGACGATGAAGTCTATCTTATCTGAAGAGTTGGATGTCACTGTAAGTGATCACAAAATTAACAGGGCAAGAAGAAAGGCAATTGAATTGATTGAAGGCATGGAGAGAGAGCAATATCATAGACTAAGAGATTATGTCAGTGAAGTAGGGCAAAGTAATCCAGGTACATATATTGACATCCTTACAGAAGAAAGGAATTCGGAGAATGACCCTTTGTATTTCAAAAGACTTTTTATATGCCTGGGTGCTTGTGTGAAAGGGTTCTATGATGGGTGTAGACCTTTCTTAGGACTTGATGGTTGTCATATAACAAATGGACTGCCAGGTGTGATCTTAAGTGCAGTGGGTGTCGATGCAAATGGTGGTATGTTCCCAGTTGCATATGCTGTTGTGGAAAATGAGTCTAAAGACAGTTGGACTTGGTTTTTGGAACATCTACAGTCGGCTATGGGAGGTCTCGGTGACAAAGGCATCACTTTTATATCTGATAGACAAAAGGTATAAATAACTTTCTAACTCCATTATTTATTTATTTTAAGTTATATTTAAATTGTGATATGTATGTCAAATAATCTTGTTTTTATTATTGTAGGGCTTGGTCCAAACTTTTGAACAAGTACTTCCACATGCGGAACATAGGTTCTGTATAAGGCACTTGTTCAAGAACATGATTACTGCAGGACTTAGAGGGCCTAAGTTGCAAGAGAAAGTGCACGCAGCAGCAAAAGCAGGCACCGAGCAGGAATTCTTGGAGTTGATGGAAGAAATCAAGGGTATAAATTTTCGAGCATGGGAGTATTTAGAGACCACAACCAACAGGGATCAATGGTGCAGGCATAGATTTCCACTTGGGAGTAAAAGTGATATGGTTTCAAACAATATCTGTGAGTCCTTCAATAGCTGGATCCTAAAGGCTAGAGATAAAACTATAATCAATTTGATGAATATCATTAGAAGACTAATCACTAGGAGGTTGTCTTCTAAGAAAGCAAATTTCTTGAGGTGGAAGCAAGAAGTATGCCCAGCAATTTTAAACAAAATTGCTAAGAGAAGGAAAGGAGCCTCTAGTTTCGGTGTCTTACATTGTGTGGATGGAAAATATGAGGTTACTATTGGAAATGAGAGTATGGTTGTGGATATCGAAGCTAGAACATGTAGTTGTTACTTATGGCAACTTTCAGGTATCCCTTGCAAACATGGTATAGCAGCCATATTGAGAAAGGGTGGAAAGATAGAAGTGTACGTTGATAACATCTACAAGAAGGGGGCATATAGGAGGGCATACAAAGAAAGCCTTTTTCCAATTAGAGATGCAAGATTTTGGCCAAAGAATCAGGTACAAGGATATTCGTTAGAACCACCTATATGGAGAAGGAAACCTGGTAGGCCACGAAAGAAGAGAAAGAAAGGTGAAGATGAGAAACTTGATATATTGCAACCAAATATTGTAAAAAGAGGTGATAAGGAGGTGATGACAATCAAAGGCAAACCTCAAAGATGCCATAATTGTTGGGAGTTCAATCATAACACGAGGAGCTGCAAGAACCCCAAGATTAACAAGCCTAGAGAACAAGTTGTAAGGCCTCCAAAGCCACCTTCTACTCGACAACTCGAAACAAGAGGAAGAGGCAGGGGACTGGGTGGAAGGAGCAGAGGAGTTAGTGGTAGAGTTGGATGAGCTAGTGGAATACTATGATAAGGTAAAAACATTGTACAACTCAATTGTTTTTTGTACAGCCAATACCTTTATTCAAACTTTGCTAACATGCATTCTTATGTTTTCTCAATGATGTAGGTGCGTTGGAGGACGAGTCATGTGAAGCTATCGTGGATTGAAGCATGATTTGGATAGTACACCTTTTTTTTGTAATAGCTATAACTTTTAATGGTCAGCTTACATTTCCTATTATTAAGGTTTTAGACTATGAGAGATTGTTGTTATATGGATGAGTTGAAGAACATGCAAACTCTGTTATGCTAAAAACTCTGTGGATGGTTTTAGACTATTTTATTAATGAAGCGGTGACGTGGTCACCTTTTTCTCAAAAAAAAAAACTAACTTAGGATGGTCCTTTGGGTCAGTCAATGGTCGGTGTGTTAAAAGTGGATTAACTTTTGTTTTAATAAAGAGATATTATACCTAATAGTTATCTCACTGAAACCTGCAAATGTAACCAACCAGAAACCTTTGGTACTCTTAACAATTATGTGGTATACCCAAAAATGTATGATTTAATCATTGTTGATGTCAACTATTGCCGAAGTTGTATCTTCCATCCTGGAACCATTATTATGAGATAAAGTGGCGGTGACCATGGTTATGATTGCTCCTTGTTTAAAAGGATGATGAGAATACTAAACATTTTGGTTACTGGCTTTATGATCACTGGATTCTGTTTGTTTTATATTTATCTGTTGTTGAAGTTGAAGGGATGATGGTAATAGGACTGACATATTTTATCTCTGTTTTAAAATTTGATTTGTTATTAGATAATCTAATTGTCATACTTTTATGTTTTATCCCATTCTTTGATTTATTATTGACTTCAATTTAAATCAAGATACGCTTGCAGTCATACAGCTATCAATCAATTTCTTATCTTATATAATCTTAATTCGTCCATATTTCAGTGATATACGGATGCATATTAGTTACGTAACTATTAACACGTAAGACAATTTACATCGTGGTACATGATCTTGTACGATACACACAATATGATTAATATGGTATGTGATACATGTTACATATCCTGATTTGGCATATTTACCAGTACCTTGGTTCCTTTACTGTGGTATTTTTTCAAAGGAAAAACATCAATAATAAAAACTTCAGCCAAGTTGTACATGTGTTAGTACTTTCCTTCTTCCAGCTATTATGAACAAGCTCTTCGAAGTTTGAATTTTTTCTGCTGTCCAATGTTGTTTGGCAAAAATAATTGCTATAAATATGTCTGCAATAATTCTACACCATAATTTTCTAAAAAGTTTTTCCTTCCTGATATTCCAAACAGGGATTCATTCTCACTGAGAATCTCAGTATAACTAACTGCCTGTTGCTTCTAGTACATTTATGATTTATGTAGAGCTTTGATTCATGGAGGCCCATGGAACCATGGAATTCGTAAAGAAAATTTGAGTCAGAGCCATATAAATGTCTGTTAAGAAATCTAATTCTTGGGTTGTGTTTATGACAGTTCAGTTTGAACTTTATATTTTAAGAATAAGCTATTCTGTTCTCTTTTCGGCATTCTCTTTTTTGCACTTATTTCCTGATAGTTGTAGAACAGTCTTTTCATATTTTATCAAGCTGGAAAACTCAAAGGAAGAAAAAATGGATGAAAAAAGAGAGAGATAATGAATATGAAAGGGTAAGGGTAAAAAAGTAATTCAATAATTCTAACTTAACGGATGGGGTTAAGTTAACGGTGGAATGGGTTAAATGTACTTTTTCAAACGTTGTATGGGCATTTTGTACTCGGGCCAAACGTTGGGGGGGTACTTTGGCTTTTGCCCTATTAGTTTTACAAGCATGCATGGTGTTTATGCTGTATATTCCAGCTTGATTTAGACGAACCAATATTTCTTTTTAAATGTTTTCTACCAAATAGTGACATAGTTATATCCTTAAATCTAACAACTACAAAAAGAGGAACACAAAGGAAATCTCCATATACGAGCAGTACTTTTTATTGAGTGTGACTGTGGCAGAGGAACCACAAATACCTAATTTGACCATACCTCTATTGTATATAATTTATAGGCGAAAGGAGTATCTGTGAGAATAGAGGATCAAGAGAACTTGCTAGCATTACATTTGGGTGTGACTGGGGCAGAGGAACCGCACTAGTGCATAACTCACTTAAAAGCCTCTTTAATCAACAAAGATACACTGTTACAACTCTGTAGATGATACAAGTGTGACTGTTTAATAATCTTACAAAATATTGAGCTATGCAGATGGTGCTGCTAATTTCTGGGTGGGAGGAAACAGATATGTGAATTCTTTTAATGAAAACAATAAAGATCGAACATTCGTTGTTCGTTGGTGTTGACCGCCAAAAACTGCACTAAACTCTGAAATATGATCGTCAGGAACGGCTGGCATCGCTCTCATGGACCTGCAAATAAGTCTGAAATACTGGGGTTAGCCCTGGCGACAGATCCTCTGACGCCCAAGTCAGAAACTCAAAGATTTGGTGAGTTTTGAGGGTGGAATTTGCAATTACCTTGTTTCTGAGGAGGTCTCGAGGTATATATAGTCGCTGAGGGGCCCAGTTTCAAGATATTCATCTATCTCAAGTACCGAAGGAGTGATTACCATAAGCTATGAGACTTCTTCTTTGATATTGGGCCTGAGCAGGACATCAATAAGAACAATGTGGTCAAGACCTTCGAAGGAGGAGGCTAACTTGGAGAGGGCATCTGCTTACCCATTTTCTTCGCAGGGGATGTGGGTAACCTCTGTCTCTTGGAACGCGGCTAGTAGCTTTCCGATGTATGCCAGATACTTGATCATATGGTCATCCCTGGCTTCAAAACCTCCCTGGACTTGGTTCACTACCAGAGAGTCGCTGAACACTTTGACGCACCTGGCTCCACCTTTGCAGGCTAAGAGGAGGCCTGCAATTAATGCATCATACTCTGCTTTATTGTTACAGGCTTGAAAGTTGAGGCGAAGTGAATACTGGAGTGTGAACTCGTCTGGGCCAGTCAGGATAACTTTGGCCCCGCTTCCCCTGATGCATGAGGGTCCATCGACGCAGACACTCTAGAACGGAGGATTTTTACCTTCCGGGGGGGGGGCTCAAAAATGATGCTCTCCACAATGAATTCTACTAGAGCCTGGGCTTTAATGGCCGTTCTCGGTCGATAGCTGATGTCGTACTGGCGTAGTTCAACAAACCATTTCATGAGCCAACCCGAACTCTCTGGATTGTGTAGTACCTGCTTGAGGGGTTGATCAGTGAAAACCACTACTAAATGTGCTTGGAAGTACGAGCAGCCATGATCAAGGTGTAGACCATTTTCTCCAATTTTGAGTAACAGAGTTCGCCATCATGGAGGACTTTAATTACATAGTAGACCGGCTTTTGGGTTCTGTCCTCTTCTCTCACCAAGACGACACTGGGAGTCTGATATGAAGTAGATAGGTAGTGGTAGAGTGTCCCTCCCGACTCAGACTTGCTCAGGTGCGGGGGATTGACTTGAGAGGCATTGAGATACTCAAAGGCTATTTATTGTGCTTATTCCCAATCGAAACCCTTCGCTCCCCTGAGCGCTTTGAAGAACGGGAGACACTTCTGCCCTAATTTGGAATGGAAGCGTCCAATGTCGGCGAGGCGCCCTGTGAGTCATTGAACTTCCTTAATGCTTGATGGGGGAGCCATGTTCAGTATAGCTTGGATCGTCTCCGAGTTGATTTTGATTCTCCCTCGGCTGACCATGAACCCCAGGAATTTCCCGGAAGACACCCCGAAGTCACATTTAGAGGGATCCAGCCTCCTATTGTGCTCACGCAGGACATCGAAGACTTCTTGGAGGTTGATCACATGGTCTCTTTTGCTGAGGCACTTCACCAGCATGTCGTCCACATAGACCTTCATGTTCCTGCCAATCTGTTCCTCGAAGACCTTGTTGATGAAGCATTAATAAGTTATGCCGATGTTCTTCATTCCGAAGGGCATGATCCGGTAACAATAAAGACCTTGGTCGGTGATAAAAGGCATCTTCTGAATGTCGAGGGAGGGGGGGGACATCCTGATTTGATTGTATCTTGAGAAAGCATCACTAAAACTCAAGAGTTTGTGGCCGGACATAGCATCGATCAGGGTGTCGATGCTTGGAAGAGGAAACGGGTCCTTCAGGCATGCTTTGTTCAAGTCAGCGAAGTCGATGCAGATTGTCTATTTGGCATTGGCTTTCTTTACCATCACCACATTCGTCAGCCATTCAAGGTAGCTAACATCTTGGATGAAATGAGTGGCTAAGAGTTTATCAACTTCTTCCTTGATGGCTTGCTGTCGGTCAGAAGAGAACTTGCAACTTTTTTGCTGGACCGGTTTGAATTTGGGATTGACACTGAAATGGTGCATGATTAGCTCCTCCGAGATACCAGGCATGTCGGCAGCAGTCCAAGCAAATAGGTCTTGGGTCCCTCTGATGCACTCAATGATCTGTTATTTGACCTAGTGGGGGAGGGCCTTGCCTACTCGAAAACTCTTGGTTGGGTCCCTCTTATAGAAAGGGATCTCCTTGAGCTCATCGACTGGTTCAGAGGTGACCTGACTACTCCTCTAGGGGAGTTCTAATGCCTCGAGTGGGAGAACTGAGTTCCCCATTGTAGTTGTGTAACACCTCCGAGCTATCTCTTGGCTTCCTTTGACTTCTGCTCCTGCTAGGGTTGGAAACTTAATTTTCATGTGGAAAGCTGAAGGTATGGCATGAAGTATTGCTAGGCCCGGTCAACCGAGGATGAAATTGTAAGAGGCTTTCACGTCGACGACCATGAAATCCATTGCCTCGGTTCAGTTGTTGGGGGTTTTTCGGCGGATACATCAAGAGTGATTATTCCTTTGATTGAGATTAGAACCTCAGAGAGCCCGTGGAACGTGTATCCGGCAGGCTTGAGACGATTTCGAGAAAGCTTGAAGCATTCGAAGACTTCAAGGAAAAGAATATTGATAGAACTGTCGTTGTCGACCAGGATACGACGTATCTCATGGTTACCCATATGGAGACTATTACAAGTACGTCACAATAGGGCATTCAGATGCCTTCTAGGTCTTTATCTGAGAATGTCATAGGGACTCCAAGGATCTTAGCTGGGCAGAAGTTCTGTACCAAATTCACTTCTCGGATGAAGGCCTTCCGTGAGGAGTTTGATTCTCCTCCCATAGGCCTTCGTGGATGGAATGGAGAACCGCTCTTGGTTTTGAGTCTTTGGACTCAGAGGGATTCTTTGCTCACTTATTAGCTCCTCGGAGTGGTGGAGGATCGGCCCTGTCCTTTCGAATGAACTTGGATAGGCCCCCTCACTGGATAAGCTCCTCGATTTCTTCCTTGAGAGCCCGACAGTCATTTGTGTCGTGTATATGATCTTTGCGAAAATAGTAGCACTTATATATGTTCATCCTCTTCCCTGGAGTGTTCATCTTAGGGGGAGAGTACAACATCCCTTCCTTGTCTACTTTAATAAGAACTGTTGATATATTAGCATTAAGGGGGGTGAACTTCTTTAAGCGATGATGAGGGTAGCGCTGGTCATTGTTGTCCTTCTAGAGCTTCTTGGGACCCTCATCGTTTGCACTCTTCTGTTTGTTCCCGAAAGGAGGCTCCTTTTGACCACTGTGTTAGAGAACCTCTTCAACCCGGATGTACATCTCACTCCTCAGCAGAAGTTGCAAGACGTTTCTTAGGAGGCTTCTTATAAGGGATGCCTTCAAATTGATATGGTTGACGTTGTGTCTGAACGCAGCGGCTGCTACTGCTTGATCAAGGGAGGCGTGTTATACCCGGATTGATGACTATATATTAGGTTTCCTATGATCCAAGAGTACCAACTTAAGCTAGCTTTTTTGGTGAGGATATGCCTTGTGGTGGGGCTGTGGTTAGATCCTATTCTACTTGTACTCTCGCATAATGTTCAGGATGTTACAAGGCGATACACCGGGATTTGGTTGTGAAGTGCCGAACAAAGTCCCCTTGTCGTTCTCCTTCCTTTTGACTCAGGTTGTGTATAGTGGCACTTGTCTTCTCAGTTGGATGACTGGTTATGAAGTGGGTGAGGAAAAGCTCCTCAAATTGGTTGAATGAAAAGATGGAACCTAGAGATAGGCGAGAGTACCAATCCCTTGCTTATCCCTTGAATATGGTAGGGAAGATTTTACAGGGAAGTGGGTCTGAGGCTTGATGGATCATCATAATGGTTTTAAAACTCTCAATACGATTAGTCAGGTTAGACTCTCTGTTGTAGGACTCGAAGTGAGGCGGCTTGAAGGTCTCGGGGACATGGGCTTCCATGATTGATTTGGAGAAGGTAGGTCTGCTAGGGCAAAAACTTTTGGCCTGATGGTCTTCCTCTCGATTGATTTTGTTGAGATGGTCATCCATCTCTCGGAGGCGGCGAAGGACTGACTCGTGAGACTCGTCCTCATGTATGGTTGTGAGGCGGCGACTGTTTGGTTATCGGCCTATGCTTGGGGCAACGTTGAGGGCTTGGAGGATCTCATCTTTGAAAATTTGGAATTTTCCTTGGTGACGGGAACATCTTTATCTTTGTTGGTCATGTGAACTGTGACTTGCTACAATTTGGCTTCTTCGCTGTCGAGAGGGAGAAGACAGAGGGAGATCTTTTTCACCCCCCTGGAGATGGAGTTCTTCAGGACCTCTGTCTTCGAAGAGAGAGGCTCATTTTGCATTCCTACTGTTTTGGACGAGGGACTTCATTATGGACTCGTATTTGGTTTAGGCAAACTCGGAGGTCGGACCCCTGCTGTCGGTTGATGATGACCTAACGGAGGTCTGGCTACCGCTGGGGCACCGTAGAAGGAGTTGAGGTATGGACTGAACCTCTATTTTTGACAAACGGTTGTATAGGGTACTGTTTGGGGGGCTTCGGTGGGAGCCCCCCGATGCTGCTCTTCTGGACGAAGGCTGAATCTGCTGAAGAGTGAACCATTGTAGTTAAGGTTGTTGATCTAGTTGAGACTGCTAAACCTATTGAAGTTGATGATCTTGTTGAGGGGGGTTCCTCCGCCTGAGGTGGAGGTGAAGTAAGAATGTTGGCTTTTCGACTGGTAGCGGCTGCCTTCCTCTTCCTCCTTGGAGGCATGGCTGGGAAGGTAGTTTCGAACCGACAAAGTTGGATCGGAAACCTTTTCTGTTTCTCACGGATGGCGTGAATCTGTTATTGCTAATTTCTGTGTGGGAGTAAACAGATATGTGAACCATTTTAATAAAAATAATAAAGATCAAACCTTCGTTGTTCATCGGTGTTGACACAAAAAAATTTGCACTTGACTTCAAAATCTTATCGTCAGGAACGGCGGATATCGCTCCCTTGGACTTGTAAATAAGTCTGAAACACCAGGGTTGGCCCCGGTGACAGATCCTCCAATGCCCAAGTTAGGAACTCAGAGATATGGTGGGTTTTGACTACGGAATTTGCAATTACCTGATTTCTGATGAGGTCTCAAAGTATATATAGTCGCTAGAGAGGGTTCAAGATATTCATCTGTCTCTACTTTTCGGTGTTTAGATAGAGTTGGTTGCCTCTCCATGTGCAGAGATCGAGTCAGGATTCTTATCTTAATGAAGATATAAGGTTTTCAAACTCTCTTGTGCATGGAGGGATAAAATCGGTTACCTCCTGGAATATGTGGTGTAAATTGGGTTCTTCAGATGAACCTGGACTCCTTTGCATTAAGGCTGCTTTGGCAGCTCCACATTGCAGGTCGAATTGGGTTGATGTGCCTGAAAGCGGCCTAGCTCCTCTTGTCAGGCTTGTATCTACTGGAATTTACCATTTTATCCCTGAAAGCTTTAAAGTCCGTGTCCGATTTTGTCCTATTTTTACCTATATCAGCAGACATCATACTGCAAGTTGCTGATGGGGAAATTCTTGTTGTCGCTTCACATAGGTGGCTTCTCGTCTCCTATGATTCTTGAACTTTAAGAATTATGTCAAAGCTGATTTCCTTGAAATGTTTATTTCAACGGAGGAAATTGAGACATAAGACTCTTGATCCTGTAACTCGTTCATTGATTTTCAAAGCAATATATAATGCCCGTGCTGAGATATGTTCCTAATTACGATTCCATTAGTTAGCTTATTTTCATTCTTCTATGTTTTTATACAATTTAATGTATAGACTATTTATTAGGCTAAATAATTGTTCATAGTCATGCAATTCTGTTTCATTCACTTAGTTGCATCTTTGCATACTCACGTCTTTGATTTACAGATGTGATTTCTTGTTAGCTAGAAAACTAATAGCATTCATCCATGGAAGCCAACATGAAACTAAAAGCTTATTCAACCAGTTCCTTTTACTGTCTGAACCAAATGAGGATTTAAGAATTGGATAAGGTACTGTGTTGACGGGAATGTGTTTAAAGGCTAATTAATTAATGTAGTTGTTTTGAAGGTGAGGTTATAGAAAGTTTGATTAATAATACATTGTGCTTTGTGTTGCTATATGTGTTACTATTTTACTATATACAAGATATTTTTAACTTGTAATATAGCATTGATGCTGAGAAACTTGGAAGTATTTTTCCTTGTTAGCATGTTCTCATAAACCTAATTCAATTTTATATCTCACCTGACACCTAAAGTAAACCGATACACTAAAATGAGGTTGACTTGTTGATAAATAAGAAGTGAAGTAATTTATTTGAGAATCATGCATGATTTTAATCAATCAATATGATGTGTATGTGTTGGCAAACAAGTTTCATTGCTTATTTCAATAACTATGTCTTCAAGCAAGAAGTGGATGGAGAAAGATCTCACAATTAAGAAGTACCGACTAGAACGGCTGGAGAAAGAGAAGATCAAGCACTAAGAGCACATGGCAACTATGATAACTAGGGTAATAACTCAATTTCATTATGTTGGTGTTTATATATATATATTGATTGTATGTGGACAAATATTAGATATTATTTTTGTCTATATTATCGCAATATATTTGAATATTCTGTTGAATTTAGTAGTTGTTACTATATGTTTGTGTATTATTGTTTATAATTATAAACGTACAGGGGTATATTTAAAATTTTTAAATTAAAAAAAAATCCTACAAAAACACCGAGGTAGGTAAAATTTTAATTAAAAATTAATAAAAATTTAAAAAGTCAAAAAAATGTCAACCCTAGCGTTTTTGCAAACGTCGAGGTAGACCTATTACTACATCAGTGTTTTACGAAAGTGCCAGGGTAGACCCCATGGCTACCGCTACGTGGGCTACCCTGCGCTTTTACCAGCGTTTTAAAAGATGCCGGTAGCACCTAACCCGACATTTTTAAAAACTCCAAACTCCGAGGTAGGCCCAAAAAATGCCAAGGTAGCCCCTTTATGTTGTAGTGTGAGAGGTAGTACTTCATTTGTGAGTATATTCTCAAGTTAAATAATATCTCGGTTATTTATCCCCCCGGATTAGGTTTGTAAAATCAGGACAAACTGTGTGCTTGTGTTTTTGGTTTTGGTCTACGTTGCTTGATTGTTCGTTGTGATCGGTTGTCACCTCTCGCTGTAATCCTTTATTGAACTTAAATTTCCTAACAAGGTGCTCCATCCCTATGCGGGATCTACTATCAATGCCTAGATCTCTAAAGGAGGCAGAAGGTTCCAGTGTTTTGGGGGAGGGGAGAGGGGGGAGGGGGGGTGTTTTGGTTGTAAGTATGTAGTGTAAATCACCCTTAGGGGGGGAGGTGAATAGGGTGATCGTGTGGAATTAAAATTTAAAGAACTAAAGTAAAGTAAATTAAAATAATGCAAGAGAGACAAGATAAGAAAACTCATATGACACAGCGATATAACGTGGTTTGACCCCCAGGTCTACGTCCACACCACCTACTTGTAGCAATTCTCCGCTACAAGCGTTCCACTATACTCTAAAATCCTTAGTACAGTGATTCTCGGATTCAGGTCGAGAGACCTATTACACCTACAGAACTTCTAATCCAAATCCCGTCAATCTCATCGAAGTGGAAGAGAAAAAAATAAAACTCAAGATCGCTTGAGATCTTGACTAAAGAATACAACCAATTCAACGCTTACACTCGGATTGATTATCAAGAGATTAGTTCACAGAAATTTTCTCAGAAGGAATAGGTGAAGAAAACACAGTGGATTCGTTCGATTAAATAGAAGAGGAAGTATATCGATAAAAAAAAGAAACAATAAATTCCAAAAAAGATATACAACCAAGTTGCGGTCGACCGATCAAAGTGTGCGTTCGACTGTTCAGCTCTCTAGCGTAGCTAGAGAGATGAAAGGTCGACCGTTGTCTTCGCCAATAGAAGTTGCGGTCGACTGCGACGGTCGACCGACATTAGGTACGGTCAACCGGACCGTGGCTGTATAGCTCGAATCTACTTTGTTTTCATACCATAAACTCATCTCTCTTTAATCAATCAATTACAATAAATATCTCACGAAAACATTGCTAAAAATCCAGACTTGATAGATTGCTTGGAGGCCAATTTATTGAGAGCTCTTTCCTCTTTTGCTTGTAGATGCAATCTCCCTTTATTACTTTCCTTGTTTGTATATTTGTGAATCTCTCTTGGATCTCTTTTTGATATTAATTAATCCTGAAAATCTGATACACTAAATTCAAACTTATTAGTACAAGTGAGTACATTTTATGCACACCAAACCTAGAGTCAACAATCTCCCCCTTTTGGTGTGAACAAAACATGCAAGAATGTTTGAAAATTAAAACAAAGTATGTAAATATTCTCCCTAAATTTAGTGCATCTTGCAAAACAGATTTTCATATAGATAAAATTTTTAAGAGAGTGAATACTCCCACTTAATATAATATTACATGTAATACAGAATTTAATGAACAAATATAAGATAGGAATGAGAGAATTTATTCATGAAATGATTTGAAATTTGAAAATCATTTGAAAACATTCGAAAACAATATTCTCCCTTTTTTTGGAACAAACCAAGAGAGTATAGATAGAGTAAAATAATTCGAGGAAAGTTCGTAAAATCAATTACAATGAATACAAAAAGAATCATGGAAGAGAATCTTCTTACATGATACTGTTGATAATGAGACTCTTTGATATACAGTGAGAGCTCTACATAATATCATAGATTTGAGGTTCTCCCCAATACATATGAATGCAACAAGAAAGTCAAGAAATTGAGAGAGGAAGAATTGATTTCATAAAAAGTTGAAGAACAAGACCAGAGAGAGAGCCGGTCGACCGCAAAACATGATTTTGCAAAACAATATCCAGAAAGCATACCGGTCGACCGCACGGTCAACCATCACATGTGGTTTTTCGAAAAGAATTTCCAGAAAGCAAACCGGTCGACTGCACGGTCGACCGCAAACCCACTGAAGGCTACAGAGGGCGAACCGGTCGACCGACCAATAAACATAAATTTGATGCTGAAAAATCAATGACATTTAATGCTCTTCTCAAGAAATAAAAATGTTTTTCGTCTAAAGATTTTGTGAAAATATCTGCAAGTTGTGAATCAGTAGAAATATACTCGAGTAAAATGTCTCCCTTTTGAAAGTGATCTTTAATGAAATGATACCTAACACCAATGTGTTTTGTGAGACTGTGTTGGTTAGAATTTTTAGTCATGTGTACGGTGCTTGTGTTGTCACATTTTATGGAGATCTGGTCAAAGAATACCTTATAATCTTCGAGAGTGTGTTTCATCCACAATACCTACACACAACAGGATCCTGCCGCAATGTATTCAGCTTCGGCAGTTGAAAGAGTAACAGAATTTTTCTTCTTCGATGCCCACGAAACAAGGCAATCGCCTAAGAAGTGACATGTACCACTAGTGCTTTTTCTATCGGTTAAGCTTTCAACATAATTTGCATCGGAATATCTTATGAGAGAGAAATTTCTATTTTTCGGGTACCAAAGACCAGTATTTGGTGTGCCCTTAAGATATCGAATGATACGCTTAACGACAACCAAATGTGATTCTTTGGGACACGATTGAAAATGTGCACATAAACAGACAATAAACATAATATTAGGACGCGGCGAAGTAATGTAAAGCAAACTACCAATCATACCTCTGTAGGAGGAAATATCGATGTTATCACCAGATTCGTATTTAGATAGCTTAGTGGTAGTGGCCATTGGAGCTTTGTAGGCATTTGCATTCTCAAGTCCGAATTTCTTTACAAGTTCTTTGGCGTACTTGGATTGATTTATGAATATTCCATCTTTTCTTTGTTGTATTGAAGTCCAAGGAAATAGGTTAGTTCGCTCATCATGCTCATTTCGAACTCATCCTGCATTTGCTTTGAAAACTCCTTACAAAGATTTTCATTAGTAGACCCGAATATGATATCATCAACATAAATTTGCACAATCAAACTGTCTTTAAAACATGTTTGATAAAAAGTGTGGTGTCTACTTTTCCTTTAGAAAATCCTATGTGAAGAAGGAACAAACTCAGTCGTTCATACCAAGCACGAGGGGCTTTCTTCAAACCATAAAGAGCTTTATCAAGCCGAAAAACATGGTTTGGGTGTGTGGGATCAGTGAATCCCGGTGGTTGTGCTACATAAACTTCTTCAGAAATAAAACCATTTAAAAAAGTACTTTTGACATCCATTTGAGAGTGAAATCCATGTATGCAGCAAAAGCAAGCAAAATACGAATAGCTTCTAGCCTAGCAACTAGAGCAAAAGTCTCATCAAAATCTACACCCTCTTGTTGATTATAACCTTAAGCAATAAGGCGGGCTTTATTACTATTTATTGAACCGGATTCATCTAACTTATTCCTAAACACCCACTTAGTACCAAGGATGGTCCTATTTTGAGGTCGAGAAACAAGTCTCCATACTTGATTCCGTTCAAACTGATTAAGTTCTTTTTGCATGGCAATGATCCACTCATTGTCTTGCAGGGCCTCCTTAATGTTCTTAGGTTCAAGCATGGAAACGAAAGCGGTAAAACACATAAAATTATCAGCTTGAGTGCGAGTAGTCATATCACTTCGTATAAGAGATGGAGGATGACTAACCATGATTTTCCATGTCGGACGTTTCTCACTTGTGGAGCCTTGATGTTGTATATTTTCATCTCTCATGGCATCAATTTGTTCTATAGATCTCTCATCTAATTGATTTTGAGGTTCATCTTTGTCTTGAAGCACCATTTGATTTTGATCAATTGCTTGTGGTTCCTCTTCAACATGCACCTATTTCTTTTCAACACGAACCCCTGCCTCATCATCATCAACAACATGTAATATTTCTTTCAAGTAGGGGTTAGTTTCATCAAATATAACATCAACATATTTTTGAATAGTGCATCTTCATTTGTTAAAAACACGATATGCTTTGCTATTAAGAGAATATCATAGGAAAACACCTTCATCACTTTTACGATCAAACTTTCCCAAATTTTCAAGAGTGTTTAAAATAAAAACTTTGCATCCGAAGACCCGAAAATAACTTAGGTTGGGAGTTTTGCCATAATATAGTTCAAATGGAGTTTTCTCAAGATATTTTCTAATAATAACTTGGTTGATGGTATAGCATGCTGTATTGACAGCCTCTGCCCAAATAGACTTAGGAAAATCTTTTTCACTAAGCATTGTATGGATCATTTCTTAGAGAGATCGATTCTTCCTTTCAACAGCCTTTTTGTCACTAAATGATGTGAAGAGTTCGTTTTGAAATTTCCCACCATAATCACTACGAATAGTAACAATGGTAAGACTTTTCTCATTTTCCACTCTTCGACAGAATTTTTGAAATACATATACTGTCTCATCTTTTTGTGGCAAGAAGGCAACCCAAGTAAATCTACTATAGTCATCAACAATAACAAATGCATTTCGTGCACCACCATTGCTATGTATTCGTGATGGACCAAAAAGATCCATATGCAAAAGTTCAAGAGGTCTAGAGGTTGATACCATTTTCTTTGGTTTGTGAGAACTTTTTGTTTGCTTACCAAATTGGCATGACTCACATGGTTTGTCCTTTTCGAACTTAATTTTGGGAATTCCTCTCACAGGCTCCTTGCTAACAAGTTTGTTAAGGTTGTACATGTGCGTGTGACCAAGCCTACGGTGCCATAGCGATCCATCCATGTTTCGTGCAACAAAACATCTCACACTTTCCTGTGCAAATTCATTCGAGTTTATGACATATATATTATTGCATCTGTTAGCAAGAAGTAAACAATTTTTATTGTTATCTAGTACAGTGCATGTATTTTTATCAAAAGTAACAATATGCCCTTTATCACATAGTTAACTAATGCTAATTAGATTGTGCTTTAGACCTCTTACCAATAGGACATCCTCAATGGAGCATGAGGAACCAAAATTGATTTTACCTTTACCAATGGTTTGATCCGTACTATTGTCTCCAAAGATGATGTCCTTCCTCTTTTCTCTTGATAGTGATGAAAAGTATCTGCTGTCACCAGTCATGTGATTTGAGCACCCACTATCAAGATACCACGGATCTTTAGTTTTGATGTGTTGGGGTACCTACACCAAGATTAGTAGGTATAACTTTGCGTGCCCAAGTTTGTTTTGAACCTGCATTTGTATCCTTTCTCACCCACACAAGGTTAGTATTCCTTTTTAGTGAACAGTTATAAGAAATATATCATAGTCTACAACAAAAATGACATGTGATTTGACTATGTATTCGGTCATGCGCACTTGCATAATTTATATTTGGTTTATGATTGTGTTGATTTTTATGCACGTGCTTCTGACAAAATGATTTTTGGTGATGCATTGGCTCTTCGTAACCAATCCTCTATTATCATGATATGATCTTGATTTTTTTGTAATAAAGTAACTGGGCCTTTCATGCTTTTCAATAATTTTTTCGAGCTTAATTACCTTTTTACAAAGCCTCTTTCTAGTTATCTCATCATCTTTTGTATTCCAACGAAGAGTATCTAGTGTGGCATCAAGAATCCTATTTTGTTTAAGGGCTTCGTTACATCCTTCCACTACTTCATCAAAATTTCTTTTACATTCATATAAGTCTTTTGTGAGCTTGGCAATATAGACTGACTTCTCCTAAATCTCTCTTAAGTAATCATCATGTTTTGCTAGAAATTCACAAATTTGTTGTTTCAATGTCTCATTTTCATCTAGCAAAACATCATAATCTTTTGGACATGACTCAAGTTTTTCCAAAATTAGGGCATTCTTATTTTTCAGTTTGTGATTCTTTGTTATGCACTCGTCATGTATTTCATTTGAATTCTGTTTATATTGCCTAAGTTCACGACTTAGTTTCTTGGCATAGTCTTTCAAATCATTACATATGTCTACGAGTTTGTCATAAGTAGGTTGTTCGATTACCTCTTCTTGAGAAGGTGATTGCACCTCACCACTCCCAAGAGCCATGAAACCGACTTCACCGTGATCTTGCTTTTTCTCACTTGAGTCCGAGTCTAGCCAAGTCGCCTTTAGCGCCTTCTTCTTCTGTCTTGGATTTAAGCGATAATATTCCATGTTCCTATCTTGTTGACTGGGACACTTTGTACGGATGTATCCGGGCTTCTTACACTTGTAGCACACTTCTTCCTTCTCCCTTTCTCTTTCTTCTTGATACCTGCCATACATTTTATTTTTGAGGTACTTATGAAATTGTCTTGTCAAGAGAGCAATGTCCTCATCTGATTCCTTATGTTCTGAATCAGCTTTTGACGATCGGGCCTTCTCAGCTTTAAGTGCAATAGTTCTCTCCTCAGTTTTTGGTTTGATCCCGATATTTTGCTTGTATCGCTTTGTCTCCACCATTTCCATCTCATACGTTTTTAGATTTCCTTGAAATTATATTAATCAAATCCCTTCTCTTCAAGTGTTTCTCTCATTGTTGCAGCCTTAACATCCCAATCTGGCGTGAGACAGCTTATGAGCTTTCTGACATTTCGGTCATCATCAAGTCCCTTACCCAAGCTTTCAAATTCATGATCAATGATGTCGAACCGGGCGAGCATTTGATCCACGTTCTCCCCTGGCAACATGCAAAACACATCAAATTTATAAAAGTAATACAACGTAGTAATACAAGAGAGACAAGAAAAGCAAACTCAGATGATCCAGCGATATAACGTAGTTCAACCCCCAGGTCTACGTTCACACCAACTACTTGTAGCAATTCTCCACTACAAGCATTCCACTATTCTCAAAAATTCTTAGTACAGTGATTCTCAAATTCAGGCCGAGAGACCTATTTCACCCACAAGACTTCTAATCCAAGTCCAGTAAATCTCACCGAAGTGGAAAAGAAAAAAATAAAACTCAAGATCGTTTGAGATCTTGACTAAAGAATACAACCAATTCAACACTCACACTCGGATTGATTATCAAGAGATTAGTTCAAAGTAATTTTCTCAGAAGGAATAGGTGAAGAAGACATAGTGGATTCGTTCGATTAAATAGAAGAGGAAGTATATCGACAAAAAAAAGAAACGATACATTCCAAAAAAGATATACAGCCAAGTTGCGGTCGACCGGTCAAAGTGTGCGGTCACCGTTCAGCTCTTTGGCATAGCTAGAGAGATGAAAGGTCGAACGCTGTCTTCGCCAATAGAAGTTGCGGTCGACTGCGACGGTCGACCGACATTAGCGACGGTCGACCGGACTGTGGCTGTATAGATCGAATCCACTTCGTTTTCTTACCATAAACTCATCTCTATTTAATCAATCAATTACAATAAATATCTCACGAAAATATTACTAAAAATCCAGACTTGATAGATTGCTTGGAGGCCAATTTATTGAGAGCTCTTTCCTCTTTTGCTTGTAGATGTAATCTCCCTTTATTACTTGCCTTCTTTGTATATTTGTGAATCTTTCTTGGATCTCTTTTTGATATTAATTAATCCTGAAAATCTGATACTCTAAATTCAAAGTTATTAGTACAAGTGAGCACGTTTTGTGCACATCAAACCAAGAATCAACATGTAGAAGGGGTATGATATAAAAGAAACTAATGTTTTTGGTTACTAGTACGTGGAAGGGGTAAGATATAAAAGAAACTGGGGAGGTACTTGGGTAATAATAAGAAAGCTTGAGTATATATATGTACTTATGGGTTATGAATGAGATACATTTGAGGTTGTCCTACCGATAAATTGACCAACTTAAGATGAAGGAAATCGATGCATGATTGTTTTCCTGTCAATTCCATGAAGTTCGTACCTAGCTTATATAAGCAGTAACAGTATGCAGTGGTAATAACACTAAAACTGTATAATTTTTTGTGAAAGTAAGAATACAAGGATAGGGTTAGTTTCCATAGTCGTTATGTATGAACCCAAATTTTGTAAAATTTAGTCAAAACCCCTCCACAGTTGTTGGCCAAATACTCAAATTTTGATTCTAAGAGAAACATCTGCTAAATTTAGCAAGCGATACGACATTTTGCAAATTATAGGAGATGAAGGATGAAATTTCGTCCATGACATTTTTTGCACAAATTTTTTTCGGACGAAACATCAAATTTTGTCCGACAAGTTTTTAAAAAAAATTATCCGAACGGACAGAAGAACATCTTCTGTCTGTTCAAATTTGGATTTTATTAAAGTTTTATTAAAATTTCAATTATATTTTATTAAGATTTTATTAAGATTTATTATTATTTTTTTAAAACCACAAGTATCGGACTTCCGTCTGACACTAGTTTTTTTCAAAAATAAAAAATAAGAAATTAAATGGACGGAAGATGTTTTTTGAAGAAAAAAAATTATGCCATTTTTCGAAAGTGTTTGCAAAAAGAGGACAGTTGCCAAACTATTTGCGCTCGTGGACTCAACAACTAAACTCGCCATTGGGAACGACGAGTTTAGTTGTTTCCCCATCGTCGTTGGGACACGACGAGTCAAGTTCTAATTTTATTGGATACTTGTTGTTCCCAACGACGAGTTTAGTTAAAAAAAGTTCAAAATAACTCGTCGTTCCCAATAGTGAGGATCTTTGTACAAAACTTGCTGTTGGGAATGGCGACTATGAAGTTTTCCACATTTCCCAGAGAGTGAAAACTCTCTGTTGGACTTGATGAAATTATGAAATGATCTCCATAGAATTGCTCGCTAGTCCCAACAACGAGGACAAATATATTACACTCGTCGTTCGGAATAGCAAGTCTACTGAGTCCCTACTTCACTTAGACAACTCAATTCAACTCTTGTCTCTTTTTTCTCTCTCTCAGTCTCTCTACTCATTCCTCTCTTCGATGTTACACCAGCCCAAAACCCTAGCTTCGTTCTTCCTAGCATTCATAGAGGAGTGGTGAATTATTCCATAGATTCCGAAGCATGCTCATTCTTCTCTCCTTCTCGGAATCAAGACTATGATATCCATAAAGGTATTGTTTCTATTTTTTCAAATTGTAAATTATGAAACGTAAAATATGTTTCTATTGCTTCAAATTGTACAGTTAAGATTGATAACTCTAAAATGAGTTAGTTATAGTTTAAAAATTATGTGTTATCTATGTTGGTTGTGGTGACATTTTGGATGCCCACATAGTGTTCGATGACTCCAATTGGGGGAGGATTGATGATCGTCATGAAAATATAGTAATTAACATATTATTTACGCGTAGGTATGGAATACAAAATTATTGTTTGGTGTTATTACGATGGAGAAAGCCTTCGTGATCCAAAAATGGGATACAGTTATAGAGGTGCTGAACCAGAAGTAATTTTGGTTGATCGTAACATTAGAAAATATGAACTAGTGAATAAGATATATGAAATTACTAGCTGGGATTGAGCTGAATGGATTATTAAAATCCTAGGTCAACACTGTACGTCAAAAGGTAAAGGGCAATTTTTTATGGCAGTTCCCATAAACGACGATGATGCTCTTGTTGCAGTGATTGGACGTTCACTTGATCCAAACTCTAATTGGATGGTTGTCGAGCTATATCTTAAGAAAATCCTGATGCCAATTCGTCAGTGCAATGTTCTTCGTACTACAAGCACAGTATGTTAAGTCCCGACTCAAGAATCGAGGAACATCGCCGTTGGCTTGAAGAATACCCGTGAAGATGTGAGGGACAATGAAGATACATCCTCAATCCCAAATGTACCAAATAACATAGAAGACGAGTTGCTTGGTCCGTCTTAATTTATATGTGAATTGGTTAACAGTAAAAATATGGGTGATGAATTCAATCATGAATGTCTGAACAACAATTTATTAGATGTCAATGAGGAAGAAGAAGGTGATGAAGATGACACGGGTGTAGAACATGAAGAAGATGAAGAAGCTAATGTAGCTAATGTTTATGGTGAAACACAAAGCAATTGTGAAGATAACATCTAGTTCACTGAAGGTCGAAGGCACTTCTATTCTCAACAAGGGTTTCTTGCACATTCAATAAAGTCTGAATCAGTTGACGGGGTTAATAATGCGGTTGTCCATCAACTTGAAGGCCTTCAATTCTCGATGCCGGCAAAGATAATTTATACATTGGGCAAAGGTTTGAAACAAAAGACAATGTCCAATATGCGGTGAAAACATTTTCAATAGATCAACACCGCGAATTCGTAATAGTGAAATCGTCAACAACCGGGTACAAAGTCAAATGTAAAATGGCACTGAAGCTATACACAATAGAGGAAATGGCACTAAATCTAGAACTTGGGAGATTTAGCAGCATAGGTTGTGCTTGGCGGTTTCATGCGTTTGTTCCAAAAGGGGAAACTTACTTTATTGTGAAGATGATAGACCGGCCGTATACATGTGTTAATCCATCAATGAATCAAGACCACTCAAAAGTGGATTCTAAGCTTGTTTTGGGTTTGATCTTGCATGTTGTGAAGGCACAAACTGGAATAACCCCGACGGCAATATGTAAAACTGTTAAACTTCGATTCAATTATCAAATTTCATATAGAAAAGCATCTCGTGCAAAACATAAAGCTATTGAGCGATTATACAGAGGGTTTGTAGAAGCATATGAGAAGTTGCATGCTCTTTTATCAGTGTTACAGGTTCCAAATCCGGGGACTATTGTCCATTGGGATAAAGTCAGAACTGGGGTTGGTGAGGAAACATTCAAGTCGGTATTTTGGGCATTTAGGCCTTCAATTGAAAGGTTTAAGTCGTGTAGGACAGTTATAAGTGTTGATGACGCTTTTTATATGGAATGTATAAAAGATGTTTACTAATAGCCATTACTACTGGTGCAAACGGTCAGTTATTTCCTTTCGCTTTTGCATTAGTCACGAAGAAAGTTTAACTACTTGGTCATGGTTTATGTCTTGTATTAGTGCTTTTGTAACGGATTGGTAAGGATTTTGCTTCATTTCCAATCGTCATCCGATTATTTTTTCTGTGATGGAGACACAAAGCCGTGCATGGAATGAGCCTATGCATATCATAGGTATTGTATGCGACACTTTGCTGTAAAAAAATTTCCCCAAATTTCACGACAAAGCATTAAGGAAAAAACTAAAGGTGGTTGCATGTCAAAATCAACCAAAGAAGTATGAGAAGAAAATGGCCAAAATAGATAAAGTCAAAGTGGAGGCTGTGATCTAGCTCAAGGAGAAACCGTTCCAAAAGTGGTCATTATGCGCAGATGAAGGACGTCATTTCGGAATGATGACTAAAAATATATCAGAAGTTTTTAATTCGGTTTTGAAAGGTGTTCGTAGTTTGCCGGTGATGGCAATTGTCAAGATTATATTCTACCACCTCAATCTTTACTTCACTCAACGTCGTCATTTGGCTTCGAAGCTTCTAAGTGAGAGCAAAGAATTTACTCCTGCAGTTCAAGAGATTCTAGATCTGTGGCGTGAGAGGGCGAATATGCTTGAAGTTATAATGTTGAATCATAGACCTGGTATGTTTCAAATTAGAACGGGACTTAGAAAGGTAGATGGTCATCAAAAGGGTGGTAAATTGCATAAGGTTGATTTTGAAATGCACTTTGGTACGTGTAAAAAAATCCTGCTATACCATCTTCCTTGTTCTCATATTTTGGCGGTGTGTGCATTTAGGGCTATTGATTATTGCTCTTATGTAGATCAATTCTTTTCAGTTAAATACTTAATTCAAACTTGGGCACCAGTCTTCTATCATATGCATGACAAATCATATTGGCCAATCCAAACTGGTCCAAAACTTATCGCTGATGCAGGTTTTAGAAGATGCAGAAAACGTCGTCTCCAGACCAAGCGTATCCACAATGATATGGATGTGAGGGATGATATGAGCAGTACGGGGCTAACTTGTTGAAAATGTGGTCTAAAAGGTCACAACAAGCATTGTTACCGTAGAACCGACATAGGTTAGATAATTACTAGTTTAAAACTTCGTTAAATTTTGTTGCATTAGCAAAATCTACTTTAAATTTACATATATTTTCGAATACTAAGATCTCGAGGGAGAGGGATTTGCTGGGGGTAACCAGGAGGAGCCTGTCCAGGGAGCCGAGGGAGGCGACGTTCGGGGAGAAGAGGGAGGACTCGTAAGGGAGACAATCGAGGAAGAGGAAGGCCTTCCGCCTCTGCTCCGTTAGTGACCCCATCTCCGGAGAGAAAACCTCGCCCTCGTAGGCGAAAAAGGGAGGTAACTCGCCCCGATATCCTTGGCTCTCCAGATAAATACACACCCGAGCTGAGGTTCACGTTTGGCCCTGTGACGGCAAGAAGCCCGGGATCGATCAGGATGTATCCTGACAACGTGGAGGGGCTTCTTGTGTTAACTTCACTACTACGGGACACGGGTCGGTCAATGATCAAGATGGATAGCATCCAATGTGTTTTGAGGGCGGATTACTTGCACATCTTAAGCGCAACTTACTTCATTCCGAAGGAATTTGAGCTCTTGATGCCGAACCCTGGAATCCGTCCGACTACAGCACTGGAGTCCCACTTTTGCATGTTCCCCGATGACGCCTTCATCTTGGGATTGAGGCTGCCGTTGCATCCGTTCATCAAGAGGGTACTGAAGTGGGGGGTCTGAGCCCGATGCAGTATGGGCCCAACTCATAGAAGCACCTGGTTTGCTTCGTCCTGAAGTGCCAGGAGAAGGGTGTTAAGCCGAGGCTCACGTATTTTCGTGCCATCTTGGGGATGAGCTCGCTCGACAACCAGGAGGGGATTTTCTACCTCTCGCCGCACCCACATAAGAAGGTGATGCATGGTCATCCGGACTCCATCAAAGTTCTCGTAAGATGTTTTTCTTAACACCAATCAATCATATTAGTGCTAGATAGAAATGATAACACTATGATTTATTTGTCCTCAATGCCTACTATTTCCAGCAATTAGTCACTTCAACGATCTTTGATGGTTATACGGGTATCCAAAGTACGAACGAGATGGAAGTTGGTTGTCCCAACCATTCTTGTTAGTCTCGATACCAATAAGGAAAGGGATAATTTATAACAAGTTTTCGAAGGAAAAATACTTCATTGTCCGGAGTGAGAGGACTTGGAAGATCCCAACGGTGTGGAATTTTAGCCGGCCGAACCACAAGCCCCCGAAGCGGAGTGAGTTGTCAAAGAAAGAGTGGGCGATGGTGGAGAATATTAGGGGGGACATAGCATAGCGTGGCCGCGCATCACGGAGTTGCACTTGGCCCGAGCCAGATCGAGCCTCGCCGACCCTAGTATATTTTTGTTCTGAATTTGTTCATCTTTCTGCCTTTGTGTTAACATTTGTTTCTTTTTCTCTCTTTTTTACAGAGATGACTGCCAAACAGCTCGACAACAGATAGGCCCTGCTGGCCATGGCCGCTAAGAGGAGGGCCAATCAGGAGAAGAAGGCCGAACTGGACAATAGGGGTGCACCGGCCGCGGGGTCCAGTAAGGTGCCGATGCAGGTGCCGATGCAGCCATCCCCGAAGAGGGTGAAGAGGCATCACCACTCGTCGAGGTCGGAGAAGAAACCGGGGGCGAGCTCCGGAAGTAAGAAGGTGGTCGAGGTTCAGGAGCAGAGGCTCCCTGCCCCTTCGCCCCGATGTCGTGAAAATGGTGGGCAGGCAGGGCTTGCTGCCGCACATCTCGGACTGAGGGATCAAGGTAGGGGACACCCTGCTCGAGGGCCCAATGGCGATGGAGGTGGTGGAGCATCTCGCCACAGAGCGAGATCGGATGAATCTAGCAATGCAGACGTCTGGGACAGCCTACATAAGGTGGGCTCAGGTGCAACTCTCGGTAAGCATTTGGTGTTCTCCATGTACATAGGATTTTAGATTTTAGAATTTTTCTAACTTGTTCTTTTTCGGCTAGGCGTTGCTCCATGGGCAGCACTACCACAGGTGCATGGAGAAGGAGGTCCTCGTCGAGAGGAAGAATGCGGAGAAGTAATTTCGCGAGGTCACCAAACTTACGGGCGAGCTGAAGGAGGCCCAGAACAACGAGGCAATCCACGAGGCTCAAATGGCCTCGCTTTCCGACCATCATAAGGCCGAGCTGCGCACTTCAAGGCAAAGACCCAGGAGGAGGTTGAGAAGGCGCATAATGCCATGGAGGAGGAGGATATCACCATGGCGGATACTCTGATCCTGGCTCAGGACGAGGCTTATGCCAAGCCGAAGGAGCACTTCAAGCTGATCTACCCGGACAAACTGGTCGACCACCAACACTTCAACAGACAACCAGAGCATCCGCCCACGCCTGGCAGTGAGGAGGAGCTGGGGGACCCTCACCAAGAGGAGGTCGGGGGCAACCCAGCTGACGAAGAGGTGTCATCCCTCCCCCCCCCCAAGCATAGTTTAGGTTTTTCTCTTTTGATTTTGTATTTGCCCTACGCAGACTGGCCACCGCCTTTTGTAATACAAAATTTTTGAATTTATAAAAGAAGGTTTTTTGTCCGATGTTATACGACTTGTGCTTTTTCGCCACTTTGTGACTTGTGTTTTCCGTCTTCTTAATAGACACATAAGGTCCTCGGCACCGACCTTGGTGTGGCCGAGGTCTCCTAGGTCCGTGCTAGGTTGAGGGCCACGGAGAGTGTCTGGCTCGCCACCGTAAGCAAGCTCGGGATCGAGAGGCCGCGGTAAATTATTTTATGAACAAGTCTAAGGAGCTCAGCCTAGAGGTCGCTCGTCTGAAGAAGGCCATAGCCGACCGGGACTAGTGGATGGTTGAGACGAACTGGTCAATCTTGGAGGCCTCGAGCGGGCGATCGGCTTCGGAGTCTTTTCTTCGTAAGGCTATTATGGAGAAGGAGTCGGAGCTTCGGAGGTTGAAACTCATGCTAGGCCCCGGCCCGCTCGAGGAGGCGAGCAACTCCGTGTTGGGACCTTCTCTGATTTTTTACTTGGAGACGGCCCGGCCTGCCAACGCACAGAGCTCCGTTGCCGGGGTGCCCTCGCTGGCCGGACCGGCAGAGCGTGCGGAGGATCCTGTGGGAAGAACTGAGTTTGAGTTTTAAGCCGAGAGATGAGCGATTTGTAATATCTTCATTGTATTGTGTGGCCGTTTTTGGCGCTCTATGAGTAATAAAACTTCGATTTTTTTACTTCGATAGTATGCTAAGCAAGACCGGTAGGGTTGTAGCTTGAGACTCTTATCGAGCAGAGCTTTGTTTGAGGTTGCCGCCGAGGTGGGGGCTGCGCTCGGGGGCCGAATCGCTATGCTTCGCAGGTAGCCTTTAATAAGAGACGTTTCGTCTTTCGATAAAAATTAATGGTGACGCTTCACCTTCTGCCATTTGGACTTCCTGATGTCATCAATGAGCCACTCAGAGGGGCTCTATAACCTCCACCCCCTACATCTTTTTTCACTAGCAATTGGCAGTGACTCATCTGCCATCCGCTGACAGTTCGAGATTTTGGCTCCGAGGGTCGTTTACCCCGACCTGTGAGTTGGTGAGAGGCAGGTCGACCCCGGAGGTGAAATTTGGGTGCCTGCCAAAGGTGGGTGCCCACAAGTGGAATTTTTGGCCGAGAGTTCCGGGCCGGTGGCTCCCCTACCACCCTCGAACAATTCGGGATTTTGGCTCTGAGGGCCGTAAACCCCAAGTTGTTCGCGGGTGAGAGGTGGGTCAACCAACGGTCCGGGGCTCGGGGCATTTGCCGAAGGCGAGCACCCTAAATCTTTAACGAAAAACTTTTGGGTTGGGCGTGGTTGAAGGTCATCGCCGAGCGTAAAGGTCGCATGGCTTGAAAGAGCCAAGGCCTTGCTCGAGGTCAACGCCGAGCTTCTACACCGTAGAGAAGCTTTTATGAGTGTGGCTGGAGGTCATCGCTGAGTGTAAAGGTCGCATGGCATGAAGAATCCAAGGCCTTGCTCGAGATCGATGCCGAGCCCCCATACATATTCCTAGAGTAGATAGTGCGAGTTTAGCTGGAGGTCAAGCCCAGGCCATGCTCGAGCTCGATGCAGAGCCCCCATACCTTTAGAGAAGCTTTTATATAACATCCTTTTTTTAATTTTATTTTAAATTAAAAAAATGCACTTGTCAATTTTTGCACATCTGAAACACGTGCTAATTTTTATTCTTATTTTATTACTCTCATTTATCTATTTTTAGCATGCATAAGTTTTATTTAGCCTTTCATTTAATCCATGGACCAAAAAAAAAATGAATTCAAGCGCAACAGACTAATTAATTAATTAAATAAAAGAGAGGCATTAATTAAAACCTATTTTTGGTTGGGTATGGACTAACATATGACAAGTTACAATCTTTAAGTACACATCTTAGAACTATAGAATTGTATTTATTTTTGTATGTGTGCATGTGTACACTAATACCCTAGGGTTCACCGGTTTTGGAGCTAGGGGGCACGGTTTGTATAAAAGCAGCAGAGAGTGGGCTGTTATGTTATTGCCTGGAAAACATAATAGAGTAAAAATGTGTAGGTGAATGGGGGCCCATGTGAGAATCACAACATAGGATTTGGCTGTTGCATATTTGATATATATGTAAGAAAGAGTGTACAACACATTTGTGCTGTTGGTAACGTGCCATGGAGTAGAAGAAGGGGGTGACCGGTTTTTGTAGTAATGGGGAGAGGAAGGGTTGGGAGTTTGGGAGTTAGGGTATTTGGAGAGTTTGAGGGAGGAGTTAGGAAAGTGAAGGGATGAAGAATTTAAATGAGAAGTTAACTCTAAACACTAACATTGTCCTATAAATAGCACTCCACTCTCCTTCTCTCTTCACACCAAAATGTAAACTAAACAAGAGAAAGAAAAAGAAAGAGAGTAAGAGTGTCCTTGTGCTTGGAGGAGTTCTTGCTTGGGGGAGTTCTTGCTAGGAGGAGAAGGACTTGCTAGGAGATAGGAGTTGGTTCCATCTTTCTCAATTGTTCACACTTCATAAGAGGTGGGTAGTCTCTATATTTTCCAACTTATAGGTTGATCATGCTAGAATATGATGGTATTAATATAGATCAATTTGATGTGATGTGGGTGTTCTCTTACTTCCTAAATGTATAAGTTGTATGCTAATAATGATAAAATGAGTAGTTTTGATGTGATAAAGTTGAATAACTCCATACTATTGGTTGTAATGTAAATAGCAGTGAAATATGTTGTATTTGGTAAATTAATTAATATCATGTTAGTTAGTAATGAGAAAAGAAATGATTGATTATGTTGACATGAACTAGTATACATGAAGGTAGAAAAATTGATTGTATGAACTAGTGTTGTGACTTTCCTCTTAGGATAAACAAATGAATTTTTGTGAAGAGAAGTTTAATATCTTTGAACTCGTTTGGATGTTATAAGAATTTACAATGCACCATCTTTGATTAAATTGAAGTGATACAAATTCAAGTGATACAAATTCAAGTTTACTAATAGAAAGAAATAATTTGGAAGTTAGAATTATTTTCTAAAATATGAATTATAAATCTTTGAGTTACTATTAGAGAGTAAACTCAGTTTATATGAACTAATTTCAGTCTAATAAAAGATTAAATCAAAATGAAGAATCGAGTTATAAAATAATGGGATAACAGAGAGTTGGAACAAAAGTTATCGAGGTGACTTAATATCGTTGAGCGCATATGGCCCTGTGGTCTGGCATTGCGATGTCTCCTTGTTCGGCTTGGGGTCGAATCCTGTTAGGCCCAAAGTATTTTATGTTTTGTTTTAAATTAATTCAAGGCCTGAGACTGAGTATATGAGCATTTCGGTGTAGATTCTGAACACCAAGTCCATATGGACTTAGTGGCTTTCGGGTGTGGCCTTGGGCGTTGGCTGTTTGTTCACGGGTTCGAACCCTGAAGCTGTCTTTTATTTTTATTTTTCCTTTGGATTTTTAAATTGTTTTGTTGAGTTCTAGTGCCTTTAAAAATTTGGAAAAATTATAGTGTTCATTAACATGGTAGAGACTTTATTAAAAAATAGTTTCTGAGATTTTCAACCATGTTTTGAGAAGTTTTAAAAAGGATTTGAGATAGAAAGAGATTGATAACTATAAAATTATTAAAGAGCATGACATCTTTATTTATCAAGGAGAATAAAATAATGAGTTGGATGAATTGATTTCCCTTGAAGAACTCACACATTTTATTTTGTTTAAGAAATGCTTGATATAGTGAAGTTATGTTCATGAGTTTAAATTGCTATTAAGATTAGATCATGAAAAGAATTATTGATTATGAATAAATGAATCATGAATGAGACATTGATTAAGTTTTAAGATGAATTGAAGTTGAGAATAATTAAGTCTGAGATATGATGAAGGGTGTGAATACCCATGGTTCATGTACATGAAAAGCGATGATTTAGAGTTTAGTAAGACCTCGGGCACTGGCTTTGTTGAGATAAAAGAATTGAGTTATTTTGAGATATGGCCATGGAGCTATCTCGATATTTGTGATTAAGACCGGTAGAGGGTAATACTAACTCTAGGAATGACAATTTATTCATGTCTTGAACTTAAGAACTAGGCACATAAGTGAAGATGTAGTAAACATAGGCAAACGTAACTGGGGCACTCTATATAGTCGGGCGGTGGATTTCGGGACTATAGACCCAGTCGAGGTGGATTCCGCGACTGTGGTTGCTCCGTGGGAGACGGACTTTTATTTTTAAATCCGAGATTATGATGATTGATTGGACAGTGGATTCCGGGATCATGAATAGTCGGACGGATAGTTTGTCGTACTCCAATGTATATACGTATACCGGGGCTAGAGGGGCACTTGCGGGATGTTCGCACGATGAGGAGTCTGTTATAACAGTCGGGGGGTGGACTCCGGGACTGGGATCCGTACTCATGGAATTATCTAAACCTTGCTTTATTACGGGGTAGTTGACATGGCGAAGGATCGAACCCTTTATTGTGGAGTACGTAGGTGCTTGTCCTCGGACCTATGTAGTATGGGGTGCATAGAATCGGAACAAGTATGCATTAGTGTCATCCTAGTATAAAATGTGTGCATTAGGCATTAAGGCATCACATACACTTACATGTTTAGAGTAGTCACATTTCTACACTTTATTTCATTCAAGTTTTGTGTTTTGTTAAAGTATGGAGATCGTTATACTGTCTTCGGTATAGAGAGGATAGCCGTGTATAACATTTCGTCGGTTGTAATCAACTAACGTGCCCACAGTTTTACATGCAAGTATTGGATTTCAATGTGGATATGCTGTTGCTGATTTATTTAAAAGTTAAAGATGTTGTAATTGTATTGTTGTAATTTATTTTGTCTTCCGTTGTGTAATCAAATGTAAAGAACTCTGATGCATCATTGAAAAGTTTTAAATTTCATTGTAAAATTGTATGAAGTGAAGTGTAAAGATCCTGTGGAATCTCGAATTCGGTCTTATTTGGAATTAGGGACGTTATATTTTATGAGTGTGGCTATAGGTCATCGCCGAGCGTAAAGGTCGCATGGCTTGAAGAAGCCAAGGCCTTACTCGAGGTCAATGCCGAGCCCCCATACATGTTCTCAGATAGATAGTACGAGTGTAGCTGGAGGTCATCCCCGGGCGCATAGGTCACAGGGCTTGAAAAAGCCCAGGCCATGCTAGAGGTCTATGCTGAGAACCCATACCTTAGTTAAGCTTTTATGAGTGTGGCTATAGGTCATTGCCGAGCGTAAAGGTGGCATGGCTTGAAGAAGCCAAGGCCTTGCTCCAGGTCGATGTCGAGCCCCCATACATGTTCTCGGGTAGATAGTACGATTGTAGCTGGAGGTCATCGCCGAGCGCATAGGTCACAGGGCTAAAAAAAGTCCAGGCCATGCTCGAGGTCAATGCCGAGCCCCCATACCTTATAGAGTGACTTTTTGCGGCTCGCGGTGACATTCGAGTGTCGAGTCCCAAGCTTGTAAGAGAAGCTTTTTGTGGCTCGCGGTTCCCTCCGAAGGTCGAGCCCCAAGCTTGTAAGAGAAGCTTTTTGTGGCTTGCGGTTCCATCCGAAGGCCGAGCTAAAGTTTGTAAGAGAAAGTTGGTACAAAGCCAAAGCTTGTTTTAAGAAAGCTGGCATAATTACATCATATTAACTTTACAAAACAAGGTACAGCGTGCCGATTAAATTTGATGATTCACATGGGGGTGTCTGTAGCGGCTAACCCTCTCCTTTGAGGAATTTGATGAGGTGCTCTGCCTTCCAGGGTCTCTTGACAACCTTGCCCTTCGGGTCGGTGAAGCAGAAAGTGCCCGCGCGTATAACCTCGGAAATTTTGTACGGGCCTTCCCAGTTTGGGGCCAGCTTCCTCTTTTGGACATCACTAGCTTTCGAAGGACGAGGTCCCTTAGCTTGATGTCGGTGGGGCACACCCTTTTGTTATAGAACCTCTCAATCCTCTGCTGGTATGTGTTCATTCTGATGGCGAATTTCTCCCTGACCTCATCTATGAGGTCCAGGTCGGCACGTAGCTGGGCCGAGTTGCTTGCTTCGTCGAAGGCCATGATCCGAGGCGAAGGAAGCCGGATCTCAAGGGGAATTACTGTCTCCGCGCCGTAAGTCAGATTGAATGCAACTCTCCCATGGGGATTCTCTTCGTCGTTCGATGGGCCCAGAGAACGCTCGGCAGCTCGTCGACCCATAACCCCTTGGAAAAGTTATCAAGTCGTTTCTTGAGACTGTCAAGGATCTGGCAGTTTGCGTTCTTGGCCTGACCGTTCCACTGCGGGTGGCATACCGAAGAAAAGCGTTGTTGGATCCCGAGATCCTCGTAGAACTTTCAAAAATTCTTACCCACGAATTGAGTCCCATTATCTGTAATGAGTATGTGCTGAATCCCAAATTAGCAGACAATGTGCTTCCAGAAGAATTGCTTGGTCTGCTGCTCGATGATCGTGGCCAGGGGCTCGGCCTCGATCCACTATGTGAAGTAGTCGATTGCAACTATCAGAAACTTCCTTTGGCCCGTTGCCTTTGGAAATGGGCCCACCAGATCCATCCCCCACATAGCAAAGGGGGTCGGACTAGCCAGGGAGCGGAGGTTTGCTTGCGGAGCTCTTTTCACCGAGTAGATTCTTTGACAAGGGCCAAACTTTTTAACCAGGGTCAGGGCATCTTGCAGCATCGTGGGCCAGTAATACCCGTGATTTAGAGCCTTTCGCACAAGCGATCGACTTCTCAAATGGCACCCACCGATTCCTTTATGGAGCTCCTTGAGAGCATACTTTGTTTTGTCGGGGGTTAAGCAGTGGAGGTAGGGCCTTCCATCCATCGTGGTATACGATCGTTTGAAGTGAGTCTCGCTGATCATGGTGAACCTCTCTGAACGGACCCTAATCCGCCTTGCCTCGGCTCGGTCTTCGGGGAGCTCTCATTTGATTAGAAACTTTCTGATGGGAGTGGTCCAATTGTCAGGCTGAGCTCCGTTTGTTATACAGAGGGTCTCGGGAAGTTCGATACTCGGTTCAAGACGTTCGAAGGACGAGAAGGCTAATTTTGACAAGGCATCGGCCTGGGCATTCTGCTCTCTCGGGATCCTTAACACTGCAGACTCGTCGAAGGATGCCAAGAGCTGCAGAACCACGGTCAGGTACCGGATCATCCGATCATCATGGGCCTCGTACTCTTCGGTGATCTGATTGACCATGAGCTGAGAGTCGCTGAAAGCCCTGATCTGTCTTGCGCCTGTCTAGTGTGCCAGGGTGAGCCCGGCAATCATAGCTTCATATTCGACCTCATTGTTGGAGGCTGGAAATTTGAGGCGGAGTGAATATTGGAGAAGGAAGTTGTCAGGTCCTCGCAAAATGATGCCGGCACCACTCCCCGCTTTGCAGGAAGAGTCGTCGATGTAAACTTCCAATGTCTGGTCGGCCTCCCCACTTTCGGGTTGCTCGGAGATGGTGCATTCCGTGATGAACTCGGCGAGGGCCTGTCCTATGATGGTCGTTCTTGGCTGATAGTCGATGTCGTATTGACTGAGCTCGATCGACCACTTGACCAGTCGACCAGAGCTCTCAGGCTTGTGGTGTACGGCCTTCAGAGGCTGGTCCGTAAGGACCTGAATTGAGTGTGCCTGGAAATATGGGGCGGAGCTTCTACGCGGCCATGATAAGGGCATATGCCACCTTTTCCATTTTTGCGTATCGGGTCTCTGCCGCAAACAGAACCTTGCTCACATAGTATAGTGGCTTTTGGACTCCGTCCTCTTCTCGAACGAGAACAACACTGAGCACATTTTCTGAGGCCGAGAGATAAAGCCAGAGGGGCTCGCCCAGTTCGGGCTTGCTGAGGAGAGGAGGATTGGTGAGGTACTCTTTCAATTGGGCGAACGCCTCTTGCTACTGAGTACCCCACTCGAGGCCTCCGGTTCCGCACAATGCTTTGAAGAACGGGAGGGACTTTCTCTCCGGACTTGGAGAGAAAACGGTCGATGGCCGCCAGTCTTCCCATCAGCTGCTGGACCTCTTTGATGTTTCTAGGAGGGGCCATGTCTATTATGGCCTGGGTGCTTTCGGGGTTCGCCTCGATGCTGCACTGGCTGACGACAAACCCAAGGAATTTCCCCGAGGAGACGCCGAACGCACACTTCGCCGGATTGAGCCTCATGTTGTGGGTCCGATGGACGCCAAAGGCTTCTTCCAGGTCGGTGACGTGGTCCTGTCCCCGCTGGCTTTTGACGAGCATGTTGTCGACGTACACCTCCATGTTACGACCGATCTGATCTTTGAAGACTCAGTTGACGAGCCTTTGATAGGTAGCATCGACATTCTTCAGCCCAAAGGGTATAACCCGGTAGCAATAAAGACCTTGGTCGGTGACGATGGATGTCTTGGATATATCTGGGGAAACATTCGGATCTGGTTGTAGCCTGAGAAGGCATACATGAAGGAGAGGAGCTCGTGACCTGAAGTTGCATCGATCAGAGCATCGATGCTGGGGAGCGGGAACGGATCTTTGGGGCAGGCCTTGTTGAGGTCAGGAAAGTCTAGACAGATCCTCCAGTTCCCGCTCGCCTTTCTGACCATCACGACGTTCGCCAGCCACTCAGGGTAGCCGACCTCCTGTATGAACCGGGCAGACAAGAGTTTGTCCACCTCTGCTTTCACTATCTGCTGACTCTCCGGAGTGAACTTACGTCGCTTCTGGACGATCGGCTTCGAGCCGGGGATCATGCTAAGTTTGTGCATGATCATGTCTTCGGAGATCCCAGGCATATCGGAGGGCTTCTAGGTAAAGAGGTCGACATTACGGCGAATGCAGCCGATTAGGTCGGACTTGAGGTTGGGCACGAGGGAGTAGCTCATGCGGAACCACTTTGACGTGTCCCCTATCTCGAACCATACTTCTTGTAGTTCGTACGCTGGCTCAGGGTCGGGTTTGCTCCTTTCGAGCTGCAGCTCGACGGCATCCAGGGGAAACACATCGCCCCCGATTGCCGTCATATAGCACGATCGTGCTTCTTCTTGGTTTCCTTGGACGACCCCGACACCTGACTCAGTGGGGAATTTCAGCTTTAGGTGGTAGGCTGAGGGAACAGCCTAGAGGGAGCAGAGCCCCGGTCGGCCGAGGATGGCGTTGTAAGCTGCCTTGATGTTCACTACCATGAAGTCCATCGACTCAGTCCATCTGTGAAGGGTCATACCGGCGGTGACATCCAAGATCACGATCCCCTCTATTGGCACCGAAATGCCGAAGAACCCGTGCAGGGTGTACCCAGCTGGCCTCAGCTTATCTCGGGGGAGCTTGAGGTTCTCAAATGCTTCCAGGACGAGCATGCTCACCGAGCTCCTGTTGTTAATGAGGATCCGATGGACCGCGTGTTTGCCATGACGAGGCTGATGACGAGCGCATCACAGTCCGGGAGCCGGACCCCCTTCCAGGTCTTCCTATGAGATGGAGATAGGGAGCAACTGAACGTGGGGGGTAAGGAGACCCCGGATGACGTTTACCTCTCGGACGAATGCCTTGCGGGAAGTGCTAGACTCTCCTCCCATGGGCCCCCCATGGATGCAATGTAGGATGGCTTGACCTCCGGTCTCTTTAGGCTCGGGGTCCCGCTCGGGTTGCGGTTTGGGGACGCGAGGAGGAGAAGAAGGCCTCCGGTTCCTCATGTCTCTTCGATCCTGGGCGTCTTCCCGTATGAATTCCCGGAGGTACCCTAGTTGGATGAGGGCCTCGATTTCGTCCTTCAGGGCCCGACAGTAGTCGGTGTCGTGCCCGTTGTCCCGGTGGAAGCGGCAGTAGAATCGTCGATCCCTTTTCTTGTTGCTGGTCGGTCGAGGGGGCATCTGGACGAGGTCCCTATCCTCGATTGCTATGAGGATAGCCGACACGTTTTATGTCAGTGGTGTGTACCTCTCAAAGCGGGGGATCGGAGGGACCTTCTTCCTGTCGGTCCCATCTTTTGGAACGTTCTTTGCTGGCTCCGCCTCATTGGCCTTGTGCTTCCCCTTCCCTGGGACCTCTTTGGCGTCCTCTGGATTTATGGACTCCTCGGCCAGGATGTACTTTTTGACCCGATTGAGCAGGTCAGGGAAATCGAGGGGAGGCTTCTTGGCCAGGGATGCCTTCAGCTGGCTGTGCCACACGTTGTGCCGAAATGCCGCCGAGGTGACCCCAGCATCCAGGAAGGAGATCGACCTTGCCTCTACGGTGAATCTCCGGACGAACTGCTGGAGTGACTCCCCTTCCTTATGTCGGAGGTCCAGTAGGGACGCGCTCGTCTTCTCGGCTTTCCTACTGGTCACGAAGTGGGCCAAAAAATTGGCCTCCAGCTGGTCGAATGAATAGATCGAGCCGAGGACGAGCTTAAAGAACTATTCCCGAGCCGGACCCCGGAGGGTGGCAGGGAAGGCACAACATAGGAGGGGATCCAAAGCGTTGTGAATCATCATGAGGGTCTTGAAACCCTTCATGTGATCAGCAAGATCACCCTCACCGTCATAGGTCTCGAACTGGGGAGGTCGAAAATTCCAGGGTATTTCTGCTTATAGGATTGCAGCGGAGAAAGGAAGTCGGGTCGGTCTATGACACTGAGCTGACCTCGGGCCGCCCTCACCAAAGTTGTTGAGGCGGTTCTCCATTTCTTGTAGGCATCGCAGGACTTCCTCGTCATATTCTAGCGGGCCTGTTAGGCCGCGAGATGTGCAGCCTCCGGCATCCGATCGCGAGTGAGAGCGGTGGAGTGTCTTGTTGATAGGGGTCCCTAGGATGGCCTCTAGGATCTCGTTTCAAAAGTCTTGGAACTCATGGTGGGTGACCGGAGCTTGTTTGGCCTGGTCACGTTGGGGTGGCGGCCGGCTCCCGCTCTCGGGACGAATGCCTGGGATGGTTGGGGGCCGAGTTGAAAGCAGCTCCTCCCCTATTTCGACTGGCCTGTGTGTCCCGGATGACCCGATGTAGGTCGGTTGTAACCGAGCGAGAAGCACCTGGTCCGGGTCCGAGGTTGACCCTCGGATGGTTGGATCCATGAGTGTCGGCGGCGACATCCTGAGGAGGAGCGTTCTGACGACGTGTAGAGGTGACAGCTCTTCTGGGCTTGGGTGCCATATGAGCACGGATTGAAGGGATGTCGTTAATAGCTGGGATCGGACTGAGGTTCGTACCGGTTTCCCATAGACGACACCAACCTGATGCTGTTTGTTTTTGGGGGTGGCTGCACTAGGTGTGAGTTCTCTCAATTTATAAAGTGGAAGCTTTGGTACTGGCTATACGTCCGACCCTCAGCTAAGGGGGCGGCTCAGGAGTAGGCAAGAGTGAGGTGGAGGTCGGTTGCTCGACTCGGAACTGGAGGCTCGACTCGGATCTGAAAGTCTCATGTACCTGCACTCGGCCTAGGAACACCAGGGTTGATCCCGGTGGCAAGCCCTCCGATGGTCTAGTTAGTCACCAAAGAGTAACAGTAGCTAGGGTTTTTGGAGGAGAAAGATTGATTACCTTGTAAAGGGGGGAGAGGGCCTGGTATTTATAGGCATGCCAAATGGGTCTGGACCTGCTTGCCTATGGGCCTGGCATGGCATAAGCCCATGGGGCTTAAAGCTGATCTAATGATCAGGGGTGAACGGTTTTAGAGGTGATCTGGTGGCCTAGGAGAGGCCACGTCATCTGACCCATATCACTACTCTTATCAAAATTCAACAAAATTAGACTATTTAGAAAGGTGAGAATATTTACCACAACTCTCTAGTTGACAACCTTCTCAAATTCAGTCAATAAAAGGTAGAAAAACCTCGAATAACCTAAACAACGAGCTTTAGCTAAAAAGGCCAGTTGTTGTGGCTTTGTAAAGGTCATAACTCCTACTCCGCTTATCAGAATCTAACAAAATAGGATATTTTGGAAAGGTGAGAACCTCTACTACAACTCTCTAGTTGACAACCTTCTCAGATTCAGTCAATAAGAGGTAGAAAAACCTCGAACAACCTAAACAACGAGCTTCAGCCAAAAAGCTAGCTATTGTGACTTGTAAGGGTCATAACTCCTACTTTGCTTATCGGAATCTAACAAAATAGGACATTGTCGAAAGATGAGAACCTTTACTAAAACTCTCTAGTCGACAACCTTCTCAGATTTAGTCAATAAGAGGTACAAAACTTCGAACAATCCAAATCACGAGCTTCAGCCAATTAAGACCATCTGCTGTGACTTATAAGGGTCATAACTCCTACTCCGCTTATCGGAATCTAACAAAGTAGGACATTTTGGAAAGCTAAGAATATCTACTACAACTTCCTAGTTAACAACTGTAATACCCCGCAAAATAGCATATGGCTATTTTGCATCGTAATCTGTGCGCAATTGAGAATTGCACGCGATTATGTATTTTCTGATAACAATTATTTTTAATTGAGAAATATCAGATATATTGTCTACTTTATTTTATAATTTTGAAGGATTATTACGAGGTAGTTTTAATGTATTTTGTATTGTTGATAATATTAAAGTAGAGATTTGGGGCTTATTTGAAATATATTTGAGATTGGGGGCTTATAGACAATTATCCCTTACATTATTTATTTACCTATTTATTTACTTAACTTACCTTTTACAACACCCCCCCCCTCCCTTCTCCTTCCTTCCTTCTTCCTTTCTTTTCCTGTTTCCATCCCGATCGAAAGAAAACCATTTGGCTCCCCCTCTCCCCGCTTAAATCCACCTCATTTCTTCGTCATTTTCAAATTAAATCGAGGGATAGACTAAGTGAAGGGTCCTCTACATCGTGGTGGCCTCGGATTTTTGAAAGGATTTCGGGAAGGTAAACCCTAAATTATTTTATTGTATAAAATTGAGTTGGGTTAATTTCTATTGAGTAGGAGTATTATGGTAGGAAGATTAGGAGATGTTGGAAATGGTAGATGCGAGAAATTAGCAAGTTGTTAGAGAATTCGTAAGTTGTTAATAAATTAGGGATTTTGGATTTGTAAAAGAAAACTATAGTTGTATGAATTATTTCTCGTATAGTAGTGGAAAGTATAGTTGGGCCATTAGAAAATTTAGGAGTGGTTCTAGTAATTATTTAGGGATGAAAAGTTCCATAGGCATTAGATTATTACGTGCATCGCACGTGTGTATCCCAGGCGTTTAATAAACGCTTGTGTGATATTTAGAATAGTGTTATTAGCTCTTATGATTGGTTTGGATGATTTGAGTTTTAATTGCTTTGAAATTTAATGATAGGATATATTAGCGACTTTGGATGCGGGGTGGCATGGTGGCGCTTCGAATCTTCGCGGGAAATATGTGAGTATCAATTTATTTACGTATTTTTGTGTTTTAAGAAATATGTGAGTATCAATTTATTTACGTATTTTTGTGGTTTAAAAAATATGTGAGTATCAATTTATCTACGTATTTTTGTGGTTTAAGAAATATGTGAGTATAAATTTATTTACATATTTTTGTGTTTAAAGAAAATTTTATAATAACCTGAATGGTTGGTATGATTTATGGATAAGGCGTATTTGGATCAAGGATATCGGAATAACGTATATGTGTATATGGGGATGAGTTATATTTATATGATGATATCAAAATATGGTGAGTATGGTTTTATATATGTATTTGATGTTTCAGTTCGAATAAACCGAATTGTTGATATGATTTATGGATGAGGCGTATTGGGATAATGTGTATTGGTATACATTTATGGGTAATGGATTAGTTATGTATATGGGGATGAGTTACACTTATATAATAATATTGAAATATATGAGTATGATCTCTTTTGTTTTATGTATGTGGTGTGTTGTTGGATTGTTGTAGGATTGAGGCTCATGCTATATACCATGCTTATATTATTGTAGGAAAATTATATACCATGCTTGAATGGTAGTGAATGCTCATGGTTAAGTTTTAGTAACATACATGCTTAAGTTGTAGTAACCAGTCATGCTTAAGTCGTATTCATGCCTTAGATTGTTGTAAGTCCATGCTTAAGTTGTATTTATGGTTAAGATTGTTGTGAGTACATACTTAAGTTGAATTCATGCTTAAGAGTGTTGTAGGTTGATGTTTAAGTTATATACCATGCTTAAGGCCATTGTAGATTCGTGCTTAAGTAATAGAAAAGAATCATGTTGTTGTAGTTGTGGTGTTAACTATCGCATTGTAGTCGTAGTATTAGTAAAGAACTATCGCATTATAGTTGTAGTGTAGTAGAGAACTATCATGTTGTGGTGGTAGCGTTAGTGAAGAACCATCGTGTTGTAGTTGCAATACTTGAGTTGCATAGTAGTTCTAGATTCAAAGGAACCAAACTCGAATTGTATTATGATTGTAGTGGAAGATTAAAAAGAACCCATGAGCCCATGCTTTTAGTCCTAGGTGATTCTAGCTCCAACTTGAAGAAAGAACCTAAGAATCTAGTGTATGTAGTTCTAGTTCAATTGGGGAAGGGAAACCACGGATTCTAGTTGTATTAGACCCTAAGTAAAGTTGGACCATATCACATGAACATTACTCATAATCATGGGTAATAAGGGTTGGGAATGTCACGAATAATCGTTAGCTTGATAAAAGTTTGATTTCGCTTCTTGGGCTTCTCAATGGTAGAATGTCTATTTTAGACTGTTAGTAGATTCTTCTGTTGCTTCTAATTCTAGAAGATCAAGTTTTCTAGTAAGCACATTTGGTTGCTTCTAGGTTTAATTACCTGTATGGTTGTTTTTATATGTGATTTTGCTTGTACGTGGCTCGACCGGCCCGTATGTAGCTATGGGTCTCATACGCAGCTTATTTGGCTTGTATGTAGGTTGTTGTTTCATACGCGGCTCGACTGGCCCGTATGTAGCTGTTGGTCTCATACGCAGCTTATTTGGCTCGTATGTAGGTTGTTGTTTCATACGCGGCTCGATTGGCCCGTATGTAGCTGTGGGTCTCATACGCAGCTTATTTGGCTCGTATGTAGGTTGTTGTCCCATACGCGGCTCGACTGGCCCATATATAGTTGTTGGTCTCATACGCAGCTTATTTAGCTCGTTTGTAGGTTGTTGTCTCATATGCAGCTCGACTGGCCCGTATGTAGCTGTGGGTCACATACGCATCTTATTTGGCTCGTATGTAGGTTGTTGTCTCATACGCGGCTCAACTGGCCCGTATGTAGCTATTGATCTCATACGCAGCTTATTTGGCCGGTATGTATATTGTTGTCTCATACGTAGCCTGCCTGACTCGTATGTAGTTGTTGGTTTCATACGTAGCTTGTTGGCTCGTATGTGTTCTGTTTACTCGTATATAGCTCATTAGCTAGTACGCAGTTTTGTTGTGCTCGTCTAGGGTGATATTATTACCCTAGGGGCTATCGACCATCAAGACATGTTTCCTTACTCCTAAGGGACTGTGGATGAGTCACTTCGCGTGTACCGTCAGATCTTAACCGGTGTAAGTTGATCACGGATCAGAGTGCTGACGAAATCCAAGTTCAGGGTAGTAGCATGCGAATACGTTCGTATTGCCGGGGTCTTGGATCGATAGGCCATGAACCAGACCTTTAGGGACTCTGGTAAGTCTAGGTTGAGCAGCCTAGTAGGGTTGCCTTGCAAAGTCTGACTTAAGACCTATCAAGTCATGTTAATACTGTTGGATTGTTTAGGATTAATGACATCATTAGGGTAGTGACTTATAAAGATCCTTTACTTAACCATTTTGCCAGAAAGAGAGGAGTTGGTATTATGGGGCACCTTACGACCAACTCTTCCATTAGGCCGACTTTAGGTGGTGTTATTGGGTTGTACCTTCCCGTCAAAGGGATACGTACGGTGCCTTCTCACGAGTTGGGAGCACGGGTTGCGTATATCACACTGTTAATTCCTGAAGTGCCATGATAAAGGCGGCGGAGTTAGGGGATAGACCTCGGAACTCCGTCGTGTCCTATGCTGGGGAAGAGAACAGGCCATAGACTGCGGTCTATGAGTTAGGGGGTCACAAGGGATGCTTCGAGCTAACCCGTGTTGCGGTAACTTCGAGGGTTCGTCTGGTTTTTGAGTGAGGTCCGGTTCGCCGGGTAGTAGTGGCAAACATAGACATCATGAGCGTACTGCATCGGTGGGACTTGACCACGTCTGCAACCTCATCAGTCACGTTGTATCTGTCAGGAACAGGTTGTGTACAAATAGAAATTCATAACATGGGTTCAAATCCCTATATATGGAGAAACGGCTTGAGATGGGGCGTATGTAGTATGGGATGCATACTGTTCTGGAGACTTGCTTACATTAGAATAAGAGCATCATTGTATTGGTAATCTTGCATTAGTGTTAAGTCATAACACACACTAGCCACATCAATTATATATACACGTTTTTTTCTATTCAAGATGAATTGCGAGTGTGATAGTTTAAGTGTATAATGAGTGTGAAAGTGATGTATTGCGGGACATGATGATATATGTTGTAAGAAATGAATGAATGCGATGTTATGTGATATGAGATTGAGAAGGATCATGTTTATGAATGGAGATGAGCACGAAAGAATATAAGTCGTGAGTGTGTAAATGCAAATGAATTGTAAATGAGGTGCAGTTTATGCGAAAGTAGAGTTATTGTGAATGTAAAGCTTTATGTGAAAGTAAAGTTATAGGAATATTTGTATAAGGCATAGAGTGATGGGCGTTAAGCATTTGTGAGTTAAGAGACTAATTTGGGAATGATTTCCAAACAAAAGATAAGTATGTTATGAGCGGGTATGGATATACATACAGGTGATGACTCAGAGAGTATTTGATGTGAAATCCCATTTATGATGTTTACATGTTCAGATTTCAGGTAAAAATTGATTATCATGGTATTCGTATGTTCGTTCTGTTTTACTTGTAAAGTTTAATTTATTTGTTTAATTAATAAATTATACTCACACCAGAAATGGCTAACCCTTAGTGTTTGGGGGTTAGGGAGTCCCTGGACTACCCTAGGTCCCCTATTATTACAGGTCCTCAGCTGTGCAAAGGTGAGGTGTAGATTCAGGTTTCTGTAGAGTGGAGCTTCATTTTACAATTTGTTGTTTAAGGTTTAATTATGTGAATAGTGAAATATATGTTTTAAATTGTAGTTTTGATGTATAAGTATGTGGATGATGATGATGAGTATAGTGTGGAGTGGCATGATATGTTTTTGACCCGTACCCATCTCGTTGTGGAGTACCGGGTCCCGTGGTATGTTTTATAAGCTATTTTCTAAAAACCTTACTACGTTTTCAAAGGAATTTATGGTTTTTAATTGATAATTGATATTCTGTTATGAGTTTGGCCCCCAGAGCATGATATATATATTGCCTGTATGATTCTGCTCATTTTGGCCTGTGGAGCCCATGATATTATTGCCTGTGATGTGAGCTACGGAATTTAGAGCAGAATTCTGTAAGCTTTTTGTGTTTCGGGACAGAAATTTTAGGGGAAACTCTTCCAAAATTTTCCTTGAAATATAACTATCTTAGTTTGTTTAAAGTAATATAGAAATTGAAAGAATTGATTTTGGAGTAAAAAAAAGAGAGGGGGGGGGGGAGGAGGGGGGGGGGGGGGGGGCAGGCGTTACAGTTTGATATGAAAAATTGATATTTGTAATTATTGTGTAATAACTCTTATGGCAATAAAAGTGTTTAAAATTCCGTATTATTACTGTGTTGAGATGCATTTGAAGGCAAAGATTCTGGTAGGTGTCACGGTTTTCCAGTTACGTGGAAATCGGGGCGCTACAACAACTTTCTCAGATTCCTTATAGAGCTCAAAATTCAAGAATAACAAAAAGAACAGCAAAAGCTGAAACTTGTAAAGCTCACAACTTTTGCTACACTTATCGGAATCTAACACAATTGGGCTTTATGAAAAGAGGAGAACATCTACTACAACTTCCTAATTGATAGCTTTTTCAGATTCCTTATAGAGCTCAAAATCCAGCTCTTTGAACAAAATTCAAGAACAATAAAAAGAACAGCAAAAGTTAAAACTTGTAAAGCTCACAACTTTTTCTATACTTATCGAAATCTAACAAATTGGGCTTTCTGGAAAGGGGAGAACATCTACTACAATTTTTTAGTTAACAACTTTCTCAGATTCTTTATAGAAATCAAATCCCTGCTCTTTGAACAAAATTCAAGAACAACAATAGACAACACCAAGCTGAAACTTGTAAAGGTCACAACTTTTGCTATACTTGCCGGAATCTAACATAATTGGACATTTTGGAAAGGGGAGAATATCTACTATAACTTTCTACTTGATCACTTTTTCAGATTTCTTATAGAGCTCAAAATTTAGCTCTTTGAACAAAATTCAAGAACAACAAAAGACAGCACAAAGCTGAAACTTGTAAAACTCACAACTTTTGCTATACTTGTCAGAATCTAACAAAATTTTGGAAAGGGGAGAACATCTACTACAACTTTCTAGTTGACCACTTTTTCGGATTTCTTATAGAGATCAAAATCCAGCTCTTTAAACACATTTTAAGAACAATACAAGGACATCAAAAGCTGAAATTTGTAAAGCTCACAACTTTTGCTATACTCATCGGAATCTAACAAAATTGGACATTTTGGAAAGGGGAAAACATCTACTATAACTTCATAGTTAACCACTTTTTCAGATTCCTTATAGAGCTCAAAATCCAGCTCTTTGAACAAAATTTAAGAACAACAAAAGACAACACAAAGCTGAAACTTGTGAAGCTCACAACTTTTGCTATACTTGTCGAAATCTAAAAAAATTAGACATTTTGGAAAGGGGAGAACATCTACTACAAATTTGTAGTTGAACACTTTTCAGATTCCATAAGGAACTCAAAATCTAGCCCCTTAAACACAAGTCGAATCAACAAAACTGCAGTTACGGCTGAAGAACTCGCTATTTTGGGAAAACGATTTGTTTAAACCATCAAACTAACCCAGAAAAATCTAAAAAAATTAGAGCATGGTAATAACACATATGAGAACCTTTAAAACTAATTTGGAGTCAAAATTCCAACTTTAGCAAAAGTAATTAATTCTAACCGTCTAAACTACATGATTGAATCATTAGTGTTTTATTTTGAGTTCTACCACTTCAATCCGTGCATGTCATTTTATGCTAGTCCAAATAAACAATATGCACATGATTTTAGTTCAAGTTCTTATAACAACATACAACAATAAATAAACAATCAAAACAAAACAAACGAGTTAAGAACCCCCACCCAAATCGGTTAGAAGAACTAGCTTTGCTCTTCTCCTCTTTGCTCCTTGTTCTTGCTCCTCCTCAAGAACAAATCCAAATGAACCCACTCTTTTCTTTTGATTTTGATCTCTCTTTCTTTTATTCTCTTAATTTTTTTCTAAAAATAAACAAGTAGTAGAAGAAGTGGAAATAGGAAGAGAGAATGAGATGAGAAGGAGATGGAGGAACACAAAAATGAAAAGGGCTTTGCCTTTAGTATTTGGCCGGCCTTAAGTAGAGGGAGAGAGAGAGCTTCTGGGTGAGAAGAGAGCCACTTGTCTCTCTCTCTGTGGCTCAAAACAATTAGGGATCAATTTTTAAATTAAAATTGCAATCAACACCCTACTCATTTCTAACCCTCTATTTCAATCATGATTGATAAAAAAATAAAAGACATTTTCCCAAAATTACATACTACATGATTTCGTATGCACGTACAAAATCGATAGAATACATATACGTACATACATCTGTCTATACAGATAATTTTTATTAGTTAAAACAAATAATCTCTACCAAAAATATTTTAGTTCAGAAATAATAATAAAAATAATTTTATTACCGGCTCGGAAGATTTCAGTACCAATTTGATACAATACAGATGTATACAGAATGGTATAGATAATGTCTATTAGTAAAACCGGGTAATATCCCCCAAAAATATTTCAATTCTGAAAAAAAAAATATAATTTTTAATATCAGACCCGGATATTACAAATATTTTCTAAAAAAACGCATTTTACAGGATTATGTACAAGCGCACAAAAATCGATACAATACATATATATACTTACTAGTATATATATACAGATAACTTTTTATTAGTAAAACTAAGAAATTTCTATAAGAAATATTTTAATTTTAAAAATAATAATAATAATACAAATATAATATCCGACCGGGATATTACACATATGATTGCAATTGATCACAAACAAGTCACCACAAACAAAGGTGGGGTCACCTATATTCAAATGTCACCACTAGTGCATTACATCGAACACCGAATGTGCATAACGATCAATTCGATCACTTACACAATTCATCGAACACTTTAAGTGCATAACATAAACCGAACATTGACTTCAAGCCCAACACAACCCCTCTTCAATTCCTAACCTTAACCCTAACCCTACATTCAATTTAAAGTTAAAGCATAATCTCAATGCTAACCATAACCATATCCAAATACATTGTATGAGTCAAGTAAAAACATACTTTTATGTTGTCACTTGTGATCAAAAAACGAATGTAGTGGCTAGAGATTTGTTGGGAAGGTTAGAAATTCTGCCAAGTGAACTTGTCAACCAACGATTGCGGTAGAAGACGAAGATGAGAGCTAGGGTTTTGGTTTAATGAGGAAGGAAGGAGAGAGTTTCATGGGTTAGTGATATGGCTAAAAATGGGGTTAAATCGGAACCGTTCAAAGTGGGCACAGATCTTAAAGTTATAGGAGCCAGATGGTAATTTTACCTACAGACGGGTTCGAATCGGGAACAAGATCTCTCCTCTTAGACCCGCTAACCCATGAACGGGTCTATTCAGTCGAGAATGAGTCTTAACTCGTTAGGGATCAGTTCAATAGGATAGGAGGAAATCCTGGCTCGTCCTTTATCCTGAGGAGGTGGTTATAACCACCTATATCCAGTCACACTAGGATGTAGGGATCCATCCCGATCCTGAAGAAGATCCCCATGGCGACTATAAAAACCCCCTACCTCCTACTGTCACAGGTTATCACTCTTTGTGCACTGAAGCTCTTTCCCTTTACTTTTTTGGTATTGACAAGAGCGTCGGAGGGTTCGTCACTGGAATCCATACCGATGTTTCGAACGTTTGTGCAGGTCCGCAGGAGCACTAAGGAGTCAACTTGTCAACAAGGAAGAAGTAGGATTCAGCCGGTTCGAGTTCCTACGAACCTACAAATTCTGTCTCTTGCCCCCACACCAGATCCAGCGGCAACAGATTGGCACCGTCTGTGGGAAGACTACTCGACAAGCAACCCCACCTTCCTCCTTCAGCCAAAGCTACTCCTAGCCACGCCTCCCAAGAGGAAGCCTACAAACTCAAACCGAAGAACAACCTCTTCTCATCCTCCTCCTCCTCCTCCCCCGGAGGATCTCCCTCCACCTGTCCAGCAGGCCCTGCAACTCGAACAGCAGGCTACTAAGTCTATTCTGCAGCCTATGGGGCCCCAGGCAACAGTGGGGGAGCCCTCTCAGTGGAGCCGCCACAAGCAACCCATACATCAGGTTCGGGTGTTCATCCATAATGCCTCCACAGATTCTATGGCCTCCCATAGTCCTCCTACACTGAAGGATCTGTGGGACGTGCTCAATAATCGGTAGATCGAGCCAGGGATCGATCTTCGGACCCATCTAGACAAGAGGCGGACCCGCGAGGTGAACCCTCGTCAGGAGCACCCGAAGGATCTTCACCATGCCGTTCAGACCGCAGGGGGTCCAACTCTCCCCAGAGGCGGAGGGACTCACCCCCGCATCGCCCAAGATGAAGCCACTACCCGGCTGGCCGTCCTGCAGCTCGAGTCAATCGCGAACAGGAGGCTCCCGTCATAAGGGTGGAATTTCAGCAATTCCAGGAGGCGGTCCTTCGGGCACTCAACGCTGCCCCCAACAACGGCCCTCGGGTTCCCAACCCTCGGCCAGCTCCTCACTATCATCGCCGCTCCCAAAGTCCCAGGCCGACTCCGAGCCATCACCGCCATTCCCTATGTCCTAGGCCAGCTCCAAGCCATCGCCGCCCTTCTCCCGATCACCACCGCCGCTCCCGAAGTCCACGTCATACTCCGAGTCACCCCCATCGTTCTATCAGTCCACCACCTACTCAGAGCCTTCACCGTCGTAGCCCCAGCCCTCCTCGAAATGAGGACGAGTCTCGGGGCTCAGCCAGGCAAGACCGAAGTGAGGACTCAGTCTACCGCCGTCTCCATGAGATGGAGAGGCGCCTCGGCCAGCTGGATAGGGACGAGGAGTAGCGGGCGAGGAACCTCTGCCCGAGCAGGCTCCCATTCTCCCGCACCATCATAGAGGCCCCTGTCCCAGATAACTTCAAGCCTCCACACTTCGAGACTTACATCGGGGAGTCGGATCCAACAGATCACATCGAGAGTTTCAAAACTCTCATGATGATCCATCATGCATCTGATGCCCTCCTCTACAAGACCTTCCCAGCCACACTCAAGGGGTCAGCTCAGGAGTGGTATTCTCATCTGGCACTGGCGTCTATCTTCTACTTCGACCAATTCGAAGGCCTCTTCCTCATGCATTTTGTGAGCAGTCGCCGCTCTGAGAAGACGAGCACATCGCTGCTTTTCCTCAGCCAAAAGAAGGGCGAACGGCTGAGAGATTATGTCAAGAGCTTCACTGCCGAGGCCAGGTTCGTCGCCTCATTGGATCAGTTGGTAGCTTCGGCTGCCTTCCAATCCAATGTCACCAACCCCAACCTCAGGGCTTCCTTGGCCAGGAAGCCTCCTCAGGACTTCTCCGAGCTCCTCAGGAGCGAGAAGTACATCCAAGCTGAAGAGGCTCTCAACAGCCCCACTCTAGAGGGGTCATCTTCTAGGAACAAATGGAAGACTGCAGAGGAAGAAGAAGCTAAGAAGCTCCCAAAAAATAACTAGGGGTCAGCGGCGCCCTCTCCCCCGCTTTGAGAAGTTTACCCCACTCAACGCGAGTGTCTCCTCCATCCTGATGGAGATTGGGAATGAAGGTCTCCTGCCGCCACCTCCGAAGATGAACACCCCAGGGAAGAAGAGAAACCAGGACAAGTGGTGTCGTTTCCACCAGAACCACGGGCACGATACTAATGACTGTCGGGCCATGAAGGATGAGATCGAGGACCTTATCCAGAGGGGGCAGCTCACATGATTTGTGATGAAGGACAGAGCCGATCTGCCTTCACCGCCTAGGGGAGCTAACAAGCGAACGGAGCAGTGGACAGAGACTCCGGAGGCCAAAGTAGAGGTCATCTTGCACCTGATACACGAAGGCCCAATGGGGGGAGATTCTAACTCCTCCCGAAAATCTTGCGTTAAGGAAGTCAACTCCGTGCAGAGCTATCCTCCCCCAAAGGGCCTAGGAGTCCCTATGACATTCTCTAATAGGGACTTGGAAGGCATCCGCATGCCCCACTGCGATGCCTTCGTCATCAACCTCAAAATGGCCAACTTCGACGTTCACCGGGTGCTGGTGGACAATGGAAGTTTGGTCAACATCCTCTTCTTGGAGGCATTCAAAGGCCTCCAGCTATCAAGAGACCGGCTCAAGCCATCTGGCTACACCTTTCACGGGTTCACTAGGGTTCCGGTGACGATCGAGGGAGTTATAACTCTCGACGTCACCGCTGACAAAGCTCCGATCACTCGCACGGAGCCAATGGACTTCACGGTGGTGGACGTGAAGGCCACCTACAACGTGATCCTGGGTCGACCCGGCCTCGTTGCTTTCCAAGTCATCCCTTTTGCTTACCACATGAAGATGAAGTTCCCCACCCCTGAGGGGGTAGGAGAAGTAAGAGGGAGTCAAGAGGCGGCTCGTAAGTGCTATATGACCTCGATGGGAGGCTTGGTCCTCTCCCTAGAAGCCCTCGAGCTCCCACCGGAAAGTAGCCAAACCATCTCCGAACCGGTGGATGAACTAGAAGAAGTGGCCTTCTCAGAGGAAGACGCCGCCAAAATGTTTCGGGCTAGCAAGGCACTCTCCCCCTCCATCAAAGAAGACATCTCCCAGTGTATAGGGGAGAACTACGATCTTTTCGCCTGGACCACGGCCGACATGCCTGGGATCTTCGAGGAGCTCGTAATGCACACTCTCAGCGTCGCCCCGGGTGTGAAGCCCATTTAGCAGAAGCACCGCAAGTTTGCTCCCGAGCATCAACAGGCGATCAAAGAAGAAGTCAAAAAGCTCCTCAATGCTCGGTTCATCCAGGAGGTGAACTATCCCGAGTGGCTCTCCAATGTGGTGATGGTCAAGAAAGCCAACGAGAGCTGGAGGATATGCATCGACTTCACTGATCTCAATAAGGCATGCCCGAAGGACCCTTTTCCCTTCCAAGCATCGACGCCTTGATCGATGCGACCTCCGGGCATGAGCTCCTCAGTTTTATGGATGCTTTCTCAGGGTACAACTAGATTCGAATGTTCCCTCCCGACATTTCGAAGACCTCCTTCGTGATGTACTAGGGCCTATACTGCTACAGGGTTATGCCATTCGGCTTGAAGAACGTGGGAGCTACTTATCAGCGCCTCGTGAATAAGGTCTTCCGAGACCAGATTGGCCGAAACATGGAAGTCTACATAAATGACATGTTGGTCAAGAGCACCCGAGGGCAGGAACATGTCCTCGACCTTCAAGAAGCCTTCGAGGTGCTCAGGAGGCACAATATGAGGCTGAATCCGAACAAGTGTGCGTTTGGAGTCTCATCCGTCAAGTTCTTAGGGTTCATGGTCAGCCAGAGGGGCATAAAGGCCAACCTCGAGAAGATCTAGGCCATTCTCAAAATGGCTCCTCCCTCCAACATCAAAGAGGTACAGAGGTTCACAAGGATGCCTCGCAGCAATTGGGCGGTTCCTATCTAAGTCCGGAGAAAAGTGTCTCCCCTTCTTCAAGGCCCTCAGGGGGGCTAAAGGCTTCGAATGGGGAGAACATCATTAAAAGTTCTTCGATCAGCTCAAGGCATACATAGCTAATCCCCTGCTCTTGAGCAAGCCAACACCTAGAGAGGTCCTCTACCTATATCTCGCAGCTTCGGAGCAAACCCTCAGTGCGGTCCTTGTAAGAAAAGAGGACAGAATGCAGAGGCTTATCTATTATGTGAGTAAGGTCCTCCGGGATGCCAAACTCCGTTACCCTAAGCTGGAGAAGATGGCCCTTGCCATGGTCATGGCAGCCCGAAAGCTCCGTCCCCTACTTCCAATCTCATTCGGTTGTCGTCCTAATCGACCAGCCCCTCAAGCAAGTTCTCCACAACTCCGAGACCTCTGGGCGCTTGATGAAGTGGTCCATCGAGCTGAGCCAACATGACATCAGCTACCAGCCGAGAACAGCAATCAAGGCGCAAGCTCTGGCCGAATTCATTGTGGAGAGCACCATCCCCGACCATTGCGAGTCATCTGCCGACCCCTTCGTCTGGACCATTTATGTGGATAGGTCTTCTTGTGCCGAAGAAAGTGGGGCTGGTGTTGTCTTGGTCGGCCAGGACGCTTTCGTCCTCCAATACTCCCTCCTGCTTAAACTTTTCGGCCTCAAACAACGAAGCAGGGTATGAGACCCTCATAGCGGGGCTCTGCATGGCTTGCAAAGCCGGGGCCAAGCGGGTCAGAGTCTTCATTGATTCGCAATTGATCATCAACCAAGTGTCAGGGGAATACGAGGTAAGGAACGAGCGTATGGCCAGGTACTTGGCAAAGGTTAGGGAGTTTCTAGCCTTATTCAAAGATGTTCAACTCTAGCAGGTTCCCCGAGAGGAAAATGCGCAAGTGGATGCTCTCTCTAAGCTTGCCTCCTTGTCTCTCCAAGGTCTAGAACGAACCGTCTTGATAGAGGTCCTTTTCAGACCAAGTATTGATGAAGATGGCCCGGAGCCAATGGAAGCCTACGCCCTAACGCTTGGGGAAAACTGGATGAAGCCCCTCCTCAAGTTCCTCTGAGACGGAGTCCTTCCCGAAGACCTGAAAGAGGCAAGGAGGATCAAGACACAAGCCGAGCGGTACACACTCTTAGACGGGGTCTTGTACAAACGCTCTTACACCCAGATCGACGGTCGACCCTATCTGAGGTGCCTCTCCCTGGAGGAAGCGCTCTATGCCCTAAAGGAGGCCCACGACGGTTTATGTGGCGCGCACTTGGGAGCGAGATCCCTTGCCAGAAAACTCTTGAACTACGACTACTTCTGCCTACACTACTGAATGACTCCGAGGAGTAAATCCGCCAATGCGGCTCCTGCCAGAAATTTGCCCCGATCCGTCGCCTGGCCCAAGCGCAACTCTCCTCCTTGGCGAGTCTAATCCCCTTTGCAATGTGGGGGATGGATTTGCTCGGACCGTTCTCCCAGTGCCGGGCCAGCTGAAGTTTTTAGTAGTAGTAATAGACTACTTCTCAAAATGGATCGAAGCTGAACCTCTTTTGATAATCACCGAGCACAAGGTCTAGAAGTTCTTTTGGAAGAACATCGTTGGTCGGTTCGGGGTACCTTGTATCCTCGTAACCGACAACGGAACTCAGTTCACGGGAGCAACCTTTCGCAACTTTTGTGCCGACTTCAGCATTCAGCAGCGGTTCTCCTCGGTAGCTCACCCTCAGTCCAATGGCCAAGCAGAGAACGCAAATCGACAAATCCTCTCTGGCTTAAAGAAGAGGCTCGACCGATCCACTAAGGGGCTGTGGGTTGAACAACTCCCGAACGTGCTCTGGAACTATTGCACCACCAAAAGAACTCCGACGGGGGAGTCCCCCTTCAACCTCACATATGGTTCCGAAGCTCTCATCCCTTAGAGGTGGGCCGGCCTTCACCCCGACTAATAGCCTACAATGAAGCACAGAACCCGAACTAGCTTCGCAACTGCCTAGACCTCATAGACGAGGTCCACGAGAGAGCTACAATTCGGCAAGAGACCTACCACTGTAGGATCACTCAGACTTACAATAAGAGGATATGGCCAGCCAACCTAAAAGGGGGAGACCTGGTGCTTAGAAAGTTGTCGATCTCCGATCCAAGCAAAAGAGGCAAGTTGGCACCCAATTGGGAAGGACCATATAGGGTCTCTAGAGTCGTTCGCTTGGGTGCGTATCAACTCGAAGACCCGGGGGGCAGGAGGATACTGAGGACATGGAACGCGGAGCACTTGATGAAGTACCGAGAGGGTGTCTAAACAACGCTCCAAGCAACTTCCCCAAGAGCGCTCCAGAAGACATGCCTAAAGTCCTTACTTGTATTTTCTTTATATCAAAGTGTAAAGGCGACTCGCAACTTAGAAGCGGCCGCCTAGTTATCCTCAATAAAAAGAAATCTTTCCCCGCAAGTTCTCTATCTTTTGAGTAGTCTAACTCTACTTCTCAAGTTTTCTAGTTTTTGGCAGTCTAACTCTACTTTAAAAAAAATTCGCATTAAAACGACACGGTTGGAGTCCAACACTTGGTTCGACTCCGCTTTAACTATGTGCTTCTAAGCGAGTAAGAAGCGGATCACCATTCGGAATTTCTCCTAAAACTGTTGATACTTTCAAAACGACATGCTTGGAGTCCAACACTTGGTTTGACTCTGCTTCAACTACTTGCTTCTGAGCGAGTATGAAGCGGATCACCATTCGGAATTGCTCTTACAGATGTTGATATCTTCTAAATGACGCGCTTGGAGTCCAACACTTGGTTCGACTCTGCTTCAACTATATGCTTCTAAGTGAGTACGAAGCGAATCACCATTTGGAATTGCTCCGTTGGTATTCTCTAAACAACAAGTTCGGATTCCAACACTTGGTTCGACGCAACTCTTGCTACTCGCAAACAAGTAAGTATAAACCGTCCTACCATTCGGAGTCGCTCCTACAACTGTTGACAATTGCAAATGCTAGCAAAGCACACAAGTTCACAAAATGAGTATTATTTCATTAAAGTTTGAAAGACAAGTCTAATAACAGACAACCGACTCAACTTTACATCGAGATACAAAATTTGTGAAACCAAAATTACAAGACTACAGAAAGCTACTTCAGCACCTCTTAGGGGCAGGGATACTTCGGTTAAGAGACACACGAGGCGACGAATATTGTACTACCGATGCCCAACCTCGGCTGATGTCCCTAGGCCAGCAAGCTGAGAAGCATCGTCCGCACCCGACCTAACGGTGGCTCCAACAGATGCTCCGCTCGACGAAGCGGCCGCGGCACTTTGCGCATCCCCAGGGACTCAATGCATGGGCAACGAGCGAAGCGCGAGCTCGCGGAACGATATCCCTCTGTTATACTCCTCCCGAGTGCAAGAGGTGGTTCTGACGGTGCTTCCCTCAGATCGTAGTCGAAGACAAGGAACCTCTGCCTTGAGCTCGAAAATTTGCTCTTTAAGCGAGTCGTCCTTCATGGTTATCTTCAAACGAGGCAGTCGCATCGAGCCTCCCCCTCGAGAGCCTTCGGTGATCGTCCGCTGAAGGTGAGCAACCTCCATGCTGTTATCAAAGGTCAACTTCTTTAGCTCGTCCTTCTCTACTGACACCTTAGATAGAGAGCGACGAATGTGCTTAAGCTTCAAGCCGAGGTTGGCAGCCGCCGACGAGCCCACGTCATCACCTTCAGAGGTCATCTCATTAATCCGCTCCTCTAATTGCCTCCTCTCTATGTCTCGGCGAACTGGAGTTGACCTCAGGTGATTAAGCTCATATTTTGCTTTACGGAGATTCGACTCCACTTCGCGAAGTTGCTCTTGGTTCCTCGCGAGCCCCAATCTCGTCGCCCATAGACCAGCCTTGAGACATGCCACTTCGGCCACTCGAGACACATCAATGAGTGGTAGCACTTCGACAATCTGAAAAAAGTCCACAACTCTCAAATAAATTATCCACAACTAAGGACACTATGTGGCAAAGCTAAAACTAAGCAAGTCGACCAAAAGACGACTTAGGAGTGGGGCAGACCCAAGCAATGCTGAACCTCAACACTTGTTGAAAAAGTGTTTCAACACTTGTTCAAGAAAGTGTTTCAGAGCAGTTCCGAACTCCAACACTTATTCAAAAAAGTGTTTCAACACTTGTTCAAGAAAGTGTTTCAAAGCGAAGCCAAACTCTAACACTTGTTTAAAAAAGTGTTTCAACACTTGTTCAAGAAAGTGTTTCAAAGCGATGCCGAACTTCAACACTTGTTCAAAAAAGTGTTTCAACACTTGTTCCAAAAAAATAATAAAAAGTTTTTCACTCAATTCCGAGCTTCAACACTTGTTCAAAAATTTTTATTAAAATTTCAAGGTTACAAACGATGGCCAGTCCGCAGTTCGGCACTACATGATCAAAAAGCAAAAAAAAAAAAAGTGAAGCAAGAGATGAGACGAATCAGGGGTCGACCTATTTCGAGCGATCTTCTGCTGAAGGCATCTCCTCAGGGACCACGATGGCCAAGGGCGTAGCCTCTAATGGAGCATCCCCCTCGACCTCAACATCTCCTCCCTCGACCCCCTCGGCCTCCTCTTCTTCTTCGCCCTCTTCGTCACCTTCGGAGATGTCGTCGAACCCGGGGACAGGGTCCGGAAAGAGGCGCCACCCGGCGCAATCTACTTCAGGGAATTTCTCCCTCACCTCGTCTATGGCTCGAGCATACGCCTTCACTGTGTTCGGGATGAGGAACCCCTTCGCCTTTTCCATGGCCTGCTCCTCGGCCTCTTTCGGCGCCTCTAGCCTAGCCGTGGTGACCTCGTCTTCCTTCTCTTTCGCCGCCTTGCTCGGCAGCTTGGAGGAGCCGGGCGTTGTTATCCTCCAGCTTGGCAACCACAGCTTCGAGGTGCCCTAACCTCGAGCTCTTCAACTCGGCCTCAACCTTTGCTTTCTTGAGATCCTTGGTGATCCGGGCCTTCTACCCTCGAGCCTTATCCGCCTCGGACATCAGCTCCTTTTCTTGTTCAGCTATCTTCTTCATCAGGTGGCCGAAGTGGCAAGTAATCTGCGAAGAGTAAGACTTGGTTATTTCAAAAAAAAAAAAAAACTCTAAGTGCTCGGCAAAAAGAGAACTTGGGCTCCGAAACTTACCAACATCGCCGAGCGTGCGACCTCGAGCACGTCGTCCCCCACGCTGCCCGCTTCCATGGCCGCCTCGTCCTTCGGCGTGGCAAGGTGCCGAACCACCTGCATACATGCCTACGAGTCGCCTAGGTTCCCGTCGAGCTTGCGGACCTGCCAGTTCGGGACAAAGATCTTCTTGTGCTCCTCGTTTAGGAACACCTCGGCTTCGACAGTTAATGGCGGAGCCGCTAGCCCCAAGGCTGCCGATAGCAGGGAAGGCCCCCGCGTCGGTGGGAGCCAAAGCCAACACTGGGGTCGGAGGCTTCAAAGCCAGGGGGGTCACCTCGCAAGCTGCTTCGCAGCAGCATGGTGAGCCTGCACCCCCTCCGAGGCGGTCTTCGAGGCGACTCTCTTCCTCGTCTTTGGGGCCTTACTGCTCAGAACCCCGCGTTTCATCAGCAAGTCGTCCAAGTCCATCGATTCTACGAAGAAGAGGGTGGAGAGTTAGAAAAAAATGGCATACTTTTCCAGCAACACGAAAGAAAAAGTTATCGCCGACCACAAAAAAAAAAAAACAAAATCATACTAGGGTTTATCAAGTTAAGACCCCCCCGGAGTCCTCGGTCAAGTCCTTCCAATCGAACTTCGGGCGATCGAGCAACGTCCAAACCATATCCTCCTCCTCGGTGCTGAGGGATGGGCTCTGCTTGACTTTCTTCGGCACTGACTCTACCCAAGCTGTAGGGATCCCCCATGGCCATCGGCTTCGGATCAAGAAGTACTTATCCCTCCAATTCTTTATTGCGTCCGGGCAGCTAACCAGCTTCGTCCCGAACCTCGGAGCAAGATACCACCGGTATTTGTCCTTATGCTGCTGATGCATTCGGTACACCGTTCGGAGCACACTCAACCTCGGCTCAAAACTCAATGCCTGACAGTGGAGGACGAATCCATTTATCAGCCTCCACACGTTCGGCATGTACTGAACAGGGCTGACACGGAACCACCTCATCACTTCGGCGACGAAGGGGTGAAGTAGGAGCCAAACTCCCGCCAAGAACGTGTCGACCGGCCAGAAGCACATGTCAACGGGCACTGGCGAGTTGGCCCTCACCCCCGGCCCAGGGAGCATTAAGTCGAACTCCCTAGAGATTTGCAAACTCTCTCGAACCCTTTCTAAGTCCTCCTCGATAAGGATAGAGATCATCTCGTCTGCTTCCGACGTCTCCCAAGCCTCGTTTTCCTCGAAGCTTCGGCCCATCCCGTACATTATCTGTTCCGCTTGGTCCTCCGAGAGCTCTTGAGCCCTCGATAGTCTGGTTAGAACCCCAAGCAACCTCCCGAACACTCCCAACCTCCGATCCACTTCGATCCTCGTCTCAACGATCATCAAAGTCTGCCCTACTACGGCCTTGCCTTTGTCGATTGGAGGGACCTGACTGGAGGAAGCCTTGGGGGCAAGAAGAGGGGAGGTCTTCTTCGAAGGGTCGATAGACATTCTCTAAAAGAAAATAAGCTAAGTAGGAAGTTATCTTGATTTGACAGCTACGGTCGAAAAACACACCAGAAGACGGCAAATACTCGTCGGAAGCTCTCACTTAGTAAAAATCACGCCTGAGTAAAAAACCAGAATAGTGAGCAAATGTGAGAGGGGGTGGAGATTTATAGAGACTAGGGTTGGTGGCGCAGTTACCAAGGTTAAGAGGCCCCCAACGAAGCAAAGGCCTGGCCCATTTGGTCGAAGACGCGGAAAATTGCATTGACCGGTCAAACGACCATGGGATCGACTGGCCACGTGTCGCTCTTCTATTCGTCCCCGAGGTCGATTGCCACCGACGTCGAAACGTAGGAAAATGCGTTGACCGGTCAACGGTGGCTGGGACCTACATGCCACATAGCGCTCTCCTATTCGTCCCCAAGGTCGATTGCCACCGACGTCGAAATGCAAGAAAATGTGTTGACCAGTCAACGGTGGCTGGGACCCACAGGCCACGTGGCGCTCTCCTATTTGTCCCCGATGTCGATTGCCACCGACATCAAAATGCAAGAAAATACGTTGACCAGTCAACGGTGGCTGTGACCCACAGGCCACGTGGTGCTCTCCTATTCGTCCCCGAGGTCGATTGCCACCGACGTCGAAATGCTAGAAAATGTGTTGACCAGTCAACAGTGGCTGAGAATTACAGGCCATGTGGCACTCTCCTATTCGTCCCCGAGGTCGATTGCCACTGACGTCAACATGCAAGAAAATGCGTTGACCAGTCAATGGTGGTTGGGACCCACAGGCCACTTGGCGCTCTCCTATTCGTCCCCGAGGTCGATTGCCACCGACGTCGAAATGCAAGAAAATGTGTTGACCAGTCAACAGTGGCTGGGACCCACAAGCCACGTGGCGCTCTCCTATTCGTCCTCGAGGTCGATTGCCACCGACGTCGAAATGCAAGAAAATGCGTTAATCAGTTAACGGTGGCTAGGACCCACAGGCCACGTGGCGCCCTCCTATTCGTCCCCGAGGTCGATTGCCACCGACGTCGAAATGCAAGAAAATAGGTTGACTGGTCAACGGCGACTGGGAACCACTCGCCACATGGCGCCCTCCTATTCGTCGCCGAAGTTAATTCCACCGATGTCGAAACGCAAGAAAATGCGTTGACTGGTCAACGGCGACTGGGACCCACTCGCCACGTGGCGCCCTCCTATTCGTCCCCGAGGTCAATTGCCACCAACGTCGAAAACACGAAGAAGCAGGGGCCCATATACCACGTGTCTCCCCTTGGACCTCGGCAAGCTTTCCAAAGTCAATTGCCACCGACGTCCAGGAAGCAAAGAGGAAGGGGCCCAGACGCCACGCGTCGCTCACCTAGACTTCAACAGGCGTCCCAAAGTCAGTTGCCACCAACCTTCAAACTGGCCAAGTTCCCCTTCCTCACAGCCATCTGATCCTCTCGAATTACTCGCCGTTGCGTGATCAGGGGCCCAGATTCGGCCACATCAACCAGGGTCTGATTCACCATTCGATCATTCAGGTCTTCGCGCCCAAGGCTGATAGACGATCCAGATCGCACCACATCATAAATAGGTAATTAAAAAAAAAAATTTAAATTATTATTTCGAATTATTTATTTAAAAATTGCGAAAAAATGATTAAAATTCAGAAAAATTAATTAAAATTTCTAAAAAATAATAATAAATTTGGAGAAATATTTTTGAGTCCCTGGGTAAATAATTATTGGTTAGAGTAATTAATTGGCACTCCCAAAAAATAAATCATCGCTTTGCAAAATTGGATAAATGATTCGATAAAATAATAAAAAAATCGAGAAAAATCACAAAAAATCCAAAAGGGCCTAAGAACACACTTGGGCACGTTACTGGCTCAGAAAAGCCCCATCACCCCTCAAACGAGATTCGAACACCCTTCGAGAGCTCTGATAAAGCCCTATACGCCATTGGAACAACAAAACTACTCTCCAAAGGCTGTAATACACAGTCTTTGGGTGTGGGGGGCTCGTGATATGGCTAAAAATAGGGTTAAATCAGAACCGTTCAAAGTGGGCATGAATCTTAAAGTTACAGGGCCTAGATGGTAATTTCACCTACAGACGGGTCCGAATCGGGAACCGGGTCTCTCCTTTTGGACCCGCTAACCCATGAACGGGTCTGTTCAGCCGAGAACGGGTCTTAACCTGTTACAGACCTGTTCAACAGGATAGGAGGAAATTCTGGCTCGTCCTTATCCTAAGGAGGTGGTTTATAATCACCCCTATTCGGCCACACTGGGAAGTAGGGATCCATCCTGATCCTGAAGAAGATCCCCATGGCGACTATAAAAACCACCCCCTACCTCCTACTATCACAGGTGATCACTTTTTGTGCACTTAAGCTCTTTCCCTTTACTTTTTCTGGTATTGACAAGAACGTCGGAGGGTTCGTCGCCGGGATCCATCCCGGTGTTTCAAATGTTTGTGCAGGTCCGCGGAAGCACCAAGGAGCCAACTTGTCAACAAGGAAGAAGTAGGATTCAGCCAGTTCGAGTTCCTACGAACCTAAAAATTCTGTTTATTGCCCCCACACCAGATCCAGCGGCAACAGTTAGAGAGATACTTGGTGAAATGATAGTATAAGTTAATAAACAACATGGTTCATAAAGTGGTGACCCAGTAAACTCGTTGTTGGGAACATCGAGTTTAGTTGTTTTATCATCGTTGTTGGGAACTATGCGTTATTCGTTTGGAAACCAACAACGAGTTTTCACTCTCTTGGAAAAATGTGAAAAACTTCACAGTTGCCGTTCTCAACAGCGAGTCTAGTCCAAAGATTCTCGCTATTGGGAACGAAGTGTTATTTTGAAATTTTTTTAACTAAACTCGTCGTTGGGAACAACGAGCGTCCCATAAAATTAGATTTAGACTTGCCGTGTCCCAACGGCGAGGGTGAAATAACTAAACCCACCAATCCCAACGACGAGTTTAATTGTTGAGTCCACAAATGCAAATAGTTTGGCAACTGTCATTTTTTTGCAAATACTTTCGAAAAATAGCGTAAAAAAAATTCATGTTCTTCCGTCCCTCTTTTTTCTTTAATAAAAAAACCCAAGTTTGTTGTTTAACCACTGCGCAGTCTCCTCAAATTGCTATTTCACAAATGCCAAATACCCAAAATTTAGAAACAACCACTACAGATACTCTAAGTATTTAGACATATTCGAGTCAGGAAAAGAATATGACAGAATCGAAGTGGCAGTTATGAAAGTGTGATGAATAACATTGATAGAATAGAAGTATGGTGCAGGGTATGCCAAGGTATTATTTTCCAGCAAAGAATAAGAATATATTCATCAAAATACAAAGGGTAAAAAGGATATGACCAACTTGTTCGTTTAGTAAATGAGCAATTGATTATGTGGCATGCATGTGATACATTGGACAACTAATCCTTTTAAGAATTTTCCAATCACTTGTATGCCACATCATCAATTGCTTATTTACTAAATGAGCAAGTTGCTCATTTCTTTTTTCCCAAATACAAAATATATTCTGAGCGTTCACAACACTACTCTCTCTCTCTCTCTCTCTCTCTCTCTCTCTCTCTCCCTGCAAGCCCGGACTCCTTCAAATCCAAACCACAAATGCAAACCTGAACACCTATTCAAGTACAAACTAATTAAAATTTTACAGCTAACCCAAATTCAAACATGAAGTCTATTCAAACCCATTATTAATTTATTGAATTAATTTTAATCTTAAAATTATAATTAGGTAGAAGGGTAAATTATTTTTAAAAAATTTAATCGCCTCATGTGACCTCACATGATACTAACGGAATAAGGTAAACACCGAACAGGGCCGTCACTAAGTTTCTAGAGGCCCGAAGCGAAAGGTCCAAATGATTATTTTTGGGTCCCTAATAACAATATAATTTTTTTACGCACAAAATACGTGTCTATATTTATAAGGGGAATACAAATTTGGGAGCCCCTAAAATTGTAAAAAATTCAGGGGCCTAAGGCGGCCGCCAAAAATACATGTCTATATTTATAAGGGGAATACAAATTTGGAAGCCCCTAAAATTGTAAAAAATTCAGGGGCCTGAGGCGACCACCTCACGGGCCTCAAGGTGAGGGCCGGCCCTGACACCAAACAGAGTATAACAATGGTAAGATAAGTTGCCAAAATCAAAGTTGGGTAAGGTAGCGTGCAAATTGGTGAAAACTCAGTACTGTTTCATGAAATTTATCTTGAAACTATTTAACAATGTCTGCAATCAGAGCTCTCCAAACTTTGTTTATTCTTCTACCATGACAGAAAAATAGTTTCAGGAATAGACATATATCTCCATCCTACTTTACAATTTCACATCACAAAACATCTTCAGCTTCTCAGGTCCACCCCAATTCCCTGTTTAAAATACAAGTGAGGTTTGTGAAGTCATTGGATCTTCTCCAATATGAAGCTCCAAGGAAGACGTAAAACATGCAAAAAATGTTTCAGTTAACAGGTTGAGCACTGTTCCATGTGTTGTTATTATTATCCATCCTGTTGATATAGTCATAACTATTGAAAACTGATTTGGGGAAAATAATTATTATTCTTGTTGTTCATTCTTTACTGTATACATCTATATATAAGGATGACAATCTTGGAGGAGAAGAAAGGAGATTGAGAAAAGATTGAGGGGTGAGAGATTTAAGGAATCTGTTTCCTATAGATATGGAAACAGAATATACATATTAGTACTTACTACATTTCAATAATCCCCCTCAAGTTGGTGCATAGATATTGATCATGCCCAACGTGTCAACAAAGTTTAAGAAGAGCCGACTCGAAACTGTCTTGGTCAGGATATTTGCGAGCTGATCTTCTGACTTCACTTTAGATATCTCAATGACTTTCTTATCCAATTTCTCCTTGATGAAGAATCTATCCACCTCTACATGTTTCGTCCTATCATGTTGAACTGGATTGGCGGCAATATCACATGCTGCTTGACAGTCATAATACACATTCATAGGTTCATTCAGACCACAGCCTAAGTCCCGCAACAAGAGTTTCAGCAATAAAGTCTCTGCTATACATAGAGCTACTCCGCGATACTCAGCCTCTGCACTAGAGCGTGCAACAACATTTTGCTTCTTACCCCTCCATGTATGTAGCGCTCCGATTTCCATGTAACTGGGAAACCGTGACGCCTGCCAGAATCTTTGTCTTCAAATGCATCTCAACACAGTAATAATACAGAATTTTAAACACTTTTATTGCCATCAGAGTTATTACACAATAATTACAAATATCAATTTGTCATATCAAACTGTAACGCCTGCCCCTTTTTTTTCTTTTTGACTCCAAAATCAATTCTTTCAATTTCTATATCACTTTAAACATAAACTAAGATAGTTATATTTTAAGGAAAATTTTGGCAGAGTTTCTCCTGAAATTTCTGCCCCGAAACACAAAAATCTTACTGAATTTTGCTCTTAATTCTGTAGCTCACATCACAAACAATAATATCATGGGCTCCCCAAGCCAAAATGAGCAGAATCACACAGGCAATATATATATCATGCTCTGGGGGCCCAACTCATAACAAGATATCAATTATCAATTAAAAACCATAAATTTCTTTGAAAACGTAGTAAGGTTTTTAGAAAATAACTTATAAAACATACCACAGGACCCAGTACTCCACAACGAGATGGGTACGGGTCAAAAACATATAATGCCACTCCACACTATACTCATCATCATCATCCACATACTTATACATCAAAAATACAATTTAAAACATAAATTTCACTATTCACATAATTAAACCTTAAACAACAAATTGTAAAATGAAGCTCCACTCCACAGAAACCTGAATCTACACCTCACCTCTGCACTGCTGAGGACCTGTAACAGTAGGGGGCCTAGGGTAGTCCAGGGACTCCCTAACCTCCAAACACTAAGGGGTTAGCCATTTCTGGTGTGAGTATAATTTATTAATTAAACAAATAAATTAAACTTTACAAGTAAAACAGAACGAACAAACAAATACCAAGATAATCAATTTTTACCTGAAATCTGAACATGTAAACATCATAAATGGAATTTCACATCAAATACTCTCTGAGTCATCACCTGTATGTATATCCATACCCACTCATAACATACTTATCTTTTGTTTGGAAATCATTCCCAAATTAGTATCTTAACTCACAAATGCTTAACGCCCATCACTCTATGCCTTATACAGATATTCCTATAACTTTACTTTTCCATAAGGCTTTACATTCACAATAACTCTACTTTCGCATAAACTGCACCTCATTTACAATTCATTTGCATTTACAGACTCACGGCTTATATTCTTTCGCGCTCATCTCCATTCATAAACACGATCCTTCTCAATCTCATATCACATAACATCGCATTCATTCATTTCTTACAACATATATCATCTTGTCCCGCAATACATCACTTTCACACTCATTATACACTTAAACAATCACACTCGCAATTCATCTTGAATGGAAAAGAAACGTGTACATATAATTGATGTGCCAGTGTATGTTATGACTTAACACTAATGCAAGATTAACAATACAATGATGCTCTTATTCTAATGCAAGCAAGTCTCCGGAGCAGTATGCATCCCATACTACATACGCCCCATCTCAAGCTATTTCTCCATATATAGGGATTTGAACCCACGTTATGAATTTCTATTTGTACACAACCTGTTCCTGACAGATACAACGTGACTGATGAGGTTGCAGATGTGGTCAAGTCCTACCGATGCAGTGTTTGCCACTACTACCCGGCGAACCGGACCTCACTCAAAAACCAGACGAACCCTCAGAGTTACCGCAACACAGGTTAGCTTGAAGCATCCCCTGTGGCTGCCTAACTCATAGACCGCAGTCTATGGCCTGTTCACTTCCCCGGTATAGGACATGATGGAGTTCCGAGGTCCATCCCCTAGCTCCGCCGCCTTTATCATGGCACTTCAGGAATTAACAGTGTGAGATACGCAACCCGTACTCCCAACTCGTGAGGAGACACCGAACGTATCCCTTTGACGGGAAGGTACAACCCAATAACACCACCTAAGGTCGGCCCAAAGGATGAGTTGGTCATAATGTGCCCCCTAATACCAACTCCTCTCTTTCTGGCAAAATCGTTAAGTAAAGGATCTTTATAAGTCACTACCCTAATGATGTCATTAATCCTAAACAATCCAACAGTATTAACATGACTTGATTAGGTCTTAAGTCAGACTTTGCAAGGTAACCCTACTAGGCTGCTCAACCTAGACTTACCAGAGTCCCTAAAGGTCTTGTCTATCGATCCAAGACCCCGGCAATACGAACGTATTCATATGCTACTACCCTGAACTTGGATTTCGTCAACACTCAGGTTCGCAATCAACCTACACCGGTTAAGATCTGACGGTACACGCGAAGTGACTCATCCACAGTCCCTACGGAGTAAGGAAACACGTCTTGATGGTCGATAGCCCCTAGGGTAATAATATCACCCTAGACAAGCACCACAAAACTGCGTACTAGCTAATAAGCTATATACGAGTAAACAGAACACATACGAGCCAACAAGCTACGTATGAAACCAACAACTACATACGAGCCAGGCAGGCTACGTATGAGACAACAATATACATACCAGCCAAATAAGCTGCGTATGAGACCAACAGCAACATACGGGCTAGTCGAGCCGCCACAGCTACATACGGGTCAGTCGAGCCGCGTATGAGACAACAACCTACATACGAGCCAAATAAGCTGCGTATGAAACCAACAGCTACATACGGGTCAGTCGAGCCGCATATGAGAACAACCTACGTACGAGCCAAATAAGCTGCATGTGAGACCCACAGCTACATACGGGCCAATCGAGCTGCGTATGGACAACAACCTATATACGAGCCAAATAAGCTGCGCATGAGACCAACATCTACAAACGGGTCAGTCGAGCCGCGTATGACACAACAACCTACATACGAGCCAAATAAGCTGCTTATGAGACCTACAGCTACTTACGGGCCAGTCGAGCCACGTACGAGCAAAATCACATACAAAAACAACCATATAGGTAATCAAACCTAGAAGCAATCAAACGTGCTTACTAGAAAACTCGATCTTCTAGAATTAGAAGCAACAGAAGAATCTACTAATAGTCTAAAATAGACATTCTACCAATGAGAAGCCCAAGAAGCGACATCAAACTTTTATCAAGCTAACAATTATTGGTGATATTCCCAACCCTTATTACCCATGAAGATAAGTAATGTTCATGTGATATGGTCCAACTTTATTTAAGGTCTCATACAACTAGAATCCGTGGTTTCCCTTCCCCAATTGAACTAGAACTACATGCACTAGATTCTTGGGTTCTTTCTTCAAGTTTGAGCTAGAATCACCTAGGACTAAAAGCATGGGCTCATGGGTTCTTTTTGATCTTCCACTACAATCATAATACAATTCGAGTTTGGTTCCTTTGAATCTAGAACAACTATGCAACTCGAGTATTGCAACTACAACACGATGGTTCTTCACTAACGCTACCACCACAACATGATAGTTCTCTACTACACTACAACTATAACGCGATAGTTCTTTACTAATACTATGACTACAACGCGATAGTTAACACCACAACTACAACAACATGATTCTTTTCTATTACTTAAGCACGAATCTACAATGGCCTTAAGCATGGTATATAACTTAAACATCAACCTACAACACTCTTAAGCATGAATACAACTTAAGCATGTACTCACAATAATCTTAACCATGAATACAACTTAAGCATGGACTTACAACAATCTAAGGCATGAATACGACTTAAGCATGACTGGTTAGTACAACTTAAGCATGTATGTTACTACAACTTAACCATGAGCATTCACTATCATTCAAGCATGGTATATAATTTTCCTACAATAATCTAAGCATGGTATATAGCACGAGCCTCAATCCTATGACAATCCAACAACACACCACGTACATAAAACAAAAGAGATCATACTCATATATTTCGATATTATTATATAAGTGTCACTCATCCCTATATACATAACTAATCCATTACCCATAAATTTATACCAATACACATTATCCCAATACGCCTCATCCATAAATCATATCAACAATTCGGTTTATTCGAACTTCTTTAGAACATCAAATACGTATATAAAACCATACTCACCATATTTTGATATCATCATATAAATATAACTCATCCCCATATACACATATACGTTATTCCGATACCCTTGGTCCAAATACGCCTTATCCATAAATCATACCAACCATTCAGGTTATTATAAAATTTTCTTAAAACACAAAAATATGTAAATAAATTTATACTCACATATTTCCCGCGAAGATTCATAGCGCCACCATGCCATTCCGCATCCAAAGTCGCTAATATATCCTATCATCAAATTTCAAAGCAATTAAAACTCAAATCATCCAAACCAATCATAAGAGCTAATAACACTATTCCAAATATCACACAAGAGTTTATTGAACGTCTGGGATACACACGTGCGATGCACGTAATAATCTAATGCATATGGAACTTTTTATCCCCAAATAATTACTAGAACCACTCCTAAATTTTCTAATGGCCCAACTATACTTTCCACTACTATACGAGAAATAATTCATACACATATAGTTCTCTTTTATAAACCCAAAACCCTAATTTATTAACAACTTGCAATCTCTCTAACAACTTGCTAATTTTTCTCATCTACCATTTCCAACATCTCTAAATCTTCCTACCATAATACTCCTACTCAAAAGAAATTAACCACACTCAATTTTATACAATAAAATAATTTAGGGTTTACCTTCCCGAAATCCTTTCGAAAATCCGAGGCCACCACGATGTAGAGGACCCTTCACTAAGTCTATCCCTCGATTTATTTTGAAAATGACGAAGAAATGAGGTGGATTTGACCGGGGAGAGGGGGAGCCGAATGGGTTCGGTTTGGTTTCTTTTTCTTTTGGTCGGGATGGAAACAGGAGAAGAAAGAAAGAAGGAAGGAAGGAGAAAGGGGGGGGGGGGGGGGGGGTTGTAAAAAGTAAGTTAAGTAAATAAATAGGTAAATAAATAATGTAAGGGATAATTGTCTATAAGCCTCCAATCTCAAGAATATTTTAAATAAGCCCCAAATCTCTACTTTATTATTATAAACAATACAAAATACATTAAAACTACTTCGTAATAATCCTTCAAAATTATAAAATAAAGTAGACAATATATCTGATATTTCTCAATTAAAAACAATTGTTATCAGAAAATACATAATCGCGTGCAATTCTCAATTGCGCACAGATTACGATGCAAAATAGTCATATGCTATTTTGCGGGGTATTACATTGTAACTAGATTTCCTCCAACAAATGTGAAATATCCTAAAGTGGAGCGCCTATCAATTATAGATACTGCCCAATCAGCATCAGTATATGCCTCAACCTTCAAGTGACCATGTTTTGCAAATAAGATCCCTTTTCCTAGAGCAGACTTAATATATCTCAAAATTTTTATCATTGTATCCATGTGGTGTTCCTGAGGTGCATGCATAAAGTGACTTACCACACTTAAAGCATATGATAAATCTGGCCGTGTATGCGCAAGATACATCAGTCGTCCAACCAATCTCTGATTTATTTCCTTATCACAAGGCACATGATCAGATTCGTTGCAAAGTTTCAGTCCTTCTTCTAACGGTGTACCAATCGGCTGACAAGCAGACATTCTAGTTTCTTTCAATAAATCGAGAGCATACTTTCTTTGAGACATAAATATACTATTTCTTGAGTGAGAAACTTCAATACCAAGGAAATATCTCAAAGAGCCAAGATCCTTCATTTCGAACTCTTGTGATAAGTAGCTCTTTAATGTCATTCTCTCCTCAAGATCATTCCCAGTTACTATCATGTCATCCACATATATAATGAGAACACTAATCTTACCTTCTTTCCTTTTCAGGAATAGGGTATGATATGAATTACTCTGACAATATCCGAATGTCCTCATTGATTTTGTAAACCTCTTAAACCAAGTTCTTGGTGAATGTTTGAGACCATATAGCGTCTTCCTCAACTGACACACTTTATTACTATGTTGGACTGGTCTATTTGATCCTGACGGTAGATCCATATAAACCTCTTCTGTCAATTCTCCATGCAGAAATGCATTCTTCACATCAAATTGCTCCAACGACCAATCAAGATTTGCAGCAAGTGACAGTAGAACTCGAACAGTGTTGAACTTTGCCACAGGTGCAAATATTTCATCATAATCAATTCCATAAGTTTGAGTGTACCCTTTGGCAACCAGCCTTGCCTTGTACCGCTCTATCGAACCATCCGACTTATATTGCACTGTATAAATCCATCTGCATCCTACCGGCTTCTTCCCTACTGGCAGTTCGACTATCTCCCAGGTCTCATTCTTCTTCAAGGACTTCATTTCCTCATCCATAGTTCATTTCCACCTTGGATTGGCTAAGGCTTCCTGCACACTATTAGGAATAGATACAACAGATAATTGATTCACAAATGACTTATTTAATTCAGACAATCGGTGAGTGGACACATAATGACTCATAGGATACTTGACTTTACTAGTGGGATTAGGCTCATAAGTGGGTTTTGGGATACCTCTAGTAGTACGGTTTGGGAGTTCTCTTCTTGGAGCTTCGGATAGCGATTACGATTGGTTTTGGGATTCTGCTGGGGGTAGAGATAGATTTGATGGCACTGGTGGTGGAGATGGTTCAGATGGTGCTGGTGGTGGAGATGGTTCAGATGGTGCTGGTGGTGGAGATGGCTCATCTTCATGGAGGTTCGGCACTGACTGTAGTTCTTCGTGGAAAATTTTTTCCTCAACTAAGACTTCATTCAAGTGATCGTCACTACTTACATCCTGATTTTCTTTCCTTATATCTGATTGTTCAGTCTGAATAGTAACCACTTCATCATAGGCAAGAGTTTGAACTTCACTTCGGTACTCCCTCTAAAGTTCAATCTCAAAGGAAAAATACATCTCATCTTCATGGAACACAACATCCATAGTCACAAACATCTTTTGAGCTGGCGGGTGATAGCACCGATACCCTTTCTTATCCTTTGCATATCCCACTAAAACACAGTGGACAGCTCGAGGAGTTAACTAATTACGTTCATGTTGATGAAGATGAACAAATGCAACACACCCAAACACACGAGGTGGCAAGTTGACGACTTTTAGTGCATTCACAGCTTCAGTTAATGCTTGAAATGGTGTAAGGAAGTTTAGGATATTAGAGGGAACTCGGTTGATTAAGTATGCAGCAGAAGCAAGGGCTTCTCCCCAATAAATGAGTGGCATATTTCCATGGATGAGAGTAGCACGGACCACTTCGAGCAAGTGTCTATTTTTCCTTTTTGCAATCCCATTCTTCTGAGGTGTATATGAGCATGTAGTCTTGTGAACAATTTCGTGTTCCACCAAATATTGTTGCAGATTCGAACTCAGGTACTCTCCACCATTATCACTCCTAAGAACTTGAATCTGTGATTTATACTGAATCATAACATGCTTGTGAAATTTTTGAAACAAGCCACTAACTTCACTTTTTGATTTTATCAAACAAATCCAAGTCATACGGGTACAGTCATCAATAAAGGTCACAAACCATTTGGCTCCTCTAAATATAGTGGTTTTGGATGGACCCTAAAAATCAGAATGAATAATCATAAATGGAAGGGAGCTTCTACTTGGACTTGGAGGAAAAAAGACACGGTGACCTTTTGCAAGTTCACACACATCACACCGAAAAGCAGATATATCCAACTTCAAAAATAAACTTGGAAATAATTTCTTCAAATAACCAAAAGAACCATGCCCTAGACGTCGATGCCATAGTCATATATCTGATTTCTTATTCTCATCTTCGGATCCTTCCATACTTAGAGCTTGAGTCAACTTGCTTGAACTTTCAGATTCTAAATCCAGGTAATAGAGCTTCCTGTGTCTAACCCCATAACCAATCGTCTTGCGAGTCCGAATATCCTTAAACACACAATGTGAAGGCCAAAAGACTACAATACAATGTAAGACAGTAGTTATTTAAGTAACAGATAATAGGTTAAAATTCAAGGATGGCACAACTAGGGCAGTATCTAAGGTTAGGTTGTTTGTGAGATGTATGGTACCCTCGCCAGTAACAGTGGCAGGATCACCATTGGCAGTGGACACAGTTGATTGGGTGAATGGTTGAAAATTTTGAACTTGTCTAGAATCAAAAGTCATATGGTCAGTAGCACCCGAACCAATTATCTATGCATTATTCATAACAGAAGCAGAAATATTAAATACCTTACCCTCATTACCTGCAGCTGTGACTAATGTAGAGGCGAGTCCAGTACTCTTCTCAACTCCATCAGTTTGTGCCATGGTAGCAGTATAAGAAAAACATCGGATCTAATCTTCAGCAACCAATAGTAAACGACACAACTTGGCCAAGAACAAAAACTAGCAACACGGTAAACAACACCCTCTGATAGAATAGCTCCTCTTAGATCCGATCTGGATCAAATCTAAAAGGCCGAACACCAAACAACAACAGCAACTCAACAGAGCAATTCTTCAATCAAAAAATAGATCTGAATAGGTCTGGACCATCAAACAGTGATGACCACAAAAGGGATCGAGGTCGACGGAACTAGATCTTACCAAAGAACAAGAACAACGGAACTAGATCGAAATCAGATCAGATCCGTTTGCCAAATTAGTGATGACCATAAAGGGGATCGGGGTCGACAGCACTAGACCTTACCAAACAACAACAACGGAACTGGATCGAAATCAGATCAGATCCTTTCACTAAATCAGATCAAAAGATCGGGGCATTGCTGACGCTGGAGAAGGTGTTCGGATGGCGTTCGATTGAGGGGTGTTCGGAGTGAGGGGCAGCGGTAGGAGGGTGGCAGGCGACCGGGGATGGATGAGGATACTCGGGGTGGTGAATATAGCGGTGAACGAAGGAAGGAGACAGAGGTCGATGGCTGTGACTTCGAGACGACGGGTGGACGATAGGTGGATGTGGCTTTGGGATTGGGGGCGACGAGGACCTGGAAGACGACGGGTGGATAACGATAGAGCGGCGTGCTGTTGTCAACTGGCAGCGCGCTAGAGCTCAGGAGGGAGAAGGTCAGAGCGGGGGTGCGGTTCAGGACGTCAACGGGAGAGGGAGGCTCGACGGAGGGGTGGTTCGGCGAGAGGGGGGGCTCGCCGGAGGGGGGATCGCCGGAGATTGACAGAGAATGGTCAGGGAGTTCGGGGATGTCGGGGTTTGGTCGGGATCGGGTCGGAATGGAGGTATCAGATCGGACCACCTCCTTCTCTTCTTCTTCTTCAACTAACCTAGATCTGGTTAGGCTCTGATACCATGTTGAAAACTGATTTGGGAAAAATAATTATTATTCTTGTTGTTCATTCTTTACTGTATACATCGATATATAAGGATTACATTCTTGGAGGAGAAGAAAGGAGATTGAGAGAAGAATGAGGGTGCGAAATTTGGGAAATCTATTTCTTATAGATAAGGAAACGGAATATACATATTAGTACTTACTACATTTCAAAAAAAACATCTTGTTCCCTGACGTAGGATATGCTAGGCCATACTCCACGCACAAGAAGAATGCATGAGAATACCATGCTCCCTAGGGTGCAAACTACCTAGATGTAGAGTACAACAGAAATTGCGAGTTAAATACTGTAAATGAAGTGTAACATTACACTTGGAAGGAACTAGATACAAGTTCCTGCTTTAATATGGAATGAAGTCGAGAACACATATGATGCCAATCAGAAAAAAAAGGTTGAGTAGTGCAAGATTCTTAAGAAAATCTAACTGGAGTGGTGTATATTCATCTCAAACACTTGTGGAACTGCAATAGGGTAGTATGTATTAGTGAGAGAGGAAGAGATTATGTATGCACGCCATCCTATGGTATGATGAGTGTTTTGTGTGTGTGTGTGCATGCCATTCAATGTCATTCAAAGGATCACTTTGTATGGTATGGTGTGTCTTTTTAATCTAACTTTTTTTCTTTGTTACTCATACCACAGGAAGTGAGGTTTTAAATGGCATAGGTAACATGTGTCAAGGCCAGACTACATCGGAGTTTTTACTTTAAAAATATATATATTTATTAAGATGCGCAACACATGTGTAAATTACTAGTCATGTATAGTTACAGAGGTGAGTTCGATAGAAAAGAATCAACATTAAGCTATTCATTCTGTAACACCCCGAATTCCAAAATACACCCGAATTCGAGTTCCACAGGATCTTTTCACTTCACTTCGTACAATTTTACAAGAAAATTAAAACTTCACTTTACATCAGAGTTACAATTACATTAACACTTATACAGCGGAAGTAATTTATACAACAATGAATGAAATACAACAACACTTGAATAATCTTTAAGCATCAATTCCACTTTAGTCTTTTTCATGTGCTTTACCCTTCATAGAAACTGTGGGCACGTCAGTTCATTCACTAATGAAATATTATATACGGCCATCCTCTCTATGCCCGAAATAGTATAACGATTCTCAACACTTAACAAATCACAAACTTGTTCACAAAAAAAGCTAAAGGGGACTATCCTATTGATGTCGTGTTGTGAATGTGTACTTAGTCATTAATGCAACTATTTATGTTATATGATACTTAGGCGCACTTGTTCAGAGTCTATGCAACCCATACTACATAAGTCCGAGGGAAGGCCATTAACTGTTCTACATCTTGTAAGGTTCAATCCCTCGGCATGATTTAAACTACTACTGTAACTACGGTAAGTATCCTAAATATTCTATGACCTACGAACTCATGTCTAGGCACCCTGGAGAGAATCCTAACGCACAGTCACATGACTGATCATGCAGGAATCCTGTCGTAATTCACCTCCTACCATAGACATGACACCACCCGCAGTCACCAAACACCCCACTAGCGTCGCCACCGGAATGGTATTCTGGAGCAGTATCCTTGTCCTACTCCTAACGCATCATGGGATATCGTGTGAATACTCTCACGCCGCCAATCCAATGGCCCTCATACTCACATTTTTTTCTTACTTTTATCACATCTTCACTATGTATCTAGTCTTTAATTTAATTGAATCATGAACAAAATCAATCCCTTAGGGTTAGCACTCCTACTATACCGGTCTTATTCAATCATTTCACATGACCCAAATCTTGGTCTTTTTATTTCAAATATCATCTCAACATTTCTTTCATTGCTATATGAGGTTTAGCTACACCCTAGTTCTTAATTTCAACTCATAATTACAACATCGAGTTTTTCATACTCATAAGATCTTTTTCATGATTCACAATAAATTTCATTTCATGTTCAAAGCACTTGTATATTCATATTCTTTCATAATTCATCAAGTCATTCAATTTTCAATTTCATGTACAATATCATGCATAAACAAATAAATTCAACTTGTCATATTCAATAGTTCATTCTTTCCACATAATTCCCTTATTCTCATTTTATCAATACCAAACCTAACATTCATACTTTCATTTTTCATTCATTATCAAAACACTTTCCAAATCATGTTTTAATCAATACATTTATCTTTATCCAAGGACAATTTAAACTAACAATTTATAGTAAGTTGTTTCTTGCAAAAATAGTCTCAAATATACTAGGCCAAATGTTATAGAAAATTATCTCATGAAATTTGGATAACATTTGAACTTCAGGGCAGTCGACTGTCAAAACATAGTCAGTTGGCTGTTCTGCGAGAATTTAAAACTCGAAGACAAATAATCAGGGAAGTCGACTGTTACAATACAGTCGGTCGACTGTTCTGCAAAGATTTTAAAACTTGAAAACGAATAGTCTGGGCAGTCGAATGTTACAATACAGTTGGTCGACTATTCTGCAACTAGAATCCGAAAGATATTACCTGACAGTCGACTTTCGACTCTAATTCAGTCGACTGTTGATTGCAACAGGTTGCAATTTAGGGTAGATCATGGATATATTTTTGACATTGAAAATAAGATCACAATTTTCACATTATTTATAATCAAGGTTTCCACAAAATAATATTTTTAGAACACAAGTATTCATCTTTCTACATTGATGATGCTTAAATCTAGACAATCAAATTTTTCATGATGCATTTAATCAACTATTTCTCTCATAAGCACAAATTTCAACATAGAATTCAATTCAAAACATAAAGCATGCCAACATGATAATTTCTAACACCTTAATTCACAATTCATCAACTAGCAATCATTTTATCAAACATTCTCTAAATTACCATTCCATCTCTAATTAAGCAAACATGGGTCCAATTTCACCTAGTTGCTTCTTAATAATTTCATCAACTCATCCCTAGCATGGTATCTAGATTTAGAAGCATGAGAAACACCCACCTATTTGGAGAAAATGAAAATGAAAGCTCCTAGAATGCAAGAAAGTGGCCTTCTCCTCCTAGAATGTATTGCAATTTGCCTCCTCCTTGTTTGTATGGAACCCGAGCCTCCCTATGCTCCTTGGATGCTAGCCGGCCTCCTCTTGGTTGGAACACACACAAATGCACACTCACTGATGCTTCTCAATCTTTTCTCACTTAGCCTTTTCTCTCTTAATAATTTGTAGTGTACAAATGAGAAGAAACTAGGGGTATTTATACACTTTTAGGATGAGAATGAATGGATAGGATTCAATCAAGGAGTTAAAGATCAAAGATCAAGATGAATTGGGAAGTTGTAGCAATTTCCATGATCTCATAACCATCCCTCAACACAACTCCACTCCCCCACTCTTCTCTAGCCACATCCGGCCTCCCTTGGGTGTGCAATGCACACATAAGTGCATGCACGTGTCCCAACTAATGTCCCCTATTAAAAGTTGTACACTAAATTTATTAATTGTCTACTAATTGTGTCTACATGACAAGTCATGACAATTAAAAGGGGAATTAATTTATGGGCTTCAAAATGGTGGGATTTTAGACTCATTGGTCAAAATAAAATATTTAATTAATTAGGTTGGGCTTAATTTAGAAAAACAAGCTTAGGCTTTTTAAAATGGGCTTCAAAAGAATAAAGAGAAGGAAAGAAAACAATTGTTTGTTCATGTTATAGAAAATAATTTTATAAGAAAATATTTATATAAAAATTTGTACGTGCACAACACATAAAATCAACAATTTCTCATTTAATAAAAATTCAGGGTATTACAACACTCCTTCCTTAGAATAGTTCCGTCCCCGGAACTACAATTAAAGGATGAGAAAACAAAACACAATAAGAAGAAAGAAAAGAAAATATATATCAAACAAAGAGCTCAGAATGATCCTTCATCATCCTCTCCTCAGATTCCCAAATAGCCTCTTCAACTAACTAGTTTCTCCAGACTACCTTGACCATCGGTATCGTCATGTTCCTCAAGACTTTCTCCCGATGATCCACAATCTCAACTGGAAGCTCAATGTAACTCAGATCCAACTGCAAACCCTCCGGTACTTCGGGCAAATGATGACTCGGATCTGGAATATAATCTCTCAGCATAGACACATGAAAGACATTGTGCACCTGAGACAACTCTTCTGGTAACTCAAGCTGGTGAGCGGTTTTCTAGATCCTTTTCAATATCTTATATAGGCCAATGAACCTCGGGACTAACTTTCCACCCTTGCCAAATCGGATCACACCTTTACTAGGTGATACCTTCAGAAAGACAAAGTCACCTACCTCAAACTCAAGGTCCCTCCTCCAGTTGTCTGCATAGCTCTTCTTCTTGCTCTGAGCATCCACCAACCTCCTCCTGATCAAATCAATCTTTTCAGAGGTCTGCTTCACAATCTCAGGCCCAAACATCTGACACTCCCCAACTTCGAACCAACAAACTGGCATTCTGCACTTCCTGCCATACAAAGCTTCATACGGCACTATCCCAATACTAGTCTGAAAACTATTGTTATAGGCAAACTCCACCAGAGCTAAATACCTTTCCCAACTGCCTCCAAAGTCTAGTACACAACACCGAAGCATATCCTCAAGAATAAGATTGACTCTCTCGGTCTGCCCTTTGGTCTGAGGATGAAAAGCAGTGCTGAAATCCGTCTTGGTACCGAAAGCTGTCTGAAGACTCCTCCAGAAATGTGAAGTAAACCGTGCATCTTGATCAGACACAATGGTTAACGGAACACTATAAAGCCTGATGATCTCACCAACATATATCTCAGCTAACTTGTCCATCAAAGCAGTGAGTTTCATCGCCAAGAAGTGAGCGGACTTGGCTAGTCGATCGACTATAACCCAAATCGTATCATTGCCCTTTGAACTCTTTGGCAAGCCCATGATGAAATCCATACTGATGTTATCCCACTTCCATTCCGGAATAGGCAACGGTTGTAATAGACCTCCGGGTTTCTAATTCTCGGCTTTTGACTTGCTAACAAATCTCACACCTCAATACAAATTCAGCTACATTCCACTTCAAACCTGACCACTACAAATGCTGCTTAATGTCCTTGTACATCTTAGTACTCCCAGGATGTACTGACAAAAGAGTAGCATGTGCCTCCTGAAGAATACTTTCTTTCAAGTCCGGCTGATCCAAAACACACAGCCTCTCTCTAAACCACAACACTTCATCCCTAATTTAAAATCCAGGCAACCTGCCTACAACAACCTGCATCTTCATCTTCAAAATATCAGCATCTTCCTTCTGACTTGCAACAATCCTTTCATTCAGCGTAGGCTGAAGCCTCAACTGAGCTAAGGATGCTCCCAAGCCTTGCAAAACAACTTCATTACTAGCCCGTTCCAATTCCTATGCCAGTTGCTTCTGAGTCGTAATCAAACTAGAAAAAATACTCTTGCGGCTAAGTGCATCAGCAACAACATTAGCCTTCCCAGGATGATACTTGATCTCAGGATGCATGTCCTCAAGCACTTCCAACCATCTCTGCTGCCTCAGATTCAGATCCTTCTGCTGATAGATGTATTTCAAGCTCTTATGGTCCGTGTACATGTTCAGTTTCTCACCATACACATAGTGTCTCCATTGCTTTAGGTGAAGATAATCGCAACCAACTCCAGATCATGAGTCGGATAATTCTTCTCATGCGGTCGTAGTTGCCTCGACCCATAAGCGGTCACTTTCCCTTCTTGCATTAAGACACAACCAAGCCCGCGATGTGAAGCATCGCTGTAAACATCATACTCAACACTTGCTCTAGGCAGCGCCAAAATAGGTGCAGTAGTCAGCTTCTCTTTCTACTCCTGAAAGCTTGTCTCGCAATACTCGGTCCACTTGAAGTTCACATCCTTCTTGGTTAGACCAGTGAGCGGCACGACTAACTGAGCATAACCCTGAATGAATCTCCTGTAGTATCCTGTCAATCCAAGGAAACTCCTAATTTCCTTCACTGCAGTAGGCCTTGCCCAATCTCTCACTGCCTCTATCTTCTGAGGATCAGTTGCCACTCCCTCCTTAGAAAGGATGTGACATAGGAATGCCACTTCAGATTTTCAGAAATCGCACTTGGATAACTTGGCATACAACTCCTGCACTTCAAACTTCTTCAAAACTACTACCAGATGTGCTGTGTGCTCCTCCTCTGACTTGGAGTACACAAGAATATCGTCCATAAACACCACAACGAAAGAATCAATGAACGGCCTCAGAACTCTGTTCATCATCTCCATGAAGATTGCAGGTGCATTCGTCACTCCGAACGGCATAACTAAGAATTCGTAATGCCCGTGTCGAGTTCTAAATGCAGTCTTGTGCACATCTTCAACTTTTACTCGAACTTGATGATATCCTGATCGAAGATCTATCTTGGAGAAAACAACTGCTCTTTGTAGACGATCGAACAAGTCATCAATTCGGAGAATGGGATACTTTTTCTGAATAGTGACCTTATTCAGCTCTTGGTAATCAATACACATCCTCATCGATCCATCCTTCTTCTTTACCAAAAGTACCGGTGCTCCCCAAGGTGACGCACTCGGTTGAATAAATTGTTTCTCCAACAGTTCCTTAATCTGCCGTTTGATCTCATCCTGTTCTACAGGCACCATCCTATACGGTGTCTTGGAAATGGATGCACTCCCTGACCGAATAGTGATGCTGAACTCCGCATCACGATGCGGGGGTAACCCAAGCAAATCTTCCAAGAATACAGTCGGATAATCCCGAACCACCGGAATTTGCTGCACCTCTACAGGAATCCCTTTCTTCTGGCTGATAGCAGCCACCAAATCTGAACATCTTCTCTTCCCTTGGAAAGTGACTTCAAGCCCACCTGGAGCCTTCACTGTTAATTACTACCTTGGTCTTGCACTCGATGCTCACACTGTACACCGACATCTAATCAATGCCAATGATAACATTGACTCCTAAGATATTCAACTCAATCAGATCAATCCCGAAAATTCTATCTCCAATCACGATCTCGTAGTCCGCATAGTACCGATCAGTGGTTAAAGTATCCCCTGACGGAGTAGCTACTGCTAAAACCTTGCCTGGAAATATCTTCGGTTCAACTCCCAGAACTTTAGCAAATTTTGGTGATACAAAAGTATGAGAGGATCCAGTATCGAACAAAACAATATCTTTCTTTCCATTCAAATAAAATTCTACTGTTACATAACACGCACTCGTTACATAACAGTTTACTAAATAAACTAAAAAGAGACAACAAAAAAACACTCCTAAACACCCTCACTTCGTACCAGTGATGACATGATCCACCTCATCAGCTCAGCTTTAGTCAAGGCAAATACTCGCCCCTGCTGTTACAGCTTCTTCCTAACCTGCTAAGTTGGTCCATTACAGACGACATCCTGCAGCTTGGGGCAATGAGACTTGTAGTGTCATGTCTCTCCACAGTTGAAACAAGCCGCAGAAGGTCTCACCCAAATATTCCCCAGTCTTCCCGCCACATGAATAGCGTTCGCACCCGTAGGCTTGAACCTTTTAGCCAGCGGCTGTCCCCTGACATTTCCAGCAACTGCGGGCCTCTTCCCCACATTCCAGTTGTTTCTCCGATTCTTAACAGTGTGGAACTGCTCAATGTTCGCCTCCTTGGCTGCCGCTCATTTGACCAGCTTGTCAAACCTCCTGATTCCGAGGGGTATCATCCTGGATCTCAGACTTGGCCTCAACCCATGCTCAAACTTTTGAGCCTTCTTCACCTTGTCCATCACCAGTTCGGGCGCATACCTAGAGAGCTGAGTGAATCTTGTCTCATACTCCTTAACCGACATGCCGCCCTGCTGCAGCGCCAGAAACTCCATGGCCTTCTTCTCCTGGACGTCTGAGGGAAAATAATTACAGCAAATTTCCTCCAAGAATTCCTCCCAGCCAAGAACAATATCTGCCATCGTCCGCTTCATCGACTGCCACCACACAGCCGCATCCTTCTCAAATTGCAGCACAGCCAGCTTCACCTTGCTGCCCTCCGAAGTCTCCAAGACTTCAAAGATAGTCTCTACCTGTCGGATCCAATTGTCAGCCGTGTCAGGGTCTGACTTTCCCTCAAACACCAGTGTGGTTTCATCCGCTTGAATGATTCCACAAGTTTGATTGCTTCGGGTACTGGATTCGCAGGCACCCTTTCCTGATTCTGATTCATGGCAACGGTATTGAGTGTCTGATAGACTCTCGCTAGTTCCATTTTAAAGTCCAGACCTTCTCCATTTTTTAGCTCTCTTCTAGCCATATTCTGATGCAAAAGATCCATTAAATTCGAAGTATAAGCATGAATTTTAAATCAACTTTGCATTTCATTGAATTCCAAACTTTATACATTCAAATTTAAAACATTTCTAACATCAAATGAAAGCAGTAAGAAGATACAACAGTTTAGTTCCTACGGTTCCTCTTGACTTCTCGAAGCTCTTTCCATAGTTCCACCACCTCTTCATTCAGTACATCGTACATATTTTTTTTTCTTCTCGAGTTCCCAAGCACGATGACTGAGAGTTGCAATGCTCTCCTTGCACTTTGCACACTGTACCTATAGCAGCTCTGCTCTCTCCCTCTGAGTCTCTACCTGCCTCTGAAGAGACGCAATGAGACTACTCAGAACTGGTTTTTCCCTCGTCAGAGGAATCATCAGAAGAATCCGGAGGTGGAGTGATCTCTCTGGACTCAGTCCATTCCTCTTCGAATTCTTCAGGATCCTCCTCGTCTGAATCGACTTGCCCGGGGTAGTAATCCTCCTCAATAATATGCCGGTCGTCATCTCCATCTGGGTCGAAGTAGTCCGTCGTCTTAGAGAAAGGAGGAGAAGAAGCATAAATCATAGAGTAACACAAATGTAAGTGACTTACATTTAAATCTCTAGACTCAACACACGCTCTAATATCCACTTTTAGGGTGTCGTTCCTTATAAATTTGTACTACTTGGAAGCGTCGCTCTGATACCACCCGTAACACCCCGAATTCCAAAATGCACCCGAATTCGAATTCAGGCCACAGGATCTTTTCACTTCATTTTGTACAACTTTACAAGGAAATTAAAACTTTACTTTACATCAAGTTACAATTACATTAATACTTATACAGCGGAAGCAATTCTTACAACAATGAATGAAATACAACAACACTTGAATAATCTTTAAGCATCAATTCCTCTTTAGTCTTTTTCATGTGCTTTACCCTGCATAGAAACTATGGGCACGTCAGTTCATTCACTGACAAAATATTATATACGGCCATCCTCTCTATGCCGGAAACAGTATAACGATTCTCAACATTTAAAAAACCACAAACTTATTCACAAACAAAGCTAAAGGGAACTATCCTATTGATTGTGAATGTGCACTTAGTCCTTAATGCAATTATTTATGTTATATGACACTAATGTGCACTTGTTCAGAGTCTATGCAGCCCATACTACATAGGTCCGAGGGCAAGCCCTTAACCATTCTTCATCTTGTAGGGTTCAATCTATCGCCATGACTTAAACTACTACTGTAACTACGGTAAGTATCCTAGATGTTCTATGACCTACGAACTCACGTCTAGGCGCCCTGGAGAGAATCCCAATGCACTGTCACATGACTCATCATGCAGGCATCCTTTCGTAATTCACCTCCTACCATAGACATGATATCACCCGTAGTCACCAAACACCCCATGTGCATTGCCACCGGGACGGTACTCTGGAGCAGTATCTACGTCCTACTCATGACGCATCATGGGACATCCTGTAATACTCACACGCCGCCAATCCAACGGACCTCATACTCATGTTTTTTCCTTACTTTCATCACATCTTCACAATGTATCTAGTCCTTAATTTAATTGAATCATGAACAAAATCAATCCCTTAGGGTTAGCACTCCCACTATACCGGTCTTATTCAATCATTTCACATGACCCAAATCTTGATCTTTTCATTTCAAATATCATCTCAACATTTCTTTCATTGCCGATATGAGGCTTAGGTACACCCTAGTTCTTAATTTCAACTCATACTTAGAATATCGAGTTTTTCATACTTATAAGATCTTTTTCATGATTAACAATAAATTTTATTTCATGTTCAAAGCACTTGTATATTCATATTCTTTCATAATTCATCAAGTTATTCAATTTTCAATTTCATGTACAATATCATGCATAAACAAATAAATTTAACTTGTCATATTCAATAGTCATTCTTTTCACATAATTCCCTTATTCTCATTTTATCAATACTAAATATAATATTCATACTTTCATTTTTCTTTCATTATCAAAACGCTCTTCAAATCATCTTTTAATCAATACATTTTTTTATCCAAGGACAATTTAAACTAACAATTTATATTTAAGTTCTTTCTTGGAAAAATAGTCTCAAATATACTAGGCCAAAGGTTATAGAAAATTATCTCATGAAATCTGGATATCATTCGAACTTCAGGGCAGTCGACTGTTACAATACAGTCGGTCAACTGTTCTGCAAAGATTTTAAAACTCGGAAATGAATAGTCAGGGCATTCTACTGTTACAATACATTCGGTCGACTATTCTGCAACTAGAATCCGAAATTTATTACCTGACAGTCAACTGTCGACTCTAATTCGGTCGACTGTCGATTGCACCAGGTTGCAATTTAGGGTAGATCATGGATATATTTTAACATTGAAAATAAGATCACAATTTTTACATTATTTATAATCAAGGTTTCCACGAAATAATATTTTTTAAACACAAGTATTCATCTTTCTACATTGATGATGCTTAAATCTAGGCAATCAAATTTTTCATGATGCATTTAATCAACTATTTCTCTTATAAGCACAAATTTCAACATAGAACTCAATTCTAAACATAAAGCATGACAACATGATAATTTCTAACACCTTAATTCACAATTCATCAACTAGCAATCATTTTATCAAACATTCTCTAAATTACCATTCCATCTCTAATTAAGCAAACATGGGTCCAATTTTACCTAGTTGCTTCTTAATAATTTCATCAAATCATCCCTAGCATGGTATCTAGATTTAGAAGCATGAGAAACACCCACCTATTTGGAGAAAATGAAAATGAAAGCTCCTAGAATGCAAAAAAGTGGCCTTCTCCTCCTAGAATGTACTGCAATTTTCCTTGTCCTTGTTTGTATGGAACCTGAGCCTCCCTATCCTACTTGGATGCTAGCCGGCCTCCTCTTGGTTGGAACACACACAAATCCACACTCACTAATACTTCTCAATATTTTCTCACTTAGTCTTTTCTCTCTTAATAATTTGTAGTGTACAAATGAGAAGAAACTAGGGGTATTTATACACTTTTAGGATGAGAATGAATGGATGTGATTCAATCAAGGAGTTAGAGATCAAAGATCTAGATGAATTGGGAAGTTGTAGCAACTTCCATGATTTCATAACCACCCCTCAACACAACTCCACTCCTCCACTCTTCTCTAGCCACATCCGGCCTCCCTTGGGTGTGCAATGCACACATAAGTGCATGCACGTGTCCCAACTAGTGTCCCCTATTAAAAGTTGTGCTCTATGAATTTTTAATTGTCCACTAATTGTGTCTGCATGACAAGTCATGACAATTAAAAGGGGAATTAATTTATGGGCTTCAAAATAGTGGGCTTTTAGACTCATGGGTCAAAATAAAATATTTAATTAATTAGGTTGGGCTTAATTTAGAAAAAACAAGCTTAGGCTTTTAAAACGGGCTTCAAAAGAATAAAGAGAAGGAAAGAAAACAATTGTTTGTTCATGTTACAGAAAATAATTTTATAAGAAAATATTTATACAAAAAATTTTACGTGCACAACACATAAAATCAACAATTACTCATTTAATAAAAATTCAGGGTATTACACATTCACCAACAATGTATAAGCCTATCAACTACTAGGTGCAAAATCCCATTCACCAGCAATGGATAAGCCATTGAACAAAAAAAGAGTTTCTCTTTCTAGAAAATTCTAGAGAGAGAAACTAGATCTGGAGAAAAAAAGCCCCAAAAAAAACCCTAAATCTGAACAACCTAGGGGCGGCGGCGGCTAGCCCTCTTCGCCGCCCCCCCCCCCCCCGTCCCCTCCCTGACGATGCTGCCATCGTGTAGGTCCACTCAGGGCGAATCTCCATGACGGCGCAATCGAAGCAGGGAGCTGCCATCGAAGCAGCGAGGTGCCCTTCCGACGACGCAACGGCAGATCGTGGTCATTCCTATGTTGCGAATGCCAAGGTCTGGGTTGCGTCGTGGTCGGCATCACAGTGGTCGATAAGATCTGGGAAGGGGTGCTGACTGATGGAGATGTGCCCCCCCCCCCACGACGACGACGGCACACCTCTGCGTGGGGTCGGTTCGGTAAGGGTTCCTTGGTGACAGGCTGCTGTGTGCCCCCCCAACCCCCCCCCCCCCCCAAATGTTGACCCAGATCTGATTTTTGCTGTGGTTGGGGGTGTGAAGCTAGTAGTTTTGGTAGATTGTAGGGTTGGACTTGAGATGGGGTCCCTCCATGATTTGCTAGATGGTTGTCTGGATGTTATACGCACTTGCCACCATGTCCACACTCTCGGGGCCAATCATGGCGATCTGCGAGGGTTGGTTGTGCGTGTGAAGATGTCGGGAGTTAGGTTGTCTTGCATGTTAGTGGAGCTTGGGCCCAAAGATGGGGTCCCTCCATGATGTGCGCTCACTTGTTTTAACTTCCGGGGTGCTTATCTCAACTGTCGCGGAGCGACTATGTCGTGCTAGAGCATCATCCCGCGTCTGTTGTTGCGAACACCATGGATTTGGGATTCAAGTGTGTGAGGTTGGTATTTCGGTTTGGGGCCGTGGGCCCAGGCCGGTTGTTGGTTGGTGTTGGGGGTGAGGGGGTGTGGGGTTTGGATATGGTTGGTCTGGAGTGTCCTATGATATCGCCGGTGCAGTCTTCACAGTGCCTACTATCAAGCTATCGAGCTTCCTCCAGCTTAGGCCACTGGCTCGTGACAGCGTCGCCTCTTCCCTTTGATTGGGAGTTTGAGTCAAGATAAGTTTGTGTGGTAAGAAATGGCCGGAGAAAGCTTGAGCGTGAGAAAGGTGAAGGTATCCTCTCCATGGCTCTCTCCTGAGCGAGGTGTTTGGTGGGGTGAGCGAGATAGCTGTTTGGTGAGAAATCACCTGAGAAAGTGCTATCGTATGGGAGGTGAATGCATCCTCTTCACGGCTATCTCTTTGGTAGCGGTTGTGGGAGCGACTGGCACGTTTGTAGGATGAATGGTGGAGATGGTGGGAGGGTGCGATCGCTGTGCTTGTGCCGTAGGGTCAGCTTTCGATCTGCAGGGCTTGGGCCTAAAGATGGGTCCCCCCAACGAGGTGAAGGCAGGGATCGGCGGGTGATAAAATCCTGCCAGACTTGTTTCAGGTGGGTGTGCATGTATCGTAGAGGCACTGTACGAAGCTAAAATCGACGTACTTTCAATTTTGCTGGACCAAGCTGGTTTGTCGGCCCACCCTCTAGCATTGTTGGAGGGATTTGTTGTTTGTACGCGTCATGTTGCTTCATGTATGTTTTATTTTCTGTCTGTAGTTTGTACTTGGGCCCAGTACTCTGGGTTTGTTTCGTTAAGCCTTTTTTAATGAAACACAGTGGCCAGATTCCACCTTTTCCCTAAAAAAAAACAATGGATAAGCCTATCAACTACTAGGTGCAAAATCCCAATTTTCTACAAACTTTACTTCTTAGCAAAACTCAATTACTTGAGCTGAAATCAATGCTTTCTATATAAGCATCGAAATGACAAGACCTTCTCTACAATCCATGTATATTTTATAGGGGTGGCCGATCATACCGAAACGAGCCAACCGAACCAATCGATTTGGTACCGAAAAATTCGGTTACCAAAAGTATGGTACGGTACAACCGTACCGAGTTCTAAAATCCGGTTCGATTTCGGTATGAATATGGTTCAGTCGGTATTTTACCGTACCGTACCGAATAAGTGAAAGATCATTGTATGAGGCTACCTAATAGTGTGCAACATTAGAATAGTAATTTAAGCTCATTCCAAAAATTAAACTGAAAGAACTGTTCGGTGTTTGTTGTACTCCAAACTAATTTGGTGATTTATAGTTTAAATCTCGTACTGCAAACTGTTTTCCATCCAATGCACACATATTTGGCTAAAATTATACAGTTTTCGTCAATAAGCAGCAAGGCACATAAGCTTTTACATATCTTGTCTCATTAAAAAAAATGCAGTGAACATAGGAAGTGGATCGAATCAGATAACATTCGACTACTTAAAATGGGTAAGCTAAATCAAACAAATAAAATATTTCCCTTTAGTTTGGTAACAAACATAATACTTTTCCTGCTCTCATCATTTAAATCACGAACATTTCCGACTTGAAGGTACTGCAAACAAAAGAAAGTACTCGAACGAAAAGTAGAGGTACACTACAAGGAAATGGAAAGAATACAATTCTCTTTTTCTTCCTCAATTAATATCTCTTAGTAGCAAAGCAAAACATAATAGTTTTAGACATGATTATTAAAGTTATTGCTCAAAACAAAGGGTAAGTTAAGTATACGTGGTTATTTTTTGTCCTAGCATGCCAAATTATTACTCAGAAGTCAACCAGCATTGGCATCTTCACATAATGCTTGAGTCAAGATCTAAACACTAAACTTAATAAATTGCATAATACCTAAGTAGTCGATTCAAAAAACTTTCTGGACACAAAAATGAAGAAGAAGAAGAAGAGGAAGAAGCAACAAACTAAGAAAAGGAATATGGTATATACTTATATGAATACAGTAGTAGATTCTCAAAGGGGATATTACCCACTTACTTCATAGAAGAATGTGATGGGGAACTATCACATTTTGAAGTTTATGCTTATGCTATTGTGATACAATGAACAGGGGCTACTGACGTTATCCTTTTGCGACTTTTATGAAGTTTATGCTTATGCTATTGTTCCATGCTTGCTTTCGGAATGAAAATGGATTTGTGGTTTATTCTGTTTTTGTTTCGGTAGTTGTGTGATATTATTAACTTGCTATTTTTATTGTTACTAATATTTGCTAAGGTATTTGTTGGATCATATTTGGTATAACACCAATACCGAACCGTACCAACCGAATTAGTCGGTATACCAAACTTTTTGGTTGGTAACGGTTTGCATATTTTCAAACCGAACTGGTTTGGTATGGTAATGGTACAATGTCAAAAAGTCCAGTACCGTATCGAGCCCACCCCTAATATTTTATATGGTGTATGATATTTAACAAAAATCAGTGAAGACGTAAAATTGTTTTTGAATATGACTATGGGTAAATTTCACTAAACCCTACTAGGTTTTCACGTTTTGGCAGCAAACACAACCCACTTTCATTTTTCGTTGTTCCACCCTACTACAGGTTGAATTCTTGTGCACTTAGTTAATTTCTTACTCAAGCTGTTAGTTTTTCTGCGAAATGATGCTTTTGGCCTATGAAAACTCTATGGCTATCTAACCAAATCTCTTACATTCCTTTTTTCACTATAAAATTTTGTAGATCAGTCCTCTTGTAATTGGGGACATATCTAAAAAACTTCCCACAATTTTCATACGTCGTTTGACTAACACAATTTTGCATAAATTCCACTGTTTTCATACCTCCTTTGACTAAAACAATTTTGCATAGTCATATCATTGGACGACTTATCTCCAAAACTTCACTCTCTCTGAGCAACTCCAATCGGACTTCATTCCTTCAAAATGAAGGCCCGGATTGCTCCAACCGGACTTCAAAGAAAGCTTCAAAATAAAGCAGCTTCAAATCTGTCTCCAAATTTGGAGGCTTTTTTAAGCTCCTTCAAATCACTATTCACAATTTAAATTTTTCATTTTAGCCTTTTTTACCTTAATATCTTTTTAAGAATTTCTTTCATATCCTTTAATTAAAACGTGTAGCTATATATTTCGTGAATGTATCTTATAAAATATTAAGCCAAATTTTATTATTTTGGTACTGTTGAAAATGTCTCGACGATACCATTAAAATGAGACCAATTTTGAATATTTTTTTATTGTTTAAAAAAAATAATTGATACAATATTTATAGTCATCTTCTTCTCTTCGGAAATTAAAAATATTTATCCGGATATTAAAGTAGTTTTACATTTTATTAGAATTACAATTAATGTATAGTTTAATTAAAAAAATTGAATAAAATTTAAAGAAACCAATTTTGAAGGAAGATGGTTGGAGTTGATGAGTCTTCAAAAAGAAATATTCCAAAAATATTCCTTTTTGAAGGCCTTCAAAATGAAGGAAGCATTGGAGATGCTCTCAGTCTCCTTCTTCCATCTCCTCCTTCTCAAACCAAACCCAAACCCCACCCAATTCGTACCTAACTCTCTCTCTCTCTCCACCTCCTTCCCCTCTCCCTCCCTCATTCACTAACCCAACCGAAATCTGACTCTTTCTCTCTCCATCTTCTTCATCTCTCCCTTTTATCTCTCAAAATTAGACCTAAACCTAATCTGATCCAAACACCGACCCTTTCTTTCTCCATCTCCTGCCTTCCTGCCTCTCTTTCCTCTTCCCCTCAAACCAAACCTACACCGGACTTCCATATGATCTAGACCCGAACCACTTTCCGTCTCCCTTTCTCTCTTCTCCTTCTCAATCCAAACCCGAAGACTCTGATCTGATCCCAACCCAAACTCTGACACTTTCCCTCTATTTTCTCAATTTTTTTCCGTACTAACCCACCTTCTAAAAATATTGACCAAACTGACCCAGTTTTGGACAAGTCAGCATAAAAAGCTATTGGCAATAACGGCATCTATTATTTTGATGTCATTGTTGTCCTGTAAAAAAAAATCCGTTTTCACTACTGGAAGTAACAACATCAATACATATTGCATTCACTTAAGAGTTCTATGACTTGAGGAAAAAATTGTAAGTGCAAATCTTTTATAATTGATAGCACTATTCCTAATAACAACATAATTAGTTTGATGCCGCTATTGGCAATAGCGACAACAGTACAATCCACAGTATACTCTAAATTTCGTGCAGGTGTATCAACTTTAAACCCATTTTTTACTTTATTCAGCCAATATCTCTCAAAACTCAAAACATGAAAGTTGTAGAGCTTTATCTTGGTGCTCCACAACATTTTGAAACATCTCAATCGGAGTTTGGATAATAAAGTTATGCCCAGATTACGTAAGAATATCGAAACTGTCCAGAAATTTGGAGTACATTATGAAATATACTGATGTCGTTATTGCTAATAGAGGCATCGAGCTAATTATGTTGTTATTGGGAATAGCGGCATCAGTTATAAACAATTCTCACTTATATTTTTTCTGGACAGTTTCGACATCGCTACGTAATATGTGCATAACTTTATCATCCGAACTCCGATTGAGATTATTCAAAAAGCTATGGAATGCCAAGGAAAAGATCTACAACTTTCATGTTTTGAGTTATGATAGATACTAGCTGTATCAAAGTCAAAAATTGGATTTAAAGTTAATGCACATGCACAAAATTTGGAGTAAACTGTGGATTGTACTGATGCCATTATTGCCAATAGCGGCCTCAGGCTAATTATGCCATTATTGGGAATCATGGCATAATGTTCACTTACAATTTTTTTCTCAAGTCATAGAACTCCTATGTGAATGCGATATATACTGATGACGTTACTCCCAATAGCGGCAACAATTTCTTTTCTTCCACAAGTGCCGCCATTGGCAACAACGACATCAGGATAACAGATGTCGTTATTGTCAATAGCGTTTTATGCTGACGTGTCCAACACTGGGCCAGTTGGGTAAATATTTTTTAAAGTGGGTTAGTTTGGTCAATATTTTCAAAACGTGGGTCAATATAGAAAAAATTCTCTTTTCTCTTATCAAACCCTAACCCATACCCGACCCTATAGAATCGTAACCCCCGAGCCCAACTCTTTCTCTGCCCCTCTATCCTTCCTCCCTTTCTCTCTAGTCCCTCTCAATCCAAATCCAAACTAGATTTCAATCCGATCCCAACCCAAACTCAACCCTTTCCCTCTCTTTTCTCTTGTCAAACCTAACCAAAACTCGACCCAATCGAATCCTGAACCCGAACCCAACTCTTTCTCTGACCTTCTCCCCATCCCTTTCTCTCTCCTCTCCCTCTCAAATCAAATCCAGGCCTAAGCCCAACTCTTTCCATCTCAATCTTCTTCCTCGCTCTCCACTCTTCTCAAACACACCCCAGTTAGGATTTCTGTCTTAGATACTAGGTTTGAGTTAGGTTGAAGATGAAGAGGCAAAGCGAGAAGAGGAATCGAAGAGAAGGTGGAGCTAAAAGGGTGCTGATTTTGGGTTGTCGAGAAGATGACAATGGACCGCCATATAGAGGTCGACCGCAAGCTACAAGCTTGCTCTATCTTTGTAAGACCCCGAAAAATAGCATATGGCTATTTTGCATCGTAATCTGTGCGCAATTGAGAATTGCACGCGATTATGTATTTTCTTATAATAATTGTTTTTAATTGAGAAATATAAGATATATTGTCTACTTTATTTTATAATTTTGAAGGATTATTACGAAGTATTTTTAATGTATTTTGTATGGTTGGAATTATTAAAGTAGTGATTTGTGGCTTATTTGAAATATATTAGTGTTTGGGGGCTTATAGACAATTATCCCTTATATTAGTCATCTATCTATTTATTTATTTATTCTTATTTACAAACCCTCCCCACCTTCTCCTTCCTTCTCATTTTCTTTCCTTCTCCTTCCTGTTCCCTTCCCATCCCGACCCCAAAGAAACCCCCCGGCCCTCCTTCTCCTTCTCCTCCTTCTCCCGTTCGCTCCTAGCCGAAAGGAAACCCACCACCTCCTTCTTCTCCTTCCCTTCCCGTTTCCATTCCGACCCAAAAAAAAAACCCCACAAACCCATTCGACCGGTTCTTCTCCACCCCAAATCCACCTCATTTCTCCGTGGTTTTCAAATTAAATCGAGGGGTAGACTAAGTGAAGGGTTCAATACATCGTGGTAGCCTCGGATTTTCGAAAGGATTTTAGGAAGGTAAACCCTAACTTATTTTATTGTATAAAATTAAGTTGGGTTAGTTTCTTTTGAGTAGGAGTATTATGGTAGAAAGATTTAGAGCTGTTGGAAATGGTAGATGTGAGAAATTAGCAGATTATTAGAGAGATTGTAAGTTGCTAGTAAATTAGGGTTTTGGGTTTGTAAAAGAGAACTATGTGTAAGAATTAGTTTTCGTATGGTAGTAGAAATTGTAGTTGGACTATTAGAATAATTTTGGAGTTCTTTTAGTAATTGTTTGAAAATAAGAATCTTGTAGGCATTAGGTTATTACGTGCATCGCACGTGTGTATCCCAGGCGTTCAATAAACGCTTGTGTGATATTTGGAATAGTGTTATTAGCTCTTATGATTGGTTTGGATGATTTGAGTTTTAATAGCTTTGAAATTGATGATAGAATATATTTGCAACTTTGGATGCAGGGTGGCATGGTGGCGCTTCGGATCTTCGCGAAATATGTGAGTATTAATTTATTTACGTACTTTTTGTGGTTTGAGGAATATGTGAGTATTATTTTATTTACGTATTTTTGTGGTTTAAAAAATATGTGAGTATTAATTTATTTACATATTTTTGTGGTTCGAGGAATATGTGAGTATCAATTTATTTACGTATTCTTGTGGTTTAAGAAATATGTGAGTATTAATTTATTTACGTATTTTTGTGGTTGAGGAATATGTGAGTATTAATTTATTTACGTACTTTTTGTGGTTTTGAGGAATATGTGAGTATTATTTTATTTACGTATTTTTGTGGTTTAAGAAATATGTGAGTATTAATTTATTTACATATTTTTGTGGTTTGAGGAATATGTGAGTATCAATTTATTTACGTATTTTTGTGTTTTAAGAAATATGTGAGTATGATGTATCTACCTATATTTTATGTTGTGGCCAAATTTCATGGCTTTTTGGTATATTTCGTAGAAGTTATGTTAAAAATTGATTTTGAGGAAAATACGGATTTTTATGGGCCCGAAAATGGGTTTTTGTGATATTGGGTGAAATTAACTATTTTGAGTATATAAAACCTATATTATGAATTAGATGTATATGGGGATGAATTATATTTATAAGATGATATCAAAATATGGTGAGTATGGTTTTATATACGTAGTTGATGTTTTTAAGAAGTTCGAATAAACTAAATTGTTGATATGATTTAAGGATGAGGCGTATTGGCATAAAGTGTACTGGTATAAATTAATGGATTAGTTATGTATATGGGGATGAGTTACACTTACATAATAAAGATTGAATCTTGGATTGTTGTAGAATTGAGGCTCATGCTATATACCATGCTTAGGTAGTAGTAAGAACCCATTCATGCCTATGTGACATCCTAGTAACCCATCATGCTTGAGTTTGATGAACCCATGCATGCATGTGATATTTAGTTGTTCTTAGTAAAAAGAACTATCATACTTGAATTTGATGAAACCATTTATACTTGTGAACCCATGTAACAACATCATGCTTGAACTGTAGTCAATGTTCATATCCATGCTTAAGGTTGTAATAGACATCCATGCTTAGAGTGTAGTAGTTACTCATGCTTGAATGGTAGTAAATGCTCATGTTTAAGTTGTAGTGAATATCCATGCTAAAGTGAGTAGATATTCTTAATAAGTTGTAGTAACATACATGCTTAAGTTGTAGTAACCAGTCATGCTTAAGTTGTATTCATGCTTAAGATTGTTGTGAGTACATGCTTAAGTTGTATTCATACTTAAGAATGTTGTTCGTTGATGTTTAAATTATATACCATGCTTAAGGCCATTGTAGATTCGTGCTTAAGTAATAGAAAAGAATCATGTTGTTATAGTTGTGGTGTTAACTATCATGTTGTGGGGTAGCGTTAGTGAAGAACCATCGTGTTGTAGTTGCAATACTCGAGTTGCATACTAGTTATAGATTCAAAGGAACCACACTTGAATTGTATTATGACGGTAGTGAAAGATTAAAAGAACCCATGAGCCCATACTTTTAGTCCTATGTGATTCTAGCTCAAACTTGAAGAAAGAACGCAAGAATCTCGTGTATGTAGCTCTAGTTCAATTTGGGGAGGGAAACCATGGATTCTAGTTGTATGAGACCCTAAGTAAGGTTGGACCATATCACATGAACATTACTCATCTTCATGGGTAGTATGGGTTGGGAAGGTCACTAGTAATTGTTAGCTCGATAAAGGTTGTTTTGTTGCTTGGGGCTTCTCATTGGTAGAATGTCTGTTTTAGACGGTTAGTAGATTCTTCTGTTGCTTCTAATTATAGAAGATCAAGTTTGCTAGTAAGCACGTTTGGTTGCTTCTAGGATTGATTACTGTATGGTTATTTTTATGTGTGGTTTTGCTCGTACGTGGCTTGACTGGTCCGTATGTAGCTGTGGGTCTCATACGCAGCTTATTTGGCTCATATGTAGGTTATTATCTCATACGCGGCTCGACTGGCCCGTATATAGTTGTTGGTCTCATACGCAGCTTATTTGGTTCATATGTAGGTTATTATCTCATACACGGCTCGACTGGCCCGTATGTAGCTGTTGGTCTCATACGTAGCTTATTTGGCTCGTATGTATGTTGTTGTCTCATACACGGCTCGACTGGTCCGTATGGTCCCATGCGTAGCTGTTTAGCTCGTATGTAGCTTCTTAGCTAATATACAGTTTCTTGTGCTCATCTAGGGTGATATCATTGTCCTAGGGCTATCGACCATTAAGACATGTGTTTACCTTACTCCTAAAGGACTATGGACGAGTCACTTCGCGGGTGCCGTCAGATCGTAACCTGTTGGTTGATTGCGGACCGGAGTGTGACTAAATCCAAGTTCAGGGTAGTAGCATGCGAATATGTTCGTATTGCCGGGGTCTTGGATCGATAGGCCATGAACCGGATACTGAGGGATTCTGGTAAGTCTAGGTTGAGCAGCCTGGTAGAGTTATCTTGCGAAGTCTAATTTAAGACTTAGCATGTCGTGTTTATAATATTGTCATCCCTAGGATTGTTCAGGGTTAGTGACATCGTTAGGGTAGTAACTTATGGCTATTACTACTTAATCATTATTATTATCATCCTTCGCCGAAGGGAAAGAGTTGGTGTTAAGGGTGATTCCTTATGATCCGACTTGTCCTATAGGCCGACACTAGGAGATGTTATTGGGCTTGTACCTTCCCGTCAAAGGGATACGTACGGTGTCTTCTCACGAGTTGGGAGCACGGGTTGCGTATCTTGATTGTTAATTCTTGAAATACCATGGTAAGAACGGTCTGTCGGAACTAGGGGATGGACCCCGAAAATTCCATCACGCTCTATGACAAGGAGAGCAAATAGGCCATAGATCACAGTCTATGAGTTATGGTGACACAGGGTAGGCTTCGTGCTATCCTGTGCTCGGAAGACCCTGTGTTCGTCTGGTTTTTGAGTGAGGTCCGGTGCGCCGGGTAGTAGTGGCAAACATAGACACCACGAGCGTACTGCATTGGTGGGACTTGACCACGTCTGCAACCTCATCAGTCATGTTGTATTGTCGGGAATAGGTTGTATACAAAATAGAATTCATAACGTGGGTTCAAATGCCTATATATGGAGAAACGGCTTGAGATGGGGCGCATGTAGTATGGGATGCATACTATTCCGGAGACTTGCTTTCATTAGAATAAGAGCATCATTGTATTGGTAATCTTGCATTAGAGTTAAGTCATAACATACACTGGTACATCAATTATATGTACAAGTTTCTTTTCCATTCAAGATGAATTGCGAGTGTGATAGTTGAAGTAAATTAAAAACCAAGCTATGGGCTTGGGATGTGATGTGATATTAACCAAGTTCGGCTTAGGGTGCGGTGATCATCACTCAAGCTATCGGCTTTGGGGTGTGATATGTTATTGCCTAAACTATGGTTGGGATATGGAGTATATTGTGATGAAATGCATGTAAATGGTAATGTGCAATGAGATGTTAGGTAGGACATGAATGAATGTGGCAGTATGAGAATGAATGCATAGGTTTATGATGTGACACGTGATATAATGCAATAAAATCAATATCTATATTATGAGAGTGGTTATGAAAATGGTTAATAAAGATAAGTATGTTATGAGCAGGTATGGATATACATACAGGTGATGACTCAGAGAGTATTTGATGTGAAATCCCTTTTATGATGTTTACATGTTTAGTTGTTAAGTAAACTTTGATTATCTTGGTATTTGTAAGTTCGTTCTGTTTTTACTTATAAAGTTTACTTTATTTGCTTATTCAGTAAATTATACTCACACCAGAAATGGCTAACCCCTTAGTGTTTGGGGGTTAGGGAGTCCCTGGACTACCCTAGGTCCCCTACTGTTACAAGTCCTTAGCAGTGCAGAGGTGAGGTGTAGATTCATGGTTCTGTGGAGCGGAGTTTCATTTACAATTTGTTGTTTATGGTTTAATTATGTTAACAGTGAAATTTGTGTTTTAAATTGTATTTTGATGTATAAGTATGTGGATGATGATGAGGAGTATAGTGTGGAATGGCATGATATGTTTTTGACCCGTACCCATCTCGTTGTGGAGTACCGGGCCCTGTGGTATGTTTTATAAGTTATTTTCTAAAAACTTTACTACGTTTTCAAAGGAATTTATGATTTTTAATTGATAATTGATATCCTGTTATGAGTTTGGCCCCCAGAGCATGATATTTATATTGCCTGTGTGATTCTGCTCATTTTGGCCTGGGGAGCCCATGATATTTTTGCCTGTGATGTGAGTTACGGAATTTAGAGCAGAATTCCGTAAGCTTTTTGTGTTTCAGGACAGAAATGATAAGGGAAACTCTGCCAAAATTTTCCTTGAAATATAACTATCTTAGTTTATGTTTAAAGTGATATAGAAATTGAAAGAATCGATTTTGGAGTCAAGAAGAAAAAAAAAGGGGTGCAGGCATTACAGTTTGATATTACAAATTGATATTTGTAATTATTGGGTCATAACTCTGATGGCAATAATAGTGTTTTAATTTTTTCTTGTTTTCTGTATATCGTGACTAATTGAAGAAAAGATCTTGGCATGTGTCACGGTTTCCCCAGTTACGTGAAAACTAGGGCGTTACAATCTTTGCCCTCGATAGCAAAACAGTCGACTGCCACTTAAGGTAGTCGACCGCAAATGGTGGACATGAGTATATGGGCCAAACCCATAAAAAACTCGTGTAACAAATTAAATGCTACTTATTATTGTCTTAATCTCTTTCAATTAAAGAGAGTGGCAATTTAGTCCCAAAAAAAACCGTAACTATAGTCACATTATCCCATATGACTTTGAAATAGATGTAGTAGGGTCTAATTCCGATTGGAATAGGATACAATAGGGCTGAATGATGAAAGTGGGTAGGGTTAGCTTCCAAAACATGAAAAACCATAAAGTTTACTGAAATTTATTCTTTATTTATTGTTTTAAAAATACAGATGTAAATTGATAGTATAGAGACAAAAAAGAATACTTTATTGGATATTAATAGTTAAATACATTGTCTCTTTATATATAAGAGAGTACAAAGAGTAATCTAAATCTAATTCCGATGTGGGACTAAACTATGACTATTTTAATACTCCCCCTTAAGCTGGTGCTAGATATTGTCAAAGTCAAACTTGCTCAAGAAAGTTTGAAAAATCTTAGGAGGTAGTGAAAGAGTTTGGATTACATATTTGGATGAAGCAGTGAATATCAGCAAGTTGTTCATCGGACCAGACATATGAGAATGAAATCACCTTCTTCTCCCACTCATCTCGAACGAAGTGATAATCAACTTTGATATAATTTGTGCACTCATGAAACACAAGATTTTCAGGAATATGGATAGCATAATTGTTGTCATAATAGAGAGGAACTGGAGATAATAATGGGATTGCCAAGTCTCGAAATTAAATTTGAGCCATAAAACTTCAGAAACCAAATGCTCAATGACTTGAACTGGTTGTTTCTTACTTTTCCAAGATATGAAGTTTCCTCAAAAGAATACAAAATAATCACCAGTTGAGCGTCTATCATCAACCGATCTTGCCTAGTCAGCATCAGAATAACCTTGTCAAAAAGATAATCACCAGGCTTGAAGAGAAGTTATTGCCCTGAGGTTTTCTTAAGATAGCGAAGAATGTGAACTACTGCTTCCCAATGAGTGATGGTCGATGCATGCATAACTGGCTAACTCGACCAACTGCAAAGATACTAGCAATCTGCATGTGCGATACACGCCATAAGAAATTTTTTTAAAGTAAAGATTGTGACGTAGTCTGGCCTCGAACCTGAAAACTCTTTTTACCTATCTCAAACTCTTACCATACTCTTTACAATTACCCTAGTGGCACCAACTTTTATTTTATATGAGTGATACTTTTGTAAATAATTATGTCGTAAATAAATTTGAACTTTGAGGGTATTATGGTAACTGACAACAATTGATTAAATGGATGGTTAATATAACTTCCACTTAAAAATGAGTAGTTTAGATTAGATGGTTGATTGTCTACAAATTACAATTTGTCTATAACTGACACAGCCCCAACTCTCTCATTATAATATTAGAGAAATGAGTTTGCCAACCAGCCGGCGATATCGTCCTAGATCAGAGAACAATGCATTATTGGAGAAGGATGAGAACTTAATATTGGGATCCATAGGTGTCATTGGGGCGACATCCCAACATTTACGTTTCAATAAGAATATCAAGAACATACTTTCTTTGAGAATGAAAGATATTATCCTTTGTGCGTGCAACCTCAATGGCAAGGAAATATCAAACCGTACAAAGATCCTTTGTTTGAAAGGTTTGAAATGACCGTTACTTGATGTCTGTAATACATTGAGTCACTGCATATGATAATGATATCATCAAAATAGACTAACAGAATAACAATGTCTTTGCTTCTTTTCTTTGTGAAGAGAGAATGATTTATCTTACTTCTAGAAAACTCATAAGAGAGCACAGCTTTGCCTTCAAATCAAGACCGAGTAGACTGTTTGAGTCGCCATTCAAGAATATATTCTTGACATCAAGCTAATCAAGGGGCCAAGAAAAATTTGATGCAAGAAAAACAAGAACCTGAACAGACACGAGTTTCGTAACTGGAGAAAAAGTCTTTGTACCTAGGAGGCTGCTGCATATACACCACATCATTCAAGTCATCATTCAGGAATATATTCTTGACATCAAGCTAATGAAGGGGCCAAGAACAATTTTATGCAAGAGAAATAAGAACCCTAACAGACGTGAGTTTCGAAACTGGAGAAAAAGTCTTTGTATAATCGACCTCAAATTCCTGTGTATATCTCTTAACGACAAGACGAGCTTTAAGTCGTTCAACCGTGCCATCGGGAATGTGTTTGACTGTGAATACCCACTTACAACTAACTATCTTACCACCTACAAGGAGGTGAACAAATTGCCAAGTACCATTCTACTTAGAGCATGCATTTCCTCTTTCATGGTCGTTGTCCAACAAGGGTGCTTGAGTGCTTCCTGAACATTTTTAGGAATAGAGATGGAATTCAAGAAAGAGGTAAATGCTCAAAAAGATCATGTTAGTTTAGAAGAAAAAAACAAACTTGACAATATCATAATGAGCACACGAACATTGAGTCTTACATTGACTGATAGGTAAATCATCTGTGTTAAGGATATTACCGAAAGAAGTGGCTGGCCCCGATTGAACAACAGAGGGTATATCTTGGATTGTTGAGTCTGAATGTGGCTTTCAGTTTTTTACATAAACCCGAAGTGGCGGAGGCGGTGGTGGTGGTGGTGATGGTGATGGTAGTGGTGATGGTGGTGGTGGTGTTAGTGGTAGTGGAAAATCAAGACTCTCCACAACATCTCTCGGTAAATCAGAAGTCTTGAAAGGAGTTTATTCAAAAAAAGTTGTGTTCAAAAAATAAAACATCCACTGAGGTAAACAGTTTTTTTCGTGAAGGGCAATAGCAAATATCACCTTTCGAAAAACGTGAATATATAAAACACACATTTAGTAGCACGCGGATCAAGTTTTTCTATGCCTAGGGTGGAGATTTTGAACAAAACACGTGCAACTAAAAACACGAGGTGGTAATTAAAATAGATTTGTAGATCAAAATACCAGTTTGAAAAGTGATTGATTTGGAAGAATATGAGTAGGCATACGGTTAATAAGAAAATAGGTAGTGAGAACTGCAAAACTTAAATAACGTTTATTTCAAATATTAGAGAGCGAGCAGTGTTAAGTAAATATTAATTTTTGCGTCCTGCCACTCCAGTTTGTGGAATATAGTCCTAAGAGGTTTGGTGTATTATTCCATGTTGAGAAAAAAAATTTGAAAATCAGAACTCACATATTCTTTAACATTATCAAAACGAAAATATTTATGAGTAGTGTCAAATTGTGTTCGTATCTCATAGAAAACTTCTTGAAAAAATTTAAACACTTCAAAACGATCCTTGAAGAGAAACAACTATTTCATGAAAGAGAAATTTTCAATAAACTTAACAAAATAACGATATTTATTAAATGTGGAAAAACCGATAGGTCCCCAAGCATAAGAATGAACTAAATCTAAAAAAGTTCACTGCGTTGATGCGTCCTGAGTAGGGAACTTAATGATGTTTTTCTAACGCACATGACTCATAAGATAACTGAAAAGAATACTCATAACTGAAAATTATGCTCTTGAGAGTAGTAAGGAGGGGTGCCCCAGTCGTCAGTGCCATAATACGGGATTAGTAGAAGAATTAAAAGCCAAAACTGGAGAATCTAAGATGTATGACCCACGTCACAACTGGTGCAATCACCTTGCTCATCATAATATCCTGAAACACACAATGAGCAGAAAAAAAATGTTACTGAACAGTTTAAGTCGTTACAAATTTTAAAAATCGATAATAAGCTATTAGGAAATGTAGGAACACGTAAAACAAATGTAAGAGAAAGGTCTTAAGAAAGAGAGATTTTGCCCTTCCCTTCAACAGGGATAGGGGAGTCATCAGCAATACACATATGATAATTGGAAAGAAAAACAAAAGGTAAATGAGCATGTTTAGAAGCACATGAATCAATAATCCATTGATATGAAGAAGCATGACAAGCAGTACCTGAGTGAACAGGATTACCAGGAGACAACATGTTGCGGAGAGAGGGTATACTGGACGGAGGTTGGAACATCTATAAGAGCAGCAGTGGAAGAAGAAGGTTCCATAGTGGAGGACTGATGAGCAGAAGGAGGATGATTGATAAGTTTCCAACACGTCGCATACTACTGAGACCGACTCTGACAATATGTGCAATACTTAGTGTTACGACACTGTCATCACAGGAACGACCACGATCACCCCGGCCACGTGAACAATAAGAATCATGACCCTTTAAAAATGAAGGAAACTACTTTGAGTGATCAGAATAACAATGGCCTCGACTAGAGACAAGTGCACGGGGCATTCATGGTAACTGAATATGAAGACCACAAAGAGAGGAACTGGCGCTGGTAGCAAGGATATGAGAACGAGCACCTTCAAGATATGGACGAATATTTCCCAAGGCAAAGAATGGCTAGAAGGGCCTCACATTTGTAGTACCCATATTTTTAAATATTGTTTTAAGATTTATGAATGAATTAAAATGATTTTTTGGAGATTTAATAAATATTTATCTGAAGATTTACCCTTTTTACACGTGTAAATGTTTTCTTGGAAAGTTTAAAGTCAAAATTATTTTGGGGAAACTCATTATTTATTATTTGAAATTATTTGTGATTTTTCTAGATTTTTCCGATAATTATTGGACCTATTTGCAAATATTACAAAAAAGAAGGACTTTTGTGCAAAATTACCAGCTAGAGTGAAAACTCTAGATTTTTAGATTTTGGGCTAGGGTATAATGCCTAGTCAACTCAAGTTTAAAAAGTTTACTTTTGTTTTGATGGATTTGATTTATTTTACAAGTTTCGATAAAAGAGAATCTTTTTGCAAAATTGTCATTTTGAGGGGTAAAAGTGCAAATTTGTTTTCTGGGCCTTTTAAACAGCGGCAGCTGGCTTTATGATGGTTTTTTTTATTTTTTAAATCTCAAGTAAATTGGTTTTTATCAAGTTTCCAAGTATATGGATCGATATATGTAAAGATGTGTTTTAAAAGGAATATTTTTGCAAATGTGTTCAAAACCCGAAAACCTTGGATCCCAGCCTATTTAAGGGTGGAGTGCAGCCTTCTTTCGCTGCACAACACAAGGGATTTCATTATTTTATTTTCTTGAAATTTTAAAGCAAAAGATCTTGGATTTCTTGCGAAGGAAAGATTTTTTGTATTGCTTTATTATCTTCGTTTGATCTCTTCAACAAGATGAGTGACATATTTTGTCTTGTTTTGTTTTATGTATGTTGTAGGTGATGATCTATCGATTAGAAAGCATGCTAGGAGTTTGTATGATGATACATGAAGTTTTGATGAGTAGATGAATTAAAAGTGAATCCTTTCATGAAACTATATTATTGATGATTGAAACCCTAATTTGTTGACTTGAGATTGTTAAAGAACTGAATAGAAATCATGAGTAGGATGCTTTCCTTCATATACTTGCTGTTTTAACTTATCATGATGTGTTGTATGATATTGCATAAAGTGGATAAAAAGATTACCTTTACTTGGGTATAAATGCATAACTCTACTTGGGGGTTTTTTATTGAGTAGAAACTTGATTAGTGATGGTTATAATTGCTCATAAGCATGGAAAAATTATTGTGAATGATTATGGATGAGTTTGATGGCTATTGGATATAATAATTAAGTCTTGGAGTTTTGAGAAACAGGGGTTTAGATTTGGATCTATGCATTATGATCAATTTGAGGATTTCGTGATTTTGTGAAGTTTTAAGAAGTTTTCAATTGGATATGATTGGTTTTAGTACTAAGATTAAATCTAAATATTTCACTATTTCAAATTGATTAGTTTTGAAGTTTTCTTGGCATACAAACATGTGTACATACATCTTATTTCATTATTTTCGAAGAAATTGAGTTTTCGTGTGTTTTGATGGAGTTTTAATTGGATTTCAATTGTTTTGGTTCTGAGATAGTTTTAAACTCTTTACTACTCTTATTGATGGATTTTTGAAGTCTAAACTGATGTTAAAATTCGTATTCGAACATATATGTATATAAGATGTTGTTTTGAAAGATTTTTGGGTAAAACTCTTATTTCGAGATCTTGATATGTTTTGAAGTGTTTTAATAACTCCTATATGTTATGCAAGTTACAATTAATTATCTCAGGAAATTAGTTCTTCAAATTTGTAATTTTTACAAAGTGGAATCGTGTATCGGTTAAAACATGCACAACCTTTAAACTGCAGTCTGGAGGTCTGACAGTCGACCGACCAATGTTGACAGTCGACTGTCGAGATCCTGGCTGAAGTATTTTCTTGAGTCTCGAATTTTTGCGCCGGACAGTCGATTGACTACCTTATACAGTCAACTGTCTCTGCTCTGAATTGATGTTTTCTTTAAGTGTTGGATTTTTCCTGCGGGACAGTCGACTGTCCAGATTACACAGACGACTACTACTGCTCTGATTGTGGTTTTCTTGAGTCTTCGGATTTTTTTGCGGGATAGTTGACTGGCTACAGTATGCGGTTGACTTTCACTGCACTGCTTGATGTTTTCTTGAGTTTGGGTTTCACGCGGGACAGTCGACTAACTACTTTATGAAGTCGACTGCTACTGCTCTGATTGATGTTTTCTTGAGTTTTCTGATGCTTCTTTTGAACGATTGTTCTTTCAATATTATATTGTTTTAAAAGATGTTTTGTAATGTTTACAGAGAATTATATGTTATTTACGATGGAGTTTTAAATGTATTCTTTTGGACCTTATTTGAGTTACACGTTCTTTCAAAGGAATTGATGTTTTGTGATATTCTACAACTTAAAAATATGGTTTTAAGTTATTTAATAAATCTAATATTTATTTGGATTCTGGAATTTTATAAAAGATTTGGATTTTTTTTATTTAAGAGATTTCTTCATATAATCAATTCATTGATGGATTTGTGAGTTTTATTGAAAGTTTTGGTCTTGATGGATGAGTTGTGATTTCTCTAGGAGTTAAGCAGGAGTTCTGTGAACCGGCAGATGAGATTTGTGGATTTAGACATGCGGGGTCTTGGGTTTGTTTTGTGGAATTAAGTCCGGCAGGGTACACTAACTCTAGAGATGAGGAGATTTGTGTTTTAATAATAACCCACCTAAAAACAGGCACTAGTGGAAATGTGATGGAACTTGGGAAACGTAAGTATATGCACTGGTCTATTAGTCCAATGGATGCATTCCAGGACTGTTTGTTGTTCTGTCTCGAGAGGACATTTGTATGTTCGCATGTCGAGGGTCTGCAGGCCTATTCACGGAGCATGTAGGGTGCATTCGCGTATAGAGGATCGGCAGGCCTATTCACAGAATGTACCTAGTATATCTGCACATTAAGGGCCTTGCAAGCCTATTTGTGGGTACACGGTTGGGAGGTGTGTAATACTCCGATTTTCATATATGAAAATTGTTAATTTTTGCACGTAGTGTGCACGTGCAATTTTTTTTGTAGTGTGAAATCTTATAATTATTTTCATTATGGATGATGTGTGTATATATATATATATGTATATGTGTTCTCTAATTATTTTTATAAAGGCCCATTTTTCTTCAAATAAACATACGCCTTTCTTTTTAGCCCAAATCTAATTTATTTTTATAAAACTATTATTTGGCCCATTAATCAAAGCCCATAAGTTATTTCTCTTTTAATTACAACTTGTAATGTAGGATATTTTTATAAGATTATTTTAATAGAAAATATAATGTACAACTTTTTTTAAATGGAGAACTAATGAATGCACGTGCATTGCACGTACACGTGCATTGCACGTACACGTGCATTGCACGTACACGTGCAAAAGCACACAAAGTGGCCGGTTTAGGATTGGAGGGAAAAAGAAAAAAATGAGTGGAGTTATGGGTGGTAGTTGTTTGATCATGGTTGGTTACTACAACTTCCCCTTGAATCCTAGCCTTTTATTTTTAACTCCTAGATTGATCCTAACCGTTCATCTGCTCCAAATTTTAGTATAAATACCCCCCCTAGCCTAGTTATTTTTGTACTCTTCATTTCTCCTAAACCTATAGTAGAAAATACAAATTGTTAGTAGTATAGTGAGTGAGATAAAAAGATTGAGAGTTGTGTGTGAGTTGTGTGTGCATTCAAAGGAGGCCGGCATCACTAGGAAGCTCTTGGGATTGGCATCTTTGAGGCTCGGTTGTGTGCATCAAGGAGGAGGAGGAACGCTCTTTTGGCAAGGACTTTTGTGTTTAGGAGGTGTTGCAATTTTATTTTCTCCTAATAAGGTGGGTTATTTTCCATGTTTCTAATTAGATAGCATGCTAAGATTGAATTGAAATGATATTGCATGAAAAAGATTAACAAGAGTACATTTAATTGGAAAATGACTTATTAGTTGATTGGAATGTTGCTAAATAGATTGTATGTGATTCCATCACCAAATTTAAGTTGTGTGTGAATTATTTATAGCTATGGATTGCTTGAAGTAAAATTCGTTGTTAGCATCAAAAACTAAATGCAAATGTTAGTAGATGAAAATGTTATTTTATGTGCTTGAATGAACCTTTTGTGATAATGTTGTAACGAATAATTTAAAATATAATTTGTGGGTTTGTGAAAGGAATATAAACAGGGAATTGATATAGGGAATATTGATGTTAAGTTGGATAAGAAATGTCGAAATGAGATGTGGTAATAGTAGTATACAATTTAAACTAGTTGTATGAAAAATGTGTTTAATTACTGGAAAAATTATTTTAAATTACTGGAGTATCAAATATTATTTGAATAATTATTCTGGAGATTTACAGTAAATTTAGTAAAAACAAAACTCAAATGAGAGCTTTTGAAACATCGAAATGTTCTATTAAACAAAGGACTGATTTAATTAAAATATAAGTTGTATTCAAGACAACTTGAGCCTATAGCTCAAGTGGTCGGGAGGCTTCTAATGCTACAGTGTGTGCGGCTTGTGTCCCACGGATCGCTGGTTCGATACTGGATGACACCATTTTATTCTGTGTGCATTTAAAAATTAAATCAAGTTCAGTCCGAGAGTATATAACTCTCCAATCCTTCTTTATACCGATGAGCACAAGTGGCCAAGTGGCTAGTGTGTGCGGTTGGGTTCTCTTTGGTTGCTGGTTCGAATCCTGGTCTCGGCGAGAATTTTACTTTGTGGAAAAAAAATGATTTTTTTGATGGGTTTTTGATGTCTAAAAATTATGAAAAGAAATACTATTATTACACTAAAATTATGTGTGACTTATGAAAAATAAATTGGGAGTTATTTGAATGAAATGAAGTATATTTTGGGAATAAAAGTGTAGTTGGAACTATGGTTCTACACTTGTATATTTTTGTGAAAGATGTGTTTTGCAAAAAAATTGAAATAAGTGCTAGAAAAGGAAAATAACAAAGAAAGAAAATATATATTGTGAAGTTTGCGTGAATTATTCTTATTGAAGAATAGTGTGACAATAATGAGTTGTGAATATTCATTTTGACCATATACTTAGTGATATGATTTTTTAATGTGGAAATAAATATTGGATGAAATACATGATGAATGATTGAACTCCATGTATAGTTATTGACTCATGAATAATTTTGAAATCATGTGATTGGAAAAGAGAAATGTTATGGAGTATGAAAACTCAAACATATGAACTTGTGAATCGAAATTGAAAATTAGGGTGTAGACAAAACTCACACGGGTAAGTGAAAAGTGATGAAGTAAGATTATTGATATTGAAAAGACCAAGGTTAGTCATGTGAAATTGAAGAAATAAGACCGGTAGTAGGGAGAGGGCTAACTCTAAGAGATTAATTTTGTTCATGATTTCATTAAATTAAGAATTTAGTACATAGTAAAGAGGTGATGAAAGTGAGAGAAAAACACAAGTATGAGGGTCTCGAGTCTACGATGTGAGAGTGATCCACAGAATGCATGCTTGATGCGTCAGGACATGGCGTCTGCACTACTCCATAATTATTGGGATCTTGGCGACGCTTGTGGGATGTTTGGTGACTGCAAGAGGATCGTGTGCCATGAAGGAGGCTGAATTGCCACAGAATGCATGCTTGATGCGTCCGGACATGGCGTGGGATTCCCCTCCAGGTATTCTGTACATGAGCTTGTACTCATAGATCATCTAGGATACTTATCGTAGTTACAGTAGTAGATTAAGTCATGACGAGGAATTGAACCCTACAAGATGAAGAATGATTAAGAGGCTTGCCCTCGGACCTATGTAGTATGGGATGCATTGTAACACCCCAAATTTTTTTTTTTGAAAACTAAACCTCTAAATACAATTCTTTCAATTTCTATATTACTTTAAACATAAACTAAGATAGGTATATTTCAAATAAAATTTTGGCAGAGTCTCTCCTGAAATTTCTGCCCCGAAACACAAAAGGCTTATGGAATTCTACTCTGAATTCCGTAGCTCACAACACAGGCAATATAATCATGGGCTCCCCAGGCCGAAATGAGCAGAATCACACAGGCAATATAAATATCATGCTCTGGGGGCCAAACTCATAACAGAATATCAAATATTAAATAAAAACCATAAATTCCTTTGAAAACATATAAGATTTTTGTAAAGATTTAAGAAAACCTTTTTAAAAAGCCAACCACAAAACCCAATACTCCACAACGAGGTGGGTACGGGCTTTCATACCTCATCCCAGCACTATATCTATATATGTTCACATTATTACAAAATAATACATCAACAGTCCATGTTTCTTTATACATATATATATAAGTACATAGATACCATTAGTTCAACCAGAATACAATATCTAACTCTATATTTACCTCGCCAGGCTGCTAACAAACCTGCAGGAGAGTTAGGGTTGTCCACCCTCAAGGAGGGACCCCCCTAACCCTCAGAAAACAATAGGGGTTAGCCATTTCTGGTGTGAGTATAACCATTAATCTAATAAATAAATTAAAATGGTATAAAGAAAATAATTTAAACTTACAAACATCAAGTTAAGATGATGCAACCTGAATTCTGAATATAAAAACATCACCAATACGATGTTATATCCAAATCCTCTTCTAATCTGCATTCAACTATATCATTATCCATAACTTCACACATTTCACTATATGCGTCACATCAACCTCGTATATAACCTTATTTTACATTCGCATAATACGAATTCACATACAAGCTATTACTTTTCAATTTGAATTCCCTGACACAAATATTGATCCGTCCAAAATTATCGTCACAAGATCATTTCTTTATATATATATATATATATACATGATGTTACTACATCTTTTCTTCATCTTTATTAGCCATGCACTTCATTTACTTGTATTGTATCACGTTTCACCTCATAAACATATGCATCTATTCTTATAATACCACATTCATTCATGCCTTGGGACACAAATATAAATCTCATTGCCTATTGCAATTTACCCACATTCCATCACATCATGAACATATCACTTATTAAAAATGCTTATTCTCATTGCATCAAGAACATATTTTACAGATCATTCTCATCCCATTATATAACTTAGTTACTACTTAATCATATTGAGAATTAAACTTACTTTTATTTTCACTTGTATCTCAAGTTACCATTAATTTCACTTTCATTCTCATCAATTTATACTCCAATCCCAAACATAGTTTGGGCAATCACATATCACACCGCAAAGCCGATAGCTTGGGTATTAATCACCACACCCCTAACACATAGTCTGGGTAATATGACATCACATCTCAAGCCGATAACTTGGTTATTAATCCACTTCAATTACTATTCATCTTCACTTTACTTAATTCTTTATTTCCATTAATCATTACCAATATCATGTCAACTCACCCTGCGAATTATGTCAAGGCAGGTAGTTCCCACCATTTCTACAGAAATAGCGGGCAGGTAGTTCCCCGACACAATTCCAAGGGGTAACAACTCATAACATACTGTATTTTACTTAAATAATCATTTACATAATATAATTACTTCATACTGTTAATAATAACATATGCCTCTTTTACTTTTTCATTTTAAAAATTAACCACATACTGCATTTATCACTTCTTTTCATACACTAGCTCATAACTCGTTTTCCTTCACATTTACTTCATTCACAACTACTTTCTTTCTCATCCACAATTCACAATTCACTTTCTGTACTTTCACATTTTTATTAACACTTAGTTATTTTATTAGTTTGTCGACCAGTGAGCCACAGTATCCCAACATACTGAAAGCCGACAGCCCAGTAAATACGCGGTCCGATGCTCTCCCAGAGTCTTACTCGTCCGAGGCTACGTCTTCCTCCTAGCCGTACTAGCGAGGGAACCACTAACCCCTAGTCCCACTGGGGTACTTCCTCCCAGCCGAAGCCAGCGAGGCAAACACTCACCACTAGTCCCACTAGGGTGGTTCCTCGCGACAGCTGTCATCGAGGGAAAAACCACTAACCCCTAGTCCCACTAGGGTACTTCCTCCCAGCCGAAGCCAGCAAGGCAAACACTCACCACTAGTCCCACTAGGATGCTTCCTCGCGACAGCTGTCATCGAAGGAAAACCGGGCCTCAAGCCAATAGCTTGGGCGATAAAATCCACTTACCCGAAACAAAGTTTGGGTCCACTATTCCCAAGCCGATCCTTGGGCATTAAGAGGTCTAGCCCAAACCTCCAGGATTGCTGTAGGTACTGGTCAACAAAACCATCTGTTATTAGCATTAATCATTTCATCTTTTCAACTTATTAAATCAACATAAAGCATCACAGCTTTTAATTAAACAATTTCCACATTCTTGACATTAATCACATGAATTAGTAACACATTTTATTAGCACGTACCATCTTATCCTTTATCCTCATACCAATATACCACATTACGCATACACCCTATCATTCAACATATAAACCATCATATCATATTATTGCATAATATTAATGCGCCAAGATATTTATTTTTCCATAACATCCACATTAGGAACACCATATTATTCATTACCTCATTGTATTATATATAGGCATACGCCAAGTTATAACATTAATAAAAGAACTACTTTATGTTATTCCATATCGTAAAAGTATCAAAATGCATACTTCATCACATTATAATATCATACTATTGCTCATTAATTCACTTCGAACATAATTAGACTGTAAACATATACTCACTAATTTCATCAATTATTGCATCACAAGCCATAAACATCTATATATATATCACAAACATACATCACATTTGCAGGTTTCCAAGAGATAGGGCCACAATCACTTATTTCTTCTAATTGAACTCCATAACAACCAATCATAGCATGCAAGCTCATACACAATGCTCTATGTAACTAAAATCACCTATAAGGGCCTATATGCCCCAAAATATGCACAAAACATGCACTATATATACACGGGTTTCCAAAACATGGTCACAAACACTAATTTCGTCTAATTACATCTTATAACATCCATCCATAGCATGCTAGCCCATACACAAGGCTCCACATATACCAAATCACCTATATCGGCTTATTCACCTAAAAACATGCACGAAACATGCACGGGGTAAATATATGCATAAACCATTTAATATATTTAGGTTTTATACTTCAACATATCACATTAACCCATAATATAGGTTTTATATACATAAAATAGTTAATTTCCTCAAATATCACAAAAACGCATTTTCGGGCGGTTAAAAATCCGTATTTTCTTTCAAAATCAATTTCTAGCATAACTTCTACGAAATACATCAAAAAGCCACGAAATTTGGCCATAACATAAAATATATATATATGCAACATACTCACCTGACGAATCGAGCAAACGATGTCCCACGTCCGCCCGGTAGCCTGTCGAAGTTCAACTTTTTCCACCTAATTGGAAAATTATAGAAACGATTAGCTTAAAACTCAAAACTCGACCTACGAAGCCCCAAATTTGAATCCGTCTTCACCCACGCATCACAAATGACATATGTAGATGAGCTACATCGATAGATTTCAAATTTGGGCCCCAACACAAGAACTCACATATTGATCGGAGGCTTTCTAAAAAGAAAATTTCCTATTTCCTAATTTCCTTAATCCCCTTTGTCCTAATCTCTCAAATTAGGGTTAATAATAATAATAAGACTCAATTACACCTTCGAACCCATCAAATTCTCACCTAAATCTCGCTCGGGCATTTCATCGAACACCCGGCGTGCATACATGGTATACCCGTATTTTTGAGATTCCGACGGGTTTCTAACTCCATAAAATTTTCACTAAACCCATTCTAAATTGTTTCCCCTCAATACACAACAATTTCTATAACTCATACTTATCAATTGTTCTATTTATTATCCAAATTCTAAAGCCAACACACAAATTAATTTATACTTCACAAACCACTCAATTTCTTACCAATCTTCCTTCTCTATAATTACTAGCATCACCTAATTACCCTACTATATCATTTTCTAGCACTAAAACTCAAAATCATAAATTCCCTTAAAATAAACTTCATAATTTCTTACCTTCCAAGCCTTATCTCTGCAAATGGACTCCGGAAATGAGTAGAGCACCTCCAAATTAGCTAAAAGCCTTAAATTTTTGTGAAGCAACAACTTGAAAATAGCTAGGGTTTTGAGCCCTAATCTTGGCCGATGGTGGGTTTCATTTGCTGGCCGAACTGAAGTGGGAGGGGGGGAGAAGGAGGGTATGGAGAGGTAAATAAAATGGTAAAATTCAATATAAGTCCCTCTTTTGACCATAGGGTTATTTTTATACCCTTCTAGTATATTTCTTTTCAAAAATCACTCCACTATCTGCTTAAATACATCATAGACATAAAATAAATTAGAAGTGCAGTTCTATGCATAATTATAATCAATATCAATAGTTATAACCAATAGAAATACATATATATATACACACACGAATATTTTTAAGCTTTTAAACACACAGGCATTAAAACTCCCATTTCATGTTATAATCTAATAATTCCTCGAATTAACATTTTATTGCCCTCCGATATCATACAAGCACCCCGAAAATTTTCGGGTCAAAACAGATTCATCTCCTCCGAGAAAACTAGTCTCCAAATTCCTGTATTTTCAATTTTTTTCCCGTTTACCCCAAAATATCAATTTAATCATTCTAATACTAATGAAATCAATTAATAGGGGTAAATATCCTCATAAACATATTTAAAAATAATTTAAATCAAATAATTAAGGAATTAAAAAAAACAGATGTTACATTCTACACACTTCAAACGAAGCTCGTCCTCGAGCTATGGGGGTTAAGATTACTCCCCGAACAAATTCAATATACTTCTCCCTCACCATTTCCTAGGATTTCCATGTACATTATCAACATCAAACCTTCATTGCACCATTAACAACTGCACAGCTGGTCGTCTGGTTAGCGGCACTATGGATTTAGGATAACCACTAGTTTCAAAGGCTCCATCACATCCAATGCCACATCCAATTGGACTTCATTCTGTAGGGCTCCACAACTTGCGATAGATCTCTCACACTTTCTCAACATAAACAAGAAATACATCAAGAATGCTTGACATCTCGGAGGTAAGCGTCAAACGATATACCACAGGTTCCAATTCTTTCCATAACTCTGAAGGAGCCGACAAAACCCCAGGTCTAACTTTTCCCAGTTCCTATAACGGCGTACTCCATGGATAAGGGATACCTTCAAAAATGCCCAATCTTCAACTTTTAATCTTCACAAGACTTTCGCCGCTGATCTGCATAATCATTTTCTTTTGTCGACTACACACCTCAAAAGAGGCTTATCCATGCTCACCTGATAATTAATATTCTTCCTCGTTCCGAACCACTAAAATATTCTCTTAGAATTTTGATACATCTTCATGCCACCGGGATAACAATATACTGAGCATAAGGAACATTCTTTATCACCCTCTGCCACAAGCCATCCTCATCAAGAACACCAAATCTACGATAATAACAAAGATTTTCCCTACTGCCTACTGACCAATCTGCAGTAATTCATTAATCCCATGCAGAATTCGACCATGCATCCTCTGTCGCAAGTAGACATTTTGAATTCAAGTTTGACTGATCAACTGTAGGATAGACAGCTGTATTGATAAACTACCGATATATAAGGTCGGGTCAACCTCTACTATGGAAATAAAATCAAATTGATCTAATGAATTTAACACCGTCCACTCCTGGGACGTCATTAAGACCAAAACCTTCTTTCCATTTATAGAATTCATCACCTTATTTCTTCCCCGGGTGGTATTTTATTTCCATACCAAGCTACCAAGGTACTCAAGCCACGTTTATTGCCTCCTGCTAAAATTATTTGCAGAACAAGTGTTCAAACTCTTACGATCACAGAAAAAGTTAAAACTATTTTCTGAAAAAATTTAATTTCTCAACACCTTCAATACATGCCCTACTATCACAAATTTCAAATCTGCATAATTCACGCACCCCGTGTGACCACAACTGCCTCAATATATAGGCCACAAGCTTGCCTTCATGCATCAAACTACACCTGATCCTGTACTACATGTACTCCCTTCTCGGGATGATCAAAACATGACCTGTCATTAATCTCCGTTTAACTCTTGACAATATCTTCCCACGCTGTTCAGGTCATACCAACGGCTCATTCTTTATGATAAAATGAGTCATCGGTACAGCAATAATAGAAAATCGAGGAATGAACCTCCGATAATAGCCAGTTAAAACCAAGAAACTCTGAATTTCCAACACATCCGGGGGTTATTTCCCGTCTTTTCACCTTTTGAAATTTTCTTCGGATCCACAAATATGCCTTCAATAGACACAATGTGTCCCAAAAGTCACACTTCTCACTCCCAAAAATGACAATTTACAGACATATCATACCGCTTCCAGTCCCAACGAGTCTACAACTCAGTTCTGAGGTGCCATCTATGCCCCTCCATGCTGCGAAAATACACCAAATATCATCTACAATTACAATCACACCTTGTTAATATAAGGGTGAAAGGTCCAATTCGTCAAATTCATGAAAACTGTAGGGACATTCACCAGCCCAAAAGACATCACTGAGAACACATACAATTCATACCGAGTATGAAAAGCAATCCCTGGGATACTTCCCTCTTCAAGGATTATCTGACGGTACTCGGTGGGCAACTCTAGCTGTGAAATTAGTAGCGCTTCCCGCAACTAATCCAACAAATTATCTATTCTTTACAACAAATACTTAATAGTCACCTTACTCAGTACACCTTCTCGGTGAACTACCTTCTTTGTTACAAAACTGCCGAAGCGCCCTACGGCATATCACTTGAACCGGTAACCTTTCCCAGAAACATCACCTCAAACTCTTTTCATCTCTCCCTATTCCTAAAGTACTATACCACAAGTTGATTTAGAAATTGGAGTCATACCAAATATCAAATCGATCTTGAACTCCAGAGTTCGTTAAGGTGGGGGACCAAGAACCTCTTCGAATATATCAGAAACTTTACAACCCACATCAACAATCTCAATCTTCGCCTTAGATATTTCTACTGAACCCCAACGGGCAAAATTTCATCGTCCAAGGCATTACATACAATCAAAAACTGGGTTTCATAGGGCTGTCTCACCCGAATCCTCCCTGCACCATACCCCAACTATGCATAAGGACTTCACAACCAATCAATCTCCCCAAATATGGGATAAAACAATAACCACACCACTCCTCAGTCTATAAAATATACACCTATAGGACATACGCCCATAGGACCTACACAAGATCTCCAGGGAATAGCCCCTTACAGCACACAGCAGTCAATATACTAGAATACTCCAATAGTACACAAATCCACACTGGGATTTCTACAGAGGTCAACCCATATGTAGGGCCATGAAAGGTAATGCTGACTCAAAGTCAGAAAAAGTCTAATGAGGATCGCTCCTTTCAATGATATAATCTATTCTTAACAAAACACCCACATAACATACAATCTCTATCTCCGACTAAGCAATAATGAACCCATACTCACATGGCAAGAACACTAGGATTAACAAAATTACTAGTTAACCTAGGCTCTGATACCAACTGTAACACCCCAATTTTTTTTTTTATGAAAACTAAACCTCTAAATACAATTCTTTCAATTTCTTTATTACTTTAAACATAAATTAAGATAGGTATATTTCAAATAAAATTTTGGCAGAGTCTCCCCTGAAATTTCTGCCCGAAACACAAAAGGCTTACGGAATTCTGTTCTAAATTCCGTAGCTCACAACACAGGCAATATAATCATGGGCTCCCCAGGCCAAAATGATCAAAATCACATAGGCAATATAAATATCATGCTCTGGGGGCCAAACTCATAACAGAATATCAAATATTAAATAAAAACCATAAATTCCTTTGAAAACATATAAGATTTTTGTAAAGATTTAAGAAAACCTTTTTAAAAAGCCAACCACAGAATCCAATACTCCACAACGAGGTGGGTACGGGCTTCCATACCTCATCCCAGCACTATATCTATAAATGTTCACATTATTACAAAATAATACATCAACAGTCCATGTTTCTTTATATATATATATATAAGTACATAGAATCCATTAGTTCAACCAGAATATAATATCTAACTCTATATTTACCTTGCCAGGCTGCTAGCAAACCTGCAGGAGAGTTAGGGTTGTCCACCCTCAAGGAGGGACCCCCTTAACCCTAGAAAACAATAGGGGTTAGCCATTTTTGGTGTGAGTATAACCATTAATCTAATAAATAAATTAAAATGGTATAAAGAAAATAATTTAAACTTACAAACATCAAGTTAAGATGATGCAACCTCAATTCTGAATATAAAAACATCACCAATACGATGTTATATCCAAATCCTCTTCCAATCTGCATTCAACTATATCATTATCCATAACTTCACACATTTCACTATATGCGTCACATCAACCTCGTATATAACATTATTTTACATTTGCATAATACGAATTCGCATACAAGCTATTACTTTCAATTCGAATTCCCTGACACAAATATTGATCCTTCCAAAATTATCGTCACAAGATCATTTCTTTATATATATATATATATATATATATATATATATATATATATATAAATGATGTTACTACATCTTTTCTTCATCTTTGTTAGCCATGCACTTCATTTACTTGTATTGTATCACGTTTCACCTCATAAACATATGCATCTATTCTTATAATACCACATTCATTCATGCCTTGGGACACAAGTATAAATCTCATTGCCTATTGCAATTTACTCACATTCCATCACATCATGAACATATCACTTATTAAAAATGCTTATTCTCATTGCATCAAGAACATATTTTACAGCTCATTCTCATCCCATTATATAACTTAGTTACTACTCAATCATATTGAGAATTAAACTTACTTTCATTTTCACTTTATCTCAAGTTACCATTAATTTCACTTTCATTCTCATCAATTTGTACTCCATATCCCAAACATAGTTTGGGCAATCACATATCACACCGCAAAGCCGATAGCTTGGGTATTAATCACCACACCCCTAACACATAGTCTGGGTAATATGACATCACATCTCAAGCCGATAACTTGGTTATTAATCCACTTCAATTACTATTCATCTTCACTTTACTTAATTCTTTATTTCCATTAATCATTACCAATATCATGTCAACTCACCCTGTGAATTATGTCAAGGCAGGTAGTTCCCACCATTTCCACAGAAATAGCGGGCAGGTAGTTCCCCGACACAATTCCAAGGGGTAACAACTCATAACATACTGTATTTTACTTAAATAATCATTTACATAATATAATTACTTCATACTGTTAATAATAACATACGCCTCTTTTACTTTTTCATTTTAAAAATTAACCACATACTGCATTTATCACTTCTTTTCATACACTAGCTCATAACTCGTTTTCCTTCACATTTACTTCATTCACAACTACTTTCTTTCTCATCCACAATTCACAATTCACTTTCTGTACTTTCACATTTTTATTAACACTTAGTTATTTTATTAGTTTGTCGACCAGTGAGCCACAGTATCCCAACATACTGAAAGCCGACAGCCCAGTAAACACGCGGTCCGATGCTCTCCCAGAGTCTTACTCGTCCGAGGCTACGTCTTCCTCCTAGCCGAACTAGCGAGGGAACCACTAACCCCTAGTCCCACTGGGGTACTTCCTCCCAGCCGAAGCCAGCGAGGCAAACACTCACCACTAGTCCCACTAGGGTGCTTCCTCGCGACAGCTGTCATCGAGGGAAAACCGGGCCTCAAGCTGATAGCTTGGGCGATAAAATCCACTTACCCCAAACATAGTTTGGGTCCACTATTCCCAAGCCGGTCCTTGGGCGTTAGGAGGTCTAGCCCAAACCCCCAGGATTGCTGTAGGTACTGGTCAACAAAACCATCTGTTATTAGCATTAATCATTTCATCTTTTCAACTTATTAAATCAATATAAAGCAATCCAAGAACTCACATATTGATCGGAGGCTTTCTAAAAAGAAAATTTCCTATTTCCTAATTTCCTTAATCCCCTCTGTCCTAATCTCTCAAATTAGGGTTAATAATAATAATAAGACTCAATTACACCTTCGAACCCATCAAATTCTCACCTAAATCTCGCTCGGGCATTTCACCGAACACCCGGCGTGCATACATGGTATACCCGTATTTTTGAGATTCCGACGGGTTTCTAACTCCATAAAATTTTCACTAAACCCATTCTAAATTGTTTCCCCTCAATACACAACAATTTCTATAACTCATACTTATCAATTATTCTATTTATTATCCAAATTCTAAAGCCAACACACTAATTAATTTATACTTCACAAACCACTCAATTTCTTACCAATCTTCCTTCTCTATAATTACTAGCATCACCTAATTACCCTACTATATCATTTTCTAGCACTAAAACTCAAAATCATAAATTCCCATAAAATAAACTGCATAATTTCTTACCTTCCGAGCCTTATCTCTGTAAATGGACTCCGGAAATGAGTAGAGCACCTCCAAATTAGCTAAAACCCTCAAATTTTTGTGAAGCAACAACTTGAAAATATCTAGGTTTTTGAGCCCTAATCTTGGCCGGTGGTGGGTTTCATTTGCTGGCCGAACTGAAGTGTAAAATTCAATATAAGTCCCTCTTTAGACCATAGGGTTATTTTTATACCCTTCTAGTATATTTCTTTTCAAAAATCACTCCACTATCTGCTTAAATACATCATAGACATAAAATAAATTAGAAGTGCAGTTCTATGCATAATTATAATCAATATCAATAGTTATAACCAATAGAAATATATATATATATACACACACGAATATTTTTACGCTTTTAAACACACAGGCATTAAAACTCCCATTTCATGTTATATTCTAATAATTCCTCGAATTAACATTTTATTGCCCTCCGATATCATACAAGCACCCCGGAAAATTTCGGGTCAAAACAGATTCATCTCCTCCGAGAAAACTCGTCTCCAAATTCCTGTATTTTCAATTTTTTCCCGTTTACCCCAAAATATCAATTTAATCATTCTAATACTAATGAAATCAATTAATAGGGGTAAATATACTCAGAAACATATTTAAAAATAATTTAAATCAAATAATTAAGGAATAAAAAAAAACAGATGTTACATGCATAGAATCCGAACAAGTGTGCATTAGTGTCATATAATATAAATAATTGCATTAAGGACTAAGTGCCAATCACAACACGACATTAATAGGGTATTCCCTTTTGTTTGATATGTGACAAGTTTGCATTTGTTAAATATGGAAAATCAGTTATACTATTTCCAGCATAGAGAGGATGGCCGTGTATAATGTTCGTCGGTTGAATAAACTGATGTACCCACAGTTTTGTATGCAGGGTAAATGACATGATAAAGATTAAAGAAGCACAGATACTTAGAGATTATTCAAATATTGATGTACATTTATTTAAATATTGTAAATTTGCTTCCGCTGTAAAATATAAAGTGTAAAAGTTTTCATGTAACTCTGATGTAAAGTGAAAAGTTTTTAATTCCTTGTAAAATTGTACGAAAGAAGTGTAAAGATCTTGTGGAATCTCGAATTCAGTGTATTTTTAGAATTCGGGGCGTTATAGAGTGGTATCAGAGCCAGGTTTCATACTAGTACAAATTTATAAGGAATGACACCCTAGAAGTGGACATTAGAGTGTGTGTTTGAGTCTAGAGATTTAAATGTAAGTTGCTTACATTTATGTTGCTCTATGACTTATGCTTCTTCCTCCCTATTTCTAAGATGGCTGATCACTTCGACCCTGCTGGAGACGAAAATTGGCATATCATAGCGGAAGATTATTATCCTGGACAAGCAGATTCCGAGGAAGATTACTACCCAGGGCAAGCTGACTCTGACGGAGAAGAATGGCCTGAGTCTCGAGAGATTACCCCACCTCCGGACTCATCTGATGACTCTTCTGACGAAGAAGAAGAACCAGTTCCAAATAGTCTTGTGATATCTCTTTAGAGGTAGGTAGAAACATTGTGGGAGAGAGTCGGATTATTGGAGGCTCAGTTAGCAAAGTGCAAGGATGATTTCTTGGTTCTCAGTCATCGTGTATGGGAACTCGAGAAGAGAAAAAATATGACCGATGTGCTGAAGGAAGATGTCGATGAACTACGAGGAGAACTTCGTGAAGCGAAGAGGAACTGTAGGAGTTAGACTGTTGTAGCTTCTACTGTTTTCATTCTGATGTCAAGAAATGTTTTCAATTCGAATGTATAAAGTTTGAAATTCAATGAAATGCAAAGTTGATTTAAAATTCATGTCTTATACTTCGAATTTAATGGATCTTTTGCATCGGAATATGGCTAGAAGAGGAGCTAGAAATGGTGAAGGTCTGGACTTGAAAACGGAACTCACGAGGGTCTATCAGACACTCAACGCCGTGGCCATGAATCAGAACCAAGGAAGGGTACCTGCAAATCCGGTGCCTGAAGCAATCAAACTCGTGTAATCATTCAAGCGGATGAAACCACCGGTGTTTGAAGGGAAGTCAGACCCTGATACGGCTGATAACTGGATCAGGCAGGTAGAGACTATATTCGAAGTCTTGGAGACCCAAGGAAGCAAGGTGAAGTTGGCGACTCTGCAACTTGAGAAGGATGCAGCTGTGTGGTGGCAGTCGATGAAGCGGACAATGGGCGGTATTGTTCTTGGCTGGGAGGAATTTTTGGAGGAATTCCACAGTCATTACTTTCCTTCAGACGTCCAGGAGAAGAAGGCTATGGAGTACTATCACTGCAACAAGGTGGCATGTCAGTTAGAGAGTACGAGACCAAATTTACTCAGCTCTCTAGGTATGCTCCTGAATTAGTGATGGATGAGGCGAAGAAGGCTCGTAAGTTCGAGCATGAATTGAGGCCGATCTTGAGGTCCCGGATGATACCTCTTGGTATCAAAAGATTCGACAAGTTGGTCAAGCACGCGGCACCCACGGAAGCAGACATGGAGCAGTTTCATGTTGTTCAGAATCGGAGGAACAACTGGCAGTCTGGGAAGAGGCCCGCAAATTCTGGGAATTTCAAGGGACAACCATCTGCACAAAGGTTCAAACTGACAGGAGCGAACGCTATTAATGTGGTTGGAGGACCCGGGAACAATGTGGTGAGATCCCAAGCCACGGAATGGTAATCGCAATGTGCCAATGTAGCAGACTGGGAAGAGACCGTACCAACAAGGGCGAGTATTTGCCTTGACCGAAGCTGATGCCGATAAGGTGGATCATGTCATCACTGGTAAGAGGGCGGATGTTTAGAGGTTCATGTTGTTTCTTTTTCCCATTTATTTAGTGAACTGTTACGTAATGAGTGTGTATTATGTAACAGGAGAACTTTATTTGAATGGAATGAAAGCTGTTGTTTTGTTCGATACTGGATCCTCTCATACTTTTGTGTCTCCTAAATTTGCTAAAGTGTTGGAAGTTGAACCGAAGATTTTTCCAGGCAAGATCTTAGCAGTAGCTACTCCATCAGGGGAAACTTTAACCACTGATCGGTACTATGCGGATTGCGAGATTGTGATTGGGGGCAAAATCTTCGGAATTGATCTAATCGAGCTGACTATCTTGGGAGTCGATGTTATCATTGGCATTGATTGGATGTCGGTGTACAGTGCAAGCATCGAGTGCAAGACCAAGACAGTAACAGTGAAGGCTCCAGGTGGACCTAAAGTCAATTTCCAAGGGAAGAAGAAGTATTCTAAGCTGGTGGCAGCTATCCGCAAGAAGAGATTCCTGTTGAAGTGCAAAGGATTCCTGTGGTTTGGGACTATCCGACTGTGTTCTTGGATGATTTTCCTGGGTTACCCTCGCAACGTGATGTAGAGTTCAGCATCACCCTTCAACCGGGAAGTGCACCCATTTCTAAGGCACCGTATAGGATGGCTCCAGTGGAACAGGATGAGGTGAAACGGTAGATTGAGGAACTGTTGGAGAAAGGCTTCATTCAACCTAGTGCATTACCTTGGGGAGCACCAGTGCTTTTGGTAAAGAAGAAGGATGGATCGATGAGAATGTGTATTGATTACCGAGAGCTGAATAAGGTCACTGTTCAGAATAAGTATCCTATTCCCCGAATTGATTACATGTTCGATCGTCTACAAGGAGCTGCTGTTTTCTCCAAAATAGATCTTCAATCAGGATATCACCAAGTTCGAGTGAAAGCTGAGGATGTGCACAAAACTGCATTTAGAACTCGACATGGGCATTACGAATTCTTAGCTATGCCATTTGGAGTGACGAATGCACCCGCAATCTTCATGGATTTGTTTAACAGAGTTCTGAGACCGTTTATTGATTCTTTCGTCGTGGTGTTTATCGACGATATCCTCGTGTACTCCAAGTCAGAAGAGGAGCACACCGAGCATTTGGCAGCAGTTTTGAAGAAACTGGAAGAGCAGGAGTTGTATGCCAAGCTATCCAAGTGTGATTTCTAGAAATCTGAAGTGGCATTCCTAGGTCACATCCTTTCTAAGAAGGGAGTGGCAACTGATCCTCAGAAGATAGAGGCAGTGAGAGATTGGGCAAGGCCTACTACAGTGAAGGAAGTCAAATGTTTTCTTAGATTGACTGGATACTACAGGAGATTCATTCAGGTTATGCTCAGTTAGCCATACCGCTCACTGGTTTGACCAAGAAGAATGTGAACTTCAAGTGGACTGAGCAATGTGAGGCAAGCTTTCAGGAGTTGAAAGAGAAGCTGACTACTGCACCTATTTTGGCTTTGCCTAGAGCAGGTGTTGAGTATGATGTTTACAGTGATGCTTCACATCGTGGACTTGGTTGTGTCTTAATGCAAGAAGGAAGAGTAATCACTTATGGGTCTAGGCAACTACGACCGCATGAGAAGAATTACCCGACTCATGATCTGGAGTTGGCTGCGATTATCTTTGTCCTGAAGCAATGGAGACACTACGTGTACGGTGAGAAATTGAATATGTACACGGACCATAAAAGTTTGAAGTATATATACCAGCAGAAGGATCTGAGTTTGAGGCAGCGGAGATGGTTGGAAGTGCTTGAGAACATGCGAACTGAGATCAAATATCATCCTGGGAAAGCTAATGTTGTTGCTGATGCACTTAGTCGCAAGAGCAGTTTATCCAGTTTGATTACAACTCAGAAGCATCTGATGGAAGAATTGGATCGAGCAGGTATTGAAGTTGTCTTGCAAGGATTGGAAGCATCTTTAGCTCAGTTGAGGCTTCAGCCTACATTGAATGGAAGGATTATTGCAAGTCAAGAGGTTGATGCTGATATCTTGGAGATGAAGGAGCAGGTTGGTGCTGGCAGGTTGCCCGGATTTCAAATCAGGAATGGAGTGCTGTGGTTCGGAGATAGACTATGTGTTCCAAATTAGGCGGACCTGAAAGAGAGTATTCTTCAGGAGGCACATGCTACTCTTTTATCAGTACATCCTGGGAGTACTAAGATGTACAAAGACATCAAACCGCATTTCTGGTGGTCAGGTTTGAAGCGGGATGTGGCTGAATTTGTGGCGAAGTGTGAGGTTTGTCAACAAATCAAAGCTGAGAATCAGAGACCCGGAGGTCTATTACAACCGTTACCTATTCCGGAATGGAAATGAGATAACATCAGTATGGATTTCATTACGGGATTGTCCAAGAGTCCTTAAGGCAATGATGTGATTTGGGTTATAGTCGATCGACTAACCAAGTCCGCTCACTTTTTGGTGATGAAACTCACTGATTCGATGGACAAGTTAGCTGAGTTGTATGTTGGCGAGATCGTCAGGCTTCATGGTGTTCCGTCAACTATTGTGTCTGATCGAGATGCACGGTTTACTTCGCATTTCTGGAGGAGTCTTCAGACAGCTTTGGGTACCAAGAAGGATTTCAGCACTGCTTTTCATCCGCAAACCGATGGGCAGACCGAGAGAGTCAACCGTATTCTTGAGGATATGCTTCGGTGTTGTATACTAGACTTTGGAGGCAGTTGGGAAAGGCATTGACCCTTGGTATAGTTTGCCTACAACAACAGTTTTAGACTAGCATCGGGATGGCTCCGTACGAAGCTCTGTATGGTAGGAAGTGCAGGAGACCTGTTTGTTGGTTTGAAGTTGGGGAGCGTCAATTGTTTGGGCCTGAGCTTGTGCAGCAAACCTCTGAAAAGATTGATCTGATCAGGAAAAGGTTGGTAGAAGCTCAGAACAGGCAGAAAAGCTATGCAGACAACCGGAGAAGGGACCTTGAGTTTGAGGTAGGTGACTTTGTCTTTCTGAAAGTATCGCCCAGTAAAGGTGTGATTCGATTTGGCAAAGGCGGGAAGTTAGCCCCGAGGTTTATAGGCCCGTACAAGATATTGAAAAAGGATCAGGAAAACTGCTTACCGGCTTGAATTACCAGAAGAGTTATCTCAGGTGCACAATGTCTTTCATGTGTCTATGCTGAGAGGTTATATTCCAGATCTGAGTCATCATTTGCCTGAAGTGCCGGAAGGTTTGTTTTGCCGCTGAATCTGGTGTAGAGGCAAACAGATAGTATTTGTTGATTCTTGGAAAACTTTGAATAGCAATCCTGTTACCTGTTCCGCCAGAGTTTGACCGTCGCTCCTGCCGTTCACCCGCAAAAAGTGCGAGACACTGGGGTTGTTCCCGGCGACGCACCCTCCGATGCTCAAGTCAGCAATCAGAAGTGATTATGAAAGAGCATAAAACTGAAAAAAGATTGATTACCTCTTAATGGAGATGGGTGGGGGGTATTTATAGGTGCCGCTGGGATCAGATTAGGAATGTAATCCCTGTGGTTAGATAAGGAATGTAATCCCTAATTCCCAGTGAAAGGATAGATATGAATCAGGGCCGTTGATTAGGATTAATCAGAAACCCTAATTCTATCCTTTCTGGATTGGGTTTGCTGCGGGTTGAAACCCGCACCCAGATGAGGTGGATCCGTTCGCGGGTTAGTGGGCCTCCGAGGAGGAGAACCAGTACCCGCTTCAGACCTATTAGTAGGTGAAATTACCGTTTTACCCCTGGACTTCAAGATTTGTGCCCCGATTTGGACGGTTCCGATTTAACCCCATTTTTAGCCATATCACGAGCCCCCCACTTCCGAAGACTGAGTTTGATCAGCCTTTGAGGAGTAGTTTTACTGTTTTAATGGCTAGTGGAGTTGTATCGGAGTCCAAATGGAAGGTTTTGAATCTTTGAAGGAGGTAGTGTGGTGATTTTCCAAGTTGTTTGCACTCTAAGTTGTTCTTGAGTTTTTCTGGATGTTTGGTGATTTTTATCTATTTTTTCGGATTATTTATTTAATTTTGCGAAGTGTTAACCGATCGTTCGGGGGTCTTAACAACACATTCTAGGCAATAATTGTTCGTTCAGGGGCTCAAAAATATACCTCCAAATTTATAATTATTTCCTAGACTTTTTAGTTAATTTTTCCGAATTTTTAGTAAATTTTTTTTGCAATTATTAAATAAATAAAACGATTAAAATAAATAAAAACTAATTTTTAATACCGATTTATGACGTGGCGCGATCTGAGCCCTCCATCAGCATCGAGCGCATTTTTCTGGGCGATCGGACAATCCATATTGCTCGGCAGATAGTTTCTCCGTATGAGAGGGTCAGTGCCCCGGTCGCTCGGCTCGCCTCCTCGGCAGCTCGACTCGGAACCTCGGAATCTGGCGAACTTTGTGGCAAGATCCTGAGCATCCATCTCAGCGCGGATCCCAAAAAATGCAATCTTGTCGTTTAGTGAACGTGGCAAGATCTGAGCCGTCCATCGCGTCGAACACGTTTTTTGACAGGATCCAACGGCTGAGGAGGGTCGGCGAGTTATTTCTCCATATGTGGGGGTCGGTTCCTCATCCCCTCGACTCAGCAGTTCGGCACTTAGCTCAGAATCTGCCGAACTATGTGGCAAGATCTTGAGCGTCCATCTCAGCGCAGATCCCCAAAAAATGCTATCTTGTCGTTTAGTGAACGTGGCAAGATCTGAGTTGTCCATCACGTCGACCACGTTTTTTGACAAGATCCAATGGCTGAGGAGGGTCGGCAGAATTTTTCTCCATATGTGGGGATCGGTTCCTCGTCCCCACGGCTCGGCAGTTCGGCGTTTAGCTCGGAATCTGCCGAACTACATGGCAAGATCCTGAGCGTCCATCTCAGCGCGGATCCCCAAAAAATGCTATCTTTTCGTTTAGTGAACGTGGCAAGATCTGAACTGTCCATCACGTCGAGCACGTTTTTTGACAAGATCCAATGGCTGAGGAGGGTCAGCAGAATTTTTCTCCATATGTGGAGGTCGGTACCTCATCGCCTCGGTTCGTTTAGAACGGTTGTTCGGTGGCAGGTCGAGGTGTTGTTTGTCGAGGAACGGAGTTAGGTGTTTTGAAGGGTTCTGGCTTTGAACCGTCGCCACCCTCCGACTCAGTAGCTTGGTTGCTTAGCCAAGCTGTTCGGTAGCTCGGCTAGGCACACCGGTGGCCGGAAGCTCGGAAGGTACGCGTGGCTAGATCTGGAGCGTCCATCACGGTGTGCATCACGAGGACGGGGTTCAGATCACGAGAAAACTTTATCTTGTCGTTTTGTGGGCGTGGCGCTATCTGAACCATCCATCAAGTTTTGACACGAACTTTGGAACGATCTGACGGTGATTCGGTCTCGGCAGAATTTTTCTCCATATGTGGAGGTCGGTACCTCGGCACCTCGGTTCGGTTAGAACGGTTGTTCGGTGGCAGGTCGAGGTGTTGTTTGCCGAGGGATGGAGTTAAACGTTTTGAATAGTCCTGGTTCTGAACCGTCGCCATCCCCTGACCGAGTAGCTCGATTGTTTAGCCAAGCTGTTTGGTAGCTCGGCTATGCACACCGGTGGCCGAGTCATGGACTTAAGCGATTTGAGGAGTTTTTGTTTTGAAACGTCGCAACTCTCCGTTTTGGTGCTTTGCCTTCTCTTAGTGGGCTTATAAATGCCCAAGGAAGCCCAAACGTTGCTTTGTGGTTATAAATTCTCACTCCCCCACCCCAGAGCTCATTTCTCACTTTTCACTCCAAGTTTTCACTTTTACTCTCTGCGTGCTCTGCTAGCGGTGATTTTAGCTCCAAGGCGGTTGCGTTAGCTGTCGCGTGGGCCAGGCGATTTCCGGTGAACTAATTCCGACCGTGAACGTCACTTCAAGGACACGTCACATCAAGGTCAGTTTGTTTGCCTTAGCTTTTTTTAGAGATGTCAAGGGTAGACTCGGGGAGTGAGGCCTCGTCCTCGAGCGATAGTGGCGCCAAGGAGAGGAGGCGAATGGAGATCCGAACAAAGGGGAAGGAGGTGGCCGAGCCGTCCGTGGCTGAGGTGAAGAAGAAGAAGAAGAAGGTAGTGGCCCAATCTCCTGTAGTCGAGGAGATCGTGGAGACCGTGAGGCAAGCCCCTGAGTCGGGCCGGTACCCTTGTGTACTCTCTGGCCATGCCGGAGTCAGGCAATACGAGGGCGACCTTATGAAGAAGGCGATCATAGGTCGGTTGGCAGTCTACGAGAAGAACATCTCGGTTGTGACAACCGAGGTGGACGAGATTGCGTCGGTATTATCCGAGAGGGACCTACTCCGGATCAGAAAAGGGTTCGCCATCCCTCCGGAGTACAAGCTGATCCTCCCCGGCCCTGGGATGCGAGCGAACTCCAAACTGTCGTCGTCGGATGTGTATGTTCGACTACGACTCGCTGAACGCCGGATTGCGCTTTCCTCTGCACCCTCTTTGTGTTAGAGGTCCTCCAGTGGTACTGCCTGGCGCCGACCCAGTTCATGTCGAACACCTGGCGCCACGTGAATGCCTTCTTGCTGCAGTACCGCAATGCCAAGGTCGAGCCAGACCTGATGATCCTTCGGAGCATGTATCGGATTCACTGGATGCACAAGACCGAGCATCGCTACTACCTGCCACCCCGGAAAGGCGTTAGGCTTATAGAGAATCTGGACTCGATAAAAGGTTGGAAGGAGAAGTTCTTTTTGTTGAGGGAGCCCTCGATGCTGAAGATTCCGACTCAGTGGAAAGTAGAGGTGCCAAAGTTTGCAAGGGTCGACCCGGTACTGACTACGGCCGAGGAGGAAGTGGTGGGGAAGATCATGGCTCTCCCAATGTTGAGCTGGAGGGAAATGACCGAGGAGGTGCTACACGGATCAGGCCTTAGTCCGATCGACCCGAGTACGCTCCTGACATCTCGTAATATATATTTTTTTCTAAGTTTTTAGCTCGTTTCGCTAAGTTGTTGTTTGTTTTGTTGTTTGGAACAGAAGCGTCGAAGATGGACTTTCTGGGGATGATGAACGAGCGAGGCAAGGTTGCCGACGGAAGGAAGAGGAAGAGGCCGAGCACGACGGCTTCGTCCGGCCGGCCCTCTAAGGTTCCTTCGGTAGTTGCTCCGCCTATTACCGTTGCTGAGGTCCCCTAGCCAGCGGTGGTCGTTTCCGCCGACCCCTCGGCTCCTGCTGTGTCTGCCACGGCCGGTGAGGCCTTCGATGTTTCGGCGGCGCTGTCGCTCCAAGCTCCTCCCCTGACCACTCAGGCCGAGGAGATCCTGACCGAGAAGCATAAGAAGCTGTTCGTCCCGAACTGGCGAGTCAAGAACCACGACGGCTTCCTTGGAGACTTGCAGATGTGCATGCAAGCCTTCAAGCACTTAGCGACCCCGAAGGATCGAGCCGCACTGAAGGCGGGGACGACTGGCGATGACACCTACGAAGTCGCTCGGTCGCTTGTGTCGGTAAGTTTCACATTCATTTTTCTTGAGAATTTCTTAAGTCTGCCGTTCGGCTTTTACTTTGTTCTTATTCTCTTTTTCCTTCGGCAGGCCACTTGTCACTTCGGCCATCTCCTTCAAGCGTTCGCCGAACAGGAGAAGAAGTTGAAGGCTGCCAGCGACAAGGACAGGGCAGAGAAGGTGAGGGCGGTCCGACAGCTCGAGGCAGAGCAGAGACGCGCGGACGGCTTGGAGGTCCGAGTCGCCGACCTTAAGGCAGACCTGGAGCGAGCAAAGGGGCGGCTTGCTGAGGAGGTTGCCAAAGTTGCCAAGGCTGCCGAGGAGCTGGCGGCATCGGCGAAGGCTCTGGCGGAGGCAAAGGCGGAGAAGGACGCCGTGGCGGCGGTGATCAGGGCCGAAGTCGAGGCCGAGGCGAAGGCACACATGGCCTCCAACATGGAGAAGTCCTACGAGAGGGCGCTCGACCATGTCCAGGACCGCGTCCCCGGCTTTCAGCGGGTCAGATACAGGCTGTGGCCCGGAGCTGCGGCAGAGGGCGAAGAGGAGGAAGGCGAAGAGGAGGAAGGCGACAAGGAGGAGGAGGTGGTCCCTGAGACTGTGGTGACCGAACCCCAGGCCGGGGCGACGGGGAATGAGGGGCCGTCTGGCGAGGCACCTGTGGTCGAGCCGACGATGCAGGTGGACCCCTGATCTCCTCGTCTTTTGTAATTTTGTTTTTCCTTTTTTAGAATGTAACGCCTTTTTGCGGACTGGCCACTGCCTCTTCTTTGTGAATAAAAATCTTATTTCAAATTTGTCTAAGTTTTTGGCTCGGAATTCAGTCTTTCAATGTGATGTTCTCGTCTTTTAGATCTTCGAACATGCTCTAGATACTGCAACAGCTCGGCATCGAGCAGAACTGTTTAAGCAGTCTCGTGAGGCTCGCCTCGAGGGTGAGATCGAGCTGATCAGGAGAGTGTCGCTCAATGTGGAGAAGAAGAACAGCGAGCTGCTGGACGAGGTACACCACTTACGGATAGTCGAGGAAGAGCTCTCGACGAAGGAGGAAGAGCTGGCCTCGGCGCTGGTCGAGCGAGACGAGCTCGCGAAGAAGGTCGAGCAGCTGCAGAGGGTCACGGTCGACAAGAGCATCGAGGTGACCAATTTGCATCGCATTATATCTGATAGTGCTGAGTACCCTGGTTCGGCAAAACTCCCTCGATTCAAGATACTGGTTAAGGACGACACTTTGAAAGACAGGATCGTTGAGCTCGAGGAGAAAGTGGCTCGTCTGAAGCCTCAGCCCGTGAGGACTAACGTCCGCAGTACCTCGTGCACTCGCGAGGAGAGACAGCGAGGGATCTCCTTTTACGAGCTCGCGACTCGTGCTCCCATCGTTGGTCGGACTACGGCCGATGCCCAAAGCGGTGTAGCTGTTAGCTCGAGCGGAGCCTCGGTCGGAGCCACTGTTAGGGTTAGTGGCGAAGAGGCGTCCCAGTTCGTCGGCCTAGAGACGAGCTCGTAGATGAAGAGACGAAAACGCCGAGTGTCCCTGAATCGGAATGTCCCCATTCCGAGGAGGCGCTGAACTAGTTGTACTGGGCTTTTGATTTCTTGCATCGTCTTCTTCGTTGTAATTTCTTACCTTGTAAATTTATCAAGTTGCTTTCTTGTTGTAACTTCTTGCCTTGTAAATTTATCAAGTTGTTTTAATGAAATCGAAGTTCGTCTGCCCATTGTTGTGCCGTAGTTGCCTTACTCTTGAAACGAACCATAAGAACCAGTAGTTAGCTTCTTTGAGCGTTCTAGCCATAGAACTCTTGTCTTAGCTGTAGAACTTTAGCTCTTGCTCGGAGTATACCGAGGCAACTTTGCACTTCGGTGGTGTGGTAGCTCGGATTTCAGACCCGAACCACGTGGCTCAATCTGGACGGTCGATCATGATCGTGGCACGAATCACGAGGCGGGAGGCTCGAGTTTTGAGAAAACACTATCTTGTCGTTTTGTGGACACGTGTCACGATCTGATCCGTTCATCATGTTCTAGTATGCATTTTGAGACGATCCAGTGGTGAAATTGGTTCGGCAGAATTTTTCAACACATGTGGAGGTCGGTTCCTCGTCCGCTCGGTTCGGGATACTGAGGGAGTGCAGTCGGGCCGAGTGTTGGACTCCGAACTCGCCGTTAGAGTGGTTCAATCTGGACGGTCGATCACGATCATGGCACGAATCACGAGTCGGGAGGCTCGAGTTTCGAGAAAACACTATCTTGTCGTTTTGCGGATACGTGGCACGATCTGATCCGTTCATCACGTTCTAATATGCATTTTGAGATGATCTAACGGTGAAATTGGTTCGGCGGAATTTTTCTCCACATGTGGAGGTCAGTTCCTCGTCCGCTCGGTTCGGGATACTGAGGGAGTGCAGTCGGGCCGAGCGTTGGACTCCGAACTCACCGTTAGAGTGGTTCAATCTGGACGGTCGATCACGATCATGGCACGAATCACGAGTCGGGAGGCTCGAGTTTCGAGAAAACGCTATCTTGTCGTTTTGCGGATACGTAGCACGATCTGATCCGTTCATCACGTTTTAGTACGCATTTTGAGATGATCTAACGGTGAAATTGGTTCGGCGAAATTTTTCTCCATATGTGGAGGTCGGTTCCTCGTCCGCTCGGTTCAGGATACTGAGGGAGTGCAGTCGAGCCAAGTGTTGGACTCCGAACCATCGTTAGAGTTGTTCAACAGTTGTGGGAGCAGTTCCGAATGGTGAACTACTTCTAGCTCACTTAAGAGCAAGCTTGCGAAGTAGAGTCGAGCCAAGTGTTGGACTCCGAACCATCGTTAGAGTTGTTCAACGGTTGTGGGAGCAGTTCCGAATGGCGAACTACTTCTAGCTCGCTTAAGAGCGAGCTTGCGAAGTAGAGTCGAGCCAAGTGTTGGACTCCGAACCATCGTTAGAGTTGTTCAACGGTTGTGGGAGCAGTGTCGAATGGCGAACTACTTCTAGCTCGCTTAAGAGCAAGCTTGCGAAGTAGAGTCAAGCCAAGTGTTGGACTCCGAACCATCGTTAGAGTTGTTCAACGGTTGTGGGAGTAGTTCTGAATGGTGAACTACTTCTAGCTCGCTTAAGAGCGAGATTGCGAAGTAGAGTCGAGCCAAGTGTTGGTCTCCGAACCATCGTTAGAGTTGTTCAACGGTTGTGGGAGCAGTGATGAACCCAATAATATTCACATTTAGGAGCAATAATCTTAGTGCAATTAGACATTTAAATGCTCTATATGTGTTATTTTACTCTTCTTTTCTCTTTTCCGTAGGAAACAGCCTAAAAGCAGCAAAACGAAGCAGATTGAAGACTAGTACAGACTGAGAGGATACACAGGGAACTGCAGAGCAACAGTCGACTGGTTCTTCAAACAGTCGACTGGACAGAGAGGCTGAAGCTGCTCGGCACAGTCGACTTACCCCAACACCAGTCGACTGCATCCAGCAGAGTGAAAAGATAAGATAATTGAAGATCCACCCTCATCTAAATCCAAATCAAAATTAAGTTATCCAAACCCAGGTTATCTGCGAATAACAACTTCTCCAACAATCAAAGCTAGAGACCGGGGATTGGCAAGAGCACGTGGTTAGCAGAAAAGGAATAAAAGAAGAAAAGAGAAAGAAATAAAATGCAGAACAAATAAGGAAAGAAATAAACGAAAGAAGAGGACTTTTCTGCAAAAAAAGTGCAAACACTAATTCTTTCCCGTGTTCTATAAATATCAACCAAGAGGCGTTATTCTGGGAGACCGAATCACGGAATTTCTGAATCATCAAATCATCAACCAAGAGGATTATTCTATCAGCATCGAAGAAGAAGGAGATCGAGTACACTGAAGCAATAAGCCAGTCGACTGAGTGACAGCAGTCGACTTCTCAGACCAAACATCATCAGTTTATTTCTTCTCTTTCTAGTTTTTATTTTAATCATGTATTCGAAACTGTTAGTCAATAAAAGTTTTATTATGTGGAACTAATTTCATAGTTGGGTAGATTGAAACCGTAGTTATGTAATGCTTATATTCTTCTGAATGCTATTCTGTTACTTATTGATTAAACCTGAGAGTATTGGTATAGGTTTATAATATGCAAACTTGTTCAGAAGTTCTAAGAGCAGTCGACTGAGAGTGACAGCAAGTCGACTGCCATACAGAACCTGAGATTATCAAGTTTGCATATTATAAATCTGAATCTGTTATATGAGTATAGAGACGACCCGTATCTCGTGCTCGTAGTTTGTAACACAGGAATCTTTAGGGATTCTTGGTTTAATCAACTTGAAGGATCTAGATCTGATACCAATTTGTAGAACTTCGAGTGTTTGTTCGTTTCCATTGTTCTTATGTTTTCTTTAAGTGCAACTTAGTAGATACCATGCTAAATACTTAAGGAAAGAAACGAATTAGAGTAGATACCATGCCTAATTCTTGGCTTAGGGAAACAATACTTTAAGGAGTAGATACCATGCCCTTAAAGGAATGAACATGAGTAATTAGGGTAGTGAAGAAGGCAACTTGGCATTTATTGACTATAGGTGAAAATCAAAGCCCAACTACTTAATAAACATTGTGATTCAGAACTACATGATCTAGTCATTTCTTTTAGAACAAAACTTTAAGATTCTTATTTCTGTTTTATTGGTTAGTAAGTTAATTTCTACAATCTCTGTGGGATCGATCCTTGCTTGTCACTATGCTTCTATAAACGATTCGTACACTTGCGAGGTTTTTAATTTGTGTCTAGTTTATCTATTTATTTGGATCATCTAGATTGCACAACAAGCAGTTCCGAATGGCAAACTACTTCTAGCTCGCTTAAGAGCAAGCTTGCAAAGTAGAGTCGAGCCAAGTGTTGGACTCCGAACCATCGTTAGAGTTGTTCAACGGTTGTGGGAGCGGTTCCGAATGGCGAACTACTTCTATCTCGCTTAAGAGCAAGCTTGCGAAGTAGAGTCGAGCCAAGCGTTGGACTCCGAACCATCGTTAGGGTGAAGAGTAAAAGCAGAGAGATGCAAACAGTTTTACAAGTAAAATATGAAAAAGCTTTATTTATTGATGACTGATGGTCGGCTGCTTCTAAAGTTAAACAATCTCTAACATTATCTCATGTTGAACATGAATACGATGACTGCAGGATTGCAGAGACAGTACATCACCTTGAAACTCCAAAGTCATATTCAGGTAAGCTTGCACCTGCATTTGAAAATTTTGTGTCTGATAACACTTGTGTTTCCTCAGGCCAGTCGACTGGTGAACAGAACAAGTCGACTGCTACCAGGACACTAGACGTGGAGCTTAAGCCGCTGCCTGAACATCTGAAGCACGCATATTTGGGTGAGAACCAGACGCTACCAGTGAAAGTTGCTGCAAATTTGAGTGCACAAGAAGACGATAAGCTGCTAAGGGTACTGCGAGAACACAAGGGTGCAATAGGATGGACCATTGCAGACATCAAGGGAATAAGTCCATCCAAATGCATGCATAAAATACTTCTTGAAGACAATGCAAAACCTAGCAGGGAAGCACAGAGAAGGCTTAATCCACACATGAAGGAAGTGGTAAGAACAGAGGTCTTGAAGCTACTAGATGTTGGCATCATCTACCCTATCTCAGATAGTAAATGGGTGAGCCCTATACATGTAGTGCCTAAGAAAAGTGGAGTCACAGTGGTGAAGAATGAAGAGAATGAGCTTATCCCGACGAGAGTGACCACAGGATGGAGGGTATGCATTGACTACAGGAAGCTGAATAACGAAACCAGGAAAGATCACTTCCCTCTTCCTTTTATTGATCAAATGTTGGAAAGATTAGCAGGATATAGTCATTATTGTTTTTTAGATGGTTATAGTGGCTATAATCAAATTGCTATTGCCCCAGAAGATCAAGAAAAAACCACTTTTACATATCCTTTTGGTACTTTTGCATACAGGAGGATGCCCTTTGGATTGTGCAACGCACCAGCTACATTTCAGAGATGCATGATGAGTATATTTTCAGACATGGTGGAAAGGTTCATCGAGGTATTTATGGATGATTTTAGTGTTTTTGGATCTTGTTTTGATGAATGCCTTAACCATTTGCAGCTTGTACTTAAGAGATGTGAAGAATGCAATTTAGTGCTGAATTGGAAAAAGTGCCATTTTATGGTCAACAAGGTATTGTCTTGGGACATGTGGTGTCAAAAAGAGGCATAGAGGTGGACAAGGCAAAAATTGACATCATATCAAAGCTACCCTCTCCTACTACAGTCAAGGGTGTTAGGAGTTTTCTTGGACATGCAGGGTTCTATAGAAGATTTATAAAAGATTTCTCAAAAGTCTCCAGACCCCTTTGTAAATTGTTGGCTAAGGATGTTGAGTTTGCATGGACAGAAGAGTGCACAAATGCTTTTATTACATTGAAAAATCTTCTTATTTCTGCACCTATTATCATGGCACCAGATTGGAACCATCCTTTCGAGCTTATGTGTGATGCAAGTGATTATGCTTTGGGAGCTGTTTTAGGTCAGAGAATCAATAAGGTACCCCATGCTATTTACTATGCTTCTCGAACTTTAAATGATGCACAGCTTAATTATTCCACTACTGAAAAAGAAATGTTAGCTGTCATTTTTGCTGTAGAGAAGTTTAGATCATATTTGATTGGTTCTAAAGTCATTGTTTTCACTGACCATGCTGCTTTGAGATATTTGTTTGCTAAAAAGGATGCTAAGCCTAGGTTGATCAGATGGGTGCTGTTGCTTCAAGAATTCGACCTTGAGATTAGAGACAAAAAAGGAAGTGACAATGTTGTGGCAGATCACGTGTCCAGATTACTGCATGAGGAAGAAAGAATTGTGCCCCCACTTAATGAAAATTTCCCAGATGAAAATTTATTTGAAATAAATATACAACTTCCATTGTTTGCAGATATTGTAAATTATCTCACTGCTCATGTTTTCCCTCCAGGTATGACAATTCAGGAAAGAAAGAGACTGATGTTCATGTGCAAGCACTATTATTGGGATGATCCTTATTTGTTCAAATTCTGCCCTGATCAAATTATAAGAAGATGTGTGGCAGAAGAAGAGCAAATGAGTATTCTACAACATTGCCATCAATATGCATGTGGAGGACACTTTGGACCAAAAAGAACAGCACTTAAGGTATTAAAGTATTACAATCTGGTTTTTATTGGCCTAATGTATTCAAAGATGCTTTTTTTTTTGCAGGACTTGTGACAAATGCCAAAGGACAGGCAACATCTCTTCTAGAAATCAAATGCCACTGCAAAACATCCAAATAATCGAGCTTTTTGATGTTTGGGGAATCGACTTCATGGGTCCCTTTCCTAACTCATTTGGTTATCTATATATTCTTGTGGGTGTGGATTATGTGTCTAAATGGGTCGAGGCTGTCCCCTCAAAAACTAATGATCACAAAGTTGTTGTCAAGTTTTTGCAGGAAAACATCTTCACCAGGTTTGGTACACCACGAGCAATAATTAGTGATGGAGGGAGCCACTTCAATAATTTTCCATTTGCTTCTTTGATGAAGAAATATGGGATTACACATAGAGTGGGTACTCCATATCATCCTCAAACTAGTGGGTAGGTGGAGATTAGCAACAGAGAGATCAAGAGCATTTTGGAAAAGACAGTAAATACAAGGAGAAAGGATTGGTTGCTATGCTTAAATGATGCATTATGGGCCTACCGGACGGCATACAAGACACCCATCGGCATGTCACCATACCGTTTGGTTTTTGGAAAAGCATGTCATCTGTCAGTGGAGTTGGAACACAAAGCCTATTGGGCCATTAAAAGGTTCAATTTTGATATGAAACAAGCAGGCGACAAAAGAAGATTGCAACTGAACGAGCTTGAAGAGTTGAGGCACGATGCATATGAAAATGCAAAGTTATACAAAGAAATGACCAAGATATACCATGATAAACAGCTAGCAAGGAAGGAGTTTTATGAAGGACAGAAGGTATTAATATACAACTCAAGATTAAGACTCTTTCCAGGTAAGCTTATGTCACGATGGTATGGCTTATACATTGTTACAAAAGTCTTTCCACATGGAGCGTTGGAGGTTCATAGCAAAGAGAAAAATCAAACATTCAAGGTGAACGGGCATAGGGCGAAGCCGTACATAGAGATGAGTCTAGAGCCGCACGAGGAAGATGTGAATCTTCAAACAATTCAATACATTGCATGAACTCATCAAGTCTGGCTGGAGACAGGAAACACAGCGCTTATTGGGAGGCAACCCAATTTTTCATAGGAGTACTTACACTCTCTGTTTATTTATTTCTTTAATCATTTCTTTATTTCTTTACTTTATTTTCTTTCCTTCAAACTGGGTGGTAACACATGCCTATTTTAAGTTTTTGTGCGAACATTGAGGACAATGTTCCATCTAAGTTTGGGGGTAGTTATTTGGAGTCTTTTGATTTTTTTTTTGGGATAAACAATTTCTTATAAAGTAAGAGTAAGTATACTAATTTACTTTAGGATTGTTGAGTTTCATAATTCCTTACAAAATTGTATGAGTCATGCTATTATACATAAAAGTCAAATGTGATGTTCTTTTTTTCTGGTGATTATTCCTTTTGATCTAGTCCTAAACAGAGTTTAAGTAAATAGGGTATTAAAAAAAAATTAAAAATTAAAAATTAAAAAAATAAATATATTGAATAAAGTCAATCTACTCCAATGTTTTGAGTTGCTTAGTAACTAGGGGTATTCATCACCAATGTTTACTTTTACATCAAACGGCAACTTGAAATATGAGTATGCAAAGCACTTAAAGTTTGTGACTTGTTGAGTAACCGGGTGGATTCATCACAAATGTCTTGCACTCGCGTCAAAAGGCAAGTGACAACTTAGAGAAGAGACTTATCATAAAAAAAAAAAAAGAAAAAAAAAAGAAAAAAAAAAAAAAAAAAAAACTCTAGTTTGCTACTCGGTTTGTAGTAGAGAAAAGGGATAATCACAGATGGAGTGTTACATACTATAATTAAATTAATTACATGACGAATATGATTGGGTTTGGAGCTATGAATAAATAATTGCACTGGAGAAAGTGGGTATGCTTGTTTTTACTTTATTTGCAATTGTTTATATTTTTAATTGCAATTTTGATGCTTGCATAATGAGAATTCTTGGTGTGATGGGTTGAGTCTACTATTATTTTCCCCTTGTTCATAATTTTACTTTTTGCTTGAGGACAAGCAAAAGCTAAGTTTGGGGGTATTTGATGAACCCAATAATATTCACATTTAGGAGCAATAATCTTAGTGCAATTAGACATTTAAATGCTCTATATGTGTTATTTTACTCTTCTTTTCTCTTTTCCGTAGGAAACAGCCTAAAAGCAGCAAAACGAAGCAGATTGAAGACTAATCCAGACTGAGAGGATGATACACAGGGAACTGCAGAGCAACAGTCGACTGGTTCTTCAAACAGTGGACTGGACAGAGAGGCTGAAGCTGCTCGGCACAGTCGACTTACCCCAACACCAGTCGACTGCATCCAACGGAGTGATAAGATAAGATAATTGAAGATCCACCCTCATCTAAATCCAAATCAAAATTAAGTTATCCAAACCCAGGTTATCTGCGAATAACAACTTCTCCAACAATCAAAGCTAGAGACCAGGGATTGGCAAGAGCACGTGGTTAGCAGAAAAGGAAGAAAAGAAGAAAAGAGAAAGAAATAAAACGCAGAACAAATAAGGAAAGAAATAAACGAAAGAAGAGGACTTTTCTGCAAAAAAAGTGCAAACACTAATTCTCTTCCCGTGTTCTATAAATATCAACCAAGAGGCGTTATTCTGGGAGACCGAATCACGGAATTTCTGAATCTTCAAATCATCAACCAAAAGGATTATTCTATCAGCATCGAAGAAGAATGAGATCGAGTACACTGAAGCAACAAGCCAGTCGACTGAGTGACAGCAGTCGACTTCTCAGACCAAACATCATCAGTTTATTTCTTCTCTTTCTAGTTTTTATTTTAATCATGTATTCAAAACTGTTAGTCAATAAAAATTTTATTATGTGGAACTAATTTCATAGTTGGGTAGATTGAAACCGTAGTTATGTAATGCTTATATTCTTCTGAATGCTATTCTGTTACTTATTGATTAAACCTGAGAGTATTGGTATAGGTTTATAATATGCAAACTTGTTCAGAAGTTCTAAGAGCAGTCGACTGAGAGTGACAGCAAGTCGACTGCCATACAGAACCTGAGATCATCAAATTTGCATATTATAAATCTGAATCTGTTATATGAGTATAGAGACGACCCGTATCTCGTGCTCGTAGTTTGTAACACAGGAATCTTTAGGGATTCTTGGTTTAATCAACTTAAAGGATCTAGATATGATACCAATTTCTAGAACTTCGAGTGTTTGTTCGTATCCATTGTTCTTATATTTTTTTTAAGTGCAACTTAGTAGATACCATGCTAAATACTTAAGGAAAGAAACGAATTAGAGTAGATACCATGCCTAATTCTTGACTTAGGGAAACAATACTTTAAGGAGTAGATACCATGCCCTTAAAGGAACGAACATGAGTAATTAGGGTAGTGAAGAAGGCAACTTGGCATTTATTGACTATAGGTGGAAATCAAAGCCCAACTACTTAATAAACATTGTGATTCAGAACTACTTGATCTAGTCATTTCTTTTAGAACAAAACTTTAAGATTCTTATTTCTGTTTTATTGATTAGTAAGTTAATTTCTACAATTTCTGTGGGATCGACCCTTGTTTGTCACTACGCTTCTATAAACGATTCGTACACTTGCGAGGTTTTTAATTTGTGTCTAGTTTATCTATTTATTTAGATCATCTAGATTGCACAACAAGCAGTTCCGAATGGCAAACTACTTCTAGCTCCCTTAAGAGCAAGCTTGCGAAGTAGAGTCGAGCCAAGTGTTGGACTCCGAACCATCGTTAGAGTTGTTTAACGGTTGTGGGAGCGGTTCCGAATGGCGAACTACTTCTATCTCGCTTAAGAGCAAGCTTGCGAAGTAGAGTCGAGCCAAGCGTTGGACTCCGAACCATCGTTAGGGTGAAGAGTAAAAGCAGAGAGATGCAAACAGTTTTACAAGTAAAATATGAAAAAGCTTTATTTATTGATGACTGATGGTCGGCTGCTTCTAAAGTTAAACAATCTCTAACATTATCTCATGTTGAACATGAATACGGTGACTGCAGGATTGCAGAGACAGTACATCACCTTGAAACTCCAAAGTCATATTCAGGTAAGCTTGCACCTGCATTTGAAAATTTTGTGTCTGATAACACTTGTGTTTCCTCAGGCCAGTCGACTGGTGAACAGAACAAGTCGACTGCTACCAGGACACCATGCTTGGTTACTACAACTTCCCCTTGATGCGTGGAGTTATGGGTGGTAGTTGTTTGATCATGGTTGGTTACTACAACTTTCCCTTGAATCCTAGCCTTTTATTTTTAACTCCTAGATTGATCCTAACCCTTCATTTGCTCCAAATTTTAGTATAAATACCCCCCCTAGCCTAGTTATTTTTGTACTCTTCATTTCTCCAAAACCTATAGTAGAAAATACAAATTGTTAGTAGTATAGTGAGTGAGATAAAAAGATTGAGAGTTGTGTGTGAGTTGTGTGTGCATTCAAAGGAGGCCGGCATCACTAGGAAGCTCTCGGGATTGGCATCTTTGAGGCTCGGTTGTGCGCATCAAGGAGGAGGAGGAACGCTCTTTTGGCAAGGACTTTTGTGTTTAGGAGGTGTTGCAATTTTATTCTCTCCAAATAAGGTGGGTTATTTTCCATGTTTCTAATTAGATAGCATGCTAAGATTGAATTGAAATGATAATGCATGAAAAAAATTAACAAGAGTACATTTAATTGGAAAATGGCTTATTAGTTGATTGGAATGTTGCTAAATAGATTGTATGTGATTCCATCATCAAATTTAAGTTGTGTGTGAATTATTTATAGCTATGGATTGCTTGAAGTAAAATTCGTTGCTAGCATCAAAAACTAAATGCAAATGTTAGTAGATGAAAATGTTATTTTATGTGCTTGAATGAACCTTTTGTGATAATGTTGTAACGAATAACTTAAAATATAATTTGTGGGTTTGTGAAAGGAATATAAACAGAGAATTGATATAGAAAATATTGATGTTAAGTTGGATAAGAAATGTTGAAATGAGATGTGGTAGTAGTAGTATACAATTTAAACTAATTGTATGAAAAATATGTGTTTAATTACTGGAAAAATTATTTTAAATTACTAAAGTATTAAATATTATTTGAATAATTATTCTGGAGATTTACAGTAAATTTAGTAAAAACAAAACTCAAATGAGAGCTTTTGAAACATCGAAATGTTCTATTAAACAAAGGATTGATTTAATTAAAATATAAGTTGTATTCAAGACAACTTGAGCCTATAGCTCAAGTGGTCGGGAGGCTTCTAATGCTACAGTGTGTGCGGCTTGTGTCCCACGGATCGCTGGTTCGATACTGGATGTAACACCCCGAATTTCAAATAAGGATAAATTCGAGATTTCACAGGATCTTTACTTCACTTCGTACAATTTTACAAGGAAATTTTAAAACTTTTTCAATACTACATCAGAGTTCCTTTACACATGGTTTTTACACAGCGAAAGAAATAAAAATTACAACAATGAAATACAACTTGTATAACTTTAACATCATTTGCAACATCTTTAACTTCTAAACAGCAACAGCATATCCACTCTATAACTCCACGAATAGTCCTTTACCTGCATGTCAGTCTGTGGGCACGTCAGTTACTTACAACTGACGAAATGTCATACACAGCTATCCTCTCTATGTCGGGAATAGTATAACGATCTCATACTTTAACAAATCACAAAAAAAGGATTGAATGAACAAGTAAAGTGTCAAGGGTGATTATTCTAAATATAAGTGTATGTCATGCCTTAATGCCTAATGCACACAATTCTACACTAGGATGACACTAATGCACATTTGTTCAGATTCTATGCATCCCATACTACATAGGTCTGAGGGCAAGTGCCTACGTACTCCACATTGAAGGGTTCGATCCCTCACCATGAGACTACCCAGTAATAAAACAAGTTTTAGAGTTATTTCACAGATACGGTTCTCAGCCTCCCTGGCTAGCCTCCCTGGCTATAATAACAGATCCCAGCCTCCCTGGCTATTATATCGTGAGAATAATCCCGTAAATGCCCCTCTAGCCCCGGTATATACATATTCTTGGGAGTATGGTAAACATCCGCCGACTACCCTAAGTCCCGGATAAAATACAGTCCATCTCCTACGGAGCAACCACAGTCCACCAACTGGGTCTATAGCCACGGAGATCCACCGCCGACTATATAGAAGCACCCATTTACGTTTGCACAAGTCTATTACATCTTCACCTAAGTGCCTAATTATTTTTAGTTCAAGACATGAATATGTTATCACCCTAGAATCAGTTTTACCTCATACCGGATTTATTCACACAATGCGAGATCGCATGACGACATTATCTCAAAATCAAGTCTCAAAAATCTTTCTTTCAAAATTACCGGTAATCGAGGTCTTACTAATTCTAAATCATAAACCTTTCATGTGCAAGAAACATGGGTACACATACCCATTAATAATCATGTCTTAACTTATTATATTCATGTCCATAATTTGTTCTATGTCTCATTTGAACACTATTCATAATAATAATTCTTTTTCATGAAACCATTTCATTCAACAGAAATTTATCCCTTTCACAAACATGATTTTATCACTTGCAATCTCATTTGCAATTTAAATAATCAAGTATGCAACACAAATGAATAATCCCATCAATTAATTTACAAATCTACATTTTACTTCTCTTCTAATGATGCAATTCATGTTCTTCAACAATTTAGTTTTTGAAGACAAATCTCATTCAATCTCAAAGTTACTTTTATTATCTCAATATACATGAAAAGTTCCAAAACTATTTTGAAATAATTCCATTTTATTTTATATGAATACTAGAATTTATTCTCAAATCTTTACTCAAAATTTTCCCTTTCTAGTTCTAAAAATCTCAAAGCTATCTTGATTATATTATGTAAACACTAGGTCTTTTTCACAAATTTTAATTAGCATTAGAATTTCTTAATTTACACTTAATCTCATTTAATCCTAAAAAGAAAAAAATATGCTGCACTGGGTTTCGAACCCGTGTAAGCCCAGGCAGCAACCAAAGAAGCACACAGCAACCACTAAGTCCATGTGGACTTGTTGTCTCAACTACAACCCAGAAGCCTTTTCACATCATCCTCACTCTAGTGTTCATTTAAAAAAAATCAAACAAAAGAAATGTTTCACCTATAGTGAGTATCGAACCCAGGCCCACCAGGGAAGCAACGCTCGGCCGAGCCAACAGGCCAATTGCGCCCAACGACATACAAGCATTACGGTGGGTTTTATTCCGACTTTGTGTCATTTTATTGTTTTTCATAAACTAGATTTTTCATTTGATCAATCTTCTCCACTAGTCTCCAAATAGTTTATTTGGACTGAAATTTATTTATTACAGAAAATCATGTGTTTAAAACTTATATTTAATAATATCTAAATCTCAAATCTTTCTTTCTTCTCTTTTATTACAAGAATGTAGTTCATCATTTTAATCAACCAGAAACTTTGTATTACTTTACAACAAGTAACAATAAGTTATGTATACCATTTTTCTATACAAAATTTCTTCTTTAAACATAAGGGAAAAATCTCTTCAATTATTTTAACAATTACTAGTTAACATACAAATGACAATTTCTTTTTATTTTAAAATTTCCAAACTACATGACAATACTTTGTTTTTTTTTTAAATTAATAATAGCACTTCTACAAGTTGACATAAAAAAAAAGAACATGAATTTTATCTTCTAATTATCACATCAAATTTATACTACTCATTAATCATAATAGCATGCTAATGTATGACAAATAATCAATTAATTCTTTTTCTCATTATCCCTTAACATGATTTAATTTATTAATCATACATGAACTACTTATCATTCTCATCTCATACCATAGCATAGATCATATAAGAAATTCCATACTACTCATTATTTATTACTTAGCATACATTATTCTAAGATTAGAAAGTATACGATCACCCACCTTGATTGAAGGCTTGAACAATTGAAGGGAAGGATGGGACACTTCTTCTAGCTCCAAGACCAACTCCTAGCAATGGCTCCTCCTCCTAGCAAAGCTCCCTTTTCCTAGCAATGGCTTCCAAGTACAAACTCTCTTCTCTCTTTCTTTTCTTACTCGTATTTCTTTTATTGGTGTGGACAAAAGAGAAGAGGGTGGGGCTATTTATAGGATTTTACTATGGTTCAAATTACAAAATTACACACCTAATAAATTACTAAAATTAATTTTCCAACCTCTCATTTCCCTAACTCCTAAAACTCCCACCCTTTCATATACCCACTTCTCTAATTCTCTAACTCCCAAACTCTCTCTCTTCCCACTCCTTCAAAACCGGTCACCCATATTTTCATCACACAGCACACAAGTGTGTTGTGCTGTGCTACACTCAAATGGGCCCCTTTCAATCAATTTCTATATACACATTATTCCAAATACCACAAGCCCATGGGTTTCTCACGTCACTGTGTTAGGGCCCCCATTCACAAATACCAATTTATCCAATATATCCTACCATACCTACTTCACCAATCTGCATAACCATATAATTCCTTTTAACATACACATATATATATCAACTATATTTACTATCACTATATTATTAAAAATCACGGTGTTACACAATCCAGAATTTATTTTGAAAACAGATATGTCCAAATACGTTTACCGAAAACATGTGCGTCACACGTAAAACAGGAAAATGCGAAAATCGACTTTATTGATGAAAAGTTATTAAATATAATTGAAAACAATATAAGCAAAATTACATTTACTAATTTACATATATTTCATGATGAAATCACAACACGTAGAAAGCACGTGCATTATACGTGCAAAAATCGAAAAATGTATTTTAATCAAAATAGGGGGAAAAATAAATTTCAGTTTTATAAAATAGATTTAAATGCATAAAAATAAATAATTTAAACCTGTAGAAAACATTGTGCGTAGTGGTGGAAACACGTGCATCAAAACACATAAAAAGTACGTAAATCCCAGGGATTGAAATATTATATTTTAGTTGACTGAAATCAATACGGAAAATGTATAAATAGTACGAATCCAAAATATGTAGTGAAACACATTACAAAATATACGTGCATAACACCCAGGGGCAAAATTGTAATTTCCAATTTTGCGGGGTGTTATACTGGATGACACCATTTTATTTTGTGTGCGTTTAAAAATTAAATCAAGTTTAGTCCGAGAGTATATAACTCTTCATTCCTTCTTTATACCGATGAGCACAAGTGGCCAAGTGGCTAGTGTGTGCGGTTGGGTTCTCTTTGGTTACTGGTTCGAATCCTGGTCTCGGCCAGAATTTTACTTTGTGGAAAAAAAACGATTTTTTTGATGGGTTTTTTATGTCTAAAAATTATGAAAAAAAATATTATTATTACACTAAAATTATGTGTGACTTATGAAAAATAAATTGGGAGTTATTAGAATGAAATGAAGTATATTTTGGGAATAAAAGTGTAGTTGGAGCTATGGTTCTACACTTGTATATTTTTGTGAAAGATGTGTTTTGCAAAAGAATTGAAATAAGTGCTAGAAAAGAAAAATAACAAAGAAAGAAAATATATATTGTGAAGTTTGCGTGAATTATTCTTATTGAAGAATAGTGTGACAATAATGAGTTGTGAATATTCATTTTGACCATATAGTTAGTGATATGATTTTTTTAATGTGGAAATAAATATTGGATGAAATACATGATGAATGATTGAACTCCATGTATGGTTATTGACTCATGAATAATTTTGAAATCATGTGATTGGAAAGGAGAAATGTTATGGAGTATGAAAACTCAAACATATGAATTTGTGAATCGAAATTGAAAATTAGGGTGTAGCCAAAACTCACACTGGCAAGTGAAAAGTGATGAAGTAAGATTATTGATATTGAAAAGACCAAGGTTGGTCATGTGAAATTGAAGAAATAAGACCGGTAGTAGTGAGAGGGCTAACTCTAAGAGATTAATTTTGTTCATGATTTCATTAAATTAAGAATTTAGTACATAGTGAAGAGGTGATGAAAGTGAGAGAAAAATACAAGTATGAGGGCATCGAGTCTACGATGTGAGAGTGATCCACGGAATGCATGCTCGATGCGTCAGGACATGGCGTAGGCACTACTCCAGAATTATCGGGATTTTGGCGAAGCTTGTGGGATGTTTGGTGACTGCAAGAGGATCGTGTGCCATGAAGGAGACTGAATTGCCACAGAATGCATGCTTGATACGTCAGGACATGGCGTGGGAGACTCCTCCAGGTTTTCTGTACATGAGCTTGTACTCATAAATCATCTAGGATACTTACCGTAGTTACAATAGTAGATTAAGTCATGACGAGGGATTGAACCCTACAAGATGAAGAACGATTAAGAGGATTGCCCTCGGACCTATGTAGTATGAGATGCATAGAATCTGAACAAGTGTACATTAGTGTCATATAATATAAATAATTGCATTAAGGACTAAGTGCACAATCACAACACGACATCAATAGGGTATTCCCTTTTGTTTGATATGTGACAAGTTTGCGTTTGTTAAATATGGAAAATCAGTTATACTATTTCCGGCATAGAGATGATGGCCGTGTATAATGTTCGTCGGTTGAATAAACTGACGTACCCACAGTTTTGTATGCAGGGTAAATGACATGATAAAGATTAAAGAAGCACAGATGCTTAGAGATTATTCAAATGTTGATGTACATTTATTTAAATATTGTAAATTTGCTTCCGCTGTAAAATATAAAGTGTAAAGTTTTCATGTAACTCTGATGTAAAGTGAAAAGTTTTAAATTCCTTGTAAAATTGTACGAAAGAAGTGTAAAGATCTTGTGGAATCTCGAATTCAGTGTATTTTTGGAATTCGGGGCGTTACAGAGGTGATTCTCCGATTTTTGAGCTATTCTTACATGATGCTTGCACGTTGAGGGCTGTGGTGCATATTCGCGGAGTATTCTGGATCTTGTTTCCATCACCCTAGTAGGATTAGTTGCATAACGAGGGATCTAACCCTATAAAGTGGAGATCGTTAAGGGTTTGCACCGGACCTATGTAGTATGGAATGCATAGAATCCGACAAGTATGTATTAGAGAGTCAGCATATAGCATTGATGTTTCTTGAATTGGTTTTATGCTTGTTGTTTTCTCCTACACTTGACACTTAGGGTAGATTCACTTGTTGTTTTCATGTATTACTTAATACTATCTTATATTCCTTGATGATTTTATGCTTTACTTATTGTTATTTCTTATTTTATTTATTCTTGTTGTTAATACACGTTGTTGATGACTCTATGTTTTATGATTTATTTATGTTGTTTTCTTTTTATGTCACTCACACCGTTATGGCTGACCCTGTAGTTTTAGGGGTTAGAGTTATCTCTAGCCTCATGTTTTACAGGTAGGTACTTGTAGCTTGGGATTTGGATGCTTATGCTAAATTGATGTTATAGATTATGTAAATTTATAAAAGAAAGTGTTGTAAAGAAAAGATTGTAATTCAAGATATTTTGTATTCCGCTGTATTTTGTAAACAGGTGATGTAATAAAAGTTGAAATAAAAATTATTTATATTTTTGATTATGTTTACTATTGCAATTGAAGTTGATGCTGGGAATTGTGCTACGAATTTCTGAGATATCATATTGGAAATTCGGGGCGTTATAACATTGGTTTTACTTAACAGCAAAATTGGCAGAGTATGGTTGATAAATCTTCCAATATTCTAAGAACTGATTAAATAAGGATAGATAGGCATGAATGTCATCACCTTGCATGGTCTCGATCATATCGTGAACTATATCATATAGGCGCTGCATGTTACTGGAGTACATTTGATGAAGAGTATCCTAGAATTCATTTGCTATGTCAAGGAATGTGATGGAGTTGTTGACGTTCCGATCCATGCAATTGGTCATCATATTGACAATCAAGTTATCATCGCGGTCCCATACTTTAAATGTGGAATATGTAGCCAGAGAAGCGGGCTCAGTAAGGTGGTGGTACATCTCTCACCATTTGAGAAAATGCATGACAGAGTGAGACCATTTCATGAAGTTGCTGTAACCGGAGCGATTCTCTGTGGTCATGCGCTCGACCATCAATAAAGAATGATATCGGTTGTCGTTGTAGGAAAGGGGGTTGCCATTGGAGGAGGGGAGATCGCCGTTGTAGTAAAGGAGTTCGTAACAGGATCATATCTAGATTAGATCTGATGGAGATGTTGATGAGTGTGAATGACAGATGTTGAGAGAAGGGATCATGTGTGGACATGCATCACGAAGCAGCACACGTCACGAGGCATTGTTACTATTTTGGTCAAATATGGGTCTGATATCAGTTGTCGTTGGAGGAGAGGGAGTCGTCATTGGAGGAGAGGTCGCCGCTGTAGTAGAGGAGTTCATAATTGGATCAGATCTAGATTAGATCTGATGGAGATGTTGGCGAGTGTGAATGATAGATGTTGAGAGAAGAGATCATGCGCGGACATGCATCACGAGGCAACACATATCACGAGGCATTGTTGTTGTTTTGGTCAAATATGGATATGATTGGGGTTGATTGGGTCTGGTTTAGGCAGATCTGGGTCTAATTCAGGCTGATGTGGGTCAGGTTTGGTTCATTTTGGTTTGTTTTGGATCTGGATATGGATATGAAGTGGGTTTTGGATATGGATCCAATTTTGGATGTGGGTTTGGTTTTGTATGTGAGTTTGAGTTGAGGTGTTGGGTTTGGGTTAGGTGTGGGATCTGGAGGGGATAGAAGAGGGTTGTTGGAGTGGTTGGGGTGGAGCTTGAAGGTTGAGGTGTTGGTTGTTTGGAGGTGACAGCAACAAGGTCGGGTGGTGGTGATTGAAGGCGGGTGCAATGGTATTGAAGACGATGGGATAATGATGGAGTTGGCGGGCGTGATGGGTTGTAGGAGGTGTCAGGCTGATGAAGAGGGTGTGTTTTGGGATGGAAGGGGCAGCAAAGAGGTGGATGGTGTTCAGTTGAAGAAGATGGGTTGATGGAGTAGCAGCGGTGGCGGTAGAGATGTAGGGTTGGGTTGGGTTTCGGGATGGAAGGGGCGGGGAAGTTTTTATATCTCGAATATTATAATGGGAGAAGGCCTTAGTGTCATTTGTCATTTTGTCATTCTACCAGCATGTGCAAAGCACGTACATAACTAATATAAATGAGATTTCCAGTTCAAATCCTTCCTACATCACAGTTTTTATTTTTATTTTTTGAAATTATTAAAATGTGCCTCACACGTGTAAATTTTTAGTAAGAAATAAGTCAAAAGAGTTTGCTAATTACATGTCATCCATGAAATGTCTCCATCAAGAAATGTCTCCTCAACATAACTAATTTGAGGCTTCATCATCACATAACATTACAGTCAAGCTGTGGGGGCGGCGTTGTTGCCACATGTCGCTTTGATGGCACGACTCTATTTGACTGTCGATGTCAGGTCCCCCGCCCCAACCCCTCTCGAACCGTCACCCTTGCCTCCTCATCGTCATCGCCGGTCTCCTCTTCGGCGCCGGAAACGGCACCGTCGCCATCGCCACCATGTCCACGCCCTCGTTGTCAATCATGGTGATCTGCTACTTTGATTTGGATTACGAGGTGCTGGTTGAGTGTGCGAAGAAGTCGAGGTTTGTGATGATGGCGGAGCCGGAGAAAGAGGTTGGAGCTCATGCATACTTTTGTTGGGGAGTGATTGAGATGGGCGGCGGCAGCATTCGAGCTCCTTCACACGACGACCACTGTATTCAAGGCAGCACCACCACTACGCCCTCATCTCTGAACCTGACGTCCAATGCCACCACCCGCTGTGGCGAGAGGAGATTGTGATGCTTCAGTTATTTGTGATTTATTTTGGGTTTTTTGCTTGAGAGTGAGAGTGAGAAAGTGAGTGAGGGAAGTTGTTGCTCCTCACTACTCTATGTTGGTGTATGTCTGTGTATGTGAGAAATCACTAGAGAGAGTAAGAGCGTTAGAGAGGCGAAGGTATCATTTTCACGACTCTCTTTAACTATGGTTTTGGTTGGGGTGAGTGTGATGTTTGCGCCATTGTGGAGGTGAGGAGGAGAAGGCTGGGTTCGACGGCTGTTAAAATCCCGCTCGACTCGCTTCAGGTGGGTGTGTGCCTGCTGTGGAAGCGGGACACGAAGCTAAGTTGACGTACAAACAATTATGATGGGTTGAACATTGTCATTGGGCCCAAGATGGGGTCTATTACAGTTTTAGAGGAGATGCAGCGATGAGACCTCCTCAATAGTGGTGAAGACTATCGGTTTGTCAGTCCACCCTCCAGGATTTTTCGGAGGGATCTCTTGTTGTCTGTACAGGTCATGTTGCTTCATGTTTCATTTTCTATTTGTAGTTTATACTTTTGCTCAATATTCTGAGTTTGTTTTGTTAATTTTTTAATGAAACATGGTGGCTATATTTCATATTTTTCTTTAAAAAAAAATAAAAAAATTGCAATCTCACATAACATTATACTATGAAGAAGGGTGAGTATACGAGTATACGAGTAAAAGCAGATCTTTAAATCAACCATGTGGCATAAAGATCCACCAATACTTTTGCCCTTGTGAAACTCTATATCTTCTAATTGAGAAGCTAAGTCACACTTTTTTGCTTCTAAACACCCCATTGGTATCAAGTTCCTGTCCCTAGATAATTATGACCAGATCAATTTCAAAATCTCAATTGCATTTTCCGATGTTAGTAATCTACACAGCAGGGATTGTTGTGATGAACTATAATCTCTGAGGCTAGCCAATAATGTCGTCACAATCAACAAAAACCAACACAAACAGTAGGTCTAACCAATAATGAGAAATCCCTCATAACAAGTGGTAAATGATCCTTCAGGGTCGAGCATTCCTTTGCATATGAGCATTTTCTATGTCCATTGCTAAATATAGCATTTAGAAATAACAATAGAAGGACCACGCTGCAATCGTCCAAGTCTAAAAACAGAAGGGACGGAAGATCATCTTCCGTTTTTTTTTTCTTTTTTGGGGTATTCGGTAAACAAAACAAAAAAAAGGGTCAAAAACACACCAAATGGATGATGTTCATCCGTTCGGTGTGTTTTTGACGTTTTTTGAAATTTTTTTTTCGATTTTTGTTTCAAACAAAAAAAAAAATAAAAAAAATTAAAAAAACACACAAAACGGATGAACATCATCCATCTGGGTGTTTTTCGACTTTTTATTGTTTTAAAAAAAAGTTTTTAAAAAAAACACACCAGACGGAACACCTTCATCCGTCTGGCGTGTTTTCAGTGATTTTTTTTTTAAAATTTGTTTTCGACGAAAGACGGAAGATCTTCAACCGTCTCTCAATTTTATTTTTTAAATTCAACCAGACGGCATATCTTCATTCGTCCATTTCGTCAAACGGATGAACATCGTCCGTCTCCTATATTTAGTAATTGTCTAACGGCGCTGCTAAGTTTAGCAGTCTACTGTTCATTTCTATCCAAAATTTTGAGTTTTTAGCAAACGAATGCGAGGCATTTTCCTAAACCAGTGTTAATTCCATCATCAATTGTTTCTATATTAACCTTATTCTAGCAGAAGGAAAAATCCCTCCAAACAGAACTACATTCTTCTCATATTCCCCCAAGTTCTGTAAAGCCAAGTCGACATCCAATAACAAACGGAGCATGCATAAGCTAGCATCACAACATGATGCTTATAGAAAGGGCATAGAAATATATGAGGCTGACCTTTATTTTCAATCTCCACGGTCCTTAATTATAGAGAAAGAATTTGTTGGGTTTATGTCTTGCATACTATGTTGGATAAGAAGACTATGAGACGATGGAGGAATCGAGACAATCAAAGACGAAGTGGAAGCAAGGAAAACAATCAGCAGCAGTAGCAGCAGAAGTTGCGGTCGACCGCCCAACTCAGCAGAAGTTCCCGAGAGGGGGACGGTCTACCGAACTTGGGGTGCGGTCGACCGCACGCGGCGTTGATGGAAATTTGGATTGGATCTTGGTGATTCATGAGAAGCCCAACTTGCTCTTCAAGTCAGATCTGACGGCTCTTATCGTAGAGTTATTTCTTTAGGTATATCCAAAGGCTATTGTATCAAGGTATCAAACTAGGTTTTCTCTAGATCTCTATATATTGTTGTCATTGGCCTCCATTGAGAGCCAAGAGAGAGAGTACTTCATTGAAGGAGAGATTGAGTGATTCTCTAAAGAGAGACTCGTGGTGAGAATTGTAATATTCTTGTATCTTCTCTAGTTGAATAACATCTTGGGTTTCTTCTCCCCCGGATTAAGCCGAAAGACCCAACCGAGATAAATTTGTGTGCACTTTGGTGTGTTTGGTATGATCTCATATGTGCTTGGTAGTTTGTGTTGATTGCATCGAATAACTCAACAAGATCCTAAGAGGGATTTTCGGTGGAAATCCCTAACAATTGGTATCAGAGCTCGGGTTCAAGGATTTATTTGAGTTCCTTGGAGAAGATGGCAGATCAGATCACGAAGGTCAAGCAGTACAAAGGCAAGATCAACTTTGATCTTTTGAAGGTGGACATGCATGAAGCATCGGTTCAACAAGACTTGGATCTACTCCTAGAAGGAGATAAAGGGAGACCAATCGGTACAAAGCAGGAGAAGTGGAAGAAGATATGTTCAGAAGCTTTGGTTTTAATCCGGTTGTCATCGACGAGCGAAGTCAGGTATAGGAGAAGCACGGTGAGTCTTTGGGCAAGATTCAGAACTGACTACCTGGGATCGTCATCACAGAGTCAGATGTACCAGCGAAGAAAGTTATGGGGTTTCTCAATGAAGGAAAGTACCGCTCTTCTAGATCATGAAGTGGAGTTCAATATGGAGTTATCTGAACTGAAGATGTTCATATGATCTAGGGGTTTCCAACTTGATATATTCACCACCAAATCTATCCAGCATGATAATCGTGCTAGATGAGAAATCTACTAAGGAGAAGTTTTTCATAGCAGGTATGATCAAGGGGTTGGAGGAGGATGCACTTAGGAAGGAGAGTCAGAAATCGGCATCAACTTCTGTGAGTTTCTTGGAGGTGGATTATACTTTGATTGGAAGAGAACGTGTATGTAGGGGTAAGGTCCGTGGCCACCAGTGCAAAGAGAATGAGCATTACATGAGAGACTGTTGCAAGCGGTTGAGTCAGAGGGGTACCAAATTTAGTATCGCTGAATCAGGTGATGGCTTAAATAGTGCTTTTGTTTCAAGTTCTTTAGATGTGAATTCCGGTTGTTCTTTTTATTCGGTTAGTTCTTCTCAAGTTTGCTCCGAGAGGGAGATAGTTTCTACTTGCAAATTTGCATCATATCGTTGTGTGGGAACGAAGGTTGATCAGATTTGTGAAGTAATGATTTCTACTTACAAGTTTGCCTCATGTCGTTGTGTGGGAATGAAGATTGACAAGACTTGTGAAGTAAGGGGTGAGAAAACTAATGAGTCGAAGATGATAAATGGAAGGGGACATGCACTAGAGGAGGGCATGCATATTCCATTGATAAAGTGGAGCCTTATTTTCATGAGAACTCTAGAAGCTGGAGACTGCAGGTACACAGATCTAGGTGAAGTTTGTTCAGTTTGAAAAAGTTATCGCAAGGTGATGAAGGGTGATAGGGGGATTGAGCAGGGTCAGCACAACCTCTACCAGCTTTGGAGGAACATGAAACCTTGGCCAAGTGGTTTGAAGCCCATTGTTCCTAAAGCACCATCTAGTATGCCATCACTAGAATCATCCGAGTGAGACTGTGACGTTCGAATATCGTCGGAAGGTGGAAAGAGCCTTGATGTCATGCCCCACTTCCCAAAAATATGGAATACGAGCGCGTGACGAAGCCCAGCGGATGATTTTAACATCACCCATAAGCTGTAGGATCGACTCAGCATCACAACAAGAATATAGCAAGATATATATACAACCAAGTATGAATGAATAATTTATTAAGCAACAGAAACAGTTAAATACACAAAAATATTATTCAAATATTTTCAAGTCTGGATCAAGATAAAACATCGGGAACATATGCCCGTTACAAGTCTTAAGCAACAACAAATGAAATAACTCAATTACAAAACAAAATGATTAAAGAAAGCTTTTCCCCAAGCAAGTCCTGGAACGCAGGTAGCACGTTTCCAAAGTCTGCTTAAAAAAATATATAAAAAGGGAAAAGTAGGGAAAACAAGAGAAAACGCCCTTAGTGCAAGTTAGGGTCACAAATAGTAAAAACGAGTACAAGTAATGGGGAATAAGAATTGAAATCAAGAATGTAACAGGGATGCAACTAGTAGTAGAAATTCAAGAACTAGCTAGCAAGGAGGACAACTCAAGTGAACATACTGGATAACAAACACTAATGGCGAAACAAGTGACAAGTGAACCTGTAGGGATATCTAACCTCAAGTGACAAGTCTCAAGTCTAGTGTCATGTAACAAGTACCAAGTCTAGTGTCAAGTAACAAGTTTCAAGTCTAGTGTCAAGTATTATATTCAAGTGTCAAGTCTCAAGTAACAAGATGTCAAATATCAAGTAACATGTATCAAGTTCAAATTTCATGTTCAAGTCTCATGTATCATGAAATCAAGTATCAAGTAAACATGTATCAAGTTCAAGTTTCATGTTTCAAGTCTCATGTATCATTATCATCAAAAAAAAGTCTCATGTATCATGTAATCATGTATCATGTTCAAGTCTTGTAGTTATTACTATCTAGGTAGCACTTTATGCATCCATTCTTTTACTATATGGTTGCTACAGTCAACACAATTTTATTTAGGCCTAGTAATGGAGTCTATAGGGCGGCGTACTCAGGTATCAAGTATCAAGCAGGTGATCAACCATAGGCTCTAGAGGTGGCCTCCATCACCATGACGTGGCACTTTGTTCCATGTGATCTCAAATATATATCATGTAATCATATAATGGGCTCTAGAGGTGGCCCCCATAGGCTCTAGAGGTGGCCCCCGTCACCATGACGTGGTACTTAGTTCTACGTGGCACTTAGTTCCATTTAACATAAATTTTGGGAAACACGGGCTCCCTTCCGAGTACACTTACCTATGTTGTCCACTACTATGGTCTTTCCCTTAAACCCTGGCTTATTATATTTATTAATTCTTATCAAGCAAGCATGCAAGTGTATGAAACAAGTCAAGAAGTCATAATTATGAACATGGGACAAGTCTGAGATATTTATATGGCATATTCGAGGGTCAACATGAATAAAAGTATTACGAACAACGAAAATCTCAAATCTGGACAGCACGATGTTGCTGTACCAAAACTGCGATTCCCGTTGCTACGAGATAGCAAATGTGGATCCGTCAGGAGATCTAGAAACTAGACTCCCACCCGGTTCCAACGCATATAATTAAGGTACGAGAAAGTGGTGGGAGCATGTGTCAAAACAGCGAATTACACAGCTAATGTGTTCAGGCAGAATTTGTGTATTTGAGTTTATACATGTGAAATAGGTTGAAATATTGTTAATTAATTCTAAGAAAATTTATAAAGGTTCTCTAGGGAGTCCAGCAACAGAATATAAAATTTCAAGTCAAACTCTTACTGCTAACATAGTTAAATTAATTTGCAAACTAAATGTATACAGCAGTTTTGCGAATCTGCGACTACCGACACAGCTGCAGTAAAACTGCGATAACTCCTAGACCGTAACTCGGAATTCAAAAATTCTGGAGGCTATCGATATCTACACATCTAGAACTACATTTACTGTTCAGGGATCGGGTTCATATTCTGATGATAAAGGGGTCAAAACAGCATAGTAAGATCCAAGACAGCAACGTGTGTGAGTGTTTTACATGTTTAGGTTGCATGATAATTAGTTATTAGGCGTCTAAATTAATGTGTGACACAAAATACGGGGTAATGATTATCAAAACAGTAAGTAACACTATTTCTCAAATCAAATGGGTGCAAATTTATCACATACAAGATATAACACACATCCATAAATCTAGGGTTCCTTAATTTCATGTGTTCATGTGTCTAGGGGATAAAATGAGTCCAAGTAGTTGTAATATAATGCAATGAAATTGTTGTGACTCATAAGATTATGAAATTTATGAGGATTAATATTTTATCAACAACGACGAGTCAAAAAGGAGTCACAACTTCTAACTATTTGCGGTATTTTCAAATTAAGCCTGTACTAGAACAAAAATATGTATAAGATGAATACTTGCCTTGATCGCATGAGGACGATTAGATCCGAAAATTGAGAAAAACGGGATTGAAAAACCACGAACGAAATCTCCCAAAAGCACGTGCGAAGACCGTGCGAAGAATCAACAGTACCCAAGAGAATCCCCACACCAGATCCCGCCCAAAATAGCAAACGGCAACTAGATCCGCTGTGCACACAATGCGGGACAGCAAAACCCACCAATCAGATCTCTCCCGCACACCGGATCCAAGCCCAAACACGGAACAGCGATTGGATCTCCTGCGCCCAGAACACAGCACACCGATCAGATCAGATCTGACGGCCGAGATTGGATCCCGCCCAAACGCTGCTTCTTCTTCCTTCTTGATCGACAGGGAGCGAGGGAGAGAGAGGGAGAGGCGGTGACTGGTGGCAGGCGACGGCTTTGACTGTGATGAGGCGGGGTACTCGCGACGCTGGCGGCGGCGCGACTGTGGCGGGAAGCGACTATGGCGGCGATGACGGCGATCCTCTGTTCTCGAGTTCGAAAACAGGGGAGGAGAGCGAGGGATTGGTTCGGAGGTGTTTGGTTGATGACGGTGGTCGGAGAGGAGGTCGAGGGGATGAGATGATGGTTTACGGAGGTGCGGTAATGGCGGGAGTGGGTTGCGAGACGGTAGGGTTCGGGAGTTGGTTCGGCAAGAAGGCGAAGGTGGTCGGCAATGGTGATGGGATTGTGACGACGATGGGAGCGCGTGGGAGAGGGCAATGGGGACGGCGATGAGATAGGAGTAATGGTGGAGGTTAATGGCGGATGGTTTCGAAGATGCGAAGGAGAAGGAGACAGGAGGAAGAAGGAGAGGGTGTAGGCGGCTGTTTAGTTAGGGTAAAACAGTAACGGGGTTTAGGGTTAGGGTTTAAATAGCATAGGGTTTCGGGTTTTGGGTACTAGGGTATCCGATTTGAGTGGGATCCAACTAAAGAATTTGTCAAAAATCAATAAAAATGGGAATAAAGAGATAAATGATATGAAACAGTTCATTTCTCTATGAAGAACGACACAAAACAGCAGGACGGACATACAATTAAATTATATAAAGGCACCAAAAATTGAGTTGAAACAATATAACGATTTTTATTCGAACGAAATAAAATACAGGATCTCAAATTGATAAAAAAGTACAGTGGGGCAAAATACATTATAAAAATACCGATACGGGAAATAGGAGTTACACTTGAGGTAGGTGGAGTTTATGTGGAGGGTGGCACCTCCATGATTACATCTACTGGGGTGTGCCATTGAGGGGAGCATACGACGGGAGAAAAACAGGTGGAGATAGATTCAACTAGCAGAGGAAGCCATTGAAACGAGTTCTTTGCAAAAAGAGAAGGAAAAGAGTCTAGAAGGTTTTAAATCACACAGGTGTGGATTCATGAGTATGCAATCCAAGGTGGAGATTGTTGGGTTTATGTCTTGCATACTATGTTGGATAAAAAGACGATGAGACGATGGAGAAATTGAGACGATCGGAGACGGAGTGGAAGCAAGAGAAACAATCAGCAGCAGTAGCAGCAGTAGTAGCAGGAGTTGCGGTCGACCGTACATGGAGTGCGGTCGACCACCCTACTCAGCAGAAGTTCTTGAGAGGGGGACGGATGACCGAACTTGGGGTGCGGTCGACTGCGCACGGCACTGATGGATAATTTGGGTTGGATCTTGGTGATTCGTGAGAAACCCAACTTGCTCTTCAAGTCAGATCTGACGGCTCTTATCGTAGGGTTATCTCTTCAGGTATATCCAAAGGCTATTGTATCAAGATATCAAATTAGGTTTTCTCTAGATCTCTATATATTGTTATTATTGGCCTCCATTGAAAGCCAAGAGAGAGAGTACTTCGTTGAAGGAGAGATTGAGTGATTCTCTAACTGTAAACAACTAGTACTTACTGGTGAGGCTTGAGAGATGATCGTGGTGAGAATTTTAATATTCTTGTATCTTCTCTAGTTGAATAACATCTTGGATTTCTTCTCCCCCGGATTAAGGCGAAAGCCCCAACCGGGAAAAATTTGTGTGCGCTTTGGTGTGTTTGGTATGATCTCATATGTGCTTGGTAGTTTGTGTTGATTGCATCGAATAACTCAACAAGATCCTAAGAGGGAATTTCGGTAGAAATCCCTAACAGAATTCATTATTCGATAAATCATGAATACGAATACGAGTTGCGTATAGAATGCATATGAACCTAAGGGTACCAACGAAAGATAGCTTATTCGTAGGCTAAATCTCTGCAGTAGTGTTGTGATAGGTTCTTAGCTGCATATGTGAGTGGGTCGTGGTGTTACAAGTGGTATCAAACCAAACTTTTGATCCTGATGGTGGGGGCACAATTTTAACACCCTGAATTCCAAATACAACTGAATTCGAAGTTCCACGGGATCTTTACACTTCTTTCGTACAATGTTACAAAGAAATAAAGAACTTTTGTTAGATCAGAGTTTACAGTTACAATACATATTTACAGCGGAAGCAAAATTACAACAATTTACATAAATTGAAATGTATAACACTTGAATTATTCTTTAATCAGCATGCATTCTTTACTCTTGTTAACCACTATCCTGCATAGAAACTATGGGCGTGTTAATTGCTTACAACCGACGAAATATTATATACGGTTATCCTCTCTATGCCGAAAATAGTATAACGATTCTCAAATATTTAAAAAACCACAAACTTGATCACAACAGAACTACAAGGGGCTATCCTACAGATGTCGTATTGTGCGGTGCACTTAAACCTTAATGTAGTTATGTAAATTACATGACACTAATGCGCACTTGTTCAGATTCTATGCATCCCATACTACATAGGTCTGAGGGCAAGCCCTTAACCGTTCTTCATCTTGTAGGGTTCAATCCCTCGTCATGACTTAAACTACTACTGTAATTACGATAAGTATCCTAGATGTTCTATGAGTTACGAGCTCATGTACAGACCGCCTAGAGGGAAATCCCACGTCATGTCACGACGCATCGTGAAGAACATATGGACAATTCAACCTCTGTCATGGGACATGACACCACCCGCATCCACCAAACACCCCACGAGTGTCGCCTGCGGTACGGACTTCTGGAGACATACCCACGTCATGTCACGACGCATCGTGAAGACAGCATGTGAATACTCTCACACCGTAGCTCTGAACCCCTCATACTCGTGTTTTTCTCTTATTTTCATCACGTCTTCACTATGTATCTAGTCCTTAGTTATTTGAATCATGAACAAAATCAATTCTCTAGAGTTAGCCCTTCCACTATACCGATCTCAACCATTTATATCACATGACCCAAATCTTGGTCGTTTCATTTCAAGTCTCATTTCAACATATTTCTTTTCGATACCGGTATGAGGCTTAGCTACACTCTAGTTCTCAATTTCAATTCATAATCACAAAATTGAATTCTCATACTCATATAGTCTTTTCATAGTTCAAGTAAATATCCATCTCCTTTCCATAATTCAATGTTCAATTTCAATTTATAATATTCTCATTCAAACAAATAAGTCTCAATAATTTCACTTAGTTTCCGTACTATAATTTCTTTTCCTCCAAAAATTAAAATCATATTTCTCATTTAATTTTCAAAGCATACATTACCCAAAATAATAACAAAATCCATAATGAATACACTTCAAGTTCTTTTTACACAAAATCCTCTCTTATAAATCTAGTATAACTCAAAAAGTCACTTTTGTAATTATACTTATGCAAAATATCGATTTCACAAGGTTCTACTCAATTTTTTCCTCTCACGCTATTTAAATTAAGTCGAAATAGTGTACAAATATTTTTTTATGAAGTCTATATATTTTTACAACAATTTTCGAAATTTTCCCAAATTTTAAAGTCACAAAATCACGAAAAAAAAACTTTAAAAAACCAAAAGTTTTTAATTTGCTCAGTTCGGGAATCGAACCAGCGACCACAGACAAAGCCAGTGCACGCACTAACCAAAGGGACAGAGCACAACCACATCACAGAGATGGCTCGAATTCATATGAGTCCATTTCTCGAGTTCAGATTTCTCCAAAAAATTAAAAATGAAAAGTCTCTTGTTCGGTTTCGTACCTGAGACCAAGGCCAGACCCACACTACAGTAAGCTCACCCAAACACACCCACTAACCAATTAGGCTAAGTGGCCAAACTGATATGAGTTGGGTTTTTAGGAGGTTTGATCATAGTTTCGGTTCATTCGAGTTTTTATGAAAATAACTAATTTTAATTTCGTTTCTTCTCCACTTTCATTCAAAATTTCCAGAATACAATTTTTATACATTTCTAACATATCAGTAAATTAAATATTGATTTTTGACATAAAAACATGACTTTCCTCTTTGACTACAATTTTGTCTACAATTTCAAAAATGTACAAACAAATGTCGTTTCTTTTGTAAATTGGCATTCAAACTTCTCATATTTCCTTCTTATTATGAATATCATTATTGCTTAATCATTTCAGTAACAAAATCCCTCATTATTAACAATTGAGATAGCAAATTCACCGCTAAGTATGATTATCATTTCGATCCAATTAAGCATATAATCATGTCTCCTTGGTATAGTACAAATCATCAATTAAAGCATGGTAGCATGGTCAATATTAAACTAACTATCAAAATTTGCAACTAATTATTATTCTTCTCACACACAATCAAGCATTCTAATTTGTCTCATTCTTATAACATATGGCTAGAATAACTATGTTTCTTTTCAAATGCATCAACCATACTCTATCATGAACCTAATTAGAAGTGTAAGAGAATCACCCACCTCTGATGGAGAGAAAAACAAACAAACTCCTAATGATCTCCTACAACGATCGAACGAAGCCTTCTCCTCCTAAATCAAGCCACTAAATTTGCTTCTCCTCCTAATGATGCAAGCAACCCGAGCCTCCCTTCTTGTCCCTGAGTGTAGTTCGGCCTCCTCTCATTGGTTGTAGAAACACAATAGCACACAATCTTACAACTCTTCAATCCTTCGTCTCACTCAAATTACTTCTCTTTCTTTTCTTTTTATTCTTTACTTTCAAAAATTCTAAGTGTGAGAATGAAGAGCATAGGGAGGGGTATTTATACAATTTTCTAGGATGAATGGAGGGCTAAGATTTGATCAAATGGTTGGAGATTAAGGTCCAAGATGCATTAGGGTGTTATAGAAACTACCCATGATGAATAACTACCTCTCCACCACTTCCATCTCTCCCACTCCCTCCATCACCATCCGGCCTAGGATGAGAAGTGTGCAATGCACACCCTAGTGCTTGCACGTGCCAACTATTACCCCCTCCTTACAAGTGTACATGTGAATAAAAATTTATTTGTTCAGGAAAACAGTCGATACTACAAGTTGGATTGTTTTAAAACAGAAATAAGTTAAATGGGCTCACTAATTGGCCAATTTAACCATGGGTTTAAATAATTAAATTAATTTATTAATAAAGTGGGCTTAAAAGACAATTTGGGCTTTAAAAGAAAATAATTTTTGGAAAAATAAAGGAGAACAAATACTATATAAAAAAAATTATACGAGAAATTATACAAATAAAATCATACGTGCAAAACACGTAAAATCATAAAAATCTCATAAATCAAATCTAGGGTGTTACAACACTCCCTCCTTAGAATAGTTCCGTCCCCGGAACTACACTTAAAGAGTGAGAAAACAAGAATACAACAAAGAGATAAGAAAAGAAAAGAAAAGAAGATGCAAATCACACAAAGAGCTCAGGATGATCTTGATCATCCTCTCCTCAGATTCCCAAGTAGTCTCTTCAACCAACTGGTTTCTCCAGACTACTTTGACCATCGGTATCGTCTTATTCCTCAATACTTTCTCCCGATGATCGACAATCTCAACCGGAAGCTCAGTGTAACTCAGATCCAACTACAAACCCTCCGGCACTTCGGGCAAATGGTGACTAGGATCTGGAATGTAACCTTTCAGCATAGACACATGGAAGACATTGTGCACCTGAGACAACTCTTCCGGCATCTCTAACCGATAAGCAGCTTTCCCAATCCACTTTAATATCTTGTATGGCCCTATAAACCTCGGGGCTAACTTTCCACCTCTGCCGAAGCGAATCACACCCTTGCTAAGTGAAACCTTCAGAAAGACAAAGTCACCAATCTCAAACTCAAGGTCCCTCCTCCGGTTGTCTGCATAGCTCTTCTGCCTACTCTGAGCATCCACCAACCTCTTCCAGATCAGATCGATCTTTTCGGAGGTCTGCTACACAATCTCAGGCCCAAACATCTGCCGCTCTCCAGCTTTGAACCAACAAACAGGTGTTCTGCATTTTCTGCCATACAGAGCTTCGTATGGTGCCATCCCAATACTAGTCTGAAAACTGTTATTGTAAGCAAACTCTACCAGAGCCAATTGCCTTTCCCAATTGCCTCCAAAGTCTAGTACACAACACCAAAGCATATCCTCAAGAATACGGTTGACTTTCTCGGTCTGCCCATCGGTCTGAGGATGAAAAACAGTGCTGAAATCCATCTTGGTACCCAAAGCTGTCTGAAGACTTCTCCAAAATGCGAAGTAAACCACGCATCCTGATCAGACACAATGGTTAACAGAACACCATGAAGCCTGACGATCTCACCAACATATAGCTCAGCCAATTTGTCCATCGACGAAGTGAGTTTCATCGTCAAGAAGTGAGCGGACTTGGTTAGTCGATCGACTATGACCTAAATCGCATCATTGCCCTTTGAACTCTTGGGCAAACCCGTGATGAAATCTATACTGATGTTATCCCACTTCCATTCCGGAATAGGTAACGGTTGCAAAAGACCTCCGGGTTTCTGATTCTTGTCTTTGACCTGCTGATAGATCTCACACCTTGCCACGAACTCAGCCACATCCCGCTTCAAACCTGAACACCAGAAATGCTGCTTAATGTCCTTATACATCTTGGTACTCCCAAAATGTACAGACAAAAGAGTAGCATGTGCCTCCTGGAGAATACTCTCCCGCAATTCTGCTTGATTCGGAACACACAGCCTCTCTCCAAACCACAGCACCTCATCCCTGATCTGAAACTCGGACAACCTGTCAGCACCGACCTACTCCTTCATCTTCTGAATCTCCACATCTTCCTTCTGACTTGCGATAATACTTTCGTTCAGCGTTGGTTGAACCCTCAACTGAGCTAAAGATGATCCCAAGCCTTGCAGAACAACTTCAATACCAGCCCGATCTAACTCCTCTGCCAGCTGCCTCTGAGTCGTGATCAAACTAGCCAGACTGCTCTTGCGGCTAAGTGCATCAGCAACAACATTAGCCTTCCCAGAATGGTACTTAATCTCCGGACGAATATTCTCAAGTACTTCCAGCCATCTCCTTTGCCTCAGATTTAGATCTTTCTGCTGATAGATGTACTTCAAGCTCTTGTGGTTCGTGTACATGTTCAATTTCTCACCTTACATGTAGTGTCTCAATTGCTTCAAGGCAAAAATAATCGCAGCCAACTCCAGATCATGAGTTGGATAATTCTTCTCATGCGGTCGTAGTTGCCTAGACCCATAAGCGATCACTTTTCCTTCTTGCATTAAGACACAACCAAGCCCACGATGTGAAGCATCGCTGTAGACATCGTACTCAACATCTGCTCTAGGCAAAGACAAAATTGGTGCAGTAGTCAGCTTCTCTTTCAACTCCTGAAAGCTTGCTTCGCACTACTCGGTCCTCTTGAAGTTCACATTCTTCTTGGTCAGTCCAGTGAGCGGCACAGCTATCTAAGCATAGCCCTAGGTAAACCTCCTGTAATATCTAGTCAGCTCAAGAAAACTCCTGATTTCCTTCACTGTAGCAGGCCTTGCCCAATCCTTCACCGCTTCTATCTTCTGTGAATCAGTTTCTACTCCCTCCTTAGAAAGGATGTGACCTAGGAATGCTACTTCAGATTTCCAAAAATTGCACTTGGACAACTTGGCATACAACTCAAGCCCCTGAAGCTTCTTCAAAACTACTGCCAGATGCTCCGTGTGCTTCTCCTCTGACTTGGAGTACACAAGGATATCGTCGATAAACACCACGACGAAGGCATCAATAAACGGCTTCAGAACTATGTTCATCATATCCATGAAAATTGCAAGTGCATTCGTCACTCCAAACGGCATAACTAAAAATTTGTAATGCCCGTGTCGAGTTCTGAACGCAGTCTTATGCACATCTTCAGCTTTCACTCGAATTTGATGGTAACCTGATCGAAGATCTATTTTGGAGAAAACAGCCGCTCCTTGTAAACGATCGAACAGGTCGTTAATTCAGGGAATAGGATACTTATTCCGAACAGTGACCTTATTCAGCTCCCGGTAATTGATGCACATCCTCATCGAACCATTTTTCTTCACTACCAAAAGCACCGGTGCTCCCCAAGGTGACGCACTCGGTTGAATAAAGCCTTTCTTCAACAGTTCCTCAATCTGCAGTTTGATCTCATCCTGCTCCACGGGCGCCATCCTATACGGTGCCTTGGAAATGGGCGCACTCTCTAGCTGAATAGTGATGCTGAACTCCACATCATGATGCGGGGGTAACCCAGGCAAATCTTCCAAGAACACAATCGGGTAATCCCGAACCATAGGAATTTGCTGCACCTCTGCAGGAACATCCCTCTTGCTGATAACTGCCACCAGACAAGAATATATCTTCTTCCCTTGAAAAGTGACTTCAGGACCACCTGGAGCCTTCACTGTTACTTCCTTGGTCTTGCACTCGATGTTCGCACTGTACACCGACATTCAATCAATGCCAATAATCACATCGACTCTCAAGACATTCAGCTCGATCAAATCAATCTCGAAAATTCTGTCCCTAATTACGATCTCGCAGTCTGCATAGTACCGATCAGTGGTTAGAGTTTCCCCTGATGGAGTAGCTACTACCAAGACCTTGCCTGGAAAGACTTTTGGTTCGACTCCCAAAACTTTAGCAAAACTTAGGTGATACGAAAGTGTGAGAGGACCCAGTATCGAATAAACAACAGCTTTCTTTCCATTCAAAATAAGTTCTCCTGTTACATAACATATACTCGTTACATAACAGTTCACTATAAAAGCAGGAAAAGAGAAACAACAGAAAACACTCTAAACATCCTCCCTCGTACCAGTGATGACATGATCCACCTCATCAGCATCAGCTTTAGTCAAGGCAAATACTCGGCCCTGCTGGTACGGCTTCTTCCTAACTTGCCGCGTCGATCTACTACGGGTGACGTTCTGCGGCTTGGGGCACTGAGACTTGTAATGTCCCGTCTCGCCACAGTTGAAGCAAGTCACCACAGGAGGTCTCACCCAATTGGTTCTGGGTCTCCCAGCTATGTTGACAGCATTTGCTCCCGTTGGTTTGAACCTCTGGGCCGACGGATGTCCCCTGAAGTTGCCAGAAACTGCGGGCCTCTTCCCAACATTCCAGTTGGTCTTCCGATTCTGAACTGCATGGAACTGCTCCATGTCTGCCTCAGTGGCTGCAGCTCGTTTGACTAGCTTGTCAAACCTCCTGATACCGAGGGGTATGATCCTGGATCTCAGACTGGGCCTCAAACCATGCTCAAACTTTCGAGCCTTCTTCGCCTCGTCCATCACCAGTTCGGGCACATACCTCGAGAGTTGAGTGAACCTTGTCTCATACTCCCTAACCGACATGTTGCCCTGCTGCGGTGCCAGAAACTCCATGGCCTTCTACTCCTGGATGTCTAAGGAAAAATAATGAATACGGAATTTCTCCAAGAATTTATCCCAGCCAAGAACAATACCTCTCATCGTCCGCTTCATCGACTGCCACCACACCGCTGCATCTTTCTCAAACTGCAGCGCCGCCAACTTCACCTTGCTGCCCTCGGGAGTCTCCAGACTTCGAAGATAGTCTATACCTGTCGGATCTAAATGTCAGCTGCATCGGGGTCTGACTTTCCCTCAAATACGGGTGGTTTCATCCGCTTGAATGATTCCACGGGTTTGATTGCTTTGGGTATTGGATTCGCATGCACCCTTCCTTGATTCTGATTCATGGCAACGACATTGAGTGTCTGATAGACCCTCGCTAGTTCCGTTTCCAAGTCCAGACCTTCACCATTTCGAGCTCCTCTTCTAGCCATATTCTGATGCAAAAGATCCATTAAATCCGAAGTATAAACATGAATTTTAAATCAACTTTTCATTTCATTGAATTTTAACTTTATACATTCGAATTTAAAATATTTCTGACATCAAAATGATAACAATAAGAAGATATAATAGTCTAATTCCTACGGTTTCCTCTTGTCTTCATGAAGCTCTCCCCGTAGTTCCTTCACTTCCTCCTTCAATACATCATACATGTTTTTTCTCTTCTCGAGTTCCCAAACACGATGATTGAGAATTGCAATATCATCCTTGCGCTTTGCCAACTGAGTCTCCAGTAGCTCGATTCTCACCCGTTGAGTCTCTACCTGCCTCTGAAGAGACACAATGAGACTACTCGGAACTGGTTCTTCCTCGTCAGAGGAATTATCAGATCAATCCGGAGGTGGAGTGATCTCTCAGGACTCAGGCCATTCATCTTCAAATTCTTCAGGATCTTCCTCGTCAAAGTCAGCTTACCCGGGGTAGTAATCTTCCTCAACTATGTGCCAATTATCGCCTCCAACTGGGTCGAAGTGGTCCGCCATCTTAGAAAAAGAAGAAGAAAAAGCATAAATTATAGAGCAACACAAATATAAGTGACTTTCATTTAAATCTCTAGACTCAACACACGCCCTAATGTCCACTTCTAGGGTGTCGTTCCTTATAAATTTGTACTACTTGGAAGCGTGGCTCTGATACCACTCTGTAACACCCCGAATTCCAAATATAACTAAATTCGAAGTTCCACGGGATCTTTACACTTCTTTCGTACAATTTTAAAAGGAAATAAAGAACTTTTGTTACATTACATATTTACAGTGGAAACAAAATTACAACAATTTACATAAATTGAAATGTATAACACCTGAATCGTTCTTTAATCAGCATGCATTCTTTAGTCTTGTTAACCACTTTATCCTGCACAGAAACTGTGGGCGCGTCAGTTGCTTACAACTGACAAAATATTATACACGGCTATCCTCTTTATGCCGAAAATAGTACAACGAATCTCAAATACTTAAACAACCACAAATTTGATCACAACAAAACTACAAGGGTCTATCCTATAGATGTCGTGTTGTATGGTACACTTAGTCCTTAATGCAGTTATGTATATTACAGACACTAATGCGCATTTGTTCAGATTCTATGCATCCCATACTACATAGGTTTGAAGGCAAGCCCTTAACCGTTCTCCATCTTGTAGGGTTCAATCCCTCGTCATGACTTAAACTACTACTGTAACTACGATAAGTATCCTAAATGTTCTATGAGTTACGAGCTTATGTTCAGACTGTCTGGATGGGAATCCCACATTATGTCACGACGCATCGTGAAAAATCTATGGACGATTCAGCCTCCGTCATGGGACATGAGACCACCCGCAGTCACCAAACACCCCACGAGCGTCACCTGCGGTACGGACTTCTGGAGACATACCCACGTCATGTCACGACGCATCGTGAAAACAGCCTGTGAATACTCTCACACCGTAGCTCTGAGGCCCTCATATTCGTGTTTTTCTCTTATTTTTATTGCGTCTTCACTATGTATCTAGTCCTTAGTTATTTAAATTATGAACAAAATCAATTCTCTAGAGTTAGCCCTTCCAATATACCGGTCTCAACCATTTATATCACATGACCAAAATCTTGGTCGTTTCATTTCAAGTCTCATTTCAACATATTTCTTTTTGATGCCGGTATGAGGCTTAGCTACACTCTAGTTCCCAATTTCAATTCATAATCACAAAATTGAATTCTCATACTCATAGTCTTTTCATAGTTGAAGTAAATATCCATCTCCTTTCCATAATTCAATGTTCAATTTCAATTTATAACATTCTCATTCAAACAAATAAGTCTCAATAATTTGACTTAGTTTATGTACTATTATTTCTTTTCCTCCAAAAACTAAAACGATATTTCTCATTTAATTTTCAAAGCATACATTACCCAAAATAATAACAAATCCATAATGAACACACTTCAAATTCTTTTTACACAAAATCCCCTCTTATAAATCTAGTATAACACAAAAAGTCACTTTTGTACTTATACTAATGCAAAATATCGATTGTACAAGGTTCTACTCAATTTTTCCTCTCACGCTATTTAAATTAAGTCGAAATAGTGTACAAATATTTTTTTATGAAGTCTATATATTTTTAGAACAATTTTCGAAAATTTCCCAAATTTTTAAAGTCACCAAATCACCAAAAAAAACTTTAAAAAACCAAATGTTTTTAATTTCCTGAGTTCGGGAATCGAACCAGCGACCACAGACTAAGCCAGCGCACGCACTAACCAAAGGGACAGAGCGCAACCACGTCACAGAAATGGCTCGAAATCATATGAGTCCATTTCCCGAGTTCGGATTTCTCCAAAAAAATAAAAACGAAAAGTCTCTTGTTCGGTTTCGAACTCGAGACCAAGGCCAGACCCACGCTACAGTAAGCGCGCCCAAACACACCGACTAACCAATTAGGATAAGTGGCCAAACTAATATGAGTTGGGGTTTTAGGGGGTTTGATCCTAGTTTCGGTTCATTCGAGTTTTTATGGAAAATAACTAATTTTAATTTCATTTCTTTCCCACTTTCATTCAAAATTTCCAGAATACAATTTTTATATATTTCTAACATATCAATAAATTAAATCTTGATTTTTGACATAAAAACATCACTTTTCTCTTTGACTACAATTTTGTCTACAATTTCAAAAATGTACAAACAAATATCGTTTCTTTTGTAAACTGGCATTCAAACTTCTCATATTTCCTTCTTATTATGAACATTATTATTGCTTAATCATTTCAGTAACAAAATCCCTCATTATTAACAATTGAGATAGCAAATTCACCACTAGGTATGATTATCATTTCGATCCAATTAAGCATACAATCATTTCTCCTTGGTGTAGTACAAATCATCAATTAAAGCATGGTAGCATGGTCAATATTAAACTAACTATCAAAATTTGTAACTAATTATTATTCTTCTTACACACAATCAAGCATTCTAATTTGTCTCGTTCTTATAACATATGGCTAGAATAACTATGTTTCTTTTCAAATGCATCAACCATACTCTATCACGAATCTAATTAGAAGTGTAAGAGAATCATCCACCTTTGATAGAGAGAAAAACAAACAAACTCCTAATGATCTCCTACAACGATCGAGCGAAGCCTTCTCCTCCTAAATCAAGCCACTAAATTTGCTTCTCCTCCTAATGATGCAGGCAACACGAGCCTCCCTTCTTGTCCCCTAGTGTAGTTCGGCCTCCTCTCATTGGTTGTAGAAACACAATAGCAAACAATCTTACAACTCCTCAATCTTTCGTCTCACTCAAATTACTTCTCTTTCTTTTCTTTCTATTCTTTACTTTCAAAAATTCTAAGTGTGAGAATGAAGAGTATAGGAAGGGGTACTTATACAATTTTCTAGGATGAATGGAGGGCTAAGATTTGATCAAATGGTTGGAGATTAAGGGCCAAGATGCATTAGGGAGTTATAGAAACTACCCATGATGAATAACTACCTCTCCACCACTTCCATCTCTCCCACTCCCTCGATCACCATCCGGCCTAGGATGAGAAGTGTGCAATGCACACCCTAGTGCTTGCACGTGCCAACTAGTACCCCCTCCTTACAAGTGTACATGTGAATAAAAATTTATTTGTTCATGAAAAGAGTCTACACTACAAGTTGGATTGTTTAAAAAGGAAATAAGTTAAATGGGCTCACTAATGGGCCAATTTAACCATAGGTTTAAATAATTAAATTAATTTATTAATAAAGTGGGCTTAAAAGACAATTTGGGCTTTAGATTTTAATTAGGCTTTAAAAAAAAAGAAAAAATTGGAAAAGTAAAGGACAACAAATATTATATAAAAATATTTTATACGAGAAATTATACAAATGAAATCATACGTGCAAAATACGTAAAATCATAAAAATCTCATAAATCAAATCTAGGGTGTTACAACACTGGTGACGCTAAGGTCAGTGCTTTAGTAAAAGGCCAAGCGATAGAGTTGTAGCATCTATGCGGACCACATTGACTAGAAAGGTGTAACGCCCCGCATTCCAATACCTCGAAACACATGCACACACCCCCAAGATCTTGCTTTGATAACAACACATAAGTACCAAGTTACGGATAGTTAAAAACTTTCATTCGTTAACTTATTATACAAATATATTTTTCTTTTACAATCAGCCCATTTAATATTTAATTACTAATCCTATGCTCATCCTCTTAACTGGACTCTACCTCCTTCGCTCTTTTCGTGCAAACCAATCTCAACTTGTTTTGCAATAACTGCACCACAAACTGTGGATACTTTAAGCCAAACCATTGGATGCGAGCTAATAAACTCTAACTACCGGATTAAAAACTATGATTGCATACTCAGTCAACCAACTACTTGATGAATACATGCAAGTGTGCATAATTATGATCATGTGTATATGTTGATGAATGGATGTGTGTTTGTTGTGTGATGTGGGTTTTGTGTTATGTAGTAAGCATATGAATGCATGTATGTTAGTGTCATGTTAGTCGTATTTTATAGTCATACACCTAATTAGATAATAACAATGATGTATAAAAGAATCGCTAATGTTACAGTACAATCAATACAAATCATTCATAGAAGAATTCATTATCAAGTGCTAACTAGTCCAATCTGTACCGGAGGCCACTGACTGGTACACCTACTACAGTACTGACTCATTCGGATTTCATACCAGAGCCATTAGACGGTACCGACAATCCAATAACAACTAGCCCAGGTTCATTCCGAAAGTGTTACTGAAGGATCTTGCTTTTTCCAGTGCTGGCTCACCCAGTCTCAACCGGAGACCACTATCTGGTACACCGACTTCAGTGCACATTGCTCGCAGTTTTCACTGGAGCCATTGAACGGTACCAGTAATTCAATAACAACTAGCCTGAGTTCTCTCGGAAGGTCACTGAAGTAATTTGTTTTCACGGTAATCTCTATTCCCACATATCAACAAACACACCACATTCTATCAAGTATTTCTCAACCATTTATTACACAAGTTCTTAACAACTATGCACCTATACAAGCATATCTATATAACAAATCACAAGACAATTTGAAAAAGCCATCAAGTGGAAGGATCTTGCTTTTTCCAGTGCTGGCTCACCCAGTCTCAACCGGAGACCACTGTCTGGTACATCGACTTCAGTGCACATTGCTCGCAGTTCTCACTGGAGCCATTGAACGGTACCAGTAATTCAATAACGACTAGCCTGGGTTCTCTCGGCGTCACTAAAGTAATTTGTTTTCACGGTAATCTCTATTCCCACATATCAACAAACACACCACATTCTATCAAGTATTTCTCAACCATTTATTACACAGGTTCATAACAACTATGCACCTATACAAGCATATCTATATAATAAATCACAAGACAATTTGAAAAAGCTATCAAGTGGCCCCCCTTTAATTGAAATAAAATCAATGGCTCCGATTCACCATTCTAAAACCCATCCCCCCCCCCCCCCCCCCCCCCACACACACACACAAAACATAAAAACTCATCCTTTCATATTTCAAATTTCTCTCTCTCTCTCTACCCAGTCTTTACCAGGGTATGTAAATTTCCAGAATTTTAAAAACTCTCTTGATCTATTATGATTAGATTCCCCCCCCCCCCCCACCACCACCACACACACACGCAAAATATAAAAACTCATCCTTTCATATTTCAAATCTCTCTCTCTCTCTCTCTCTACCCAGTCTTTACCAGGTATGTAAATTTCCGGAATTTTAAAAACTCTCTTGATCTATTATGATTAGATTTTTGGAAATTTGATGGAAGTTTATTTATTTTCAGATGTGAATATAAATCAAGAACGGGTAAAGAGAGGAAGTTTATTTAGCCTTTATGCTTCCACTACAAGAAAAACCCTTTTTCGCAACAAGGTTTTGGCAACGACTTTTTACTCGTTGTGAAAATTAGTTACGGCAACGCGAAAGTCGTTGCTAAAAATAAAATAAAATTTCACTCCTCCAAAATGCCTTGCGCGGGCCTTTGCAAATCTCCCCGCCAGATTGTGTAAATTGGAAATGATAAATGTCGTTGCGTATATTTCCTTATATCTACTGCAACGACAGTATTGTTGCCAAAAATATAAAAAAATAAAAATAAATAACAATTTTAATAAACCTCTCTCTTTTTCCTTATATCTCCTTTTTAATAAACAATCTACCCTCTCTCTCTCTCTTTGCTTTTGTTTTCTTTTTTCCCCAAACAAAAACCCTCCCCGCTCCTCTTCGATCAGGAAGAAGAAAAAACAAAAAAACTAGGGCATCAAAAAGCAATGTCGAAACTCAGTTCCATGCTCAACGCTGCCCTAAAATCTAGGGTTTCACCTCTCGTCCCCTTCCAATCCCTCTCACTCCTTCGATTCTCCACCGAAGGAGTTGCGTCGCCGCCGCCGCAGCAAGGTCCCCCCGTCGATCCCTTCTACCAAGATTCCGACGGTATCCACTCAACCCACTTAGGGTTAGGGTTTTCAAAATGATCATTCATTTCTCATGTGGTTGTTGCTTCGAATCATTCATTTATCCTTTAAATTTTAGTTTCACTTATTTTTTGTATTTCTACTGTATGTAATTAAAAAAAAGTAGTTTAAGTTAATTAGCGCAATGTAGAAGAGTTTAGAGGGCACTAAAGAGTCTCTTTTGAATAAAAAATTTAGATATAGGAATTAGGGGTGATGGAAGCTTATTGATCAGTTGGCTTGTGTTTGGTTTAAAGGAAATTGGAAGAAAGAAAGAAAATGAATTGAAGGCAGAGAAGAGGAAAGGCAAGTAAATTCTGCGGGGAAAAAAAACATTTGGTGTAAGAAAGTGGGTTTAGAAAAAAAAATAGAATTGGTGAGGTAAATTTAACCAATAGGTAAAAGAGTGTGTAAGGTAAATCACATGCTCGGGGGGGGGGGGGGGGGGGGGGGGGGTATGATGTATTCAGATGAACCTTTTCATGTCAAGGGAGGTGCGAAGAAATACTAGTTTGTGATTATTTAGATGTATTATCAGTGTATGTAAGACTTTGACAATATAGGCATATTATAGTACACTTCTAGTGAGATGCTTTGCTTTTAAAAATTGAAATATGTTGAAGCCTCACTGTAGTAGTAGTAGTAGTAGTGGAGCAAGGAGATACTTTGCTTCTGCCTACTTTAGCCCTTGGGCTGCTTTATGGCGCAAAAGTTGTTCTTTCTGCTTTTTTAACAGTTGGAAGAGGGATTAAGCACCATTTTCTTGTTTCAAGGGCCTTGTTGCGTATGATATGGACAACCTAAGTTGTTATTCATTCAAAGGGGTGCCCTTACTTCCTTGTCCTCATCCATACTCATAGCGGTGACCGACAATTGCACTGCCCAGTTAAGACTCCACAAGAATGATGACTTCGGCGGAAAACCAACTGAGATAGTTTGGATAACAGAACCATTCAGGAAGTGTAGTAAGATACTAGGAGCCTAAGATAGTAAATGGAGCAAATAAGATTAGGGATAGATATAAAACAGACCTGCATAAGCATTTTATTAAATCATTAGTGAGTACTTCTTAATAGGGAAAAATGTTTCATATGGCCAAAACTAATTGTTGGAAAGGTTTAGAACAATCGTCACATGGTACTACCCTTAACTTGAGTTTTGTTTTGGTCAATATTGTTTATTAAGATTTGTTTCGATTTTCATCTTTCGAATTGTTTTAACTTATATGTTTCAGTTGATTTTGTAATCAGGTGTTGTCTATGGAAGGGTGTGTGGTATTTCAAGAAATACACTGAAGACTGATATTATGAATCTCTTTCAGGAGTGCAACTTATCTAAGGATGATATCAAAGTTAAATACAACCTATCCTTCAATCCGATTGGCATGTATGTTCATTCTATTTCTATCTTGCCATATTATTTATATTTGTGTTTTGAATTGTTCTCCAAAGCATAACAAGAAAATCAAACTATATATGCTTGTGTGGACATTGCTGATGATCTGTGGATAATTATCATTCATCTTATCAAATTGCAATCGATCTAATATTGCTGCTTTAATCATTGTCAGCATGAGATGATGTTTGCGGAAATTCATTGTCAGAACAATATGTACCTCGAAGCTAAGGTAACATATTTCCAGTATTCTGTGAGCTTACCGATACTTATATACATACTAATTGTTCAAATAAGGTTGATAGCTAGGAATTCATCATTATGAATTATTTCCGAGGTTAGTTCTGAATATCAGGGTTTTAGCTTTCTATTCATTCAATGAGTCAGTTGATGCTTCAAGATCACAATTTGTTAAAGTTCATTTGTTTCCCTACTTTTTCACAGGTATATTTGAAAGCCACTAAGAATGCATTCTTCAGAGCCATTTTTTTCATTTTAATGCATAAACTGCTCAACGATGTTTTCTAGAGCTTCTTGAATTTGTTACCTCTCTGATCACAACAAACTGATTTGCCATATCTGATGATAATTAACTATGACAAGTAGAGAGTTGATATCTTATGCTCCTCAATCTGTATATATATGATCAATTCTAACTTCCTTCCCTTCGTCTGTGTTTTTTCCGACTAAATATTTTATCTTTGCCAGATAACCAGAATGATTAGCTGCTCAATTTTGTTTCTAGCTGAATTTGCCATGCTCAATTTCGTTTCTAGATGAATTTTGTTTCTATCTGTATTACTAAAATTCAGAAGGATGTGAAAGGCCATGCTCACAAATGTGTTTGTGTGACATCATCCGACTAATCTCTCTCCAATGTATAGATGAATTCATCCTCGCTACTGACATGCATGACATAATTTTGTTGTTCTATGAACATTAACTTTTAGGATCATAGACACACTTTTCTTTGTATTTATGCACACACATTGAGCATTAGTGTGCATTTCATTGTAGCTAATTCTATGTTTGCTGGTTTCCTGCATATGCTTGAATTTGATTGCAAATTACACAACTCCAACTCTTCTTGAGTTATAGCAGTAGAGATAATTTTGTAAAATATAGACAATCTGGACAGTAATGTATTATAGGTGAAAAAACTGTGATTCGTAGAAATGATAATTGAAGAACCAAAGTTGTTACTGTGAAAAATAAGCATTACTAATACGTACATAGGAGTGTTTAGAACTAGATGAACCTAATGTTGGAAGATATGAGATGAAATGATGAATATAACCTACCATAGTGTTGCCAATAATTGATTCTATTAGCACAGTGATAATTATCAAGATGGCAGTAAGGCCATTATCACTTCAGACTTTCTACTACTAAAATGGATTGATTGTAGAGCACAATGTAAAATGTAGAGCAATGAGAACTGTTTCTGGAGTTGATCGCTTGCATGTCGAACTCATCGAGTTGGGTGTACAGTAAGAAAATTTAGCAAATATACCAGTCCGGACACAAATAGGCCACTCTCAATTGTTTAGAGATAGAATATGGCAGGAACTTCTAGGCTGAATGTATTTTCAACCCGGGCCTGCATATAAAATGTCCAAACCTGACCTTGGCACCTGAATCTGTGTTGCAAATTAAAACTTCTAACAAAACATATTGTAACCCAACAATATCAGAAGCTCATAACCTCATTGGAATATTAGGAAAACATATTGTAACAAAACATATTGATGGAAAATATTAGAAGACCATCGAGACTAGCGTTTCTCATTCCTTGAGTCTATATTTTTCCTTCTTCTGACTTATATTTTTGTATCCTTTGTTTTAGGTTGCCACTGATCGTTGTATAATGGCCATGCTCTTTCTGATTGTAGCTGGGGTAGTAGCAATTATTATTGTGAAGGTCGGACATTTATATTCTCACTATTATTTACCACACCTTTTTGATGTTAAAGCTTCTCTTTATTCAATCGACTTCGCTGCTTATGTTGTATTATTTTTCGTAACAGTTCTGAATCAGTTCTCATTTGTCTGCAGATTGTTAACCCTCACAATAAGGACATTCCTGATATTCCTGGACTTGCCCCACCAGCACAGGCCAATCGAAGACTCATGTGGGATTTTAGTGAGGCATAAATCCACTTTTAGAAACTGTTCGATACCCTCCTTTTCAACTATAAAGATCATTATCATTCTTCATAGTCAGCAGAGACCGATGATGTTTGTTTTTTGGTTTTCTCAAGCCTCTCTCCCTCATCTTGGTTCCTGTCAAACATTATTGATCTTGTATTATTACCTTCATTTCTAATTACATAAACAAGATATATCATTTTGAGATGTTGATACTTGTTTTATTTATTCATTTCCTTTAAAATTGCTTCTGATATGACATAAATGTAATATGTTGGACAAGTTTAATATTATAGTTTTTGGAATGATGTTGGTTTTTAATGTTTTTGAAGTGTATGCTAGTTTTAGGATAGGACTGATGCAACGACAATATATAATTTGTCTCGAGAAGAATTAAACTTTCGCAACGACAATTGGTACCTTTAGCAACGACTATAGTTGTTACCAAAATACAAATAATGCAAAGCAATAATAAAAATAATTGCAAAACAGTCGAGCTTTGTCAACGACAATAGTCGTTGCCAAAATAGAAAGAATGTAAGGCAACGACAATAATTTATTGCGAAAAAACATCTTTAGCAAGGACATAAGTCGTTGCCAAATATATGAAGTATGTTTGGCAACGACAATAGTTGTTGCGATTGATTTTATATCTTAGCGCGGGTGAAATTAGGTATGACAACGACAAAATATATTGCAACGACAATGTCGTTGCGAAAAATCTATGTTTAGCAACGACAAAAGGTCGTAGTTAAAATCTTTCGCGACGCCCGGACGCGCAACGACCTTGCAACGACAAATGTCGTTGCCAAAAATATTTTTCGCAACGACAAATGAGTTTTAGCAACGACATTTGGCGTTGCGAAAAAAGGTTTTTCTTGTAGTGTTCACTGATTTAATATAATTCATTCATTACAAATCAAGAACTTTGCCAACTGATGTGAAAGGCATTTTCTGAGATTTTTGGGTACTTAGTGAAGCATCAAATTTAAAGTTGATTTTTTTAAAATTTTTTTTAAATTGATTTAATGAATTAATTGTTTGAATGTGATTTTTGATGATGTGATGTCGAAAAGTTAGGGTTTTGATTTTGTATTACGAAATTAGGGATTCTTTAAAAGAAAATTCATCTTTTTGTGAATTTGTGCTAATGGTGTTTAATAATGTATTTAATGTATTGCAGCTGGTGAAAGTGGGGAATTGGCTGTGGTTTACCGTGTTCGTTGGTGAAGCATTAAGGTGACTTTTGAATAAGGTAAGAAACTTGAGCTCATGTCGAATTTGTTTGTGATTGTTTGCCGTAGTTGGCTTTTACGATTGAAAAATATTGAAGTCATAAGTTAGTTTTGATTGTTGTACGGTTGGATATGACAGTTCCATCTGAATGTTGTTATGTGTTAGTTACTTTCGAGAATTTCCTGATTTATAAGAAATAAAGTTGGTAAGAAGCATGGATGCTTGTCTTTGAAAGTTATGTCATGTTGAGTACATATCGAACATGCTTTCTATTGCAATTTAGTTGTAAGAGATACTTTTGTGTGTTACGCGTCTGTGTAAAAGTTGTGTTCTGACATGTCTAATTGAGTCCATCAGCAGAGTGCTTCTTTGAAAGCTCTAAGACACAATACACTGGTTTGTCAATATAGTTTTATTTAGTGGTGGCTAATATAGTGCATTATTTATTCAAAGAAGTGATCATTATTAATTATATTTTAAGGTTACGGGTCGTAAAACCACATCTAAAATGTTCTCAAATTTATTCATATGATGTTTTTATCCTCTAAGTCATTCATTAAATAAACTCTTCAAGTATTTGTCAACGAAATTTGCCAACTGACAAGGACAAGTAGATGGGAGAAAATGCCCTTCACATCTGAAAAGAAATAAAATGATTTAACCCAAAAATCAAAAACAATAGCCATGATAATATAGAATGGTAGCAGACTGAACATATTTTGAAATCGTGATTATTAAACTTTTTACAATATTATTAATTATTCATGTCCACACACTCACATACTCCTCTCTCTCTATTTTATTTTAAAAATTTTGCAGTTTTGAACACATGCATATAACCATGTTGTTGCTGTTCTATCATCATGAAGGAGTATTTCATATGCTGCATCGTTTACAACGATGTGCCGTCGACACGTATCCATGGGCAAATCTAATATATAAACATTTCATCATCGAACACCTTATGTGCAATCACACATCTCATAATTTTCTCTAATACAGACAAGCATTCATATATAAACACAAACACCTTATGTGCAACCTTATTTCTCATAATTATTAGTAACTAAACTTATCTCATGCATGTACTAGTACAAACATTTCGTTCACAAATTTTATCAAACACTATATGTGCAACTATTCTTCACAGAAACCTTGTACATGCCTATATTCATCTATAAATTTATGTTTAATCTAACCACATGAATATATTGCATATATGCAAAACATGGTAATTAAACTATCGGTTATACCAACTTGATATTTCTCCACCTATACCTTTTTCCTCATTAGATCGAACCCAAAGCTTCTCATTTTCTTGCTCCTTGTATAACGTTTTTGACATACTACGTAATATAAAGTATAGGAGGTGGAAATTAATTGTAGTTAGCCTAATTTGATGGTGGAATGGAAGGATGGAGTCCGGCGAGTTGAGGGAGAGGAAAGGAATGAGGTGAGAGAGTGCAGGAGGTAGAAAATGAGAGTGAGATGGTGCGGTGGAATTGATTAGTGGGTTAGGGGGGTTGGCTTGCACTTAGCATGGACGCTGAGTCTCCCATGAGGTGGTTTGATGAGAACTTATCTCATCCCATTATACGCACACAAATCTTAAAGCACACTAAAACTCATCTTAAAGCTCCGCTTGTGGAATTGGGTTTATTGTAGGCTTTTTATTTATATGTAAATATTAAGGGTAAAAGGGATAAGAGCAACTTGTTCATTTAGTAAATGAGCAATTGATGATGTGGCATGCATGTGATGCATTGGACAACTAACCCTTTAAGGATTTTCCAATCACATGCTTGCCACATCATCAATTGCTCATTTACTAAATGAGCAAGTTGCTCATATCCCTTTTACCCAAATATAAATATATGCATTCAAATATCAATTCATTTAGATTTTATATTGAAATCTTATATTTATCAAGGGCAAACTTGTCTTTTTCAATTTTACGGATCTCTACTACTATAATGGGAGAAGGCCTTAGTGTAATTTGTCCTTAACCCAACCCGTGCAATGCACGTGCTGGTAGATTATTTTTTTTTTTTGCCCTTTTCATTCCCCCAATTTTCTTCACGTGCACAGCACGTGTATAATACTAGTATTATTGAAGGAGGAGAACTGTGTTAAACATGGGTCCAAGTTTAGTGATGACACTAAATCTAAGTTCAACCAAATTTATGATAGTTTATAAAACAAAAATGTGTTCCTCATTTGTTACAGTTAATTATATATATTTCCATTCCATGATCCTCAAGTTTGTTTCTATAATTTTTGGTATTCCTTCATGTGACCTCTTGAAAAATCTCTAATCTCTAATATTATAATGGGAGAAGGTCTTAGTATCAGTTGTAAATCTACCAATGGGTGCAACACACGTGTATAACTATTATAAAGAAGGTTTAGGTTCAAATCTAGATTACGTCGGAATTTTTACTTTAAAAAAACTGTATTTATTAAGATGTGCATCACACGTGTAAATTAATAGTCTAATAAATTAGAAGAAAACCAAAGATATATTTAATTCTTACATATTAATTCAAAGTTAGTTCAATGTCCTACTGACCTCGTAGTAGTTTTCAAAAAACAATGATTAATTTAACAACTAGTAATCTGCACGTGTGATGCACGTTTTTTTTAATATCTAGGAACAGAGCAAGTTCCACTGGCAATCTCTTTTTTCAACAACTCCGAATCGGTCTTCAGTAGCCTTTTGCCACTGTTGCTTCTAAAATACATTCATCATCTCCTCTCATGTCCACTTCTACAATTCGTTTCCCCATATTCTTCGACACGAACTCAGCCGCTTTGGTACCACCATGGCCGGCGAAAATGTCGAAGAATGCCTGAAAATAGTAAATACCCCTTTTCTTTTGAATAAAAAAATTTTAAACATTAATTTGGAAAAAAGCATGGAGCTTTAAGAAACACTAACAATTTGTGGATTGTTGTTAACATCGAGATCGACGGTAAACTGGTCTTCCATTTCCATTCTTTTCCTTCCTCTCTTGCTGTAAACGGAACACCTGACGTTATCCCTTTCAACTTTGTTCGGACTGTCTGATCCAGCCAGCACGAATCCCAAAGCGGCGTCGATTATCGGAAGAGCAATTTTTGCAGGCCGCTTTCGCTTGAGAAGAGGAAATGGGTTGATTGAGGAAGAGGAGCGGGTGGGGGTGAAGAAGCGGGAGGTTGTTGATTGGAAGGGGGAGTTGAGTGGTGACGTGGAAGAAGAGGAGCCGTCGGATGGGATGAGGGGGAGGCAGGAAAGGGAAAAGGCCGCCGACGAGATTAACAGAGTGAGGGAATAGGACATTTTTGGATATATTTTTTTTGAGTGATTTGATTTTGGATTATTTGGTCGTTGAATTTGAAAAGAGGAAGAAGTTGGAGAGGGGAATGTGAGAAGTTGAAGAGGTGTTTTAAATATTAACAACTTTTTAAATTGAGGAGAAGTTGGAGAGTTGTTTTCATATGTACGTGAAGCATGAAAAATGTGAAGTAAATGTGAAGTAAAAATTACATTTCTGACCTCTGATTGTGGAGGGATCATGGGCAAAAATTGACAGAATTAACCCTATATTATTTTTTAGCCTTTTATGTATATGGGGGTATGATAGTAAAAGGCCGTCAAAATGGGGCTTTGCTTAATAATAGTATAGAAATCATCTTTACTTCTGATAATTTGTATATTCAAATGTTAATTTATCTTCGAGATATTTCAATAAGGCAATAAAACAAAGCTTCTTTAACAACATTAAGAAACTAGAAATGCTTTAATCATCACTAATTTCATTAATTAACTTATATTAATGTGATTCCTGTGAGCCTAATTATCGAAAGGATGGTGTAATCAGGGCCAGCCCAATACTTATTGAGGCCTAAAGCGGGCTTCGAAATGAGGCATTTTAAAAGCTTATAATAATATTTTGTTAAAATTAATATATTTTTATTTAAATGTTATCTTTCAGACTTTTTTAGATGTAAAATCATTTTTTTTATTATTGTAATCAATTTCATTTAATTTTTTTTAATTGATAATAAAGCAAATCCATTTAATTTTTGTTGAGACATTGTTGATCTTAGATAAGATTTTATTAATTTTAGTTTTGTAAAACTTCTTTCCGCCAAGCAATAGTTACGGGAATCGTTAAGATTATTCTATAAGCAATATATGCATTTGGAAAAGAATCAAGTCTTTTAATATAATTAAGTATGTCAATTGGTGTATCATTTTTCACTTGTATAATTTCTCTTAAAGTTTTCAGTTCTAAAAACAAATCTAACCCAGTGGCAAGGACCTCCCTGAACATTGTGCTCCCTAATCAATCTCAATGCTTTTCTAGGAGATCGTGCAAGGAGAAGGAAGATCACACTGATATCCTTCCTACATACTAGATTTACCAATACTATCTCGAACGACATGTAATTTGTATTGAGTAAAAAGTTGCCCATGTGCATCTCACTTGATCCTCTCCTCAAGGGCTAAGTGGTAACCTTACATAAGCTATCACAGGGTAAATATTCATCAAATTAAGATCTATGAATATTATGCTAACAGATATAAACATGAGATCAAACCTCCCACTGCGAATCAGTGAATTATTTATCTTAATTCATAATACACAAATCTTAACAGTGGTCCACACTAAGTCAAACCTAAAACCTTAACACAATCCTCAGCCACCTACCTTACTACCCCCACGTTCACATTTCCTCCTCTTATTTCTCCTCCACCACTAGACCTAGATAGTCATCAAAACCTAACTCTAAAGCTGACATCTACACCACCATTGACATTACCTGCTCCTTCACATCGCCATATGCACATCCCACCGTAGCCATAGCTATAATCACATAGCCAGCAACTCCTCTTCCATGTCACTACTAACATTAACCCACAATCATCCAACCATGTCGTGACCTTAATCAAGCTTCATTGTTGTTACCGCTGAATCTGGTGTGGGGGTAAACAGATCGAATTTGTGGGTTCGTGGAAAAACCTGAATAGCGAATCCAAGCCTGTTCGTAGGAATTGGGCTGCTGACTCCCGCCGTTCACCTGCTAGGAAGTGCGATACACCGGGGTTGATCCCGGCGACGCACCCTCCGACGCTCTTGTCAGTAACCAGTGATATGATTAAGAAAGAGCTTTAATTGGAAAAAAAGTGATTATCTTGTAACAGTGGTATGTTGGAGGTATTTATAGTCGCCATGGGGAGTTGATTAGGGATCTGATTTCCTGTGATTCTGTTAGGAGTAAAGTCCTCATAATCAGTTTAGGAAACTGATCCCTAATTCCCGGTGAGAGGATAACTGTAGATCAGGCCCGTTGATTTAGTCAAATCAGAGACCCTGATTTCCTCTTGCTGGTCTAGGTTTGTCTCGGGTCGGAACCCATACCCAGTTGGAGTGGATCCGTTCGTGGGTTATTGGATCTGTGGAGGGGAGATCCAGTGCCCGCTTCAGACCCGTTGGTGGGTGAAATTACCGTTTTACCCCTGAGCTTCAAGATTCGTGCCCGATCTGGACGGTTCCGATTAAACCCCATTTTTAGCCATATCACGAGCCCCCCACTCCTAAAGACTGAGTGTGATCAGTCTTTGAGGAGTATTTTAACTGTTTTAGTGGCTAGTGGAGTTGTATCGGAGTCCGAATGGAGGGTTTTGTATCTCGAAGGGGGTAGTGAGGTGATTTTTACTGCTGAATCTGAGCTTTGTTGAATATCCGACGGTTTTTATCTATTTTTTTCGGATTATTTATTTAATTTTACGATGTGTTAACCAGTCGTTCGGGGACTTTAACAATACATTCTAAGCAATAATTGTTCGTTCAGGGGCTCAAAAATATTCCCCCGAATTTATAATTATAGTCTAGAATTTCTAGTTAATTTTCCCGAATTTTTAGTAATTTTTCGCAATTTTTAAATAAATAAAACGACTAAAATAAATAAAAACTGATTTTTAATACCTATTTATGGTGTGGCTTGATCTGGACCGTTGATCTCGAGTGAGCGCGAATTTCTGAGAGATCTGGTTGTTGTAGTCGCTCGTCAGCTATTTTCTCGCTTTTGGAGCTCGGATGGACACTTGCTCGGTTGGCCGACTGGGGGTCTAAGGGTTCGGCTGTCCGAGCAACGTGGCGTGATCTGAGCCGTTGGATGGTGGCACGAATCTCGAGACGGGCTCAGTTCCCAAGAAAACGTTATCTTGTCGTTTAGCGCACATGGCACGATCTGGACCGTTCATCACCAGAAGCAGCGAATTTCTGGAAGATCCAACGGTCGTGGTCGCTCGGCGGCTTTTTTCTCTGTTTCGGAGCTCGGATGGGCACTTGCTCAGTTAGCCGACCGGACGTCTAAGGGTTCGGCTATCCGAGCGACGTGGCGCGATCTGAGCCGTTGGATGGTAGCACGAATCTCGAGACGGGCTCAGTTTCCAAGAAAACGCTATCTTGTCGTTTAGCGCACGTAGCACGATCTGGACCGTTCATCACCAGAAGCGCGAATTTCTGGAAGATCCAACGGTCGTTGTCGCTCAGCGGCTTTTTTCTCTGTTTTGGAGCTCGGATGGGCACTTGCTCGGTTAGCCGACCGGACGTTTAAGGGTTCGGCTGTCTGAGCGACGTGGCACGATCTGAGCCGTTGGATGGTGGCACGAATCTCGAGACGGGCTCAGCTCCCAAGAAAACGTTATCTTGTCGTGTAGCGATGCTGGCAAGATCTGGGCCGTCTGATCGAGATCTTACACGAATGTTGAGGAGAAAGTAGTTTTCTCCGTTTTGGGGCTCGGATGGGCACTTGCTCGGTTAGCCGACCGGAGCTCTAAGGGTTCGGCTGTCCGAGCAACGTGGCACGATCTGAGCCGTTGGATGGTGGCGCGAATCTCGAGACGGGCTCAGCTCCCAAGAGAACGCTATATTGTCGTGTAGCGATGCTGGCAAGATCTGGGCCGTCTGATCGAGATCTTACACGATTGTTGAGGAGAAAGTGAATTTTCTCCGTTTTGGGGCTCGAATGGGCACTTGCTCGGTTAGCCGACCGGAGGTCTAAGGGTTCGGCTGTCCGAGCGACGTGGCAAGATCTGAGCCATTGGATGGTGGCACGAATCTCGAGACGGTTCAGTTCCCAAGAAAATACTATCTTGTCGTTTAGCGACGTTGGCAAGATCTGGGCCGTTGGATGGTGGCACGAATCTCGAGACAGCTCAGTTCCTAAGAAAACACTATCTTGTCGTTTAGCAACGCTGGCAAGTCTGGGCTGTTGGATGGTGGCACGAATCTCGAGACGGCTCAGTTCCCAAGAAAACACTATCCTGTCATTTAGCGACGCTGGCAAGATCTGGGCCGTTTGATCGAGATCTTACACGAATGTTGAGGAGAAAGTGAATTTTCTCCGTTTTGGGGCTCGGATGGGCACTTGCTCGGTTAGTCGACCGGAGGTCTAAGGGTTCGGCAGTCCGAGCGTGGTGGCGCGATCTGAGCCGTTGGATGGTGGCACAAATCTCGAGACGGGCCCAGTTCCCAAGAGCATTAATGACGCCCTAGGATTTGTGCGGCGTTCCAACTTCCTGGGGTCATTAAGAATGGCGTCCTCTAATTAATGCGTGGCGCTTCAGCTCCCTAGGCGTGACTGTTGGGCTTTCGTCGCTTGGCCTCCCGAGGGCCATAATGGCTGGTCCTTGGGGGGAGGTTATAAATACCCCACTCCCCCTGTAGTTTCGATCACAGCAATGGTTGTTCATCGACCATCGGAGGTGTCTGCCTTGGGCGGATGCCTGTTTTTTGAAAAATTCTAACCCTGAGAGCGTCGGATGGGTGGTCACCCTTCCGCCGTGATCTTCTCCTGACTCTGATGGCCCCGATGCAGATGTCAGGGCCAGGGGAGATCAGGGCAGAAGAGATGACGACCGAAGTCCGGACCCAGGGGACAAGGTGCCTCGGACGGATGGGTCTTCTCCGATCTCTGTCTTCCTTCCGGGCTGACGGCTTCTGATGGTTGTCAGCCCGAATGTAGCACCCCGATTTCCAATACTGGGAAACCGTGACACGAGCCAAGACCTTTTCTTCAATTAGTCACAATACACAGAAAAATAGGAGAATTTAAAACTTTTTATTCGATACTCAATACATTACAAGTCTGAACATTATACAACTGCAATGCATTACAATAGTGTTACAATAATACCTTTACATTTCTAAGTATTACAACCTTCAACATCTTACATCAGAGTACAAGGAATGAAGAACAACACTTGGTAACTTTCACTGAGTACTTGTCAGCTAATAAATAATCAATACATATACTGCAGCGGAACTAAACATAACACTGACTCCTTGCTTTCCTCGCCTTGAGTCCTTTTGAATCTCGCCATTGTACTTCGGCGATCCAGTACCTATGGAAGTGGGGACGTCAGTATTCACTGACGCTTAAAGGCTGATCATATAGCAGCGAATCTCCCAAATAACATACAAAATATAGCAATGGTGTTGGTGTAGTTTAAGTGTTCGTGAGTGCTATGACTAGACTCTAATGCGATATTTAAATAGAACTAGGACACTTCCTATTCTAACGTCAGCAAGTCTTCGAAGCAACATGCAGCCCATACTACATGCGACCCCATCTCAAGCCGTTTCTCCATATATAGGGATTTGAACCCGCGTTACGAATTCTAATTGTACACAACCTGTTCCTGACAATACTCCATGACTCTTTGAGGTTGCAGAAGGGGTCAAGTCCCCTTACGCAGTCTGCTTATGGTGTCTCCGTTTTCCACTACTACCCGGCATGCCAGACCTCACTCGATCCCAGTATATCGGGCATCGTTCCAAAATCAAACTATAGGGTCTCGCAAGCGCAGGGTAGCGCGAAGCCTACCCTGTGGCACCCTCTGGGGTCTCGCAAGCGCAGGACTGCACCATGCATCCTGTGGCACCCCAGCCACGGTATTTCAGGAATTAACAGAGCGAGATACGCAACCCGTGTCCTCAACTTGTGAGACGGCACCATGCATATCCCTTTGATGGGAAGGTACAACCCAATATCACCACCTAAGGCCTGCCTCAAGGGACAAGTTGGTCGTAAGGTGCCCCCTACAACCAACTCCTCTCTTTTCGGCAAGGGTCTGAGCAAAATGATCTTTATAAGTCACTACCTTAATGGTGTCCCTGACTCGACAATCCTAGGGACGATAATATTATAAGCGCAACATGCTAGGCCTTTAAATTAGACTTCGCATGATAATTTCACTAGGCTGCTCAACCTAGCCTTACCAGAACCCTTCGGGATCCGGTTCCTGGCCCATCGATCCAAGACCTCGGCCGTGCGAATATACATGCATGCCGCTACCCTAAACTTGTTCCTGACAATACTCCATGACTCTGTGAGGTTGCAGAAGGGATCAAGTCCCCCTATGCAGTCTGCTTATGGTGTCTCCGTTTTCCACTACTACCCGGCATGCCGGACCTCACTCGATCCCAATGTATTGGGCCTCGTTCCAAAATCAAATCATAGGGTCTCGCAAGCGCAGGGTAGCGCGAAGCCTACCCTGTGGCACCCTCTGGGGTCTCGCAAGCGCAGGACTGCACCATGCATCCTGTGGCACCCCAGCCACGGTATATCAGGAATTAACAGAGCGAGATACGCAACCCGTGCTCCCAACTTGTGAGACGGCACCGTGCGTATCCCTTTGACGGGAAGGTACAACCCACTATCACCCTAGACGAACACAACGAACTGTGTACTAGCTAACAAGCTATATATGAGTAACAACCACATACGAGCCAATAAGCTGCGTATGAAACAATAACTACCTACGAGCCAGGCGGGCCTCGTAGGAGACAACAACGTACATACCAGCCAAATAAGTCGCGTATGAGACCAACAACTACGCACGGGCCGGTCGAGCCGCGTACGAGACAACAACCTACATGCGAGCCAAATAAACTCGTATGAGACCCACAGCTACATACGGGCCAGTCGAGCCACGTACGAGCACAACCATATGCAAACAACCATACAGGTAATCAATCTTAAAAGCAACCAAACGTGCTTACTAGCAAACTGGATCTTCTATTATTAGAAGCAACAGAAGAGTCTACTAATAGTCTATGGTCGGTATTCTACTAAGGAAGAATCCGAAGGCATCATAACGGCCTTTATCGAACTAACTATCACTAGTGGTCTTCCCAATCCTTATTACTTCAACCTATAGCACCTTAAGTATGGCATACAATTGCAAGCATCTTCCTACGACAATCTAATCATATAACACAACCACTCACCATGATACTCCTAAGTATGAATATGATTAAGCTTGTGCTTACATCGAGCTTAAGCATGAAAATCACTACGACCTAGATATGAAGTCCACTATAGTCAAGCATAGGTTATAATTTGAGCATGAAAGCTTACTACTTATCATGACTAATCACCACAACCCAAGCATGGATATATAACTAGTATGAACATGCAACATTCCAAGGCATAGTAGGTATTCTAACACTAACCCTACAACATTCTAAGCATGTATTTGAACTTTAGCATGGTATAGAACATAACATAAAAATCACTACCACTAACCATGGGTAGTTTCTTTAATCTAAGCATGAATATCATAGTATGGATACCATTAACTTAACACAATCAATAATTAGCATGACACCTACTTACTTAGCATGAATAGTGATTAAGCATGATCATCTACTAACATAGCATGAACAAATACTTATCTAAGCATGGCTATCATGTAAACATGAGTATTCATTTAATCTAGCATGGTATACAACTTACTTACAATTTAAACTAGCATGGCATACAACTTACTTGCAATTAAGCTAGCATGGCATACAACTTACTTACAATTTAAACTAGCATGGCATACAACTTACTTGCAATTAAGCTAGCATGGCATACAACTTACTTACGATTAAAACTAGCGTGGTATACCACTTACCTACAATTAAACTAGCATGGTATACAACTTTTCTACCATTTATCTAGCATGGCATATAACTTCCCTACAATTAAACTAACATGGTATAGAACTTTTCTACTATCATCCAAGCATGAATCTTTATTAAGCATGAATAACTACTAAACATGAATGTCTTACTAAGCATGGGTAGCTACTAGTATGAACATACAACATTCCTAAGTATATATGTATATATACTTCTAACATGGTAAGTAATTTTATCATGGATCCTACAACATTCTAAGCATAATAAATTAATCTAAGCATGGTAGGAAATTCTTAGAATGAATCCTACAACATTCTAAGCATAAATAAATTAATCTAAACATGGTAGGAATTTTAGAATGAATCCTACAACATTCTAAGAATAAATAAATTAATCTAAACATGGTAGGAATTTTAGAATGAATCCTACAACATTCTAAGCATAAATAAATTAATCTACACATGGTAGGAATTTTAGAATGAATCCTACAATATTCTAAGCATAAATAAATTAATCTAAACATGGTAGGAATTTTAGAATGAATCCTACAACATTCTAAGCATGAATAAATTAATCTAATCCAATCTTAGCATGGTATTTACTTTATTTTAGTAAGAACACAAAATAAACACCTACAACTATCTACTACTACTACTACTTCATTCTATTATAACATAAAGCATCTACAATTACCTCTTTTTATCATCTACTACTACTACCACTTTATGTTAACCATGAATATAACATAAGCATCTACAACTATCTACTATTACTACTACTTCATTTTAACATAACATACAACTATCTACTACTACTTCTTTCAATACTTACTACTACTTCTTTATTTTAACAACATACCACTACTATTTTATTTTAGCAACATGCTACTACTACTTTATGCTACTAACTACTTATTTTAACAACATACTACTACTACTTTATTTTAACAACATGCTACAACTACTTTATTGTATTAACATACTACTTAAATGTCTACTAATCTTTATTAGCATTTATTTATTACTAGTGATCATAAAAAGAGATCTTTTTATTCCTTTTACAACTAGTGATTAGAAAAAGATCTTTTTATTCATTCTACAACTAGTGATTTCTTTTTCATAATCAAAACTAACATCTAATGTATGTTCTTTTTACTTAAGATTATAAAAGAAAACTATAATAATAAAATGAGGTAAGAACCTTCATCCAACATATGCTTATTATTATTTGTCAAAGTCCAATACAAGTCCTACAACCAAAAATGGTTGTATAAAGTCCATATGCTTTATGTATAGTTCATATTCACGTCCTACAAGTCCTACAACCCCCAAATGGTTGTATGTGCAAGTTCATATGCCTTATGTCATTTTAGTCCAATAACAAACACAAACAACAACTACAACTATAAAGATTTAATCTTTATGTGTATTAGTTGGTACTACTACTACTTTCTTTCTTTTATTCATCACAACATTCACAACAACAACACATACCCATCACAAGAACAACCCCCAAAAACAAAAGAAAACAAAACAAGAAGATAAGGAGAAGAAGTCAAAACACAATACAAACAAACAAACAAACAAACAACAACCAAACAAACAAATGGAGAACCCCCACCTAGTTCTCTTTGTTGGAAGAACTTGCTAGCTAAAACTTCTCCTTCCCCTAGCTTTTAGAAATCTCTACTAAACCTACAAGAAAAACTCTCAAGTTAGTATGGTGTTCTCTCTTTCTTTTCCTTTCCTTTCTTTCTTTCATTTTGATCTTTCTAAAATGAGACGAGGTGGAGAAGGAGGGGGTATTTATAGAAGGGGAGAAGGGTGGATAGTGCAAAATTGCACTCAACATTATGCACAAAAACCACAAGAAGGGGCAAGGCCTGACCATGCTTCTAGGGGGTAGGGGTGAGGTGGAGGTATGGTGAGGTAGGGTGTTATTGGTGGATGTGTTATGTGAGGGTTTCTAGAAGGATTTTTAACTCTTCTCATTCATACAAACCCTACTTTAAATCTCCTAATCAAACCCTAACTATCTAATTAAGTGGTCATGACAAGGATGAGTACATTGTCCAAAAGTACATACTACATACTTTGTATAATGTACTAAGTACTATACAATTGTATGTATATGTATATGTATGTGTATACAAAAATCCTCATATAATTCCCATAAAATAGTTTAAATAATAGTAAAATAAATTTTATTATTAATTCGGAGGATCGCGCTATCAATTTGATGAACTTCGGATGTACACTGACCGACATATGCGCGTAGACACTGTTTGTGGGCAAACCGGCGAAAAATCACCAAAATAATTTGATTTTGGAATTAAAATAAAATAATAATAAAATATCAATTTATATACGGTAATATCCGTCCGGAATATTACACCAAAGGAGCTAGAGATGGAAGGTGGGCCGATCTGCCTTCTGACTGGGTCTCACGCGATGGTGGTTTTTTCTCCCACCCTTGAACAATTCGTGGTTTCGGCTTCAGAGGCCATAAGCCTCGAGTTTCTCACGAATGAGAGGAGAACCGACCGAGTCCTAGGGCCCGGGGCACTCGCCGAGGGCGAGTGCCTTAAAACTTTTAATCCAAATTTTCTCTTGCTTCCTGGGACAGATGCGGGGTGCCGGGTTCGAAGGGCTTCATCCGGGCAATGGAGCGCAATCTGAGCCATTGGATGGTGGCACGAATCTCGAGATGGGCTCTTGTTCGGTAGCCGACCTGGGCTCTTTGATGTTGGGGTCGGATTGCACGTCGCTCGGATTTTGATCCCGTGTGTGCCGAGCTATTTGACTTGTATCGAAATGTTTTGCATTTTTGCCAACCGTTGCTGCTCGGGTACAAAGTCGTTTGGGCTTTCGTAACGCTTCAAAAGCCACTCAAGAGTCGCGCCCTTTAGTTAGGAAGCCCAAGAGACTTTCTCTTTTACTATAAATCTTCACTCCCCCACCCCAAATCTCATTATTCACTTTTACTTTCTCTCTCAAGTTTTTACTTTTCACTATCGAAGTTTTTAGCTCCTGGTGGCGCTGCTAGCTGTCGCGGCAAGGCGTTTCTTTGCTCCGGCGAACTTTTCCGACCGTAACAGTCACTTCAAGGTCAGTCTCTCTCCTTTCTCTTTAGAAAAAATAGTTAAGATTACTTCTTCGGATGAGACCCCCGCCTCGGACCAAGTCGTTAGCCAAGCGGGTAAAGGAAAGGAGGTGGTAGAGCCGACCGAGCAGACCGTTGTTCGGCCGAGCAAGAGTGGCGAGGTCGCCGAGCCACTCCAGGAGGTTGTGGCGAAGTCCCTGACGGGTAAGGGAGTGGTTACGATCATAGAGCAGCCAAAGGTGGCAGGGGAGTTCGGTCGGCAGTCGATCATTCGGTCGAGCGTGGGGGGTGTTCGGAGCTATTCCGAAGAGATGCTGGAGAAGGTGACCCAGGGCACCGCCAAGTCGGTAGAGGAGAACGAGCCGAGAGAGTTGTCCGAGGTGGACCATATCACTTCGGTTCTTACGGAGGCTGATTTGCATCGGATTCGAACTGGATTCCAGATCCCTGCCGAATATGGGCTGCTTCTCCCGGGGCCTGGTTTCCGAGCCTGCACGTCGTCTTCGGCTGACGCATGCATTTTTTCGGTCGACTCCTTGGCCGCCGGGCTTCGCTTTCTGCTGCATCCGTTCATTGCCGAGGTCCTCAATTGGTACGGCCTGTGCCCCGCCCAGCTGATGCCGAACACTTGGAAGCACGTTTGGCATTTGTTCTTCAGTGTCAAGAGCTCGGCGCTGAGCCAAGTCTGTTCCTCCTTCGGAGCCTCTACCGCCCTTGTCAGCCGAACAGGAATGAGCAGAGGTTCTACCTTTTGCCGCGGACGGGCGTGAAGTTGATCGAGAACCCGGACTCAATCAAGCATTGGAAGGAGAAGTATTTCATTGTCTGAGCTCCAGAACTCTGGGCAATTCCGATAGCTTGGTCGAGGGAAGGCCTGCCCAAGCGAGCGAAGAAGGAGCCAGTGCTGAGTGACGAGTAGACGGAAGTCCTCAAGAAACTCCTCGGCCTACCGATGCTTAGTTGGAAGGACATCACCGAGGAGGCTCTGTTCTGAGGGGGTCTCAGTCCGATCGACCCCAGTACGCCTCTGGTATTTTTACTTTTTGCTTGACGTTCTTGAAAATTTTTCTAAGTTTTTTCATTCGGTTTGTGCAGAGTCTTCCAAGATGGACTATAGGGCGTTGATGGCGAAGGCCAAGGCGGCTAGGGAGCAGGAGGCGAAGAAGAAGAAGAAACCTTCGACGGGGCCTCAGGGCGGCCGAGCACCGAAGATACCTTCCGTTCCAAAGATAGCCGACCTGCTGGTGGTCGAGGCCCTGGAAGTCGATTCCGAGCACGACCAGGTCGCAGCCTCCGATCTCCCTTCCTCGGATGTGCCGACTCCACCGGCGAAGACCGATGCTCCCGGCTCGTCGAGCGGCGCGTTCAACGTGAGCAAGGTGTAATCCCTCCAAGTTCTGCCCCTCACTGCCGAAGCGGAGAAGATTCTGACCGAGGAGCATAAGCAGATCTTCGTCCCCGACTGACAAGTAATGAAGGTCGATGGTTTTTTGGGGGACGACAACATTTGTATGCAGGCGGTGAAGCACCTGCCGACCTCAAAGGACCAAGCGGTGCTTAAGTCCAGGGAGGTCGGGGACGCAACAATGCAGATTGCTCGGAACACGATGTCGGTAAGTGGACCGAACAATTTCTTCTTGAAGCATTTTTTCCGAAATTTTGTAAGTTTCTAGGTCCGGACCTTAACTGTTTGTTCTCTTTTCAGACCCTCTGTCACTTCAACTTCTTGCTCGAAGAGTTCGCGAGCAAAGAACAAGAGCTGACGGTGCAGTACGACCGGGAGAGGTCGGAGCGTGCAAAAGCTGTGAAGCTGCTCGATGCTGAGCAACTCCTCTCAACAAAACGCGATGCCGAAGTGGCAGGGTTGGAGGCACAGCTGGCCGAGGCCATTCAGCGGTTGAAGGACGAGGCAGCCAAGCCCGAGGCCTCGGAGAAGGAGAATGCCGAGCTTAAAGAGGAGCTGGCCAAAGCCCGGTCGGATGCGGAGAAAGCTCGGAAGGAGACCGAGAGGATCAGGGCGAAGCACCAGTCGAAGGTGGCGAAGGCGAAGAGGGCTGTCCAGCAAGAGGCCAAGGAGCACATGTTCAAGAACATGGAGGACGCGTACGGCCGAGCCCTGCTTCATATCGCAGCTCGGAACCCGGGGTTCGACACCTCCTCCTACCACTTCTACGACGCCGTGGACGGCGAGGAAGAGCTCCCTTCGGTAATGCTCAGCCCCGAGGGACAGACCGAGGGTGTCGAAGGCACGGGCGAGACTGAGGCCGAAGATGAAGAGGAGGATAGCTCCGAGGATGAGGACGTGGATGAGGACTTGGGAATCGTCGGGGGGTCGGCAGATCCGAGCGACAAAAATGTCGACCCCAGACTTGGTTGCGTCTTTAGTTCTCTTTTTCTTTTCTTTTTATGTGTAAGCCTGACTGCGGATTGGCCACCGCTCCTGTAATGCGTTTTGAGTTTTGAATAAAAACACATTTTGTTTGGCCAAAAATTCTCCAAGTGTTGGAGCTCGGATTTTATGTTTGACTAGTTGCAAAATTTCTCCAAGTGTTGGGCCTCGAATTTATCTCTGCTTTTCAGGTGAAGTTTGGTCCGATCACGGAGGTCTCGTATCTTCGTAAGGAGCTAAAAGAGACGAAGCGAGTGCTTTCTCATAGCCGAGAAAGGCGGTTTTATATGCTCTTAATGCTGGTGGAGATAAAGGCGGCTGCGAGGGGGTATTGTCGTGAGCTGAACCAACTACGAAAGCAACCCCAAGCTTCCTGTCTCGAAGGCAAGACAGTGGGGCTTTGCAGGGAGCTTTTGGTTGCCGAGCAAAAGAATAGCGAGCTCTTGGCCGAGGTCTGTCACTTGGAGGTAACGGAGAAAGAACATTCGGCGAAAGAAGAGGAGTTAGCCTCCGGAGTTGTCATCCGAGCACCAAAAGTTGTTGGCGAAGGTTGACAAGCTTAAGAGGATTACGATAGACAGGTGGATCGAGGTCACACATTATCGCCGTCTTGCGACCGATAGTGCCGATGTTGCGGGCTCGTCGAGACCTCCTCGTTTGAAGATGTCGTCGAAGGATGATGTTCTGAGAGATAGGATTATCGAGCTGGAGGAAGAGATCGCGTCGCTCAAGCCTTTGCCTGAGAGGGCCAACGTTCGTAGTACGTCGTGTACTCGTGAAGAGAGCGAGAAAGGGATTACTTTCTACGAACTTGCGACTCGTTTGCCTGCGGTGAGGCGGAGTCCTGCTGCCGCTCAGAGTAGTGTAGCTGTCTCGTCTAGCGGCGCCTTAGTTGGCGCCACAGTTAGAGTTAGCGGCGAAGGGGGATCTCGCTTCGCTGGTTTGGATTCGAGCTCGGAGGTTAGGCGTCGCCGACCCGGGTTTCCTTGAACCGGAGCGTTCCCCTTCCGAAGAAGCACTAAACATGTTGTATTATGTCTCTCTAAGTTATTGTAAAACCCTGTTGTAGCGTCGGTCTAGTTGTATGTAGGGCTACTTTATTTGAATAAAAACCTTTGCTTTGCTTCTGTGTAACTTCCGATCTCTGACAACTTACTCAAAGTTTGAAAGTTTGATTGAAAATTCTTGAAGTGTTGGGCTTCGGTAGTGTTTGAAATTTTGTTGTTTGATTCTTCTTCTTTTCCGCCTGTGGTGGTGGCCGAGGACACCGAGCCTACTCACTCGGATGACAACCCTCGAGCCGAGGCTGTCTCAGGGGGGACGAGGCCGTGCTTGGGGAGGTGCCGAGAGCAGCTTTACGAAGTCGAGCTGGGATTGCGCCGAGCCGAAAGCGAGCGGAACCATCTTCATCTCGTCCTAGGTCAACGGGACATCGAGATCCGGCGTCTAGAGAGCAGGATCACCGAGATGACCCCCGTAGGAGAGGACGAAGGTTCGGCGACCGCCTTTAGCAACACTCTTCGGATCCAGTGTGTTCGGCACAATTTGTAAAAAATAACGGCGGAGAGGGACGATCTGCTTTCTGAGATCAGTCACCTGCAGGCTGTAGAGGCGGAGCTTCGGATGGAGGGAGAGGGACTGGTGGCCGAGGTGGCCAAACTGACGACCGAGCGGGACGAGCTGACGGCCGAGGTCGACGCACCGAAGTGTAGTGGGTCGGCATTGTAATTTTTGTACTTTAAGGCCTTGTGACCTTGTTGTACGGAAGAGTCGCTTTGTACTGCATTCCAATTATTAATAACATTTCTTTTTCGAACTTGCATGTCCCTTGTAACTTTGTGTAGTCATTTTGTTTGTGACTGTGTTCATCGCGCCGAGATCTCTGAGCCGACCTCTTGCTCACTCGGCCAGTGGTGCCGAGCAGCACTTTGGTCTCCTAATCTTATGGACTTGCGAGATGGGTCGAGACTTACCCAGTGGTGGGCTCGCCGACCATCGCGAGAGTTCAACAGTTGTGGGAGCAATTCCGAATGGCGACCTACTCCTAGTTCGCTTAGAAGCGAGCTTGCGGAGTAGAATTGGGCTAAGTGTTGGACTCCGGAAACCATCGTTAGAGTTCAACGGTCGTGGGAGCAATTCCGAATGGCGACCTACCCCTAGTTCGCTTAGAAGCGAGCTTGCAGAGTAGAATTGAGCCAAGTGTTGGACTCCGGAACCATCGTTAAAGTTCAACGGTCGTGGGAGCAATTCCGAATGGCGATCCACTCCTAGCCCGCTTAGAAGCGAGCTTGCGGAGTAGAATCGGGTCAAGTGTTGGACTCCGGAACCATCGTTAGAGTTCAACGGTCGTGGGAGCAATTCCGAATGGTGACCCACTCCTAGCCCGCTTAGAAGCGAGCTTGTGGAGTAGAATCGAGCCAAGTGTTGGACTCCGTAACCATCGTTAGGATTGTTCAACGGTTGTCAGAGCAATACTGAGCGGCGAACTACTTCTAGCTCGCTTAAGAGCGAGCTTGCGAAGTAGAGTCGAGCTGGGTATTGGACTCCGAACCATTGACTGAATAAAGAATAAAGACGGAGAGATACAAGCAATTTTATATGTACGAAAAAGCATTCTTTATTGATAACTGACGGCGAGCCGTTTTTACATATGACGACTTAAGAGAGGAATTACAAGTTAGAGGAGAGGAACGGTTCGACACCCTGTGATACTCAGAGAGGCGCCAGGGGCACTTTCTTGGTATTTTAAAAGGTGGTTGGCATTCCAGGTCCTCGGAATCTCCCTGCCCTCGAGGTCTTCCAAACGATAAGCTCCGGGCCGAACTACCCTTGCGATCTTGTAAGGTCCTTCCCAATCCGGGGCTAGTTTGCTCTTCTGACTGGGCAAGGAGATGGCTAGTTTTCTGAGGACTAAGTCCCCCTCCTTGAGATCGGTGGGTCGGACTCTCTTGTTGTACACCAATTCGATCCTTCTCCGGTAGTTCTGTTGGTGGATTGATGCCCTTTCTCTCAGTTCGTCCACCAGGTCTAAGTTCGCCCGGAGGTCACTGGCATTCTGTTCCTCGTTGTAGGCTGCGAGGTGAGGAGAAGGTATTCCGACTTCGAGAGGTATCACTGCCTCGGACCCATAGGTGAGGTTGAACGGGGACTCTCCTGTGGGGGTTCGTTTGTTGGTGCGGTAGTTCCACAGCACGTTGGGGAGTTGGTCGACCCATAAGCCTTTGGAACACTTGTCCAGTCTCTTCTTGACACCAGAGAGGATCTGCCGGTTAGCGTTCTCTGCCTGGCCATTCGACTTTGGGTGGGAGACGGAGGAGAAGCGCTGTTGGATGGCAAAGTCTTCACATAGAGCTCAGAATGCGGCCCCAGTAAACTGAGTTCCGTTGTCTGTTACGAGGACACGGGGGACACCGAATCGGCAGATGACGTTCTTCCAAAAGAATTGAAGCACCTTGTTCTCGGTGATAGTGGCTAGGGGCCCGGCCTCAATCCACTTCGAAAAGTAGTCGATGGCTACGACCAAGAACTTGAACTGGCCCGGAGCTAGAGGGAATGGCCCTAGTAAATCCATCCCCCACATTGCGAAGGGGATAGGACTTGATAGGGAGGCGAGGTTAGCTTAGGGGAGGCCGACGAATGTTGGAATGTCTCTGACAAGAGCCACATTGCCGAACGTGTCGCTCGGCGTCTTGGAGGAGAGTCGGCTAGAAGTATCCGTAATTTAGAGCTTTTCGAGCTAAAGACCTAGACCCTGAATGTGCCCCGCCGATGCCTTCGTGGAGCTCCCGTAAGGCATAGTCAGCTTGTTCTGAGGAAAGGCATCTCAGGTATGGTCGGTCGTCTATCTGCGAGAAGGAGCGCTTGTACAAGATCCCCTTGACCAGGACGTACCGCTCGGCCCTGGTTCTTATTCGGTGTGCTTCCTTGGGGTCCTCGGGAAGGAGCCCGTCCCTTAGGAATTCCACTAACGGTTTCATCCAGTTGTCTTGCAGCAGGATCGGCAGCGACTCCACTAAGTCGGAGGCTTCGCCTTCGATGCTTGGTTTCAACAGGACCTCGATCAAGACGGTCTGCTCGAGACCTTGGAGGGAGGATGAGGCTAACTTGGAGAGGGCGTTGGCTTGTGAATTCTCTTCTCGAGGGACTCGTTGGATGAGTGCCTCTTCGAACCGGGCCATGAGGGTTCGGACTTTGGCGAGGTACTTTGCCATCCGTTCGTCTCGTGCCTCGTAATCGCCCAAAACTTGGTTCACAACCAGCTGAGAGTCACTATGGATTCGGAGGCGCTGCGCCCCGGCACTTCGGGCAAGTCTGAGGCCGGCGATTAGTGCCTCATACTCTGCTTCGTTGTTTGAGGCCTTGAAATTCATGCGGAGGGCATACTGGAGGACAAAGTCATCTGGACCCGTCAGGATGATACCGGCGCCGCTTCCCTCGTTGCAAGAGGAACCATCCACAAAAACCATCCAAATAGGGGGTCCTGTTCGGGACATGGCTGACCTCGGGAATGGTGGTCTCGACGATGAATTCCACGAGGGCTTGAGCTTTGATCGCAGTCCGGGGCTGGTAGGAGATGTCGTGTTGGCTCAGCTCGATGGACCATTTCATGAGCCGGCCTAAGGTTTCTGGCTTGTGGAGGATCTGCTTCAGCGGTTGGTCGGTGAGGACCACAACCGAGTGGGACTGAAAGTATGGGCGGAGCTTCCTTGCCGCCATGATCAGGGCATAGGCCATCTTTTCTATCTTCGGGTAGCGGAGCTTGGCGTCCCGAAGCACCTTGCTCACATAGTAGATGGGCCTCTGAGCCCGGTCTTCTTCCCTCACCAAAACAGCACTTAGGGACCGCTCGGAAGCAGCTAAGTAGATGAAGAGGGTTTTCCCTGGAACGGGCTTACTGAGAAGGGGAGGATTGACCAAGTAGGCTTTCAGCTGGTTGAACGAATCCTGTTGCAGTTCGCCCCACTCGAAACCCTTGGCTCCCCTGAGAGCCTTGAAGAAAGGGAGGCACTTTTCCCCAGACTTCGAAAGGAATCGCCCAATAGCGGCGAGGTGACCCGTAAGCCTCTGCACTTCCTTGACGTTCCGGGGCAGGGCCATGTCCTGTATGGCTTTAATTTTTTCAGGATTTGCTTCGATCCCTCGCTGGCTGACCATGAAGCCGAGGAACTTTCCTGACGAGACCCCGAACGCACACTTGTTCGGATTAAGCCTCATGTTGTGCCTTCTCAGTATGCTGAATGCCTCCTGGAGGTCGGCCACGTGGTCGGTACCTCGGATGCTCTTCACGAGCATGTCGTCGACGTATACTTCCATGTTGCGGCCTATCTGGCTTTGGAAGACTTTATTGACGAGGCGCTGGTAGGTGGCTCCAGCATTCTTCAATCCAAACGGCATAACTCTATAATAGTAGAGGCCCTGGTCGGTAATGAAGGAAGTCTTTGGAATGTCCGGGGGGAACATTCGGATCTGGTTGTAGCCGGAGAAGGCATCCATGAAGCTGAGGAGCTCATGGCCTGAGGTGGCATCGATGAGGGTGTCGATATTCGGGAGAGGGAACGGATCCTTCGGACACGCCTTATTCAAGTCTGTGAAGTCGATGCATATCCTCCAGGAACCATTGGACTTCTTAACCAAGACGACGTTGGAGAGCCACTCGGGGGTAGTTCACCTCTTGTATGAACCGAGCTTTTAGGAGCTTGTCCACCTCCTCCTTGATGGCTTGTTGTCGCTCGGGAACAAATTTACGCCTCTTCTGCTGAACTGGTCTGCACCCCGATTCGACGCTGAGGCGGTGCACTAGAAGTTCCTCAGAAATCCCAGGCATATCCGCGGCGGACCAAGCAAATAGGTCGCGGTTCTTTCGGATGCAGTGCACCAAGTCGGAACATAGGGTAGTCGGTAGGGACTTGCTGATGAGGAACTTTCGGCTCGGGTCCTCGTCCGAGAAGAGTACTTTTTCCAATTCGTCCGCCGGCTCGGACGTTGGTCGGACGTTCAGCTCGGGGGTCTCTAGAGTCTCGAGGGAGAGCACTGGACCCCCAGTAGAAGTCATGTAGCATTTTCGAGCCGTCTCTTGGCTGCCCTTGACTTCTCTCACTCCCGCCCAGGTGGGGAACTTCATCTTGAGGTGGTACGCCGAAGGAACGGCTTCCAGGGCAGCTAGGCCAGGTCGGCCCAAGATGACATTGTATGCAGCCGGGACATCGACGACCATAAAGTCCATCGGCTCTGTCCGGGTAGTAGGGGTCTTCCCAGCAGTTACGTCCAGGGTGATAACCCCTTCGACAGTTACTGGCACCCCCGTGAACCCGTGGAGCGTGTAGCCAGCCGGTTTGAGGCGATCCCGGGATAGTTGCAGCCCTCGGAAGGCCGAGAGGAAGAGGATGTTCACGGAGCTCCCGTTGTCTACCAGGATCCTCTGCACTTTGAAGTTCGCCATGCGGAGGTCGATAACAAGTGCGTCGCAGTGGGGAGTGCGGACCCCCTCGAGGTCTTCATCAGAGAAAGTTACTGGGACGCCGAGGCCTTTGGGGGGAGGGGCGCCATGAACTGAATTGACCTCTCGGACGAAGGCCTTCCGAGAGGAGTTGGAAGAGCCCCCCATGGGACCTCTGTGGATAAGGTGCAGAACACGCTCCTCCTCGAACTCGGGGGTTTCATCGCGTTGCTCGGAGTGCTTGTTAGCCCCCGAGGCGGAGGGGTGGTGCGATCTCCCCGATCATTTGTTCTCACAAACTTAGCCAACTGCCCCCTCTGGATAAGGGCCTCTATCTCGTTCTTCAACGCCCAGCAGTTGTTGGTGTCATGGCCATGATCTCGGTGGTAACGGACACCACTTCTCCTTGTTCCTCTTCTTGGCTGGGGTGTTCATCCTCGGAGCGGGAGGTATAACTCCCTCCTTCTCGACTTCCATCAGGATGGTGGAGACGTTGTTAGTGAGAGGAGTAAATTTTTCAAACCTGGGAGGAGGACGGCGTTGATCGCTATTATCCTTCTGTAGCTTCTTGGCCCCTTCCTCTTCCGTTGTCTTTCTCTTCGACCCGGAAGCGGATCCTCCGAAACCTGGGAAGCACTCGGCTCCCTCCGCCCGAATATATTTCTCGCATCTAAGGAGAAGTTCGGCGAAGTTGTGCGGGGGCTTCTTGGCGAGGGACGACCGAAGATTAGAGTTGAGGACTTTGGATTGGAATGCGACGGTCGCCACTGACTGGTCGAGGGAGGCGATGGACCTGACCTCCGCAGTAAACCTCCTCACATAGTCCCTCAACTTTTCTCCCCTCTCCTGTCGGAGGTGGAGTAGAGAGAGGCTGGTCTTCTCCGTTCGTCTGCTGCTCACAAAGTGGGTTATGAAGAGCATTTCGAACTGCTCAAAAGAGAAGATGGAAGAGGGAGCGAGCCGGGAGTACCATTCCCGCGTCGAACCCTTGAGAGTGGCGGGGAAAGTTTTGCAAAGCATGGCGTCGGAAGCTTGGTGGATTAGCATCAAGGTCTTGAAGCTCTCGACATGATCAACAGGGTCCGACTCCCCCGAGTACGTTTCAAACTGCAGAGGCTTGAAACCCCTCAGGATGGGAGCCTCCATGATAGTCCGAGAGAAGGGGGGTCTGCTAGGGCGGACGGTCCTTCCTCTCGACTCCTCCTCCTTGTCCATTCGACCGAGGCGCCTCTCCATCTCGTGGAGACGGCGGTAGAGGGCATCGTCCCTCCGGTGGTAGTCAAACGATCCCCTGGACTCGTCTTCAAGGGAAGGGGAGCGGGGACTGCGGCGACGATAGTCCTGAGATCGGCGAGTACTATGATTGTGTTGCTGATGACTAGGAGCTGGGGGAGGAGTAATGGATCGGTGGCGAGGGACCCTTGGGGGTGTTGGAACCCTTTGGGCATTATTGTTGTTGGGGCGAAGGTTGAGGGCCTGCAACACCGTTGCCTGGAATTGTTGGAACTCGGCACGAGTGATGGGTGCCTCATCGCTCCTCGGATGATGTCGATCAGCAGGGGAATGTGGCCTCCTTCTACGACGCTCGGGAGATTCCCTCCGTCCTCTTCGGTCCGGAGACCTCCTGCCTTCTCGACGATGAGGAGATCGCTCACCTTGATGTTGGCGGGAGACTCCCTCTCGGGCCCGCTTCTCATCTAGGCGTCAGCGAAGGTCCTCATCCTTCTGCCGATTTAGAACGGTGTTGCGGAGGTCGGAAGCTCGGGGATTATGGGAGGCCATAGAATCCGAGGAGGCATTGTGCACTGAGACATGGTTTGGGTGGAGAGGTTGCTTCTGCTTCCGCTGGTTCTGACCAGTGGGACCATTAGGGGGTTGTTGATTCAGAAGAGGGTGCTGGCCCTGTTGGAAATGGTCTTGGACCGGGGGAGGAAGTTGCTCGGGCTGCGGAGCGGGATGCATGGGGACTTCCTCTTGCTGATCGGCGGAGTTGGGTCCACGGTTGGACCCCCTAGACCTGACCTTTCTGGGAGGCATGGCTAGAGAAGAGCTAGCCGACGAGAAAGAGGCGGGGGCTATTCGTATGGCTTCCCACAGACGGCGCCAATCTGTTACCGCTGAATCTAGTGTGGGGGTAAACAGATAGAATTTGTGGGTTCGTGGAAAAACCTGAATAGCGAACCCAAGCCTGTTCGTTGGAATTGGGCAGCTGACTCTCGCCGTTTACCTGCATGGAAGTGCGATACACCGGGGTTGATCCCGGCGACGCACCCTCCGACGCTCTTGTCAGTAACCAGTGATATGATTAAGAAAGAGCTTTAATTGGAAAAAGAGTGATTACCTTGTAACAGTGGTAGGTTGGAGGTATTTATAGTCGCCATGGGGAGTTGATTAGGGATCTGATTTCCTGTGATTCTGTTAGGAGTAAAGTCCTCATAATCAGTTTAGGAAACTGATCCCTAATTCCCGGTGAGAGGATAACTGTGGATCAGGCCCATTGATTTAGTCAAATCAGAGACCCTGATTTCCTCTTGCTGGTCTGGGTTTGTCTCGGGTCGGAACCTGTACCCAGTTGGAGTGGATCCGTTTGCGGGTTATTGGATCTGTGGAGGGGAGATCCAGTGCCCACTTCAGACCCGTTGGTGGGTGAAATTACCGTTTTACCCCTGAGCTTCAAGATTCGTGCCCGATCTGGACGGTTCCGATTAAACCCCATGTTTAGCCATATCAATTGTCATGACCACTTGCTCTTCCATACTACCACCTCATCAATCACCACATAAGTAACATCTCCTCTACCCTTAATCCAAAATTATAACAACTACAAAGGTTTTGTGCAATTTACATAGATATTACTCATAAAGACTATGAAAATCACCATCAAACAAAGGCAAAGGAAATGCAATAAGATCCAATACCTAGAAAATTTTAACTCTTCCCGCAATTATCTATCCTATCCACTGTCACCTGCCTATCAAACCTCCCCGGCCCCAGTAATGACGAATCAAGAACATCAGGCCTATTCGTCGCTACCAACACAATCACTCTACCGTTCCCCAAAAACCCATCCATCTCCGTCAACAACTGATTAATCGTCTGCTCCCTCTCATCATTCCAACCACCAAGCCCCGCCATTCTCTGCCTCCCCACCGCATCAATTTCATCAATGAACATAATGCAAGGCGCCTTCGACTCGGCCTTCTCAAACAAATCCCTTACCCTCGATGCCCCCACACCCACAAACAACTCCACAAACTCCGACGCAGCGCACGAAAAGAAGGGCACCCCAGCCTCCCCAAATGCTGGAGAGTGGTAAGGGCAGTGGTCTGGTCGACAAGGGAGGGCGCTGGCGAGGGCACTGACGATGGTGACAGGAATGCGCAGGCGACAATGGAGGCCTGGCCGATTAGAGGACTCGCTCGGTGATTCGGTGGTGAGGCTCGATGCCTCGACAGCGAGGATTAGAAGACGACAGGGAGAAAGAAGGGCGAGCGTCGGGGAGAGAGAAGGGAGAGGAAGTCGGGAGAGAGAGAAAGAAGCTTGGAATTAGATAAAGAGTCTCTCTAAGAAGCCTTTTTCGGAAACCAAAGAAGCAGTATTTTTTGGAAACCAAAAAGACAGCCAGGCAGGTGAGGAGGCAGGAGGCCTTATTAAAAAAAAAAAATTGGAGGCCTAAAGCCCTATCTTGGGTAGCTTTAGGCTAGGGCCGGCCCTGGTTGCAATGAATTTTTGAAAATTAATTTTCCATTAACGTGGGCATCTCTGTTGAGCACACACAATTATATTCCTTGCCATCTCTATCCAAGGAGGCTATTAATTATATTTTCCCGATTTTACCAAATTTCTAGTTAATTATGGTATAACTTTTTCACTTTTAATACTTGAACCTTAAATTCGCATTTGACGTAAATGAAATTTATATAAATGTGCCCAAGAATGATTGAAGCATATAATTTCTGTTAAAACATATTACATGATATCTAATCATCTCAAAATTTTAAACCATTTATAACATTGAGTTAAATACGGTTAACAGTCGTCAACGCTAACCTAGATTCAAGAACCTAAGGTGCAAAAGATTACTTTAACTTCAAATAATCAATCCTATTTTCATACTTGATAATGGTAAAAATTGCAGCAAATCAGGGCCCTACGATTCCAGCACAGATTTCAAAGTTTCTACATACAGATTAATCATAACGGGTCTCTTTAACAGGTTTGGTTCTCCAAGCTCCTCTACAAGACATGAGCATCTTTCAAGCCCATAAAAAGTGAAAAATTAGGCCCACTAAGAGGAACCCTGTAACGCCCCAAATTCCAAATAAGAATGAATTCGAGATTTCACAGGATCTTTACTTCACATCGTACAATTTTACAATGAATTTAAAACTTTTCAACAGTACATCAGAGTTACATTACACTTTGTTTACACAGCGGAAGAATGAAAGATTACAATGAAATAAAGACAACACCTTTAAACAAAACAGCATCAGCATATCCACTGTATTGCTTCATGAACTTCCATTACCTGCATGTAAGACTGTAGGTACGTCAGTTGATTTCAACCGACGAAATGTTATACACGGTTATCCTCTCTATGCCGAAGACAGTATAACGATCTCATTACTTTACCAAATCACAAAAGGATTGAATGAACAATAGTGTTATATCGTGACTACGCTAAACATGTAAGTGTATGCCATGTCTTAATACCTAATGTACACAATTTATACTAGGATGACACTAATGCACACTTGTTCGAATTCGATGCATCCCATACTATATAGGTCTGAGGGAAAACGCCTACGTACTCCACAATAAAGGGCTCGATCCCACGCCATGATAACTACCCGGTAATAAAACAAGGTTTAGATCATTCTACGAATATGGGTTCCAGCACGACGGCTATTATAACGGTTCCCTCATTGTGCAAATCATCCCGCAAGTGCCCCTAGTCCCGGTATACGTATATACATTGGAGACGGTAAACTATCTGCCCAACATCACCAAGTCCCGGATTTAAATATAAACAAAACCCGTCTCCCACAGAGCAACCTCAATCTGCCGACTGGGTCTATAGCCACGGAGATGCACCGCCAACTATATAGAGGCAACCCACTTACGTTTGTCCTGGTTTACTACATCTTCACCTAAGTGCCTAATTATTTTAGTTCAATACATGAATGTGTTATAAATCCTAGAATCAGTTTTACCTCCTATCGGATTTGTTCACAAAAAAATACGAGATCGCCCGACGGCAACATCTCAAAAATCAAGTATCAAAATCTTTCTTTCAATATTGCCAGTAACTGAGGTCTTACTAATTCTTAATCATAAACTTTCAAGTACAAGAAACATGGGTACACATATCCTTTAAGAATCATGTCTTAAACCTAGATGATTTCATCTTTCAACTCATTTCACAACTTAAGCAATGTCTCATTTTAGCACTATTCATGATTCTTTAATAACAGTAAGTCTTTTTCATGAACAAACTTCATTCAACATCGATCTCTTTAATAACTTAAATGCAAATATCCAATTCACATTTCGATATATACCAAGTACTCTAACTTCGCATAAGTGAATCATCACATCAAGAGAAATTTATTTACATGGATAATTTATTCTCATTCTACCAATAAATTTCATTAATAATAGTCAAAGCTCATTTTCATTTCTCATTTTGCTCCTTTTTAGCACAAATCAATGTCTCATTTTTAGTACAAAATAATGTCTCTCAAATGTCTATTTTTTGCTTTTCAATAAATAAGAAAAATCTTTAAAACTATTTTCTATAAATTCTCCATCATGTTTTATGAGTACTAGGATTTTTCCCAAAATTTTCAAATGCATTAGGACTCCCTAAATGTATTAAAAACCCTAAAAAAAAATATGTGATAACCCTAGGTTTCCAACAAGAGCCAACAGAGCCAGCGCCCAAGTCAGAGCATGCCAACCAGTAAGTCCATTTGGACTTATTATTCAAAGGTTTTAACGAAAGCCCTTAATGTTCACTCTAGGTTTTCGGTGAATTCTACCAAAAAAATTTATATATACATGGCCCAACGGGTTTCGAACCTAGGACTTCAGAGAAAGTCGACGCAACCTCCGACCACTAGGCCAAGTGCGCCAGTCGACATAGAGTTCATTGATAGGTTTTTGTTCTATTTTCTGTTATTTCATATCTCTTAACAAAACTCGATTCCTCTAATTATGATCAAGCCTTTCATTGAGTTGAAAAAAAGACTTATATAAACTGAGATTTATAACAGTAACCCACTGGCTTGTAGATCATATTTTAGAAAATTAAATCAAACTCACAATTTTTACATTCGTTCTTTCTAGCATATTATACTTTTATAATAATCTAATTAATTCCATAACAACAACTTTATTTTCTTTAATTTACAAAGAAGTTTCCTCAACATTTTCATACAAATTAAAAATTTGTACAAAAGACCAAATGTATCTCTAATTCAACGATGGATATCTTAAGTGTTTTTTTATGCGAAAACTAGTATGTTTAACAATGTCGACATGTCAAAAATAACAAAAAAACAAATTTATCTTTCTCTTTTCTTTCTTCTTTTTTTTAATCATTAAGTCACAAAAATATTCTTTAATCATTACTCATACTTATCATAGTTAGACAAACAAGAATTTGCAAATATTCTAACATGGTCCATATGATTATTTTTCTACTCCTTAATTAGCATGGTAGCAATTTATTCACCAACTTTCAACAAGATCATTGTATATTTTGTTAGTATGGATTCTACAAATATCTCATTCAACTTATATCACTCTTTAAACTAATTTAGTATGCAAGTTCTACTTTAGAAAGTATGAGAACACCCACCTTATGTGAAGCTTGAACGATTTGAAACGAAGGATGGGACACTACTTCTAGCTCCAAGACAAACTCCTAGCAATGGCTTCTCCTCCTAGCAAGCTCCCTTTCCGAGCAATGACTTCTTTTCTCTAGCAATTCCTATAAGCAAAAGGACTCTCACTCTCTTTCTTTTTCTTTCTTTCTTTCTTTTGATAATGTTTTTGGTGCAAGAAAAATGTAGGAAATGGGGCTCTATTTATAGGATTTTGGGAGGGTCTAAAGTGCAAAAATCCCACCCTAATAACTCTTCAAATTAATTCTTACAACCCTTTAAGTTCTAAACTCCTAAAACCCCCATCTCTTCACCTCCCCACTCTTCACAACTCCAACTCCAAGCCCTTCTCCCCCCCCCTCCAAAACCGGCCACCCCCTAGTACACAATCCCGGCCACATCCATTGGTGTATGCATGCACACATGCATAAACACATATGCATACATTTCTATAACTCTAAATGTGTACTATGTACATTTGTAACTTGTTATGTATTAGTACATGGTCAACTTAATTTGTGATTTTAATAGTGGGCATGCTACATGGGCTCATTTCTTAGTTAACTTATTATTTTATTCTATAGGTCAAATGGGCAAAAGAAGGCTAATTAAAACTAATGCATGCTAAAAATAGTAAAATGAGAGTAGTAAAATGAGAATAAAAATTTGCACGTGCACCATACGTGCAAAAATCAAAAAATACATTTTTAATTAAAAATAAATTGTGGGGTGTTACAACACTCCCTCCTTAGAATAGTTCCATCCTTGGAACTACACTTAGGAGCGAGAGAAATACCAAGAAGAAAAGTAAAAGTTTACAAAATTTTCAGTGGAAGAGTTCAGGGTGATTTTTCATCATCTTTTCCTCTGATTCCCAAGTAGCCTCCTCAACAAACTGGTTCCTCCAAATAACTTTGACCATGGGTATCATCTTGTTTCTCAAGACCTTTTCTCGACGATCCACGATCTCAATAGGATGCTCAGCATAGCTCAAATCCAGTTGTAGACCTTCTGGCACTTCTGGCAAATGATGACTCAGGTCGGGGACATAACCTCTTAGCATAGACACATGAAAAATATTGTGTACTTGGGCCAACTTTTCCGGTAGTTCTAACCGATAAGCTGTCTTCCCAATTCTCTTCAATATCTTGTAGGGTCCAGTGTATCTCGGGGCTAATTTTCCTCCCCTTCCGAACCGAATCATCCCTTTAGTCGGAGACACCTTCACAAAGACATAGTCACCTTCATCAAACTCCAGGTCTCTCCTCCTGTTGTCAGGTAACTTTTGCCTGCTCTGTGCGTTGACAACCTCTTTCTGATCAGCTCGATCTTCTCTGAGGTTTGCTGCACAATTTCTGGTCCGTATAGCTGCCTTTCTCCCAACAAACCGAAGTCTTGCATTTCCTCCCATATAGTGCTTCATATGGCACCATTCCAATGCTTGCCTGAATGTTGTTATTGTAGGAAAACTCCACAAGAGCTAGATGCCTCTCCATGCTACCACCGAAATCCAACACACAGCACCTCAACATATCTTCCAAAACCCTGTTGACTCTCTCAGTCTGCCCATCAGTTTGAGGGTGAAAAGCAGTCTTTGTCCCCAAAGCTACTTGAAGACTTCTCTAGAAATGCGAGGTAAAACGTGCATCTCGATCGGATACTATTGATAGTGGAACTTCATGCAGCTTCACAATCTCATCCACATACATCTCTACCAGCTTCTCCATTGACCAAGTAAGCTTCATTGCTAAGAAGTGAGCTGACTTGGTGAGTCGATCCACTATTACCCAAATTGTATCATTGCCTTTGAAACTCTTGGGTAATCCTGTGATGAAATCTATGCTGATACAATCCCATTTCCACTCCGGGATGGGTAATGGTTGCAACAAACTGCCGGGCTTCTGATTCTCTGCCTTGACCTGCTGACAAATTGAACACTTGGCAACAAACTCGGCTACATCACGCTTCATCCCTGGCCACCAGAAGTATAGCTTTATATCCTTGTACATTTTGGTGCTCCCTGGATGTACTGATAATAAGGTAGCATGTGCCTCCTGAAGAATGCTTTCTTTCAGTTCTGCTAGATCTGGCACACACAACCGCTCGCCATACCACAGCACTGTATCCTTCACCTAGAACTCTGACAATCTGCCAATACCAACTTGCTCTATCATTTTCTGGATTTCTGGATCTGCCTTTTGACCATCAATAATTCTGTCTTTTAAAGTGGGTTGAATCCTCAATTGATCTAAGGAAGCTTCCACACCTTGTAAGACCACTTCAATTTCTGCTCGGTCAAGCTCTTCTACCAATTCCTTCTGAGTTGTGATCAGCTGAGACAAACTACACTTTCTGCTGAGCACATCTGCCACAACATTTGCCTTGCCCGGATAGTATTTGATCTCTGGTCGGATGTCTTCCAACACTTCTAACCATCTCCTCTGCCTCAGATTTAGGTCCTTTTGCTGATAAATGTATTTTAGGCTCTTATAATCCGTGTACATATTGACCTTCTCTCCGTACACGTAATGCCTCCATTGCTTCAAAACAAAGATGATTGCTGCCAACTCCAAATCATGGGTTGGATAATTCTTTTCATGAGGTCTCAACTGCCTAGACCCATAAGCAATTACCTTCCCTTCCTGTATCAGCAAACAGCCCAATCTGTGATGAGAAGCATTGCTGTAGATATCATAGTCAACTCCTGCTCTTGGCAACGCCAGAATGGGAGTAGTAGTCAACCTTTCCTTTAACTCTTGGAAACTTTCTTCACATTGATCCGACCATTTGAAATTCACATTCTTTTTTGTGAGCCCTATGAGTGGCACAGCAAGCTGGGCGTAACCCTGAATGAACCTTCTGTAATATCCAGTCAAGCCCAGAAAGCTCCTGATTTCCTTCACTGTGGTCGGTCTTGGCCAGTCTTTCACAGCTTCAACTTTCTGTGGGCCAGTAGCTACTCCCTTCTTAGAAAAGATGTGACCCAGGAAGGCGACTTCGGTTTTCCAGAAGTCACACTTGGATAACTTTGCATATAGCTGATACTTCTGTAGCTTCTTCAGAACCTCTGTTAAGTGCTCGGCATGCTCCTCCTCTGTCTTAGAGTAGACCAATATGTCATCAATGAATACGATGACAAAAGAATCGATGAAAGGCCGCAAAACTCTGTTAATCATGTCCATGAAAATAGCCGATGCATTTATGACTCCAAATGGCATGACTAGAAACTCATAGTGACCATGCCTGGTTCGGAAAGCCATTTTGTGCACATCTTGTTCTTTCACTCAGACTTGATGGTACCCTGACCATAGATCTATCTTGGAAAAGACTACTTCTCCTTGTAGACGGTCGAACAAGTCATCCATTCGAGGAGTAGGGTACTTGTTCTGTACAGTAACCTTGTTCAACTCTCTATAGCCGATACACATCCTCATTGATCCATCCTTCTTCTTCACCAAAAGAACTGGGGCTCCCCAAGGTGATGTACTTGGCCTGATGTATCCTTTGCTCAATAATTCTTCGATCTGCTTCTTGATCTCATCTTGTTCAGCTGGTTCCATTCTGTATGGTGCCTTCGAAATAGGAGCACTTCGTGGTTGAACAGAGATGCTGAACTCTACATCTCGATGAGGGGGAAGCCCTGGTAGATCATCAAGAAATACAGCTGGGAAATCTCAGACAACTGGGATCTGCTTCACTTCTGCTGGAACTTTTTGCTCTGACAAAGCTACTACCAACTGCTTACATTTCCTTTTACCTTGGACTATAACAGCTGGTCTCCCTGGAGCCTTCACCACAACCTCTTTGCTTTTGCATTCAATGGTGACACTGTACACAGACATCCAGTCTATGCCAATAATGACGTCGACTCCAAGAACTGCCAATTCAATAAGGTCGATGCCCGAGAGCCTGCCTCCGATTTCGAGATCACACCATTCATAATATCGATCGGTTATCAAGTTCTCTCCTGACGGAGTAACCACCGATAAAACCTTGCCAGGAAATATTTTTGGTTCAACTCCCAATCTTTTTGCAAATGAAGGTGACACAAAAGTGTGCAAAGATCCCGTATCAAAGAACACCGAAGCTTTTATTCCATTTATTAAAATGTCTCTTGTTACATATGAGTGCTCTCATTACATAACATTTTATAACACAATGGAAAAAGTAACAAATCAACTAAGCTTCGTCCTCCATACCAGTGATCACATGGTCCACATCCACTGCATCTGCTTCTGTCAAGGTGAACACCCGCCCTTGCTTGAACTGCTTCTGCCCAGGATTGGGCTGCTGTCGACTCGGTCCTCCCCGCTGAAGCTGGGGGCAATCAGACTTGTAGTGGCCCTCCTTGCCACACAGATAACAAATCTTTATAGACTGCAAATTGGTGCACCCAGTGGATATGTGGCCTGACTCTCCACATCTAAAACACGTGGGTATTCTTCCTGCCACTGCAATAGCATTAGCGCTTGTTGGCTTAAAGCGATGTGCTGGGGGCTGACTTCTGTAGTTGCTTGGTCCTGCAGGCCTCTTACCCGTATTCCAATTGTTCTGCTTGACTTGCACAGCCTGAAATTGGTTCATGTCAGACTCTGTTGCAGCGGCCCTTCTGACTAGCTTCTCGAACCTCCGAATGCCCAAAGGTATCATCCCGGATATCAGACTTGGCCTCAGTCCCTGCTTAAATTTGCGTGCCTTCTTGGCTTCATCTTATACCATCTCAGGCGCGTACCTGGAGAGCTGGTTGAACTTGGTTTCGTACTCTTGCACTGTCATACTGCCTTGCTGTAAGCCCAAGAATTCCATGGCCTTCTTTTCTTGGACGTTCAGTAGAAAATAATGGCTCCTGAATTCTTCAAGGAATTCTTCCCATGTGAGTTGTACGCTGCCCAAGTTCCTCTTCAAAGATTTCCACCACACACTGGCATCCTTTTCCAATTGAATAGTCGCCAACTTCACCTTGCTTGCTTTCGGGGTTTCCCGTACCTCGAAGACCATCTTGATTTTTCTAACCCAGTCATCAGCAACGTCTGGATTAGTCTGACCCTCAAATACTAGTGGCTTTATTCTTTTGAACGACTCGACCAGCTTGATGGCTTCGGATACGTGCATAACTGGCCTTGGTCCTCTGTTCTTGGGAATATTGGCAGCAAGAGCATTTAGGGTCTAGTACACACGAGCTAGTTCTGTTTTCAGGTCTAGCCCATTCTCCCCGCTATACCCTTTGCCGTTTCTGATTCTTCGTGCCATTTCTGAGTCATAAGATTCATCATTAATCATCACAAATAACACAAACAACGAAATTTTATTCATTCCAAAATTTAAACTCTTTATTCAGAAAGAAAAACTTTTGTTCCAATACACCCATTACATCTTGAATAAAAGACATCCTAGATTCTACGGTTTCTCTTGGCTTCTCTGAGTTCTTCCCGTAGGTCTTTGATTTCCATCCTCATGTCTTCAAATTTCTGCTGTCACTCTTCCTTGTCCCAGTGAGTGATGTGGTCCAACTTGGCGAATTGTCGATCATTCACGAGTCGGACCTTCTCAAGCTCGCACACTTGAAAGTACAGTTCCCAGATGCGCTTTTTGTCCTAGTACTCCACAATATAGTTACACTTGAAAGTACACTTTGTTTACACAACGGAAGAGTGAAAGATTACAGTGAAATAAATACAACATCTTTAAACAGAACAGTATCAGCATATCCACTTAATTGCTTCACAAACTTCCATTACCTGCATGTAAGACTGTGGGTACGTCAGTTGATTTCAACTGACAAAATGTTATACATCGCTATCCTCTCTATGCCGAAGACAGTATAACGATCTCATTACTTTAGCAAATCACAAAAGGATTGAATGAACAATAAAGTGTTATATCATGACTGCACTAAATATGTAAGTGTATGTCATGCCTTAATGCCTAATGCACGCAATTTATACTAGGATGACACTAATGCACACTTGTTCGGATTCCATGCATCCCATACTATATAGGTCCGAGGGCAAGTGCCTACGTACTCCACAATATAGGGCTCGATCCCACGCCATGATAACTACACGGTAATAAAACAAGGTTTAGATCATTCCACGAATATGGGTCCCAGCCCAACGTCTATTATAACGATTCCCTCATCGTGTGAATCATCCCGCAAGTGCCCCCTAGCCCCGGTATACGTATATACATTGGAGACGGTAAACTATCTGCCCGACTTTGCCAAGTCTTAGATTTAAATATAAACAAAACTCATCTCCCACAGAGCAACCTCAGTCCGCCGACTGGGTCTATAGCCACGGAGAACCACTGCCGACTATATAGAGGCAACCCACTTACGTTTGCCCAGGTTTACTACATCTTCACCTAAGTGCCTAATTATTTTAGTTCAAGACATGAATGTGTTATCAATCCTAGAATCAGTTTTACCTCCAACCGGATTTGTTCACAAAAAATACGAGATCGCCCGACGGTAAAACTTGAAAATCAAGTCTCAAAATCTTTCTTTCAATATTGTTGGTAACCGAGGTCTTACTAATTCTTAATCATAAACTTTCATGTACAAGAAACATGGGTACACATACCCTTTAAAAATCATGTCCTAAACCTAGATGATTTCATCTTTCAACTCATTTCACAACTTAAGCAATGTCTCATTTTAGCACTATTCATGATTCTTTAATAATAATAAGTCTTTTCATGAACAAACTTCATTCAACATCGATCTCTTTAATAACTTAAGTGCAAATATCCAATTCACATTTCGACATATACCAAGTACTCTAACTTCGCATAAGTGAATCATCACATTAAGAGAAATTTATTTACATGGATAATTTATTTTCATTCTACCGATAATTTATTTTCATTCTACCAATAAATTTCATTAATAATAGTCAAAGCTCATTTTAATTTCTCATTTTGCTCCTTTTTAGCACGAATCAATGTCTCATTTTTAGTACAAAATAATGTTTCTCAAATGTCTATTTTTTGATTTTCAATAAACAAGAAAAATCTTTAAAACTATTTTCTATACATCCTCCATCATGTTTTATGAGAACTAGGAGTTTTCCCAAAAGTTTCAAATGCATTAGGACTCCCTAAATGTATTAAAAACCCTCAGAAAAATTATGTGCTAACCCTGGGTTTCGAATCCGAGCCAACAGAGCCAGTGCCCAAGTCAGAGCGCGCCAACTAGTAAGTCCATTTGGACTTATTGTTCGAAGGTTTTAACGACAGCCCCTAATGTTCACTCTAGGTTTTCGGTGAATTCTAAACAAAACTTTTTTATATACTTGGCCCAACCGGTTTCGAACCCAAGACCTCAGAGAAAGTCGATGCAACCTCCGACCACTAGGCCAAGTGCGCCAGTCGACATAAAGTTCATTGATAGGTTTTTGTTCGATTTTCTGTTATTTCATCTCTTACAAAGAACTCGATTCCTCTAATTATGATTAAGCCTTTCATTTAGTTGAAAAAAAGACTTATATAAACTGAGATTTATAACAGTAACCCACTGCCTTGTAGATCATATTTTTGAAAATTAAATCAAACTCACAATTTTTACATTCGTTCTTTCTAGCATATTAAACTTTTATAATAATCTAGTTAGTTCCATAACAACAACTTTATTTTCTTTAATTTACTTGTCAAAGGAGTTTCCTCAACATTTTCATACAAATTAAAAATTTGTACAAAAGACCAAATGTATCTCTAATTCAACCATGGATATCTCAAGTGTTTCTTCGTGCGAAAACTAGTATGTTTAACAATGTCAACAAGTCAAAAATAACAAAAAAACAAATTTATCTTTCTCTTTTTTTTTTTTTTTTTTTAAGCATTAAGTCACAAAAATATTCTTTAATCATTACTCATACTTATCATAGTTTGACAAACACGAATTTGCAAATATTCTAACATGGTCCATATGATTATTTTTCTACTCCTTAATTAGCATGGTAGTAATTTGCTCCCTAACTTTCAACAAGATCATTGTATAGTTTGTTAGCATGGATTCTACAAATATCTCATTCAACTTATATCACTCTTTAAACTAATTTAGCATGCAAGTTCTACTTTAGAAAGTCTGAGAACACCCACCTTATGTGAAGCTTGAACGATTTGAAAGGGATGATGGAACACTACTTCTAGCTCCAATACAAACTCCTAGCAAGCTCCCTCTCCTAGCAATGGCTTCTTTTCTCTAGCAATTCCTCCACGCAAAATGACTCACTCTTTTTATTTTTCTTTCTTTCTTTCTTTTGAAAATGTTTTTGGTGCACGAAAAATGTAGGAAATTGAGCTCTATTTATAGGATTTTGGGAGGGTCTAAAGTGCAAAAATCCCACCCTAATAACTCTTCAAATAATTCATACAACCCTTCAAGTTCTAAACTCCTAAAACGCCCATCTCTTTACCTCCCCACTCTTCACAACTCCAACTCCAAGCCCTTCTCCTCCCCACTCCAAAACCGGCCACCCCCTAGTACACAATGCATAAACACATATGCATACATTTCTATAACTCTAAATGTGTACTAAATGCCCATCTCTTTACCTCCCCACTCTTCACAACTCCAACTCCAAGCCCTTCTCCTCCCCACTCCAAAACCGGCCACCCCCCTAGTACACAATGCATAAACACATATGCATACATTTCTATAACTCTAAATGTATACTAACATTTGTAACTTGTTATGTATTAGTACATGGTTAACTTAATTTGTGATTTTAATAGTGGGCATGCTACATGGGCTCATTCCTTAATTAATTTATTTAATTATCTAGTGGGCTCTTCTCCTAATGGGCTAGATTTTGTTCTATAGGTCCAAGGATCAAAAGAAGGCTAATTAAAACTAATGCATGCTAAAAATAGTAAAATGAGAATAAAAATTTGCACGTGCAACATACGTACAAAAGTCAAAAAATGCATTTTTAATTAAAAATAAATTGTGGGGTGTCACAAACCCACCCCATAAAGGCTGTTAGTCAAATCTCTTATCCCCAGACAAGAAAACATATCTCTTGAAGGGGAGATTCGAATAGGATATAAGAAATTTATAGTCGATCCAGTGGATTCATATCAATCTCTTGTACTGTTTCTCAGGCCTATAAATACCCCCCATCCCCTTCAATCAGGAGCTAATCAAAAGTTTCTCTCTCAAACTCTCTCTCTCTCTCTCTATGGTTCTAACTTGATCGTCGGAGGATCTGTCAGCAGAGCCAACCCCCGGTGTTTCAGGATTTTTGCAGGTTCATCGGCCGGATCAGCAACCGTCGGAACCAAATCACAGTGTTCAATCAAATGATCGAGGTTCAATCTCAGGATCTCTAACCGCATTTCACGGAAAAGGTCAAATGTCAGATTTTTAGTAGTTTCCATCAAATATTAACTCACTATTTGTTTGCTCCCACACCAAAATAAGTAGCAACAGATTTGCGCCGTCTGTGGGAAACTACACAAATCAAACTTACTGCCATAACACCAAGACTAGGAGGCAGAGCGGAGGCCACAATCCGTTGCACCAGCTTTCTTCATCAACCAGCTCCTCCTGTGGAAGATTCGATTCCTCCTCAACAGTCACTCTGGCAGCCCAGTCAAGCACCTTTCAACGGAGAGGCACCATGGGGCTCCCAACAGAACTGTCATGAACAACATCCTCAGTACGACTGCGTCTCTGTCCGTAATGCTTCAACTTATTGAATGGCTTCACGAGGCCCCGGAAGATCTACAGATCTCCGCCAGATCATCAGTTCCAGGCAACAAGGAACTGATCGACAAATCCGCATGGACGAGAGGCGCGCTTGAACTGAAGCCTCCAGCTTAGAACGTCAGGCAAAACAAAGAAGTAACCCTCCTAGATAAAGATCAAGGCAATCCTCCTCTCATAAAGGACACACCGCAATAAGAAGTCTGACTCATAAGAGTCGAAAGCTTCTTAAGCAGAACAAAGGGAAAGATGCCCCAATCACTAAGGCTGAATTAGATAAGTTCAAGCCCGGCATACTCCGGGCTATCCAAGGTAGTCAAGATCTGGGTCAACCCTCAAAGAAGGATCCGCCGACTCAACTCGATCCAAGGGGAAGGACGACCAAGTCCTTTGCCATATTTGAGAAGTACAAGATCATCTTGAGCAGATGAAGAATGAGGGAAACCGCTCCAGGAGGGCCTACCGCCCTAGTTGACCTCCTTTCAGCAAAACCATCATCGATGCACCTATCGGAAAGGACTTCAAAGCTCCTCAATTTGAATCATACGATGGGGAATCATACCCGACAGACCATATCGAGAGTTTCAAGACCCGCATGATAGTCTACAACACCACCGATGCACTCATGTGTCGAATATTCCCAATAACAGTGAAAGGATCGGCAAGGGAATGGTATTCCCGCCTAACTCCGGAGTCAATATTCTCCTTCAACCAGCTCGAGGAGCTCTTCATAGTGCACTTCGTTACCAGCCATAAAACTGAAAAAACAAGTGCCTCCCAGTTGGAACTGAAGCAAAAGGAAGGAGAATTATTGAAAGACTTCGTCAAACGCTTCACGGCCGAAGCAAGGTCGATTCCCTCCTTGGACTCTTCAGTGGCAGCTGCAACTTTTCATTACATTGTCATGCATAAAAAACTAAAAGCTTCTCTCGCGATGAAGCCTCCTAGAAATTTCACTGATCTCCTGGAAAGGAGTGACAAGTATATCAGGTTCGAGGAAGCTCTCTATCCTCAAGGCAAGAACGATTCATCTTCCGGGAACAAACGGAAGAATACAATTGAGGAAGAACCCAGGAAGTTTCAGAAAGATGGCGCAGATCAACGTCGTCCATCTCCAACACCACTCTTGGACAAGTTCACTCCTCTAGACGCAAGCATATCAGCCATCCTCATGAAAGTTGAAAATCATGGAATGATCCACCCTATGCGCAAGATGTCCACAGCTAGCAAGAGAAGTGACAAAAACAAGTGGTGCACATTTCATAGAGACCATGGACACCATACCGACAACTGCCATGCCCCCAAAGACGAACTTGAAGGTCTAATTCGCCGGAGCTACCTCTCAATTTGTTTAACAAAACAACAATGCTGAAACCCCTTCGGCACGGTGGGCTAATAAGCATTGAGAAAAGCCATCCGATTCGCAAGACTTTGAACACATGGTCGTTCTCTGCTCTATTCACGGAGGCCCGATGGGGGGAGATTCCAACTCCTCCCACAAAGCTTTCGTCAGGGAGGTCAACTCCGTACATAACATTTCGCCTACCAAAAGCACTAGGGTCCCGATATCTTTCTCCGACAAGGACATAGAAGGTGTTCGAACACCTCATTGCGATGCATTGGTCATAAAACTTTGCCTGGTGAATCATGAGGTACGCTGCATCCTGGTGGAAAATGGTAGCTTAGTAAACATTATTTTTATGAATACTTTCAATGGCCTCAAGCTCTCCCGAGACCGACTCAAACCAGCTAGTTATACACTCCACGGATTCTCCAGTGTCCCCCCTTCAAGTAAAAAGAGACATCCCACTTGACGTGACAGCAGGAAAAGCTCCCGCAACTCGAATGGAAGCACTGGAATTTATGGTAATCGACGTCAAAGCCGCGTACAATGCAATATTTGGTCATCCAGGCCTAGCGACCTTCCATGCAATTGCTTCCGCCTACCACATGAAAATGAAGTACCCAACAACGACAGGCATAGGCCAAGTTGTAGGGAGCCAACAGGAAGCGCGAGCATGCTACACCGCTATAATGGGGGGCTCGATTCTTCCCCTCGATGCCATATAGTTACCGCAAGAAAGCAGTCACAATTCTAAGATTGTAAACAAGTTTGAAGCCACTGTCATAAACAATCCTTCCAAACCTGCAAAATTATCTCTCATCAGGTCCAAACTAGTTCTCACCATAACACAGTGATAACTGAATCCCCCGCCCGAAGTCACACCGCTAATTCAACGGAAAGAAATAGTCCTGCCAAAACTAGGTCTCTCATTCTCTCTGCAAGACAATGTGAGGCTCATTCCAAAACAGGCAAGTTCAGACAAGGTCTACCAAGTTGTTTTCCTAACAGCTCATCAACTTGAAGACCCGGGGAGCAAGGAGATATCCACAGGGACTTGAAAAGTAGAGCATCTTATGAAGTACAACGAAAGCGTCTAAAACATCCTCTATTAGTAGTAGTAGCAAATTTACTCAATTTGTAATAAAGGCCAACTACTAGAGCAACCATTCAGTTTTACTTTTCAGTAAAGACCGCTTTCACTACTGGTCACGGCATGTAATAACAGCCAGCTACTAGAGCAGCCGCTTAGTTTTATTTTTCAATAAAATTTTGTATTAATTTTTGCAAAAAATATTGTACAACTCTACAGATGCATACAATGAATTCAAAATAAGCCTACTCCAACAACGACATCAAAAACTCATGCTCCTTATAAGATGGGTTCGGAATCCATACCCATGGCTCAGAGTTCACTTTGCCATTCGATTTACTCCTACAATCCGTTAGCACCTCGACAACAGGTTCGGAGTCCATACCCATGGCTTGAAGTTACTTTAGCAACTTAAGACAAAGCAAGTCCGGAGTTCAACTCGCATTCGATAAGTCTTGCAACCTGTTAATACCTAAACTAACATGTTCAGAATCCATACCCATGGCTCGGAGTTACTTTAGCAACATGCAATCAAGCACGTTTAAAGTTCAACTCGTCATTCGACCTGTTTCTAAAACTAGTTAAAATCCCTTGAAGACATATTAGAGGTCTAAAATCGTAGATTGCAATTACTCCAGTAACACTTACGAAGGAAACACTTAGAGTTCAACTCACCGCTCGATGTGACTCTCATAATTTGTTGGAGGACTCATACAGCAAGTTTGGAAAATAGCACTCCCACAAAGTTGCTTCTACAACTAGTTGGGTACAAGACAGATAAGTTCTAAACTCCGTCAAACATTAAGCACACCATCGGCGGTTCGTTAGCTATATACAACAGACTTGAAGCCCTGTTATTTAGCTGCAAAGAACCCAGTCGATGACCCATTAATCTCTACAACAAATCTCATTACAACTGCAGAATTACAATGAGCCTACATGCTTAAGAATTGCTACAAAAGTCTTGCAAAACACTGTACAACAAACTGTCCTGCAAGTTGTTGTACCAGCTACACATTAGAGGGATGCTCCACCTAAGAGACACAAACCTCTTTATAGACTTTGTGCTAGTTAACAGCTCCTCACAGTCCCCTCAACTCTTGACGATAAAATTCCATACAAGCCTCTCTTAGGCGGGCAAGCTCCAAGTCTTCATACCATTTTTACCTGAGAAAGCCTCAATTCTGTCCCACATAAAGCGCCGTGCAAACGGATGAGTCCCAACTCCGTCAAGCATTGCGTATTGCAAAGGAAAGCAAGCTCAATGTCACGATGACCTCATTCAATGTACTCAACTACTTGTCAGCAAAGATAAGAATGAAATCACCTTAATGCTGAACAAACACAAGTGACTTCACTTCAATATTAAGAAGATTCAGAACAACAACAACACATTCTCTTTACAAAATGAGTTTGGCGCTCCGCACGCCACTTGAGTTCCACTGGTCAACAATTCGTTTACTCCAAACAACAAGTTCAACGCCCTGCTTACCGCTCGAGATCTATTAAATAACTCATTGGCTCCAAACAACGAGTTCAATGCTCCACTTACCGCTAGGGCTCCAAACAACGAGTTCAATGCCCTGTTCTTCACTCAGGCTCCGCAAACAACTCGTTGACTCCAAACAACGAGTTTAACGCTTTGCTCTTCGCTCGAGTTCCTCTGGCCAACAACTCGTCAACACCGAACAACGAGTTCAACGCCTTGCGCATTGCTCGAGCTCCATCAAATAACTCGTTCACTCCAAACAGCAAATTCAACGATCTACTCTCCGCATGAGCTCCATTAACAACTCATTGGCTCCAAACAACAAGTTCAACGCATTATTCTTTGCTCAAGCTTCACTAACAACTCGTTGACTCCAAACAACGAGTTTAACACTTTGCTCTTCGCTTGAGTTTCTCGGGCCAACAACGAGTTTGACGCCTTGCACTTCGCTCGATCTCCATCAAACAACTTATTCACTTCAAACAGAAAATTCAATGTTCTTCTCTCTGCACGAGCTCCATCAACAACTCGTTAGCTCCAAACAACGAGTTCAATGCTTCGCTCACTACTAGGGCTCCATCAACAACTTGTTGGCTCTAAACAACGAGTTCAATGCCCTGTTCTTCGCTCATGCTCCACCAACAAGTCGTTGACTCCAAATAATGAGTTCAACACCCTGATCACCACATGAGCTCCATCAAAAACTCGTTGACTCCAAACAAAAAGTTCAACGCCTTGATCTTCGCTTAGGTTTCATCAACAACTCGTTCACTCCAAACAACGATTTCAATGCTCTACAATCACCTCGAGCCCCAACAATAACTCGTTGAATCCTAACAACGAGTTCAATATCCCGCTCCTTACTTGAGTCCTTCCAACAACCCCATAACTTCATGCATTATGTTCTACGTCCAATGCCGGCATAGAGTTGCATTTACAAAACATGTTGGGAATAAACAACAAGTTCAATTTCCAACTTCGTCTCCGAGTTGTCCATACAGAATTGCTGGGCAAAAATAGCAAGTTCTACATCCAACTCTGTCTCACAGTAGTCTCTAAAATTGCTAGGCGCAAACAACAAGTTCAAACATCCGATTCCATCACAATAGTTCTTTATCAACTTTCCGGGATCAAACGACAAGCTCTACGATCAACTAGATCTTAGTTTCGTTTTTCCAAACTTGCTGGGTGCAAACAACGAGTCCAAATGTCAACTCCGTTATGGGGTGTATCTACTCACTGGCCGGGCATCAAATGGCAAGTCTCACATCCAACTTCATCTCTGAGTTGTCTCCCCAAAACATGCTGGGACGGCAAGTCCACCGTTTAACTCAGTCAACGAGTTTTCACTACAAACCTTTCGGAATCAAACGACAAGCTCTATGCACAACTCCGTCTCAAAGTTGTCCCTCCAAACTTAGTGGGATCAAACAACAAGCTCTACATTCAACTCCGTCGTTAGCTCACCAAACTAACCAGGATCAAACGGCAAGCTCAACATTCAACTCCATCTCAGAGTTGTCTCCCCAAAACTTGCTGGGCGCAAACGACAAGTTCAATGTTCAACTTCGTCACAGGGTACTCTCCAAAACTTGCTAGGATCAAACGGCAAGTCCACCATTCAACTCAGTCAAAGAGTTGTCTCTACAAACCCTCCGGGATCAAACGGCAAGCTCTACGCACAACTCTGTCTCAGAGTTATCCCTCCAAACTCACTGTGCTCAAACAGTAAGCTCTACGTTCAACTCCGTCTCAAAGTTAGCTTACCAAACTTGCCAGGATCAAACAACAAGCTCTACGTTCAACTTAGTCTCAGAGTTGGCTCACCAAACATGCTAAGAACAAAGGACAATATCTATGCTCAAGTTTTCCTCAGAGTTGCCTTTACAAAACTTGTAGGGCACAAATGGCAAGTTCAAAGTTCAACTCCGTCACGGAGTCCTCTGTAAACTTACAGGGCATAAACAGCAAGCTCTACGTCCAACTCCGTCTTAGAGTTGCCTCTACAAACTTGTTGGGAACAAACAACAAGTCCAACGACCAACTCCACTACGAGGAGTCCTCTATAAACTTGATGGGCGGAAATGGCAAGCTCGACGTCCAACTCCATCTTAGAGTTTACTATATGAACTTGTTGGAAACAAACAACAAGTTCACTGACCAACTCCACTACAAGTTGTCCCTTTAAACTTGTTGGGATAAAAAAGCAAGCCCTACATCAATCCCATCGCAGAGTTGTCCCTACAAACTTGCCGGGCATAAATGGCAAGTCCAAGCATTCAACTCTGTCCCAAAATTGCCTCAATAAACTTATTGGGATCAAACAGCAAGTCTGCAATAGCTCGTCTAGGTCAGCTACATATGCAAGATTCATCGGTAAAAGTTTTTAGCTTGCAGACCAATGGAACACCTGTCTAACGGTGAAACGCTCGGTTTACAAAACAAGCAAAAAACACAACGCTTGGACGAAAAAAGAGCATTCGACAAGGAAAATTTTTCAAAAAACACTTGGTGTGCGAAAAATATCCAGATTAAATTCGACAGCTTCAAGCCAAGTTCAAGACAAGTTCAAGATTCAACCTATTACTTTTCCATATCCAAGCTCCAAAAAATTCCAAAACACCAACAGTGCAAGATTTAGCTTTCGGGCTCAACAGAAGCAGAAGGAAAACTTGGGTTTTTTTTACATCAGAATAACGGGTCAAGTCTCCAAAACCAAATCCGCAAACATAATACAAACACCTAAGTTCAAAAACTAAATAGGCCTGCATTCCAAACCTACTAACAAAAACTCGAATCCTAAAATCCAGAAAAAAAAAACCAACCCTGGCTTCTTCTTCTTCTTCTTCGAAACTCCGAACCTTCTTCTTCAGAACCCAAGCGCCACCCTAGCTTCTCGTCGTTGCCAAGTTCAAAGCTGTCGATAAAGGTGCCATCATCAATGAAGGCACTATAATTCGATAAAATGACTAACTCCATAGCTCAGCGGTAAGAGCTTCATAGCTTGGCAATAGCTCGACAAGAGTTTGAGGCTCATAGGTTAGCGAAGGGGGTAGGTCAGCCAAGATCATAGTTTGACGAAATGGCGACGGCCAAACCCATAGCTCAGCGGGGCGAAGCTCATAGCTCGGCGAGGAAAATAGGTCAGTGAGGAAGTCATAGCTCGACCGAATTTGAGAGCTCCATAGCTCGACAAGGATTCAAAGCTCCATAGCTCGACTGAATGAGCGACTCGATGAAACAGCAGCCCTTCATAGCTTGGCCAAGATCGGAGCTCATAGCTCGACCAAATTTGAGAGCTCCATAGCTCGACGATGATTCAAAACTCCATAGCTCGACTGAACGAGCTACTCAATGAAACAGTGGCCCCTTCATAGCTTGACCGAATTTGAGAGATCAATAGCTCGACTGAATAAGCAACTCGACGAAAGGGAGAGCTCATAGTTCGACAAGAAGCTCTTCCATAGCTCGACAGCAATCTTCACAGCTCGACAGAAAAGGGAGCTCATAGCTCATCCATGATCGATACCCATAGCTTAGCCAAATTGTTGGCCGAGCTAGAGGATCTCAAAAGCCAAACGTTAGTCATTCGATCTCTCAAAAACCCGAGCGAAAGCTTGATGAATGATGCAGATCTCGCCATGCCTATGATCTCCCTTTCCTCCTCAGCCGTCTGATCTCACTCAGTGGATGAGCTGGGGTGTGATGGACATCCCTGATGCTGCCATGTCACCCCCTCATCAGATCCTCTCATCACGACCGTTCAAGCACATCAGCGTGCGAGGTCGTCTTGATCAATGCCTCTAACCATTTTACAAGAATGATGAGATTAGTACTTTCGCAAAAAAGCCCCTAAATTTCATCTTAATTACAAAAATTTAATTAAAAACCCAAAAAATAACTATTTAAATTCTGAAAATTAATTAAAATTTCCAAAAAGTAATTTTAAATTGGTTTTATTAATTATAAAATTCAAAAATGTGATTTTTAATATTCGAAAAAACTATTAAAAATCCAGAAGAATTCGGAAAAATCTGAAAAATACGAAAAATATTCGCTACCTTCAGAAGCCACTGATTAGTTTCAGGTATCTCAAGCACCCTGAAAGCTACAATTATATTCCAGAATCTAAAAATAAGGCGTACTATTCCTCGAAAGCCAAGAAAATTATCTCCCGGGAGTGGGGGGCTTATGATAATGATAAAAATCACAGCAAATTAGGGCCCTATGATTTCAGCATAGATCTCAAAGCTTCTACAGGCAGATTAATCATAACGGGTCTCTTTAACAGATTCGAGCCTTCTCCATGCTCCTCTACAAGACATGGGCCTCTTTCAAGCCCATAAAATGTGACAGATTAGGCCCACTAAGAGAGACCCAGCCCATGAAGGTTGTTAGTCAAATCTCCTATCCCGAAATAAGAGAACTTATCCCTCGAGGGGAAATTCGAATAGGAGATAAGGAATTCATAGTCAATCCAATGGATTCATATCAATCTCCTGTACTGTTTCTCAGGCCTATAAATACCCCCTCCTTTTTAGTCAGGAGGTAATCAACAGTTTTTCTCTTAAACTCTCTCTGGTTCTGACTTGAGCGTCGGGGGTCTGTCGTTGGGGCCAACCCCCAGTGTTTTAGGCTTTTTGCAGGTTCATTGGCTGAATCAGCAACCGTCGGATCCAAATCACGGTGTTCAATCAACGATCCAGATTCAATCTCAGGCGCTCTAACTGCATTTCATGGCAAAGATCAAAGGTCAGATTTTTAGTAGTTTCCATCAAATATTAACACACTATCTATTTGCTCCCACACCAAAATAAGTAGCACAATACTCTAGACATATATACCAAGGACCTATAAATACTTTACTTTGAGTCTTTAACTTCAAATAATCCATCTTATATATGACTCTAGACCTACATACCAAAGATCAATTTTAGATTGGAGTTCGAGGCTCTTTTCACCCAAATTAGATGGATCCAAACCAGAACGGGAGCCCTCCGAATCCACCTCCATCTCTATTTGTAGGGCTCCCATCTCCAAGGAAGACAAAATGCCTTCGGTTTCATATAGTTTTTCCCAACTTCATTCTTCATAATTCTTATATTCAAACTATAAGAGATATACAACAAATCATCTGATATGCCCTGATAGGCTCACTTTTGATCCAAATTATCGTGATTCAAACCAGATGAAGCGTTCTAAATCTACCAATTTCAATTTGGAGGGTCCCAGCTTCAATGAAGAAGATATGCCTTCATCTTCACATAATTTTTCTTTTATTTTCATTCCACCTATTAAGGCCATCTAAGTTGATTTTTGACTATTCTTTACTCCCAAGCTTTTCACCATTCTCCTCCAAAATACATGTATGTCATCCTCGCTAAGAAACTATAGTCACCACAAATTGTCAAGGCCTACGGTTCTTAAAGCTTTAGGTCTGGCCATGGATTAAAGGAGCTAGGGTTTGGAGTGTTGATGAGATTTGGGGAAAGATCAATTCAGCTAAATCTTGAGTTTTATTCACATTCAGACTTTTTATAGGCAGTTACAAAGAGAAAAGAGGTGGTTAGAAAACACGTGCCTATCACGTAACCCATTCCCGCCCCAACTATAGTTCAAACCAAACAGGAAAAAATAGTGGGCAATGCATGTGAAATACAAAAACGTGCACAAAATCTTCACAATTACAAAACAAAGAAACAAACAACTAATCCAGCATCCGAATCTCAGCTCGATCACAGCCCTCGTCCATCTTCATCCCTGACAACTTCCTCTCCCTTCAGAAAGAGCTTGCCCCAAGCTCAAAAGCAAGAAATCGACGATGAAGGTCATCTATATCAACCCAAGTAGCCTAAGTAGCATCGAACACCTGCCACTTAATTAGCAGCTCAATGCCTATCCTATTTCCCTTCTTAAAATACTTGCGATCCAATACCAGTTCAGGAAGAAGCACATAATCTTCATCTATCCACCAATTAGGTAAACCCTCATAAACTATAGGTAAATGGCTGCCATGGCATTTCTTCAGCTTTGAAATATGAAACACAGGATGAATAGTGGATAAAGGAGGTAGTTCTAGGCGATAAGAAACTTTGCCCATTCTTTCAAGCACTCTTTAAGGGTAAAAATATCGTGTAGACAACTTTTGAGGCAAAATACCTCTAACAGAAGACCTTTTGTAAGGATGCAAGTGAAGTAAGACCAAATCTCCAAATGAGAACATTTTTTCAGTACATTTCTTATATGCAAACATCTTCATACGATCCTGGGAGGCTTTGATATTATCCTTCAGTATCTTAATTAGTGCATCCCTACTAAGCAATGCCTCACCAACCTCAGGATAAGTTGCAATTCCCTACACAGTGCATATGGAGGAGGTCCACCATACATAGCTTGAAATGGGGTAATTCCTGTACTTGAGTACCAATTGGTATTATACCAGAACTCCGTCCAACTCAACCATTGAACCCTGTCTTTTTGCTTCAATCCACACATACAATGCAAATACATTTCCACTACTTTGTTAACAATCTTTTTCTGGCCGTCGGTCTAGGGGTGATATGCTGTCGACTGCAGCAATAGACTACCTTGGAGCTTAAATAACTCTTTCCAAAAATTACATACAATTATAGGGTCACGATCACTTACAATACTTCTAGGCATGCCATTAATTTGCTGATATGTACCACAAACACTTGCGCAATTGATTGAGCTGTAAATGGATGAGACAGGCTAATGAAATGCACATACTTCGACAGTTTATCAACAACAACCATGACGACTATTTTTTTCCAAACTTTTGGGTAAGCCTTCAATAAAATCCATTGGGATGTCTTCCCATACTTTATCAGGAATAGGGAGAGGATGGAGAAGACCCGCAGGTGATGTATTATCTAATTTGTTCCTTTGACAGACCAAACACTCACGTACCATTCTTTTGATGTCTTTTCTAATGCCTTGCCAAATAAAGAACCTCTTGATACGATGTAGGGTCTTATGAAACCCAGAATGACCTTCTACATTTGTAGCATGATTCTCCAGAAAACCAAATACCTGATAGGGGAGGTAGGACTCACTAAGATCTTGCCTCTATAACACCATATTAAATTCAACACTCTGTACATATCCCTAGATAACTCATGGTTAACCAACTGCAACTGCAGTTTAGCAAAATAACCATCATGTTGGACCATGGTTTTCACATCCTCCAACCACCGAGGAATGAAAAAAGTAATCTCCTGGAGTTCCCCTTCAGTTGCTCTCCTACGAGATAAAGCATCAACTCCGATATTATCTTTTCCCTTTTTTATATTCAACAATGAAGTTAAGCCCCAATAACTTCCATAACCATTTCTCTTGCATCTTTGTGTTAATGCGTTGCTCAAGAATGAATTTGATATTTTTCCGATCTATCTTAATAATGAAGGTTCTCCCCAAAAGGTAATGGCGCCACTACTTAACTGCAACTAAGATTGCCCAAACATCTTTCTTATAGGTAGACCAACCTAGAGCCTTCCCTTTGAGTCCTTTACTCAAATAAGCTAAGGGATGTAAGTCTTGCATTAAAATAGCTCCAATTCCTTGCTGAGAAGCATTTGTTTCAACCACAAAATCTTTAGAAAAATCGGGCAATTTGAGAACATGAGTGGTTGTCAAAGCTAACTTGAGGCAATTGAAAGCTTCCCTGGCAACAGCAGTCCATATAAAGGCATTTTTCTTTAAAATCTAAGTGAGAAGCACTGCTATACCCCCATAATTCGTCACAGATTTGCGATAATAGTCGGTTAACCCTGAAAACCCTCTCAACACTTGCCAATTTTATATTGCTTCCACTTTGGCAGGATCTACAGCTATACCCTTATCACTTATGATATGGTCAAGGTCCCAACTGAGCTCTGCCCAAAATTGCATTTACTCACATTTGCAACTAACTGGTGATCACTTAAGACCTTCAATGCCTTGGATAAATGTTGTAAATGGCTATCCCAAGATTTACTATATATAAGGATGTCATCAAAGAAAACTAGAATAAATTTTCTAAGAAACTTTTGAAAGATCTCATTCATCAAGCAATGAAAAAAATAGCGGGGACATTTGTTAACCCAAATGGAATCACAACATACTCATAGTGACACTGATGAGTGCGGAAGGCAGTTTTATGAACATCAGCTTCATTGACCCGTATCTGGTGATACCCTGACCTGAAGTCTATTTTAAAGAAGAATTTAGCCCATTTAACTCATCCTGCGACTCATCGATGACGGGGATTGGGAATTTTGCCTTAATAGTTTGCACATTAAGCTCTCTATAGTCTACACATAGAAGCCAACTCCCATCTGCCTTTTTAACTAGGGTAACAGGGGAAGCAAAGGGACTACTACTGGGTCTGATCAATCCTACCTTCAGCATCTCCTTAATTTGTTTATCAATCTCATTTTTTTTGCAAGAAAGGATGTTTATAAGGGTGTATACACACATGCTTTTTACCTTCAAAAAGTGGAATCTGATGGTCTATTTTCCTGCTAAGAAGAAGACTCATTTGCTCAGCAAATACTTCTGGATATTGCTGTAATATCTGTTGCACATCCCTATGGCCTTGTGTTTCACCTTCCATTTGCCAAAATTCCTTTGCATCAGCTAAGGAGAGTGTTTTATGAGCATGCACTTGTATCATAAAGGCTTGACAAACATGCCCTGAAGCTTTATACAGCTCAGTAACCTCCATCATATTAACTTGAGGAATAACAATTGCATGAAGCCTTCTGAAAATACCTGAAACCTTGAAATCAATGGTCATTTTACTAAAATAAAAGGTAACTGGACCCAAAGATCTAAGCCAGTGTACACCCAAAACCATCTGAGCAGGGCCAAGGGGTAATAACAAAAGATCAGCTACTAGATCCACCCCTTGTACAGTGAACTTTACCAAATCCACTTTCCCTTCACTATACATGTTTTGTCCATTAGCAACAGTCAATCGAAACCTCACTTCACTCTTGATCAACAGACCATCCTTGATAGCCGTTTGGGGATCCAAATAGTTGCAAGTAGAACCAGTATCTATCAAAATATATACCTCTTTACCATTAATTCTTTCTTTAACTCTCATTGTTTGATGGTAAACTTGAGACCCAGTTAGCGCATGAAAGGATATAGTTGTTAGGGTTATATACTGAAAGCATCACTTGTGTATTAACTTTATTTCCTTATTTTTTTTTTGAATGAGAATCATTTGGGCATATGTTTGCATATTGTGTTTATTATAATATTAATGCAAGTATCTGATATTCTATAAGGTTGATAATATGGTGTGAGGTGACACACAGAAGATCATATTATCAGTTCCCTATGGAATATATAAATAGTTCACAACCTAGACGGACTTGGATAATCCATTGGAAAGGTTGTAGTATAATCTGGTATTAGTCTATCTTGACTATAGGTTTACACTAGTACACTTTGTGTGTATTGAACAGGACCACTTGAGGTTGTTTTCTTTGTACTGACTATAAAAGAGAACAAACACTTCTGTTATTATGGATGCTTATGCTCTTAATCCAGATATAATAACAGACATGTATATGCAGTGTGCATTGCTTTGACTCATAAAAGAGTGAGATTCAATATGGATCAACAACCTCGATGAATTGGGTAATAGCATTGTATGTATGATGGGCTGTTGATTGTAAAAGGAATCCATGTCCCGATACGTCGGGTTGATGATGTCCCTTTAAGGAGCTCATAAGGATTGTCATGTAAACCCTGCAGGTGGATTACATCCGACATGACAAATAAAGTTGAGTGGTACTACTTAAGGATAAAAGATGTTGATCAATATAGTTGTCAGTAACTTAATTTGATCGACGACATTCGATATCTTAACATGGGGAGCTCAACGAGCATATAATAATAGGAGTCCATAAATATAATTTGGGATTAGGAAGGTAGTGCAACAATAGCTCCTTAGTGGACCGAGCTATTGTTAATGGGCCTGGGTTGTGTGTTCGGGCTAAACACGGGATACCCAGATTCGTTAGGAGATCTAACCCTAATTTCTCCTCATGGTCCCTGCCGTAGCCTTATATATATCCTCTATTTCTCTGGCCGTCATTGATCATCTGAAATATAAGATTTTTTTTCTCTAAATTCGTGATTCATGTAAGGAGAGAAAGAGAGGTCAGCCAAGGAGAAGAAAGGTTGGGAGATCGTCACCCACACGACGTCCAACCCGAGGAAGGAATACGTGCAGAAGATCTTGGGGTCGCTGTCGTCTTCTTCTCATCGCAGGTATAATTCGTGAACCCTAGATTCCGCTATATAGGGTTAGATCACGTATTTAATCTGTTAATCTTTTATGATCGATACGCACACCAATCCGTAGTCCTGGGAATCATCTCAGTTCTATCAATTGGTATCAGAGCCGGTATTGGATCTGTTTATTGATTGTTACATCCATGTTGCCCAATTAAACTTGTGTTGTATGATAGTCGGTAGATGTAGATTTGTTCTAACTCGGTTTTGCAGGCATCTTAGATCCAACTATTATGGTCCTATGCATGTTTTGTTTGTGTTGTTGTTGTTCTGTGGATGTAATTATTATGTTGTTGTTGTTTTGTTGATGTAATTAATGTCACGAGGGTTGATCGTGCTTATAATTTTAATTTTTCAATCTAGATTATGTGTGAACTCCTTCGGGAGGCATATGATTGATGTAATTTTAATTTTATTTTTATTTTTTTTTTCGATCGATCATGATGGCGGTGGTGGCTGTTTCTAACGCCGGAGGAGATGCTGTTTTTAGGCAGTCCGGAGATCGCGACAGATGGTTTTCGATGAAGATATCGGGCAGCCAAACCTTTTAAAAAAAATTAAAAAAAAAATAAATAAATAAATAAATCGGGGCGCTGCCCCGAACCCCGCGACCTGACCAGGTCGAACCCCGGATAGCTCCGCGCAGGGTCAGATTTGGGATTCGCACAGTCGGGGAAGAATCAGGAAAGATGGCCATAATAGTTGGATATTTATTTTCAAATTTATTGCCATTATTGCTTATTCTGATTATGCATATTTATTATTTTGTGATTTTTTTTGAAAAACTAGGATCACATTAATAATGGACAACATGGACATAAATTAACTAGTAGAAAAACCCTCATTGTTAAATAACTAAGTGGGAGAGGGAATTCATTTAACATGAATCCCACGGTCTCCATTGCTGGTTTGTAGGTGATATAATTATACTTGCGTGTTGGCTTTAGTGCTTTCCTCCATATCGGATGAGTATAATTATGGATCACCAGTACAGACTTCCTTAGGGATAATTGTAGAAAGTTACAAATAATGGACTTAGTATTAAGCAGTGGTATACACTTAGATACAAATAGTGGTATCCTCCCCATCGGAGTCACTGCTATTATTTGTAGGACCAGAGAAAGAACAACAGATTAATTTTATTTGTCATAAAGTTGTGTTGAAATGATAGTAAAATTAATAGGAAAAACCTACTTGAACAAATATTGAATTTGTATACGTCCACACTATCGTGGCATGCTAAATTCATGGTGTTTAAGGTGTTGGTGAATTTTTTTTATTATTGTTTTGAGGGAATCAATATTTAATTAATTCAAAAAGTTTTGCCCTACATAATTTTTTTTATGTGATTCTCAGGATTTCAAAAATGGGTTCTTTCAGTCCACTTATGGTGATTCTTAAAGAACACAAACTTACTGGCCCTAATTATATTGACTGGAAACGTAACTTGGATATTGTCTTAACTGCTGAAGAGTACAAATTTGTACTCAATGAAGTATGCCCACCTAAGCCTGATACTAAATCTGATGAAGATGTCAAAGAGGCTTATAAGAAGTGGAATAAGGCAGATGAGATGGCGCGGTGTTACATTTTGGCATCTATGTCAAATGTACTGCAGCATCAGCATCAGGCCATACCCACAGCTTATGATATGATGTACAACCTTAAGGAACTCTTCGGACATCAGAGTAGAGCAGCTAGGCAATTTGCTATGAAGAGTTTGATGAATTCATCTATGGCTGAGGGGACACCAGTAAGGGATCATGTTTTCAAGATGATGGGTCATCTAAATGAGATGGAGATCCTTGGTGCTGAAATCGATGGGGAAACCTAGGTCGATATCATTCTCGGGACTCTGCCTAAAAGTTTTGACTCGTTTTGCCTTAATTACAACATGAACAAAAGGTTGTATACTTTGTCAGAACTTGCAAAAGAACTACAGGATGCTGAAGCTCTCTTCAAGCAGAATGCCCATGTTTATGTGATTGAAAAGGACTCTACTTCTAAGCTGAAAGGTGGTAAGAAGAAGAAAGTTCAGAAACAAGTAAACTCAGCAAAGAAGGGTATGGGACCTCAAGGCGCTGTGAAAAAGCCAAAAGGCAAGTGTTTCAAGTGCAAAGGGTCAGGACATTGGAAGACTGACTGTCCACTTCTCAAACAAAAGAACAAAGAAGGTATATCTCATTTACTAGTTGTTGAAACATGTTTAGTGGTGTTATCTACCGGCACCTGGTGTGTAGATACAGGAGCCACTAATCATGTCTGCAATACATTGCAGGGGTTCCAGGAAACCAGACGACTCAGTGATGGAGAGATATGCTTGTTTATGGGTGACGCTACAAGAGTAGCGGCCGTTGCAATAGGAGATGTTATTTTATCTTTTGGTAGAAATAAGTTTTTGACATTGAGAGATTGTCTTTATGCACCTTCACTTAGAAGGAATTTAATTTCTGTTTCCATGCTAGTTAAGGATGGATATTCAGTTTATTTTAATGACAATATTGTTATTAGAAAAAATAAGCATTTTATCTGTTCTGGTGCATTGGTTGATAATCTATATGTCATTAATCCTATTTCGCCCACGATGCAACTTATGGAAATGAATAATATGTCTTCTAACATAAATAAGAGAAAAGAACCTTCTTGTATGAACCAAACATATCTTTGGCACTTGCGATTGGGGCATGTTAACCTAAGAAGGATTCAAAGACTGGTTAAAGATGGACCTTTGAGTTCATTGGAAGTGGAGGCACTACCAGTCTGTGAATCCTGCTTGGTAGGTAAAATGACCAAAAGGCCTTTCAAGGCAAAGGGGTATAGGGCCAAAGATGTGTTGGAATTGGTTCATTCTGATTTGTGTGGGCCAATGACTGTCCAGGCTAGAGGTGGCTTTAAATATTTTGTCACATTTACTGACGATTATTCAAGGTATGGATATATTTATTTGATGCGCCGTAAGTCTGAGTGCTTTGAGAAATTCAAAGAGTACAAGGCAGAAACGGAGAAACGTCATGGAAAATGTATCAAGTCATTACGATCAGATCGTGGTGGCGAGTATCTCTTTGGGGAGTTTAGGGACTATTTGTCAGAGGCTGGGATTACATCCCAATTATCAGCACCTGGAACACCCCAACAGAATGGTGTAGCAGAAAGAAGGAATAGTACTCTTATGGAGATGGTTAGATCAATGATGAGTTATTCAGATTTACCAGATTCGTTTTGGGGATATGCCTTAGAAACTGCAGCTTATATTTTGAACTTGGTTCCTTCTAAGTCAGTACCAATCACTCCCACAGAACTGTGGACTGGGCGTAAGCCGAGTCTGAAACATGTTCGGATTTGGGATAGTCCAGCACACGTGCTGAATGGGAAAGCCGATAAGTTGGAATCTCGTACAGAAGTACGCTTGTTTGTAGGCTATCCAAGAGGAACGAAAGGTGGTTTATTTTATAGTCCTAAGGATCAGAAGGTCATTGTTAGCACCAATGCTTGATTCTTAGAGGAAGACTATGTGATGAACCATAAACCCATAAGTAGAGCTGTTCTAGAAGAACTGAGAGGTGAGACGTCAAATACTTCAGTACCAACAGTACAACAGGATGTACCACCAGTAACTGCACAACATGTCACAAATGTTGCACCACAACCGATAGTGCCTCGTCGTAGTGGGAGGGTTGTAATACAACCTGATAGATATATGTTCTTGGGAGAGTCGTCAGACTTTGTCCCTGAGGAATAAGATTATGATCCCTGTACCTACAAGGAAGCACTCCAAGATAAAGATGCAGAGTCTTGGCAAAAAGCAATGATATCTGAAATAGAATCTATGGATTCTAATCAAGTCTGGGAGCTTGTAGAACCACCTATTGGTGTAAAAGCCATTGGATTCAAGTGGGTCTATAAGAGAAAAAGATGATCAGACGGTAAGGTTGAAACCTTTAAAGCTCGGCTTGTTGCGAAAGGTTTTACTCAAAGAGAGGGTATCGATTATGAGGAAACCTTTTCGCCAGTAGCCATGCTTAAGTCTATCCAGATTCTTTTATCTATTGCAGCTCATCTTGATTATGAGATTTGGCAAATGGATGTCAAGACAGCTTTCCTTAATGGAAGTCTTGAGGAAGACATCTATATGAAACAACCAGACGGGTTCATTGAAAAGGGCCAAGAGCATCTTATTTGTAAGCTCAAGAAGTCCATTTATGGACTTAAGCAAGCTTCCAGATCTTGGAACATATGTTTTGATCAGGTGATAAAATCCTATGGATTTGATCAATGTCAAGATGAATCGTGTGTATACAAAAAGTGTGACGGAAACGTAGTGGTATTCCTAGTACTTTACGTGGATGACATCTTGCTCATTGGAAACAATGTGAAGGAATTATCTAACGTAAGGGTATGGTTATCCAAACAGTTTGATATGAAGGACTTGGGAGAAGTAGGTCACATCCTTGGGATCAAAGTTCTACGAGATCGCAAAAAAAGGATGTTGGGCTTGTCCCAAGCTTCCTATATCGATACTATACTAACTCGTTTTAGCATGCAAAATTCTAAGAAAGGTTTCTTACCTTTTAGGCATGGAATTGCCCTATCAAAGGAGTAGTGTCCTAGGATACCTAAAGAGATAGAGAATATAAAAGCAGTTCCTTATGCTTCAGCAGTAGGAAGCTTAATGTATGCAATGCTATGTACGAGACCAGATATCTGCTTTGCCGTTGGCATGGTTAGCAGATATCAGTCTAACCCGGGACAAGAGCACTGGACTGCCGTAAAGCATATTTTGAAGTACCTGAAAAGGACTAAAGATTACATGCTAGTTTACCAGGCAGATAGTTTAGTTGCCTTGGGGTATACAGACTCAGATTTTCAGTCAGATAGGGATTCCAGGAAATCAACCTCAGGTTATGTATTTACTTTGGGAGGTGGAGCCACTATATGGAGGAGTATCAAGCAAAATTGTATTGCTGATTCTACCATGGAATCCGAGTATGTGGCAGCCTCTGAGGCAGCCGAAGAAGCGGTTTGGCTCAGAAACTTCCTATTGGACTTGGATGTGGTACCTAATTTGCCTAAGACTATTACACTTTATTGTGATAATAGTGGTGCAGTTGCAAATTCGAAGGAACCACGAGCCCATAAGGCAAGTAAACACATTGAGCGTAAGTACCACCTGATACGAGATTTCGTAAAGAAAGGAAAAGTTGTTGTGATCAAGATAGCTTCAGCAGACAACCTAGCTGTTCCTTTCACTAAGAGCTTACTAGCTAAGGCTTTTGATAGTCATGTTGAGGGAATGGGAGTCAGATGTGTAGCAGCATGGCTTTAAGTATAAGTGGGAGATTTGTAACAGTGTACTGAACAGCAATGCTTTGAGTATAAGTGGGAGATTGTTAGGGTTATATACTGAAAGCATCACTTTTGTATTAACTTTATTTCCTTATTTTTTTTTGAATGAGAATCATATGGGACATATGTTTGCATATTGTGTTTATTATAATATTAATGCAAGTATCTGATGTTCTATAAGGTTGATAATATGGTGTGAGGTGACACACAGAAGATCATATTATCAGTTCCCTATGAAATATATAAATAGTTCACAACCTAGATGGACTTGGATAATCCATTGGAAAGGTTGTAGTGTAATCTGGTATTAGTCTATCTTGACTATAGGTTTACACTAGTACACTTTGTGTGTATTGAACAGGACCACTTGAGGTTGTTCTCTTTGTACTGACTATAAAAGAGAACAAACACCTCTGTTATTATGGATGCATATGCTCTTAATCCAGATATAATAACAGACATGTATATGCAGTGTGCATTACTTTGACTCATAAAAGAGTGAGATTCATTATGGATCAACAACCTCTATGAATTGGGTAATAGCATTGTATGTATGATGGGCTGTTGATTGTAAAAGGAATCCATGTTCCGATACGTCGGGTTGATGATGTCCCCTTAAGGAGCTCATCAGGATTGTCATGTAAACCCTGTTGGTGGATTACATCCGACATGACAAATAAAGTTGAGTGGTACTACTTAAGGATAAAAGATGTTGATCAATATAGTTGTCAGTAACTTAATTTGATCGACGGACATTCGATATCTTAACATGGGGAGCTCAACGAGCATATAATAAAAGGAGCTCATAAATATAATTTGGGAATAGGAAGGTAGTGCAACAATAGCTCCTTAGTGGACCGAGCTATTGTTAATGGGCATGGGTTGTGTGTTCGGGCTGAACACGGGATACCCAGATTCATTAGGAGACCTAACCCTAATTTCTCCTCATGGTCCCTGCCGTAGCCTTATATATATCCTCTATTTCTCTGGCCGTCATTAATCATCTGAAATATAAGATTTTTTTTCTCTAAATTCGTGATTCACGTAAAGAGAGAAAGAGAGGTCAGCCAAGGAGAAGAAAGGTTGGGAGATCGTCGCCCACACGACGTCCAACCCGAGGAAGGAATACGTGCAGAAGATCTTGGGGTCACTGTCGTCTTCTTCTCATCGCAGGTATAATTCGTGAACCCTAGATTCCGCTATATAGGGTTAGATCATGTATTTAATCTGTTAATCTTTTATGATCGATACGCACACCAATCCGTAGTCCTGGGAATCATCTCAGTTCCATCAATAATAGGTTGTTGTGCTATGGATGTGTCAGCAGGAACAACCGGTTCCTCTACCTCCTCCACTCCCTCTACACCCTCATCATCAATATCATCTTCAAACATCTCTAGAAAATAGAATTTTTGAGTTTTACAACAGTCATCTCTAGTATACTTCTCATCACAATTAAAACAAAGTCTCTTTTCCTTTCTTTCCCTCAGCTTAATGGGATGCAGGAATCTGGGAATGTTAGTTGGTGTTGATTTGATGTCTACATTCAGTTAGATGAAGGAATGCTTACGGAATTCGGAGTGGTAGTTCTGGTTGAGTATGCAGGTTTAAAAGTCTTCCGCAAACAAGATAATTTCTCCTCATACCTTCTTGCTACTCCAATAGCTTCATTCACATTTTTTGGCTTTTGGGATTTCACATCACATCTAATATCATCTCTTAATCCACTAATAGAGGTACTTAAAAAATGATTCTCAATCAATCTTCTACGAAATTGGATAACCGATGAAATTCTTGGACATAGGTTTCCAAATCACCCATTTGCTGCAACTTCGATAATACACCGTAATATTGAAATATCGTAGGCCCAAACCTAGTCATTAACTCCTCCACAAACACAGACCAAGTCATGGTTGTACTCCTAGGCTTGATGTGCCTTCTATACAACTGAGCAGCTCTTCCTTTGAGATTCAAGGCAGCGAACCTCAACCTTTGGGAATCCTCAATTTCATATAAATCCATGAATTTTTCTGCCCCACACACCCATTCCGTAGGGTCTCCCTCATGAAATGTAGGGAACTCCGTCTGAAACTGAGTCCTTTGGAAACTCAACGGATCACTATGAACCCTATAATTAGAATAATTTGGGTTAGGGTTTGATACCTCTCTTTTTGTTCGAGTAGGGATTGAAGCTGAGTTGATTGGAGTTTGATTAGTTGCTCGACTCTTAGACATTTCCTGCAAATTGATCCACCATGTTAGTCAATTGCATTTGAACCACCACCATTTACCCTTCAAGCACCTCCACCTTGGAATCCACCGCCGTCAGGATCTCTACATCCCGATCAACGTCATCAGCTGTCGGCTCTGATACCGTGTTGTCAGGGTCTGCAGTTCTTTAAGCTTTAGGTCTGTCCATGGATTAAAGGAGCTTGGGTTTGGAGTGTTGATGAGATTTTGGGGAAGATCAATTCATCCAAAACTTGAGTTTTATTCATTCGCATTCAACATTTTTATAGGCAGATACAAGGAGGAAAGAGGTGGTTAGAAAACAGGTGCCTATCATGTGACCCATTCCTGCCCCAACTACAGTTCAAACCAAACATGAAAAATAGTGTACAATGCACGTGAAATACAGAAACGTGCACAAAATGTGCAAAATTACAAAACAAAGACACAAACAACTAATCCCACATCTGAATCTCAATTCGATCACAGCTCTCGTCCATCTTCATCCCTGACACAAATTCCCAATAACTAATTCGAAAGATGAAATGGTAGCACACATAATAAACACTATCAAAGAAACAGTTGTGTTTGCTTTCTTAAAAGAACTTACCAATTTGGTGGAGAAGGAAGGTGGGAGAACTGATCGAATCTCCTTTCAAGCGCATCACAAAATCTTTCTGAAAATATACTCAAAGAATCTTGTAAGAAGATCCAAGCTTCTATCTTCCTTCTCTTCCTCATCGCCATCATCATCATCATTGTCTTCATTGTTTTTCACCCAAGTTCGCGGATCGGAGACCACCACTACGGCGTCCTGTTAACCCAAATTGAATTCAATTGAATTGAACTAAACTGGGTTAATTTTGTTGAGAAGTGAGTGAAAACCTGGGCGTAGTTTGGGATTATTTTATAGGCATGGAAGGGTGAGAGGAATTAAGAGGGAATGTGTTACAGACCCAAACTGTGGCCTCCCCTGCGGTGGTGGACTTGGTGGCTCGCACCTCGATCGAGTATCAACCATGCTACCTGCGTTTGATAGCTCAGAGTAGAACTAGATAATAGTAAGAACAAGAACAAAAGTAACTCAAATCAATTTCTATTCATAATACTGTTCATTACAAAATTGGGGATTATAGGAAATGAAGAAGACATGGGCATTGCACGTGCCTGCAAGATACACTGCACCGTGAAAAAAGCAACCGACCTAAATGGTTTACACAGTAGCAGTGGGGCCCACTGTCTTTATCTCCTCCATTCATAGGTGGCGAGCTAAGCACGTGCTTTCCCTGTGAAGAGAAAAGAAGGGTCCTTATTACAAAAGTCGTTGGTTTTATGCAAAAACACCTTAGAAAGAAAGATATTATAGCAAGAACTAATATGTAAGATATAGGGACTGATATATGAAAGATATTTTCGCTCAACTCTTCAGCCATTTCAGATACATTTCATCGATGAACTGTATTAGAATGGAGATGATGGGGAAGGCGAGTTGGTGATTTCGATGATGAGATCTGGATCGGAGGTGAAGATGGGAAGAGAGAGAAAGAAAAGATGAGGAACAACAAGTGGAAGAAGCCATGAGATGAGAAGAAGTAGAAGAAATAGACGTCGAAAGATGAAAGATGGAAAATGAAAATTGAATTTTGAAAACACAAAAAAACTGAATTGTTACAAAAGTGAGAGATAGAGAAGTGTAGTCGAATCCAAGTGTTGTAGCACTTTATTCATAACATATACATAGGGGGAAGTTAGACTTAGGATTTGGTAGTGTGGTTGGTCCGCCACCTTAGTAGGCGGGCTTGGGCAATCATCTTAATAGATAAGCATCCACCTAATAAGTGGTCACAATTACATAACACTCCCCTTTGGATGCCAACTTTTAAAATATTGCCTGATTAAAATCTTTCCTACAGAAAAACCCATATTTAGGAAAAATCTTTTGTGAAAGAAAAGAGTACAACTAATTCTTCAGGAATCTGATTCTTCAATAATATAAGTGGGTGCGACTTACATTGCCTCATTACAAACCTTTCAAATGGAAAACCTAATAGGAAAAAACCTCATCGAAGGAGAAGAGTACAATGCGCAAAGATATTCTTCAGGATGACTCCATAAGCATCTTCAGGATGCTTGCATCCGCAGGATGCTTCCCCTAAAAAACACTAAAAATTATTATATTTAGTTCTTACATCAATTTAAATGAAAAATCACCCCCCAATAATAAATTTTGGTCATTACATCCCAACCTAAAAATTTATCAGCCTATTCATTTATATGCCTATCTGCTAAAGTCTTCTTATGCTAATCTCGTGTACTAACTTTTAAAATCTGGACTTTTGGAGATATTTTGTGAAAAGATCTGCAAGGTTCCCTAAAGACATGATCCGCTTTACATCAATCATCTTTTATGACTTGAAGTAGATGAATTTGGGTGAAATGTTCTTCGTCATGTCTCTTTTGATAAATCATTCTTGAATTGCTAAATACAGGCTGCATTATCCTTATTGTAGGCTTGTTTGTGACTTATGGGAGTTCGCAACTCCCCCTAATATGCTGAACTAGAGACCTTGACCATACACATTTCCTACTTGCTTCACGAAGTGCCAGTATCTCATAATGATTGGTCGATGTTGCTGCAATTGTTTATTGGTCGATGTTGCTGCAATTGTTTATTTGGCTGATCTCTATCAAATAGTTGCATCACTGTTAAGAAAAAACATATTTTTATAATCCCTGTATGGAGATCAGATAAATAGCCTACATCTATATATCTAACAAGGTCAGAACATTCATATGAATAATATAAAGCAAGATCTACTACACTGTGCTAAATAAAGGAGTCGCCTGTTGCACTCAAGTAAGATACTTCGGGACCCAAATATCGTGTGTCACGCCCCACTTTCCAAGATACGGGAACACGAGCACGTAACAAAGACCCAACGAATGATAAGAATACCATCCATAGCTGTAACGGATTAACTCAATATTATACAAGAGAATACAACCACGCAAGAAAGAATTAACCACATAAACAAAGAATAAACTCCAAAATAATCATGAAATAAATTCACTAAAAAAGTCCAACATCTGGGAAAAAGTAAACTTCGGGACACACAAGCCCAAAATACAAATATGATAAAAGCAATAAAATAAACAAATAACATGAGAAAACTATAGTAGTCTAGTAGTCGAGCTTCGATCTTCAAAAAGTTTGCTCACCAAGTCCTTGAGACAAATTTCCTTCTGTACCTGCAAACTCACGGTCTAAAAATAGAAGAAATAGTGTCTATTATAGCAAGTTACGGACAGCAAGTAGCGAAAGCAAAGAAGCAAGGAAAAATGTGATATGTCAAGAAATAATAGGCTAGAACAAAGTCAAAGATCAAAGACAATAACAAAGCTGATAATAGAATCAAAGTCTAGAATGTATGATGCAATAAACAGTAATTGTAATCATTGATGCAAGATCAATAACAATAATCATGATCAAGAATGTGAGTGTCAATCCTAGGTTCATTAGTGTTTTATTATCCTGGCTAATGCACGTAATATTGCGTCCCATACCACAGGTTCGGTATATGCAAACAGTGATCGTTTAGACTATGATGGAGAACTCAACATATCATGTACTCGGCATGATAACGAGAATTTAATCATGCGAGATTTCCACGATCAACACTCCACCTTCCACTACAACAAGAATAAGGGGCCCTTCTGAGTATAGTCTCCGATTGTTCACTACCAAGTCGACCCTTATTTACCCCTGCTTGCTAATATTTTATTATACTTAAATGTGAACTTGCAATAGGTAAAAGAAGATTTGAAACGATGTCAAAGAGATGGCAAAGTTATAAAATGGATGATATAACTATTTTTATTCCCTGGATGTGAAATCAAAAATGGATATATAAGCAAAACACAAAGCACATATGAAGACGTTGTTGTACAAAAATTCAATTTTCCGTTGCTACAGGAAAGTAAATCAGGTTCCGTTAGAGATTCTGGAAAGTAGACTCTCTACCGGTTCTAGCGAATATTTACACTACTGGTTCAGGCAGCATATCACAGTCAAGATACTTGTGTATAAAAGTAGACTGAAAAATCATTTAAAAATATCATAAAATTCATATTTCAATTCTTAAAAGTGCTTAGTAACAACATATTAATCTCAGATTTTATTTCTCAAATTTGATCTACTGTTTTAATTAATTAAATAGGGTGATGCATATTTAATCTGCATTCTTGAATTCAGACATCAGTCTACGAAAATATTGATATCTTGCAATCGATTGATCGGATTGCAAAACCATCAGATGATCTGGATGGATTGCAACACTGTCAGATGATCTGGATTCCAGACACAAAGGGCTATAATTCTTATTTAACGAGTTCAAATTGATATTAGCTGTAGATAGGTCAAAAATTATGTTCTTTACTGGATTTGTGTTCTAACAGCAGCCTAGAGTCAAGTCTTCATATTTATAAAAGGTCTCAAAAATCATCAAATAATATTACAAAAATAATAAGGTTATTCCCAATCATGTCTAGTAACAAAATATAAAATTTCAAGTTCTAATTATGTTGTTAGCATTTTATTTAAATAGAAAATCAAATTGATGCATCTCTTGACAGAAATCTGGAAATTGAATACACAGCAGTACTACAAATATGATATCTTTCAGTTCTTAAATCGGAATCTAGTTCTGCAAAAAAGTTCTGAAAATAGATTTTAAAAGCTACAGATGATGTTCACAATGTTTTATCAAATTACGATAGCAACTAGTTGGAAACTCAAATCAACACAGAGCAAACAACAGGCTAGCAAGTAGGTTACTATTAAAAGAAAACGAAACAACCAAGCACGCATATGATTTCGAAGCAAAATTTTCAAAAACTCATAACCAATCCCTAGGGTACGTGGAATTCTACTATAGATGCAACAAATTATTATCAACATAGCATGATCATCACATTCAAATAAAAGCATTCAATCATCAATGTCAATATACATGTTCTAATCTAAGTATTCATGTCGTGTATGTATGTGACTATATACAGGCTTGTGTTTGAATCAAGAGAAAGGGCACAAAAAGAGGACTACTACTTGGTTTCGCCGAAATCCGTAATAGTCTCTTTGGCGACTATCAAATATACCAGAAAAGGTTACGAGATTCATATTAATCGAATTTAGTATAAGCTCAAAACACATAAGTGCCCTAACCATGTTTCGACTTGTGATCAATCCATAGATACCGATAGAAAATAAATAGACACTAAAAAAAAGTACATATTCCAACATCATTGGATAAAATAGATAAAATATGATAATGGAAATGGGAACTACTTGCGGAGATCAAAGAATTCTTGAACAAGAAAAATAAAACTAGTTCAAGAGAAACTTGCCTTTTAGACGGTTAATCCGAACACGAAGGAATAACGGGATAAGGATCTCAAAATCAACGACACATGTGCAAAACATGTGGTAAGTAACACGTGCAAGGGCAGCAACTACACGTGCGATGCACGTATAATCAAAGACAGCAGCAACACAAAGCGGCCGCGACGGTACTGGCCGGATCCAACGGTGGGCGGCGCCGTCGACGGTGGTGCTGGGCCGGGGGTTCGACGGTGCTCGGCGAACGACATCGATGGGAGGTTGGGCGTCGAAGGGGGAACATGGCAGTCGACGGTACAGGGCATTGCGGAGGTTGGAGATGGGCTGATGAGGACGGTGATGGTGCTTCGGTGGTTGGAGGGTGGCGACGAGGATGCAGGTGGCAAGGGATGGTGAGGTCGACAGAGAAGATGAAGACGAGGAGGGATGATGGTGTTTCAGATGGCGGTGGGTTGCTCGACGGAGGGATGAAGAGGGGGATGGATGAGGGTGTTGACGAGAACTGGGGGTGGATGTGGTGGCAGTCAGAGCGACAGAGGACAACGACTGGAGGAGGAGCTCAAGGATTGGGTTTCGGCAAAACGAAAACAAAGGAAGAGGATGGGTGAGAGTGGCGGGATGAGAGAGAGAGATATTAGAGTAATTAATAATTAGGGTTTAAGTGGGTATGTACGTAGGAAATTAGGATGTTGGGTTTGGGTTGCGGGTTAACGGGTTAAGGGGTATGTGTTTAGGATCCAAAAAGAGAAAAATAGATAATAAAAATGGAGATATGAATATAATGGATCAAAATAAACCGAAAGCACAAAAGATTAAAATTAGCAGGGCACCAAAAATTGCAGGGTTCAAGCCAAATAAATACAGATGATCAAAAGAGAACAAATGAGTCCAAAAGATAGCAAAAAAATAAAATTAAATATTAAAATAAATCCGGATACAAAAATTTAAGAAGGAAGAAATTACAAATAAAGAATAACAGAAATAAGGGTTACATTGTCATTTTCTTCTTTCAGAATGAATGGATCCTGGTCAACTTCTAGTGACCTTACTATTATAGGTGTACTGAGTAGATGACAATCACTCATATTGAATCTCTTTAGAAGATGTTAAGCATATTTGGCTTGATGTAGTAAAATTTCAGTTTTATTGTGCTCGATCTATAGGTCCGAGACAAAATTTTGTTTCACCAAAGTCTTTCATCTTAAATTCTTCCTTAGATTAGTTAGTACCTTTTTCGATCTCTTTAGAAGATTCGATCAAATTTATATCCTTCCATAGATAGATATTCACTAAGCCTATTGCACCACATTCTTCCTGCTTGTTTTAGTCCATACAGGGCTCATTTTAATCTAATACCTGTAATATCCCGGTCGGATATTATATTTGTATTATTATTATTTTTAAAATTAAAATATTTTTTATGAAAATTACTTAGTTGTAATAAATAGTCATTGTCTGTATATATAGACTAGTAAGTATATATATGTATTGTATCGATTTTGTGAGCTTGTACAAAATCATGAAATATGCGTTTTTGAGAAAATGTCGGTAACATCCCAGTCTGATATAAAAAAATATTATTATTTTATTATTATTTTATTTTTATTATTAGAATTAAAATATTTTTAGGGGATATTACCCGGTTTAATTAATAAACATTATCTATATATATATATATATATATATATATATATATATATATATATATATATATACTAGTCTGTATATATCTGTATTATATCAAATTGGTACTGAAATCTTCCGAGCCGATAATAAAATTATTTTTATTATTATTTTATTTTTATTCTCGGAATTAAATTATTTTTGTACAGATCGATTGGGTTTGATGAATTAAAATTTTTTGTATATATAGATGTATGTACATATATGTACTGTAATTTCATACATTTATACAAAATTATGTAGTAAGTGATTTTGAAAAATTAATTATTTATTTTGATCAATCATGATCAAATGGAGGGTGTGATTGCAATATTAATTTGCAAATTGATTAACCCACAAAGAGAGAGACATGTGGCTCTCTCTCTAACTACAAGCTCTCTCTCCCTCTCCTACTTAAGGCCGGCCAACCCCAAGGGTGTTTTCCCCTCATTTCATTTTCATCTCACTCCATCTCTTCTTCTCTTATATTTCTTTATCTTCTTTTACTTGTTTTAACTTTAAAAAAAAATTGAGAAGAAAGAAAAGAAAGAGAGAATCAGAAGATAGGTTAGAGTTTCATAGGTTCTATTTTCATGAGGTGCAAGAATAAGGAGCAAAGAGAAGGCTAAGCAAGTCCTTCCTACACTAGTTGGGTGAGGGTTTCTCAACTAGAATGTTATTATTATTATTATTATTGTTGTTATTATTGCTAATAAATTCAAGAACTTGGACTAAATTTCATGTGCATATGAGTAGTGTGGACTTCAGAGTGTTTCATGCAAAATTGGATGGTAGAACTTAACAAGAACACCAAAAGATTCAACCATTAACAAGTTGTATGTTATTTTAATGCTTATAATTAACTACTTGTGCTAAAGTTGAAATTTTTATTCCAAATTAATTTGAGAGGTTCTTATATGTGTTACTACCATGCTCTAATTTTTATAGATTTTTCTGGGATAGTTTGATGGGTTAAATAAATTGTTTCCCCAAAACAGCGAGCAACACAGCTAAACTGCTGTTTTAGCTGTTTTTGACTTGTGTTTAAAGAGCAGGAATTTCAGTTCCATACGAAATCTGAGAAAGTTGTTCACTAAGAAGTTGTAGTAGATGTTCTTAGATTTTCAAAAGGTTCAATTTTGTTAGATTCCGATAAGTATAGCAAAAGTTATGAGGTTTACAAGTTTCAGCCTTTTGCTATCTTTGTTGTTCTTTGAATTGTGTTTAAAGAGCAAGAATTTGAGTTCCATACGGAATATGAGAAAGTTGTTAACTAGAGAGTTGTAGTAGATGTTCTTAACTTTCCAAAAAGTTCAATTTTGTTAGATTCCGATAAGTGTAGCATCAGTTATGAGGTTTACAAGTTTCAGCAAATATGCTGTGTTTTGTTGTTCTTGACTTGTGTTTAAAGAGTAGGAATTTGAGTTCCATACGGAATCTGAGAAATTTGTTAACTAGAGAGTTATAGTAGATATTCTTAGCTTTCCAAAAAGTCCAATTTTGTTATATTCTGATAAGTATAGCACCAGTTATAAACTTTACAAGTTTAAGCAAATATGTTGTCTTTTGTTGTTCTTGACTTGTGTTTAAAGAGCAAGAATTTGAGTTCCATACGGAATATGAGAAAGTTGTCAATTAGAAAGTTGTAATAGATGTTCGTAGCTTTCCAAGAAGTTCAATTTTGTTAGATTCCGATAAGTATAGCACCAGTTATGAGCTTTACAAGTTTCAGCAAATCGGCTGTCTTTTGTTGTTCTTGACTAGTGTTTAAAGAGCAGAAATTTAGTACCATGCAGAATCTGAGAAAGTTTTCAACTAGAAAGTTATAGTAGATTTTCTTAGCTTTCCAAGAAGTCCAATATTGTTAGATTCCGATAAGTATAACACAAGCTATGACCTTTACAAGTTTCAACCAATCTGCTATCTTTGTTGTTCTTAAAATGTGTTTATGGAGCTGGATTTTGAGTTCTATTCTGAATCTGAGAAAGTTGTCAACTAGAGAGTTGTAATAGGTATTCTAACCTTTCTAAAGGTCTAATTATGTTGAATTCCAATAAGAGTAGCATGTTTAATTGCTTCTAGGTTGTTAGAAGGCTTTTTATGTTGCTTTTGTGTATAAAAGATCAAGTTTTGTTAGTAAGCTTATACACGGAATTCTAGTTTATGTTAACTAGAGTTGTCGTGAATTGTTAGTAGTTTGAATCATGCACTTGATTATGAGTAAGAAGTGTTCCTTGTGCTCATAAGTCATGTAATATCATGTTTATATTGGGAAAATAAGTTCACACTAATTAATAGCAGTTTGTTGTCACATACGTAGCTAGTTGGCTCGGATGTAATTCATTTGGCTCATACATAACTAGCTGGCTGGTATGTAAGTTGTTTTGTTCATGCGTAGCTCATTTAGCTCGTAGGCATTTTGATTACTCGTATATAGCTTTTTACCTAGTTGTTGAGCTCATTTAGGGTGATATCATTGCCCTAGGGGCCATCAACCATCAAGACATGTATATAATTTACTCCTTGTGAACTGTGGATGAGTCACCCCTCATGTACCGTCAGATCTTAACCGGTGTAGGTTGATCGCGGGTCGAGTGCGTAGACGGAATCCAAGTTCAGGGTAGTAGCATGCGAATAAATTTGTAATGTCGGGGTCTTGGATCGATAGGCTGTGAACAGGATCCTTAGGGATTCTGGTAAGTCTAGGTTGAGCACCTAGTAGAGTTATCTTGCGAAGTCTAACTTAAGACCTAGCATGTTGTGTTATTACTGTTGTCATTCCTCGGATTGTTTAGGGTTAGTGACATTAGGGTAATAACTTATGGCTATTACTACTTAACCTTTATTTATTATCATTTCGCCGAAGGGAAAGAGTTGGTGTTAAGAGTGATACCTTATGATCCGACCTGTTCTATAGGCCAACACTAGGTGGCGTTATTGGTTATACGCTTCCTGTCAAAGGGATACGGTATGTGCCTTCTCACGAGTTGGGAGCACGGGATCCATAAGTGCCATTATAAGAAGTTTTCCTGTCGGAACTAGGGGATGGACCCACGGAATTCCGTCATGTTCTATGTCAAGAAAGGCGAACAGGCCATAGACTACGGTCTATAAGGTAGGGGGCCACAAGGGATGCTTCGAGCTAACCTATGTTGTAGTTAATTCCGGGTGTTCGTCTGATTTTTGAGTGAGGTTCGGTACGACGGGCAATAGTGCCAAACAGAGACACCACTATATGACTGTGAATGGTGGGATTAGACCGTTTCAGAGCAACCTTGTCAGTCACAATGTATCTTCAGGAACAAGTTGAGTATAAGAGTAGAATTCATGATGCAGATTCAAATCCCTATATATGAAGAAACGGCTTGATATGGGCATATGCATTTATGGGGTGCAAACTATCCAGAGTCTTGCTTGCATTAGAATAAGTGCTTCCTTGTATTAGTTAGTCTTGCATTAGTGTCTAAGTCATAGCATACACTGACACATCAATTATATCTGTACATTTCTCTTTTCATCAATCTGTTTGTTTAAATTGAGTTTCGCTGCTAGTCATCAGTCCTTAAGCGTCAGTATATGTACTGATGTCTCCACTTTAATAGGTACTGAATTGCAAAACTACAGGTACGGGATTCAGGAGGAGTCAAGGTAAGAGAAGCAAAGTGTTGATTTTTATTTCAATTGTAGCATCTGTTGTAATTTATTTTATGTTGGGAAGCATCCACATGGAGTATCAAGGGTTATTTATTATTCATTGTACTCTGATGTAAATTTATCGAACGGTTGTAACACTTGGGCTTGTAAGGCATTATTATAACACTGATGTAATATATTGCAGTTTATAACATTCGGACTTGTAATACATTAGTGTTAAATAAAAAGTTTTAAATTATCCTGTTTTTCTATGTATTGTGGCTAATTGAAGAAAATGATTCTGACTTATGTCACGGTTTCCCAGTATAGAAAATCGGGGTGCTACAGAGTGGTATAAGAGCCGACTTCAATTTACAGTCCAATACAGTTGGAAAATTAAACTTGGATGGCTTATAGGAGTCGGGTTTTAGCTAGTTGTAGACAATTATAATTCATATTGTTGTTTCTTTCAACTTATGATTTATAATTTTTCTATATCTGAACTAATTCCAGTATATGGGTTTGAAGGATGGTATTCGAGGATATCCTAACTGAGGATGTGTTGATAGAAGAGAGTGAGCCGATTTCAATGGATGATCTGATGATCTTAAGCGAGGGGTCGAAGGAGATTTCACTACATGCTAACCTCAAGACGGACTCGCCTTCACCACTGCAGGAGCTAAGTATGGATCAACACACAGCAATAGCGGCTATCATACATCTGGAACTAAGGAAGTTGAGGAGGTACGGGACCAGGAAAGATCGTCGAGCTAAGCAACTCGGTGATGCTTACAGAGCTATATTCGCAGGCCTAGCAAAGGAGCAGGAACACCTTAATTCCAGATTGTCACGACTGCAGGATGAATGGGAGAAAGTCCATAAGGCAACCAAGTTTGTAGTATGCTATTTCTGTAAGGAGGCTGGACACAAGAAGTCAGTCTGTCCACGACTACAAAGAAAGAGATCTGCACTAGCATCAGGGTTCGAGAACCGATGTCAGAAGCAGAAGATTCAGAAAACGGAGGGCAAACTTGGATGCACCAAGCCAGGAAGTTGTTTCCTGTGTGGTGAGCAAGGACATTTCATGAGCCAGCGCCCGAGGAAGGACCCTCAGGTGGAGACCCGCACATGTTACAATTGTGGGGAGATTGGTCATGTTAGGCCGAATTGTTCCCAGCTTCATAAGAATGATGGCAGATTAGCCCCAAAATAAACAATAAAGGAAAGAAGCATGTTCACCAAGGGTAAGAGTTCGCACTTACCAAAGGCTAGCTGAAGAAGGCGGGAGAGCCATTTCCAGTGTGTGCATATGGAACTACAACTAAGTTTAAAAGTTGTATTTTGAATTTTATTTAGACTGAAAAAGTAATATATGATGTAACACTTTTGTAACCGAATGGATTTATATATATATATGAAATCCAGGTAACCATTTTGTTCAATTTTGGTTCATCATATTCTTTTGTCTGAATTATTTTTCAAGAAGTTAAGATGTGAGCGGGATGCGACTCTAGATTTGGTTTTGTTGATTACACCATCTGGAGCAATCCTCATTGCAGATTTATGCTATAAGAACTGTGAACTCCAAATCGGAGGAAAGACCCTAAGTATGGATTTATTAGAGTTGGACCTTGCAGGAACAGAAGAAGGGCACGCTGAACATTTTACTGCAGTTCTAAACAACGACAGGAGCATCAGCTTTGAGCAAATTATAAGACAGAATCCTGGAAGTCAGAAGTGGTGTTCGTAGGCCATGTCCTATTCTAACAATGGAGTGGCTACCGGGCCACGAAAGATTGAGGCAGTGAAGGATTGGCCTCGGCCAAAGATCGTGAGGGAAGTAAGAAGCTAAATAATGGATCAGGCAAGCAAGTATGGAAGTGATCACTCAAGATTAGAGCTCAGTTTTGGCACGATGGAAGCTGCAACCGAGTCTAAGTAAGCAAGTCAGAAGGCTTAGGCAGAAGATGCAGGGATTGGATCACTGAAGCAGCAAGTAAATGAAGAAAAAATTTCAAAATTCTATACAGAAGAAGGATTACTTAGGTTTGGTAACAAGTTGTGTGTACCAAAGGGATAAAGAACTGAGGAAATATATCATGAAGAAAGAGAATCTGCTACCAGACATCGATGGAGGCAAATCTGCAACTGGATATCGAGAAGAAAAAATCTACAACCGAATGTCCAGAAGGCAACCCTGCAACCGGATGTCAAGGAGGTAAATTCAGTGAACTTGATATTAAAGATTACCAGCCTCCAGCAGGACGTCAATGGGAGGTAAACCGCAATACAGGAGTTTGCCAATTATACCAGAGGAAGGAAACTATGAGAAGACCGAAGCTGGCTATGGTAGGAATTGTGGCTAGAAGCTTTACTTGTCAGAAGATTCAAGCAGAAAACCATAAACCCGGAGGTTGGTTGCAACCATTGTCCATTCTAGAATACAAATCTCAGAACATCAGTATGAACTTCATCACAGGATTACCCAGGAATTCCGAAATAAATGACTCAATTTGGGTTATTAGGGACTGGTTGACGAAGTTTGCACATTTTCTTCCGATAAAGATGACTTAGTCGCTAGAGAAATTAGCAGAAGTCTACATTAAAGGGGTAAGGAAGCAGTATGGAGTGCCATCGTCAGTAAATCTAATCGAGATTCAAAAGTTACGTCTCGATTTTGGCAAAGTCTGCAGGCAGCTTGGGGAACATGGTCAGGGTTCTTTGGAGAACCAGTTCGTGATGAAGTCACTTGGGAGCCAGAAAGTCGTATAGGATTTCTTTCCCTAAATTATTTAGTGTACGGATATTTTTCTGTTCTCCTGACTAAACATAGTTTCAAGGACAGAACTATTCTAAGGAGGAAGTATTGTAATATCCCAGTCGAATATTATATTTGTATTATTATTATTTTTAAAATTAAAATATTTCTTATGGAAATTACTTAGTTTCAATAAATAACCATTGTCTGTATATATATACTAGTAAGTATATATATGTATTGTATCAATTTTGTGCACTTATACAAAATCATGAAATATGCGTTGTTTAGAAAATGTCGGTGATATCCCAGTCTGATATAAAAAATTATTATTTTATTATTATTTCTAGAATCAAAATATTTTTGGGGGATATTTTGATTCTAGAAATATATATATATATATATATATATATATACTAGTTTGTATATATATCTGTATTGTATCAAATTGAAACTGAAATCTTCCGAGCCCATAATAAAATTATTTTGATTATCATTTTATTTTCATTCTCGGAATTAAATTATTTTTAAACAGATTGATTGAGTTTGATGAATGAAAATTTTCTGTATATATAGATGTATGTACGTATATGTACTGTATCGATTTCAAACATTTATACTAAATTATGTAGTAAGTGATTTTGGAAAATTAATTATTTATTTTGATCAATCATGATCAAATGGACTAAATTTCATGTGCATATGATTAGTGTGGACTTGTGAGTGTTTCATGCAAGATTGGATGGAGGAACTTAACAAGAACACCAAAAGATTCAACCATTAACAAGTTGTATGTTGTTTTAATGCTTATAATTAATTACTTGTGGTAAAATTGGAATTTTTACTCCAAATTAATTTGAGTAGTTCTTATATGTTCTACTACCATGCTCTAATTTTTATAGATTTTTCCGGGTTAGTTTGATGGGTTAAATAAATTGTTTCTCCAAAACAGCGAGCAACACAACAAAACTGCTGTTTAGCTGTTTTTTACTTGTGTTTAAAGAGAAGGAATTTCAGTTCCATAAGGAATCTGAGAAAGTTGTTAACTAGAAAGTTGTAGTAGATATTCTTAGCTTTCCAAAAAGTCCAATTTTGTTAGATTCTGATAATTATAGAAAAAGTTATGAGCTTTACAAATTTCAGCCTTTTGCTGTCTTTGTTGTTCTTTGAATTGTGTTTAAAGAGCAGGAATTTGAGTTCTATAAGGAATCTGAGAAAGTTGTTAACTAGAGAGTTGTAGTAGATGTTCTTAGCTTTCCAGAAAGTCCAATTTTGTTAGATTCTGATAAGTATAGCACCAGTTATGAGCCTTGCAAGTTTCAGCAAATCTGCTGTCTTTGGTTGTTATTGACTTGTGTTTAAAGAGCAAGAATCTGAGTTCCAAGCGGAATCTGAGAAAGTTGTCAACTAGAAAGTTATAGTAGATGTTCTTAGCTTTCCAAAAAGTCCAATTTTGTTAGATTCTGATAAGTATAGCACCAGTTATGAGCTTTATAAGTTTCAGCAAATCTACTGTCTTTTGTTGTTCTTGACTTGTGTTTAAAGAGCAGAAATTTAAGTTCCATGCAGAATCTGAGAAAGTTGTCAACTAAAAAGTTGTGTTATTAGCTTTCCAAAAAGTCCAATTTTGTTAGATTCCGATAATTATAGCACAAGCTATGACCTTTACAAGTTTTAGCCAATCTGCTGTCTTTTGTTGTTCTTAAAATGTGTTTAAGGTGTTGGATTTTGAGTTCTATACTGATCTGAGAAAGTTGTCAACTAGAGAGTTGTAGTAGATGTTTTTAGCTTTCTAAAAGTCCAATTATTTTAGAATCCGATAAGTAAAGCACCAGTTATGAGCTTTGCAAATTTCAGCAAATCTGCTGTCTTTTGTTGTTCTTGACCTGTGTTTAAAGAGCAGGTTTTTAAGTTCCATACGGAATTTGAGAAATTTGTTAACTAGAGAGTTGTAGTAGATTTTCTTAGCTTTCCAAAAAGTCCAATTTCGTTAGATTTTGATAAACGGAGCATAAGTTATGACCTTTACAAGTCACAACAGCTAGCCTTTTAGCTGAAGCTTCGCTGTTTAGAGTGTTCGAAATTTTTCTACCTCTTATTGACTGAATCTAAAAAGGTTTTCAACTAAAGAGTTGTAGCAGATGTTCTCACCTTTCTAAAAAGTTTAATTTTGTTGAATTCCAATAAGAGTAGCAAGTTTAATTGCTTCAAGGTTATTAGAAGGTTTTTTATGTTGCTTTTGTGTATAAAAGATCAAGTTTTGTTAGTAAGCTTATACACGAAATTCTAGTTCATGTTAACTAGAGTTGTCGTGAATTGTTAGTAGTTTGAATCATGCACTTGATTATGAGTAAGAAGTGTTCCTTTTGCTCATAAGTCATGTAATATCATATTTGTGTTGGGAAAATAAGTTCACGCTAATTATTAGCAGTTTGTTGTCGCATACGTAGCTAGTTGGCTCGTATGTGGTTCGTTTGTCTCATACGTAGCTAGTTGGCTCGTATGTAATTCGTTTGGTTCATATGTAGCTAGTTGGCTCGTATGTAAGTTGTTTTGATCATGCACAGCTCATTTGGCTTGTAGGAGTTTTGATTACTCGTATATAGCTTATTAGCTAGTACGTAGTTGTTGAGCTCATCTAGGGTGATATCTTTGCCCTAGGGGTCATCGACCATCAAGACGTGTATTTATTTTACTCCTCGTGAACCGTGGACAAGTCACCTCTCGTGCACCGTCAGATCTTAACCGGTGTAGGTTGATCGCGGGTCGAGAGCAAAAACGGAATCCAAGTTCAGGGTAGTAGCATGCAAATAAATTCGTATTGTCGGGGTCTTGGATCGATGGGATGTGAACAGGATCCTTAGGGATTCTGGTAAGTCTAGGTTGAGCCCATAGTAGAGTTATCTTGCGAAGTCTAACTTAAGACCTAGCATGTTGTGTTAGTACTGTTGTCATCCCTCGAATTGTTTAGGGTTAGTGACAACATTAGGGTAGTAACTTATGGCTATTACTACTTAACCTTTATTTATTACCATTTTGCCGAAGGGAAAAAGTCGGTATTAAAGGTGATACCTTATGATCCGACCTGTTCAATAGGCCAACACTAGGTGACGTTATTGGTTGTACCCTTCCTGTCAAAGGGATACGGTCTGTGCTTTCTCACGAGTTGGAAGCACGGGATCCGTATCTCGTCTGTTAATTTCTGAAGTGCCATGATAAGAGAGAAAAGTCTTCCTGTCGGGACTAGCGGATGCATCCCCAAAATTTCGTGATGTTCTATGTCAAGAAAGGCGAACAGGTTATAGACTATGGTCTATGAGCTAGGGGCCACAACAAATGCTTCGAGCTAACATGTGTTGTAGTTAACTCCGGGTGTTCGTCTAATTTTTGAGTGAGGTCTGGCACGACAGGCAATAGTGGCAAACAAAGACACCCCTATATGACTATGAATGGCGGGATTAGACCGTTTCAGAGCAACCTCATCAGTCACGCTGTATCTTCAGGAACAGGTTAAGTACAAGAGTAGAATTCATGACGCGGGTTCAAATCCGTATATATGAAGATACGGCTTGATATGGGTGTATGCATTTATAGGGTGCATACTGTCAAGTGTCTTGCTTGCATTAGAATAAGTGCATCCTTGCATTAGTTAATCTTGCATTAGAGTCTAAGTCATAGCATACACTGACACTTCAATTATATATGCACATTTCTCTTTTCATCAATTTGTTATTTTAAATTGAGATTCACTGCTAGTCATCAGCCCTTAAGCGTCAGTATATGTACTAACGTCCCCACTTCAATAGTTATTGGATTGCAAAACTAAAGGTATAGGATTCAGGAGGACTCAAGGCAAAAGAAGCAAAGTGTTGATTTTTATTTCAATTGTAGCATCTGTTGTAATTTATTTTATGTTAGGAAGCATCCAAGTGAAGTACCAAGTGTTATTTATTATTCATTGTACTCTGATGTAAATTTATCGAAGGATTGTAACACTTGGGCTTGTAAGGAATTATTGTAATACTGATGTAATATATTGCAGTTTATAACATTCAGACTTGTAATACATTAGTGTTAAATAAAAAGTTTTAAATTTTTCTATTTTTCTGTATATTGTGGCTAATTGATGGAAAAGATTCTGGCTTATGTCACGATTTCCTGGTATAGAAAATCGGGGCGTTACCATACCGTGTGTATTTCTAGACTTGGTTTAAATCCTTCAGGGATTTTTATATATATCTTACTGTCTAGGTTACCATATAGGTATATTATTATCACATTCATGAGTCTCATATAGTGTTTTTTAGAAACATTGAGACTTATCTAAATTTAATGATATCCATCACCGGAGAATATGTTTCTTCATAATTTAGTCCTAGTCTTTGTGAGAATCTTTGAGGAACTTACCATGCTTTATATCTTTGGATCTCATTCTTTTCATTTCTTTTTCTTACAAACACTCATTTAAAATCTTCAGCGTTTATTCCTTTTGGGGTTTGTATTATAGGACCAAACACTCCACGTTTTGCGAGGGAATATAGTTCCGCTTGAATCGCACCCTTGCATTTTGGCCAATCTCGTCTCTTTCAACATTCAATTATTGTTCAAGGTTCAGTGTTGTCCTCATTTTCATTACCCTTTTTAATCTCATCTGCTACTACATATGAGAAAATGTCATTCATGATTTTTTTTCGATTTCAAGTTTCTTCTGAGTATGTGTAAAACACAAATTTCTCATTATTGTTGGGTACTGGTACCTCCTTCTCAGTCTCTTCTTGGATCTGAAGCATATCCTCGATCGGAGCGATATGCATTGTTTTGGAAAAATTGAATCTTTGGTTCAAATCATCTTCCATACCATCATGAACTCTCTCTACAGATAATGCTACTTCAGGAGCATTACGGTGTGTTATTCAATCTCCTCTTCGGGGGAGCCAAATCTTTAGTCTTTTAGGTGATCCACATTTTTTTTAAATTAATGTGAAATTGTTTCATTTGTTGTTTTGTTTGGTTCTTTGGCTATTTCGATATTTCACGACGTTCTTCTGGAACAAGGCATTTATCTTCCTTTTATTTATCTTAACGACAGGAACATAATCTCATCGAAGCAATACCATAAAGTTCTAATTGAAGCATCGAGTAATACCATAAAATATCTAAAAATGTAATATTTAATCAGTAGGGGAAAATAAAAATTATTCATCAGTAAATTCTAAAAAAATATTGTTCTCAAATCATAAGTGCTAAAACATAGTTCCAAAAATACGAACATAAGTCATATATAGTCTAAATGTCAAGTAGTGCAATGTTAAAAAAATAAAACTAAGCCACTGATAATTCCCAAAAAAATCGGCAGAGATGTTAAGTTTGTGTTTTCTTGTTCCTCAAGATCCTTGCCAAGCAGGTCATCATTGTCTATGTCAATGGTGGTATTTGCTTCAATCTTCTGGATTTTCTGATATTTGGCCACTGCGTCCTTTGATGCATGACAAGTGCGGGACCAATGACCTTCACCCCCACACTTGAAGCATGAATCACATGAAGGGGGCTGCTAATGTCCTTGATTTTCAGGATGTTTTATATGTTTCTTCTGTTGCTGACTCTCTGTCTACCACTGCTGGGGTGACCGCGCTTCCCTCTTCCTTTGAAGCCACCTCTGCTGGAGTGACTACCTTGACCACCTCCCCTTCCTCTGCCAAAACGTCCTCAGCCTATGTCTTTACCTCTGAAATATCCATCACAGACATTCACTTCATGAAGTTCTAGTGTTCCAGTATGCCTAGTGTTATGGTTTTTCACAGGGATTTTATTATTTTCCTCGGCAACCAGCAGCACAGAGATGAGTTCAGAAATCTTAGAGAAATTTCATTCTCTACATTGTTGTTGCAGCAGTACGTTGGTGGCATAAAATGTGAGAGTGTTTTGTCGATCATTTGCTCTTGGGTAACCAGTTCTCCACACAACTCAAGTCTAGATGCAATGTTGAACATTGCTGAGTTGTATGCAGAAAACGTCTTGAAGCCATGGTAGCGTAAATCGATCCATTCGTTCCTCGTTGCTGGGAGGATAACGACTATCTGGTGGTAATATTTATCCTTCAGGGATTCTCACAGAGTTTTTGGATCCTCTATTGTGAGATACTCATTATTCCAATCTACATGAAGATGGCGATGTAAAAAATTCGCCGCTTTAGCATTGTTTGCAGGACTAATAGGCTTCCCTGTTGGAGGAGTACTCATCATGTGTACCATGTTTAGGGAGTTGAGATGAAGCTTAGCATCCAATTTCCAGGCGAGGTAATTATTTTTGCTCTGATCTAGGGCAGCAAACTCCAACTTGGTAAGGTTTGACATTTGGGAAAAATTTATTATTTTTAGATATTTTTATATTTATTATAAATTGTTTAGACATAGATGTCAGGTCTATGAAAAAATGTGAACATTGAGTTTGTTACTCATATATCTCTATATAATGATCATAAAGGTAAGACATTCAAAATAAACATCAAGGGATTTACAAAACTAATGGAATAACAACAAAGTTCCTTTACATGAGCACATCAACATAGCTGATTGAGTTAATATTGTATAATAAAAAAAAAATAAGGGAAAAGACCAAGTTTATAATAAAATCAAATTTATAATCATCATGTGTCCTCTATCCATCATTTATATAAGCAGGGGAACATAGGTCACATGAGAGCATCTCCAACTACGTTAGTTATTTTGGCTAACTAAAATAGCCAAAATGAATAACAAATGGATAATTTGGCTAGCAAAAAAAATCTTCACTCCAACCATGTTATCTATTTTGAATAACCATTAATAATTTAAAGTCCAAAATTAAATAAAATAAAAATATAAAATAAAAGCCCATAAAAAAGCTCAATACAAAATAAAATTTCCAAGCCCAAAAATAAAATTTCGTAATTTTCGCGATTGATTTCCGCGATTCCTCCAACAACAGAAATATAAATGTCGCGATTCCGCAATTTTCGGCGATTCCACAATTTTCGCGATTGATTTTGCAATTTTCACGATTGATTTCGCAATTTTCGCGATTGATTTTACTATTTTCATGATTGATTTCGCAATTTTCGCAATTGATTTCGCAATTTATTTCCGTGATTTCGCAATTTTGTGGTTTTGGGAAGAAGTTTAGCGAGCGGTATATACTCGCCAGATCTGGCGAGTGAATATTAGAAATCTATTTTGGCGAGTGGTTTCGCTAGTCCCGTTGGAGCATATTTTTGTCTTTATATTAGCTATTTTGGCTAAAATTGAAAGATTGCTAGTATGGTTGGAGATGGTCTATAAAGGTTTTTAGAACTGGATATTTCATCTTAACTCTACAATCTGGAGGTTATTAGATAAAATGGAAAAATTTTGGATTACGAGGCTATTTTGTTTAGGATAAGTGCAGTTGAATTCCATTTAATCTAAGTACTTATATTCCGATAATTATAGTACTAATCAACCTCTAAGTTAGAATATGACCAGCATGCATATGGATAAGGACGAGTTATAGATGATTTGATCTAATCATATCTGAAAGCTTGTTCAAGGCTCTATTTGGATATGATTTAGTTAACAAATCTTATCCAATTGACTATTCAATAATTATTGTTCCTACTCCCGCCCCCAAATTTTATGTGCCAAACAAACCTAATTGTCGGCGCATGATTGTAATTGAACCAACTAAGAACTCGTCCCTGCAGTTTTTCTTCACTCTTAATAGTAGACACAGGTACCATCTACAATCAAGATGATAGGTGGTATCCCCATTCTATATTATTAGAGCACTGCTAATTCCCTTTTACATTGATTACTAATGGGTTGCATTTATAATAAAAGTTTCTTATTCTGACTAGTAGGTTCTTCATCAATATCATTAAATAATCTTATACCTCCCCCTGCATCAATATGAGTAGCTGCAGTCGAGTACAAAAGAAAAGAACAAACGAATTCAATAAATATTATCACGGTAAAGCATATCACCTGACTTACCCAGCCAGTCTAAATCATAATCTAATTAAATCACAGTCCACATTTAAAGAGGTGTATTCTATACTCTTTTAGTATGAAGAGAATATCTACAATGTAATAGCTCAAAACCAAATATAGTATAAGTTGAACTAAATAATAATGAAATTCAAAAGAAAGATTAAGATATTATTAATAAGTAGATAAACAGTGCATATCTTGTAGATGAACAAATGTTTAATAACAAGTTGTATGATGTATTTTAGGTTAAAATACATCATAATTCAAATTGAGGAAATGAGTATGCATAGTTCAACCAAACAACTCACACAAACAGCAAAATCCTCTCACCCGAAAATAAATACAGAAACAGCAAAATCATCAACAAAAGTGATTAAAACAGCACAATCCTCTCACAAGATAGCAACATCTACCTGTCTAAATCCTCTCACAAACTGTCGAGTGTTCTGTTAAGAACTATCAATCACTGACAAGAAAATTTAATATGGATGTGCAAAAATACAGAGTATATATAACACTTCATTAAACTGGAAGGTCAATAAGAAATGGCGATATGAGAAGTAATTATGTGTGTCTATGCGTATTTATCATATATGTATAAAGTGAGTAAAAGAACCTATGTATATGCAAACATATATGACAACATAAATATTCGCCGACATGTAACTTTAACCAACATATGATTCAATACTTCACATAAGAAAGTCAAGAACTATTTCAACTTGTTATTACTATTAGATATTAAGTAATTATAGAATCATACAATTGGCGATATGAGAAGTAATTATGTGTGTCTATTATAGAATAACTTAATGCATCTCTGTTCTATTACTATTAGATATTAAGCATATAATACAAGTTAGTAGTTTGACATTTTTCCCTACTAAAACAATCATACAATTGGTTGAGTTGTACATACATATATATCTCTACAATGGTTATACAGTAGCGTTGGAATATTTTGACTCCAAAAAAATAATAATATATAACGGAAGTTAAGAATTGCAAAGAGGAGTTCAACAAACGCATACAATGAAGTCTCCAATAATATAGTATCCATCCTTTCTAAAGCAGAATTAATGTATAGACGAAAATGATAAAATTGATGTTTAGATTGGACAATCTGATCTGTTCCCTTTTGGATCAGACCTTATGCAGAATTAATGATACAAACATTACCATGAGCACGGTGGACCAATAAAATTATCTACACTAGTTTGATTATTATACAAAGAAAAGGCTAAAAAAAAATTCATTAAAATTGCCCACTATCCATGTGACCTCTACCATGTTTATTACACATCTTCAATCTCTGCCTGACATACCAATTCAAAGCCACATTATGGAAATTGATGATCAGTATCCGTAAGTTTAGGAAATCAAATAAGGTTCTATATAATATGAAGAGAAACCGTAAAGTGTGTTAATGACTCGCGCGGGGGGGGGGGGGGGGGGGGGGGGGGGGCGATTTGAACATGGAGATTGTGCGGAATAAAAAATTACTTAAATAAAATGCAGAGTAAATAAAAAGTTAAAAAGAGCAAATACAGATAGCACAAGTGACGCAGCGATGCAACATGGTTCGACCCCCAAGTCTACGTCCACATCTTCTACTTGTAGCAATTCTCTGCCACAAGCGTTCCAGTATACTCAAAACCCTTGTACAGTGATTTGCGGATTCAGGCCGAGAGACCTTTTACACCTACAGTACTTCTAAGACAAGTCCCGTCAATCTCACCGAAGTGGAAGAAAAAGAAACTAAAGATCTTAAATGATCCTGACTAAAGAATATAAACTAGTTATCACACACACTCGAATTGATTGTTGAAAGATTAGTTCAGAAGATTTTTCTCAGAAGTAATAGGCGAAGAACAAACAGTGGGTTCGTCCAAATATATAGACTAGAAAGTATATCGATAAAAAATGGAAACGATGCAATCTAAAAAATGTGAACAGCACAAAGTGCGGTCGACCGCAATATTAGTGCAGCCGACCGTTCAGCTCTCTGTTGTAAACTAGAGAGATGAAGGGTCGACTTCTTCTTACACAACTTAGAGTTGCAGACGACTGCGATGCGGTCGACCGACATAAAGTATTGTCGACCGTTATCGCGCTGTTCATACGAATCCACTATTTGTTCTTACCAAAAACTAATCTTTCAATCAATCAATTTACACAGATTTAAATCTCACAAATATGGAATGACGGCAGCTAGTTTTGATAACTTTCTTTGACATTAATCAATCAATTTCTCTTTTTGAATATCTTCTCCTTTTGCTTGATTATTTTCCTTCTTTGAATATTCTTGAATCTTTTTCCTTATTTGAATATTCTTGAATTTTTTTCCTTATTTGAATATTCTTGAATCTCTCTTGGATATTGTTTTGATCTTGAAAACCTGAATACCTTAATTCAAACTTATCAGTAATTGTAGACACGTTTTGTGCACACCAAACTAAGAGTCAACAATTTTTCCCTTTTGGTTTGAACAAAATATGCCTTTGAATATTTAAAGTAAAATAAAATTGCACAAAATATCCCTCCCCCTTGAATTTAGTATTTCCTGTCACATAGATTTTCATAAACAAGAAGATATTTGTGAATACTTCCTCTTAATTTAATACTTCATGAAAAATAAAATAAAATAAAAACTTTAATTATGTTTACTTTCATGTATTCATAATACTTCTAATATTCTTCCCCTTTTTGGAACACATCAATGGGGGGGGGTAAAAGACAATGATAAATTACTTCTCACGAAAACCATTTTTAAAAGGAGACTTTCATCAAGCAAAATAAGGGAGATAAAGTTTAAAAAAATTATGAACACGGAGGAGAATCTACTTACATGATACCGTTGATAACGAAACTCTTTGATATACAGGGAGAGCTCTTCATGGTATCATATATTTTATATTTTCCCAGTAGAGATGCAAGACATGGATAAGAAAAATAAGTGTAGACTAATATTTCAAGAAACTGATAATAAAAAATGAGTAGATAGTTCTTTTTAAAAGAGAAACACAACGCGAAGTCAGAAAGAGAACCGGTTGATGGCGCGGTCGACCGCAAAACTAGTCAAGAGAGAAAAAAAAATCCAGAGAGCAAACTGGTCGACCACACCCCTTTGTCAAAAACACAATGAATCACAGAGGCCAAACCGATCGACCGCACGGTCGACCGCAAATACTGAAGGACAATTTATGCATAAACCCGACAGCAAACCGGTCGACCGCACAGTCAACCGTATACTTTACAGGCGTACAGTCGCCCGTCCAGTCGATCAAAAATCCATTTTCAAGCGGAAATATCAATAACATTGAATTCTCCTTTCAAAAAATGGAATCGTTTTTCATCTAAAGGTTTTGTGAAGATATCAACAAGTTGTGAATCAGTGGAAACGTACTCAAGAATAATATCCCCTTTTTGAAAATGTCTTTAATAAAGTGATACAGAATATCAATGTGTTTTGTGCGACTGTGCTGATCAGAATTCTTTGTCATATGAACAGTGCTAGTATTATCGCATTTAATTGGAATGTGATCAAGAAATACCTTGTAATCTTCTAGAGTATTTCATCCATAGTACCTGTGCGCAACTAGATCCTGTGGCGATATATTCAGCTTCAGCAGTTGTGAAAGATACATAGTTCTGCTTCTTGGATGCCTATGAGATAAGGCAGTCGCCCAGGAAGTGACATGTGCCGCTAGTACTTTTTATGTCTGTTAAGCTCCTGGTATAATCTGCATCTGAAAATCCTACAAGAGAGAAGTTTTTATTTTTCGAGTACCAAAGTCTAGTATTTGGTGTGCCTTTAAGATATCGAATGATACACTTAACGACAACCAAATGCGATTCTTTGGGACATGATTGAAAGCATGTACATAGACAAACACTAAACATAATATCTGGACGAGATGCAATAATATAGAGTAAACTACCAATCATACCTCGATAAGTAGAGATATCAACATTATTACCAGATTTATCTTTTGAAAGCTTAGTGGTAGTGACCATAGGTGTTTTGTAAGTATTTGCAGTTTCAAGTCCAAACTTTTTGACTAATTACTTTGCGTACTTGGATTGATTGATAAAGATCCCATCATTTCTTTGATGTATTTGAAGCTCAAGAAAATATATTAGTTCTCCCATCATACTCATTTCGAATTTATTCTGCATTTGCTTTGACAATTCCTTGCAAACATTTTTATTAGTGGATCCAAATATAATATCATCAACATAAATTTGAAATATTAAGATATCGTTGGAAACATGTTTAGTAAATAGTGTAGTGTCTACTTTTCCTTTAGAAAAATCTACGTGAAGTAGAAATGAACTTAGTCGTTCATACCAAGCACGAGGAGCTTGCTTCAAACCATACAATGCTTTATCAAGGCGAAATACATGGTTTGGGTGTGTGAGATCAGTGAATCCCGGTGGTTGTTCAACATAAACTTCTTCCGAAATAAAGTCATTTAAAAACGTACTTTTAACATCCATTTGAAAGAGAGTAAAATTCATATAAGCACCAAAGGCAAGCAAGATAAGAATGGCTTCAAGCCGTGCAACAGATGCAAAAGTTTCATCAAAATCTACACCTTCTTGTTGATTATAACCTTGTGCAACAAGACGGACCTTATTTCTTGTGATTGATCCGGATTCATCTAACTTGTTCCTAAACACCCACTTAGTTCCAAGTATAGTTCTATTATGAGGTTTAGGAACAAGTCTCCATACTTGATTCCTTTCGAATTGATTAAGTTCTTCTTGCATGGAATTGTTCCAGTCATTATCTTGCAAGGCCTGTTTAATGTTCTTAGGTTCAAGTATGGAAACGAATGCAAAAAAACACATGAAATTTTGAGCTTGTGTGCGAGTAGTTATCTCTTTTGACATGTCGCTTCGTATAAGAGTTGGTGGATGTCTAGACATGATTTTCCATGCGGGGCGTCTTTCACCTGTGGAAATTTGATGTTGTACATGTTTATCTTCCATGGCATCAATTTGTTCTGCAGGAATCTCTTCTGTGTGTGATTTGGATGCATCTTCATTTTGAAGGGATTTTTTATTTTGAGCATTCATATTTGGGTCTTCTTCAATGTGAACCTGTTTCTTTTCAACTCGAATACCTGTCTCATCATCATTAAAAACATGCAATAATTCTTTGGTGTAGGGATTAGTTTCATCAAAAATAACATCAATCGATTCCTGAATTGTGCATTTTCTTTTATTAAATACACGATATGCTTTGCTACTAAGAGAATATCCTATGAATACACCTTCATCACTCTTACGATCAAATTTTCCTAAATCGTCAAGAGTATTTAAAATAAACACTTTGCATCCGAAGACGCGAAAGTAACTTAAGTTGGGAATTTTAATTTTTCCATAATATAGTTCAAAATGAGTTTTCTCAAGATATTTTCTAATGATTACTTGGTTAATTGTGTAACACGCTGTATTGACAGCTTTCGCCCAAAATAATTTAGGTAAGTCTTTTTTACAAAGCATAGTTCGGGATATTTCTTGAAGAGATCGATTTTTCCTTTCAACAATCCCATTTTGTTGGGGAGTGCGAGGACAAGAAAACTCATGTTTTATTCCCTTTTTGTCACAAAATGATGTGAATAGTTCGTTTTTAATTTCTCCACCATGATCACTACGAATGGTAACAATGGTGAGGCTTTTCTCATTTTCCACTCCACGAAAGAATTTTTGAAACACATATAGTGTGTCATCTTTTTGTGGCAAAAAGGCAACCCAAGTGAATCTACTATAATCATCAACAATTACAAAAGCATATCGTGCACCTCCATTACTACGTGTTCGTGATGGTCCAAAGAGATCCATGTGCAGGAGTTCATGGGGTTTAGAAGTTGATACCATTTTCTTGAGTCTGTGAGAACTTTTAGTTTGCTTACCGAATTGGCACGACTCACACGGTTTATCTTTCTCAAATTTGATTTTGGGAATCCCCTTCACAAGCTCCTTGGTTACAAGTTTGTTGAGATTGTCCATGGCCGTGTGTCCAAGTCTTCGATGCCATAACCAACCATCCTCATTTCTTGCAACAAAGCACCTCACATTTTCCTATGCTAATTCATTAAAGTTTATAACATAAACATTGTTACATCGATTAGCTAGAAGTAAACAAGAATTATTGTTATCTAGTACATTGCATGATTTTTTATCGAAAGTAACTGTGTAGCCTTTATCACATAATTGGTTGACACTAATTAGATTATGTTTCAAACCTCTTACCAATAGAACATCCTCATTGGAGCATGAGGAACCAAAGTTTATTTTACCCTTACCAATGATTTGTTCCGTGCTATTATCTCCAAAGATGATGTCCTTTTCTTTTTCCCTTGATAGTGATTTAAAATATTTGCTATCACTTGTCATATGATTTGAGCATCCATTATCTAGGTACCACTGATCTTTAGTCTTGATACGCTGAGGTACCTACACCAAGATTAGTAAGTATAATTTTGCGTGCCCAAGTTTGTTTTGAACCTGTATTTACATCCTTTCTTATCCACACACAATTAGTATTCCTTTTTAATGGACAATTAAAAGAAATGTGACATAGTCTACAACAGTAATGATATGTGATACGACTATGTCTTGAGTCATGCACACTTGCATAGTTTTGAGTTGGTTTGTAATTATGTTGGTGATTGTGCAAGTATGTATGACATGATGATTTAAATTTTTGATGGTGTATTGGTTCTTCATAACCAAGCCCTCGATTATCATGATAGGATCTTGAATTTTTTGTAATAAGGTAACTCAGCCCTTCATACTTTTCTACAATTTTTTCAAGCTCAGTTACTCTTTTACATAGTATTTTCCTAGTCATCTCATCGTCTTTTGTATTCCAACGAAGAGTGTCTAGTATAGCTTCAAAAACTCTATTTTGTTCAAGAGCTTCATTACATCCTTCCACTACCTCATCAAATTTTTTTTGCATTCTTTTAAATCATCTGTGTGTTTGGCGATATAAACAGATTTCTTATGAATTTCTCTTAAGTGATCATCATGCGTTGCTAAAAACTATCAAATTTGATGTTTTAAGATTTCATTTTCCTCTAGCAATACATCATGATCTTTTCTAAATGACTCAAATTTTTCTAAGATCAAGGCATTCTTATTTTTCAGTTTTTGATTTTTTGTAATACAAGAGTCATGGGTATCATTTGAAATTTGTTTATATTGCCTAAGTTTACGACTTAATTTCTTAGCATAGTCTTTCAAACCATTACACATGTTTACTAGTTCATCATAAGTGGGTTCTTCGATTACCTCTTCTTGAGATGGTGATTGCACCTCACCATTCCCAAGAGCCATGAAGCCGACGTCATCATAGCCTTGCTCTTCCTCACTTGAATCGGAGTGTAACCATGTTGCCTTCAGCGCCTTCTTTTTCAGACCTGAGTTTGAGCGGTAGTAGTCCCATTCCTGTCTTGTGAGACAGGACAATTTGCATGGATGTGTTCAGGCTTCTTGCACTTATAGCACACATCATCTTTATCTTTCTCCCTTTCTCCTTGGTACCTGCCATGTTTTTTATGTTTGAGATACTTACGAAATTGCTTGGTCAATTGGGCAATGTCCTCGTCTGACTCCTCACGATCTGAATATTTTTGATGGTCGGGATTTTTCTACTTTTAGTGCAATTGTTTTCTCTTCGGCTATTGGTTCAATCCCAATATTTTGTCTGTATCTTTTGGTTTCCAACATTTCCATCTCGTATGTCTTCAGATTTCCTTGAAATGTGTAATAGTCGAAACCCTTTACTTCGAGGGTCTCCCTCATTGCAGCAGCCTTTACATCCCATTTTGGCGTGAGACATCTTATGAGTTTTCCGATCTTTCGGTCGTCATCCAACGCTTTACCTAAGCTCTCAAGTTCGTGGGCAATGATATCGAAACGAGCGTGCATTTGATCCACATTTTGCCCTGGCAACATGCGAAATTCATCAAACTTATAGAAACATAAATTAACTTTAGCTTTTACCTCAGAAGCGGTTCCCTCATGCCGCTTCAACATGTTGTTCCAGATCTCGTATGCTGTCTTAAACTTTCGCCCGCATCGTATTAGTTCTTCATTGTTCAATCCTACATAAAGAGCCGTCATGGCTTTGGAATTTGCTGTCTTGAGAGCCAACTCTGCCTTTGTGAAGGATGTCTTTTTGTCGCTAATTGGAATATTTGTTTTATTGATGCACACATTTCATACTTCTTCTCCAAGCATCTGTAGAAAATGAGATACGATGTCACGCCCCGCTTCCCAAAAATACGGAATACGAGCACGTAACATTGGTCCAGCGAATGATTTTTATCATCCATAAGCTGTTCAGGAATCTTTACAATATATTACAGAAATAATCATAGTCGGAAGCAAAAGTGACAACCACACATGCAAAATTGAATTAATAAACCAACAGAATTTACTTGAAACAAAATTTATTAATCTCAAATAAATTAGATCTGAACAAGTCAAAATTATGGGTCATACTGCCCAAATACAAAATAAATCCGAATACAAGATACAATGTTAAAAATAAGCAATAGGAAATAAATGAAGATAGCAAAAGCTCCAGCAACTAGAACTTTAGATCACATACTCCATCGGGCAGCTGATCACCAAAATCTGCAATTGATTTTTGCAGGAGAAGGAAAAAAAAATAAGTACCCGTCAATTGCAAATTACGTGCCACTTATAATGTAGGATACAAGCACATGGGAAAACTAACAAATAGCATGGCATAACGCATCAACAGTAATAACTAGTAAGAATTAGTAAAACAAGGTCAACTAGCATGATATACTAACAGTACAGATGTTTTATGTCAAATGCAGTGTCATATGGCAACTAACAGTGTCCAGTAACAGTAAGCTCAGTATACCAGTGAATCAGGATAACAATATAACAGTATCAGTCCAACAGTATCGGTCTAACAGTATCAGTCTATGTTCTTACAGTCTTGGGTATATTACTAGCTAGGTAGCACTTCATGCATCCTGGTTTTTACTACATGGTTGCTACAACAAACAGTTTTGCTTGTAGATTTCATAGTGAACCATACTGGGGCAGTGTACTCAGGTATCAGTAACAGTAGCAGTAGTAGTAACAGTAATAGTAAGAACCTAGTGGTTCTCTTGTCCTCTACACCTTCCTATAGGAAGTAATGTAGACAGGATCAGATAACAGTAACAGTAACAGTAGCAGTATGGAACACTAGTTCTCTTCCAAGTACACGTTTCCATATTTTCCACTACTAGATCTTTTCTGAAGAAGCCCCGGTTTGGTTACTTTTATTATGGTCATCAAACAGGCATGAATGTGTACGAAATAGTATCAAACTAACATGGTATAATCAGTATTAGATTCAGGAAAACAAATAAACATGCATAGATGAGATACAGTCACATAAACGAGCAAAACAATGTACATATTCAGGACAACAAGACAGTACAGTACTAAAATAGTGAATTTCGTTGTTACAGAAATGCAAATCTGGATCCGTCGAAAAATCTAGAAGATAGACTCCCAACCAAATCTAGAGAATATAAATAAGTCACATAGTAATTCACAAAATCATAACTCAAAACTGATTTGAATCTAGAAAAACATATTCAGTCAGAAATCAGTAAAACGAATTCTCAGTCCGAAAAACAGCATCAAAACCTCTCAATTAAATCCAGAAAAAATCTGGGGTATTCCCCTATATGTCTAGAATCAAAATATAAAGTTTCATAATATTCCAGTAAAATTAGTTCAGTCATCAAAAATAAGAAAACATCGAAAAACGCTAGTTTGGTAAATCTGGAATTCCCAACACTGCTGTACGAAAACTATGATATCTCGCAACTAGTGAAACAAAACCCAATTCCGCCAAAGGGATATGAAAATACATAAAATATACTAACTTTCATATTTCACAAATATTTTTCATACAGTAAAAGAAATCATAGTGAAAATAAGGTTCTTTACAGAACAGCAAGCAAAATACGACAAGTATAGATTTCATAAACGAGTATGAAACAATACATAAAACTCATCAATAAAATTCACCAAAATTCTGGGTAATCCCTAACTAGATAAAGAAATATTGACCAAAGTTTTGGATCAAAATAATATACGTAGCATAATTCTTTAAAATGATTTGTCATCAAAATTACCGAAAAACAGAATCTAGAAAAGATCAACACCTCTGTAGTAAAACAGGCATAACTCAGTCATCCGAAAACGAAATCAAGTAAGGTCAGAGGGGTTTGAAAATATACGAAGTTCTCTAAAACTCATGTTTTATACCGAAATTAAGACACTGACTTTAAAATAGTCCAAAACAGCAAACAAAACAGATCAGCGACGAAATATAGATTTTCCCCTTTAACAACAACTCAACATAGATCATACCAAACTTGTTCAAAACACAACCAAATATGAAATCGAGTCTACCAAGTGTCTAAACATCATAATCTAGGGTATCTAGCATGTTCACACCAAATATAACACATGGGTCTTAACCAATTTACAAGTTCTCACAAAAGTCTCACATACATGTTTAAAATCACAAACGGGTAAAACCTAAGTTAATTCATGTCCATATTGTGTCGTGAGTCATCTATGGTCAAATTTTTACTATAGAGACAAAACCCATCAAACATAACACAAATAAGAGTCGTCTCTAGACCCAACTACACTATAGGTGGTATTTTTGACTTGTATCAAACAAATAAATTGGAGTACAAGTTACTTGCCTGAGAGACGATGAATCCAATGGAGCAAAGAACAAGAATAACGAGAACAGATTTCCGGAAACGATCACGATTGAATAGACTCAACGAATAACGAATCCTACGAACCACGAACGGAAACACGAGCGGAAATCACAAACACACCGATACCCGCAAGCACCAAGAGACGTGCAAAACCACACATGCGCAAAAAAAGAAAGAGTGGGGACGCGACGGCAATGGCGACTACTGCATCGGGGGCTGCCGGAAGGAAGTGGGAAGACTGTGTAGGTGGTGTGGTGGCAAGGTGGGCTGGAGAGGCAGGGCTCTGCAAGAGGTGGCTGTGACCGGGAGGAAGCACACCAGGGAGGAGGTTGAACGGGAGAGAGAGAGAGAGTATGAGAAGGTCGGGAGTAGAAGGGCTAGGAGGAAGCGGATGGGGATGGGAAACAGGGAAGCACAAAAGCAAGGGCTTATTTGACATAGGGTTAGGGTTCAAGAAGTAGGGGGATGGAAAAGACTGCGCTACTGGCTCGGGTCGGGTGCATGGCACAGGGGGATCCGGTCTGCATGGGTGCAAAAATACAGGGAGGGAATTAGTGAATAGGTGGGGTTTATATTAGGGAAATGGGCTTTAATTGAAAAATGGGGTAAGTAATAATTAACAGGGTGTGGGTAGGTAAATTGGAATAGCTTAGTGGTTGTATAATGGGTAATAATGGATTGGTGATAATTGAATAGGATTATAATAGGTATTGGTGTATATAAATAGGGATTGGGATGAGATGTGGTTTCGGGTTGGTAGATGTGAATGGGTTGGGTAGTTAGGGTATAATGGGTTTAGAGGGGTTTTAATGGGTTTAAATGGGTGTTGGTTAATTATGTAAAAATCTAATAAGAAATCGGGTTTTAAAAATCCAATAGAAAAATAAATTAACCAATAAAAATATTATTCATAATAAAAATGTAATTTGCATTACAAAATATAATTTATTTAAAATATTACAAATACAAATAACAAATAGAAATAGATTTTTAATAAGAACTCAAAAGTAATAATAATAATAGTAGTAACAGTAACAATACTAATAATAAAAATCAAAGTAATAATAACAATAATAAGATTTGTATAAAAATCATAGGAAATAGTTACAAATAAGATTATTTATCTTAAAAAGATTTTAATAGAAGATTTTAAAAAAATACATTTTGATAAAGAGTTTAAAAGTGGAAAAATTAATTTACAAAAATTTTAAATATAGAAATATACGCATAAATACATTTTTGGGAAAACAGGGGTTACATACGAACTTTTCAAACATCATAGCATTTTCCATAAAAAAAGGTGATCGTGTAAGGCTTGTCCCATTGGAGATGGCTCCGATGAGTACAAGTTTTCGGGTGCAGGGATTTCGGCCATTGGACCTTTTCCTTAAACTTTTAAGCTTTTGATAAGCACCTCGCTCTGATACCACTGTTAATCACCCTACGGGGGGGGGGGGGGGGGGGAGGGGAGGGGGGGTGAATAGGGTGATTGTGCGGAATAAAAAATTACTTAAATAAAATGCAGATTAAATAAAAAGTTAAGAAGAGCAAACACAGATAGTACAAGTGACGCAGTAATGTAACGTGGTTCGACCCCCAGGTCTACGTCTATACGTCCTACTTGTGGCAATTCTCCGCCACAAGCGTTCCAGTATACTCAAAACCCTTGTACAGTGATTCTTGAATTCAGGCTGAGAGTCCTAGTACACCCACAGGAATTCTAAGACAAGTTCCGTCAATCTCACCGAAGTGGAAGAAAAAGAAAAAGAAACTCAAATCTTAAATGATCCTGACTGAAGAATATAAACTAGTTATCACACACACTCGGATTGATTGTTGAAAGATTAGTTCAGAAGATTTTTCTCAGAAGTAATAGGCGAAGAACAAACAGTGGGTTCGTCCAAATATATAGACTAGGAAGTGTATCGATCAAAAATGAAAACGATACATTCCAAAAAATGTGAACAGCGCAAAGTGCGATCGACCGCAATATTAGGGCAGTCGACTGTTCAGCTCTCTGTTGTAAACTAGAGAGATGAAGAATCGACTTCTTCTTACACAACTAAGAATTGCAGTCGACTGCGATGCGGTCGACCGACATAAAGTGCGGTCGACAGTTAGCACATTGTTCATACGAATCCACTATTTGTTCTTACCAAAAACTAATTTTTCAATAAATCAATTTACACATATTTAAATCTCACAAATATGGAATGATGGCAGCTGATCTTGATGGCTTTCTTGGAAATTAATCAATCAATTTCTCTTTTTGAATATCTTCTCCTTTTGCTTGATTATTTTCCTTCTTTGAATATTCTTGAATCTTTTTCTTTATTTGAATATTCTTGAATCTCTCTTGGATATTGTTTTGATCCTGAAAATCTGAATAACTTAATTCAAACTTATCATTAATTGTAGACACGTTTTGTGCACACCAAACTAAGAGTCAACAAAGTGAAATAAAAAACCTTAATAAACAGGCTGCTTTAATGGCAAACTATGAACAATCAAAACAAACAAAACAAATCATGCCCCGGATTGCCGTCCAAACCCTTTCTTAGTCAAATATAGTAGAAAGATCATATATTGATAAAATAATAAACCCTAGACTGCAAAAGTGGAATATTTTTTTATTTTTTTTAATTGAAAGATTAAGATGATTATTTCTTGAGAGAAAGAGAAGAGGCATGCATACATTTTTTGAGGTGTCATGCTGATAACCTATTACATAAGATAGAGAGAGAGAGAGAGGTGCAGCCGAATCTAAGGGTTGTGGCACTCTATTTATAACACACACATAAATATAGAGGGGAAGTTAGGATTAGGGTTTGGTAGTGTGTCTGGGCTGCCACCTTAGTAGGCGGGCTTGGACTATCACCTTAATATGTAATATCCCGGATGGATATTACCTTGTGTAAATTATTATTTTATTATTATTTTATTATTATTTTGTTTTAATTCCAAAATCAAATTATTTTGGTGATTTTCGCCGGTCCGTTCACAAACATTGTCGGCGCGCATATATCGGTCGGTGTACATCCGAAGTATATCAAATTGGTAGCGCGATCATCCGAATTGATAATAAAACTTATTTTATTATTATTTTCAAATTAAACTATTTTATGAGGATTATATAAGAATTTTGGTATACACATACATATACATATACATACATTTGTATTATACTTAGTACATCATACAAAATATGTAGTATGTACTCTTGGACAATGTACTCATTCTTATCATGACAACCTAATTAGACGATTAGGGTTTTATTAGGAAGCTTAATCTAGGGTTTTTTTATGCATGAGGAGATTAAGTAAAAACCCCTTCTAGAAACCTTATCTTTTTACCATGCTTCCACCTCATTTCTAGGCCATACCCTACACCTCACCCCTACCCTCCTACAAGCATGGCCGGTTTGCTTCTTCTTGGGGGGTTTTGTGCATAATGTTGAGCGCACTTTTGCACTCTCCACCATTCTCTCCACCTATAAATACACCCTCCTTCTCCACTTGTCTCATTTTTACAAAACAAAAGAAAGAAAAGGAAAAGAAAGAGAGAACCTCATTCTAACTTGAGAGTTTTTCTTGTAGGCCTTCCTAGGAGTTCTAAGAGCTTAGGGGAAGGAGAAGTATAAGCAAGCAAGTCCTTCCAACAAAGAAAAATTAGGTGGGGGGTTCTCCACTTGTTTTTTTGTTTGTTGAGTTGTTGATTTTTTTGGCTTCTTCTTCTTCTTGTCTTCCTTGTTTTGTTTGGTTCTTTTGGGATAGTTGTTGTGATGATGTTGTTGTATGTGGTTCTTATTTTGTATGTTTGTGAATGTTAAAAGTAATAATCACAAGAAATGAAATGGAAACAAGTAGTAGTGCTAAATAAACATAAAGATTAAATCTTTATAGTTGTAGTTGTTGTTTTGTGTTATGAAATGGAACTAAAATAAACATATGCATATAGACTTGTGTATACAACCATCTTTGGTTGTAGGACTTGAATGTGAACTCATACATAAAGCATATGGACTTGTATACAACCAATTTGGTTGTAGGACACACATTGGACTTGGACTAAAAAGAAAGTACATGTTGGATGGACCAAAGAATAAAGGGTTCTTACTTTATCTTATTACTGTTATTTTCTTTTATAATCTTAAGTAAGAAAGAACCCATTGTAGATGTTAATTCTAATTATGAAAAAAGAAACTAGTATAAAATCACTAGTTGTAGAATGGTTAAAAAGATCTCTTTTTATGATCACTAGTAATAATAAGAAATCGATGCTCATAAAGATTTAGTAGATATTTAAGTAGTAGATGTTTTATGTTTAAATAAGGTAGTAGTAGTTTATCTTAAAAAGAAGTAGTTATAGATGGTTATGTTATGTAAAATGTTAGTAGATGTTCATGGCTAAAATAAAGTAGTAGTAGAAGTAGATGTTTATATGAAGTAGAGTAGATATTTTGTTAAATAAAGAGGCTTTAGTGGATGGTTATATGGATAGTAGTAGATGCTTGTGTTAAATAAAGAAGTTAGTAGGTGTTTTATAGTAGATGTTGGGTTAAATAAAGTAGTTGTAGATGTGTATGTTGTGTAAAGTTAGTAGATGCTTGATGGTATTCATGTTTAGATCATTGTAGAAAAAATATATACAATGTTGTAAGAATCATTATACATACTAGACCAATTTATCCATGCTTACATGCTAGTAGGAAGGTTGTATACCATGCTAGATTAAATTATCTATGTTTAGATAGTTGTGGAAAAGTGGATATCATGCTAGATTAATTTATCCATGCTTACATGCTAGTAGGAAGGTTGTATACCATGCTAGATTAATTTATCTATGTTAGATAGTTGTAGGAAAGTGGATATCATGCTAGATTAATTTATCCATGCTTACATGCTAGTAGGAAGGTTGTATACCATGCTAGATTAATTTATCTATGTTTAGATAGTTGTAGGAAAGTGGATATCATGCTAGATTAATTTATCCATGCTTACATGCTAGTAGGAAGGTTGTATACCATGCTAGAATAATTTATCTATGTTTAGATAGTTGTAGGAAAGTGGATATCATGCTAGATTAATTTATCCATGCTTACATGCTAGTAGGAAGGTTGTATACCATGTTAGATTAATTTATCTATATTTAGATAGTTGTAGGAAAGTGGATATCATGCTAGATTAATTTATCCATGCTTACATGCTAGTAGGAAGGTTGTATACCATGCTAGATTAATTTATCTATGTTTAGATAGTTGTAGGAAAGTGGATATCATGCTAGATTAATTTATCCATGCTTACATGCTAGTAGGAAGGTTGCATACCATGCTAGATTAATTTATCTATGTTAGATAGTTGTAGGAAAGTGGATATCATGCTAGATTAATTTATCTATGCTTACATGATAGTAGGAAGGTTGTATACCATGCTAGATTAATTTATCCATGTTTAGATAGTTGTAGGAAAGTGGATATCATGCTAGATTAATTTATCCATGCTTACATGCTTATAGGAAAGTTATATACCATGCTAGATCAAATAAATATTCATGCTTACATGATATCCATGCTTAGATAGGTATATGTTCATGCTATGTTAGTAGATGATCATGCTTAATCATTATTCATGCTAAGTTAGTAGTTGTCATGCTAATTATTGTTTATGTTAAGTTAGTAGATGACCATGCTAATGAATGTTTATGCTAAGTTAGTAGATGTCATACTTAATTGTTGTTCATGCTAAGTTAGTAGACGATCATGCTTAGATGATATCTATGCTTAAATAGTGTATGTTCATGCCTAAATATTGTTCAAGATCGAGCTAGAAGATACTCATGTTTAACAAATGCCATATTAGATTAAGGTAGGAATTAATCTACCATGCTTAGAATGAGTAGGAGTTATAATTCATGCTTAGGAATATTGTAGGTTAATGCTAATTGTATATCCATGCTTGGGTTGTGAGGATTAATCATGTTAAGTAATGAAGATCCATGCTTAAGGTGGTAGTAGAGATATATACTCTAAGTAGTAAGTATTCACGCTCAAGTTGTAACCTATGCTTGACTATAGTAGACTTCATGTGTAGATCATAGTGATTTTCATGCTTAAGCTTGATATAAGCACATGCTTAAATCATATTCGTACTTAGGAGTATTGTGGTGGGTGGTTATGTTATGTACCATAATTAGATTGTCGTAGGTAGATGCTTGCAATCGTATGCCATGCTTAAAGCGCTATAGGTTAAGCAATAAGGAAAGAATCATGTCATAATTGTAATGACAACTACCTTGTTGTAGTTAATGTTAGTAGGGAGCCCATACATGCTTGAAGAAATATATTGTAGCATCCTAGTGGAATATTGAACGAACGTAGGTTCTGTGTTGTTCTAGTTCGTTTTGAAAGGAAACCGTGAGTTCTAGTCTGTGAGGTTCAAATTAGAGTTAGACCCTATCCTGGGGAAATTCCTCATCTGTAGGGGTAATAAGGATTGGGAAGATCACTAGTAATAGTTGTTTGATAAAGGTTGTTATGTCGCCTTCGGTTCTTCATTGGTAGAATACCGATCATAGACTATTAGTAGATTCTTCTGTTGCTTCTAATAATAGAAGATCAAGTTTGCTAGTAAGCACGTTTGGTTGCTTCTAGGTTGATTACCTGTATGGTTGTTTGCATATGGTTGTGCTCGTACGTGGCTCGACTGGCCCGTATGTAGCTGTGGGTCTCATACGTAGTTTATTTGGCTCGTATGTAGGTTGTTGTCTCGTACGCGGCTCGACCGGCCCGTGCGTAGCTGTTGGTCTCATACACGGCTTATTTGGCTGGTATGTACATTTTTATCTCCTACGAGGCCTGCCTGGCTCGTAGGTAGTTATTGTTCATACGTAGCTTATTAGCTCGTATGTGGTTATTACTCGTGCATAGCTTATTAGCTAGTACCCAGTTGTTGTGCTCGTCTAGGGTGATATTGTTAACCTAGGGGCTATCGACCATCAAGACATATGTTTTCTTACCCTAAGGAACTGTGGAGAAGTCACTCCTCGGGTACCATCGGATCTTAACTTATGTAGGTTGATCGAGGACCGAAGTATAGACGGAATCCAAGTTCAGGGTAGTGGCATGCATATATATTCGCATTGCCGAGGTCTTGGATCGATAAGCCACGAACCGGATCCTGAAGGGTTCTGGTAAGTCTAGGTTGAGCAGCCTAGTAGAGTTGTCTTGCGAAGTCTAATTTAAGGCCTAGCATGTTGTGTTTATAATATTGTCATCCCTAGGATTGTTCGAGTCAGGGACATCATTAAGATAGTGACTTATAAAGATCATTTTACTTAGATCCTTGCCGAAAAGAGAGGAGTTGGTTGTAGGGGGCCCCTTACGACCAACTTGTCCCTTGAGGCAGGCCTTAGGTGGTGATATTGGGTTGTGCCTTCCCGTCAAAGGGATACGTACGGTGGCATCTCACAAGTTGAGAACACGGGTTGCGTATTTCGCGCTGTTAATTCCTGAAGTGTCGTGGCTGGGGGTGCCACAGGATGCATTGTACAGTCCTGCGCTTGCGAGACCCCAGGGGTGCCACAGGGTAGGCTTCGCGCTACCCTGCACTTGCGAGACCCTATGATTTTGGTTTTTGGAATGACGCCCGATACACTGGGTTCGTCTATTTTTGAGTGAGGTCTGGTTAGCCGGGTAGCAGTGGCGAACATGGACACCACTGGCGGACTACATTAGTGGGACTTGACCACGTCTGCAACCTCATTAGTCACGTGTAGGTGTCAGGAAAAGGTTGTGTACAATTAGAATTCATAACGCGGGTTCAAATCCCTATATATGGAGAAACGCCTTGAGATGGGGTCATATGTAGTATGGGCTGCATGTTGCTTCGGAGACTCGCTGACATTAGAATAGGAAGCATCCTAGTTCTAGTTAAATATCGCATTAGAGTCTAGTCATAGCACTCACGAACACTTAAACTACACCAACACCATTGCCATATTTTGTATGTTGTTTGGGAGATTCACTACTTTGTTATCAGCCTTTAAGCGTCAGTGAATACTGACGTCCCCACTTCCATAGGTACTTGATCGCCGAAGTACAAGGGCGAGATTCAGGAGGACTCAAGGCAAGGAAAGCAAGGAGTCAATGTCGTATTTAGTTCCGCTGTAAAATGTGTGTTGATCATCTATTAGTTGGAAAGTACTCTGATGTAAGATGTTGAAGGTTGTAATACTTGGAAATGTAAAGGTAATATTGTAATTCTATTGTAATGTATCGCAGTTGTATAATGTTCAGACTTGTAATACATTGAGTGTTGAATAAAAAGTTTTAAATTCTCATGTTTTTCTGTGTATTATGACTAATTGAAGAAAAGGTCTTGGCTCGTGTCTCGGTTTTCCCAGTATTGAAAATCGGGGCGCTACATAATAGATGAGCATCCACCTAATAGGTGGTCACGGTTTCACAACATGAATATTTTTTGTCACGTCTTGCTTACCAAAATACGGATGTATGGGCACACAATTAAGGCCCGGCGAATAATATAAGTATACCAACTCATATCATCCATAAGTTGTACAATACCAGTAAGCTCAACACACAGGTAATAATAATCACATGAACAATAATAGAATCAATAACCAATACCTAATATACAAGAACTTCGGCTAAAAATATCCGTGAATACACAATGCATTAAACGGTTCACTACAACTAGTAGCATTAGGAAAGTAGAGCAACAACAATAGCAATTCTATCATGGCCATCTAAAAAGTCCCATCATCAAGTTCCTTCGACATCTCATCGTCTATACCTGTATAAACATTAACTAAAAAGAAGGGGTTGTCCGTTAGAGCAAGCTTTAGACAACAAGTTGCTACAAGCAGTGAAACAAAAAAGTATGATGTAACAAGGAACAAGGAACAATATGATCAAGTACGATACAAGAACACATGTAAACTTGTAACTGGAAATGAGAAACATGTAAACAGGATTTCAATGTATAATCAATCGGTAACAAGGAATCATGTAACAGGAAATATTTCATGTAATCGGGGAACATGCAAACGTGTAATTATGAATCATGTAAACTTGTAAACTGAATTATGTCACTTGTAAACATGAATCATGTAACTTGTAAACATGAATCAGGTAAACTTGTAAATAGGAAACTTGCAAGCATGTAAACAATAATAATTCAACTTGTAAACAGGAACATGAATCTGCTCAGTGTTAATCTTAAGTCTACAAATCTTTTATCAATCATACCTAATGCACATAATTCCCCGTCACATACCACTGGTTCGGGCATACAATTATGTGAATGCTTAAACTATAGTGGTGATTTATATATGGTTATGTACTCGGGTCTTGCAGTGACAATAACAGGAAACAAGAAATAGGAAACATGTAAACGGGAACATGCAAACAAGAAACATATAGTCAGGTAATGGACTCTAGATGTGGCCCCCGTCATTCCACGACGTGGAACTTAGTTCTAAATGGCACTTAGTTCCATGTAACTTATAAACGGGAGCCACTATTATGGGAAACGCGGGCCCCCTTCCAAGTACACTCTCCTATATTGTCCACTACTAGGTCTTACCCTTATTATCTCGGCTTGTTACTCTTTTACTATAATTAATCATGATGCAACCAATGGAGACGGTGTCAAGACAGTATTAGAAAGGTATCAGGAGTTATGTAATGCATGATATATTATTTAAATTCATTAAACATTAAAAATAAATATTTTTATATTTAATAACATGAAAATATAAATTTCGGACAGCAGTATACTATTGTACTAAAGTTCATTTTACCGTTGCTACAGAAAAGAGAATATGGTTCTGTTGGGGTTCAAGAAAATAGACTCCCTTCCGATTCCAGCTAATATTCACACGACATATTCCAATAACAATTGCTACGTCTATCAGTCGATTCTTTACTGGTCTACTGTACAGGAAACAAGTCAGGGTCAAGTTCTTATAGATATAATGCGACTGAAAATTCATTAACAAATCTTACGAAAATCATAAAACAACTCTTAACAATTTTTAGTAACATACTGGTAAATCTCAGGTCTTAATTATACTGATAACATAATATTTTAATCAGTTAATCACAATGGTATACTCCTAAACAGTATCATGAAATTAAAATGTTACAGTACTAAAATCAAAATATCTTGCAATCCATAAGTTGGATTACAAAACTGTCAGATGATTTGGATTCCAGACATATAGGGATACAACTTTCATGTACACGGTTCTAAATTATATTATATGGAACTAGGTCGAAATCTTAGTACAAGTTCGAGTAAACAGTAGGGTAGAAATATAACACTTGCACCACAAAACGAAACACCTGTTAGGGTTATATACTGAAAGCATCACTTTTGTATTAACTTTATTTCCTTATTTTTTTTGAATGAGAATCATATGGGCATATGTTTGCATATTGTGTTTATTATAATATTAATGCAAGTGTCTGATATTCTATAAGGTTGATAATATGGTGTGAGGTGACACACAGAAGATCATATTATCAGTTCCCTATGGAATATATAAATAGTTCACAACCTAGACGGACTTGGATAATCCATTGGAAAGGTTGTAGTGTAATCTGGTATTAGTCTATCTTGACTATAGGTTTACACTATTACACTTTGTGTGTATTGAACAGGACCACTTGAGGTTGTTCTCTTGGTACTGACTACAAAAGAGAACAAACACCTCTGTTATTATGGATGCTTATGCTCTTAATCCAGATATAATAACAGACATGTATATGCAGTGTGCATTACTTTGACTCATAAAAGAGTGAGATTCATTATGGATCAACAACCTCTATGAATTGGGTAATAGCATTGTATGTATGATGGGCTATTGATTGTAAAAGGAATCCATGTCCCGATACGTTGGGTTGATGATGTCCCCTTAAGGAGCTCATAAGGATTGTCATGTAAACTCTGCAGGTGAATTACATCCGACATGACAAATAAAGTTGAGTGGTACTACTTAAGGATAAAAGATGTTGATCAGTATAGTTGTCAGTAACTTAATTTGATAGACGGACATTCGATATCTTAACATGGGGAGTTGAACGAGCATATAATAAAAGGAGCCCATAAATATAATTTGGGATTAGGAAGGTAGTGCAACAATAGCTCTTTAGTGGACCGAACTATTGTTAATGGGCCTGGGTTGTGTGTTCGGGCTGAACACGAGATACCCAGATTCGTTAGGAGACCTAACCCTAATTTCTCCTCATGGTCCCTGCCGTAGCCTTATATATATCCTCTATTCTCTGGCCGTCATTGATCATCTGAGATATAAGATTTTTTCTCAAAATTCGTGATTCACGTAAGGAGAGAAAGAGAGGTCAGCCAAGGAGAAGAAAGGTTGGGAGATCGTCGCCCACACGACGTCCAACCCGAGGAAGGAATACGTGCAGAAGATCTTGGGGTCACAGACGGCTCGAAGTTGCTAGAAACTATCGTCTTCTTCTCATCGCAGGTATAATTCGTGAACCCTAGATTCCGCTATAAAGGGTTAGATCACGTATTAAATCTATTAAACTTTTATGATCGATACGCACACCAATCCGTGTTCCTGGGATTCAGCGCAGTTCCATCAATTGGTATCAGAGCCGGTATTGGATCTGCGTATTGATTGATACATCCATGTTGTCCAATAAAACTTGTGTTGTATGATAGTCGGTAGATGTAGATCTGTTCTAACTCGGTTTTGCAGGCATCTTAGATCCAACTATTATGGTCCAATGCATGTTTTGTTTGTGTTGTTGTTGTTTTGTGGATGTAATTATTGTGTTGTTGTTGTTTTGTGGATGTAATTAATATCAGGAGGGTTGATCATGCTTATAATTTTAATTTTTCAATCTAGATTATGTGTGAACTCCTTCGGGAGGCATAGGATTGATGTAATTTTAATTTTATTTTATTTTTATTTTTTTTTGGATCGATCATGATGGCGGTGGTGGCTGTTTCTGACACCGGAGGAGATGTTGTTTTTAGGCAGTCCGGAGATCGACAGATGATTTTCGATGAAGAAATCGGGCAGCCAAACCTTTAAAAAAAAAAAAAATCGGGGCGCTGCCCCAAACCCCGCGACCTGACCAGGTCAAATTCCAGATAGCTCCGCGCAGGGTCAGATTTGGGATTCGCACAGTCGGGGAAGAATCAGGAAAGATGGCCATAATCTATATAATAAATTACAAAGAAAGCTATCAAGTGGCTCTCATTCATTCTTCCCTAAAACCAATGGCCTAGATTGATTCTCACCAAACATATTTTCCCACCCAAAATTTCAAACCCAAAATTAATTTTTCCCCCCAAAACTAAAAAACTCATTACTTTATTACTATCTCTGTCTCTTCTCTCTTCACTTTTTCATATTTTTCTCTTTCTCTCTCCCTCTCTCTCTCCCATTCTTTCTTTATTTACTATTTTTTTTAAAAATTTATTGCACATGTTATATTGAAAATAATAAATATCTCTTCAACAATTAAATTTCATCATTTTCCATTCTTAAAGTTCTATTGGATGTTACACCCTCATTTATAATTATTTTTCAACATATACTAATAGAAACATGGACTTTTATTTACAACTAATTATTGTCATACTATTCAAATTTGAACTACATAATTGTTGTTTTACTGTTTATAGAGCTTTTCGTGTGTTGTATCGTTCCGAAGACGTGCCGTAGGCACGTGCCCACGGGCAAATCTAGTAGTTGAATATTTATTTTCAAATTTACTGCCATTATTGCTTATTCTGATTATGCATGTTTATTATTTTGTGATTTTTTTTTTGAAAAAAAACTAGGATCACATTAATAATGGACAACATGGACATAAATTAACTAGTAGAAAAACCCTCATTGTTAAATAACTAAGTGGGAGAGGGAATTCATTTAACATGAATCCCACGGTCTCCATTGCTGGTTTGTAGGTGATATAATTATACTTGCGTGTTGGCTTTAGTGCTTTCCTCCATATCGGATGCGTATAATTATGGATCACCAGTACAAACTTCCTTAGGGATAACTGTAGAAAGTTACCTAGTATGTGTTCACTTCTCCATCTGAAGGAACTCAATACAATATAATGGACTTAGTATTAAGCAATGGTATACACTTAGATACAAATAATGGTATCCTCCCCATCGGAGTCACTGCTATTATTTGTAGGATCAGAGCAAGACCAACAGATTAATTTTATTTGTCATAAAGTTGTATTGACATGATAGTAAAATTAATAGGAAAAACCTACTTGAACAAATATTGAATTTGTATACGTCCACACTATCGTGGCATGCTAAATTCATGGTGTTTAAGGTGTTGGTGAATTTTTTTTATTGTTTTGAGGGAATCAATATTTAATTAATTCAAAAAGTTTTGCCCTACATAATTTTTTTTGTGATTCTCAGGATTTCAAAAATGGGTTCTTTCAGTCCACTTATGATGATTCTTAAAGAAAACAAACTTACTGGACCTAATTATATTGACTGGAAAAGTAACTTGGATATTGTCTTAACTGCTGAAGAGTACAAATTTGTACTCAATGAAGTATGCCCACCTAAGCCTGATGCTAAATCTGATGAAGAGGTCAAAGAAGCTTATAAGAAGTGGAATAAGGCAGATGAGATGGCGCTGTGTTACATTTTGGTATCTATATCAAATGTACTGCAGCATCAGCATCAGGCCATGCCCACAGCTTATGATATGATGTACAACCTTAAGGAACTCTTCGGACATCAGAGTAAAGCAGCTAGGCAATTTGCTATGAAGAGTTTGATGAGAGCATCTATGGCTGAGGGGACACCAGTATGGGATCATGTTCTCAAGATGATGGGTCATCTAAATGAGATGGAGATCCTTGGTGCTGAAATCGATGGGGAAACCCAGGTCGATATCATTCTCGGGACTCTGCCTAAAAGTTTTGACTCGTTTTGCCTTAATTACAACATGAACAAAAGGTTGTATACTTTGGCAGAACTTGCAAAAGAACTACAGGATGCTGAAGCTCTCTTCAAGCAGAATGCCCATGTTTATGTGACTGAAAAGGACTCTACTTCTAAGCCGAAAGGTGGTAAGAAGAAGAAAGTTCAGAAACAAGTAAACTCAACAAAGAAGGGCATGGGACCTCAAGGCGCTGTGAAAAAGCCAAAAGGCAAGTGTTTCAAGTGCAAAGGGTCAGGACATTGGAAGACTGACTGTCCACTCTTCAAACAAAAGAACAAAGAAGGTATATCTCATTTACTTGTTGTAGAAACATGTTTAGCGGTGTTATCTACCGGCACCTGGTGTGTAGATACAGGAGCCACTAATCATGTCTACAATACATTGCAGGGGTTCCAGGAAACCAGATGGCTCAATGATGGAGAGATATGTTTGTTTATGGGTGACGCTACAAGAGTAGTGGCCGTTGCAATAGGAGATGTTATTTTATCTTTTGGTAGAAATAAGTCTTTGACATTGAGAGATTGTCTTTATGCACCTTCACTTAGAAGGAATTTAATTTCTGTTTCCATGCTAGTTAAGGATGGATATTCAGTTTATTTTAATGACAATATTGTTATTAGAAAAAAATAAGCATTTTATCTGTTCTGGTGCATTGGTTGATAATCTATATGTCATTAATCCTATTTCGCCCACGATGCAACTTATGGAAATGAATAATATGTCCTCTAACATAAATAAGAGAAAAGAACCTTCTTGTATGAACCAAACATATTTTTCGCACTTGCGATTGGGGCATGTTAACCTAAAAAGGATTCAAAGACTGGTTAAAGATGGACCTTTGAGTTCATTGGAAGTGGAGGCACTACCAGTCTGTGAATCCTGCTTGGTAGGTAAAATGACCAAAAGGCCTTTCAAGGCAAAGGGGTATAGGGCCAAAGATGAGTTGGAATTGGTTCATTCTGATTTGTGTGGGCCCATGAATGTCCAGGCTAGAGGTGGCTTTGAATATTTTGTCACATTTACTGACGATTATTCAAGGTATGGATATATTTATTTGATGCGCCGTAAGTCTGAGTGATTTGAGAAATTCAAAGAGTACAAGGCAGAAACGGAGAAACGTCATGGAAAATGTATCAAGTCATTACGTTCAGATCGTGGTGGCGAGTATCTCTTTGGGGAGTTTAGAGACTATTTGTCAGAGGCTGGGATTACATCCCAATTATCAGCATCTGGAACACCCCAACAGAATGGTGTAGCAGAAAGAAGGAATAAGACTCTTATGGAGATGGTTAGATCAATGATGAGTTATTCAGATTTACCAGATTCGTTTTGGGGATATGCCTTAGAAACTGCAGCTTATATTTTGAACTTGGTTCCTTCTAAGTCAGTACCAATTACTCCCACAGAACTATGGACTGGACGTAAGCCTAGTTTGAAACATGTTCGGATTTGGGGTAGTCCAGCACACGAGCTGAATGTGAAAGCCGATAAGCTGGAATCTCGTACAGAAGTACGCTTGTTTGTAGGCTATCCAAGAGGAACGAAAGGAGGTTTATTTTATAGTCCTAAGGATCAGAAGGTCATTGTTAGCACCAATGCTCGATTCTTAGAGGAAGACTATGTCATGAACCATAAACCCATAAGTAGAGCTGTTCTAGAAGAACTGAGAAGTGAGACACCAAATACTTCAGTACCAACAGTACAACAGGATGTACCACCAGTAACTGCACAACGTGTCACAAATGTTACACCACAACCGATAGTGCCTCGTCCTAGTGGGAGGGTTGTGATACAACCTGATAGATATATGTTCTTGGGAGAGTCGTCAAACTTTGTCCCTGAGGAACAAGATTATGATCCCTGTACCTACAATGAAGCACTCCAAGATAAAGATGCAGAGTCTTGGCAAAAAGCAATGATATCTGAAATAGAATCTATGGATTCTAATCAAGTCTGGGAGCTTGTAGAACCACCTATTGGTGTAAAAGCCATTGGATGCAAGTGGGTCTATAAGAAAAAAAGAGGATCAGACGGTAAGGTTGAAACCTTTAAAGCTCGGCTTGTTGCAAAAGGTTTTACTCAAAGAGAGGGTATCGATTATGAGGAAACTTTTTCGCCAGTAGCCATGCTTAAGTCTATCCGGATTCTTTTATCTATTGCAGCTCATCTTGATTATGAGATTTGGCAAATGGATGTCAAGACAGCTTTCCTTAATGGAAGTCTTGAGGAAGACATCTATATGAAGCAACCAGACGGGTTCATTGAAAAGGGCCAAGAGCATCTTGTTTGTAAGCTCAAGAAGTCCATTTATGGACTTAAGCAAGCTTCCAGATCTTGGAACATATGTTTTGATCAGGTGATAAAATCCTATGGATTTGATCAATGTCAAGATGAATCGTGTGTATACAAAAAGTGTGACGGAAACGTAGTGGTATTCCTAGTACTTTACGTGGATGACATCTTGCTCATTGGAAACAATGTGAATGTATTATCTAACGTAAGGGTATGGTTATCCAAACAGTTTGATATGAAGGACTTGGGAGAAGTAGGTCACATCCTTAGGATCAAAGTTCTATGAGATCACAAGAAAAGGATGTTGGGCTTGTCCCAAGCTTCCTATATCGATACTATACTAACTCGTTTTAGCATGCAAAATTCTAAGAAAGGTTTCTTACCTTTTAGGCATGGAATTGCCCTATCAAAGGAGTAGTGTCCTAGGACACCTAAAGAGATAGAGAATATAAAAGCAGTTCCTTATGCTTCAGCAGTAGGAAGCTTAATGTATGCAATGCTATGTACGAGACCAGATATCTGCTTTGCCGTTGGCATGGTTAGCAGATATCAGTCTAACCTGGGACAAGAGCACTGGACTGCCGTAAAGCATATTTTGAAGTACCTGAAAAGGACTAAAGATTACATGCTAGTTTACCAGGCAGATAGTTTAGTTGCCTTGGGGTATACAGACTCAGATTTTCAGTCAGATAGGGATTCCAGGAAATCAACCTCAGGTTATGTATTTACTTTGGGAGGTGGAGCCACTATATGGAGGAGTATCAAGCAAAAATGTATTGCTGATTCTACCATGGAAGCCGAGTATGTGGCAGCCTCTCAGGCAGCCAAAGAAGCGGTTTGGCTCAGAAACTTCCTATTGGACTTGGATGTGGTACCTAATTTGCCTAAGACTATTACACTTTATTGTGATAATAGTGGTGCAGTTGCAAATTCGAAGGAACCACGAGCCCATAAGGCAAGTAAACACATTGAGCGTAAGTACCACCTGATACGAGATTTCGTAAAGAAAGGAAAAGTTGTTGTGATCAAGATTGCATCAGCAGACAACCTAGCTGATCCCTTCAGCTTACCAGCTAAGGCTTTTGATAGTCATGTTGAGGGAATGGGAGTCAGATGCGTAGCAGCATGGCTTTAAGTATAAGTGGGAGATTTGTAACAGTATACTGAAAAGCAATTCTTTGAGTATAAGTAGGAGATTGTTAGGGTTATATACTGAAAGCATCACTTTTGTATTAACTTTATTTCCTTATTTTTTTTGAATGAGAATCATATGGGCATATGTTTGCATATTGTGTTTATTATAATATTAATGCAAGTGTCTGATATTCTATAAGGTTGATAATATGGTGTGAGGTGACACACAGAAGATCATATTATCAGTTCCCTATGGAATATATAAATAGTTCACAACCTAGATGGACTTGGATAGTCCATTGGAAAGGTTGTAGTGTAATCTGGTATTAGTCTATCTTGACTACAGGTTTACACTAGTACACTTTGTGTGTATTGAACAGGACCACTTGAGGTTGTTCTCTTGGTACTGACTACAAAAGAGAACAAACACCTCTGTTATTATGGATGCTTATGCTCTTAATCCAGATATAATAACAGACATGTATATGCAGTGTGCATTACTTTGACTCATAAAAGAGTAAGATTCATTATGGATCAACAACCTCTATGAATTGGGTAATAGCATTGTATGTATGATGGGCTGTTGATTGTAAAAGGAATCCATGTCCCGATACGTCGGGTTGATGATGTCCCCTTAAGGAGCTTATAAGGATTGTCATGTAAACCCTGCAGGTGGATTACATCCGACATGACAAATAAAGTTGAGTGATACTACTTAAGGATAAAAGATGTTGATCAATATAGTTGTCAGTAACTTAATTTGATCGACGGACATTTGATATCTTAACATGGGGAGTTGAACGAGCATATAATAAAAGGAGCTCATAAATATAATTTGGGATTAGGAAGGTAGTGCAACAATAGCTCTTTAGTGGACCGAGCTATTGTTAATGGGCCTGAGTTATGTGTTCGCGTTGAACACGGGATACCCAGATTCGTTAGGAGACCTAACCCTAATTTCTCCTCATGGTCCCTGCCGTAGCCTTATATATATCCTCTATTCTCTGGCCGTCATTGATCATCTGAGATATAAGATTTTTTCTCAAAATTCGTGATTCACGTAAGGAGAGAAAGAGATGTCAGCCAAGGAGAAGAAAGGTTAGGAGATCATCGCCCACACGACGTCCAACCCGAGGAAGGAATACGTGCAGAAGATCTTGGGGTCGCAGACGGCTCGAAGTTGCTAGAAACTATCGTCTTCTTCTCATCGTAGGTATAATTCGTGAACCCTAGATTCCGCTATAAAGGGTTAGATCACGTATTAAATCTATTAAACTTTTATGATCGATACACACACCAATCCGTGTTCCTGGTATTCATCGCAGTTCCATCAACACCTATACAGGCATTTTTTCCCCGGTGTTTATGATAAACACCGGGATAGAATAATTCTTTTTTTGACCCACTCTTTTGCAGTGTTTTGTGTCGGCGTTTATATAAAACGCCGATAGGGTGGTCTATCCCGATGTTATTACAAAAAATGCCGGGATAGAACACCCCCCCCCCCCCCCCCCCCCCCCCTCAAATCTCCAACTTTTCCCCCCAACTATTTCATTTCCCTCTCTCCCCCAAAATATTTCATTTATCCTTCTAAAACTCCTAAACCTCTCTCTCACCAAACCCGATCTCTAAATCCTCTTCCACCTGAGTCATCGTCCCCCTCATCCTACCGTCGTCGCCCCACTCCTCCTACCGCCATCGTCACTCTGTAAACCTCCATATTTCCCAAGCAATTTTGACTGGCAATCCAAAGTCTACGGTGACTTTCACCGGCGATTCCCGAGGTATGCTTCTTCTTTCTCGGTGACATCTCTCGATTTCATATTTATACCCAAATTTGTCAGATTCATGATTAATGATGAGAAATTTGTATAACTGTAAATTGTCAGTAGTAGGATTAAAATGGTAATGAACATGTTCAGTTTTCCGAGTTTGTGCTTATTTACGTAGGGGTCATGTCATGAATCAAATTGGCTGTGGCCATTAACTCAATTAAGCCCTTCATCTCGCTTTCTTTTGTTTCTTAAATCTAAGGTGGATGACCACTGAAATGAAGATTATTAGCGCTGATCCTAAAGGTGAGCAGTTGGTGTCTCCTGCTAAGTTTTTGGATAGAAAGTACCCATTCCTTAGATATGGACTTCCACTCATTTCCCTCACGGTTGGATCAGTTGGCCTTGCTTATATGATACAAGGCAAGCAAGTTCTGAACTTCAATTTTACCGTTACATTTCTTTGTTGTTAGCATGTCAATTGCTTTCTTTCCGTCACCTTGTCATTTCGTATTTCAGTATTAAACTTCTCTTTAGTTATTTCTAATATATTTACATAGCACTCATAGAGAACGATTATCTCTTTTATTCAGTTTGGTTGCTGTTTAATTTTGTTGCAAGGCTAAAAATGTTGTTGGTCTATACAGTAAGGAAATAACAAAGCAGAAGGATGATCTGGAATGGGACATCATCCAAAACACTAAAGCGCTCTCAAGAGCAAGACAGGATGATGGCAACAAGTAGATTAAATGTTCATTGGAGAAAGAGTTGGAGGTAGTTGATTCTCTAGGCATGCCAACTGTTCCACAAATTAAATGAGACTCAACCCTTGTTTAAACTCGATTTTTTTTACCCTCTTTTCTGCAGAAATTACAGAAGAAAGTCGATATTAACAAGTACGAGTACAAAAGATTCCTAAGCCTAATGAACCGAGATATAAATATTTCGTTTTAGGTTGATTTTGAAGGCCATGAAGGTATAACTCCATTTTAAGGATTCCAGGATTAGTAATACAAATGTGATCACCATAATAATGTGATCACCATATTATGATTGTAACACCCCGTGTTAAGAATACATATATATAGATATTTAATTAAAAAATAGCAGTTGGCCTATAGAATTTCCTATAGGGGTTCCATGAGATTGTTGTACGATGTTGGGGGGGGGGGGGGGGGGGGGGGGGGGGGGCACGGGAAGGCAGCGATGCTGCACTTACCTGCTATTGTCTTGGATGACGTGGCTTGAGGTGGGGCCTCGGTGTGAGGTAGGTGCTGCCATGTGAGTGCACTGATGTGTGGGGCCCAGGTTGGTCGGGCTGACGTCAGCGTGCGAGAAGAAGTGAGATGTGGGAATTGTTTATCCCATATCGGAAGTATTTGAGATTAGTTTCCTATATATATATATATATATATATATATATATATATATAATTGTCTGGGATTAGAGGTCACCAATCAGCTATTGCACCTTTTATGAGGCAAGTCTGTGGTGGGTAGTTATTAGAAAAATCGCTGAGTTAGGGCGGGGCGTAACAAATGGTATCAGAGTCGACTTTCGACACAGAGTGTGAAATAAGAGCAAACGTGGGTATGAGGGCCTCAGGATGATCTCCGTAAACCTCCTCATTTCCCATGCGATTTTGACCGGCAATCTAAAGTCTAAGAAAATGAATGTGACAATAAAAGATAGGATAGATTGAGAGAAATTTTCATACAAAAATAATATTAGGTAAAGTATTAGATGAAAAGAAAAAATAAATTAAGTCATTATTTATGAAATAGTTTGGAAAACAAAGTAATTGGAAAGAATAAAAAGAAATATAGTAAATAGATACTTTAATAAATTATTAATAGGCTTAGCAATCAAAATTTATCAAAGTAATAAGTGGTAGAATAGCAAACTGAATTAGTACTGTATATTACGAGATAAAGATTGAACTAGCAATTCAAGAGAAAAAGTTTGAAAAAAATGTATGAGCATGAAATTTAGTTAAGAGTATAAAATAATTTTTAAAGTAAATACAATAATTATATATACGATTTAAAGGTAAACAAAAGTGGGGGTTATTAAAGTAGAAATATCCTTCTTCTTTTTTGTTGTGGGTTCACCTTATTGGTGTCCAACTGCAGGCTTGTCAAGTTGCAGAATTGCCTCTACGACATCTGATTGCAGTTTGCCTTCTGGACATTCGGTTAGAGACTTTGCCTCCCCGACATCCATTTGCAGTTTGCCTCCATTGATGTCTAGTTGCAGATTTACCTTCTCGACATCAGGTTGGACCAAAATGGGAGATGGGAAGATGTAATCTTCGATATGTACTTGGATATTGGGTGTTTAATAAAGTCTGAAAATATAAGTTACATTTTTTGAAATTGGTAATATGAAAATAGAAGTAAAAGTTGAGATAGTAAGAGTAGAAAATTACAACGATAAAATATTCAAATAAAAGGATAGATTTTGAATATAAGCTATATCATAAAAATAGTAGGAAGATGATTTATAATGTGTGGAAGTATGTCATTACTATATAAGTAAAACATTAAAAAAAGAAATATACTGAAATGAATAAGACGATGTAAAATAGTGAAAAATTTTAGTATCATGAAATCAAAGTATTTGTAAAGTGAATGTAAACATACAAAATTGAAATTCAAAAATCTAACAGAAATAGTAACAAGAAAAATGATAGTCTTAATAATAATTTAATAAGTAGTAGTTCAAAACTTAATAGAATACGAAAGAGTAATAGGTAACATGAACGCGTGTAAAAGAAACATCAGAAAAAAACGAGTAAGTCAAACTTAAAAGATTAAGATTAAGGGTTGTAAATATCAAATTAAATTAATAGTATAAGAAAATAATTCTTTGAAGAAAATATTAACTTTAGGGATGAACAAGTATTATGATGAAAATTCACGAAGAAAATTTTAGAAAGGAAGTGTGTCCATGTGTAAGGTATCATGAATGTAGGTTCAAACCCATCACGCTTCCGCGCGCCACTCTGATATCAAGGGAAAACATGCTCACATAAAATATCACATCAATTGTATACGAGGGGAGTATCATGAATGCAAGTTCCATAACTTCATCATTCATGACTCCAACCATCCAATAGAGAAAGGGAGGAGAAGACATCATTGTATAGAGCAACACAAATGTAAATCACTTCTAATATCCACCCAAATGTGTCATCCTTGTAAATTTTGTAATACTTATTGAAGTTTGCTCTGAAACCACTTAGTAACAACCAATATTTCATTTACATGTAATTCGTAGAACAACAAGATCTTTTACTTCATTTCGTACAATTTTACAAAGAAATTAAACTTTTTATTACACATCAATGTTTATTACAGAGTTGCACAGTGGAAATTAAATAAAATACAACATGAAATACAACTCTAATATCAACTGCTTAAATCATGAATATAATCTTTATTATCAACCGTCTTTATGTCCTTGCCAATCGAATCAAGCCCTGCACTGAAAATCTGTGGGCACGTCAGTTGCTTACAACCAATGCAATGTTATAAATAGCGATCCTCTCCGTACTGTATTATAAATAAATCTCTCACTTTAGCAAACACAAACTTGAATGCATATAATAGTGTGAAAAGTGACTATCCTAAATATGTCAGTGTATGATATGACTTAATGCATAATGCAGATATTATACTACAATGACACTAATGCATACTTGTTTGGATTCTATGCACCCCATCCTATATAGGTCCGAGGGCAAGCACCTACGTACTCTACATTAAAGGATTTAATCCATCACCATGAATTACTACTACGGTGACTAATGTATGTTTTAGATATCATGCGAGTAACTAATACCACCCCGATAATTCTTGAGTATTGCACTCCCACTACAAGTGATTTTGGACACACTACCTCACACCCAGTAATTCTGGCGGTGAATACCCACACCGCAAGCTATGATCCCGGTAATTCTTGAGAGTTGTTCTCCTACTACAAGTGATATTCGGACATCACGACTAACTCCAGGATAATTCTGGAGACGAAACCCACACCGCGCTGTCAGCGGTACCTCATCACACGAACACCCCACGAACGTCGCCTTGATCCCAATAATTCTAGAGTAAAATTCCCCACCGCGAGTCTCAACCCCGATAATTCTGGAGATACCTCCACCGCGCTATGTAGGCCCTCATACTCATGTTTGCGCATACTTCATCACATCTCCCCATAGTGCATGTCCTTAAGTTTTAGTTTTAAGTCATTATAACCTAGAGCTAGCTTACCCTACCGAACTTAAATCAACACGAGAGAAAGTTAGCCCAAACTGGATACTTCCAAAGATATACTCAATCCACACTGGTTAGTTCTCAATTTCCATTATTTATAATTCCAGTTACTAGGGTCTCGCCTAGCCGCTAGACTAACATCTTTCATGTTCAAAAATTTGGGTACGCATACCCTTACAACTCATATTCTCAATTTTATGTATCCATATTTCCTTCAAATTCTTTCATCTTCAATAAGAACAATCTCAAACTATTCATTTTCACAATACACTTTTCATATTCATCAAAACCTCCTCAGTACAAGTTAATAAAGATTCAAACATAATATCTTAAAAATTCATCTTATCATTTTCCTTTGATTTATTTTGAATCAATCATAATATCTTTAATCATATATATATTTCTCTTGAGTTCGCATCTCATCTAAGCATGAATATGATCTTTATTTTCCCAAAAATATAACTTAAAACAGTAAGAACTATTCTCAATCACTTCATCTAAGTAAAACTTGCAAAAACAATAAATTCAAAGTCAGAAATTTGCATTTCATGCTATTTGTAAAAATCATAGAAAATCATATACTTCATGAAACTTTGTATTCTTTATATGAAAATAAAGGTATACAAGTCTACTACCATTTCTTTGTTATAAGTTTCCTCAAAATACTATATCTATAACCCTGAATTCTTTGAAATATACAGTAGGGTCGAAATATCGAAATACAGTAGGGTCAAAATACTATATCTATAACCCTGAATTCTTTGAAATAAGTTTCCTCAAAATACTGTAAATTGTACAATCTTGAAAAATTCGTTATAAATTCAATTCTTTGTGAAAATTTGATTTCTTAGACTTTTCAGAAAGGTTAACGAGTGTACTACAGTTTCTTTGTTCTGACTTTTCTCAAATTATTTCATTTACAATGCTGAATTGATCAAAAACCGAAATGTGTATAGATTTCCAACAAACAGACATACTAACCAGTTCCGAGTTTAGATTTTATTAAAATAGTAAACGACCTCCAACTCTTATGAAATTTTAAAGGGATGTTCCTGACAAATAAAATATGCTCCCAAAAAAAGTTTTAGTTCTTGGTTCTAACTAAATTATTAAATACGATTTTCTGATGTGCAAACAAAATTCAAAATAGTAACTTTTCTTTGCATGAATTAGTAACTTCGTGTATTACCACGTACCTAAACAACATCATTTAAACTTATCTACATGACATTCTTTCGATTAGCATGCATTTTCATTCTAAATATCATCATCACAAATTCACCACTACTCATATGTATATTTAATTATATATATAAATTTTCCTACATATTGATGATACTATATGTTAGAAAGTTTACAAAATCACCCACCTTAGTAGGGAAGAAAAATTGAAGAAAACTCCTTGGATGTTGCTCCCAGCTCCAACAAGAAGCTGGTCTTCTCCTCCTAGTAAAGCCAAGCCTCCCTCCTCTTTGCCAAAAAATGCTCTATTTCTTTTCTCTCTTTCTTTTTCTTTCTTTTCTTCACTTTCTTTTCTTTCTTTTCTTTTGATTCTAGTGTGCATTGTTCATGAAATAGGAAGGGCTATTTATAGGGCTAAATGGGTGAATAAAGAGACACCCATTACCTAAAAATAAATACTCATTATCAAAACTAATCGCCCACTCACCAATACTACACAAACCCCCACCTCTTCCCATTCCTTCATGAATTGGCCAACCATTGGATTTCCCACATGTGTATACTCTCTCATTCATTTGTTCATAGCTTGTATATATTTGTTACATGACAAGTGTATATATTTTAAAAAGTGTACATTTAAAATGTCGAATAAAATTATGGGCCTTTTCGTTTAATTTTTTTTTTAAATGAGCTTTAAGATGGACTTTAGGCCCATAAGTTTTTAATTAGAAAGTAAATAATACAATTTGTGACAAATAAAATAAGAATAAAAATGTGCTTGTCATCTTAAAAAAATTTATAAGTAAAAATACACATAAAAATTTTTGTGCGATGCACGTGCTAAATATTAAAAATTAATTTGAGAGAACGAAAAGCAGTCAAATTACAAAACATGTATATTTAATAATGTTACGGTTATTTCACGTAACAGAAATTATACGTAATCGACAGGTGTATTGAAAATACGTGTAATGTACGTAAAAACACAAAGATTAAAATAAATGTTTGAGTTGGCTAAAGATAGAATTGAAATGAGTTATGAGAAAACGAAAAACATATAAATAATTAGAATATGACATTTATATAAAAATACTTTACGAATATTCCTTATAAAGGTATAAAATACACGTGCGTAACTTACGAGGGCAAAGATATCATTACTCAATTTTACGGGGTGTTACAACTATATTGATCATACTTGGGCTTGGTCAGTTGCCAACAACATGGCCGTATCCCTTAAATTTATAGCACTTAGTGAGAGGATCAATCTTAGAGTAGTCTCTTTCGGTGTTCTTACCCTCATTGTTATTTCTAGATGGATATCAGTTTAAATTAGGCTTGCTGGGATAAAATTTATTGGAGTACTGAGAAGAGGAGGGCTTAGGCTTAGAGAGATCAGTGGAGGTCATTCTAGCTGAATGATCTCTTGAATCGATAAACTTGTAATGAGAACTTGCTTTAAGGGAATCCATATCGAGGACAAGGACATAAGCTACTGCCAATGAGTCCACATTTCTATGAATTAGCTCATTCCTAAGATCGGCTCGTAGTGCAGTCATAAACCTAAAGAGAGTTTGTTCTTCACTCTCTTTACCTAAGGCATTGCACCGAATGTGGAAGTCGTCGAATTTATCCACATACTCTTGGGTGGATTTGCTTTCCTGATATAGTTGATTCCACGAATCAAGCATTCGGGTGTGGAAAGATAGGGGCACATATCTCTCAATGAGCTTCTTTTTTATGGCCTCCCAAGTAGCTATGGGTGCCAAGCCTCGGTCTCTGCAGGCGTGTTCAAAATTAGTCCAATATTGTTGAGCTTTACCATTCAATTTCATAGTGGCAAATCCAACCTTCAGGGCTTCGCTCATGTCAAAACACACGAAGTAGTGATCCATGGCACATATCCAATTGAGATAAGCTTGGGGTTCCATACGACCTTCAAAGTAGGGAACATCAGCCTTAACGTTCTTCTTATATTGTTCATCAGGGTCACGATCTTAATGTCGGTCATCACGATCATTTCCTTGAGGGATCTAACGATGAAGCTTAGGGGCAACATTTTGATTCAATTCTATTTTTTCAAGCCTCTTATTGATATTAGCAAGATTTTCTTGAATGTCAGCGAGGGTAGTGGAAATATCAGAGTTGTCTATTTTAGTGCAAGAAGGGGTTTGTTGATTTCCAGGATTCTTGATTGGGTGGTTTGGGAGGGACAAGAAAGGTTCTTTCGGATTCATGATGGTGCTACGAAGACGCATTCACCAACGGTGGACAACTAGGGGTCATGGAGACATGTGCTTGCAGAAATTTGGAAAACGCGTCCTAAATGCTAAGTGTATTTTTTTAAAAATCTGAAATGATCTAAAAGAAAGAAAGAAAAAAATCTAAAACGATCCTAATGCAAAAATTATGACTAAATGATGCAAGAACTATGCATTTTAAAAACCTTCACTCTGATACCAAAATGATGTAAACTTATCCCTAATGAGAGAATTTCCGAGAATATTAAATGATTAAGTTTACTAACATGTAATACAGATGTTAAGTCAAAAATTATAACTATTAATTGGTTTGATGGATTTTCAAGATTTGAAATAGTTTAACAAGCCCAATTAAAGTTCACACCTAATAATCAATAATTACACCTAAGTGTGAGTAGCAAGTATCTTATTCAATAACGATTCGTACCCTAATTAGCATGTAGAAACACACACTCTCAATATTTGTGGACGATAGTAAATTTGTATAATGATTTAGAGATGATAAAGCAATAATACAACTATTTGAGAAGTGGAAAGAAATTATTCAGGGTTCGAAGAAATTTTGGTGAAACAGATAGTTTTTACTGTAGGAGTCGCTAGTAGCGTAAGGGGTGAGGCTCGAAGTCGGGGTGCAGGCAACGGTATGCCAGCAAGGTGGCAAACGGAGGAGGTGCCACCGGTGATGTTAGGTGCTTGTGGTGGCAGTGTGCGGGTGAAGGAGGCAGCAACATGGGAAACAATGGTTGGGTTTCTATGGTCGCAGTCGAAGGAACAACGGCGTGGGTGCTAGCAATGGATTTGGCTGCGAATGGTGGGGGTGTCAGAATTTGGGCGCTTTGGTTTGAATTTGGATTCGGGGATTTGGTTTATGGGTGAATTAATTAGGAAATTTTGACTCATCGGCGGTGAGGGGCAGGCAGCAAGGAGTGGACGATGGTGGTTGTCGGTTGAGTTTCGAGATCGAAAAAGAAAATGAAGTTGGGAGAGAGGGCAGGGGGTGGGGGGTGGGGGGGGGGGGGGGGAGGGGGGGAGTTGGCCGCTAGAAAAAGAGAGAGAGAGGGTTAGGGTTAGATATTAATTTGGGGATTTTGGGGGTTTAGTTTTAGAGTTTATCATAAAACCTAAAATTGTATCTTAATGTCACACATAAAAAGATTAATGATGGGAAAAACTCAATCACAGTAGTTTTTTTTCAATCAATAATAGCATATTATTCCATTAATCAAGAGGCCTATTTATGGCTCAAAACAAATCTCAATACAAATCTCCAAAATATTCTAATGCATAAAATAAAGGGTGCAAATCGTAAAAGTACTACATATAGCTATAATTGGCAAAAACAAATATAAGTACTGAAATAAAATACTACTCTAATGGAACAGTCATCCTAGACGATGCCTGCACTGGTAGAAGCGTCTGAATCGTCTTGAACCATTGTCCTCATCATCATCGTCATCATCATTATATATATATATATATATATATATATATATATATATATATATACTAAGTATGCCCGTGGACACGTGCCTGTGGCAGGTCATAGCGAAGAATGATTAATTAATTAAGTTGTTTAGTAAAAATTTCGACAATCTCCCCCAAAATGCTATTTCACAGGCAGTTAATATTAATCCTCTCCTAAAATTTTCATATTAGCCAAGATACAAAATTAAAACCAAGATTTCGTGGGAAAACGTAATAAATTTTTATGAATTGTAGTAAAAATTTCGACAAAATCTCCCTTTAAATATTAACCCTTTTACAGGAATTCCTGACGGAAGTCTGCTCACAATTGAAAAATTAACATCACAAATAGTAAATATGAATCCTCCCCAGGCCAATCAAAGCAACATCACACATGCATCATATATATAGGGCTCAGGGGGGAAAATCTTCATATGAATCAAGATACAAAATAAAAACCAAGATTTGGTTTGTAAACATAATAGAATTTAAGGAATTTTAGTAAAAATTTCGACAAAACCCCCTTAAATATTAACCCTTTTACAGCAATTCTTTATGGAATTCTGCTAACAATTAAAAAAATAACATCACAAGCAGTCAATATCAATCCTCCCCAGGCCAAACCAAGCAACATCACACAGGCATCATATATATAAGGCTATGGGAAAAAAAATCATAATATGATGCAAGATACAAAATAAAAACCAAAATTTTGTTTGAAAACTTAATTGATTTTTAGAAAAATCTTTGAAAAACCTTTCAAAAACCAAACATAGAACCCAATACTCCACAACTTTGCAGGTATGGGTATTAACATAACTATATTATATCATCATCATATATAGATACTTACATCATCTGCCAAAATAATAAATATTATAACTATTACATCCTCCATAAAAAAATACACCAACCAACCGAATTGCAAAAAAAAATTTACAGGATTGTAGGAAAACACAATGCTTCGAGTCTTCAATATGGGACCAAACAGTGAGCCTCAACAAACAGTAAGAGTTTTTCAATAATCAATCAAAACCATGATAATTATTAAAGAAACAAATAGTAAGAGTTTTGAAACTAATACCTTTCAAAGTGGACAATGCCTTTTAACTCAGTAGTTTCAACCCAACATATTCTTCATCACCCTACAAAAAGTTAAACTGTCAATATGTATATAACGGTTCTAAGTGTAGACGATAATCTGGCAAAAAAAAGAACTATTAAATTAGCCGCAATTAACAGCAAACGTAGGGTGTATATGATGATTAATTTTGACGTTGTATTTACTTTAACAAACCAATCAAGACATTGTAGAGTAATGGGTACAAAATACGAAGATAATATTAACTACTATGATCTATCTTCTAGAAACTGTAGAGTCATTAGCTAGATTATGTTTATAAATATCCATGCATTTCAAGCCTACATCTATTGCATCCGCAGTTGCATTTCTCAGTTTTTTTAATGCAATTGAGTTTCAGATTCAACACAAAAGAAACTTACATGATTACATCACAAACTAAAACACAACACCAATGAAATGAGAAAATACAAAAAATACACAAACCCAACAAACAATCTACTCAAGAAACAACAACACGATTTCCTCCTACTTAATCCACTACTGGGCGAGCAAGCGACGAAATCAGAACTGAAAGATATTTGTAGAAGCCAGAATGGGCTGCATCGGGCATGGGAGCTGCCACGGCTTCATAAGCAGGTCAGGTATCTCCTGAATATCCATCGCCATCCTGCTAAACTCCTCGACAAATCACAGCACCGAGTTCAGCGACCTCAGCCTATCCGTCAGCTCCATCACCTGTGTCCTCAACACAGTGTTCTCCCCATCCACCCCGTAAAACTGCTGAGTTGAAACATTAATCTGCATCGAGATCCTCTCATTCTCAACCTTTAGTTGCGCAACTTGATTCACCAGCTCATCCAAGTGCTGCTACTTCCTCATCCTCGACCTCCTCGCCGACTCCCTAGTAGATTCCATCCTCTTTATCTTTCTCTAGTCAACTACGAGCCCCTCCAAGCCTGAGGTTTGCTGGGATTGAGTAGGTGACATTAAAATTAAACGAATTCTATTGATTTGATTTTGGGTTAATAAATAAAGCTAATAATATATGAATTGAATTGGGTAGGATCAAATTACAAAAAAAATAAATTTGAAATTAATTCATGAAATGACGTAAAAGTAGTAGAGAAAAAGGACTGAGAAGGATTGCAGGATCGGTCGGTGAAAGAGATCGGCGAAGTTCATAAAGGGCCTCAGAGATTGGTGATTATACACAGATTTGGAGGGGGAAACATTGATATTATCAACAGTTATCAGAAATAGGGGTTTTGATTAGATCTGAGATTGAATTGGGGGATTTTTGAACAGATGTTTGTTTTAGATCTGGAGATTGATGGAAGAACCCTAGCAAGATTGGACTTTTAACTAATTTGAGACAAAAATGAGGAGATTTTGGAATAGGGTTTTGAAATTGAGCAGAAATTGGAGAGAAAAAAGACAGGAATTTGAGAAAATCAGGATAAAATTTTAGAGGGGGGGAGAAAGGTTAACACAGGGTTTGTGATTGGTTATCTATATATATAAAGAGAGTGTATGATTTTTGGAATTGTGGGGTTTGAAATTTTGGGCGGAAAAATATGTTTTATGAGAATCAATGTAGGCCATTGGTTTTAGGGGAGATTGAAGGAGAGCCACTTGATAGCTTTCTTTGTAATTTATTATTATTAATATTATAAATATATATAAATATATATATATATATATATATATATATATATATATATACATATATATATATAACGCCCCGGATCTCCGTTACTGGACATCCGTGACACAACCAGAATCCTTGCCTTCAAATGCATCTCAACATAGTAAATAACACGGAAATTTTAAAACTTTTATTGCCAAACAAAATCATTACATCAATAATTACAACTCTTATCTTGTTCTTGAACAAGGAATACAAATTACATAAACTTATTACAAATGTTTACAAAAATATTCAGATTCCACTTATGAAGCTATCAGCTGTCTTCCAGAGTGATGATCGACTGTTCCCCACCGAACTTCGCTGAGTGGTCCTGCTGCTTCCCTGAGATGCGCCCGTAGCTCGAATATTTTGCTGCACTACTTTGCTATTCCGGCATCTACTCGAATAGTAGGCATGTACACTGCCATTCTACTTGGATGCTCTGATGGTCTTGGGTTCTCCTGCACTTGTGACCCAATATCCTGCACCTAAAAGTGGGGTACGTCAGTAATCCTACTGATGCAAAGCTGATAAGAAAACAACGATCTCCAACTAGCAGTCACAATCCTTCTTGAATGGAAAAGAAACATACATCCTAACTTCCTAGTGTCTGTGTATGCCATGACCTAAGGTCTATTGCAATGTACAGAGTACAGAACTGACGCACTTAATCTAATGTCAGCAAGACTCTGGACACACATGCATCCCATACGACATGTGCCCCAGATCAAGCCGTTTCTCCAGATTCAGAGATTCAAACTCTCGCCATGCAATGCATTCTATTATTGTACACTTCTTTTTCCTGATAGTACAACATGATTGAGGATGTATATAAAAGACATAATTAGTGGAGCTACCCCGTTGTCACCAATAATTGTTGCATCAGACAATCCTCAAAAGCCGTGACGAACTTACAGATATACAACAGCATATCCATTGCATAGTAGATCCATTGTGATCCATTTGTGTCCACCCACATAGAACATGACGGCCTCGAAGGTCTAAAACCCCCTATCCGCCAGGAAATCGCATCCCATTCTTACCATGGCACTTCAAGAATTAATAGTGCAAGATACGCACAGCAACACGTATCCCTAATGACAGGAAGAGACAATCTCTGGCTGTCACCACCTAGTGCTAACTTTCAGAATGGGGCGGATTATAGGGAATCACCCCTAACACCAATTCGGTCTTCAAGTGAAAATTAAGAAAAACCTAATCAATGCAGTTTACTGAAAACATGGTAGCACTCAAATCATACATGGTGTTGCATCCAACAATGCTGAGCCTAACAGGTCTGTCAAAATAACAATAATCACGGGAATCACACTCACCGATTCCTAATACCTTCACAGGTTATCAACCATAACCCCGGCCCGTGACTCTGAGCAAGTAGTCCAACGGCGCCCAAAGGATGAAATATAATTTGAATGAAGGTAAGCACACACATAACCACCAATTTCTGACCAATGATAGACTCAAGCATCGAGACACCAAATACAAATTGACCATGGCTATCTCTCAACTCACTCATGTCCACCATGAGTACTAAGAACAGGAACTTGTCTAAGTTCAAGATGAAATGCTAAAAACATTTTTTAGAACTCAATAGCTCATGATCACCATACTGCGGTATGCAGAGAATTCCTCATCAATCATCCAATAAAAGTAGTTCAAGAAATAGCAGTAGATGTGACCCAAGCTACGCTCATCAGAATCCAACAAAATCAGACTTTCTAGAAGGGTAGGAGACTCTACTGTAATCCCCTAGTTGGCGACTCCCTCAAATTCTTTAAAAAAACTTAATTCCCCCGAGTTAATACATGCTTGGAGTTGATCAAACAGCAGGTTGCTGAACTTGCAACATCCATAACTTCCAGCACACAATTCAGAATTCCATGATATTACCCATTCTAGAAAGCTAAGACCTTAGGCTACAACTTTTCAGTTAATCATTTCCTCAAATTCAATCATCTTGATACTATAAAAATCAAATATACTCTCAGTTGTACATCTCTTCATGCACTTGCTGCACTTCTCTAATAGCATAAAAATTTGCTCACTTATTGGAATTACTCGATTTCGGGTTCTATGGAAAGGTAGGAGTGTCTACTACAACTTTCTAGTTCAATACATTCTCAGATTTAGTCATTAAAGTCTTCTAAAACACAAAATTCCATCAGGTGCACAAACAGGGAAGAATTGGTTTATTTAGCTAACAATGCCTCAACTAAGACTGGATCTGCCCCAGTCTTTAAGAAATCATAACTTTCAACCTACAAACTGGAATTAAAAAATTCCAAATGTTTTGAAAAGCTATGACTCCCAAATACAAATATCTAGTTGATCAATCTTCCAAATTCTTAACAAATAATTCCATAACTATACATCTTTACAGACTAGTCAATCTGAACTAGGCTGAACCTGGTCCACTTTGAAATTCAATAACAAATCAACCTTAAGTTCAAAGCTCAAGAAATTTTAGATTCTTAAACTACACATATACCATTCCATTTTGTTCAAAATTTGCATCCAGATTCATAATACACATAGAATTATGACCCCTTAAATATAGCATACAATTTCAGCTTCTCTTACGACAAGGTCTATACCACTATATACGATTTATTTATGAAACTTGATCAAATGGCATCTAAAAATTTTAAAAATTTATAACCATCAAATAGACTCATAACACAAGATACTGAAAAAGTTTCATAGTAATATCATACACACACAAGTAGTTATAGCCATGTGAACTTCATTCTAAAAACAGTTAGCTTCAGTTCTAACATCCAGACCAGTCGTAGCTTACAAATTTATTGAGGCATCAAATGACCTCAAAAAATTATAAAATTTAAGACTTTGGTCATAGACACGTACAAGAGTATCCACAAACATTTTAAGCTCAAAATACCCAGCCAATTTTGAGTTATAACTTCGGAAAGTCATAACAATTCTCACACAGTCAGTAGTTTTTTTGACTACTTTCTGTCCGAAATTGGACTGAGTGTTTAGGCTACTAAATAGCTTCCAAATATTATGAAAAAAATCATGGGAGCTCTAGATACATAGCAGAGTCCAAAATTCCCAACCGTTTGAGAGTTAGAAATTCTCAAACTCACATACTCATATATGTTTTTAACACAAGCATCATGAAAGAGTTGTTCTACCATTCAACTACCTTTTTCTTAGCATGCCACTATCACACATGAGAATCAAAATTTATCCAACTACTACCATATGCTAAAAATCACATACTCATAAAGAAGACAAATTTTTAGAGTTAAGAGAATCACCCACATGTAGTTGCAAGAAAACTCCTTGCAGCTTGGCTCCCTTCCTTTGCTCCTAGCTCTTGTAGAACTTGCCTATCTCAAATCTCCTACTACTCTTCTCTTATACTACACTTTTTATTCAAAAAGACTTCACCTTTTCTTCTTCTCCTTCCCTACTAATTTTTAAGCAAAAACAAAACTAGAAGAAGGGATGAGAAGAGAATGGAGTGGGGTATTTTGTAAGAGATGGGGAGTTAGTGTTTTGGGGAAATGGGGCCGGAAATTGATGGGGAATGGAGGGATAGGATGAAGATGGGTAGGGTTTTTGGAGATGGAGGGATGAGATGAGAGGCAACACACATAAGTAGAAGCTTCTTGGAAGTTTCTCATTCTTCAAAAGTCAACACACATGGTGAATTGTTTCCACCATTGGATCTTCATTAAGATCCAAGCCATGATCACATGATGCTAGGGTTCCTAACCCTAGGTTAGGTCAAGGAACCCTAGGTCACCATACCCTAACCCTAACCTTAGTGCATAAATAGGCATGGTTATTCAATCCAATAATCATGCACCAAAACAATTCGATAAATAACCAATACATACATACATACATACATACATACATACATACATATATACATATATATATATATATATATATATATATATATATAATAATAATAATAATAATAATAATAATAATAATAATAATATATATATATATATATATATATATATATATATATATATATATATATATATATATATATAATAATAATAATAATAATAATAATAATAATAATAATAATAATAATAATAATAATCTAAATTATTATTTTCCTCCGGACAAAATAATCGGGACAATCTACAGTTTAATCGAGAAGATATCCCGAGTCCATCTCATCGGTGTTCAGAACAGCTCGTATATATGCAATTTCTCAATTAAAAACTGATAGTTATTACAAAAATATGTGATAGTGTGCAATACTCAATTATGCACGGATTACTATGCAGAAATAGCTATATGCTATTTTGCAGGGTATTACAATATATATAGTGGATTCTTTTTTATTTTATTTTATGCCAATTTTCGGAACTATTTGCAAGAAAATGACAATTGCCAAACTAATTACGCTCGGAGAAACTAGCTGTTTGGAATGACGAGTGTAGTTCTAATTTTTTTGAGAAACTCGTCGTTCCCAATGACGAGTTTAGTTCAAAATTTGGAAACAAGACCCGTCGTTCCCAACGACGAGGTTCTTTATACTAAACTGACTGTTTGGAACTGGGAGTCTTCTGATTTTGAAATTTCACAGAGTTTCACCCTATGTTGGACTTGTTGAATTTTCAAAAAAAAAAACTCCATAGAAGAACTCGTTGTTCCCAACAGCGGGGTATTTACATGGAACTCGCCATTCTTAACAGTGAATTTAGTATAGTTTCCCACGCCGTTGGGAACAACGAGCTCTTTTATGAAGTTTTTTTTTCCGAAAATTCACCAAATCCAACAAAGTTTCACTTTGTGAAATTTCAAAATCTATAGACTCGTCGTTCCCAACATCGAGTCTAGTATATTTCTCCTCGCCATTGGGAACGACGAGTCTTGTTTGAAAATTTTGAACTAAACTCGTCGCTGGGAACGATGAGTATCTAAAAAAAATTAGAACTACACCCGCTGTTCCCAATGGCGAGCATAAAATAACTAAACTCGCAGTTGGGAACTAAGAGTTTAGTTGTTGAGTCCATGAGCACAATTATTTTGTCAACCATCCTTTCTTTGGAAATAATTTCGAAAAAAAAGAATTAAAAAAAATAAAATCCAAAGTGTGTTATACTCGTTAATTTTTGATTGAAGCATCTCACTGTTTGACATTCGATGAATTTTCCAGATAGTCCCTCTACGACCACCGACAATGTCATAAACATGTACAGAAGATGTAGGTGTAGACAAGAGTCGACAGTAAGCAACAAATAGAGATGCACACTAATATGGCAAAAAATGGGGTTAAATCGGAACCGTTCAAAGTGGGCACGAATCTTAAAGTCGCAGGGGCAAGATGGTAATTTCACCTACAGACGGGTCTGAATTGGGAACCGCATCTCTCCTCTTGGACCTGCCAACCCATGAATGGATATGTTCAGTTGAGAACGGGTCCCAACCTGTTAAGGACCAACTCAACAGGATAAGAGGAAATCCTGGCGCGTCCTTATCTTGAGGAGGCGGTTATAACTACCCTATCCAGCCACACCGGGAAGTAGGGATTCACTCTTATCCTGAAAGGGATCCCCATGGCGACTATAAATATCCCCTACCTCCTACTGTCGCAAGTGATCACTCTCTGTGCACTTGAGCTCTTTCCCTTTTACTTTTTTTGTATTGACAAGAGCGTCGGAGGCTTCGTCGTTGGGATCCATCCCAGTGTTTCGAGCATTTGTGCAGGTCCGCAGGAGCACCAAGGAGTCAACTTCAATAAGAAAGAAGCAGGGTTCAGCCTGTTCAAGTTCGTACGAACCTACAAATTCTGTCTATTGCCCCCACACCAGATCCAACGGCAATAGATTGGTGCCGTCTGTGGGAACTACTCGACAAGCAACCCCACCTTCCTCCCCAAGAGGAAGCCCGCAAACTCCAACCGAAGAACAACCTCTTCTCATCCTCCTCCTCCTCCTCCTCCTCCGGAGGATCTCCCTCCACCCGTCCAGCAGACTCTGCAGCTTGAGCAGCAAGCTCCTCATTCTATTCTGTAGCCGATAGGGCCCCAGGCATACGTGGAGGAGACCTCTAGGCGAAGTCGCCACAAGAAACCTATACATCAGGTTCGGGTGTCCATCCACAATGCCTCCACGGAATCTATGGCCTCCCATAGTCCTCCTACGCCAAAGGATCTACGGGTTGTGTTCAATAATCGGCAGACCGAGCTAGGGCCCGATCTTCGGACTCATCTAGAGGAGAGGCGGACCCGCGAGGCGAACCCTCGCCGGGAGCACCTGTGGGATCGGTCATAATGCCGATCAGACAACAGGGGGTCCAACTCCCCTCGGAGGCAGAGGGATTCACCCCCGCATTGCCCAAGACGAAGCTGCTCTCTGGCTGGCCGTCCCGCAGCTCGAGCCGATCGCGAGCAGAAGGCCCCCGTCACAAGGGTAGAATTTTAGTAATTCCAGGAGGCAGTCCTTCGGGCGCTCAATGCCACCCCCAACAATGGCCCTCGGCTACCAGCTCCTTGCCATCATTGCCGTTCCTGAAGTCCCAAGCTGGCTCCGAGCCATCACCGCCGCTCTCGAAGTCCTAGGCTGGCTCCGATCCATCGCTGCCCTTCTCCCGATCACCACCGATGCTCCCAAAGTCCGTGTCCTACTCCGAGTCACCCCCGTCGTTCTATCAGTCCACCTCCTACTCAGAGCCATTGCTGTCGCAGCCCGAGCCTTTCTCGACATAAGGACGAGTCTCGGGGCTCAGCCAGGCAAGATCGGAGGGAGGACTCGGTCGTTCGCCGTCTCCACGAGATGGAGAGGCCCATCGGCCAGCTCGACCGAGACGAAGAACGACGGGCGAGGGACTTCTGTTCAAGCAGGCCCCATTCTCCCGTGCCATCATGGAGGCCCCCGTCCCAGAAAACTTCAAACCTCCACACTTCAATACCTACACTGGGGAGACCGACCCTGCAGATCACGTTGAGAGTTTCAAAACTCTCATGATGATCCATCATGTATCCGATGCCCTTCTCTGCAAGACCTTTCCGACCACACTTAAAGGACTAGCTCGAAAGTGGTATTCTCGACTTGCACCGGCTTCTATCTTATCCTTCGACCAGTTCGAGGGTCTCTTTCTCACGCATTTCGTGAGCAGTCACCGCACAGAGAAGACGAGCACCTCCCTACTATTCCTCAGTAGGGAGAAGGGCGAACAATTGAGGGACAATGTTAAGCATTTCACTGCTGAGGCCAGATCCATCGCCTCCTTGGAACCCTTGGTGGCCACGGTCGCCTTCCAGTCCAACGTCCTCAATGCGGTTCTCAGGGCATCCCTCGCTAAGAAGCCCCTTTGGGACTTCTCAGAGCTCCTACTTTGGAGCGAGAAGTACATCCGAGCGGAAGAAGCTCTCTACCGCCCCACCTTTGAGGCGTCGTCTTCCGGGAATAAGCAGAAGGGTGCAGAAGAAGAAGGAGCTAAGAAGCTCCAAAAGGAAAATGGGGATCAGCGATGTCCTCTCCCTCGGTTCGAGAAATTCACCCCGCTTAACGCGAGTGTATCCGCCATCCTGATGGAAATTGGGAATGAAGGTCTCTTCCTGCCACCTCCGAGGATGAACACCTCCGTGAAGAAGAGGAACTGGGACAAGTGGTGCCGTTTCCACTGGGACCACAGGCACGACACTAATGATTGTCGGGCTCTAAAGGATGAGATCGAGGCCCTCATCCAGAGAGGGTGGCTCACTCGGTTTGTGAGAAGGGACCGAGCCAATTAGCCTCCACCGCCTAGGGGGGCTAACAGGCAAACTGAGCAGCGCACGGAGACTCCTGAGGCCGAGGTAGATGCCATCTTGCACCTGATACACGGAGGCCTAATGGGGGGAAATTCTAACTCCTCTCGAAAAGCCTTCGTTAGGGAGGTCAACTCCGTACAGAACCATCCTCCCCCGAAGGGCCTAGGAGTCCTCGTGACGTTCTCCGATCAAGACTTGGAAGGCATCTGCATGCCCCACTGCGATGCCTTCGTCATCAACCTCAAAATGGCCAATTTCGACGTTCACCGGGTGCTGGTGGACAATGGATGTTCAGTCAACATCCTCTTCCTAGAGGCGTTCAAAGGCCTCCAGCTATCAAGAGACTAGCTTAAGCCGGCTGGCTACACCCTTCATGGGTTCACTAGGGTTCCGATGACGATCAAGGGAGTTATAACTCTCGACATCACCGCTGGCAAAGCCCCGGTCACTCGCACGGAGCCGATGGACTTCATGTAGGTGGACGTGGAGGTTACTTACAATGTGATCCTTGGTCGACCAGGCCTTGCCACGCTCCAAGCCATCCCTTCCGCTTACCACATGAAGATGAAGTTCCCCACCCCCGCAGGGGTAGGAGAAGTAAGAGGGAGTCAAGAGGCAGCTTGTAAGTACTATCTGACCTCAATGGAAGGCCCGGTCCTCTTCCTAGAAGCCCTAGAGATCCCACCGGAGAACAGCCAGACCATCTCTGAACCGGAGGATGAACTGGAAGAAGTGCCATTCTCGGAAGGAGACGCCACCAGGACGTTCCGGGTCAGCAAGGCACTCTCCCCCTCCATCAAAGAAGACATCTCCCAGTGCATAAGGGAGAACCACGGTCTCTTTGCCTGGACCGCGGCCGATATGCCTGGGATCTCCGAGAAGCTCCTAATGCACCATCTCAGCGTCTCCCCGGGTGTGAAGCCCGTTCAGCAGAAGCACTGCAAGTTCGCTCCCGAGCGTCAACAGGCAATTAAGGAAGAAGTCAAAAAGCTCCTCAATGCTCGGTTCATCCAGGAGGTGAATTATCTCGAGTGGCTATCCAACGTGGTGATGGTCAAGAAAGCCAACGGGAGTTGGAGGATATGCATCGACTTCACCGATCTCAATAAGGCGTGCCCGAAGGATCCCTTTCCTCTTCCAAGCATCGATGCCCTGATCGATGCGACCTCCGGGCACGAGCTCCTCAGTTTCATGGATGCTTTCTCAGGGTACAACCAGATTCGGATGTTCCCTCCCGACATCCCGAAGACCTCCTTCGTGATGGACCAGGGCCTGTACTGATACATGGTAATGCAGTTCGGCTTGAAGAATGCGGGAGCTACTTATCAGTACCTCATGAACATGGTCTTCCGAGACCAGATTGGCCGAAACATGGAAGTCTACGTAGACGACATATTGGTCAAGAGCACCCGAGGGCACGAGCATGTCCTTGACCTTTAAGAAGCCTTTGAAGTGCTCAAGAGGGACAATATGAGGCTGAATCCGAATAAGTGTGCGTTCGGATTCTCATCCGAAAATTTCTTGGGGTTTATGGTTAGCTAGAGGGGCATAGAGGCCAACCCCGAGAAGATTCAGGCCATTCTCAACATGGCACCTCCCTCCAATGTCAAAGAGGTACAGAGGCTCACGGGACGCCTCACAGTAATTGGACGGTTCCTCTCCAAGTTCAGGGAAAAGTGCTTCCCCTTCTTCAAGGCCCTCAGGGGGGCTAAAGGCTTCGAATGGGGGGAACAGCAACAAAAGTCCTTCAACTAGCTCAAGGCATACTTAGCTAATCCCCCTCTCTTGAGCAAGCCAACGGCTAGAGAGGTCCTCTACTTATATCTCGCAGCTTCGGAACAAACCCTCAGTGCGGTCCTCGTAAGAGAAGAGGCCCGAACGTAGAGGCCCATCTATTACGTGAGTAAGGTCCTCCGAGATGCCAAACTCCGTTACCCTAAGCTGGAGAAGATGGCCCTTGCCTTGGTCATGGCGGCCCAAAAGCTCTACCCCTACTTCCAATCTCATTCGGTTGTCGTCCTAACCGACCAGCCCCTCAAGTAAGTTCTCTACAAGCCCGAGACCTCCAAGCATCTGATGAAGTGGTCCATCAAGCTGAGCCAACACGACATCAGCTACCAGCTAAGAACAACAATCAAGGCCTAAGCTCTGGTAAAGAGTGCCATCCCTGACCCTTGCGAGTCGTCGGTAGACCCCTTCATCTGGATCATTTATGTGGATGGGTCTTCTTGCACCGACGGAAGTGGGGCCGGTGTTATCTTGGCCGGTCCAGATGCCTTCGTCCTCCAATACTCCCTCCGCTTAAACTTTCTGGTATCAAACAACGAGGAGGAGTATGCGGCCCTTATAGCGGGGCTCTGCATGGCTCGCAAAGCCGGGGCCAAGCGGGTCAGAGTCTTCAGCGATTGGCAAATGGTCGTCAACCATGTGTCGGGGGAATACAAGGCGAGGGACCAGCGTATGGCCAGGTACTTGGCAAAGGTCAGGGAGCTTCTAGCCTTATTTGAAGATGTTCAACTCCAACGGGTTCCCCGAGAGGAAAATGCGCAAGCGGATGTCTTCTCTAAGCTCGCCTGCTCATCTCTCCAGGGTCTAGAATGGACCGTCTTGATAGAGGTCCTTCTCAGACCAAGTATTGATGAAGACAGCTCGGAGCCAATGGAAGCCTACCCCTTAACACTTGGGAAAAACTGGATGAAGCCCCTCCTCGAGTATCTCTAAGACGGAGTCATTCCCGAAGACCCAAAGAGACAAGGAGGATCAGGACACGAGCCGAGCGATACACACTCCTGGACGGGGTCATGTACAAACGCTCTTACACCCAGATCAACGGTCGATCCTATCTAAGTTGCCTCTCCCCGGAGGAAGCGCTCTATGCCCTAAAGGAGGTCCATGATGGTCTATGTGGCGCGCACTTGGGAGCGAGATCCCTCACCCGAAAACTCTTGAACTACGGCTATTTCTGGCCCACGCTTCTGAGTGACTCCGAGGAGTACGTCTGCCAGTGCGACTTCTGCCAGAAATCCACCCTGATTCGTCGCCTGCCCCAAGTACAACTCGCCTCCTTGGCAAGTTCAATCCCCTTTGCAATGTGGGGGATGGATTTACTTGGACCCTTCCCTTCAGCACCGAGCCAACTGAAGTTCTTAGTGGTAGCAATAGACTACTTCTCAAAATGGATTGAGGCTGAACCACTTTTGACAATCACCGAGCATAAGGTCTAGAAGTTCTTTTGGAAGAACATTGTTTGTCAGTTCGGGGTACCTCGCATCGTCGTGACCGACAACGAGACCCAATTCGCGGGAGCGACCTTTCGCAACTTTTGCATCGATCTCGGCATTTAGAAGCGCTTCTCCTCGATAGCTCACCCTCAGTCCAATGGCCAAGCAGAAAACGCAAATCGACAAATCCTTTCTGGCTTGAAGAAGATGCTTGACCGATCCACTACGGGGCTGTGGGTTGAACAACTCCCAAACGTGCTCTGGAACCATCGCACCACCAAAAGAACTTCGACGGGGGAGTCCCCCTTTAACCTCACATATGGTTTCGAAGCCCTCATCCCCTTAGAATTGGGTCTGCCCTCACCTCGACTCATAGCCTACAATGAAGAGCAGAATGCGAACCAGCTCTGCAACTGCCTAGATCTCATAGACGAGGTCCGCGAGAGAGCTGCAATTCGGCAAGAAACCTACCACCGTAGGATCACCCAAGCTTACAATAAGAGGGTACGGACAGCCAACCTACAAGAGGGAGACCTGGTGCTCAAAAAGTAGTCGATCTTCGATCCAAGCAAAAGAGGCAAGTTGGCACCCAATTGGGAAGGACCGTATAGGGTCTCTAGAGTCGTTCGCCCATGTGCGTATTGTAACACCCTGGATTTTTCAAATCTTATTTATATTTGGAGTTGTTTGATTTTACGTGTTTTGCACGTAAAATTTATGCATGCATTTCTCTAAAAAAATGTTTCATAAACTAGTAATCCCCATTTATTCTTTTTTAGAAATCCTAATTTAATCCTAAGCTTAATTTGTCTTTTTGTAGTCCATATTAGTTAATTAATTAACTAAATTAGTAGTGCCCATATTCTCATGGCCCATTAGTGAGCCCATGTAATTTAGTTATTCTTTATTTTAGTCTCACATGTAGTGTAGACTCAAAAAATGGACAATTAATGTACAACTTGTAAGTGGGGGACACTAGGGTAGCACGTGCATGCACAAGAGTGTGCAAAACACACCCTTGGAGTAGGCCGGTCTATGCATGAGTGGAGAAGGGAAATGGGAGCAGTGGTGAGGTGGTTATCGCATTCATGGGTGGTTATGGCAACTTCCAAACTAATCCTAGCCCTTAATCCCTAACTATTTGATCTAATCCTAGCCATTCCATCCACCCAAAATTATGTATAAATACCCCCCCTACCTTAGTATACTTACACCTAATCTATATCAAAAGATAAAGATAAAGAAATACAATTAGAGAGCAAAAGATTGAGAGTTTAGTGAGATCAAAAGATTGAGAGTTGTGTTGTGTGTTCTTCATTCCCATTTGGTGGCTGGATTTCTTCAAGGAAGCAAGGATGCTCGGGTTTGCTTCAAGACGAGGAGAAGCCAACTTGTGGTGGCTCAAACTAGGAGGAGAAGGCATCTTTTGATCAATCTAGGAGTTTTAGGAGTTCATTTCGTTTTCTCTCCAATAAGGTGGGCAATTTTCTCTAACTTCTAAGTAGTATCATGCTAGGTTGTGTGCTAATCATGGTAGAATAAATAGATGAAAATATGGCTTTTTGATAGTACCATGATTAAGGTAAAAATGGAACATAAATAAAATTGCATGAGTGAACTCGATTGAATGATATGTTTGTTGTTGTGATATTTTAATATTAATGTAGCATGCTAAAATTAGAATAAATGTTCTCCATGTCGAAATTTTTGTATTTGTGGAGGAAATGCAATTTTGAGAAATGTTTATGTGGAAAGTGCTAATTGTAAGAATCCTTACATTATTAAAATAAGATTGATTAGTGAAATATGCCTATTCATGGTTAGTATGATTGATACTAGATAATCCTAAACTTGTATGTTAGTTGTTGAAAAAAATGAACATTTTGTAAATTAGGCCAAGTTCAAGAAAAATGTCTCTTTGAAAAAGTTGTTAATACAACATTATGTGATTTCATGTACACATTGTACAAATAAAAGAGCAGCACTTTATATGAAAAATGAGAATTTAATGGCTTTAAAAATCTTAAGTTACTATTCCAAATTTTGACTTTTTGTCGCTGAGCAGTCGATCGACTATGCCTTAACAATCGACTATCCTAACTATTTAATTTACGAGTGTTTAATCCTCGCTGAACAGTCGACCGACTATGCCTTAACAGTCGACTCTCCTGACTATTTAATTGCCGATTTTTTAATCCACATTCGACCGACTATGCCTTAACAGTCGACTATCCTGATTGTTTAATTTTCGAGTTTTTAATCCTCGCTAAGTAGTCGACCGACTATGCCTTAACAGTTGACTGTCCTGACTATTTAATTTCCGAGTTTTTAATCCTCAGTCGATCGACTATGCCTTAACAGTCGACTATCCTGACTATTTAATTTCCGAGTTTTAATCCTTAGTCGACTGACTATTCTTCAACAGAACTGTCCTGACTATTTTTGATTTATCAGATTTTTCTTTGGATAAAAATAAATGTATGGTTTAAAAGAGTTTGAAAAGAGATTTGATAACGGGAAAATGAAAGTATGAATGTTAGATTTGGTATTGGTAAAATGAGATTAAAAGAATTAAGTGAAAAGAATGAAGAATGAATGTGACAAGTCAGAAAATAAATTTTATTGTCGTATGCATGAAAATTATACCTGAAAATGAAGTCAATATCATGATGAATTATGAAAAGTCTTATGAATATGAATACACAATGCTATAAACGTGAAATGAAATTGAAAGCTAGAGGGTAGCTAAGCCTTATACCGACGTTGAAAGATATTTTGAGATGAGTTATTGAGCATTGAACGTGAAATGAAATTGAAAGCTAGAGGGTAGCTAAGCCTTATACCGACGTTGAAAGATATTTTGAGATGAGTTATTGAATAGAAAAGACCAAGTTTTGTCCTGTTGATTGATTGATGTTTAAGACCGGTATAGAGGAAAGAGCTAACTCTAGGAATTGATTTTATTCATGATTCAAATAAACTAAGGACTAGATATATAGTGGTGATGTGACGAAAGTGAGAAAACCACGAGTATAAGGGCCATCGGATTGGCAGTGTGAGAGTGATTCACAGACTGCCTGCTTGATGCGTCATGACATGGCATGAGCACTACTCCAGAATTATCGTCCCGGTGGCGACGCTTGTGTAGTGTTTGGTGACTGCGGGTGGTGCCATCGTTCCATGGTAGAGGTTGATTTATCCATAGTCTGCCTGCTTGATGCATCATGTTAGTACGTGGGATTCCCCTCCAGACTGCCTGAACATGGGCTCGTAGATCATAGAATATCTAGGATACTTACCGTAGTTACCATAGTAGTTTAAGTCATGGCGAGGGATTGAACCCTATAAGATGAAGTATGATTAAGGACTTGCCCTCGGACCTATGCAGTATGGGATGCATAGAATCCGAACAAGTGCGCATTAGTGTCATGTAACATAACAACTGCATTAAGGACGAAGTGCACAACACAACACGACATCTATAAGATAGTCCCCATAGTTTTGCTTGTGGCAAGTGTGTGCTTTCTATGTAAGAGAAAATTGATGTTTTGTATCCTTGCGTCAGTTGAATGAACTGACGAGCCCACAGTTTCTATGCAGGATAAAGAGATTGACAAGATTAAGTATGCAAGCTGCTTAAAGAATGTTTCAAGTGTTGTACTTTTATTCATGTAATTATTGTAAATGACTTCCGCTGTTTAAATGTAATTCAAGTTGTAACTCTGATGTAATGAAGTTTAAATTTTCTTGCAAAATTGTACGAAGAGAAGTGTAAAGATCCTGTGGAACTTCGAATTCAATCGGTTTTGGAATTCGGGGTGTTACATAGTGGTATCAGAGCCACGCTTCTAAGTAGTATAAATTTATAAGGAACAACACCCTAGAAGTGGACATTAGAGCATGTGTTGAGTTTAGAGATTTAAATCTAAGTCACTTACATTTGTGTTGCTCTATGATTTATGCTTCTTCTTCTCCTTTCTCTAAGATGGTGGACCACTTCGACCCAGCTGGAGGTGACTATTTGCACATAGTTGAAGAGGATTGCTACCCTGGGCAAGCTGATTCAGACGAAGAAGATCCCGAAGAATAAAAAGAGGAATGGCCTGAGTCCAGGGAGATCACTCCACCTCCGGATTCATCTGATGATTCCTCTGACGAGGAAGAACCAGTTCCGAGTAGTCTCATTATGTCTCTTCAGAGCCAGGTTGAGACTCAGAGGGAGAGAGTAGAGCTATTGCCGGTAGAGTGTGCAAAGTGCAAGGAGAGCATTACCACGCTCAGTCATCGCGTTTGGGAACTCGAGAAGAGGAAAAACATGTACGAGGTACTGAAGAATGAAGTGGAGGAACTACGGGAAGAGCTTTCTGAAGCCAAAAGGAACTGTAGACACTAGACTGTTGTATCTTCTTATTGCTTTCGTTTGATGGTAGAAATGTTTTAAATTTGAATGTATAAAGTTTGAAATTCAATGAAATGAAAAGTTGATTTAAATTAATATTTTCTACATCGAATTTAATGGATCTTTTGCATCAGAATATGGCTAGAAGAGGAGCTCGAAATGGTGAAGGTCTAGACTTGGAAACAAAATTAGCGAGGGTCTATCAGACACTCAATACCGTTGCCATAAATCAGAACAAAGGGAGGGTGCCTGTGAATCTAATACTCGAAGTAATCAAACTCGTAGAATCATTCAAATGGATGAAACCACCAGTGTTTGAGGGAAAGTCCAACCCTGACGTAGCTGACAATTGGATCCAACAGATTGAGACTATCTTCGAAGTCTTGGAGACTCCAGAGGGCAACAAGGTGAAGTTGGCGACGCTGTAGTTCGAGAAGGATGCGGTTGTTTGGTGGCAGTCGATGAAGCGGACGATGGGAGATATTGTCCTTGGCTAGGAGGAATTCTTAGAGTAATTTTGTAGTCATTATTTTCCATCAGACGTCCAGGAGAAGAAAGCCATGGAATTTCTAGTGCTGCAGTAGGGCGGCATGTCGGTTAGAGAGTATAAGACGGGGTTCAATCAGCTCTCGAGGTATGCTCCCAAATTGGTGATGGACGAGGCGAAGAAGGATCGGAAATTCAAGCACGCTTTGAGGCCAAGTCTGAGTTCCAGGAGGATACCCCTCGATATCAGGAGATTTGACAAGCTGGTCAAACGAGCAGCAGCTACTGAGGCGGACATGGAGCAGTTCCACGCTGTTCAGAATAGGAGGAACAACTGGAATGTGAGGAAGAGGCCTACAGTTGCTGGAAATATCAGGGAACAACCGCCGGCCTAAAGGTTCAAACCGACTGAGGCGATCACGGTCAGTGTGGCTAGGAGACCCGGGAATGCATGGGTGAGACCTCCTATGGTGACTTGTTACAACTGTGGGGAGACAGGTCACTTCCGATCCCAGTGCCCTAAGCTGCAACATGTCATCCAAAAAGGACCAACTCAGTAGGCCGGGAAGAAGTCGTACCAGCAGGGGCGAGTATTTGCCTTAACTGAAGCTGACGCTGATGGGTGGATCACGTCATCACTGGTACAAGGGAGGATGTTTAAAGTGTTTTCTGTTGTTTCTTTTTCAGCCTATTTAGTGAACTATTATGTAACGAGTGTGTGTTATGTAACTGGAGAAATTTATTTGAATGGAAAGAAAACTGTTGTTTTGTTCGATACTGAGTCCTCTCATACTTTTGTGCCACCTAAGTTTGCTAAAGTTTTGGGAGTCGAACTGAAAGTCTTTCCGAGCAAGGTTTTAGCAGTAGCTAGGGGAAAATTTAACTACTGATCAGTACTATGCGGACCGTAAGATTGTGATTAGATAGAATTTTCGGGATTGATCTGATCGAACTGAATGTCTTGGGAGTCGATGTTATCATTGGCATTGATTGGATGTCGGTGTACAGTGCAAGCATCGAGTGCAAGACCAAATAAGTAACAGTGAAGGCTCCAGGTGGACCTAAAGTCACTTTCCAAGGGAAAAGGAGATGTTCAGGCTTGGTTTCTACTATCAGCAAGAAGAAGGGGATTCCTATAAAGGTGCAGCAGATTCCAGTGATTCGGGATTATCCGACGGTATTCTTGGAAGATTTGCCTGGGTTACTCCCACATCGTGATGTGGAGTTCAGCATCACTATTCAGCCTGGGAGTGCACCTATTTCCAAGGCACGATATAGGATGGCGCCTGTGGAGCAGGATGAGATCAAACGGCAGATTGAGGAACTGAGGGAGAAAGGCTTTATTCAACCGAGTGCGTCACCCTGGGGAGCACCGGTGCTTTTGGTAAAGAAGAAGGATGGTTCGATGAGGATGTGCATCGATTACCGGGAGCTGAATAAGGTAACTATTCAGAAAAAGTATCCTATTCTAAGAATTGATGACTTGTTCGATCGTCTACAAGGAGCAGCTGTTTTCTTTAAAATAGATCTTCGATCAGGATATCATCAAGTTCGAGTGAAATCTGAAGATGTGCATGACTACGTTCAGAACTCGACACAGGCATTACAAATTCTTAGTTATGCCATTTGGAGTGACAAATGCACCTGCAATTTTTATGGATATGATGAACAGAGTTCTAAGGCCGTTTATTGATTCTTTCATCGTGGTGTTTATCGACGATATTCTTGTGTACTCCAAGTCGGAGGAGGAGCACACGAAGCATCTGGCAGTAGTTTTGAAGAAGCTTCAGGAGCATGAATGTATGCCAAGTTATCCAAGTGCGATTTTGGAAACCTGAGTTGGCATGCCTAGGACACATCCTTTCTAAGGAGGGAGTGACAACTGATCCGCAGAAGATAGAGGCGGTGAAGGATTGGGCAAGGCCTACTACAGTGAAGGAAATCAGGAATTTCTTGGACTAACTGGATACTACAGAAGGTTCATTCATTGCTATGCTCAGATAGTCGTGCCACTCACTGGTCTGACCAAGAAGAATGTGAACTTCAAATGGACTGAGTAGTGCGAGGCGAGCTTTCAGGAATTGAAAAAGAGGCTGACTACTGCTCCCGTTTTAGCTTTACCTAGAGCAGGTGTTGAGCATGATGTCTACAACGATGCTTCACATCGTGGGCTTGGATGTGTCTTAATGCAAGGGACAGTGATCGCGTATGGGTCTAGGCAAATAAGACCGCATGAGAAGAATTATCCGACTCATGATCTGGAGTTGGCTGCGATTATCATTGCCTTGAAGCAATGGAGACATTACGTGTATGGTGAGAAGCTGAACATGTACACGGACCATGAGAGCTTGAAGTACATATACTAATAGAAGGATCTGAGTCTGAGGCAACGGAGATGGATGGAAGTACTTGAGGACATTCGTCCTGAGATTAAGTACCATCTTGGAAAGGCTAATGTTGTTGCTGATGCACTTAGCTGCAAAAGCAGTCTAGCTAGTTTCATTACAACTCAGAGGCAGCTTACAGAGGAATTGGATCAGGATGGTATTAAAGTCGTTCTGCAAGGCTTGGGGTCGTCTTTAACTCAGTTGAGGTTTCAACCAATGCTGAATGAAAGGATTATTGCAAGTCAGAAGGAAGATGCAGAGATTCAGAAGATGAAGGAGCAGGTTGGTACTGGCAGGTTGGCAGAGTTCCAGATCAGGGATGAAGTGTTGTGGTTTGGAGAGAGGCTGTGTGTTCCGGATCAAGCAGAATTGTGGGAGAGCATTCTTCAGGAGGAACATGCTACTCTTTTGTCTGTACATCCTGGGAGTATCAAGATGTATAAGGACATTAAGTAACACTTTTGGTGGTCGGGTTTGAAGCAGGATGGCCGAGTTCGTGGTGAAGGGTGAGGTCTATCAACAGGTCAAAGTCGAGAATCAGAAACCCAGAGGTCTATTGCAATCGTTACCTATTCTGGAATGGAAGCGGGATAACATCAGCATGGATTTCATCACGGGCTTGCCTAAGATCTCAAAGGGCAATGATGCAATTTGGGTCATAGTCGATCGACTAACCAAATCCGCTCAATTCTTGGTGATGAAACTCACTTATTCGATGGACAAGTTGGCTGAGCTGTATATTGGTGAGATCGTCAGGCTTCATGGTGTTCCGTTAACCATTGTGTCTAATCGAGATGCGAGATTTACTTCACATTTCTGGAAGAGTCTTTAGACAGCTCTGGGTACCAAGACGAATTTCTGCACTGCTTTTCATCCAAAGACCGATGGGCATACCGAGAGAGTCAACCGTATTCTTGAAGATATGCTTCGGTGTTGTGTACTAGACTCTGGAGGCAATTGGAAAAGGCTTCTTAGCTCTGGTGGAGTTTGCCTATAACAACAGTTTTCAGACTAGTGTTGGGATGGCATCGTACAAAGCTCTGTATGACAGGAAGTGCAGAACACCTGTTTGTTGGTTTGAAATTGGGGAAAGGTAGATGTTTGGGCCTGAGATCGTGCAGCAGACCTCTGAAAAGATCGATCTGATCAAGAAGAGGTTGGTGGAGGCTCCAAGTAGGCAGAAGAGCTATGTAGACAACCGGAGGAGGGACCTTGAGTTTGAGGTTGGTAACTTTGTCTTTCTGAAGGTTTCACCTAGCAAGGGTGTGATTCGGTTTGGCAAGAGTGGAAAGTTAGCCCCGAGGTTCATAGGCCTGTATAAGATATTGAAGCGGATTGGGAAAACTGCTTACCGGTTGGAGTTGTTGGAAGATTTATCTCAGGTGCACAATATTTTCCACGTGTCTATGCTGAGAGGTTACATTCCAGATTCAAGTCATCATTTGCCCGAAGTACCGAAGGGTATGCAGTTGGATCTGAGTTACATTGAGCTTTCGGTTGAGATTGTCGATCGTCGGAAGAAAGTCTTGAGGAATAAGACGATACCCGATGGTCAAAGTAGTGTGGAGAAACAAGTTGGTTGAAGAGGCTACTTGGGAATCTGAGGAGATAATGATGAAAAATCATCTTGAGCTCTTTGTTTGATTTGTATCTTCTTTTCTTTCTTCTTCCTTTTCTTCTTGTTGTATTTCTATTTTCTAACTCTTTAAGCGTAGTTCCGGGGACGAAACTATTCTAAGGAGGGACTGCTGTAACACCCTGGATTTTTCAAATCTTATTTATATTTGGAGTTATTTGATTTTACGTGTTGTGCACGTAAAATTTATGCGTGCATTTCTCTAAAAAATGTTTCATAAACTAGTAATCCCCATTTATTCTTTTTTAGAAAGCCTAATTTAATCCTAAGCTTAATTTTTCTCTTTGTAGCCCACATTAGTTAATTAATTAACTAAATTAGTAGAGCCCATAGTCTCTTGGCCCATTAGTGAGCCCATGTAATTTAGTTATTCTTTATTTTAGTCTCACATGTAGTGTAGACTCAAAAAATGGACAATTAATGTACAACTTGTAAGTGGGGGACACTAGGGTAGCACGTGCATGCACAAGAGTGTGCAAGACACACCCTTGGAGTAGGCCGGTCTATGCATGGGTGGAGAAGGGAAATGGGAGCAGTGGTGAGGTGGTTATCTCATTCATGGGTGGTTATGGCAACATCCAAACTAATCCTAGCCCTTAATCCCTAACTATTTGATCTAATCCTAGCCATTCCATCCACCCAAAATTATGTATAAATACCCCCTCTACCTTAGTATACTTACACCTAATCTATATCAAAAGATAAAGATAAAGAAATACAATTAGAGAGCAAAAGATTGAGAGTTTAGTGAGATCAAAAGATTGAGAGTTGTGTTGTGTGTTCTTCATTCCCATTTGGTGGCTGGATTTCTTCAAGGAAGCAAGGAGGCTCAGGGTTTGCTTCAAGACGAGGAGAAGCCGACTTGTGGTGGCTCAAACTAGGAGGAGAAGGCATCTTTTGATCAATCTAGGAGTTTTAGGAGTTCATTTCGTTTTCTCTCCAATAAGGTGGGCAATTTTCTCTAACTTCCAAGTAGTATCATGCTAGGTTGTGTGCTAATCATGCTAGAATAAATAGATGAAAATATGGCTTTTTGATAGTACCATGATTAAGGTGAAAATGGAACATAAATAAAATTGCATGAGTGAACTTGATTGAATGATATGTTTGTTGTTGTGATATTTTAATATTAATGTAGCATGCAAAAATTAGAATAAATGTTCTCCATGTCGAAATTTTTGTATTTGTGGAGAAAATGCAATTTTGAGAAATGTTTATGTGGAAAGTGCTAATTGTAAGAATCCTTACATTATTAAAATAAGATTGATTAGTGAATTATGCCAATTCATGGTTAGTATGATTAATACTAGATAATCCTAAACTTGTGTGTTAGTTGTTGAAAAAAATGAACATTTTGTAAATTAGGCCAAGTTCAAGAAAAATGTCTCTTTGAAAAAGAAGTTGTTAATAGAACATTATGTGATTTTATGTACATTTTGTACAAATAAAAGAGCAGTACTTTATATGAAAAATGAAAATTTAATGGCTTTAAAAATCTTAAATTACTATTCCAAATTTTGACTTTTTGTCGCTGAGCAGTCGACCGACTATGCCTTAACAGTCGACTATCCTGACTATTTAATTTCCGAGTTTTTAATCCTCAGTCAACCGACTATGCCTTAACCGTCGACTATCCTGACTATTTAATTTCTGAGTTTTAATCCTCAGTCGACCGACTATGCTTCAACAATCGACTGTCCTGACTATTTTTGATTTCTCAAATTTTTCTTTGGATAAAAATAAATGTATGGTTTAATAGAGTTTGAAAATAGATTTGATAATGGGAAAATGAAAGTATGAATGTTAGATTTGGTATTGGTAAAATGAGATTAAGAGAATTAAGTGGAAAGAATGAAGAATGAATGTGACAAGTCAGAAAATGAATTTTATTGTTTTATGCATGAAAATTATACATGAAAGTGAAGTCAATATCATGATGAATTATGAAAAGTCTTACGAATATGAATGCACAATGCTATGAACGTGAAATGAAATTGTCACGCCCCGCTTCCCAAAAATATGGAATACGAGCACGTGACGAAGCCCAGCGAATGATTTTTACATCATCCATAAGCTGTAGGATCGACCCAGCATCATAACAAGTATATAACCAGATTTATATATAACCAAGCATGCATGAATAATTATTTAAGCAACAGAAACAATTTAAACAGGAAATAATATTCAAATAGTTCTCATGTCTGGATCAAGTGTAAACTCGGAAACAAGTCTTAAACAGCAGAAGAAGTAAATACCTTAAGAAAGCAACTATTTAACCAAGTCCTTGCTCCAAGCAAAACCTGAAATGTCTGCTCGCCAATTCCAACAGGAAACTCGTCTCCAAAGTCTGCTTAATAAATATAAACAGAAACAAGAGGGGAAACAAGAGAAAATGCCCTTAGTGCAAGCTAGGGCCACAAATAGTAAAAGCAAGTACAAGAGAGGGGAAAACAAGAATTGGAATCAAGAATAAGCAGAGTTATAAGAAGTGGTAGACAAATTCAAAGACTAGCTAGCAAGAGGGAACATCTTAATAACTAGGTTGGATAACAACTGCTAGTGGTGAAACACATGTCAGGTACACCTATAGGGGTATTTAATATCAAGCGACAACCTCAAGTCTAGTGTCATATGTTATTTTAAATGTCAGGTCTCAAATGTCAAGTCGTCAAGTCCAAGTGTCAAGTTGTCTAGTTCAAGTTTCTCAAGTCCAAGTCTAGTTCAAGTTATCGAGTCCAAGTTATCAAGTTCAAGCCTAGTGGTGAGTTACTAGCTAGGTAGCACGACATGCATCCATTCTTTTACTACATGGTTGCTACAGTCAAAGCACTTTCGTTTAGATCTAGTAATGGATTTTATAGGGCGGCGTACTCAGGTATCAAGTATCAAGCAAGCCATGGTTCATGAATCGAAAATTTAATAACAAGTTCACGAAGCAAGTTCGCGAATCCACAAGCAAGTTCAAGAACCGCACAATGGGTTCAAGAATCAACAAGTTCATGAGTCGAGTAACCGACTCCATGAATCAAACAAGATACAACAAGTTCATGAACCAAGTATTGGGAAACACGGGCCCCCTTCCGAGTACACGTATCTATATTGTCCACTCTATAATCTTCCCCAAACCCCGGCTTGTTATTGTTATTAACTCTTATCAAGCAAGCACACCTAAGTAAATGTTGTAATTTAATTCTAGAAAAATTTAGGGATGTCCTAGATGATGTCCAGCAGCTACACACAAAATTTGGGGTCAAACGCACGCTGTTTGTACAGCTAAAATAATTCGCAAAGTCAATATATACAGCAGTTTTTACAAAACTGCGCCTACTGACACAGCTGCAGTATAACAGCCATATCTCCTAGACCGTAACTCCAAACTCAATCATTCTGGAGTCTATCGACATCTACACATCCTGATCTACGTTTTGTATTCAGGCCTCGGGCCCAAATTCCAATGTTAAAAGGGTCGATACCTCAAAAGAAAATCCAGACAGCAACATAGGGAAATAATTCACTAATGTAGATTTCATAGAATTATGTAATTTGGTGTCTAAAATCATTATGTGGCACAAATACATGGTAATGGGAATCAATCAGCGAATAATAATATTTTCCAAGTCATAATAATCACAAATTGCCAAAACACTAAATTTATATGCGTCTACAATTTCTAGGGGTCCTTAATTCATATGTCCATGTGATTCGCAAGTTCAAGGAGATAAAAGAGTCCAATTGAATTATTATTTAATACGAGGAAGTTTTGTGACTCTTAGATTGGTGAGTTTGAAGGTTCAAATTGTTTTACTATGATATTTCAAAGGAGAGTCACAAACTAACTACATGTGGTATTTCAAAGAGACTTGTACTAGGACAATAAGATGTACAAGGTTACTTGCCTTAAATGACGATTAAAATCTCCGCTTGTAGAAGCAAAAAGAGTAGAAAAATCCCCGAAAATATCCTCGAAATGCGCGTGCAAAATTTGATCGAAGAGTGAATTTCTCCCGCACCGGATCTGCCCAGAACAGCGTTCAGCAAGCTCGGATCTGGCGCGCCCAGAACAGCGAACAGCAAAGCGCACCAATCGGATCTCTCCTGTGCAGCGGATCCAAACCCAGAACAGCGAACACGGCTTCGGGATTTGCTGCGGAACGAACACAGAACAGCAAAACCCAGCCACTCAGATCGCAGCGATGCAGCGGATCAGATCCGAACAGGGGACAGCGGATCCGGGATCTGGTGTGGCGAAACACGGGACACCGATCACCAGCACGAATCTTGATGAGATCTGGCGGCTGAGAAACGCTCCCGCTCTTTCTCCTCTTCTTCTTCGTTCGATCTCCTTCTCCGTTCTCCGATCGCTGAGCGAAGCTCGAGGGAGAGGAGCGACGGCGTGGCTGGTTCTCAGGCGGCGACTGCGGCGGTGACGGAGTGCGGTGAGGCGGCGACGTCGAGAAGCGACGCTCGGCGGGGACTCTGTTCGTGGTTTCGAACAGGGGAGAGGGAATCAGGGACTCGGCGGCGCTGAGGGAGATGGAGGCGACGTCGATGGAGGTTTGTGGAGGCGGTGGTGCTGAGGGGGTCGACGAGGCGGTGAGGGGTCGAGTAGAGGTGGTCGGAGGTGTTCGGATAATGGGTTCGAAGTTTTGGTGGGTTAATGGCGATGGGTTCGGGAGTTAAAAGGCGACGGAGGGGACGATGGCGATGGTCTGGTGGTTGTGAAGACGAGAGGGAGACGGATTGGGGCGACGATGATCGGAGTTGGGGAGGTGGGTAATGGCGAAAGATACGGAGAAGGAGATGGGTGATTAGCGGCGGTAGGGAAAAGTAATTAGGGTTTAACAGTAGCGGGGTTAATTAGGGTTAGGGTAGGGTTTAAATACTAGGTTAGCGGGTTTGCGGGTTTGAGAGTTTAGGGGATCCGTTTCAAAAAGAGCCCAACAGAAGAAATGGTCAAAATGCACAATAATGAGGATTAGAGAGATAAACGAGAAGAATCGGTCTATTCCTCATGAAGAACGGTGCAAATGGCACACAATTGAATTTAAAAAGGACCCACAATTTGAGTTGAGACAAGAATAATAATTTTATTCAATCTGAACAAAATACATGATCTCAAATAGACGAGAGAGTACAATTGAAAAAAATACAGTATAAAAATATAAATACGAGGGAAACAGGAGTTACAGAAATTGAAAGCTAGAGAGTAGCTAAGCCTTATACTGGCATTGAAAGATATTTTGAGATGAGTTATTGAATAGAAAAGACCAAGTTAGGTCATGTAGATTGATTGATGTTTAAGACCGGTATAGAGGAAAGAGCTAACTCTAGGAATTGATTTGATTCATGATTCAAATAAACGAAGGACTAGATACATAGTGGTGATGTGACGAAAGTGAGAGAAAAACACGAGTATGAGGGCCATCGAATTGGCAGTGTGAGAGTGATTCACAGACTACCTGCTTGATGCATCATGACATGGCGTGAGCACTACTCCAGAATTATCGTCCCGGTGGCGACGCTTGTGTAGTGTTTGGTGACTGCGGGTGGTGCCATCGTTCCATGGCGGAGGTTGAATTGTCCATAGTCTGTCTGCTTTATGCGCCATGTCAGTGCGTGGGATTCCCCTCCAGACTGCCTGGACAGGGCTCGTAGATCAGAGAACAGCTAGGATACTTACCGTAGTTACAATAGTAGTTTAAGTCATGGTGAGGGATTGAACCCTATAAGCTGAAGTACGATTAAGGGCTTGCCCTCGGACCTATGTAGTATGGGATGCACAGAATCTGAACAAGTGCGCATTAGTGTCATATAACATAACAACTGCATTAAGGACTAAGTGCACAGCACAACACGACATCTATAGGATAGTCCCCGTAGTTTTGCTTGTGGCAAGTGTGTGCTTTCTAAGTAAGAGAAAATTGATGTTTTGTATCCTTGCGTCAGTTGAATGAACTAACGAGCCCACAGTTTCTATGCAGGATAAAGAGATTGACAAGATTAAATATGCAAGCTGCTTAAAGAATGTTTCAAGTGTTGTACGTTTATTCATGTAATTGTTGTAAATGACTTCCGCTGTTTAAATGTAATTCAAGTTGTAACTCTGATGTAATGAAAGTTTAAGTTTCCTTGTAAAATTGAACAAAGAGAAGTGTAAAGATCTTGTGGAACTTCAAATTCAGTCGGTTTTGGAATTCGGGGTGTTGCACGTATCAACTCGAAAACCAGGGGGGTAGGAGGATACCGAGGACATGGAATGCGGAGCACTTGATGAAGTACCGAGAGGGTGTCTAAACACCACTCCAAGCAACTTCGCCAAGAGCGCTCCAGAAGACGTGTCAAAGTCCTTACTTGTATTTTCTTCTTATCAAAATTGTAAGGCGGCTTGCTACTTAGAAGCGGCCGCGCAGTTGTTCTCAATAAAAAGAAATATTTCCTCACAATTTTTCTATCTTTTGAGTAGTCTGGCTCTACTTCTCAAGTTTTTTATTTTTGGGTAGTCTAACTCTACTTTCAAAAAAAATATTTGTTTCAAAACGACACACTTGGAGTCCAACACTTGGTTCGACTCTGCTTCAACTACTTGCTTCTAAGCGAGTACAAAGCGAATCACCATTCAGAATTGCTCCTACAGCTGTTGATACTTTCAAAATGACACGCTTGGGGTCCAACACTTGGTTCAACTCTGCTTCAACTACTTGCTTCTAAGCGAGTACGAAGCAGATCACCATTCGGAATTGCTCCTACAGCTGTTGATATCTTCTAAACGACGTGCTCGGAGTCCAACACTTGGTTCGACTCTGCTTCAACAACTTGCTTCTAAGTGAGTACGAAGCGAATCACCTTTTGGAATTGGTCCTACAGCCGTTGGTGTTCTCTAAACAACAAGTTCGGAGTCCAACACTTGGTTCGATGCAACTCTTGCTGCCCGCAAACGAGTAAGTATAAAGCGTCTCACCATTCAGAGTTGCTCCTACAACTGTTGACAACTACAAACACTAGCGAAGCACACTAGTTCACAAAGCAAATGTTATTTCAATAAAGTTTGAGAGACAAGTCTAGTCACAGGCAATCGACTCAAATTTACATAGAGATACAAAATTTGTAAAACCAAAAGTACAAGACTACAGAGAGCTACTTCAACACCTCTTAGGGGCGGGGATACTTCGGTTGAGAGACACCTGGGGGCGACGAATGTTGTACTGCCGACGCCCCTCCACGACGCTCGTCCTTAGGCCGGCGAGCTGAGTAGCATCGCCCGCACCCATTCTAACGGTGGCCACAATAGACGCTCCGATCGACGAAGCTGCCACCCCACTTTGTGCATCGCCCGGGCTTCTGAGTGCAAGAAGTTATCCCTCTATCACGCTCCTCCCGAGTGCAAGAAGTGGTTCTGACATTGCTCTGCTCATATCGCGGTTGAAGACGAGCGACCTCTGCCTCGAGCTCAACAATTTGCTCTTTAAGCGAGTCGTCTTTCACGGTTATCTTCAGTCAAGGCAGTCGCATCGAGCCTGCCCCTCGAGAGCCCTCGGTGATCGTCCGTCGAAGGTGAGCAACCTCCATGCTCTTGTCGAGGGTCACCTTCTTTAGCTCGTCCCACTCCACTGTCACCTTAGACAGGGAGTGATGAAGGCACTTAATCTTCAGGCCGAGGTTGGCTTCCGCCGACGAGCCTACGTCATCACCTTCAGTGGTCTTCTCATTGATCCGCTCCTCTAATCGCCTCCTCTCCATGTCTCCGCGAACTAGGGTCAATCTCAGGTAATTCAGCTCATACTTTGCCTTACGGAGATCCGACTCCACTTCAAGAAGCCGCTTTTGGTTCCTCGCAAGCCCCAATCTCGTCGCCCCTAGACTAGCCTTGAAACGAGCCACTTCGGCTATCTGAGGCACTTCGGCGACCTGTAGTGCTTTAACAATCTGAAAAGAGCCCAAGCACGAAGCTATTGAGATTCTCACGACTCGTACACTTAGCCAAAAAAGAATTCGAAGATATCTCCAACACTTAGACAAAAAAGAGTTCGAAGATGTCTCCAACACTTAGACAAAAAAAGATAGAATTTTCTTATTCATTTCAAAGTGAAGGCGGTGGCCAGTCCGCACAAGGCAATACATGGAGAACACAAAAAAAAAAGGAGACGAGCGGCTAAGTCAGGGAGCCACCTCGAGGTGCTGCTCCGAGGCATCCACGTTCGGCAGAGTAATGAGCGCCCCTTTGGGATTCGCCTCCTCCTCGCCATCGCCTTCGACTTCGTCGCCTTCCGCTTTGGGCTCGACCTCAGCTAGCAGAATGAACTCCTGGCCCTCTACCGGGTCGTAGAAGTAGTACCCAGAGCTATCAAAGTCCGGGAGACGATCTGCCACATGCTTCAAGGTTCGAGCGTAGGCCTCCTCCATGTTCGTCATCATGTGGGCCTCCACCTCGTCTTGAATGGCTTTTTTTGCCTCTTCCACCTTCGTCTCCTGCTCCTTCAGCACCTCCTCCGATGCCTTCAGAGCCTTCGCCAGCTCTGCCTCGAGGCGAGCCTTCTCCTTCTCCAATGCCTCGACCTTGGTCGCCTCGGCTGCTGAGCGCTCGAGCACCTTTGCAAGTACAGTCTCGAGGGCACCGACCTCGGCAGCTCGCGATGCCGAGAGCCATTGCTCGGCCTCCAACAACTTCACCTCCTTGGCACGCTCCGCCCACTCGCGGTTGTTCGTCGCCTTCATCTCCTTCTCCTGCTCGGCGAACTGCTCGAGCATGTGGCTGAAGTGGCAGAGGGTCTGAAAACAAAAGGAGAAGAACGTGAGAACCCAAAAATCATTAACTCTGAAGTTTAAGAGAGCAGAGTAAGGTCACTTACCAACATCGTTGACTGGGTGACCTCCAATGCATCGTTGCCGACCGTGCCAGCCTTTAGAGCCGAGCAATCCTTCGGGGTCAGCAAGTGGCACACGGTCTGCATGCACATCGCCGCGTCGCCGAGGAATCCATCGAGGTTCATCACCCTCCAATCTGGGACGAAGAGCTTCTTGTGCTCTTCGGTGAGGATGGCCTCCGCTTCGGCCGTAAGCAGCAGCACCTCGAGGACCAGGGCGGCACCGGCCGAGAACGCCCTGTTTGAAGACCCAGGGGCTTCGGCCGAGGGGAGCGTGGCCTATGGAGTCGAGGGGGAGTCGCTGACCAAGTCAACGACAGCCGCTGGAGCCGAAGGTGCCTGAACTACTCGGCTGGAAAGGGGCCCCGTCGTCATCTTCTTCCTCTTCTTGCTGTCCACCCCCTTCGCCACTCCGCACCCCTCTTCGCCATAAGAGATTTGTAGTCCATGTCGGGGCTTCTGAACAAGGAAAATCAGATGAAGAGTTAGCGAGATAAAACAAACACATATAAACTAAGGAAAAAGAAGTAAACGAAGCGTACTAGGGTCGATCGGACTGAGACCCCACCGAATAGGACCTCCTTGGTGATATCTTTCCAACTGAGGGTCGGAAGACCGAGGATCTTCAACACGACCTCCTCCTCTTCCTTAGTGAGCACCAGTTCAGCCTTCCACACCGTCGGGTTCAGAAAGCTCCTCGGATCTGAAAGTACTTCTCCTTCCAATGTTTGATGGAGTCTGGGTTCTCGATTAATTTGACCCCCTTCCTCGGCAATAGGTAGTACCGGTACTCCATCTTGCTCATTCGGCAGATCCGCTAAAGACTGCGAAGAATGACGATCTGAGACTGTACGCCGACCGCTTGGCACTGGAGGATGAAGGCGATGACGTGCCACCACATGTTCGGCATGAATTACACCGAGTTCAAGCCGTACCACTGCAACACCTCGACTACGAAGGGCAGAAGGGGTAGCCGAATGCTGGCATTGAGTGCGTCGTATGGGAAGACGCAGGTATCCGGCGACGTCCCCGTGCATGCTCGGAAGCCCGGACCGGGGAGGAGCAGGGTGTACTCCTTCGGGATGCGGAACCCCTTCCTGATTCGATGAAGGTCCGCCTCGGTCATCACCGAGGGGATCTCGTCCACCTCCGAAGGGTCCCTCGGACTATTCTCCTCATAGGAAGCCAATCTCCCTTGCTCCGCCTTCGACAAGATATCCCTGGAGTAGCTTCTGGTCATCCCGAGGCTCGAAAACGTCGACGGTAGCCGACCCAGTGCACCAGCCCCCTTCACCTTCTCCACTATAGTTTCGACGATGACTGACTTCGCCACTTCCTTCCCCTTGCTCGGGGGGACCACTAGAGCTCGGTCGGTCTCTTGGTCCGAGGTAGAGGTCTCTTTCCCCGCTGGCACTCTAGACATTTCGAGTTAAGGTTAGGATGATTTACCTTGAAGTGAAGTCTACGGTCGGAAAGATCGCCGGAGAGTAAAAACGCCTGGCCACAAATGCTAGCAGCGCCGCTCGAGAGCAAAAATGACTTGAGTAAAAAGTGAAGTAAAAGTGAAAGAGTAAGAAATGAGGAGAAGGGGAGGCGGTAAAAACATATAAGCGTTAAGGCGGATTCGGGTGGGCTTTCGAATGCTTTGGGCCCCCTCAACGGCCCACCAGATGCCTAAACGCCAAAATCTTCGTGATCCCCGCCTCTTACCTCAGGATTCGTGCCTGATCTTCATCAGACGGCCCAGATCATACCACGTCGCTCAGAAATCAAATTCGAGCAACTTACATTCCGAGCTGCATATTGGAGAAAAACGACTTTCTCCTCGTAGTTCGCTCCTGATCTTAATCAGACGGCCTAGATCTCACCTCATCGACCAAAATCACGTTTTCTCGTGATCCATGTCGTCGTGCCTCGCGATTCGTGCCTGATCTTCATCAGACGGCCTAAATCATGCCACGTTGCTCGGAAACCAAATCCGAGCAACTTGCATTCCGGGCTGCATATTGGAGAAAAATGACTTTCTCCTCAGGATTCACGCCTGATCCTAATCAGACGACTCAGATCTCGTCGTGTCGAACAAAATCATGTTTTCTCGTGATCCACGCTGTCGTGCCTCGTGATTCGTGCATGATCTTCTTCAGATGGCCCAGACCATGCCACGTCACTCGGAAACCAAATCCAAGCAACTTGCATTCCGAGCTGCGTATTGGAGAAGAACGACTTTCTCCTCAGGATGAAGCCAGATCTTAATCAAACGGCTCTGATCTCGTCGCATCGACCAACATCACGTTTTCTCGTGATCCATGCCGTTTGCCTCGTGATTTGTGCCCGATCTTCATCAGACGGACCAGATCATGCCACGTCGCTTGGAAACCAAAACCGAGCAATTTGCATTCTGAGTTTCTCATATGGAGAAAATGCTGTTGAGGCAGGAGAGCCGTCTAATTGCATCAAAATTCGTGTCGCAACCTGATGGACGTCCCTGATTCTGCAACGTGGCCAAGTGCAAGATCTACCGTTAGATCATTTCAAAATTCGTGCCGCATCTAGATGGATGCCCCAGATTACGCCACATTGCTTGGAATCCTAATCCGATCGACAGGCATTCCGAGCTGCTCATGTGGGGAAAATGCTGCCGATCCATATGAGTCGTCAGATCGTCTCTGAACTCGCACCGCAACCTGATCCAGGCTCCAGATGTGTCCACGTCGTTCGGCACCATCCCTCGGTTGGATCATCAGGATTTCGCGCTAATGGCTGATGGACGATCCAGATTGCGCCATGTCGTAAATAGGTGATTAAAATTATTTATTTAAAAGAATTGCAAAAAATGATTTAAAATTCAGGAAAATTAATTAAAAATTTTAAAAAATAATTATAAATTCGGGGAAATATTTTTGAGCCCCTGGATAAATAATTATTGGTTAGAATAGTTAATCGACGCTCCCGAAAAATAAATCATCACTTTGCAAAATTGAATAAATGATCTGAAAAATAACTAAAAAATCTTGTAAAATCCCCAAAAATCCAGAAGGGCCTAAAAGCAAACTTTGGTACATTACTAGTCTAGAAAAGTACCATCACCCCCTAAACAGGATTCGAACACCCTTTGAAGACTCCGATAAAGCCCTATACGCCATTAAAACAACAAAACTACTCTCCAAAGGCTATAACACACAGTCTTTGGGAGTGGGGGGCTCGTGATATGGCAAAAAATTGGGTTATATCGGAACCATTCAAAGTGGGCACGAATCTTAAAATCGCAGGGGCAAGATGGTAATTTCACCTACAAACGAGTCCGAATTGGGAACCGGGTCTCTCCTCTTGGACCCGCCAACCCATGAACGGATGTGTTCAGTTGAGAACGGGTCCCAACCCGTTAAGGACCAACTCAACAGGATAGGAGGAAATCCTGGCTTGTCCTTATCTTGAGGAGGCGGTTATAACCACCCCTATCCAGCCACACCGGGAAGTAGGGATTCACTATTATCCAGAAAGGGATCCCCATGGCGACTATAAATACCCCCTGCCTCCTACTGTCACAGGTGATCACTCTTTGTGCACTTGAGCTCTTTCCCTTTTACTTTTTCTGCTATTGACAAGAGCGTCGGAGGGTTCGTCGCCGGGATCCATCCTGGTGTTTCAAACATTTGTGCAGGTCCGCGGGAGCACCAAGGAGTCAACTTCAACAAGGAAGAAGCAGGGTTCAGTCTGTTCACGTTCCTACGAACCTACAAATTCTGTCTATTGCCTCCACACCAGATCTAGCGGCAACACACACAAATCTAATTTCTCATCTCAAGCAATAGATTATCATCATCCGCAACAACAACAAGAACAACATTTCCATATTCCAATTGAAATTTTCTTGCTTACTTTTAAAGAAAGAACATTTCCAAATGAAAGTTACAGAAACATATGACTGCTACAAGAAAGATAGCGTTTTGTCCTCTTAATTTTTTGATTGATGCATCTCTGACATTTCATAGGATGGCATTTGGCAACAAGTATACTGGTCTCAATCATCGATCACATATAATAACTCTCCAGGTACATTAGTTTAATTGAATATCGAATTAAACATTCGAACATCTCTAAAGAGGAGTTTTCATTCGTAAATCTATCAACGCGTGCACCTCAACGTGTGCATCATCCGTCTGTAAATAATATAAAGGAGATCTTAGGTTCGAAGCCAGTCCACGTTCAAGTTTTTATTTATTTAAAAATATATTTATTAAGAAGTGCATCGTACGTATAAATTACTAGTATTGTATAGAGGATGATAAACAATGAAAATATATTAGTCTAAGATTGAAAACTGGATAATAATTTTGTAACTGTGAACCTTATTACGTTTAGTTTCACTACAAACCATGACGGCTTTAGCGGCGTTTTTATTAGGCTATCCCGGCATTTTTTAACTCTGGGATAGAGAGTAATGAAGTTTCCCATAGCGTTGCACGAAGCGCCGTTGAAGCGAGCATCGGGATAACTACAAGGGCTACCACGGCATTTTTTGTGAGCCGCCGCTATAGGTGTATAACCTATGCCGAAGTTTCTCCAACGTCGTAATAGATGGAAGTCCATTTTAGGTTTTAGAGGAGAATGAGCTATAGCGGCGTTTACGAAATGCCGTGATAGGCGTAATTTTATTTCATTTTGTAGAAAAAAATTAGCTATAGCGGCATTTACAAAACACCGTAGTAGGTGGATTACCATTTCAGCTTTACAGTAGAAATGAGTTATCGCGGTGTCGAAGAAATACCGTGAAAGGGGGAATTTTTAAAATTTTGTGGCAATTTAGGCTCATTATCTATCCTGGCATTTTTTATAAAAACGTCAGGATAGATATATTCAGTTTTTTGCATATTATGTAAATCACCATGCGGGGGGGGGGGGGGGGGGGGGGGAATGAATAGGGTGATTGTGCGGAATTAAAAAAATTAAAATTAAGTTGCAAAGTAAATGAGAAGAGATAGAAAAAGCAAACACAACAAGCAAAAGTGACGCAATGATATAACGTGGTTCGACCCCCAGGTCTACGTCCACACCACCTACTTGTAGCAATTCTCCGCTACAAGCGTTCTACTATACTCAAACTCTTGTACAGTGATTCTCGGATTCAGGCCGAGAGACCTATTACACCCACAGGACTTCTAAGACAAGCTCCGTCAATCTCACTGAAGTGGAAGAAAAGAAAAAGTCACGATATTTAATGATCCTGACTGAAGAAAACAAATAAGTATCACATACACTAGGATTGATTATTGAATATATTAGTTCTGAAGATTTTTCTCAGAGCAATAGGTGAAGAATACACAGTGGGTTCGTCCAAATATATAGACTTAGGAAGTGTATCTCTCAAAAATAGAAACGATACATTCCAAAAAAGAAATCTGCACAAGGTACGGTCGATCACAAAAAGGGACAGTCGACCGTTCATCTTTTAATCAAAAATTCGAAAGATGAATTGTCGACTGCTTTTTTGCTACTACGACTACTGGGCTTGGGCTTTATATCTTTCTGATTATTATGCCGATGATTGGTGAGTTTTTCTTCTTTTTTTTTTGTGTCCTGGTTTGCAGTTTGGCATTCTATGTTGGTTTCTAGGGTGGATTTGTAAAAGAATTTTGGAGGAGATGATTTTGAATTTGGGAGTCTTTGTTAGAGAAAGAAGGAGCTATGAAGAAACTTTGCAGGATAAGATGAAGTGATTAATTTTTGGGTAAATTTTAGAAGAACCCCTGAATTATCACCAAAGAACCCTATCTTTGGTTTTCCCCAAATCACCTTGGACTTCTGTTCGAATTTGAAAACCCTCATTCAGAAAAAATGTAGTGTCACTGATGTAGAGGTTAGGGGAGAGCAGGAGGGGGAGATGAGTATGATGAAAATTTGATTTGTTCACGAAAGGGATTAATTGATTTCTGGTGAAAGTCAGGAGAATTTCTCTAATGTAGTCTTAGTGGGAGACTAGCCCTAAAATGTAGGGATTGTTCACGGAAGGGATTAATTGATTTTTTCACGGGAAATCGGTGGTTGATCCCGACCACCGATTTCACCATCTCTATATCTCAGGTATTGCATTCGTTTGGTTGGGTTTGTGTTACTTTGATACTGCTTTGCATCTAATTTTGCATCTAATTTTAGGATTGATACTATTTTGCATCTAATTTTGCATCTAATTTTACGATTGATACTGTTGTGCAGCTCTGTCAACCTAACTTTTATAGGATTGTAAGTGTTGTTCGAAATTGATACTGTTTTCCATCTAATTTTGCATCTAACTTTAGGACTATATCTGTTTAGGGTTGCATATTTTTAATTTTTTAGTATTCCCTATAAAAGTATTCACGAAGGAAAAAAAAACTAAAAGAGTGTGTTAAACTGTTAAGATTGTAAAAACTAAACAGATACATCGAGTTTTAACATAGACCCTCAGAAAGTGATTACTGAAATGGAATCATGAACCTACCCAAAGATTCGGCATAAAAGCCTATTTTATTGTATATAATTCACAGAGAAATTGCCTACATATCTGATACATAATTCCTATACATCTATTAGAACAAAGGTTCACATTTTTTATTTGGAGAGAGGAGGCATTAGTTAACTCCTATAATCCTATTAAAGTAGAGTAATTGACTGCTCTTTCTCTAGAGAACAAAAGGGAGATAAATAATATCTATCTATCTTACTAAAATATCAGCCAAACGACAACCTTTAAACCATCTCTGTTGCAAAAGTAAACAATGCAAAGATCCAAGACATGTGAAACATTGTTTTCCAATGATCTGAGCTAAAAAAGGATATATTAACATCTAAATCTCCTCCATTTACAGCTTCTGTGCTCCACCTACTCCACTATCCTTCACCACCCTAATGGAAGATTCGTTCTCTACTAACACTTATACTAGAAATCGTCAATCTTAGTGCATGTTCTGAGTTAATAAATACATTACATAACATATTTGATTGTGCTAAGGTGTTTGAATCAGTATAAAGTATATTGCATATATGGTATTACACATTTGGCTGTGATCAGTGTAAATGCACATATTCTAGGTATATATTCAATATGAAGTTATAAATACAACACACATTTGCATGTATGACAGTTTGTCCCCAAATGCTCTGAATCACTTTATTTAACTTCTATATAAATAAGCAAAAATGAAAATGCAATTAGAAACAAAAGCATTGGTTGTACATGAAAATTTGAAAAGAATGAATTGCATACTCTGATGGGTTTGCTTGACGCATTAGTCACCACAACACTTTTAGTCAATGAAATCCTGAGATCAGTTTCAACAATCAAAACATGTTGATATGGCTAAAAATAGGGTTAAATCGGAACCATCCAAATTGGGCGTGAAGCTTAAAGATCAGGGGTAAAATGGTAATTTCACCTTCAAGCAGGTCTGAAGTGGGTACTGGGTCCTTTTTCCAAAGGCCCAATAACCCACGAACGGATCCATCTCAACTGGGTGCGGATTTCAACCTGCAAGAAACCCGGTCCATCTGGGTAGAATTAGGGTTTATGATTATACCTAATCAACAACCCTGATTCACTTCTGTCCATTCACTGGAAAGTAGGGATTTGATCTTATCCCGAAACTGGTCCCTAAGGCAGCTATAAATACCCCCCCATCCCTCACTGTTAACAGGTAATCAATCTTTTGCCAGTAAAAGCTCATTCATAATCTTTCTGATTACTGACTTGAGCATCGGAGGGTGTGTCGCCGGGATCAACCCTGGTGTTTTTCGCACTTTTTTCAGGTGAACGGCGGGAGATCACGGTTAAATTTCGGCAGAAAGGTTTCAGGTTTGACTATTCGACGTCCCAAAGAATCCACAAATTCTATCTGTTTGCCCTCATACCAGATTTAGCGGTAACAGATTGGCGCCGTCTATGGGTACCGACGAATAGCAATCCTTCCTCTTCCCTTGGTTAAGATCACCTCCAGCCATGCCTTCCCGAAAACTGGGATCCAAAGGGTCCAACCGTGGACCCACTCCTCCTCAACCACAACAGGAGGTCTCCCTCCAGACCGTCCACCTGCAGGGGGAACTCCCTCCTCAGCCTGATCAGCCCCTACAGCAGGAACAACCTCCTCTTCAGAACCTTCAATCCCAAAGGGCTCCGCTCGGGCCCCAGAATGCCGGTGCAGGGGCCTCTCATCCCAACCCTCAGAAGCAACCTCCTCATCGAGACCGCATCTCCGTACACAACCCTTCTACCGATTCAATGGCATCTCACAACCCCCGGCCTTCCGAAGACCTCCGAAATACCCTCCTCAACCGGCAGAAAGAAGAGGACCTTCGCCACCATTTGGATGAAAGGAGGGCCCGTGAGGGAGCCTCCTGCCCAGAACGTCCAAATGAGCCATCTCTTTATCGCCGCGACCACAGGAGGTCCCCTCCTCGCAGGGGGCGGAGAGAGTCCCCTGAGTACCATCGAAGAAGACATCGTTCTCCCGCTGGTCGGCAGCCCCTGAGGGACAATAACAGACATATCACCCGAGCTGAATTTCAAGAGTTCCAGGCTACAATCCTGCAGGCCCTCAACCTCCGGCCGAACAACAACAATGCTCAGGAGGTCCCCACTCCTCCTCCGGTCCAAAGTCCTCACCATCGGTCCCTAACCCCTCCTCAAGCTCCGAGTCACCGCCATCACAGTCCTCGCCATTCCCCTAGCTACCATCACCGAAATCCGTGCTCCCCTTCTTATGAAGACGAGTCCAGAGACTCGCTTGGCTACCATCGAAGGGACGATGCGGTCTACCGCCATCTCTACGAGATGGAGAGGCGCCTCGGCAAACTGGATAAAGAAGAAGAGCTGAGAGGAAGGACGCTCCGTCCAAGCCGGCCTCCCATCTCTCGAACAATCATGGAGGCGCCCGTTCCTATAGGCTTCAAGCCCCCGCAGTTTGAGACTTACTCTGGGGAGTCAGACCCCGCGGACCACATCGAGAGCTTCAACACCCTCATGTTAATCCACCAAGCTTCTGATGCTCTACTGTGCAAAACCTTCCCAGCTACTCTCAAGGGTCCGGCCCGAGAATGGTACTCTCGTCTTGCCCCATCCTCCATATTCTCCTTTGAACAATTTGAGACCCTCTTCGTCACCCACTTCGTGAGTAGCCGCCGCACCGAGAAGACTAGTATTTCGCTACTCTACCTCAGTCAGAAGAAGGGTAAGAAGCTGAGATATTATGTGAAGCGGTTTGCCACGGAAGCTAGATCCATTGCCTCCTTCGACCAATCGGTCACAACTGCAGCCTTCCAGTCAAACGTCCTCAACTCAAGCCTTCGGTCCTCCCTAGCCAAGAAGCCCCTGCAAAACTTCTCCAACCTTCTTCTCAGAAGCGAGAAGTATATCCGGGCTGAGGAAGCTGAACATCGCCCCACCTTTGAAGGGTCTTCATCCGGGACCAAGAGAAAGGTAGCTGAAGAAGAGGGAGCTAAGCAGCTCCAGAAGGACAACGGGGGCCAGTGCCGCCCGCCTCCCAGATTTGAGAAGTTTACCCCTCTTAACGCCAACATTTCTACGATTCTCATGGAGGTCGAGAAGGAAGGAGTTCTGCCTCCTGCCCCGAAGATGAATACCCCCGGCAAGAAGAGGGACAAGGAAAAGTGGTGCCGATATCATCGAGACCACGGCCACGACACTAACGACTATCGGGCCTTGAAGAATGAAATTGAGGTCCTCATCCAGAGAGGGCAGCTGTCTAAGTTCGTGAGAAATGACCGAATTGATCTTCCTCCTCACCCCAGGGAGGCTAACAAGCATCCCGAGAGGCGCAACGAAACTCCCGAGTTTGAAGAGGAACGCATCTTGCATCTCATTCATGGAGGTCCCATGCGAGGAACCTCTAACTCTTTCCGGAAGGCTTTCATACGAGAAGTCAATTTGGTTCATGGCATCCCCCCTCCCAAAGGCCTCGGAGTCCCGGTCACTTTCTTAGATGAAGACCTGGAGGGAGTCCGAACCCCCCACTGCGATGCATTGGTAATCAACCTCCACATGGCCAACTTCAAAGTGGAGAGGATACTGGTGGACAATAGTAGCTCTGTCAACATCCTCTTCCTGGCGGCCTTCCGAGGACTCAAGTTATTGCAGGACAGGCTCAAGCCCGCCAGCTACACGCTTCATGGGTTCACGGGAGTGCCAGTGACTATCGAAAGGGTAATAACCCTCGACGTAATCGCTGGCAAAACTCCTACTACCCGAATGGAGCCAATGGATTTTATGGTCGTCGACATCCCAGCTGCTTACAATGTGATTCTAGGCCGACCTGGCCTAGCTGCGTTAGAGGCTGTCCCGTTGGCTTATCATCTTAAAATGAAGTTCCCCACCAAGTCAGGTGTAGGGAATGTAAGGGGTAGTCAAGAGATTGCCCGCAAGTGTTACATGACCTCCACCGGGAGGCCTGTCCTCTCCCTCGAAACTCTTGAGATTCCCCAGGGGAATGCCCAACCTATGTCCGAACCAGTGGAAGAGCTAGAGGAAGTGCTCTTTTCTGAGAAAGATCCGAACCGCAAGTTCTTCATCAGCAAGACCCTCCCCTCTGCCCTCTGTTCCGACATAGTCCAATGCATCAGGAAGAACCATGACCTCTTTGCCTGGTCGGCTGCCGATATGCCAGGAACTTTTGAGGAGCTCCTCGTCCACCACCTAAGCGCTCCAGGGTCCAAACCGGTCCAGCAGAAGAGGCGCAAATTTGCCCCGGAGCGCCAGAAAGTCATAAAGGAAGAAGTGGACAAGCTTCTCAAAGCCCAGTTCATACAAGAAGTCAACTATCCCGAATGGCTCTCTAATGTCGTTATGGTTAAGAAAGCCAACGGAAGTTGGAGAATTTGCATCGACTTCACAACCTGAACAAAGCATGCCCTAAGGACCCATTCCCTCTCCCCAGCATCGACACCTTGATCGACACTACTTCAGGCCAAAAGCTGTTGAGCTTCATGGACACCTTCTCCGGATATAACCAAATCAGAATGTTCCTCCCGGATATCCTGAAGACATCCTTCGTCACCGATCAAGGACTCTATTGCTACAAGGAAATGCCCTTCGGGTTGAAAAATACCGGTGCAACCTACCAGCGCCTCGTTAACAAGGTCTTCTAGAATCAGATCGGCCGAAACATGGAAGTGTATGTTGATGATATGCTCGTTAAAAGCATCCATGGGACCGACCATGTTGCTGATCTCCAAGAAGCATTCAATGTGTTGAGGAAGCATGATATGAGGCTCAACCCGAACAAGTGTGCGTTCGGAGTCTCATCGGGTAAGTTCCTAGGCTTCATGGTCAGTCAAAGAGGGATCGAAGCCAACCCCGAGAAGATCAAAGCCATACTAGACATGGCTACCCCTACGAGTGTGAAAGAGGTTCAGAAGCTCATAGGGCACCTCGCGGCCATAGCGCGCTTCCTGTCTAAGTCAGGAGAAAAGTGTCTTCCTTTATTCAAAGCCCTCAAGGGGGCTAAAGGCTTTGAATGGGGCCAACAGCAGCAAGAATCGTTCGATCAGCTAAAGGCCTATCTGGTCAATCCCCCTCTCCTCCACAAGCATATCCCGGGGAAAACACTCTACCTCTACCTAGCTGCCTCTGAGTAAACCCTCAGCACTGTTCTAGTGAGGGAAGAAGACAAGGCTCAGAAACCTATCTATTACGTGAGCAATGTACTTCGGGATGCCGAGCTCTGCTATTCCAGATTGGAGAAGATAGCATACGCCTTGGTTATGGTAGCCAGGAAGCTCCGCCCTTATTTTCAATCCCACTCGGTGGTCGTCTTTACTGACCAGCCGCTCAGACAAGTTCTATACAAGCCCGAAACCTTCGGGCGTCTGATGAAGTGGTCGATCGAGTTGAGTCAACATGACATATCTTACCAGCCTCGGACCACGATCAAGGCTCAAGCCTTAGCTGAATTTATTGTTGAGAGCACCATCCCAGAGGTCAGTCAAGCAGCGAACGGGCCTCCCATCTGGACAGTATATGTAGAGGGGTCCTCTTGCACCGAAGGGAGCAGAGCCGGGGTCATTCTGGCAGGCCCAGATGACTTCGTTCTCCAATACTCCCTCCGCATCAACTTTAAGGCCTCCAACAACGAAGCGGAGTATGAAGCCCTCATAGCCGGCCTCGGTATGGCTCGCAAGGCAGGGGCACAACGTCTCCGAATATTCAGTGATTCGCAGTTGGTGGTGAATCAAGTTTTAGGGGAGTACAAAGCACGAGACGACTGAATGGCTAAGTACCTAGCTAAGGTCCAAAGTCTCATGGCTGCATTCGAAGAGGCATTGATCCAGCGGATCCCTAGAGAATAGAACTCCCAAGCAGATGCCCTCTCCAAACTGGCCTCCTCCTCCCTCCAAGGTCTCGAGCAGACCGTCCTCATCGAAGTACTCCTAAGATCGAGCATAGAAGAAGAAGCCCCCGACTCGATGGAGTCATTGCCCGTCCAACTCCGAAACAATTGGATGAAGCCTTTGATAGAGTTCCTCAGGGAGGGGTCCTTCCCGAAGACCCTAAAGAGGCATATCGAACCCGAACGAGAGCTAAGAGGTATACCCTTGTTGAAGGAGTCTTGTACAAACGCTCCTACACCCAAGTAGATGGCAGATCCTACTTGAGATACCTCTCCCCGGAAGAAGCCTCGTATGCCTTGCAAGAACTTCACGAAGGTATTGGCGGGGCCCATTCAGGGTCAAGATCCCTCGCCATAAAAGTCTTGAACTACGGATATTTTTGGCCTACCCTACTTCGAGATGCCGAGCAACATGTCCGGCAGTGCATCTCCTGCCAGAAGTACTCCAACATTTGTCACCTGCCCCAAGCGAAACTTACACCTCTCTAGTCCAATACCCTTCGCGGTGTGGGGGATGGACTTGCTAGGCCCGTTCCCACCAGCTCCAGGCCATTTCAAATTTCTAGTTGCGGCAATCGACTATTTCTCCAAGTGGATCGAGGCCGAGCCATTGGCTACCATTACTGAGAAGATTGTGCTACAGTTCTTCTGGAAAAATGTAATTTGTCGGTTTGACGTACCTCGGGTTCTAATAACAGATAATGGAACACAGTTTACAGGGGCAGCTTTTCGATCTTTATGTGAAGACCTCGACATCCAGCAACGTTTCTTCTCTGTCTCCCATCCTCAGTCTAATGGTCAAGTGGAGAATGCCAACAGATAGATTCTCTCCGGCATCAATAAAAGGCTAGACAAGTCGAACAAAGGCTTATGGGCAGAACAGCTTCCCAACGTATTGTAGAACTACCGCACTACGAAACGGACCCCCACAGGAGAGTTGCCATTCAATCTCACCTATCTGAGGCTGTGATCCCCTTGGAAGTCGGTCTACCATCTCCTCGCCTTATGGCCTATGAAGAAGAGCAGAATGCCAGAGAACTCCGAGCAAATTTGGACCTGATTGATGAGCTCCATGAAAGAGCTTCTATTCGCTAGCAAAATTATCGAAGAAGGATTGAGCAGGCCTACAACAAAAGGGTTCGTCCCACAGATCTCAAGGAAGGGGACTTGGTCCTCAGAAAGCTAGCTATCTCATTCCCTAGTCAAAAGAGTAAGCTAGCTCCGAATTGGGAAGGACCGTACAAAGTTTCCAAAGTAGTCTGTCCCGAAGCATATCGTCTAGAGGACCTTGAAGGCAGAGAGATACCCAGAACTTGGAATGCCGACCATTTACTGAAGTACCAAGAGAGCGCCTGAACGCCTCTCCGAGTACCTTCAAATGTCGAGCCATTCCTATCATTTTATTTGTATTTGCTTCTTTACTTTCTCATTGTAATAACGGCTTGCAACTTAGAAGCAGCCGATTAGCAGTTATCAATAAAGAACTTCTTTTCTCCCATATTTTCCTTGTGATTATTTGTATCTCTCTATTTAAAGCCTTTAATCACCCTCACTCGAACGACGCGTTTGGAGTCAAAAACTTGGCTTGATTCCGCTTCGCAAGCTCGCTCTTAAGCGAGCTAGAAGTGGTTTGCCATTCGGAATTGCTCCTACAACCGTTGAAACTTACTCAAACGACGTGTTCGGAGTCCAAAACATGGCTCGATTCTGCTTCGCAAGCTCGCTCTTAAGTGAGCTAGAAGTGGTTCGCCATTCGGAACTGCTCCCACAACCGTTGAAACTTACTCAAACGATGCGTTCGGAGTCCAAAACTTGGCTCGATTCCGCTTTGCAAGCTCGCTCTTAAGCGAGGTAGAAGTGGTTTGCCATTCGGAATTGCTCCCACAACCGTTGAAACTTACTCAAGCGACGTGTTCGGAGTCCAAAACTTGGCTCGATTCTGCTTCGCAAGCCCGCTCTTAAGCGAGCTAGAAGTGGTTTGCCATTCGGAACTACTCCCATAACCGTTGAAACTAACTCAAACGACGTGTTCGGAGTCCAAAACTTGGCTCGATTCCGCTTTGCAAGCTCGTTCTTAAGCGAGCTAGAAGTGGTTCGCCATTCGGAACTACTCCCACAACCATTGAAACTTACTCAAACGACACATTCGGAGTCCAAAACATAGCTCGATTTTGCTTCGGAAGCTCGCTCTTAAGCGAGCTAGAAGTGGTCTGCCATTCGGAACTATTCCCACAACCGTTGAAACTTACTCAAACGATGTGTTCGGAGTCCAAAACATGGCTCGATTCCGCTTTGCAAGCTCACTCTTAAGTGAGCTAGAAGTGGTTTGCCATTCGGAACTGCTCCCACAACCGTTGAAACTTACTCAAACAACGTGTTCGGAGTCCAAAACATAGCTCGATTCCGCTTTGCAAGCCCGCTCTTAAGCGAGCTAGAAGTGGTTCACCATTCGGAACTGCTCCCACAACCGTTGAAACTTTACTCAAACGACGCATTCGGAATCTAAATCACTTGGCTGGATAACTGGTCGTTTCTACAACTATACTAGACATGAGAGAAGAGTACTTGGAGGAGCTAACCTTTGGTTCTTATGATTCGTTTAAAGTTGAAGTAATTCTTTAAGAGGCTACCCCCCACTGCAAGAAACTGGCCTCTCTCACAATTCGCAGTGGCCCTAATATGGGGGAGGCTACAAAAACCATAGCGCTGCTTATCAATCTCAAGTTCACGAGGTTGACATTCCGTGCCTATAAGAAGGAAGATTTGCTTTTGATTCTGAGTAGTTGTCAAAAGTTGGAGGAGTTGTACATTCCCCATTGCTTCACTTGACTGGATAACTGATGAAGATATTCAGGCATACATTCCCAAGCGACTCACGTTCCGAGCTGCGTGTTGGGGAAAAACAACCTTCTCCCCAAAATTCGCGCAAGGTCTTTGATCAGACGGCTCAGACTTGGCCACATCTACAAAACGACAAGATAGCATTTTCTCGTGGTCCACACCGTCTTCTACATCAAGATCCAAGCAAAACCTTCAGATGGTCGATTCTGCTTCGCAAGTTCGCTCTCAAGCAGGCTAGAAGTGGTTCGCCATTCTGAATTGCTCCCACAACCGTTGGGATCTGCTCTGACAAAGAATGCGGAGCTCAAAGCTTGGCTCGGCTTCGCTTCTACTCGTTTTCTCATAAGCAAGTTACAAGTGGTACCAAACAAATAACAAGTACTAGCAAAACATGCAAACCCACAAGTGCAAGAAAGTAAAACGAGCTTTCACTTTTATAATGTTTAAAGTACAAGGAAACTCGAGTTACAAAACCAAGCTGCGATGAGCTACAAAAGAGACATAATTACAACAACTTATTCAATGCTTCTTCGGAACAGGGACGTTTCGGTTCAAAGACACCCGGGGACGGCGTCGCCTAACCTTGGAGCTCGTCTCTAGACCAACAAACCGAGACGCCTCTTCAGCACTGCCTCTGACCGTGGCCCCAACCGAAGCACCACTAGACGAAGCAGCCACCCCGCTTTAAGCATCAACCGGGCTACGCTTAACGGCAGGCAAGCGAGTCGCAAGCTCGTAAAACGAGATCCCTCTCACTCTCTTCGCGAGTACACGATGTGCTTCTAACGTTAATCCATTCAGGCCAAGATTTGAGTCGAGCCACTTCCTCCTCGAGCTCAACGATTCGATCCTTCAGAGTAGCGTCCTTCACAACTATTTTGAAACGAGGAAGTTGAGCGGATCCTATGGCTCCAGAGCTATCGGCTGTAATTTGACGAAGATGGGTCACTTCGATGCTTTTGTCGACCGTAACCTTCCTCAACTCGTCGACCCTCGCCGTCAGCTCGTCGCGCTCGACCATCAACTTACCCACTGCAGAAGCTAACTCCTCTTCCTCCACCGAAAGTTCTTCTTCTGCTATCTTCAGGTGATGAACCTCCGCTAGTAGTTCACCTTTCTCCTTCTCAACGTCGAACAACGTCTTCCTAAGCAACTCCACCTCGCCTTCAAGACGAACCTCGCAAGCTCGTTTCTGTAGTTGTTTCAACTATGAGAAATAACCTCTCGACGTTGCCTTAAGATCCTCTAGTTCCAACTCGCTTTTGAGGAAACACTCTCGGCTGTGGGAGAGGGCCAGCTTCGCTGCTTTCAAGTCAGCGCAAAGACGAGCGGTTTCAGATGCTGAAATCGACCCAACAACCTGAAAAGCGGAAGCATATCAACAAACAAAAGGCAGTGTTCAACACTTAGCCAAATCTCAAGACAAAATTATTTTCGAAAAAATTCAAAACAGACTTCAACACTTAGCGAGTTTGCCAAAAACAAAAAATTTATCGATACCAAAAAGCGGTGGCCAGTCCGCTAAAAGGCAGTACATCAAAAAAAAAAAAGAGAAAATTACAAAAACGAAGAAGATCAAGGGGCCACCTTGAGGGGTAGCTCGGAAGGTAGCTCTTCGTCCCCTGCTACTCCGGCTCGGGGGTCCTCAGCGACCTCGTCGTCCCCTTCCTCCACCGCCACAGTCTCAGGGTCGGCAGGAGTGTCGGCACCTTGTCACTCGTCCCCCTCCTCTTATTCCTCGTCTCCTTCAGCTTCTTCCTCGGGATCAGGCTCGGCGACTGGGCCCCATAGCCCATACCTCGACCTGTCGAATCCGGGGACTCGAGCCTTGATGTGCTCGAGCGCAGTGGCGTAAGACTGCTCCATGTTGGCCGCCATGTGCTTCTTGGCCTCGGCCTCAATCTCCGCCCTCGCCTTCTCCACGGCCTTAGCTTGTTGCAGCTTCACTGCCTCTAAAGCCCTCGCTGCTTCGGCCCTCTCCTCGGCTGCCTTAGCGACCTCCGAAGCAAGCTTCTCCCTCGCTTGCTCCAGAGCCGCTTCAAGGTCGGCGACTTGTGCCACCAAAGCGTCCGATCAGCGCTGCTCCGCCTCCAACTGCTTCACGGCCCTCGCCCTTTCCGCTCTGTCTTTGTCACTAAGGGCCTTCAGCTTCCTCTCTTGCTCGGCATATTCCTCGAGAAGGTGGCTGAAATGACAAGTGGCCTGCATGAAGAAGTGGTGAGAACACAACAAAAACCGAGCTAAAGACTTAGAAATTTTTCAAGAAAAATTTGAAACAGTAAAGAAGACTTACCGACATAAGCGACCGAGCTACTTCGAGAGCGTCGTCGCCTGTCGTCCCCACCTTCAGGGTAGCTCGGTCTTTCGGGGTCGAGAGGTGGCGAACAGCCTGCATGCTCATCGCTGAGTCCCCTAAGAAGCCGGCGTGGTTCATCACCCGCCAATCGGGGATGAACAGCTTCTTATGAGCCTCGGTCAGTATAACCTCGGCATGCTCGGTTAGGGGAGGGGCCTCGAGCGCCAGTGCTGCCGAGACGGAAAAGCCCTCACCCGAAGGAGCAGAGGGGGCCAGCTGGCCAACACCAATGGCCGAAGACGTTTGCCGAGGAGAGACAGGGACGACGGCCCTAGCTGCGGCCGAAGAAAGCTTCGTGGGTCAGCCGACCTGTGCTCATCCTCTTCCTTTTCTTGGCGTCAGTGACCTTGTTTCATTCGTCCATCATCGCCTTGAAGTCCATGTTCGGAGCCTCTGTCGAAGCGAAAGGAAAAGACAAGTTAGAAAAAATAATAATACAAGGCATTAAAGAAAAGTAAGGCATAAAGAGAAATGTCAGGAGCGTATTTGGGTCGATCGGACTAAGGCCCGACCCGTGTAGCACCTTCTCGGTCATTTCTCTCCAACTTAACATCGGGAGACCGATCAACTTCGCCGCCACCTCTGCCTCGGCCAGGGTAACACCGGCTCGGCCTTTGCGTACTTCGGAACCTCCTCCTTCCACCGAGTCAGGAAGTCCCATGCCGAGGGGCCATTGATCAGAAAAAACTTCCCCTTCCATGACTTTATCGAGTCACAGTTTTCTATCAGCTTCATGCCTTTTCGAGGCGACAGATAATAGCGAGGCTCGAGCTTGCTCATTCTGTTGATTCGGTACAGACTCCGGAGGATGACGAGCTGCGGCTCCACCTTAGCCGTTCGGCACTGAAGAAGAAACCCGAGCACATGACGCCAAGTGTTCAGCATGAAATGAATGGGACACAGCCCATACAACCGGAGCACGACAGTGACGAAAGGGTGAAGGGGAAAGCGCAGGCCAGCATTCAATGCATCGTAGGAGAAGACGCAAGTGTACGGAGAAAGGGCTATGTTCGCTCGCACTCCGGGGCTGGGGAGGATCAGTGTGTACTGCTGAGGAATGGCGAAACCTTTCCAAGTACGGAATAGGTCCCGCTCGGTTAGAACTGAGGGGATATCGTCCACCTCGGTGACCTCCCTTGGATCGTTCTCCTCGTAGGTCTCCGTGCGACCGTAGACAGCTTTGGTCAGCAGCTCGTCGCTGTACTGCCTTATCCCCCATGACCGGACAACACGGTCGGCATCCGACCCAGCTCGTCTGCCTGTTTCACAGTCTCCACCACCGCCTCGACGACCGAAGACCGAACCACTTCCTACCCCTCTTCCTCGGCTGCAGACGACCCTACTATCTCCTTCCCCTTCCTTCGGCTCACCACTTCTCTCCCCTCCTCGGCACTCCGACCTCCCGAGGAGGATGCCTCACTACCCAAGGATACCCGTGACATCTCGAAGAATAAATATCTAAGGTTAACTGAACTGACCTTGATGTGACGTTTACGGTCGGAAAAAGTTCGCCAGAAATTGCCTGGCCTTCACGACAGCTAACACAACCGCCCTTGAGCTCAAACCTCCGCTAGCAGAGCGACTTGTGAGCGAAAGTAAATTTTGAGAGTGAAAAAGTGAAAGAATGAGCTAAGGGGTGAGGGGGTTGAGAACTTATAGCCAGTAAGACAACAGTTGAGCTTTTGCAATGCTTGGGGGCCCATTAGGGGAGACGTAACGACAGGATAGAGAGAGCTACGACGATTCAGAAGAGGGTCACGACGGTTTACTTGACATGGCAGTATGGCAACCCCTAACTTGCCGAGCCACCGAGGCACTCTACCGAGCTACCGGGGCACCGACCTCCACATATTGGAGAAAAATGCCGCCGAGCCACTTTCACCATCAGATTGTCTCAAAATTCGTGCCGAAATATGATGAACGGCTCAGATCGCGCCACGCCCATAAAACGACAAGATAACGTTTTCTCGTGATCTGAGCCACTATCCTCGAGATCCACGTCGTGATGGATGCTCCAGATCAAGCCACGTGGCCCAACGTCTCTTCCCGAGCTGCTGAACCACCGAGGCACTCTGCCGAGCTACCGAACAGCCATGGTAAAGCCTCCAAACTACCAAGAGGCGAAAGCCGAGCTGCCGAGTTGCCAAGCTACTATGGTCGAGCTACCGATGCACCGACCCTCACATTTGAAGAAAAATGGCTGCCGAGCCACCTTAACCATCGGATCATTTCAAAAATCGCACCAGAACACGATGGGCGGCTCAGATCACGCCACGTCCTCAAAACGAAAAGATAGCATTTTCTCGTGATCTGAACCCCTCTCCTCGTGATTCAAACCGTGATGGACGCTCCAGATTTAGCCACGTAGCTTGGCAGTTTGTGACACACCGAGCTACCGAGCTACCGAATTGGATAGGCCGAGCTACCGAGGCAACGACCTCCACAAGCGGAGAAAAACGCTGTCGAGCTACTCCGATCATCCGATCCTTCAGAAATTCGTTCAGCTGGCTGATGAGAGGGCCCAGATCGTGCCACGTCATTAATATATTTAAAAATTAATTTCCTATTTATTAAAATCGGATTATTTATTTAAAAATTGCAAAAAAATAATTAAAAATTCGGGAAAATTAATTTAAAAATTCTAAAAAATAATTATAAATTCGGAAAAATATTTTTGGACCCTGGGTAAATAATTATTGCTTAGAATAATTAATTAAGGCCCCCGAACGATGAATCACCACTTCGCAAAATTAAATAAATGGCCCGAAAAATAGATAAGAATTAAGAAAAATCACCAAAAGTCTAGGAGAGCTCGAGAATAACCTTGAGCGTGCAACCAGCTCTGAAAATTACCATAATACCTCCTACAAAGATTCGACATCCCACATTTGGATTCCGATACAACTCCGCATGCCATTAAAACAGTAAAACTACTCCTCAAAGGCTGATTAAACTCAGCCTTCGGGAGTGGGGGCTCGTGATATGGCTAAAAATAGGGTTGAACCAGAACTGTCCAAATCGTGCGCGAATCTTAAAAATCAGGGGTAAAATGGTAATTTCACCTACAAGCGGGTCTGAAGTGGGTACTGGGTCCTTTTTCCAAAGGTCCAATAACCCACGAACGGATCTATCTCAACTGGGTGCGGGTTTCAACCCGTAAGAAACCTGGTCCAGCTATGTAGAATTAGGGTTTATGATTATACCTAATCAACGGCCCTGATTCACTTCTATCCATTCACTGGGAAGTAGGGATTTGATCTTATCCCGAAACTGGTCCCTAAGGCGGCTATAAATACCCCCCATCCCCCACTGTTAACAGGTAATCAATCTTTTGCCAGTAAAAGCTCATTCATAATCTTTCTGATTACTGACTTGAGCATCGGAGGGTGTGTCGCCGGGATCAACCCCGGTGTTTCGCACTTTTTGCAGGTGAACGGCGGGAGATCATGGTCAAATTTCGGTGGAAATATTTCAGGTTTGACTATTCGACGTCCCAAAAAATCCACAAATTCTATCTGTTTGCCCCCACACCAGATTTAGCGGTAACACATGTCTACCAGAAATTAATTATGGATGAGAACTTTCCTAAAGGTAGAAACCTTACCGAGGTCTGTAAGTGTTATGTCTAGTAGCTGTCTTTCTGCATGATCATTCAAGTGCAAGAAGAAAATTAACAAATCAACACTCCTTACATTCAAGTAGGCTCACTTCAAGAGTAATAAAGAATAAGTGTATAATCAAGAAGGTTGCATTATTCATACACTTGTGATTTATTGATGCCCTGTAAATTCTCCTTCCTGATAAACTTTTTACATTATTGTTTTACTTTTGTATGACTTTCATATTTGAACTGTAATAGGATTGGGATGCAGCTCACATGGACCTCAAATTTATAAATGCAACTACATTGATCAATTGGGGTTGCAATAAGGTAAATTGATATTTACTACAACTACACCCTATGTTTGTCGTTAATTACCGCTAATTTAATGTTATTTTTTCTAGATTGTCGTCTACACTCAGAACAGTTATGTACATATTGACAGTTTAACTTTTGGTAGGGTTATGAAGAACATGTTGGGTTGAAACCATTGAGTTAAAAAACAATGTTGTTTGAAAGGTATTGGTTTCAAAACTCTTACTATTTGTTTCTTTTAATATCATTGTTTTGATTAATTATTGTAAACTCTTACTATTTGTTTCAAAACTCATACTGTTTGTTTAGGTTCACTATTTGGTCCCATATTGAAGACTCGAAGCACTGTGTTTTCCTACAACCCTGTAAACTTTTTTTTGGTTTTTCGGTTGGTTGGTACATATTTTAGTGGAGGATGTAATAGTTGTAATATTTAGTATTTTTGGAGATGATGTAAGAATCTGTATATGATGATGATATAGTATAGTCATGTTAATACCAGTACCCGCAAAGTTGTGGAGTATTGGATTCTGTGTTTGGTTTTTTAAAATGTTTTTCAAAGGTTTTTCTAAAAATCCATTACATTTTCAAACGAAATTTTAGTTTTCATTTTGTATCTTACATTATATTATGATTTTTTCCCCCAGAGCCTTATATATATGATGCCTGTGTGATATTGCTTGGTTTGGCCTGGGGAGAATTGATATTGACTGCCGGTGATGTTATATTTTTAATTGTTAGCAGAATTCTGTAAGGAATTGCTGTAAAATGGCTAGGGGGGACTCTGTCGAAATGTTTACTAAAATTCCTAAAATTATATTACGTTTTCAAACGATATATTGGTTTTTATTTTGTATCTTGAGTCATATGAAGGGTTTTTCCCATAGAGCCCTATATATATGATGCATGTGTGATGTTGCTTGGATTGGACTGGGGAGGATTCATATTGACTGCCTGTGATGTTAATTTTTTAATTGTGAGCAGAACTCCGTAAGTAATTGCTTTAAAAGGGCAAATATTTTAGGGGAGATTCTGTCGAAATTTTTACTGCAATTCCTTAAAATCTATTATGATTTTATTTGGTATCTTGGCTAATATAAAAATTTTAGGGGAGGATTAATATTAACTGCCTGTGAAATTTTAAGGGAGACTGTCGAAATTTTTACTAAACGACTTAATTAATTAATCATTCTTCGCAATGATGTGCCGTAGGCACGTATCCACGAGCATACCTAGTATATATATATATATATAAAAGTTGTACAACACAGTTATTACAAAACATACATAAAGTTCTAACAAAATATAAGGAAAAAAAGTCATTTGAAATACAACAAACTAGGGTAGGGGAGTCTCCTCATGTGGCGCAATGTTTCTTCCAATTCCATCGGTATTTCGCCCTACTATATGTGCGTAACTAGAAACCGATGGAATTTGCTGGCCCTATAGAAAAACATAGATATTTCATCTTCAACTTTTAAAACGAAAAAAGAAAATATATTGAAAAGAGTATGGATGATCATGTAGAGATTTGTATAAGCAAATAAAATGTGCATTCGGCATCTCCTCGGGCAAATTTCTCAGGTTCGTCGTCAGCCAGTGCGGTATCGAGGTAAACCCCAAGAAGATCCAGGCCATAATAGACATGGCCCCTCCTCGGAACATCAAGGAGGTGCAGTGGCTCACATGGAGACTGGCAGCCATCGGTCGCTTCCTCTCCATGTCTGCAGAGAAGTCTCTCCCCTTCTTCAAGGCTCTGTGCGGAACTGGAGGCTTCGAATGGGGCGCCCAGCAGTAGGAGGCGTTAAACCAGTTGAAGGAATACCTCACCAACCCCCCATTTTTTTGCAAACATGAGCCGTCCAAACCCCTCTGGCTTTACCTTTCAGTTTCAGAGAGTGCGCTGAGCGTCATTCTCGTCCAAGAAGAAGACGGAGTTCAGAAGTCGTTATACTATGTGAGCAAAGTCCTGCTCTCGGCCGAGACCCGATATGCGAAGATAGAGAAAGTAGTGTATGCCCTGGTCATGGCTACCCGAAAGCTCCGTCCTTATTTTCAGGTGCACTCAATCCATGTCCTCACGGACTAGCCCCTCAAGGCCGTGCTCCACAAGCCAGAGAGCTCCGGCCGATTGGTCAAGTAGTTGATCGAGCTAAGTCAATACGACATCGGCTACCAGCCAAGAACGGCCATTAAGGGGCAGGCCCTCACCGAATTCATCACGAAGTGCACCATTTCCGAGCAGCCCAACAGCCAGGAGGCCGACCCGACGTGGGAAGTTTACGTCGATGGCTCCTCGTGCAAAGCGGGAAGTGGTGCAGGCATCATCTTGCGAGGTCCCGACAACTTCCTTCTCCAATATTCTCTTCGCCTCAACTTCCTGGCCTCTAACAACAAGGCGGAATATGAGGCTATGATTGCGGGACTTACCCTAGCGCACCAGCGGGTGCGAGGCAGATCAGGGCCTATAGAGACTTTCAGCTCGTGGTCAATTAGATCACCGGGGAGTACGAGGCTCGTGATGATCAAATGGTCCGGTACTTGGCAATGGTCCAGCAGCTTTTAACATCCTTCGATTGTTCCGTAGTACTATGGATCCCAAGAGAGCAGAACGCCCAGATAGATGCCCTGTCAAAGCTCACCTCCTAGTCCTTTAAAGGCCTCGACCGCACGGTGCTGATTGAAGTCCTCCTAAAGCTGAGTATCGACCTCCCCAAAACCCTCTGTATAAACAACGAAGCTGTAGCGCCCCGTTTTCCATATACTGGGAAACCGAGACACGAGCCAGGACCTTTTTATTCAATTAGTCACAATACACAGAAACAGGAAAATTTAAAACTTTTTATTAACATAATATTACAGGCCGAGTGTTTCTACTAATACAATAAGTTACATCAGAGTGTACATGAATAAAAGATAATCATTGCTTTTCCACTTGTAGATCATGCATCGGCTAGAGTTCTTTTGGTTCGCGATCTTGTGTCCACAACCTATTGAAGTGGGGACGTCAGTATTCACTGACGCTTAAAGGATGATCATATAGCAGCGGATCTCCAAAACAAACAATATATATAAATAGGGTGAAGTATGTCGGTGTAGTTTAAGTGTTCGTGAGTGCAGTGATTAGAATCTAATAAATGTCAATCAAACTGGAATACCAATGCACTGTCAACTAAACTGGAACACTAATACACTGTCAACTGAGCTAGGATACTCATATTCTAATGCCATGTCAACTAAACCAGGATGTTCATATCCTAATGCCATATCAACTAAACTAGGATGCTCATACTCTAATGCCATGTCAACTAAACCAGGATGTTCATATCCTAATGCCATGTCAATTAAACCAGGATGCTCATACTCTAATGCCAGCAAGTCTCCGAAAGCAACATGCAGCCTATACTACATGTGACCCCATCTCAAGCCGTTTCTCCATATATAGGGATTGAACCCGCGTTATGAATTCTAATTGTACACAACCTGTTCCTGACAATACTCCATGACTCTGTGAGGTTACAGAAAGGGTCAAGTCCCACTATGTAGTCTGCTTATGGTGTCTCCGTTTTCCACTACTACCCGGCATGCCGGACCTCACTCGATCCCAGTATATCGGGCATCGTTCCAAAATCAAACCATAGGGTTTCGCAAGCGCAGGATAGCACGAAGCCTATCCTGTGGCACCCTCTGGTGTATCGCAAGTGCAGGACTGCCCAAATGCATCCTGTGGCACCCCAGCCACGGTATTTCAGGAATTAACAGAGCGAGATACGCAACCCGTGTCCTCAACCTGTGAGACGGCACCGTACATATCCCTTTGACGGGAAGGTACAACCCAATAACACCACCTAAGATCGGCCCTAAAGAAAGGTTTGGTCGTACGGTGCACCCTACTACCAACTCCCCTTCTTTCGAGCAAAAGGTTAAGTAATGATTTTATAAGTCGCTATCCTAATGAGGTTATTATTCCTATGCAATCTTGCATAGTTTCCAATCATGTTCCAAATCGTGGTCCCTCGATCCAAGACTCTGGTAATAATATCTCTCTCACTCATTCCTACCCCTAACTCGGATTCTACCAACACTCTCGGCCCACGATCAACCTACATTGGTTAAGATCCGTCGACGCCCGAGGTGAGATCTATCCATTTTACTCTAAGGGGGTAGGATGTGGTCTTGATGGTCGATGACCCTTAGGGTACTTGAAGACCCTAAACTAGCTTTTTCTCAAGCTACAACTATTAGCACTTCTCAACCCTTATTGCTATGAATGAAGGGTGCTCATATGCTATGGTTCCATACTAACATTAACTACAACAAGGTAGTTACTCCTACAATCTCCACATGGCTCTTTCTTATTACTTAACCTATGGCAATTCGATCATGGTATGCAATTGCAAGCATCAACCTACCACCACTAAAACATTGTATATATGACATAACCATCAACTTATAACACTCTTGATTGTGAATGTGTTTTAGCATGCACTTGTAGCGATCCCAAGCATGGATACATATATAACTAGTATGAACATATAACATTCCCAAGCATGCATACATATAACTAGTATGAACATACAACATTCTCAAGCATGCCTATATACTTCTACATCATCCCTAAAATATGGTAAGTAATTTTACATCAATCCAACAACATTCTAAGCATATATATCATTCCTAACATGATAGATATTTTTAGAATAAATCCTACAACATTCTAAGTATATATATCATTCCTAAAACATGATAGGAATTTTAGAATGAATCCTTTAACATTCTAAGTATAAATAAATTAATCTAGGCATGGTAGGTATTTTTAGAATGAATCCTACAACATTCTAAACACAAATAAATTAATCTAAGCATGGTAGGTATTTTTAGAATGAATCCTACAACATTCTAAACATAAACAAAGTAATCTAAATATGGTAGGATTTTTAGAATGGATCCTACAACATCCTAAGCATAAACAAAGTAGTCTAAACATGGTAGGATTTTTAGAATTAATCCTACAACATTCTAAGCATGTATAAGCTAATCTAAACATGGTAGGATTTTTAGAATGGATCCTACAACATTCTAAGCATAAACAAAGTAATCTAAACATGGTAGGATTTTTAGAATGGATCCTACAATATTCTAAACACAAATAAATTAATCTAAGCATGGTAGGTATTTTTAGAATGAATCCTACAACATTTGAAGCATAAATCTCATTCCTAAATATGATATAATAAATTCCACATCTACTATTACTACTTTAATGGAAACATACACATCTACTATTGCTATTTAAATTGAAGCATACATATCTACTACTACTACAACTTTATTAGAACATATATATCTACTACTACTACTATGAGCATCAATTAAAATTAGCATAAACATCTACAACTAAATTACTACAAAAAAAAGAGATCTTTATTAGCATAGACTTCTTACTAGTGGACATAAAAGAGATCTTTTTGATCTTTTTACAACTAGTGTTTAGAAAGAAAAGATCTTTTTATTTTGTTTATTCTACAACTAGTTATTTAGCTAGTTTCTTTTTCATACTTTAAGATTTAAAACTAAACAATAATACAACAAGTAAGAACACTTCATTTTTCAACATATGCTTTCTTTTAGTCCAAGGTTCAACATAGGTCCTGCAACCCAAATGGTTGTAAACAAATTCATATGCCTTATGTATGGTCTCACATTCAAGTCCTACAACCTTACATCGTTGTATGCAAAAGTTTATGTACATGTATCCTTTTAGTCCAAGTAGTTAACTCTTTATCATACAACAACAAACAAAAGAACTCTTTTTAGATGGTTCATACTACAACATACAATATAAGATTTCACATAATAACCACACCAAAAAGAAGGGTAAACAAGAGGGTAAGCAGAAGAAGAACATCAAAACCATCTTTCAAATAACAAGCAAACAAACAATTAATCAAACATAAACCTAGGAGAAACCCCCACCTTGTTTCTTTTCTTGATGGAAGAACTAGACTACTCTCCTTCTTTCTCCTAGAACTCCTACCAACCTACAAATAAAAACTCTCAAGTTAGTCCACTCATTCTTTTCCTTTCTTTCTTTCTTTCTTTTGATCTTTCTAAAATGAAACTAAGGAGAAGGAAGGGGGTATTTATAGGAGGAGAGAAAGGTGGAAAGTGCAAATGTGTATGCACACAATTGCACAAAAGCCATTCCCTCTTTTGGGGGCCGGTTGCTACTAGTGGAGGGAGGGATGAGGTGGAGGCATGGTGAGGGTATGGGTCTTGGTGAGGTGGAGGGTGATGTAGAGGAGAGAGTGTTCTAGAAGAATTCTTAATCCTTATGTCTTTGTAACCCTAGGTTTAGCTACAACAATTCCTAATTATTCATTAGATTGTCATGGCTAGAAGATAACACAATGGTGAAAGAAAGATAAAATAATCAAGTAGTCGAACGCTAATAAAATAATATTATTAATAGTCGATCGGGATATTACAATACTCCCTCCTTAGAATAGTTCTGTCCTCAGAACTGTACTAAGTGGGGCGAGGAGAAACAACGATACTCAAAACAACTCGGGAAAAGAGAGCTTCATCTGGCTTTCCGTCTCCCAAGTGGCTTCTTCCACGAGTTGGTTCCTCCAAAGAACCTTGACCATCGGAATAGTCTTGTTTCTCTGTACTTTATCCCGACGATCGATGATTTTCACCGGCCGCTCCTTATATGTAAGATCCACTTGTAGGTCTTCAGGGACATCTGGCAGCTGGTGACTTGGATCTGGTACATATTTCTTCAGCATTGAAATGTGGAACACATTATGTACCTGGGACAATTTGACTGGTAGCTCTAGTTTGTACGCCGTCTTTCCGATCCTTTTCAAAACTTGGTAAGGTCCAATATATCTTGGTGCTAGTTTGCCGCCTTTTCCGAACCGGATCACTCCCCTTGTAGGTGAGACCTTTAGGAACACCGAATCACCTTCCTCGAATTCTAGGTCTTGCCGGCGGTTGTCAGCATAGCTCTTCTGTCTGGTTTGTGCTGCTTGCATCCTTTTTCTAATTAGTTCAATCTTTTCGGACGTTTGTTGCACTATTTCAGGTTTGAACATTTGTCTTTCACCTACTTCAAACCAGCACACAGGGGTCCTGCACCTCCTTCCATACAACGCTTCGTATGGAGCCATCCCAATACTTGCTTGATAGCTGTTGTTATATGCAAACTCTACCAATGCTAAATATTGTTCCCAACTCCCTCCGAAGTCCATTATGCACGCTCTCAGCATGTCCTCGAGAATTCTGTTAACTCTTTCTGTCTGCCCATCCGTTTGAGGGTGGAAAGCTGTGCTAAAATCTGGTCTCATTCCCAAGGCCTCTTGCAGACTCTGCCAAAATCGGGATGTAAACCTGGCATCCCGGTCGGAAACGATCGACACTGGCACCCCATGTAGCTTCACAATGCTTTCTATGTAGACTTCTGCTAGCTTTTCTACCGACCAAGTTGTCTTTACTGGGAGAAAATGTGCGGAGTTTGTCAAGCGGTCCACTATTACCCAAATCGAGTCGTTCCCTTTTGAACTTCTGGGCAGTCCCGTGATGAAGTCCATGCTGATGTTCTCCCATTTCCATTCTGGAATGGGTAGGGGCTGTAGCAGACCTCCTGGTCTCTGGTTCTCCGCTTTGACTTTCTGACATGTAAGGCATTTGGCCACAAATTCTGCCACATCTCGTTTCATTCCAGCCCACCAAAAATGTTGTTTTATATCCTTATACATCTTTGTGCTTCCTGGGTGGACTGTGAGTAAGGTGGAGTGTGCTTCCTTCATGATTTCTTCTCGCAATTCGTTGATTCTTGGCACACACAACCTGCTCCCAAGCCAAAGCGTCCCTTCCTTTATACTGAACTCTGGGGTTTTTCCTTCGTTGACTAGTATTTTTTGTGCTTCAATCTCTGCATCACCCCATTGAGCCTTCTTCACTCGGTCATTCAGACTCGAATGTAGCTCTAGATTGGCCAAAATGGCGCTTAAATCTTCAACCACTAGTTCAATGCCGGCTTGTCTGATCTCATCTTGTAGCTCTCGTCTCATCACGGTGAGCATGGCTACAATTCGTTTTCTGCTGAGCGCATCGGCCACGACATTGGCTTTTCCTGGGTGATATAGAATTTCTGGTCTTATGCCTTCCAGAACCTCCAACCATCGCCTTTGCCTGAGATTCAGATCCTTTTGTTGGTAGATATACTTCAGGCTTTTATGGTCGGTAAACATTTCCACCTTCGATCCATAGACATAGTGCCACCACAATTTCAGAGCAAAGATTATTGCAGCCAATTCCAAGTCATGTGTCGGGTAATTCTTCTCGTGTGGTCGAAGTTGCCTTGATCCGTATGCTATGACTCTTCCTTCTTGCATCAGGACACATTCGAATCCCAAAAGTGAAGCATCACTGAAGATTACGTATCCCTTGTCTGGTTGAGGCAGAACCAACACTGGTGCAGTAATCAGTCTGTTCTTCAGCTCTTGGAAACTATCTTCACACTTCTCGGTCTAATCAAAACTTACGTTCTTCTTGGTCAGGGTAGTCAGTGGTACGGCAATTCTGGCATAGTTCTGGATGAACTTCCTGTAGTACCCTGTCATGCCTAAGAAGCTTCTGACCTCCTTCACAGTTCTCGGCTGAGGCCAATCCCTTACTGCCTCTATCTTCTGCGGGTCTGTAGCCACTCCCTCCTTAGAAAGGACATGGCCCAAGAAGGCCACTTCTGACTTCCAGAATTCGCATTTCGTCAGTTTGGCATATAGCTGGTGCTCTCGTAGTTTGATCAATACTGCAGTCAGATGCTCATCATGGTCCTCTTATGTTTTTGAATATGCCAAGATGTCGTCTAGGAAGACAACTACGAAGGAATCGATGAATGGTCGCAAGATGCGGTTCATTATGTCCATGAAGATTGCTGGAGCGTTTGTCACCCCGAATGGCATCACTAAAAACTCGTAGTGACCGTGCTGAGTCCGGAACGCAGTCTTGGGTATATCTTCTTCTCTAACCCGAACTTGATGGTAGCCTGAATGCAGGTCAATCTTTGAGAATACAGCCGCTCCCTGAAGCTGATCAAACAGGTCATCGATCCTGGGAATGGGATTCCGAATCGTCACCTTGTTCAACTCCCGATAATCGATGCACATTCTTGAGGTTCCATCCTTCTTCTTTACTAGTAGCACGGGTGCTCCCCAGGGTGAGGCACTTGGCCTGATGAATCCTCTTTGCAGCAGTTCTTCAATTTGCTCCTTTACTTCCTTCTGCTCTACTGGTGCCATCCGATAGGGTGTTTTTGACACTGGTGCGCTGCCCGGCTGGATAGTAATGCTGAACTCAACATCCCTATGTGGTGGGAGTCCAGGTAATTCTTCCAAAAATACGCGGGGAAATTTTCGTACGATTGGTATTGCCTTAACTTCACTTGGCACTAGCACCTCAGTTGCAGCTGTAAGAATTTCCGCATTGTGCTTCTTCCTTCCTTGGAACACAAGCTCCTGTCCTCCGGATGGGGTAATGGTGACCCTCTTCTCCTTGCAATCGATGCTAGCATTATGCTTGGACATCCAGTCCATCCTGATAATCACGTCCGTCCCTACAAAGCCCAACTCTAGCAAGTCTATACTCAGGGTCTCTCTGTCAATCCTGAGATTGCATCCCTTGTAGTATGAATTTGCAGGGAGAGTTGCTCCAGACGGGGTACCTACTAGCAAAACTGATTCCGGAGTTGCCTCCTGGGTGCGTTTCAACTTCTTAGAGAACGCTCCAAACACAAAGGAATGAGATGACCCACTATCAAATAAAACAGTTGCCTGGATTTCATTTATATTAATCCAACCTGTTTACAAAAGTGGTTACATCAATACTAACTTATGCAAAAATATTCAAAATACCACAAAAGCATAGTCATACTCCTTCACCTACCGGTGACAACTCCCTCGTCTTCATTGGCGTCTTCCTCTGTGAGTGCGAATACCCTCCCTTAGCGGTTTATCCCCCTTCTGTTTGCCTTAGGAGCCGACCCTCCATCGCCCCTTCGAAGTTGGGGACAGTTTGGCTGGATATGGCCGACCTTCCCTCAATTGAAACAGGAGCGGGCATCATTCAGAGGGTTCCCATTCTTGGGGCATTGGCTCTTGAAATGCCCTGACTCGCCACAAGTGAAACAGCTCCCTGGCTTGATGTTGCTGGTGTTGCTAACCCTCTTCTGAAATTTTTGGTTCCCACCCTGGCTTCTGAATCCTGACGCTGGTGCATGCCTTTTTCCCTTGTTCCACCCTCCAGTGTTTCCTTGCAGTTCTGGCCCCTTATTCATGTCTAACTCCGTCGTAGCTGCTCGACGGACTAGCTTCTCGAACCTCCGGATGCAAAGCGGTATCACCTTGGTCCTAAGTGCGGGCCTGAGCCCCTGCTCAAACCTCTTGGTCTTTTTGACTTCATCTTCGACCATTTCCGGAGCATAGCGGGAAAGCTGGGTGAACTTGGTCTCGTATTCTCGAACCGTCATGCTTTCCCTGCTTTAGGTTGTGGAACTCCATGGCTTTCTCCTCTTGCACGTCTAGTGGGAAATAGTGTTGCCTGAATTCTGCTAGGAAATCCTCCCAGGTAATGGGCCCTTCGCCCATGCCTCTCTTTACTGATTGCCACCAGACTCCGGCATCTTTTTCTAGCAGAACGCCGGCTAACCTGACCTTGCTGTCTTCTGGTGTCAACATCACCTCAAACACTGTCTCGACTTGACGAATCCAGTCGTCGGCCGCTGTCGGGTCTGCCTTGCCTTCAAAAATAGGTGGCCTCATCCTTCGGAATGATTCGACCATCTTAACTGGGTCGGTAGCTGTTGCTCCCCGATTACCTCCGGGTGCTCCTGGATGTTGCACGTTGTTTCGGCTCGCTTCTGCTAGGTCACCCAAGGCCTGGTACATACGAGCAAATTCTGTCTCCAAATCAAGACCTGTTCCATTGCCTCCACTACCCTCGCCTTCCAGATTGTCGGTCCTACCACTCCTGGTCCTGCGTGACATCTGGTAGAAGAGAGTAACGGAATACACAGGGCATCATATTTGTTACAAAAATAATAATAATGGCATCCATCTAATTTAACATGCACATAAGATTTGCAGAAACATAAAGCTAACTTCATTTCATTATAACCCCCAGGTCTTACATAGCATTACCTTCCTTACATTCATATCTCACAGTAGGAAGCAAAATATCCAAAATAACAAAATAGCCTAGGGCACCTAACTACCTAGTCAGTACTACTAGAGGTCCCATCCCCTTCACCGGGTGGTGCCAACAGTGCAAGTAGCTGTGAGACCTGTAACTGCAGCTCCGCGCATTTGCGCTCCAGGCGCGCAAATTGCACACAGTGGGTATGCTTCAGGATTACTATCTTGCGGTCTGCCCTTGCCTTTGTCCTCCTTAACTCCGCTATTTCTTTCTCATTGTTGAGGACTATGAACTCACATGAGTCCATCCTGTTTTCCAGGCAGACATGGCACCATCCCCATGTCTCCAGATCCTGAAAGACCTTGTCGAAAGCTTGATGCACTGGGTTAGGCGGGGGAGGTGGTGGTGGTGGTGGTGCTGGGTTCTGGCCATTGGCAGGGGCACCCCCTGCTGCGGCAGCTGCGGTGCCTCCAACGGCCAATCCTACTCCAACCGGTGACTCGTCCCCATCTGTGAGGGGTTCCAAGTCCGAGCCCACCTCGATTGCAACTCCGTGTGTCACTCCATTTCCTGGGGGAACTGCTCAGTTCGACATCCTGTATGGAGTGGACACGGAAATTAGCAGAGATATAGAACATCATAATACATAAGTTGAAGGAACAACAGTATGAATTATAATTGTCTACAACCAGCTAAAAGGAAGCCTAACCCCTACGACGTTCCTAAGTGAATTTTCCTTCTATGTTTGGACTATAAATTGAAGTCGGCTCGGATACCACTCTGTAGCGCCCCTGTTTTCCATATACTGGAAAACCGAGACACGAGCCAGGACCTTTTCATTCAATTAGTCACAATACACAGAAACAGGAAAATTTAAAACTTTTTATTAACATAATATTACAGGCCGAGTGTTTCTGCTAATACAATAAGTTACATCAGAGTGTACATGAATAAAAGATAATCATTGCTTTTCCACTTGTAGATCATGCCTCGGCTAGAGTCCTTCTGGTTCGCGATCTTGTGTCCACAACCTATTGAAGTGGGGACGTCAGTATTCACTGACGCTTAAAGGATGATCATATAACAGCGGATCTCCAAAACAAACAATATATATAAATAGGGTGAAGTATGTCGGTGTAGTTTAAGTGTTCGTGAGTGCAGTGATTAGAATCTAATAAATATCAATCAAACTGGAATACCAATGCACTGTCAACTAAACTGGAACACTAATACACTGTCAACTGAGCTAGGATACTCATATTCTAATGCCATGTCAACTAAACCAGGATGTTCATATCCTAATGCAATGTCACCTAAACCAGATGCTCATACTCTAATGCCATGTCAACTAAACCAAGATGTTCATATCCTAATGCCATGTTAACTAAACCAGGATGCTCATACTCTAATGCCAGCAAGTCTCCGAAAGCAACATGCAGCCCATACTACATGTGACCCCATCTCAAGCCGTTTCTCCATATATAGGGATTGAACCCGCGTTATGAATTCTAATTGTACACAACCTGTTCCTGACAATACTTCATGACTCTGTGAGGTTACAGAAGGGGTCAACTCCCACTATGTAGTCTGCTTATGGTGTCTCCGTTTTCCACTACTACCCGGCATGCCGGACCTCACTCGATCCCAGTATATCGGGCATCGTTCCAAAATCAAACCATAGAGTTTCGCAAGCGCAGGGTAGCACGAAGCCTACCCTGTGGCACCCTCTGGGGTATCGCAAGCGCAGGACTGCCCAAATGCATCCTGTGGCACCCCAGCCACGGTATTTCAGGAATTAACAGAGCGAGATACGCAACCCGTGTCCTCAACCTGTGAGACGGCACCGTACGTATCCCTTTGACGGGAAGGTACAACCCAATAACACCACCTAAGATCGGCCCTAAAGAAAGGTTTGGTCGTACGGTGCACCCTACTACCAACTCCCCTTCTTTCGGGCAAAAGGTTAAGTAATGATTTTATAAGTCACTATCCTAATGAGGTTATTATTCCTATGCAATCTTGCATAGTTTCCAATCATGTTCCAACTCGTGGTTCCTCGATCCAAGACTCTAGTAATAATATCTCTCTCACTCATTCCTACCCCTAACTCGGATTCTACCAACACTCTCGGCCCACGGTCAACCTACATTGGTTAAGATCCGTCGACGCCCGAGGTGAGATCTATCCATTTTACTCTAAGGGGGTAGGATGTGGTCTTGATGGTCGATGACCGTTAGGGTACTTGAAGACCCTAAACTAGCTTTTTCTCAAGCTACAACTATTAGCACTTCTCAACCCTTGTTGCTATGAATGAAGGGTGCTCATATGCTATGGTTCCATACTAACATTAACTACAACAAGGTAGTTACTCCTACAATCTCCACATGGCTCTTTCTTATTACTTAACCTATGGCAATTCGATCATGGTATGCAATTGCAAGCATCAACCTACCACCACTAAAACATTGTATATATGACATAACCATCAACTTATAACACTCTTGATTACGACTGTGTTTTAGCATGCACTTGTAGCGATCCCAAGCATGGATACATATATAACTAGTATGAACATATAACATTCCCAAGCATGCATACATATAACTAGTATGAACATACAACATTCTCAAGCATGCCTATATACTTCTACATCATCCCTAAAATATGGTAAGTAATTTTACATCAATCCAACAACATTCTAAGCATATATATCATTCCTAACATGACAGATATTTTTAGAATAAATCCTACAACATTCTAAGTATATATATCATTCCTAAAACATGATAGGAATTTTAGAATGAATCCTTTAACATTCTAAACATAAATAAATTAATCTAGGCATGGTAGGTATTTTTAGAATGAATCCTACAACATTCTAAACACAAATAAATTAATCTAAGCATGGTAGGTATTTTTAGAATGAATCCTACAACATTCTAAACATAAATAAAGTAATCTAAATATGGTAGGATTTTTAGAATGGATCCTACAACATCCTAAGCATAAACAAAGTAGTCTAAACATGGTAGGATTTTTAGAATTAATCCTACAACATTCTAAGCATGTATAAGCTAATCTAAACATGGTAGGATTTTTAGAATGGATCCTACAACATTCTAAGCATAAACAAAGTAATCTAAACATGGTAGGATTTTTAGAATGGATCCTACAACATTCTAAACACAAATAAATTAATCTAAGCATGGTAGGTATTTTTAGAATGAATCCTACAACATTTGAAGCATAAATCTCATTCCTAAATATGATATAATAAATTCCACATCTACTATTACTACTTTAATGGAAACATACACATCTACTATTGCTATTTAAATTGAAGCATACATATCTACTACTACTACAACTTTATTAGAACATATATATCTACTACTACTACTATGAGCATCAATTAAAATTAGCATAAACATCTACAACTAAATTACTACAAAAAAAAGAGATCTTTATTAGCATAGGCTTCTTACTAGTGGACATAAAAGAGATCTTTTTGATCTTTTTACAACTAGTGTTTAGAAAGAAAAGATCTTTTTATTTTGTTTATTCTACAACTAGTTATTTAGCTAGTTTCTTTTTCATACTTTAAGATTTAAAACTAAACAATAATACAACAAGTAAGAACACTTCATTTTTCAACATATGCTCTCTTTTAGTCCAAGGTTCAACATAGGTCCTACAACCCAAATGGTTGTAAACAAATTCATATGCCTTATGTATGGTCTCACATTCAAGTCCTACAACCTTACATCGTTGTATGCAAAAGTTTATGTACATGTATCCTTTTAGTCCAAGTAGTTAACTCTTTATCATACAACAACAAACAAAAGAACTCTTTTTAGATGGTTCATACTACAACATACAATATAAGATTTCACATAATAACCACACCAAAAAGAAGGGTAAACAAGAGGGTAAGAAGAAGAAGAACATCAAACCATCTTTCAAATAACAAGCAAACAAACAATTAATCAAACACAAACCTAGGAGAAACCCCCACCTTGTTTCTTTTCTTAATGGAAGAACTAGACTACTCTCCTTCTTTCTCCTAGAACTCCTACCAACCTACAAATAAAAACTCTCAAGTTAGTCCACTCATTCTTTTCCTTTCTTTCTTTCTTTCTTTTGATCTTTCTAAAATGAAACTAAGGAGAAGGAAGGGGGTATTTATAGGAGGAGAGAAAGGTGGAAAGTGCAAATGTGTATGCACACAATTGCACAAAAGCCATTCCCTCTTTTGCGGGCCGGTTGCTACTAGTGGAGGGAGGGATGAGGTGGAGGCATGGTGAGGGTATGGGTCTTTGGTGAGGTGGAGGGTGATGTGGAGGAGAGAGTGTTCTAGAAGAATTCTTAATCCTTATGTCTTTGTAACCCTAGGTTTAGCTACAACAATTCCTAATTATTCATTAAATTGTCATGGCTAGAAGATAACACAATGGTGAAAGAAAGATAAAATAATCAAGTAGTCGAATGCTAATAAAATAATATTATTAATAGTCGATCGGGATATTACAGAAGCTCGGCCGAACGATTGGACCACTCCTATCTGAAAGTTCCTGGTACAGGGCGAGCTCCCCCAAGATCGAGCCGAAGCAAGAGGAACGAGGGTCTGCTCGAAAAGGTTCGTCGTGATCAATGAGACCCTCTTCAAATGCTAGTACACAATGACGGATGGAAGGCCCTACCGCCGGTGCCTATCCCCTGAAGAGGCCAAGTACGCTCTCAAGGAGCTCCTACGAAGGAATTGGCAGGTGCCACATGGGGAGCCGTTCGCTCGCCAGGAAAGCCCTGAACCACAGATATTACTGGCCCACAATGTTACAAGATGCCTTGGCCCTAGTCAAAAAGTGCGGTCCCTGTCAAAGATTCTCCTTAGTAGGAAGGGTTCCACAAGTGAACCTCCATTCTTTGGCCAGTCTGACCCCATTCTCCATGTGGGGGATGGACCTGGTCGGCCCCTTTCCGAAAGCAACAGGCCAAAGAAAGTTCCTGGTGGTAGCCATCGACTACTTCACCAATTGGATCGACGTCGAGCCCCTGGCAACGATCACCGAGCAGCAAACTCAGCAATTCTTCTGGAAACATGTCATCTACCGGTTTGGAATCCCGCACACACTCATCACGGACAATGGGACCCAGTTTGCAGGCAAGAATTTTCGAAGTTTTTGCAAAGATCTCGGCATCCAGCAGCGCTTCTCTTCAGTATGCCACCCGCAGTAGAATGGCCAGGCCGAGAACACAAACCGTTAAACCCTTGACGGCCTCAAGAAATGGCTTGATAATTCGTCCAAGGGACTATGGGTCGACGAGCTGCCGAGCATGCTCTGGGCACATCGGACGACGAAGAAGATCCCCACGGGAGAATCACCATTCAATCTAACTTACGGCACGGAAGTGGTGATCCCCCTCAAGATCAGGCTCCCTTCTCCCCGGATCATGGCCTTCGATGAAGAGAACAACTCGGCACAACTACGTGCCAACCTGGACCTCATAGACGAGGTCAGGATGAAATCCGCCATCCGAAGGAGCATGTATCAACAGAGGATCGAAAGGTACTACAATAAGAAGGTCCGTCCCACCGACATCAAGATCTGGGATCTCGTGCTCAGAAAGCTGGCGGTATCCAACCCAAGCCAAAAGAGGAAGCTGGCACCCAACTGGGAGGGCCCGTACAAGGTTTCCGAAGTTGTGCGCTCCGGCACATACCGACTCACTAACCCCGATGGCAGGGCTGTGAAGGGACCCTGGAATGCGGAGCACCTCATTAAGTTTCTCGAAGGAGAGGGCTAAACTTATGTAACTGATCTATTGTAATCGGCACTTACGTTATGTTCCCTCTTGTAAATAACACAGTGTAACTATGTTTTCTTCTACACTTTTTAAATTTTTTCCATCAAGTCAAGGGGGCTCGACCGTCGATACTAACCTCGAGCCACGCCCTAGCTTTCTCAAGCTAACAGGGCTACACGCTCGACAGTATCTCCGAGCCGCAACCCGACGACTCCATCAAGTTAAGGGGGCTCGACCTTCGGCACTAACCTCGAGCCATGCCCTAGCCTTCTCAAGCTTACAGGGCTACACGCTTGGCAGTGCCTTCGAGCCGCAACCCAACAGATCTTCTTAGTTAAGGGGGCTCGACCCTCGGTATTGACCTCGAGACATGCCCTAGCTTTCTCAAGCTTACGGCGCTACACGCTCAGCAGTGCCTCCGAGCCGCAACCCGATAGCTCTTCTAAGTTAAGGGGACTCAACCCTCGACACTGACCTCGAGCCATGCCCTAGCTTTCTCAAGCTTACGGGGCTACATGCTCGGCAGTGCCGCCAAGCCGCAACCCGACAGCTTTTCTAAGTTAAGGGGGCTCAACCCTCGGTACTGACCTCGAGCCATGCACTAGCTTTCTCAAGATTACAGCTACACGATCGGCAGTTCCTCCGAGTCGCAACCCGAAAACTCCATCAAGTTAAGGGGGCTTGAGCCTCAGCACTGACCTCAAGCCATGCCCTAGCCTTCTCAAGCTTACAGGGCTACAAGCTCGGCAGTGCCTCCGAGCTGCAACTCGATAGCTCTTCTAAGTTAAGGGGGCTAGACCCTTGGCATTGACCTCGAGCCATGCCCTAGCTTTCTCAAGCTTACAGAGCTACACGCTCGGCAGTGCCTCCTTGCTGCAACCCGACAGATCTTCTAAGTCAAGGGGGCTCGACCTTCGGCACTGATCTCGAGCCATGCCATAGTTTTCTCAAGCTTATAGGGCTACATGCTTGGCAGGGCCTCCGAGCCGCAACCCGACAACTCCATCAAGCTAAAGGGGCTCGACCTTCCGAGCGCCGGAGGGATTTTTCCTCAAAGCACAAGCCTTGAACCTTCAGCCGGGATTTCAACTCTTCCCCCTACCCAACAATTTTCATTAAGATTTAGGGCACTCGCCTTGAAAAAACACCCCGAGCCCCATACTATCGATCGACCCACCTCTCACCCGCTGGCAACTCGGGGTAAACAGCTCTCGGAGCCGCTACACCGAATTGTCAGAGGGTGGCAGGGGAGCCACCGATCTGAGTCTCTCGGCCAAAAGTTTCATTTGGGGCACTCGCCTTTGGTAAGCGCCCCGATCCCTGCCTCCGGGACATACCTACCTCTCACCCTGCTGACAACAGGGGACAAACTGGAACTCATAACCGTTACCCCCAATTGTCAGAGGGTGGCAAGAGAGTCACTGACGACAAGAACTCACGGTGAAGTGAGGCAATTTCTGATGAACTACTGGTGAAGGGGTAAGGGTTATATATCCCTCCAGAAAGGCACATTTATGACATTGGGGAGTCCAAACGACGGAAGATGAAACATCCCCCATTAAATGTTATCGGAAGGTGAAACGTCCCCCATTAAGTGCTATCGGAGAACGAAATGGCTCGGCTCTTGAGCAAAGCAGGGGATTCGGAGCCTAGTTCGAGGGGCAATCAACATCCTAATTTTTCCAAGTCAACAAGGGTCGGACAAATCAAATCTTATTCATAAACACCTTCAAAGGCTATGGTACAATTGAAAAATGTTGCAGCATTCTCCCTCTACTTCTACCTAAGGGTCTCTCCCTAGACCCTTTGGGCTCACAAGAGCCACCTCATGCCCGGTGGAATGGCTCCGCCCACCAGCATTCTCATCCTCCAACTTGGGCATAGCCATTGTCGACGTCCCCACAACCGAGCTCTGTGCGCCAGTAGGCCTCACCATCTCCAGATATAGGGTCGGCAAGGAGCCTAAGATAGAAGGGCCTTCTGGCCCCAGACGGCTGAGTCGAGGTCGTCCGATGCCTAGCAGCACCTTCAACCTCTGAATCTCCAGGTCCTTCTCAACAAAGACCTTGCGAAGAATGGATTCGGAGGTCTGATGCATGGTGGAGGCATCAGATAGAGCACAGTTTGTCTCGGTACTCTCCCAGTCTCGGTCAGGTATGGCCTTCTTCAGGCAAGCGGCCTCTAGACTGAGCTCCTTAGACTTGTTCATAAAATAGCCTACCGCGGCTTCTCGATCACAAGTCTGCTTATGATAGCAAATCAGCACACTCTCCTTGGACTCTAGCTTATTTCGAAGTCATAGGACCTCGGCATAACTGAGGTCGGCCTCGGAAGTCTCGTTCATCTAGCAAAAACAAGGGGAAAACAACGATTCACTAAAAAACTTGCTAAAAACAACAAGTCACAGAAGGTTAGCAAAAATTTTGTTTCTATAACTTCAAATATTGCGTTACAAAAAATTGGTGGCCAGTCCGCACAAGGCAAGTACAAATCAAAAAAGAAAGTAAAAATCCTACACTACTTTGTCACCTCTTCGTCATCCGGGGCACCCACTACCTCCCCCTCCAGGTGAGGGTCCTTTGGAGCCTCATCTTCCTCACCCCCGGGGGTCGGTGGAAGTATGGAAGGCGCCCACCCATAGTTGAGGTGGTCGATCATAGCCTCCGGATAGAGGTGTAGAAGGTGGTCCTTGGCCCAATCGTAATCGTCGTCCTGAGCTTGGATCAGTTCATCCGCATAGGACATCTGTAGCTCATCATACTCTGCCTTGGCCACAGCTCGAAACCGCCGCAACCTCGCACGCATGCTGATCCTGCAGAGAAGCCATCTCGGCTTGGAGGATCCCCTGAGCTCCCTGAGCCGCCGTCAGCTCGTCCTTCAGTTTCTTCGCCTCTCGGATGAACCGCTCGGCATTTTGCTTCTCGACCTGGATCTCCTTCTCCAAGCACTTCCTCAGATGTGCCCCGTGCAATAGCGCCCGACCGAGGAGAATTGAGTTAGACGGAAAACTCATAAATACTAAGCACAAAGCGGATAACTAACAAATACTTACCGCGGTCTGCGCCTAATCCCACTTCATGTAGGCCACCTCGGACGTCTTTGTCACTAGATTCCTCTGGTCGCGCTCCGTGACGAGCTTTTTCCGCCACCTCCACCGTGATTGGGCTCTTCGTAAGAGTGTCTCCCTCCTTAACTGCCCAATCCGGGGTGAACGGCCTTAGACCCCTCTGGCCCACCATTTCCTGGGTGTCAGGGTGGAGTGTTGGGGTCCCTGCCTTCAAGACCTCCGCCGCCTTCTTACTACTGGAGCTCAGCTCCGACTCCTTCGGCCCATTGGACAAATGGCTCTTCTTCGACCTCTTCGAAGGCTGAGGCCGCCCCCTGGGTGGACCCCCCCTGTCGGGGTAGCCTTTGCCGAGGCAGCCTTCACAGCCAAAGCCTTCTCCTTGTCGGCTCTCCTCTTCGAGGCCAAAGCAAGGAAGGCATTCCTCGCGTCAGGTTTCTTCTTCACCCCCCCTTCACCTTCTCTCCCGGGGAGACCTGTTTTTTCCTCTGCTACCACTCCCTCAGCTCCCCCTTCACCCCTTCTCGGGGCCTTCTCCCTCGGTTCCTCTTTCGCCCCTCTCCTGGTTGCCCTCTCCCTCGATTCGTTCTTCGCCCCCCTCCTGATCGCCCTCTTCCTAGACAAGCTCCTCCTCAGACCCCTCATCAGTTTCCTCCCTTGACCATCCCTCCTCTGGCATACGACTTCGCAAAGGTGCCACATCAAGAAACTCATTGTGCACAATTGAAAGAAAAGTGAAAAGGCCTCACTAGTACCCCAGATACCGAATCCGAATGTCCTTCCTCGTCCGAAGTAGGGTCATCCAGGGACCATGACGTCGAACTCTGACTCGACCTCCCCACGACCTGAAGAGCTCGCCTTGGAGCCAGACTGAGAGTGCGACATTAGGAAACAAAATACTAACCTGGTTAACCAAAAAATGGAGGGGATCACCGTAAAAGTTGTTGCCGACAGCTAAGAGATGAAAATTCCTGTTATGAAGAGAGAGAGTGCAAAGTAAAGAAATGAAGGGAGGGGTGGGGGACTTATAGAGTGGGAAAGACTCCTCGAATTCCGCGAAAGAATCCCCACCTTCCAATCTTGATCATCAAGATCTAACGGCCACTAGGATCTCGAAAGCATCGATTTCTACCCCCATGACAACAGCCTAACACGTAAGATTCTGGTTTTACTCTCGGTTTTGTTAGCTAGTGCAGTGGCTCGTCGCTCCCCCTTCCTCCCGCGACAGAGGAAAGTTAAGCCTCTTTGTTCCGAAAAGTTTAGAGCCACACCAAATCTTTTCCAACAAGTCTTGGGGCTCGGAGCTCGGTTGAAACCTCGAGCCCCACCAAAGTTTTTCCAACAAGTCTTGAGGCTCAGAGCTCGGTTGTAACCTCGAGCCATGCAAAAGCTTTTCCAACAAGTCTTGGGGCTCGGAGCTCGATTGTAACCTCGAGCCACACCAAAGCTTTTCCAACAAGTTTTGGAGCTCGAAGCTCGGTTGTAACCTCGAGCCATACCCAAGCTTTTCCAACAAGTCGTGGGGCTCGGAGCTCAGTTGTAACCTCGAGCCATACCTAAGCTTTTCCAACGAGTTTTGAAGCTCGTTGCTCGGTTGTAACCTAGAGCATCACCAAATCTTTTCCAACAAGTTTTGAGGCTTGAAGCTCGGTTGTAACCTCGAGCCATACCTAAGCTTTTCCAATGAGTTTTGGAGCTCATCGCTTGGTTGTAATCTCGAGCCACACCAAAGCTTTTCCAACAATTCTTGGGGCTCGGAGCTCGGTTGTAACCTCGAGCCACAACGAAGCTTTTCCAATAAGTTTTGGGGCTCGCAGCTCGGTTGTAACCTCGAGCCATACCTAAGCTTTTCCAATAAGTTTTGGAGCTCATTGCTCGGTTGTGACCTCAACCATACCAAAGCTTTTCCAACAAGTTTTGGGAGCTCGGGGCTCGGCTATAATCTCGAGCCATCCCAGAGCTTTCTATGCCAAGTATGGGGGCTCGTCGCTCGGTAGTGAATCCGAGCCATACCAAAACTTTTCCAACAAGTCTTGATGCTCGGAGCTCAGTTGTAACCTCGAGCCACACCAAAACTTTTCCAACAAGTCTTAGGGATCGGAGCTCGGTTGTAACCTCGAGCCATATCAAAACTTTTCCAACAAGTCTTGGGGCTCAGAGCTCGGCAGTGACCCCGAGCCATCCCATAGCTTTTCCAAACAAGCTCTGGGGCTCGGCGGTCGGCAATAATTCCAAGCCTCCCCATAGCTTTTCCAACAAGCATGGGGGATCGGCACTCGGAAGTAACCTCGAGCCATCCCCTAGCTTTTCCAACAAGTATGGGGGCTCGACGGTCGGTAGCAATTCCAAGCCTCCTCATAGCTTTTCCAACAAGCATGGGGGCTCGGCGCTCAGCAATAATCTCGAGCCATCCCCAAGCTTTACCAACAAGTATGGGGGTTCGACGGTCGGTAGCAATTTCGAGCCTCCCCATAGCTTTTCCAACAAGCATGGGGATTCGGCGCTCGGCAGTAACCTCGAGCCATCCCATAGCTTTTCCAACAAGTATGGGGGCTCAACGGTTGGTAGCAATTCTGAGCCTCCCCAACACTTTTCCAACAAGCATGGGAGCTCGGTGCTCGGCAGTGACCTCGAGCCACCCCATAGCTTTCCGAGCAAGCTCTGAGGGCTCGACGGTCGGTAACAATTTCGAGCCTCCCCATAGCTTTCCCAACAAGCATGGGGGCTCGGCGCTTGGCAGTGACCTCGAGTCATCGCATAGCTTTTCCAACAAGCTCTAGGGCTCGGCGGTCGGCAGCAATTCTGAGCCTTCCCATAGCTTTTGCAACAATAATGGGGGCTCGGCGCTAGGCAGTGACCTCGAGCCACCCCATAGCTTTCCCAACAAGCTCTGGGGCTCGGAGCTCAGTTGTGACCTCGAGCCACACCAAAGCTTTTCCAACAAGTTTTTGGGCTTGGAGCTCGGTTGTGACCTCGAGCCATACCAAAGTTTTTCCAACAAGCTTTGGGGCTCGGAGCTCGGTCGTGACCTCGATCCATGCAAGCCTCGTTACCCGAGCTCATGAAGGCTCGGCCCTCAACACTCGATGCTCAACTCACGACCCCCCCATTTTTGACTCTCGACGCCCCCTATAGCCTTTCCAACAAACATAGGGGCTCGGCGCTTGGCAGTGACCTCGAGCCACCCCATAGCTTTTCCAACAAGCTCTGGGGCTCGGCAGTCGGTGGCAGTTCCGAGCCACGTTTGGCTCCCACAGACGAGAGCTTCTGGGCTCGACATCCGACGACAAGCCTCATCACCCGAGCTCGTGAAGGCTCGGCCCTCGGAGCTCGTCGCTCGACACTCGACTCACGACCTCCTGTTTTTGGATCTCAACGCCCCCTATAGCCTTTCCAACAAATATGGGGGCTCGGCACTCGGCAGTAACCTCGAGCCACCCCATAGCTTTTCTAACAAGCTCTGGGGCTAGCCGGTCAGTGGCAGTTCCGAGCCACGTTTGGCTCCCACAGACAAGCTTCTGGGCTCGACATCCGACGGCAAGCCTCATCGCCTGAGTTCGTGAAGGCTCGGCCCTCGATGCTCGTCGCTCGTCGCTCGACGCTCGACTCACAACCCCCTGTTTTCGGCCCTAGACGCCCCACATTTCTTCAAAAGGGGATCCCCTTCATCCTATCTCGCTGGCCTCTCCAGGAAGATACGAACCACATTTTCACCATACACGCCGCTCTGCTCTTCCTACAGAGGCAAATCACTCCTACATGGCTGGATTACCCAGCCCTCCAGGGAGTGGATGGCTCCTGATATGAGTCAAATGACATGGCCCCTCCTGGACCACCGGATCCCCTAAAAAATCGTACTTCTATGATCATCAAATCAACCCCGAGCCAGATGGGCTTCTGCCATGTCAGGCCCACGAGCAAACAGGTTCGACCCGGCCCAGCAGGGTTTCAGACCCGTTTTCTCTGCCTATAAATACCAGACCCCCTCCTCAGTGTGAAGGTAATCAAACTTTCTCCCCCTGAACCCTAGCTACTATTGCTTTTCCCGTGACTGACTAGATCGTCTGAGGGCCTGTCGCCGGGACTTCTCCCGGTATTTTTAGGCAGTGTGCAGGTACCCAGGACCGAGCCGAGCCCACAGATCCGAATCGAGCTGCAGGATCCGAGCCGAGCACCCGGTCCCCACCTCACTACTGCTACTCTCGAGCCGATCTCCCATCCGAGGGTCAGACCAGAGCCAGTACTCCAACTTTCACTATACAAATTATAAGAACTCACACCTGTTACAACCACACCCCAAAAACAAACCGCATCAATAGCCTTCCTCGTGCAGTCTCAATTTTCAGGCAAACTTTATAGTTATAGTTACTGCAGCTCAGTACTTTTCATGTTCCTTTCAAACTGCGAAGGCCCTAAAGATAAACCATATATTTAAGACTCATGGAGGAACACTCCACTAGCATATTTCTTCTTGTCAATCACATGCACAAATCTACTTTTCTATATCCCCCCAGTGAGAAAATTTCCTTCTTCCACTAGCGTCTACAAATCACTCAGCAGATATGGCTGTATGTGCATTTGTTATAAACTAGTAATTCACACGTGCAATGCACGTCTTAATAATTGTAGTATTTTTAATGTAAAAATTAAGAGGTAGTCTAGATTTGAACCTAATACCTCATTTATAATAGTTATGCACGTGTGTTGTACGTGTTGGTAGATTTACAAATGACACTAAGACCTTCTCCCATTATAATATTAGAGATATACTGAACAGTAATTTTAAACAGAGATAATAAATAAATATAATAAAACAAACTCTGACGTCTAAAATTCAATGGATTACCTAACAATCACTTACTCTGTATGCTTCATTTAGAAAGCAAACAAATTGTAAAAATGATCTATAACCCACATCCTGCTAGCATGTAACAACCAATTCATCTATTAATTAGTCAATAGATATGTTTTCTAGTCATTGGTATGTCTCAAGTGTAGAATGTAGTATAGAGTTTTAAGTTACATAAAAGGGAGTTAAGTACAGGTACTATAAATCGAGGATACTAAACTGAAATCCAAATGATTCATGCTTATAATGAGGTAACTAAAAGAGAGAGACATTAAAAGGCCTGAAGCACATATCAAAAAACCTCATCATTTACTTCAACAACGATCAACTATACAGTCATATAACAAAATGCATTCACAAAACTATTAAAAAGGAGATAGGAAAAACAGAAATGAAATCATTCAGTCAGAATCAATCAAGTGTGACACTAGTAATGGACACAAAGTGCTTCAGAGCTTCACAGCCTTGATGATTTAGAAAGAAATAAGAATTTTGAGGTAGTGCAGATATGGTTTCTTTATGATGAGGTTGATGGATTGTCTCACTCAAAGTTTTCAGAGACAAGAATGTTGACACTCGTGAGGGATTGATAAACTCAAGCTCAGCCATGAAGTAATACGCGAGAGAGCAGAAGATGAAAGGAAATTGAGGCATCTCAGGTCCGTTTTTAACTTGCTTCAATGGACCAGTTTGTTTGATTGACTATCTTATCCGGTTTCTTCTTTTTCCTTTACAGCGTGTTTACCTAATTTAAATTTATTATAAAGTTTTCAAATGAATCGCATTATAAAACAAAAGCGATTACTTAACTCAAAAGTGAAATCGATATATACTATTTTCTAGATTACACACACACACACACACACATATATATATATATATATATATATATATATATATATGATATAGGATAGCGATCCAGTGAGAACTGTTCTCACGACAAGCTTCGTGAAAACTCCACGCCTATCCATCCTATGGATAATCCGAACCGTTCACATTGTTTAACATAACTAATTTAGTCTAGAAATATAAAATCAAGTCATTTGGTATTCATTTGTCCATGCATCATGTCACTATAAAAAATAACGATTTTTCAGAAACATAATCCATCTCATCATCAGTTATAACCAATGAGGAAAAATAAAGCTCAGATAGGATTAATTCATCACTAGTCACTCCTACAAATCATTAAATAAATGATTCATAGTGTGCAACTTCAGAAACATAATCCATCTCATCATCACTTGTAAAACTAGAATCCAAGTCCTCCAACGAGGAAGCAAACTGACAATCACATGAATATAATAGACCAGTAGACTACTATAGCATAATAAAGTCATGGTTAACAGTAAACCAAACATAAAATAGAATAAAACTGGTTTGTTTCACACCGTGAACCATCACCAATCGAACTATCAACAATCAAATCTAAAATATAGAAAGACCAAACCCCAAAATGGATAAATGGGATTCGAATACTTTCCTGACATATTGTAGCTGATCATCTTGTTCCACACACTATTGTTGAGATGCAAACCTCACCTCCGACAATACCTTCTATGGATCAGGTCTATGTCATTAACCTACAATAACAACAAAAAGTAAAGAACCAAATTCAATGTCTTGTCAACTCTAGTCATATAATTTTTTTACATATATTAAAAGAGATTCACTAAGTAAGTTACCCTCTTAAGAATTTAAAGTTCTATCTTGACCATATCATCAAATTTACTCTCCACCTACAATAGACCATTTTGTTATCAACTAGACAAAAAAGAGGACAAGAATACTAAAAAGACAAAAAAGAACACATACCAAGTTGAAAACATAATGAGAGAACAAGTTGACACATTTCCCATACTTCTTCTCGGCTGAGTTCGCTACTATGATCGAAGCTATCTTTTAAACTTGTAACTCCACTTCAAAATTCCAAATATCCTTCATAGCATATACAAAGAATGCTTGATAACTTGATCGCTCTATCTTCAGAGCCAACACAAAAATTAACGAACCTGTAAATTTTGAACAACTTCGTTTATAAGTAAACATTAACCAAGACATTAGCAAAAGAGTGAAGCAATAAGTTAATTCTCCCAAGACATTAACCAAGACTCCACTTCTGATATTAGGAAATTTACAGTACATGGGTTAGTCTCTCATCTCTTCTAGGCTTTGATTATAACTAGTTGTAAAATTGATTTCTTGGTAGGGAATTTTTAAAGACACATGGACTAGAATGAAAAGAAATTACGAAGTTTATTAAATCAACCCAAAATTAATTAAATCAACATCATGCATGAAGAACCCTAAATTAACATTGAAAATTTACCTCAATCCACGTTAGAGATGGAGATGGAGATCGTTTAGGGTTTCGAAGGTTGGGGGCATCGGGAATCGGCATTTAGGGGATTTCGAAGGGCGGAGGCTTCAGGGGATTTCGAAGCCATCTAGGGTTTCGAAGCTCGAAGGGGGAGAGAGGGACGAGGCAGCAGGGGTTTTTGAAGGTTGAAGGGGGATTTCGGAAGTCGAAGGGGGATTTCGATGGTCGAAGGTCGAAGAGGGCTTCAGGAAAGGGAGATGGGCAACCCGTTGAAGAGAGGGAGAGAGATGGGCGACGCATCAAAGAGAGGGAGAGAACGGGAGAGATGAGGGAGAGCTGAGCGGTTTTTGGATTCATCAAATAGAGAGAGAGAACGGGAGAGAGTAGCTGAAGAGAAAGAGATGAGCTGAGAAATGACTGTATTGCCTTTCTACATATCAGTTGATGGTCGGATCAAATCTTGACCATCGGATCACAATGGAACGGTTGAGAATCTCAGCTCTCGATAAGAATCTCAGCTTCCCAGCTCTTAATAGACTCACTATATATATATATATATATATATATATATATATATATAGTTAGTATGCCCGTGGACACATCGCGAAGAATGATTAATTAATTAAGTTGTTTTGTAAAAAATTTGACAGTCTCCCCTAAACTTTTACTGGCAGTTAATATTAATCATCTCCTAAATTTTATATATTAGCCAAGATACAAAATAAAAACCAAGATTTCGTTTAAAAACGTAATAGATTTTAAGGAACTGTAGTAAAAATTTCGACAGATTCTTCCCTTAAATATTTGCCCTTTCACAGCAATTACTTACGGAATTCTGCTCACAATTAAAAAGTTAACATCACAAGCAGTGAATATGAATCCTCCCTAGGCCAATCCAAGCAACATCACACAGGCATCTTATATATAGAGCTCTAGGGGAAAAAAATCATCATATGACTCAAGATACAAAATAAAAACCAAGATTTCATTTGAAAACGTAATATAATTTAGGAATTTTAGTAAAAATTTCGACAGTCCCTCCTAAAATATTAGCCCTTTTACAGCAATTTCTTACGGAATTCTGCTGACAATTAAAAATATAACATCACACGCAGTCAATATCAATCATCCCCAGGACAAACCAAGCAACATCACACAGACATCATATATATAAAACTCTGGGAAAAAAAATCATAATATGATGCAAGATACAAAATAAAAACCAACATTTCGTTTGAAAACATAATGGATTTTTAGAAAATCCTTTAAAAAACCTTTAAAAAACCAAACACAGAACCTAATACTCTACAATTTTACGGGTATGGGTATTAACATAACTATATTATATGATCATCATATACAGATACTTACATCATCTCCAAAAATACTAAATATTACAACTATTACATCCTCCACTAAAATATACACCAACCAACCAAATGAACAAAAAAAAATTTACAGGGTTGTAGGAAAACACAATGCTTCGAGTCTTCAATATGGGACCAAACAGTGACCCTAAACAAACAGTAAGAGTTTTGAAACAAATAGTAATAGTTTACAATAATCATTCAAAACAATGATAATTAAAGAAACAAATAGTAAGAGTTTTGAAACCAATACCTTTCAAATTTACCTTATTGCAACCCCAATTGATGAATGTAGTTGCATTTATAAATTTGATGTCCATGTGAGCTGCATCCCAGTCCTATTACAGTTCAAATACGAAAATCATACAAAAGTAAAACAATAATGTAAAAAGTTTATTGAAAGAAATGGATAAATTTTTTACTTGTATTTTAAACAAAATTACCTGTATTTTCTGAAATAACTATAAAAGAACTTCAGGATAAACAATGTTTGCTATTTAGCTAAAACAATCTTCTGGTAGGAGTAGAAAAATACGATCAAAACTTGTACACCTAGAGAGTGCAACATAAAGTTGTCCGTAACTGAAAACTGGTGAACGTAAAATTCATTGAGACTACTTCAGATGAATCCCAGGTTTTGGAAAGTTTCATGAATGCATCTTCTGAAATTCTTGTTTTGATTGTAAATCTTGTTGCTTCCAAATTTGATTGTTTGTGAGAGTCTTAAGCAAAATTAGTTTGACTGGTTTGGAATGGAGTACTTAATAACCTTCATTTGCCATAAAAAAGATGTGTATGAACCTATGGATTATGTTGGAGTTTGTCTTTCATCAAAATTTCAATGATTGGTAATGAACCTATGGATTATGTTAGAGTTAACATTGAGCTTCCCTAAACTTTATTCCTAGTTAAGATTATGGATGGGAATTTGATCAGGGTTACCATGCTTGCGGTGGGTGTTGGCAAAGGAATGGCTTGTTGCTGGTGGTGGCAACGACCTTGTTGAAGATAAAACAGAATGATTGGCGGTTTTGGAAGAAATGCATATAGAATGGAGTGATTGGAGTTTTGGGAAGAAATACATTGGTGATAGGGTGGCGATAGTGCAGGCCAAGATGAGAAGAAGAGAGAAGAGTTTCAGGGTGCTAATGGTGGTGATAGCTATAAATGCAGTGCTTAATGAGAACGGTGTATCAAAATATTTACATTATTATGAATTGTATAAATATATTTATATTATTGTTCGGTCACTACTTACTAAGTATGTATATCTTATTGACGACCAACTCGATACCTCGGGATGATATAGTCTATGGTTTGGAGTAATCCTGGACTGGGCACAACAAATGCAATCAGTTTCCGTATTACACAATTGATGGTGGTCTCTATCTTCTAGGCATGAGTGAGAAGGCAAAACTGATCTTTGAATAGGTAAAACATGTTTATTATGTGTGTTTATTATATGCTGACCTTGGTCATCCGTTAAAAAAAAAAAACACTAGTGGTTAATACATCCAAATAGACTTCAGGTGGTTTACACCGCCAATGACTTATTTGCTAAATTATATTTGAAAGATAACATAAAAACTAAATCAACATTTCACAATATGACAATCCTCATAAATATGGGCAGCATTCAGCATGGAAAACAATAGCTTAAAACTATTGGCAGCATCGAACATTAAAAAGAAAAATTATTTAGTTATTTTAAATCTAAAGTACTTATCAAGCGAGTTCATGACATTCGGTCAAACTATAATATGAAAGGATAATGTAAGTGTTCTTCAGTGTTTTGAACATTTTTTTACTCTTTCTTCAGATTGCTAAAGTATATCCACACTTCTCTTGTATTAACAGGAAGGAGAATTTACATGGAATCAATAAATCACAAGTGTATGAATAATGCAACCTTCTTGATTATACACTTGTTCTTTATTACACTTGAAGTGTGCCTACTTGATTGCATTGAGTGTTGATTTGTTAATTTTCTTCTTGCACTTGAATGATCATGCAGAAAGACAGCTACTGGACATAACACTTACAGACCTAGGTAGGGTTTCTATCTTTAGGAAAGTTCTCATCCAAAATTAATTTTTGGTAGACATGTTTTGATTGTTGAAACTGATCTCAGGATTTCATTGACTAAAAGTGTTGTGGTGGCTAATGCGTAAAGCGAACCCATCAGAGTATGAAATTCATTATTTTCAAATTTTCATGTACAAAACCAATGCTTTTGTTTCTAATTGCATTTTCATTTTTGCTTATTTATATAGAAGTTTAATAAAGTGATTCAGAGCATTTGGGGCCAAACTATCTTACATGAAAATATGCGTTGTATTTATAACTTCATATTGAATATATACCCAGAATATGTGTTGTATTTATAACTTCATATTGAATATATACCCAGAATATGTGCATTCACACTGATCACAGTCAAATGTGTAATATAATATATGCAATATACTTTATACTGATTCAAACACCTTAGCACAATCAAATATGTTATGTAATGTATTTATTAACTCAGAACATGCACTAAGATTGACGATTTCTAGTATAAGTGTTAGTAGAGAACGAATCTTCCATTACGGTGGTGAAGGATAGTGGAGTAGGTGGAGCACAGAAGCTGTAAATGGAGGAGATTTAGATGTTAATATATCCTTTTTTAGCTCAGATCATTGGAAAACAATGTTTCACATGTCTTGGATCTTTGCATTGTTTACTTTTGCAACAGAGATGGTTTAAAGGTTGTCGTTTGGCTGATATTTTAGTAAGATAGATAGATATTATTTATCTCCCTTTTGTTCTCTAGAGAAAGAGCAGTCAATTACTCTACTTTAATAGGATTATAGGAGTTAACTAATGCCTCCTCTCTCCAAATAAAAAATGTGAACCTTTGTTCTAATAGATGTATAGGAATTATGTATCAGATATGTAGGCAATTTCTCTGTGAATTATATACAATAAAATAGGCTTTTATGCCGAATCTTTGGGTAGGTTCATGATTCCATTTCAGTAATCACTTTCTGAGGGTCTATGTTAAAACTCGATGTATCTGTTTAGTTTTTACAATCTTAACAGTTTAACACACTCTTTTAGTTTCTTTTTCCTTCGTGAATACTTTTATAGGGAATACTAAAAAATTAAAAATATGCAACCCTAAACAGATATAGTCCTAAAGTTAGATGCAAAATTAGATGGAAAACAGTATCAATTTCGAACAACACTTACAATCCTATAAAAGTTAGGTTGACAGAGCTGCACAACAGTATCAATCGTAAAATTAGATGCAAAATTAGATGCAAAATAGTATCAATCCTAAAATTAGATGCAAAATTAGATGCAAAGCAGTATCAAAGTAACACAAACCCAACCAAACGAATGCAATACCTGAGATATAGAGATGGTGAAATCGGTGGTCGGGATCAACCACCGATTTCCCGTGAAAAAATCAATTAATCCCTTCCGTGAACAATCCCTACATTTTAGGGCTAGTCTCCCACTAAGACTACATTAGAGAAATTCTCCTGACTTTCACCAGAAATCAATTAATCCCTTTCGTGAACAAATCAAATTTTCATCATACTCATCTCCCCCTCCTGCTCTCCCCTAACCTCTACATCAGTGACACTACATTTTTTCTGAATGAGGGTTTTCAAATTCGAACAGAAGTCCAAGGTGATTTGGGGAAAACCAAAGATAGGGTTCTTTGGTGATAATTCAGGGGTTCTTCTAAAATTTACCCAAAAATTAATCACTTCATCTTATCCTGCAAAGTTTCTTCATAGCTCCTTCTTTCTCTAACAAAGACTCCCAAATTCAAAATCATCTCCTCCAAAATTCTTTTACAAATCCACCCTAGAAACCAACATAGAATGCCAAACTGCAAACCAGGACACAAAAAAAAAGAAGAAAAACTCACCAATCATCGGCATAATAATCAGAAAGATATAAAGCCCAAGCCCAGTAGTAGGCAATTTCTCTGTGAATTATATATAACAAATAGGCTTTTATGCCGAATCTTTGGGTTGGTTCATGATTCCATTTCGGTAATCACTTTCTGAGGGTCTATGTTAAAACTCGTTGTATCTGTTTAGTTTTTACTATCTTAACAGTTTAACACACTGCTTTTAGTTTTTTATCCCTCGTGAATACTTTTATAGGGAATACTAAAAAAATAAAAATATGCAACCCTAAACAGATACAATCCTAAAGTTAGATGCAAAGTTAGATGGAAAACAGTGTCAATTTCGAATAACACTTACAATCCTATAAAAGTTGGGTTGACGGAGCTGCATAGCAGTATCAATCCTAAAATTAGATGCAAAATTAGATACAAAACAGTACCAATCTAACACAGACCCAACCAAATGAATGCAATACCTGAGATGTAGAGACGGTGAAATCGGTGGTCGGGATCAACCACCGAATTCCCGTGAACAAATCAATTAATCCCTTCCATGAACAATCCCCACATTCTAGGGCTAGTCTCCCACTAAGACTACATTAGAGAAATTCTCCTGACTTTCACCAGAAATTAATTAATCCCTTCCGTGAACAAATCAAATTTTCATCATACTCATCCCCCCTCCTGCTCTCCCCTAACCTCTACCTCAGTGACACTACATTTTTTCTAAATGAGGGTTTTCAAATTCGAACAGATGTCCAAGGTGAGTTGGGGAAAACCAAAGATGGGGATCTTTGGTGAGAATTCAGGGGTTCTTCTAAAATTTACCCAAAAATTAATCGCTTCATCTCATCCTGCAAAGTTTCTTCATAGCTCCTTCTTTCTCTAACAAGGACTCCCAAATTCAAAATCATCTCCTCCAAAATTCTTTTACAAATCCACCCCAGAAATTAACATAGAATTCCAAATTGCAAACCAAGACACAAAAAAAGAAGCAAAACACACCAATCAACGACACAATAATTAGAAAGATATAAAGCCCAAGCCCAGCAGTCGTAGTAGCAAAAACTGATGAATAGGACACACATACACCACAATCAGCGCCACAACACTACAAAATATATAGGCAAGCCCGGCGGTTCAACCCCGGCGTTTGGCAAGAGTGTTAGTGGGTTGCGAAGAAACCCCTGCGTTTCTTACAAAATGCCGGGCAATGATCAACCGAAAACCCCCTTCCCCGTCCTAAAATTTCCCTTTTCCCTTTCATGCCGAAACCCTAAAATGATCAGTCAAAACCCCCTTTCCCCGTCCTAAAATGATCAGTCTCTCTCCTTCACTTTTTCCCTTTCGCCCTAAAATCTCCACTTTCCCGAAACCCCAAAAAAGCTCCTTTCTCCGCCCCAAATTCGATCTCGTTCTTTCATCAGTGGCGTCGTATGATTCCGGCCCCCAAACCGGCGGTAAATTCCGAAAGTGCCTTTTCCGGAGAGCCCCCGCCGCCACTCCCTACGATCGCCCCCAAACCGCTCTCCGAACCCCAAACCCAAACCCTAACCCTAATTCCATTTCTGGTAACAATGGCTGGCTTTCCAATATCGTTGTCAATCCCGCTTCTAGAATCTTGGCTTGGAGCGTTTCCAGAATCTTCTCTTCTTCCTCTGAGAAGCGGCTCGGCGCACCGCCACCGCAACCCCCTTCAGGTTAGCCGGTACTTGTTCTTATTAGGGTTGTCCCAAATTATAGGGTTTCGTTTTCTTAGTAGATTAAATGAAGGAATACGAAAAAATTAATCATAAAAGGTTGGATTTTTATAAGAAGAGGCCACCTTGGTACTTGAAAATTTTGCGCAAAATTACTCAGAAATTTTGAAAGATAAGGAACAGTGCCAAAAAGATGGGAAGCTTTGGTTTTGCATAAAGAAATTTTTGGGGAAAAGGGAATAACAACAAAAAGATAGGATATTTTTTGTTTTATACCAAGGCTTTAGTCGTGGATAGATATGAAAAAGTGGTTTTGTGTATTGGATTGTTGATATTGGGTGATTTATAGAGATATGAGAGTCAATTTCAGATAAATACTTAGGGCACTGATTGTATTTTGTGCATTAGCAGTTATTGTGATGTGGGACTTATAAAATAATATTAGTAGAATCTATATGTGAAGGCATTCAAATACAACGCCATGTTGTAAAATAATCAATGCAATATGGAAAAAAAAATCAACTAAATAATAAATCCACTTATAGTTTGATAGTCTGTGCTAATCACTTCTGAATTTAACTTGTAAAATTTAGTTGGAGAGTCCCCAAAAAAAAGGAAGAAAAGAACTACAATGCTATTGTAGGCAGACCCCATTGGTGCTAGTTTTAGCCCTAGGTGATAGGCGATGCTTAAATGGTTATACCTTCCCCCCATTGGTGCATGTAAGCAAGTTGAGAATGTACACATAAACACATGAATCTTTGTATATATATTATTAATTATATTTGGATCTTACTCATAGATCTCTTTCTTGATTGCTAGATACTTAGAGGAAATATGTTAAGTCTGATGATGTAAAGGACGCAATGAACAATGCAGCACCAAGGAACTAAGAGCTATATCTGTCTCTAAGGTAAAGATCTATTATGTAACTCTATTTTAACCGTTGGTTGGAATTTTTTTGTAGTGCTGTTAGTCTCTATTTCTGATATCTGCTAACTATCTTTTTTCTGTATAATGTGATTTAGGAAGTGCACATGGAAGACATTACATGAAAGAAGCACTGGTTCTAACGCAGCCTATTTTGTTAAAGAAGGGGCAGAATACAATTTCATTATTGAGTGTCATGGTTGGATCACCGGTAGAGATCTTGCTTCCTATTATATATATATATATATATATATATATATATATATATATATATATATATATATATATATATATGGTGTTTAAGCAAGTATCATATGAATTGAATTATTATGATCATGTAGCCTAGTATACGAAACTAGAATTACCTTGAATCATATCAGTTTCACATATGCTACTCTAGACATTTGTCAAGCATATACATTGATCTTTCATTCACTTCATTAATTTATCTGACTTATTTAAACCATGCTTTGAAGGAAATTGGGGCATACTTAGAAGGGTTGCTGGTCTCCGTCATGTGAAGATTGTTAACAAGAGAAATCAACAAGTGGATCTCAGTTACCATCAATGGGGATACCAGGTTGGGGTGGTCTTTAGCTATATATTTTAGTAGTTAATTTGCAAGAAATTTTGGTGATTCTTATAGGAGGAAACCTTAGCATTATTGATTTTTCTGTGACATTAAAGTGTACTTAAGCCTGCAGGCAATCATTTCTACCCAGTTTTATATGTATGTGTGTCTGTATGTGACCTCTCCCTCCAACGCTAATTAGTGACAGGGGATATATGTTTATGTTTTTTGACTAAGCAAGTGCTTTTTCTTTGCCAGGCATTAAACATTTTTTAGACTAGTTTAAGACGTGGAAAATTTGACGAATCCCGCAAGTATGTATTTTTATCCCTACTCTACTACTGTACTTCTTTTAAAGTTTAATATGAAAGTTACATGTTCTTAATTCAAGCAATGGATAAATTTATCAGAAATTACTTGTGCATCTCCATGTGCATTAACTTTTACTGATAATTAATGCCATGATGCTTCTGTTATGACAGGTTAGCGGATGGTTCTCTTATGGAGATCACCAAAGTGTACCTTCTCGATGCATTTTATGATACTCCTGAGGATGTTCCTGAAGATGTGAGCTGCTTATATTTTTCTTACTATTTTCTTGACCTCAATTTTGATTGATTTCTATATGAAGCTCACTTGCTTACCTACTGTATTTCTTGTACAGGTTAAATCTAACAAAAGATATGCAGGTTCTTCTAAGTGGATAGTTAAGGTATAATTTAGGTTTTGTATATTTTTGCATGAGTGTATATAATTGTTGCATATCTCCAAATTACACTGTGGGACTGTAGCTAAGTTACAGTTATAGTGAATCATGAAACAATCACTCCTGAATTTGTAGTAGGTGTCTTAGTCAAAAAGGCACTCATGAACTCATAAGTAATAATAGATGAGTTTGTCAAATTAACGATTCTCATCATGTTTTATTTTAAATTTGATAACAAAAAGTAGCTGAATCTGTCAAGAATGATTTTGGAACCATTGATATTCTTGTACATTCACTTGCAAGTGGACCAGAGGTGCAGATTCTTGGATACTTAGCTTGTTTTGTGTTTTTCTTCTTTGTTGAGTTAATATTATATTTCTCTTCAAACAGGTTGTAAAACCTCTGTTGGAAGTATCCAGAAAAGGATACCTTGCTACAATCTTTGCTTCAAGTTACTCGTATGTGTCACTACTCCAGAAAAGGATAACTTGTGTCGCTACACAAGTTACTCGTATGCACTCTAGTTCACAAGGTGACTAACTACTGCTGATTTCCTTTTCTTTTTACATGAAATTTGGGTTCCTATTGGTTAGAATTTATATAGAGTTGTCACTTAAATATTGGATCAGTTTTTTTTGTTTTTTTAAAAACCTTATTTGTTATCATTTGGTATAATTCCTTTTTATACTTAACAATATTTTTTGTACAGTATATGATTAAAGTAAACCAAGGGTATGAAGAAAACATGAGCATGTCCATATCAGAAATCTCTATGCATTCTGAAACAGTAATATGCAACCATATCCTAATTGGTTATTGACAGGATTGATTGGCAAAAGGAATTGGTTATTGACAGAATTTTATTAATTAGATTTGGATCTTTACTTTATTATCACCTCATATAAACCAAACTTCACTTTATTATCTCTAGTTATTTCATCTGTATTTTTTGCTTACAAGCACAGGAGCCGTTGGATGCATGAAGTCAGAAGAAGTAATGCGACTATTAGTCCTTCAACCGTGTTAATTGTTTGCTCAGGCTATGCAACTATAATCTAACAAAATGGTATTGGAGTAGAGATTCCAATGTAATTCAAACTCCAAAAATTTGTCGGATTGTTCACTTACTCGTGAACTGACTCTAAACAAGAGTGATTGAATGATGCAGGAATTGTTTGTATTTGCTTATTCTGAAGAAATGTGATTTGCACCTCAATCACTCAATGCAGTTCAGGCATATATGTTATGCAATATCTTAAGTATCATACCATCTCTAGCTCTGTGTATGATTTGTTATAAATAGTCATTGCAATAGTAGCCTACAGACTCGTATTAGTATATTTGTGTTGAGGTGTTGAGTTTCAGTCCTTTCATGAATTGGTGCCTCAAGAGGCATGCAACTAACACTGGGTACAATCATAATTCTGCTTCATATCGATTTCCTAAAAAAAAAAACAAAAAAAAACAAAAAAAAACAAAAAAAACCCTACCCCGGCGTTTTCAAACGCCGGGAAATGTCTTTTAACGAAAAAAAATAAAAAAATAAAATCAACATACCCAGACATTTTGGAAACGCCGATATATACCCCGGCATTTTCAAATGCCGGGGAAAGTGTTTCGCAACCCCGGTAGGGGAAAGCACGGCGCTTGCGGCGGCGTTTTTCGAAGTGCCGTGGGGACCAACCCCGGTGTTTATAAACGCCGGGAATGGGCAAAAAAATTGCCGGGGTTTGACTTCTTTTTTGTAGTGTAAGTACGGTCTACGCTGAGGTGAAAGTTGGGTTGATGGAGCTATAAATCAATCCTAAAATTAGATACAAAATAGTATCAATCTAACACAAACCCAACAAAATGAATGCAATACCTGAGATGTAGAGACGGTGAAATCAATGGTTGGGATCAACTCAAATGGGGACAAATCAGTCAGTGGTCGAGAAGACGGTGAAGCTTGGGTGGGGTTCGGTGGTTCGGTGGGTTCGGTGGGTTCGCTAGGTTAAAGAAGAGAGAGACAATGAAAGTGGGAGACGGTGGATCGATGAGAGAGATAGCGAGAGGAGAGAGAGACAGTGCAGGGGAAGAGAGAGAGAGACAGGATCGATGAAAGAGAGAGAGAGAGAGAGAGACAGTGAGCGGGAAGAGAGAGAGAATGGGGGGGGGGGGTATTTGAGGAAGAGAGAGAGGGGGGTGTTTAAAATTGGGGATTTGATTTTTTTTTTTTTTGGAGGGGGGATGTGTTTTGTAATATTAAATCTGGGCCTTTGATTTTGGGGAGATTGAATGAGAGTTGCTTGATAGCTTTCTTTGTATTTTGTTATATATATATACATATATATATATATATATATATATATATATATATAAACTTTGCATTGACAATTTATGTGTGCTAGATTATTTTGTATTCTATTGACCTATTGTGATATGTCAATTTTAGTTGTTTGTTATGATGTTATTACTGATTTTAAAATTTAAGCTGCTAAATTTGATGTGATTACAGGAATTTGTAATATGTGATTAATTTCTGGGTTTTTTTATTTGTAATTTTGAAATAATATGTTGACACCTAGTTTGGTGTGCGCAAAACATACTTACATATACTAATAAGTTTCAATTAAGATGTTCAGATTTTCAGAATGAATAAAATCAATAAGAGATTGAAAGAGATTCAAAAATAAGCAAAGAAGGAAAGCAATAAAGAAAGATTACAAAATCAAGCAAAAGAAGAAGTTATTCAAAAAGTGCACATATTGATTAGTGCCCAAGAAAGCCGTCAAGATCAGTTTTTGTTATTCCATATATGTGAGATTTTATATGTATTTGGTTGATTATTGATTGATTAGTATATGGCAAGAATATAAAGTGGTTACGTCAGCATCAGCACGATTGCGGTCGACCGTACTACACGGTCAGTCGACCGCACCATAGTCGACCGCTCATCGCAGTTAAAATGATGAGACTGTCGACCATTCATCTTTCGACTTTTCGATTAAAAGATGAACGGTCAACTGTCCCTTTTTGCGGTCGACCGTATATCATGCAGATTTCTTTTTTGGAATGTATTGTTTCTATTTTTTAGAGATACACTTCCTAAGTCTATATATTTGGACGAACCCACTATGTATTCTTCACCTATTGCTCTAAGAAAAATCTTCTGAACTAATCAATTCAATAATCAATCCGAGTGTGTGTGATACTTATTTGTTTTCTTCAGTCAGGATCATTAAGGATCTTGAGTTTTTCTTTTCTTCCACTTCGGTGAGATTGACGGGGCTTGTCTTAGAAGTCCTATTGGTGTAATAGGTCTCTCGGCCTGAATCAGAGAATCACTGTACAAGGGTTTGAGTATAGTAGAATGCTTGTGGCGGAGAATTGCTACAAGTAGGTGGTGTGGATGTAGACCTGGGGTTCGAACCACGTTATATTGCTGCGTCACTTGTGCTTGCTGTGTTTGCTTTTTCTATATCTTCTCGTTTACTTTGTAACTTAATTTTAAAATTTTTAATTTTGCACAATCACCCTATTTACCCCCCCCCCCCCCCCCAAGGGTGATTTACATAAAATTCAAAAACTGAATATATCTATTCCAGCATTTTTATTAAAAAAAATGCCGGGATAGATAATGAGCCTAAATTGCCACAAAATTTTAAAAATTTCCCCCTTTCCCGGCGTTACTTCGACGCCGCGATAACTCATTTCTACTGTAAAGCTGAAATGGTAATCCACCTACTACGGCGTTTCGTAAATGCCGCTATAGCTATTTTTTTCCTATAAAATGAAACAAAATTACCCCTATCACGGCATTTCGTAAACGCCGCTATAACTCTTTCTCCTCTAAAACCTATATGTATAATAAAATCATTAAATTGAGACAAGTCATTTAAAATAAATTTGTAAAAATCACAAATTTATGAAAACGATTGATACTGAATTGAACAAACCAGAAATCTCTAAATATTACAAGATACTATACTACAATATCATCAAATACATCACCCTCTTCTTCATTCGTATCGAGCCAAGTAGGGCCACTACTAGAATAAAAAATGTTTACATCAAATGTGGAAAACTCAAAAGTAATAAAATTGTTTATAACATCAGCATCCTCATCATCTGAATCGTCCCCCAATTGAAATAAATCTCTTGGCTACATAGTTAATGTCACATATGAGTGTGGCACTATTGGGTGTTGAATATAGAAAACTTGGAGCACTTGAGATGGGAACACAAATGGTTCATACCTAATGTGTGTCCAGTTGTGAATAAGATGGTGCGAAATTTACAACTGTAAAACCCAACTTATCCACTTTAATGTTATTTAACCCTGCCCTCTCCACGAAATAAGACTACTCGAAAGTGCCCGTAATAATCCAAATCTAGAATATCTGTGAGCACCCCATAATAGTCAACATCTCCGTCTACAAGATTTGTGTCATTTTTAGAGGCATAGCTTCTAGTTTTTGAAGTAACCACAATGCTACTATTTTAAGATTTCAAGTTTCTTTCACGATCCTGAGTACGAAATTTGAATCCATTGAGTGCATATCCATTATATTTTTAAACTATTATATGGGAACCTTTGGCAAGAATCTTTATTTCATGTGTCACCTCATCATCACCCAACGAGGAAACCTAAAATTACAAAGTAAATCATATTAGCATAATGCTTAACCTTAAGAAAATATTGTCATTCAGGCCATGGGATGGTGACTTACGTAAGTATCAAACTACTTAAGGAATTTTTCATTCATTAACTTATGTTTCTCATGTGGCTTCAAGTTTTTTGGTTTATGCCTTCTTTTCAATATCCTGGCAAATTTGCTGGAACAAAATCAAATGAATGCATGCATATTAAATTTTAGGTTAACTAATTCCTAATTGTTAGAATTAAATTTACACTGATCCAAATCCAACTTACACTCGATATGGCTCACATGATGTATGGTGATCCACACATATCAATGTGCTTGTTCCCATGTTAAGTCATCTAACTCAGATGCATGAATTTTTCCAAAAGTAGTGCCAGCGGTCTAGAAGAGATATTCAACCCCTTTGAGATTTGAAGTGTCTGAGTTTCTTCTGGGTCTATTAAGACATGTCTCCACACCCTGTAGATACCTTGAATAGAAATTGGAGCACTCCTCTGAAAGATACCCTTCTGCTATTGAGCCTTCTGGATAAGCTTTATTTCAAACATAACCCTTAAGTCGTTAAAGGTACCTAAACAAGCATATTTGGATTATAAAACATATGGAGGATAGCATAAAAGAACTAACCAATTTTTTTTAAAAATGACGTATGAAGAATTACCTCTAAATAAGATACATCCACCGATAATGTACTGGTCCATCAAGCCTTGCTTTATCGGCAAGGTGAATTACTAAGTGAACCATTATTGTGAAGAATGATGGGGGAAATATCCTCTCCATTTGACAAAGTGTCAAGGCCGCGCGCTGCTCCAATTTGTCAATATCTTCAACACGTAGCACTCTAGAGCAAAGTCCTTTATATATGCTACATATATCTTTCAGGATAGAAGTGACTTGCTCACACATTGAAGATATCAGAGCCACGGGAAGGATATCTTGCATCAATATATGGTAGTCGTGTTACTTTAGACCCTGAAGCTTCTTCTGCTTATAGTTAACACATCTTGCTATATTAGATGAATAGCCATCGGGGACTTTATGCTCCTTTAAAACTTTAAAAAATATCTCCAACTCCCCTTTTTGACATTGAATAGATTGTAGGAGGAAGTCGTACTCTGCCATTGGGTAATTGTTCAGGATGCAACTCATGCCTTATGCCCAATTCTACTAAGTCAAGGTGTGACTTAAGATTATCCTTCGTCTTCCAGTCATCCCCTATAACTGTTCCTATAACATTTTTACCGATGTTTAATCCAATATGCATCACATCTATGTTATGGCGCAGTAATGTGAACTCCCAATACGGCAAATGAAAAAAATTCTTCTTCTTCTTCCATGAACCTGAATCAACAAGACTATCACACTCATCTGCATCAAAAAAATTGGTGTTCTCTTGTTGCTCATCTCTAGCCCGCTTCTTAGAATTTTTAATTACCGTTGGATCCTTTGACAAAGTGAATTGATGGCCTTCTAGTTGCCTTAACACATCTGACCCAGACAAAGCTATTGGAGCATGTCTCCACTCATCGGTACCATCAAATGTCAATATTTTTGTCCTAAAAATGTGTGTCAGACAACCATCTTCTATGACCCATGTAGCAAAAGTTTCTGACTTTATACAGCCACTTTGAATCTGTTTGCTACGCACAACATGGATAAGCATAACGTCCTTTCATGCTATAACCAAATAAACTTGCATGTGCATGAAAATCATTGATTATCCAAGTCAACGCAACTCAGAGACGAAAACTTTCTTTAGATGTTGCATCTTAAGTTGTAACACCCTCCCACAATTGTTGTAGTTCATCAGTCAACGGCTCAGATACACATCTATATCATTTCCTGAGCTTTATCCATCTGAAAACATGACAATTTAAGAAAGCATCTTCTAGATACATTACTCTTTCAATTGACAGCTAGTGAAAAGCAATCTACGACAAAGTTTATCCAATTTGAATAGATTTTAGCAATAATCTTCAGTCTATGTGTAAAATATGACTAAAGCAGGGTGGACAAGGTTCGTAAATAGCTAACACATAATTTTTAAAAAGTTGATGCTAGGAATGCAAAATTCAGAACAAATTCCCCCAAGATTCAGTTAACATAACTGATTGAAGAATAAAGAACATGAGAGACTAGCATACAAGGTATAAACACATGAAGACTGAGATATAAGTGCAGATGCTAATGAAGGCGGACAAAAAATGAAGGTCTACTGATCTTGAAGAAGTCCGATCACATACATAGAGAAATGTTTCCATTTGCCATGGTCAATAAAGATTGATCAGACTTAGAAATAAATGAGAGATGCGCAGCAGCAGAAATAACAGAATATACATTATCTGTGTCTATCTTTATCATTGTTTAACCTATAATAGATCTTTTTGCAGCTATTTATGTCACGCCCCGCTTCCCAAAAAGAATATGGAATACGAGTATGTGATTAGGCCCAGCGAATGATTTTCATCATTCATAAGCTGTAGGATTAACTCAGCATCATAACATGAAAATAACAAAATATCCTTAACCACACATGCATGAATAAATTATTAATCAACAGAAATTATTTGAACAAATATAAACTTCCCAAATAAATACAAGATCTGGATCAAAAAGTAAAACTTTGGGACAACACGCCAGTTACAATTTTCAAGTAGCAACGAGAATTTAAGTAAACTCAAATACAAAACAACTAAAGCAAATTTTTCCAAGCGAAGCCTAGAACGTTAGCTCACAAACTCCTTCTGGCAGATCGTCTCCAAAGTCTGTATATATCATGCAGAAGAAAATAGAGAAACAAAGACAAACGCCCTTAGCGCAAGTTAGGGCTGCAAGTAATACAAGCAAGGTTACAAGAACAGAAATATAATAAAAAACAAGAGACAAGGCATAACAAGGAACAAAGACAAGAATCAAGGAGCACGAAATAAAACGAAGTCAAGTGTAATGCAACTAGAAATAAACATATAAACAGAAGGACAACAACTTGCAACTGGAAAACAAGTAACAAAAATGGGTTCATGCAAACTCGTGAATCAAAATCATGTGACTTCTAAATCAAAATCCTGTAACTAAATCATGTAACTTATAACGAAATCAGGAAACTGGCAGACATGATCATGCATGTGTTTAGTGTCAACTTAAGTCTATTTATTTCATTCTATCTAGGTAGCACTTCATGCGTCCCAAATTTTTACCACATGGTTGCTACTTACAATCAAGTTACGTTTAGATTTCATAGTGGATTCTACAGGACTGTGTACTCAGGTATCAAGTAATCCAAATCATATTAATTAAATCATATTAATCAAATCATATCGAATATTCCAAATTATTCAAATGAAATCCCAATCATCCAAATGTAATTCAAATCATATCATGTAACCAAATGAGGGAAACACAAGCCCCCTTCCGAGTACACTTTTCTATATTGTCCACTACTAGATCTTTCCCTTAACCCCGACTTGTTACTTTTTATTACAAAATAAACATGATCAAGAGATAACGAGAACAAAATCGGGAAAAGACAATGATGTATCAAGAGCTTATATGATGCAAGCAACATGTTCTAAATCACAAAATACAAAAACAACATGCAAATATTTAAACATGGCAAAATATCAATTCTGGACAACAAGACGTTGCTGCACCAAAACTGAGATTCCCGCTACCACAGGAATGCAAATCTGGATCCGTAAGAAAATTTGGAAACTAGACTCTCCTCCGAATCCAGTGCATATAAACAAGATACATAAAAGTTGTAGCAATTGGTGTCAAAACAGCAAACTACACAGAATTCGTGTTCAGCTAGAACTTGTAAAATTGTGTTTAAAAGCATGAAACAGGTCTGAAACATCATCAATTAACTCCAGAAAAATTAGGAAATTTTATCTAGTGGGTCTAGTATCATCATGCTAAATTTCAAGTCATTATCTTACAGGTAGCATAGTTAATTTAATTCGTGAAACAAGGTGACACAGCAAATTTGTGAATCTGAAATTTCAGACACAGCAGCAGTAAAACTGCGATAATTCACAAACCATAACTTGGAATCCAATTTCTTCAAAAAGTTAGTAAACTAGACGACTTGGGCTATATTCCATGTTTAGAATGCAAGTTCAGATTCTAATGTTATCGGGGTCGAAACAGCAAGCAAAGACAGGTCAGAAACCAATAAAGACACTTTTGCATGAAATGTAATATAATTGTACTAATTGTGAAATGAATATATCGACGAAAGGTTGTGACTCTTATAATCATGGAATTGATATGGACTAGAATGAGATCATCAAATGATAATCTAAAGTGGAGTCACAACTACAAACTACTTGCAGTATTTTCAAAGAAAAGCTTGTACTAGAACAACGAATTGTACAAGAAGATACTTGTCTTAGGAAAGATGACGAAACTGATGAAAAGATGAGAATAATGGGAATGGATACCCGGGCAAGAACAAAATACCAACGATCACGAACAACAAATAACACGATCACGAACACAACGGACGGCTCAGATCTGATCAGATCCTAAAGAAGATGATGATGGTGATCATAATGATCGAATGCATCGGACAGCCCATATTCCCTTGATCAAAACTTTTGATCAAACAGTAAACACCAAGGGGCTTGGCTCTGGTTCTGGCGATGACTGGCAGCGGGAGGACGACGGCGGACAGGCGGTGCGATGGTGGGACTGCAAGGGGGAGGTGTTGTCGCTGGCTGCTGTCGCTGGTGGGGCTGTTATTATCACTCGCTGGGTGATGGTACTATTGTGGCTTCGGGAGAGGGAGGGGAGAAGAGGCATGGGGCTCTGGAGTGGTGGCTGGTTGGCGTCGGCGAGGTCGACACGAGTGCGGTGAGCGCTGCTGCGGCGTTGCGGCAGGAGGGGGGTAGTGACGGGTGGTGATGGGGATGAGGAAGTTACGGGAGCACAGGGACGTGGTCGAGGAGTGGCGGGGCGAGGTGCAGCAGGCTAGGAGGGGGTTGATGAAGGTGGAGGACTCAAGCGGCAATGGCAGTAGCAGGAGGCGATGGAGATGGGTTCCTCGAATGAAACAGAGGACGAGGGTGGCTTGACAATGGGGTGCAGGGATGTCGAGAGGATGACGATGAGGAGGAGATGGAGTGATGGAGGACGGGATGGACGCCAGGGACGATCGGGGTGATGCAGTGGCGGCACGATGAAGGGTGAGGAGAGGGTTTCTTTAGTTCAATGGGTGTAGACGAGGGAGAGCTTCAGGAGGGAGAGGCTACGGTGGCTCGACGGGTGGTTACGACGGCGGGGGCTGAGGGACGAAGACGATGAGGGAAAGACGGGTCGAAGAGGTGAGGGACGGGGGCGAGGCTGGAGGTGGGGGTGAACGGGGGGAAAGGGAGAGAGATGAGCGGGAGGAAGATGAACAGGAGGAAAAATAGGGGTGACGGCTGCTAGGGTTACACAGTAGGGGGTAGGGTTAGGGTTAGGGTGTGGGGTTATATATATAGGTTTATGGGTTTTGGGTTGTTGGGTAGATGATCCAATAAAAGATAATAGGGCATCTAATTAGACAAAAATCAAATGGCCATGAACAAAAATTTAATTGGAGCAGAACAAATTAAATCGGAGACAATAAATTGGGACAGAAAAATTAAATCAAATCAAGGAAATGTTCAAGGCCACAAAGTAGGGTTAAAGTCAAAGCAGATAGATTGATAATGAGAACGGAGATCAAATACGTGGTTCAGCAGAAACAAAAAGAGTACAAAATGAATAAATACTCAGAAAAAGAAAAATACATCCAAAATATGGAAAATGGAAAATAGGGGTTACAATTTATGCATTAGTTCGATGTAGAATTTCATAGAGGATTTAGAAAACATCGTAGTAAAAGGAAGAGAAAGATGAGGAGGAAGTTAAGAAGCCTTCCATAGTAATTCAATTACTGGATACTTCAGAGAGCATAAGGATTCAATGATTCTCACAATCTCACAGTATTTATATTGAATACAGAAGGTACAACAATCCATATTCAATTCAATTATTCATTTCAAATTTATACTAAATTATAGAGTGTAAATTCATCAGCCAATATCAAAAGATAAGTGTGGGAGGCATTATCTATTAATCCAATTTCCATATCACATAGGGTAAGTCATAGTTTTATCTACTAGTATTTATAATCACTGAATATTTTAGAGGCCGATGAAGCTAATTATGTAAAAACTGAACTGTCTTAAGCCCTGAGTAATCACACCAAAACTCCAGTTCCTATATATATATATATATATATATATATATATATATACATATATAGGCAGACCTAGCTCATGAATTCCTTCTCTAAATAGCTCAAAGGTGTGCAATTCTAAACCCTATCAATAGGAACAACAACTACATTAACCCTATCAATATTACTAAATCCTAGCAATATGATAAACAAGATTGATAATTTATATATATATATATATATATATATATATATATATATATATATATATATATATATATATATATAGGCAGACCTAGATCATGAATTCCTTCTCTAAATAGCTCAAAGGTGTGCAATTCTAAACCCTATCAATAGGAACAACAACTACATTAACCCTATCATTATTACTAAATCCTAGCAATATGATAAACAAGATTGATAATTTATACCTAAATTTGCCGACTAGTGAACAAAGCACCGGCTAAGGGAGAGAGCACCCAGTTTCTTTCTTTCTCTCTCTCTCTCTCTCTCTCTCTCTCTCTCTCTATATATATATATATATATATATATATATATATATATATATATATAACCTAGCTCATGAATTCCTTCACTAAACAGCTCAAAGGTGTGCAATTCTAAACCCTATCAATGGGAACAACTATATTAACCCTATCAATATTACTAAACCCTAGAAAAATGATAAACAAGATTGATAATCTATTATCAAATTTGCCAATTAGTGAACGAAGTGCCAGCTGAAGGAGAGAGCACCGGTGGCAGAGATCGGCGGCAACGGCGAGAGACGGATTTCGAGTGAATGAACAAGACCGCTGGCCAGGCTACGATGGCGAGAGACGGGTTGCGAGTGAGGGGTGGCGGTGATGGATAAGAGGAGGTGAGGTAAGTGGGACGAAGAGTATTCAAAGGTGAGGAGGAGCGGCGGCGAGTGAGGGGCGGCAGCGATGAAGATGCGAATATGGGAATTCAAATGTGAGGAGGTTTTGAGGTGGCACGGGTGGTGCTATAACGCCCCGAATTCCAAACACAGATAATGCGTTGCAAAAACAGGATCATTTACTTTAACTTCGTACAAATTTATAAGGAATTTAAAACTTTTTCATTTACAAGATTATTCTTTGCAATGACACAACTAAAATAAACAAGTACAACACAACACATGATAATGGAAGTTCTTCAATCTTATGACATCTCTCACAGTGTCTTCAAATCCATGCCAACCCATTCCTGCAACTGGGAAACTGTGGACATGTCAGTTGCATACAAATAATACAAAGCTATAATACAACAATTTCATCATCTAACAATCACAAACTAGAATGCAGAAAAATGTGAAAAGTGACTATCCTAAACATGTTAGTGTATTATATGACTTAATGCCTAATGCAAAAATTCACACTACGATGACACTAATGCATACTTGTTTAGATTTTATACATCCCATACTACGTATGTCCGAGGGCAAACCCTTATTGTACTCCTCATTATAGGGTTCAGTCCATCACCATGCAACCTACTACTATGACTACTACAAGATTTAGATACTCTGCAAGTATTGGTTCTCGCCCCGTACTGGAGATCAATCCCACTCCGTGGATCATTCTATGGCCTATTTCATCCATCGTCCCGAAATACTGGGGATTGTCTCACTCCGTGAGTCATCTTGGAACCCGCATCACACAAATGTCCTATGAGCATCGCTCTCATGCAGGAATACTGGAGATCAATCTCACTCCGTGGATCATTCTGTGGTCTATTTCATCAATCGTCCCGGAATACTGGGGATTGTCTCACTCCGCGGATCATCCTGGAGTCCATACCTCTCGTTTGCTATTATTTCATCATATCTCCAACTAGTGTCTGTCCTTAAGTTTAAAATGTCTTATTAAGACCTAGAGCTAGCTTACCCACTGGGCTTAAACCAAAACACTGAGAATATTAGTCCACACTCGCTACTTCTCAAAGAGAAAGTTAACCCACACTATCTACTTCTCAAAGAGAAAGTTAACCCACACTAGTTATTTCTCAAATTCCATTTATCACAAATGTCGGTATTCTGGGTCCCGCTCACTCTAGAACAAACAACCATCTCAAAGGAGATCACATAGGTTACACCTAACCTCATCATAAACATCTCATTCATTATTCATCATTCTTCTTTATCTATTCTATTTATGTTTATTATCTCAATGTAAATGAATGCTTGATCAATTTCTTGTAAACAAACACTTAATTGATATTTCTGATTTATCACTTAACAATATTCAATCACTTTTAATTGATAAACCCTTTGTAAAACTTTGCATGATTAATATTTCAAATTATTTGCTTTTATTATCTTGTAATCTCTCATAACCCTTTGCATGAGTTTCTAAATTTGTATTCTATTCCCGTAATTTTAAATCATTTTAACATAAGCAAATAACCTAAAAAAATTGACTAGAAACTAGATTCATCTGATACATTGTCTAATATAATCATTCAAATCTTCAAAATAAATCTTAAAATAGTGTATAATTATTTTTTGAGGTTCTAATAATATTCTAAAATATTTCTACAATTTTTTTTCCAATTTTTAGAATCATGAAAAAAGCCCCAAAATAAAAAGAAACAAAATGTGCACACTCGGATTCAAACCCAGGAAGCACAGCAAACCCAGACTACAACCCAAGTGTGCCCAACAACTGATTAGTCCACTTGCGGCTGGTGCAAAGTTCTAAACTCAATTTCATTATATGTTTTCGTCTACTATTTCTGGTAATTTTTTATGAATTAAAGAAAAAGGAAACCCTCACTGGAGCACGAACCCGCGACCTCTGGTCGCTGTTCACAGCGCTCTAGGCTCTCAAGCCCCTTGATATGATTAGTTTATTATCCTAATCCTTTTAATTCGACCCTCTGTTTCATGATTTCATTAAAAGTTTCGGTATCAAAATTTTATGTTTTAACTTGTACAATTCCAGAAAAATAATTTTTCATTCAAATTGAATATATTAGTCTGAGATAAATTCTATAATAATGTATTCCCAATTTAAAGGAAATTATTATCCAATTTGCATAAATTGTTCATAGTTCTACAATGTGAACTATATAAAATATTGTTCTTCATATCACTACATTTTTTTTGTGGAGTTTTTACATTGCTACATTGTATATAGAGAGATTTGATTCTATGGATTTATTTTCATAAATTCTCTTTAGAAAGACATTCTATAAAACTCCTATTAATTCAATATCTACTACATGATTGTAATTTAGCATGTACTAATAAATTTTTGCTAGAGATGTTACTACACATACCCATGCCCACATCATTACCCATCTACATATTTCTAACATGCACAATTACCAACAATTTAGAAAACAATGAAAACTCTACACATTCACATACTAACTGTGACTAAGAGTGCACAATTAAAACCATAGAAAACTTCTACACTTATACACCCTAATTAAATAAACATCTACACATGCCATGGTTAATCAAGCACAATCTACAAAATTTTTGAAGACATTGAGAACACCCACCTCAAAAGCTCCTAGTTTGAATCCTTAGCAAAATGCCTCAAAGAGCTCCACAAGCACAAAATCTCAAGCTTCCTAGCAATTCCCGAAAGTTAATCCCGGCCATCTTTCTCTTTTCTCTTTCTTTTTTATTATTATTTGATTTTGTGTTCTTCATGGCTAAAGGGAGGGCTATTTATAGGGTAAAATAATTAGTAGTTATAATAACTCACCACGTTCTAAAAGAGCTCACCACTCACCCACAAACTCACCCACTCTCTTTACTCTCACACAAATGGCCGACCACTTCTTGTGGGGAAAGCACGTGCACGTGCACCCCATGTGCACACTTCTTCATACAATTTTATTATTAGTTTTTAGTTAAATTAGGTGTGTAAGTTACACATTATAGTGTGTACTAGTCTATCTAATTTTTAAATGAGAGTTCATGCAAGTTAAGTGCACACCTACAAATTTGGGCTTTAATTTATAATAGTTTTAATGCGCTACAAAATATGGATTTAAGCCTAGTTGATTTTTAATAAAAAATTAACCATATCCTAATGACCTGTAGAATGAGAGAGTTTTTCATGACTCAAGAGAATTTCATTAATCGACATGTCCACGAATTTACGTGCAAAGTACGTGCGAACGAAAAATATTAAAATGAATTTTTTTGGGGATGTTACAGTGCGGCGCCGAGGAAAGTAGCGGCAAGGGTGAGAGAGTCTTCGGTGAGGAAAGTAGACGAATTTCGAGTAATTTTGGGGGGGGGGGGTGAAATAGAGGCGAGGGGTTTTAGAATAATTTACCCTACCCCTATTCCGGCGTTTCACCTAACAAACGCCAGAATATGTTTTAATTTATTTTTTTAAAATAATTAAAATAGCTACCCTGCGATATCAGAAGGATAACCCGGCGTCTTTAGTCAAAACACCGTTATAGTATGAACCTACTCTGGCGTTTACAGTTTAAAACGCCGGGATAGATATTTAATTATTTTTAAAAAAATAAAAAATTAGCAAACCCTGTTTTAATGAGGGGTTGTTCCGGCATTCATAAGACAAACCGCCGTTATAGGTTGGACCTACCGCGGCGGTTTGTACAAACGCCGTTATAGAGAGTGTGATTTTTTTATAAAAAAACCCTCACCCATAGCGGCATTTCATGGAAACACCAAGATAGGAACGCTGCTAAAGGCTTAACGGTTTGTTGTGTTTTCTCAAGTTGGAAACTTGAAATTAATAAAACATTGTTTATTATCTTCAATAAATTGTATAATATATGTTATCCAGTAATCCACAATGCACAATATGAGACTCATTGATACATTAAGCTAATATGTAGGCAAGAAAGGTTGACCCAATAGATATGCCTGCTCAAATCATGTATACCACCCTAACACACTCAAACTAAGCAGTTGCCCTATGAGCAAATCTTTTGCGTCAAAGCTCGGCAAGGCATGACCCAAGCGCAGACATCATTTACCATCATAATTTAATTCTATGATTGTTGGAATTAATTTTTGTAGTTTTCTGGGCCGGATTCTGGCAAGCTCCGGCCACCGGCGGCACCGGAAAATGAGTGGATTGCGATCCTCTCGACGAGTACTATTCCATGGTGTACCCATTTCCCAAAACCGAATTCCGTATGAATGAGAAATGTTTGTCCAAAGTTGGGTACTTGAAATGTACTAACTTGACAACTTGGAGAAAATGGATAGTCCCATATCGAAAATTGGGAAAGAATTTTTCCAGTATATATACTAGAAAAATTTGACAGTATATACCCCGGGGTTACCACTCCCGCTCCGGCTCCGGCCTCGGCTTCGTCTTTGGCTTGGTTTGGTTTGGTTTGGCTCTGGCTTAAAAAATTTTTTGTTGCCCAGATAAAAAATTTTTCCCTACTGAACTGATGAGGCTTTTCAGATTCGGTAACTGGTACCATTACTCTGTAACAGTAGAGTAATGACTCACTAGTTATGAATCTGAACCACCACTCTGCAACAGCAGAGTCCACTCTGCAACAGCAGGGTAGTGGACCATTACTCTGCTGTTACAGAGTAATGGGCCTCTGAAGAGTCTCCATTCTCTTTTAAAGGCTACTGAATCCAGATAGAGTTTTGGAAAACAGAAAAAGTTTTATTCTTCTTCTTCTTCTTCTCCTCAGTGTCAACTGAGAGTACATCATAGACAGCAGTTCGCTGAATCTTTGAAGCAAGGGTGCTGCTCTTTAGAGAAGGTATAGTTGTATTCTGAAAAGCAATTCGCCAGCCACCGTCACACTACGGGGCGAATTCTGCTTTAAGGAGAGAGATTTTCATTCTCGACTCTATGCAAAGCCTTTCGTTTACTGTTTTTATTTCCTGTATTTTAGTTCTTCACAATTGTTGTTGGGTTTTTTCATATTTATAAAATTGAGATCTAAGAATCTTAAAGCAGAATTTTTTCCTCACTGATTCTAACATTTTTTTGTAAAGTTTATTTACAGGTACTGTTATCATTCGGAAAAAAACAACAACAACTAACAGTTCTGTTTCCAACAATTTCAGATAAGAACATGGAGAGCACACAAAGTGATATTGCCAGTGGGCTTATCAGTATAGAAACACCGGTGACCCAAAATGTGACTGCACAATCGGTCGCGGCACATTCGGTCGTTCTGCCCACGCACATAACCGTGAGAGAAAAACCGGACAAGCTCAATGGAACTGGATTCAAGAAGTGGCAAGGAAAGATGCAGTTCTACCTGACCACCTTGAAGCCGGACAGATTCCTTACTGAATCTGCCCCGATGCTGGCGCTAATGGATGCACACTCCGTTGCTGGAGTTGATGCGTGGACTCAGGGCGACTATCTCTGCAGGAACTACATCCTGAATGGCTTGGTAGACCCCCTGTACAACATCTATTGTGTCTTCAAGACGTCCAAACTCCTGTGGGGGTCCTTGGAAAAGAAGTACAAAACAGAAGACGCCGGGTCCAAGAAGTTTGTAGTCGGAAAATTTCTGGACTACAAGATGATTGACTCCAAAACTGTTGTGAGTCAAGTCCAAGAACTGCGGGTTATAATGCACGACATTGCTGTAGAGAACATGACACTGTGCGAACTATTCCAGGTTGCAGCGTTCATCGAAAAACTTCCACCTGGATGGAAAGACTTCAAGAACTACCTTAAACACAAGCGAAAGGAGATGTCTCTTGAAGACCTAATTGTCAGATTGCGGATCGAAGAGGAGAATCGCAAGACTAACAGGTCCTATGGAAATCAGTCCATAGAAAAGGCCAATGTGGTGGAGCACGAACAGAATGGCAAGAAGAGAAAGTTTTTGCCACATGCCTCAAAGAAAAAACCTCTTACAAAGAGGTTTGCTGGGAAATGCCACAAGTGTGGTAAGCTGGGGCACAAAATTTCTAAATGCCGCAGCAAGGATAACAATCGTTCAGGAACAGGACATGCAAAAGGTAATGAAAAATCCCACGCACACATAGCTAAGAACTTGTCCACTGGTCTCTCTGACCTAGACCTCTGTGCTGTAGTATCAATGGTAAATCTTGTAGGGAGCAAACCTCGTGAATGGTGGTACGATACTAGGGCCACCAAGCATATGTGCTCGGACAAGAAAATGTTCACTTCATACCAGAAGTGCAACAAAGATGAACCGCTGTTCATGGGAAACTCTTCCACCTCCAAAATTGCAGGAACATGGAAGATAGTGCTGAAAATGACTTCAGGCAAAGAACTAACACTTACAAATGTGCTGCATGTTCCAGATATTAGAAAGAACTTGATATCAGGTTCTTTGCTAAGCAAGCTTGGGATTAAGGTTGTTCTTGTTTCTGATAATTTTGTATTGTCTAAGAATGGGGTATACTTGGGTAAAGATATGTAAAGGATGGACTGTTTAAGTTTAATATAATGACAGTCATCCCTAAAACTATTGTTCCTGCTGTTCCCAATGTTAATGAAATAACTCCTATTGCCTATGTTGTTGAGTCTTCCTCTGTTTGGCATGAAAGACTAGGCCATGTTAATGTCAATTCTATGCGTAGATTAATTAACATGAATTTGCTACCAAAATTTAAGGTAAATAACTCCGAAAAATGTGAAGTTTGCACGGAGGCTAAACTCACTAAAACTCCATCACGTTCTGCGGAAAGAAACACAGAAATTCTAGGCCTAATTCACACAGATCTGTGTGATTTAAAATATGTGCAGACCAGAGGTGGCAAAAAGTACTTTGTGACATTCATAGATGATTGAACAAAATTTTGTTATGTATACTTGTTGCATAGCAAAAATGAGGCTTTGGATAAATTCAAAGAATATAAACTTGAGGTTGAGAATTAACTTGGCAAAACGATTAAAATCGTTAGGAGTGATAGAGGAGGAGAATATGATGCACCATTTAATATGTTCTTCTCAGAACATGGAATAGTTCATCAGACAACTGCTCCTTACTCACCCGAATCAAACGGTACTGCCGAGCGCAAGAACCGAACTCTAAAGGAGATGATGAATGTCTTGTTGTTGAATTATGGCGTATCCCAAAACATGTAGGGGAAGCGTTGCTGACTACCAACTACATTCTCAATAAAATACCTCACAAGAAAACTGGCAAGGCACCATACAAACTATGGAAAGGTAACGTACCTTCGTATAAATACCTCAAAGTGTGGGGGTGTCTAGCAAAAGTGGCAGTACCTAACCCGAAACAGGTCACCATCGGACCTAAGACGATTGATTGCATATTCATAGGCTATGCACACAATAGTAGTGCATATCGGTTCTTGGTATACAAATCAGATATACTGGATATCCATGTGAATACAATAATGGAATCAAGGAATGCTTCCTTTTTTGAACACGTTTTTTCGTACAAGGATACTACGTACCCCAAACGTACACGTGAACAAGAGAATGCAAGCACTTTGGTTGATGAACCAAAACATGATAATGATGAGCCTAGACGAAGTAAACGAGCTAGAACATAAAAATCATTTGGTCATGACTTTGTAACGGCCTTTCTGTTAGAGAATGAGCCCAGAAATTTCAAGGAAGCCATGTCTATGCCTGATGCTCCTATGTGGAAGGAAGCAATCAAAAGTGAAATAGACTCCATTATGCAAAATCATACATGGGAGTTAGTCGACTTGCCTTCTGGATGTAAAGCTCTAGGATGCAAATGGATTTTCAAACAAAAATTGAAAGCAGACGGTTCAATAGAGAAGCATAAGGCAAGACTTGTGGTACAAGGATTTAGGCAAAAGGAAAGCCTAGATTTCTTTGATACATATTCTCCAGTTACAAGAATAATTTCCATAAGAATGTTGGTAGCTATTGCAGCTCTACGTAACCTGGAAATACATCAAATGGATGTTAAAACTGCATTTCTAAATGGGAACTTAGAAGAAGAGATATACATGAAACAACCTGAGGGTTACGTTGTTCCTGGACAGGAAACAAAGTGTGCAGGCTTGTAAAATCCCTGTACGGACTGAAACAAGCTCCAAAGCAGTGGCATGCAAAATTTGACAATGTTATGATGTCAAGTGACTTCAAAATAAATGAATGTGATAAGTGTATTTACATCAGAGATACTCTAAATGGATACATTCTGGTGTGTCTGTATGTGGACGACATGCTCATTATTGGAAGCAATAATGACATTATCAAACAAACTAAGAGCATGCTTAGTGGCAAGTTCGATATGAAAGACTTGAGAATTGCAGACGTCATACTGGGAATCAAAGTTTCCAAAACTTTTGAGGGAATTACTTTGTCTCAAGCTCATTATGCTGAGAAAGTCCTTGAAAGGTTCAAGAATTACTCGAATGGAACTGCCAAAAGTCTTGTGGATCCCAATCTTCACTTATTCAAAAATACAGGTGAAAGCATATCACAATTGGAATATGCACGTGTAATCGGTAGTATGATGTACTTAACAAATTGTACATGACCGGACCTAGCACATTCGGTAAATGTACTGAGCCGCTATAAGAGTAATCCAGGACGAAGTCACTGGAAAGGAATAACTAGAGTATTGAACTACTTGTGACATACTCAGAGTTATGCGCTGCATTACACCAGATACCCAACAGTACCAGAAGGCTACAGTGGTGCCAACTGGATATCGGACTCCAAGAACTCAAAATCCACAAGTGGATATGTCTTCACACTTGGTGGTGCAGCTATGTCATGGAAATCCTCTAAACAAACACTATTGGCCAGATCCATCATGGAATCTGAGTTTATTGCTTTAGACAAAGCGGAAGAGGAAGAAGAATGGCTTCGAAACTTTTTAGAGGATATTCCTATGTGGGAAAAACTAGTACCTGCTTTATGTGTACACTGTGACAGCTTATCAGCTATAGCACGGGTACTGAGTTATATGTATAATGGTAAGTCTCGTCATATCAGAAGGCGACACAAAACCATTAGACAACTGCTCTCAAATGGAGTAATCTCTATGGAATATATCAAATCGGCCGACAACCTAGCGGATCTATTTACTAAAGGTCTGTCGCCATAGCAGGTTGTGAGATCATCAAGAGGAATGGGTTTAAAGCCTATGACGAAAGAGGATACTTGATGGAAACCCTACCTAGGAATTGGAGATCCCAAGATCTAAGTTCAAAGGGATAACTAAATCTTGTTAAATCGACGAGAGCATTGAGAGATTAAATCTCATACCCACTCTTAGGATGATAAAACAGTGCTGCTAGCAAAGAGTTAGGATAAGCTTGGCTTTTAATGATTTCCATAGCTTTGAAATAAAAGTGGGGTATAGCAGGATACTCTTTATGGGCAATCACCTTGTGAGTGTGAAATGGGACCGTTTCTAGGAGAATGAAGAGAGGCTACATTTTTCAATTTTACTCACGATTAACCAGGGATGTTTAAGGACAAAATGAACACAACAAGAGAACTTAGTTCTGTGAGGAGATGAAACTGTGTGATAGTTATTGTCTAGGTTCACATCAAAGCCCGGGTAGTTCAAGACAGCATGATCACTACCTGGTCAAGTGAATCCGATAGCTACTTACTAAGGGTAGTTCAAAGTTGAAAAATTACTACCATTCCTGATCCAGTGATTTTCCGATTGTACTCTCAGAGCTTTTCTGTCATTTTTTTGTTTTTTTATCGTGTCTGGATTACATGGTCTAGTAATTTCCATTCATGTGGGGGATTGTTAGAATTAATTTTTGTAGTTTTCCGGGCCGGATTCCGGCAAGCTCCGACCATCGGCGGCGCCGAAAAATGAATGGATTGAAATCCTCTCGACGAGTACTATTCCGTGGTGTACTCACTTGCCAAAAACGAATTCCGTATGAATGAGAAATGTTGGTCCAAAGTTGGGTACTTGAAATGTACTAACTTGGCAACTTGGAGAAAATGGATAGTCCCATATCGAAAATTGGGAAAAAAAATTTCTAGTATATATACTAGAAAACTAGACTAAAGGGCGTGGACCGGGGGTTACCACTAACGTGTAGTGGAGAGATTACTTAGCCAAAATGACAAACACACACGCGCGCGCGCCAGGCCCGGCCCGACTCCGGCTCTGGCCCCGGCTTTGGTTTGGTTTGGCTTTGGCTCTAGCTCTGGCTCTGGCTCTAGCTTAATTTTTTTTTTGTTGCCCAGACAAAAACTTTTTCCCTACTGAAATGATGAGGCTTTTCAGATTCGGTAACTGGTACCATTACTCTGTAACAGCAGAGTAATGACTCACCACTTATGAATCTGAACCACCACTCTACTGTTGCAGAGTTCTGCTGTTGCAGAGTAGTGGACCATTACTCTGTTGTTACAGAGTAATGGGCCTCTGAAGAGTCTCCATTCTCTTTTAAAGGCTACTGAATCTAGACAGAGTTTTGGAAAACAGAAAAAGTTTTATTCTTCTTCTTCTTCTCCTCTGTGTCAACTGAGAGTACATCACAGACAGCAGTTCGCTGAATCTCTGAAGCAAGGGTGCTGCTCTTCAGAGAAGGTACAGTTGTATCCTGGGAAGTAATTCGCTAGCCACCGACACACTACAGGGCGAATTCTGCTTTAAGGAGAGAGATTCTCAATCTCGACTCTGTGCAAAGCCTTTCGTTTACTGTTTTTATTTCCTGTATTTCAGTTCTTCACAATTGCTGTTGGGTTTTTTCATATTTATAAAATCGGGATCTAACAATAACCTCAACCAATCCAGCCTGCTGACTATTATATTTTCTTGCCACTGCAACTTTTCCACAGTTTAAAATATCTGTGTTCAAAGCATCTATGTTATAACCGATTCTAAAACCCAAGTGTAATAACAATTAGATGAGAAGAATTGTTATCGTAAGACAGAAATGAAAAAGATCACACAAAGTTAGAATTATTGAATGCGCCGCGTCCCAAATTCTCCAATCTGAAGAAAACAGATTTGGGGGGAAATGATTCTTATCATTATTGTTGTTATTCTTTACAGTATACATCTATATATAGGAATTACATACTTGGAGGAGAAGAAAGGAGATTGAGAGAAGATTGAGGGGTGCGAAATGGTGAGAGATTTGGGAAATCTGTTTCCTATAGATTAGGTAACATAATATACATATTAGTCCTTACTACATTTTAATACTCCTCCTCAAGTTGGTGCATAGATATTGAACATGCTCAACTTGTCAACAAATTTCAAGAAGAGCCGACTCGAAACTGCCTTGGTCAGGATATCTGCGAGCTGATCTCCTGACCTCACTTTAGATATCTCAATGACTTTCTCATCCAATTTCTCCTTGATGAAGAATCTATCCACCTTTACATGTTTCGTCCTGTCGTGATGAACTGTTAGGCAGCAATATCACATATTGCTTGACTATCACAATACATCTTCATAAGTTCATTCTGTAACTCCCCGATTTTCATATATTGGGAAACCGTGACATAAGCCAGAATCTTTTCTTCAATTAGTCACAATGCACAGAAAAACAGGAAAATTTAAAATTTTTTATTCAACACAAATGTATTACAAGTCTGAATGTCATATAACTGCAATACATTACAACAGTGTTACAATAATACCTTTACAATCCCAAGTGTTACAACTTTAACAAATTACATCAGAGTACAATGAATGAAGAACAATACTTGGTAATTCCCACTTGGGTACTTTTCTACTAAAAGGTCATCAACATAAATATTACAGCGGAACTTACAATGACATCGACTCCTCGCTTTCCTTACCTTGAGTCCTCCTGAATCTCGCACCTGTACTTTTGCGATCCAGTACCTATTGAAGTGAGGAAGTCAGTATTCACTGACGCTTTAAGGCTGATAACTTAGCAGCGAATCTCCCAAATCAAGCATACAATCATGGCAATTGTGTCGGTGTTCATAAGTGCTATGACTAGAATCTAATGCAATATTAACTAAAGCTAGGATGCTCCTATTCTAATGCCAGCAAGTCTCCGAAGCAACATGCAGCCCATACTACATGTGCCCATCTCAAGCCGTCTCTTCATTATAGGGATTTGAACCCGCGCTATGAGTTCTACTCTTGTACTCAACTTGTTACTGAAGATTAGACATGACTGAGGAGGTGGCCCTACAACAGTCTAGTTCCGCCAGGCATACCAGACCTTCCTTAAATATCTTGATGTCTTTTTGGAGTATCTGCAAAATCAGGTTAGCTCGAAGCCTCCTAGCTGCCCCCCAGCCCGACCGTAGTCTATGGTCCTCGCCCTTAGATACAAGCTAAGATGGACTTCCGGGGGGGGGGGGGGGGGGGGGGGTCCATCCCCCTGGCTTCGACAGGAATCGCTCCCACTTATCAAGGCACTTCAGAAATTAACAGACGAGATACGGATCCCATGCTCCTAACTCGTGAGAAGGCACAGACCGTATCCCTTTGACAAGAAGGGTACAATCCAATAACACTGCCTAATGCAGGCCTATAAGACAGGTTGGATCATCAGGAATCACCCTTAACACCAACTCCTTCTCTTCGGCGAAAGATGATAATAATAATGGCTAAGTAGTAAAAGTCATAGGTTACTACTCTATCAATGTCACTAACCTTAAACAACTGAGGGATAACAACAGAACTTACTCAACATGCTGAGTCTTAAGTTAGACTTCGTAAGACAACTCTACTAGGCTGCTCATCCTAGACTTACCAGAATCCCTAAGGATCTGATCCATGGCCTATCGATCCAAGACCCCGACAATACAAATGTACCTGCATGCCACTACCTTGAACTTGGATTCCGTCTATACTCCAGTCTGTGATCAACCTACACCAGTTAAGATCCGACAGTACACAAGGAGTGACTCTTCCACAGTCCCTTAGGAGTAAGAAAGCATATGTCTTGATGCTCGATAGTCCCTAGGGAAATAATATCACCCTAGACGAGCACAACAAAGTTGCGTACTAGCTAATAAGGCATACACGAGTAAACCGAACACATACGAGCCAATAAGCTACGTATGAACCAACAACTACATACGAGCCAGGCGGGCTTCATATGAGACAATAACATACATACCAGCTAAATAAGCTGTGTATGAGACCAACAGATACATACGGCCACTCGAGCCGCGTATGAGACAACATACATACGAGCCAAATAAGCTGTGTATGAGACCCACAGCTACATACGGGCCAGTCGAGCCACGTACGAGCACAACCACAGACAAAAACAACCATACAGGTAATCAAACTTATAAGCAACCAAACGTGCTTACTAGCAAACTTGATCTTCTATAATTAGAAGTAACAGAAGAATCAACTAACAGTCTAAAACAAGCATTCTAGCAATGAGAAGCCCAAGTGACATAACAACTTTATCGAGCTAACAGTTACTAGTGACCTTCCCAACCCTTATTACTCATAAGGATGAGGAATGCCCCCATGATAAGGTCCAATTTCAATTAGAACCTCAAATAACTAGAATCCGCAGTTTTTTCCCCCCAAAACGAACTAGAACTACACGCAACAAGATTCTTGGGTTCTCTCTCAAGTTTGAGCTAGAATTACCTAGGAGCTAGATGCATAGGTTTATGGTTTCTTTTTGATCCTTCACTACCATATACAATTCAAGCATGTTTCTTTAACTAGAATGCTACAATACACCATCCATGCATGCATGGCTCTAACTATGTAATCTCAACCAAGGGATTCCTTCTAGGGGATTAACTAGAACTACTTTACAACACAATATTGCAACTACAACATGGTGGTTCTTCACTAACACCACAACTACAACATGATAGTTTTTTACTAAATACTACAACTATAGCATGAAGGTTCTTCATTAACACTACAACTACAACTTGAAAGTTTCTTTGCTATACACGACAACTACAAGCATGGATAGAACCTAACTAGGAAGCTACTATAAGTTTAAAGCATGAATAGCTACTAGATTTATGCATGGTTAATTGCTACAACTTACCCATGAGTACTAATAATTTAGCATGCTATACAACAAAGTATGATTTTCTTTACTAATTTATCCTACAATAATTAGCATGGTATACCACTTCATTCTACAACAATCTTAAGCATGGTAGGTAATTAAACATTAATCCTACAACAATCTAAGCATGAATATATACTTATCATGAGTCTACAACATTCCTAAGCATGGTAGGTAATTTAAACATAAATCCTACAACAATCTAAGCATGGATATATACTTAACATGAGTATACAACATCCCTAAGCATGGTAGGTAATTTAAACATAAATCCTACAACAATCTAAGCATGGATATCTCTACTACTTAAGCATGTATCTTTTCCTACAACTACTTAAGCATGGTAGAAAGCATGAGTATCAATCCTACTATAATCTAACATGGTACATAGTTTTCCTTACTATATCCAACCTACCCAATCTAGCATGGATAGAACATAAACATAGAAATTGCTACAACTAAGCATGGATAATTACTTTAACTTAAGTATGGAAAATTGCTACAATTAAGCATGGATAATTACTACACCTAAACATGGATACTTACTTTAAGCTAAGCATGGATACTACAATTTATCCTATAACAAGGTAAGCATGATTTACAACATAGCATGAGTTCTTACTACATGGTAGTCAATATAAACTTGGCTCTCCTACAACATGGTAGGCAACAAAAACATAGCTTTCCTACAACATGGTGGGCTTTAAAAACATGGACTTCCTACAACAATCTAACCTCGGGTATCTACTACAATTTAAGCATGTGTTACTACTACACTTAAAACAAGAATGTCTATTTACTACTTCAACATAACCCTTACTTATATATAAACATCTACTACTACTTAAAGCATGATCTTTACTTAGCTAAAACAAGACTTCTTATCTATATGAATTACAAGTCCTAAAACATTTAGAAAAGAATCCAACCTTATACTACAAAAATCTACTTTCTTTATACATTACAAGCCTACATAATACAACATTCCTTTCTTTAACCTCTTAGTTCCTACATACAACAAAGTATACTTTTTATTAACTAAGAGTTAACCAGGTTTGTTAATTATCAAAGTAGAGAGTAATAACAAAAGAAAGGCCTATTTAATAGTCTACAACTCCAAAGTGAGTAGTAATTATTCTACTTCACAACCTCCATATGCTTATGTCAAAGTCCTTGTTTGAGTTCTACAACCCAAAATGGGTATGTATATAATGTTCATATGCATATGTATGAGTCCAATATCAAGTCCTACAACCCAAAGTGGGTGTATACACAAACCACATATGCTTATGTTTATTTAGTCCAAATAATAACACAAGAACAACAAATTACAACCATCTAAGTTCAACCCTTATGTTCTTATTTAGTCCTACCATTCACTTTCATGTGGTCATTTGATTCATGCCACCATTCATAGTCCAAGTGGTCTCATTACCAATAACATACCCAACAAAACCACCACACAACCAAAAACAACTCACCAAAGAAAACAAAAACCAAAGGAACAAATCAAAAAAAGAGAATAAGAACAACAAATTCAAACAAACAAGAACAAAATGAAGAAGCCCCCACCTTTCACACAAGGTAGGAAGAACTAGCATGCACACCTTCTCCTTCACCTAAGCTCTTATGAACTCCTAAGAAATCCTACAAACAAAAACTCTCAAGTTAGAGGTTGTTCTCTCTTTGTTTTCCTTTCCTTTCTTTTTTCTTGTCTTTGTAAAAATGAGATATGAGTGAAGGGAGTGGGAATTTATAGGTGGAGGAGAAGGTGGAGAGTGCAAAATTGCACTCACCATTATGCACGAAACCCCCTAGGGGAGGTGGGCCGGCCATGCGTGTAGGGTGAAGGAGGGTATGGTGTAAGGTATGGTGTGAGGGTGAGTTGGAGGGGTGAGGTGGAAGAGAGAAGGTTTCTAGAAGATCACTCCTTAATCTCTTATGCATTCTAAACCCTAACTTAATCCTTCTAATCCCATCTTAGCCATTTATCATGCAAGAGAAGTATTTTGTCCCAAAATACACACTTACATAATTTGTACAATGTACTAATTTGGTACAATACAAAGGTACGTATATATATATATATGCATATACCGAAAATATTAGCATAAACCGTATAAAAATAACTTAAATTTGAAAATAATAATAAAATAAATTTTATTATCAATTCGGAAGATCACGGTACCAATTTGTTACACTACGGATGTACACAGACTGGTATATATGTACAGATAATGTTTATGAACAACCCAGGTGAAAATCACCAAAATACTTCAATTCTGGAATTAAAACGAAATAATAATAATATAATAATAAGATAATAATTTATACAATGTAATATCCGCCCGGGATATCATAATACTCCCTCTTTAGAATAGTTCTGTCCTCAGAACTACGTTAAGTCGGGAAAACAAACAAACATCCATACACTAAATAACTCGGGGAAAGAAAGCTTATACTGCTTTTCGGCTCCCAAGTGGCTCATCGACGAACTGGTTCTCCAAAAACCCGACCTCGTTCCAAAGCTGCCTGCAACTCTACCAAAATTGAACTCTAATCATGAGTAAATCACTCCAATACTTGTGTGACTGATCTCATCATCTAGCTCCTTACCTTCTCCATGGTCTTTGGCTAAGGCTAATTCTTCACCTATCTCGATCGTTGCACTTCGGTAGCCACTCCCTCCTTAGAATTAGGATGTAGCCCATGAACATCACTTCCGACTTCCAGGATTCTCTCCTGTAATTTGACGCTCGAGTTGGTGTATTCAATAATCCAGATCTAGAGTCGCCTCTCGCGTACACCTCAACTCTTGAAAAATAATTCAGACAAGGAATATGATGGACCACATTTGAACAAAACAGTCGCATGGATTCCATATATATATAAATCCAACTGGTTACAAAAAGTGTTACTTCATATATTACTCCTTAGTCCAAAATAAATTTCAAAATACGACCCTAAGACTTAGTTGCAGTTCCATACATACCAGTACTGGCACTCTTGCCATCTTCAGCTTGCCCTTAGTAAGTGCGAACTCTCACTCTTGGTGAATAGGCTCCTTCCCCTTGTTGCTCATCTCTAGGGCTGATCTGCAGTCACTCTGATGAAGCTGGGGTCAGTCTGGTCGGATGTGACCAATCCTTCCACATTTGTAACACGTACGGGTATCCATCTGGGGGTTCTTCCTCGGGCACTGGCTCATGAAATGACCTTGCTCACCACTTAAGAAGCAACATCCTGGTTCGACATCTCCAAGTTTGCCCTCCGTTTTCTGAATCTTCTTCTTCTGACCTTGGTCTTCGAACCCTGATGTTGGTGCAGATCTCTTCCCCTGTAGTCGTGGACAGACTGAATTCTTGTGCCCAACTACCTCACAGAGATGGCACACTACAACATTGGTGGTCTCCGATGTATTACAAGTCTGAATGTTATACAACTGCAATACATTACAACAGTATTAAAATAATACCTTTACAATCCCAAGTGTTACAACTTTAACAAATTACATCAGAGTACAATGAATGAAGAACAACACTTGGTAATTTCCACTTGGGTACTTTTCTACTAAAAGGTCATCAACATAAATATTACAGCGGAACTTAAAATGACATCGACTCCTCGCTTTCCTTTCCTTGAGTTCTCCTGAATCTCGCACCTGTACTTCTGCGATCTAGTACCTATTGAAGTGGGGATGTCAGTATTCACTGATGCTTTAAGACTGATAACTTAGCAGCTAATCTCCCAAAATAAGCATACAATCATGGCAATTGTGTCGGTGTAGTTTAAGTGTTCGTGAGTTCCGGGGGGGAGGGGGGTCCATCCCCCTGGCTCTGACAGGAATCGCTCCCACTTATCAAGGCACTTCAGAAACTAACAGACGAGATACGGATCTCGTGCTCCCAACTCGTGAGAAGGCATAGACTGTATCCCTTTGACAAGAAGGGTACAACCCAATAACACCGCCTAATGCAGGCCTATAGGACAGGTTGGATCATAAGGAATCACCTTTAACACCAACTCTTTCCATTCGGCGAAAGATGATAATAATAATGGCTAAGTAGTAAAAGTCATAGGTTACTCTATCAATGTCACTAACCCTAAACAACTGAGGGATGACAACAGAACTTACACAACATGCTGAGTCTTAAGTTAGACTTCACAAAACAACTCTACTAGGCTGCTCATCCTAGACTTACCAGAATCCCTAAGGATCTGATCCATGGCCTATCGATCCAAGACCCCGGCAATAGGAATGTACCTGCATGCCACTACCCTGAACTTGGATTCTGTCTATACTTCGGTTCGCGATCAACCTACACCGGTTAAGATCTGACGGTACAGAAGGAGTGACTCGTCCACAGTTCCTTAGGAGTAAGAAAACATATGTCTTGATGGTCGATAGCCCTTAGGGTAATAATATCGCCCTAAACAAGTACAACAAAGTTGCGTACTAGCTAATAAGCCATATACGAGAAAACCGAACACATACGAGCCAATAAGTGATATGGCTAAAAATAGGATTAAATCGGGACCATTCACATCGGAGACGATCTTAAAGCTCAGGGGTAAAACGGTAATTTCACCTACCAGCGGGTCCGAAGCGGGTACTGGGTCTCCTTCTTACAGATCCAATAACCCGCGAACGGATCCACTCCAACTGGGTATGGGTCCCGACCCAAGACAAACCCAGATCAGCAAAAGGAAAATCAGGGTTACTGATTTGACCAAATCAACAGGCCTGATTTGCTCTCACCGGGAATTAAGGGATTACATTCCTAATCTGATTACGAGGATTTTATGCCTTATCAGATCACAGGAATCACATTCCTAATCTGATCCCAACGGCGACTATAAATACCCCCCACCTACCACTGTTACAGGTTAATGACTCTTTTACCTGCTTAAGCTCTTTCTTAATCTCTTCTGGTTACTGACAAGAGCGTCGGAGGGTGCGTCGCCGGGATCAACCCCGGTGTTTCACACTTTCCTTGCAGGTGTACGGCGGGAGTCAGCAGCCCAACTCAGACGAACAGGTTCGGATCTGCTATTCAGGTTTTTCCACGAACCCACAAATTCTATCTGTTTACCCCCACACCGAAATCAGCGGTAACAGATTGGCGCCGTCTGTGGGAAACCATACGAATAGCCTCCGTCTCTTCCTCGTCGACAGGCTCTTCTTCAGCCATGCCTCCCAGAAAAGTAAGATCCAGGGGGTCCAACCGTGGACCCAACCCTGTTGATCAACAGCAAGAAGTCCTTGTCCATCCCTCTCAACAACTGGGGGGGCTCCCTCCGCCCGCCGAGGACCGTGTCCAGCAGGACCAACCTCCTCTTCCGAACCAGCAACCTCCAAACGGTCCCGATCCACGGAAGCAAAAACAACCTCTCCATCAAGACCACATATCGGTACACAATGCCTCTACAGACTCTTATGCCTCCCGTAGTCCTCAGGCCCCTGACCTTCGAAATACTATCCTCAACCGGCAGAAGGATGAGGATCTCCGCCACCGTCTGGACGAAAAGCGGTCCCGAGAGGGAGCCTCCCGCCTACAACGTCCAGATGAGCGGAATCCCCACCACCGCGAGCGTAGAAGGTCTCCTACCAGGAGAGGACGGAGAGAGTCACCCGGGCATTACAGGAGGAGGCGCCACTCTCCTACCTGGTCGGCATCAGCCGAGGAACAATGAGGCGCCCATCACTCGCGCCGAGTTCCTGCAGTTTCAAGCAACGGTGTTGCAGGCTCTTAACCTCCGACCCAACAACAATGAGGCCCAAAGGGTTCCTTCGCCCCAACGGGTTCCCAGTCCTCGCCGTAGGTCCGCCTCTCCTCCGTCGGGTCCTAACCACCGGCAGCATGATCTTAGCCCTCGCCGCTCCCGGGACGACCATCGTCGTAGCCCCGGCTCTCCCTCCTACGAAGACGAGTCCAGAGGCTCGTTCGACTACCGCGGGAGGGACGATGCCCTATACCGCCGTCTCCATGAGGTGGAGAGGCGAATCGGTCGGATGGACGAGGGGGAGGGGTCGAACAGCAGAACCATCCGTCCGAGCAGACCCCCTTTCTCCCGAACCATCATGGAGGCTCCCATCCCGAGGGGATTCGAATCCCCGAAGTTCGAAACTTACTCGGGGGAGTCGGATCCCGTGGACCACATCGAATGCTTCAAGACCCTCATGCTCATCCACCAGGCTTCGGACGCCTTACTTTGCAAGACCTTCCCTGCCACCCTGAAGGGGTCGGCTAGGGAATGGTACTCCCGCCTTGCTCCCTCTTCCATCTTCTCCTTCGAGCAATTCGAGACCCTCTTCATCACCCACTTCATGAGTAGTAGACACACGGAGAAGACCAGCCTCTCATTACTCCGGCTCCACCAGGAGAAGGGAGAGAAGTTGAGAGACTATGTGAAGAGGTTCACTGCGGAGGTCAGGTCCATAGCCTCCCTCGACCAATCCGTAGCAACAGCCGCCTTCCAATCCAACGTCTTCAATTCCAGCCTCCGCTCCTCTCTTGCTAAGAAGCCTCCACAGAACTTTGCCGACCTCCTTCTCAGGTGTGACAAGTACATTCGTGCCGAAGAAGCCGCCTACCTTCCTAGCTCCGGAGGATCCACCTCCGAAACGAAGAGAAAGCTGACCGAAGAAGAAGAGGCTAAGAAGCTTCAGAAGGAGGGCAATAGCCAGCGCCGCCCAACTCCTCGATTTGAGAAGTTCACCCCCCTCGTTGCCAATATATCAGAAGTTCTCATGGAAGTGGACAAGGAAGGGCTACTCCGTGCTCCCCCTAGAAAGAATACACCTGGCAAGAAGAGGGACAAGGATAAGTGGTGCCGCTTTCACAGGGACCATGGCCACGACACGGAAGATTGTCGGGCTCTGAAGGAAGAGATCGAAGAACTCATACAGCGGGGGCACCTGACCAAGTTCGTCCAGAAAGAGGGGGCCAAGCTTCCTCTCTGAGGAGCCAATGAACAAACCGAAGGCCCCGCCGAGCTCTAAGACTCAGAACCTCCCGGCTCTTCCTAAGAGATTTTCACCTTATCATAGAAGCAGGATCTTGATTTTTAATAAGGCCGATGCTTGTAATTCCGCCAATAGCATGTAATAAGGGCTCGCCATATTGAAGCAGCCACTTGGTTTATTTCAATAAAACTTTACATTTTTTTATTGGAAATTGTTGCTCTTGCTTCATCTCTACCTCTCCGAGTCGTGACTCGCTGAAGGGTGAGTTCGGAGTCCAGCCTCTTCTACATGGCTGCTCCTGCAACTTACTAAGCTCTTCCCAACAAGTTCGGAGTCCAACACTTGGCTCGATTCCTCTTCAAATAACCTGCTCTTCAGCGGGTTAGAAGGGGTTCGCCATTCGGAATTGCTCCCACAACCGTTGACTACCTCTACCGATGGTTCAGAGTCCAACACTTGGCTCGATTCTGCTTCAAATAATCTGCTCTTCAGCGGGTTAGAAGTGGTTCGCCATTCGGAATTGCTCCCACAACCGTTGACTACCTCTACCGATGGTTCGGAGTCCAACACTTGGCTCGATTCTGCTTCAAATAACCTGCTCTTCAGCGGGTTAGAAGTGGTTCGCCATTCGAAATTGCTCCCACAACCGTTGACTACCTCTACCGATGGTTCGGAGTCCAACACTTGGCTCGATTCTGCTTCAAATAACCTGCTCTTCAGCGGGTTAGAAGTGGTTCGCCATTCGGAATTGCTCCCACAACCGTTGATTCTCTCACATAAGCAGCGAGTTCGGAGCTACAGCTCTCCCCTAGAGTTGCTCCTCACTCATCTCACAAATGGCTCTCTTCCAGAGCCGAGCTCTTCCCTCCGCTCACCGCCGAAGCGGACCTCTTCTCGACGAGTTCGGAGCTACAGCTCTCTCCAAGAGTTGCTCCTCAAACTCATCTCACAAATGGCTCTCTTCCAGAGCCGAGCTCTTCCCTCCGCTCGCCGCCGAAGCGGACCTCTTCTCAACGAGTTTGGAGCTACAGCTCTCCCCTAGAGTTGCTCCTCAAACTCATCTCACAAACAGCTCTCTTCCAGAGCCGAGCTCTTCCCTCCGCTCGCCGCCGAAGCGGACCTCTTCTCAACAAGTTCGGAGCTACAGCTCTCCCCTAGAGTTGCTCCTCAAACTCATCTCACAAACGGCTCTCTTCCAGAGCCGAGCTCTTCCCTCAGCTCGCCGCCGAAGCAGACCTCTTCTCGACGAGTTCGGAGCTCAAAACTCACTCCAAGAGTTGCTCCTCAAACTCATCTCACAAATAGCCCTCTTCCAGAGCCGAGCTCTTCACTCCGCTCGCCTCCGAAGCGGACCTCTTCTCCACGAGTTCGGAGCTCAAAACTCTCTCCAAGAGTTGCTCCTCAAACTCGTCTCACAAATGGCTCTCTTCTAGAGCCGAGCTCTTCCCTCCGCTCATCCCCGAAGCGGACCTCTTCTCAACGAGTTCGGAGCTCAAAACTCACTCCAAGAGTTGCTCCTCAAACTCATCTCACAAATAGCTCTCTTCCAGAGCCGAGCTCTTCACTCCGCTCGCCTCCGAAGCGGACCTCTTCTCAACGAGTTCGGAGCTCACAACTCTCTCCTAGAGTTGCTCCTCAAACTCGTCTCCCAAATGGCTCTCTTCCAGAGCCGAGCTCTTCCCATCCGAGCTCTTCCCGTCCGAACAAGAATCCGAGCTCTTCCCATCCGAGCTCTTCCCGTCCTGGTAAGAATTCGAGCTCTTCCCATCCGAGCTCTTCCCATCCGAGCAAGAATCCGAGCTCTTCCCATCTGAACCCCAACATCAAAGAGCCCGGTCGGCTGCCGAGCAAGTGCCTTTCCGAGCCTGCAAACGGAGAAAACTCACTTTCTCCTCAACATTCGTGCAAGATCTCGATCAGACGGCCCAGATCTTGCCAGCGACGCTAAACGATAAGATAACGTTTTCTTGGGAACTGAGCCGTCTCGAGATTCGTGCCATCATCCAACGGCCCAGATCTTGCCAGCGTCGCTAAACGATAAGATAGTGTTTTCTTGAAAACTGTGCCCGCCTCGAGATCCGCGCTGAGATCCAGCGGCTCAGATCGCTCCACGTCGCTCAGCATTCCTAGCCGAGCGACTAGCGATCCGATCCACTCGCGCCTCTTCTTCGCCCCAAGGGTCTTCCTAGCCCAAGGGTCTTCCAAGCACAAGGGTCTTCCTAGCACATCTTCTCCGCCCCTAGGAGCGGAGCTCCTCTTCCAAAATCCCCAAGACCAAAGTACTTATCAACTTCATGAAGACAAGCATCTTGCGGGGATATTTTGACCATGAAGGAGGGTGAATTTTCATCCCACTCCTAAAGAGAAGTTGTAGATCTTCGAACTAGCTTCGAAACGAGGGGTCGCACGCCCCGATCGGACCTCCGTAGCACCGGGAAAAGTGGACCTCAATGCAGCTGCGCCGAATAGCTCGGAAATCCGAGCCGAGCCCTCGAGCCGAGCCACTTCCCATCCGAGCTCTTCCCATCCGAGCTCTTCCCAGCCGAGCCACTTCCCATCCGAGCTCTTCCCAGCCGAGCCACTTCCCATCCGAGCTCTTCCCATCCGAGCTCTTCCCAGCCGAGCCACTTCCCATCCGAGCTCTTCCCATCCGAGCTCTTCCCAGCCGAGCCACTTCCCATCCGAGCTCTTCCCATCCGAGCCCTAACATCAAAGAGCCCGGTCGGCTGTCGAGCAAGTGCCTTCCCGAGCCTGCAAACGGAGAAAACACACTTTCTCCTCAACATTCGTGTAAGATCTCGATCAGACGGTCCCAGATCTTGCCAGCAACGCTAAACGACAAGATAACGTTTTCTTGGGAACTGAGCCGTCTCGAGATTCGTGCCATCATCCAACGACCCAGATCTTGCCAGCGTCGCTAAACGATAAGATAGTGTTTTCTTGGAAACTGAGCCCGTCTCGAGATTTGTGCCACCATCCAACGGCTCAGATCAAGCCACGCAGCTCGGATCTACCATCCGAGCTACTGCCCTACCGAGCTGCAAAATGGCCAAAAATTCGCCTCAAAATCCGTGCTCGGATTTGCCGAACAAGAAGCCAAAAAAAAAAAAAAAAACCACAAGGGGCCGGGTTCGGGCCCATTAAGGGGACCCAAACCCTAAACCAAACCCCCGCTGCCACGACACCTCTCCTTCTCCATGCTCCTGGCGCCAAAACCAAAAACAAAACCAACAAAGAAGAAACCCAAAGCTCCACGGTGACGAGCTCCCTCGCCGACCTCGTCCTCCACCGAGCTCACGTTGAGCTCCGACGAGCGCTACGGCGTCGAGATCCTCCGACGGCGTCGAGCACCCATCGCCAAGCTCGCCAACCCATCAACCTCCGAAGCTTTGAACTCCGCTTCGTCACAAACTCCCATGCCGAACTCTCCACGACTGAGCTCCTGCGGCGAGCTCCTCCACGGCGCGAGCTCCGAGCTGCTCCTTCGACGAGCCCATCGCTGCCACTAATGAGCTCCGCGCTCGAGCTCGCGACCAAGCCGCGCCGCAATGCCGAGCTCAAAAGCTTCAAAGACATCTTCGCTGGCCTCCCAGCTCCGGCGCTGAGCTACGAACCCATTACTGAGCTCGAGCTCCGCAGGCCCCTCGCGATGCCGAGCTCTCCACTGCTTCGAGCTCCGACCTCCCGACCTCCATTCCTCGCCGAGCAACCTCTTCGTCAACCACGAGCTCCTCTCCTCCACCAAACTCCTCTCCTCCGTCGAGCTCCGCTCCAACTACAAGTGCCGAGTTCTCCATGAGACGAACTCCACGGTACCCTCGCCGCTGCCGAGCTCTCTCACCCTCACTCCGAGCCGCGTCACTGAGATCCACCATGGCCGAACTTCCCCATCGTCGAGGTCCTTTCCACCGAGCTCCATTAACGCCCTCGGAGACGAAGACGGGACGAAGTCGGAGTCGGAGGCGTGATAGGAGGCGGAGGCGTGGCAGGAGTCGTGGACGAAGAAGAGAGATGAAGAGAAAGAAGAAGAGAAAGAAACAGAGCTGGCGGGAGAGAAAGAAAGAAAAAAAATAAAAAATAAAAAAAAATATTTTTTGCCACGTGGCATTGCCACGTGGCCTCACACCCGAGGTTGGAGTCAGCTCTCGGTCGGCTGCCGAGCAACCCCCTATCCGAGCTTCACAAACGGAGAAAAAATCAGCCGAACAACAGCAGCCGTTGGATCTTTCAGAAATTCGCGCTTCTGGTGATGGACGATCCAGATCGTGCCACGCGCGCTAAACGACAAGATAACGATTTTTCGAAAAGCGCGCCTCCTCGAGATTCGCGCAGGGATCCGACGGCACAGATCGCGCCACGTGTTAGGTATTATTTAAATTTATTTATTTATTTATTTAATTGTTTTTTTATTTAAAAAATCCGAAAAAAATATTTAAAAAATCGGAAAAAATTAAATAAAAATTCTAAAAATAATTATAAATTCAGAAAAATTATTTTAAATTCTGAAAAATATAATTATTTAATTAGAATAATTATTTATTATTTTCGATAATTAATTATTTAATTCGGAAAATGAATAAAAAATTCAAAAAAATGAGAAAAAATTCAGAAAAATCTGGAAAAATCACCAAAAATCCAGAAAATTCTGAGAATATTTTTGGGCATTTTACAAGCCCAGATTGACACCGTTACACCCCGAGCAAGATCCAAAACTCCCTTAAAGAATACCGATAAAATCCCGTACGCCATTATAACAGTAAAACTACTCCTCAAAGACTGAAAAACTCAGTCTCTAGGAGTGGGGGGCTCGTGATATGGCTAAAAATAGGATTAAATCGGGACCATTCACATCAGAGACGAATCTTAAAGCTCAGGGGTAAAACGGTAATTTCACCTACCAGCGGGTCCGAAGCAGGTACTGGGTCTCCTTCTTACAGATCCAATAACCCGCGAACGGATCCACTCCAACTGGGTATGGGTCCCGACCCAAGACAAACCCAGATCAGCAAGAGGAAAATCAGGGTTACTGATTTGACCAAATCAACAGGCCTGATTTGCTCTCACCGGGAATTAAGGGATTACATTCCTAATCTGATTACGAGGATTTTATGCCTTATCAGATCAAAGGAATCACATTCCTAATCTGATCCCAAAGGCGACTATAAATACCCCCCACCTACCACTGTTACAGGTTAATGACTCTTTTACCTGCTTAAGCTCTTTCTTAATCTCTTCTGGTTACGGACAAGAGCGTCGGAGGGTGCGTCGCCGGGATCAACCCCGGTGTTTCACACTTTCCTTGCAGGTATACGGCGGGAGTCAGCAGCCCAACTCAGACGAACAGGTTCGGATCTGCTATTCAGGTTTTTCTACGAACCCACAAATTCTATCTGTTTACCCCCACACCGAAATCAGCGGTAACAGCTACGTATGAACCAACAACTACATACGAGCTAGGTGGGCTTCGTATGAGACAACAACATACATACCAGCCAAATAAGCTGTATATGAGACCAACAGCTACTACGGCCAGTCGAGCCGCGTATGAGACAACATACATACGAGCCAAATAAGCTGCGTATGAGACCCACAGCTACATACGGGCCAGTCGAGCCACGTACGAGCACAACCACATACAAAAATAACCATGCAGGAAATCAAACTTAGAAGCAACCAAACGTGCTTACTAGCAAACTTGATCTTCTATAATTAGAAGCAACAGAAGAATCTACATACAGTCTAAAACATGCATTCTACCAATGAGAAGCCCAAGCGACATAACAACTTTTATCGAGCTAATAGTTACTCGTGACCTTCCCAACCCATATTACCCATAAGGATGAGGAATGCCCTCATGATAAGGTCCAATTTCAATTAGAACCTCATACAACTAGAATCCACGGTTTCTTTTCCCCAAAACGAACTAGAACTACATGCAACTAGATTCTTGGGTTCTCTCTCAAGTTTGAGCTAAAATTACCTAGGAGCTAGATGCATGGGTTCATGGTTCTTTTTTGATCCTTCACTACCATATACAATTCAAGCATGTTTCTTTAACTAGAATGCTACAATACACCATCCAAGCATGCATGGCTCTAACTATGTAATCTCAACCATGGGATTCCTTCTAGGAGATTAACTAGAACTACTTTACAACACAATATTGCAACTACAACATGGTGGTTCTTCACTAACGCCACAACTACAACATGATAGTTTCTTACTAAACACTACAACTATAGCATGAAGGTTCATCATTAACACTACAACTACAATTTGAAAGTTTCTTTGCTAAACACTACAACTACAAGCATGGATACAACTTAAGTAGGAAGCTACTATAAGTTTAAAGCATGAATAGCTACTAGATTTATGCATGGTTAATTGCTTTAACTTACCCATGAGTACTAATAATTTAGCATGGTATACAACAAAGCATGATTTTCTTTACTACTTTATCCTACAATAATTAGCATGCTATACCACATCATTCTACAACAATTTTAAGCATGGTAGGTAATTAAACATTAATCCTACAACAATCTAAGCATGGATATATACTTAGCATGAGTCTACAACATTCCTAAGCATGGTAGGTAATTTAAACATAAATCCTACAGCAATCTAAGCATGGATATATACTTAGCATGAGTCTACAACATCCCTAAGCATGGTAGGTAATTTAAACATAAATTCTACAACATCTAAGCCTGAATATCTCTACTACTTAAGCATGTATCTTTTCCTACAACTACTTAAGCATGGTAGAAAGCATGAGTATCAATCCTACAAAAATCTAACATGGTATATAGTTTTCCTTACTATATCCAACCTACCCAATCTAGCATGGATAGAACATAAACATAGAAATTGCTACAACTAAGCATGGATAATTACTTTAACTTAAGCATGGAAAATTGCTACAATTAAGCATTGATAATTAGTACACTTAAACATGGATACTTACTTTAACCTAAGCATGGATACTACAATTTATCCTACAACAAGGTAAGCATGATTTACAACATAGCATGAGTTCTTACTACATGGTAGTCAATATAAACTTGGCTCTCTTACAACATGGTAGGCAACATAAACATAGCTTTCTTACAACATGGTGGGCTTTAAAAACATGGACTTCCTACAACAATCTAACCTTGGGTATCTACTATAAATTAAGCATGGGTTCCTACTACACTTAAAACAAGAATGTCTATTTACTACTTCAACATAACCCTTATTTATATATAAACATCTACTACTACTTAAAGCATGATCTTTACTTAGCTAAAACAAGACTTCTTATCTTTATGAATTACAAGTCCTAAAACATTTAGAAAAGAATCCAACCTTATACTACAAAAATCTACTTTCTTTATATATTACAAGCCTACATAATACAACATTCCTTTCTTTAACCTCTTAGTTCCTACATACAACAAAGTATACTTTTTATTAACTAAGAGTTAACAAGGTTTGTTAATTATCAAAGTAGAGAGTAATAACAAAAGACGGGCCTATTTAATAGTCTACAACCCCAAAGTGAGTAGTAATTACTCTACTTCACAACCTCCATATGCTTATGTCAAAGTCCTTGTTTGAGTTCTACAACCCAAAATGGGTATGTATATAATATTCATATGCATATGTATGAGTCCAATATCAAGTCCTACAACCCAAAGTGGGTGTATACGCAAACCACATATGTTTATGTTTATTTAGTCCAAATAATATATAACACAAGAACAATAAATTACAACCATCAAAGTTCAGCCCTTATGTTCTTATTTAGTCCTACCATTCACTTTCATGTGATCATTTGATTCATGCTACCATTCATAGTCCAAGTGGTCTCATTACCAACAACATACCCAACAAAACCACCACACAACCAAAAACAACTCACCAAAGAAAACAATAACCAAAGGAACAAATCAAAAAAAGAGAATAAGAATAACAAATTCAAACAAACAAGAACAAAATGGAGAAGCCCCCACCTTTTACACAAGGTAGGAAGAACTAGCTTGCACACCTTCTCCTTCCCCTAAGCTCTTATGAACTCCTAAAAAACCTACAAATAAAAACTCTCAAGTTAGAGGTTGTTCTCTCTTTCTTTTCCTTTCCTTTCTTTTCTTTTTGTCTTTGTAAAAATGAGACATGAGTGAAGGGATGGGGTATTTATAGGTGGAGAAGAAGGTGGAGAGTGCAAAATTGCACTCACCATTATGCACAAAACTCCCTAGGGGAGGTGGGCCGGCCATGCTTGTAGGGTGAAGGAGGGTATGGTGTAGGGTATGGTGTGAGGGTGAGGTGGAGGGGTGAGGTGGAAGAGAGAAGGTTTCTAGAAGATCACTTCTTAATCTATTATGCATTCTAAACCCTAACTTAATCCTTCTTATCCCATCTTAGCCATTTATCATGCAAGAGAAGTATTTTGTCCCAAAATACACACTTACATAATTTGTACAATGTACTAATTTGGTACAATATAAAGGTACGTATATATATATACATATACCGAAAATATTAGCATAAACCGTATAAAAATAACTTAATTTTGAAAATAATAATAAAATAAATTTATTATCAATTCGGAAGATCATGGTACCAATTTGATACACTACGGATGTACATAGACTGATATATGTGTACAGATAATGTTTATGAACAACCCTCGTGAAAATCACCAAAATACTTCAATTCTGGAATTAAAACAAAATAATAATAAAATAATAATTTATACAATGTAATATCCATCCAGGATATTACACATTCTGACCACAGTCTAAGTCCTGCAACAAGAGTTTCAGCCATAAAGCTTCCGCTATACATAGAGCTACTCAGCCTCTGCACTAGAGCGTGTAACAACATTCTGCTTCTTGCTTCTCCATGTAACTATATTTTCTCCAACAAAGGTGAAGTATCCTAAAGTGGAGCGCCTATCAATTATAGATCCTGCCCAATCAGCATCAGTATATGCCTCAACCTTCAAGTGACCATGTTTCCCAAATAGGACCCATTTCCTGGAGCATACTTAATATATCTCAGAATTCTCATCACTGTATCCATGTGATGTTCCTGAGGTGCATGCATAAGCTGACTTACCACACTTAAAGCATATGATAAATCTAGCTGTGTATGCGCAAGATACATCAGTCAGTCAACCAATCTCTGATGTCTTTCCTTATCACAAGGCACATGATCAGATTCGTTGCAAAATTTCAGTCTTTCTTCTAATGGTGTACCATTCGACTGACAAGCAGATATTCTAGTTTTCTTCAATAAATCGAGAGCATACTTTCTTTGAGACAGAAATATACCATTTCTCGTGCAAGAAACTTCAATACCAAGAAAATATCTCAAAGAGCTAAGATCCTTCATTTCGAACTCTTGTGACAAGTAGCTCTTCAATGCCATTCTCTCCTCAGGATCATTCCCAGTTACTATCATGTCATCCACATATTTAATGAGAGTAGTAATCTTACCTTCTTTCCTTTTCAGGAATAAGGTATGATCTGAATTACTCTGAGAATATCTAAATGTCCTCATTGCTTTTGTAAACCTCCCAAACCAAGCTCTTGGCGACTGCTTAAGTTCATACGATGATTTTTTCAAACGACATACTTTATTGCTGTGTTGGACTGGTCTGTTCGACCCTGGTGGAAGATCCGTATAAATCTCTTCTGTCAATTCCCCATGTAAAAATACATTCTTCACATCAAATTGCTCCAACGACCAGTCAAGATTTACAGCAAGTGACAGTAGGACTCGAACAGTATTGAATTTTGCCACATGTGCGAATGTATCTTCATAATCAATTCCATACGTCTGAGTGTATCCTTTGGCAACCAGCATTGCTTTGTATCGCTCTATTGAACCATCGGACTTATACTTTACGGTATAAATCCATCTGCATCCTATTGGCTTCTTCCCTGCTGGCAGCTCGACTATCTCCCAAGTCTCATTCTTTTTCAAGGACTTGATTTCCTCATCTATAGCTACTTTCCACCTTGGATCAGTAAGGGCTTCCTGCACACTGTTAGGAATAGATACAGTAGATAATTGATTTACAAATAACTTATTTGATTCGGACAAGCGGTGAGTGGATACATAATTACTCATGGGATATTTGACGTTACTAGTAGGATCAGGTTCATAAGTGGGTTTTGGAATACCTCTATTAGTATGGTACGAGAGTTCTCTTCTAGGAGCTTCAGACAACGATGACGATTAGTTTTGGGGTTCTGACGGTTCACTCTCACCAAGATTTGGTACTGGTTGCAATTCTTCAAGAGGGTCTTCTTCAATAGGGTCTTCTTCAAGAGGGGCTTCTTCCCTTGGTTGCACTTCTTAGTGAGGGTCTTCCTCCCTTGCTAGGTCTTCATTCAAGTGTTCACTTTTATTTGTATCTAGTTGTTCGTTCTGACTGGTAATTACTTCATCATACCCAAGAGACTGAACTTCACTAACCCTTTCATCATACCCAAGAGTCTGAACTTCACTAACCCCTTCATCATACCCAAGAGTCTGAACTTCACTTCGGTACTCCCCCTGAAGTTCGGTCGTAGAAGAAGAAAAATACATTTCATTTTCATGGAACATAACATCCATAGTCACAAACATCCTTTAAGTTGGTGGGTGATAGCACTGGTACCCTTTCTTATCCAGTGCATATATCACAAAAACACAGTGGACAGCTCGAGGAGTTAACTTATTGCGTTCATGTTGATGAAGATGAACAAATGCAACACACCCAAACACACGAGGTGGCAAGTTGATGACTTTTGGTGCATTCACAACTTCAGTTAATGCTTGAAATGGTGTGAGGAAGTTTAGGATACTAGAGGGAAACTCGGTTGATTAAGTATGCAGTAGAAGCAAGGGCTTCCCCCAATAAATGAGTAGCATATTTTCATGGATAAGAGAAGCACGGACCACCTCGAGCAAGTGTCTATTTTTTTCTTTCTACAATCTCATTCTGTTGAGGTGTATATGAGCGTGTAGTCTGGTGAACAATGCCGTGTTCCACCAAATATTGTTGCAGATTTGAACTCAGGTACTCTCCGCCATTATCACTCTTAAGTACTTGAATCTGTGATTTATACTGAATCAAACATGCTTGTGAAAATTTTGAAACAAATCACTAACTTCACTTTTCGACTTCATCAAACAAATCCAGGTCATACGAGTACAGTCATCAATAAATGTCACAAACCATTTGGCACTTCCAAATGTAGTGGTTTTGGATGGACCCCAAACATCAAAATGGATAGTCATGAATGGAAGAGAGCTTCTACTTGGACTTGGAGGAAAAGAGACATGGTGACTTTTTGCGAGTTCACACACATCACATCGAAAGATAGAAATATCTAACTTCAAAAATAAACTCGAAAATAATTTCTTCAAATAACCAAAAGAAGCATGTCCTAAATGTCGATGTCATAGCCAAATATCTGATTTCTTCTTCTCACATTCGGATTTTTCCACACTTAGAGCTTGAGTCAACTTGCTTGAAATTTCAGATTCTAAATCTATGTAATAGAGAGCTTCACGTGTTTAACCCCATGACCAATCGTCTTGCGAGTCCGAATATTCTTAAACACACAATGTGAAGGCCAAAAGACTACAATACAATGTAAGGTAGTAGTTATTTGAGCAACAGATAATAGGTTAAAATTCAAGGATGGCACAACTAGGGTAGTATCTAAGGTTAGGTTGTTTGTGAGAGGTATGGTACCCTCGCCAGTAACAATGGTAGGATCACCATTGGCAGTGAACACAGTTGATTTGGTGGAAGGTTGAAAATTTTGAACTTGTCTAGAATCAAAAGTCATATGGTCGGTAGCACCCGAATCAATTATCCATGCATTATTCATAACAGAGCCAAAAATATTAAAAACCTTACCATCATTACCTGAAGCAGCACGATCAGCAACTCCACCTGCGACAGTGGGTTGATTGCAAGTGTTCTCCCGAATATCCCTGCTATGATCCCAGATCTCTGGATAGCCGATAATCTCATAACAACGAGTTTTCATGTGGCCGATCTTACCACAATGAGCACACTTTCTTGACTCATACGGATATTGTTCCATAGCAACACAACAAACAGCACACTTCGATAGAATAGCTCCTTTTAGATCCGATCTAGATCAAAGCTAAGAGCCCGAACACCAAACAACAGTAGCAACTGAATGAAACAACCGCAACAGAGCAAGTGAGACTAGCAATGGCAGAGGGTACAATTACGTCAACAACCAAGTGGCTGGCGGCGAACGGCGACCAGCGGGTGGTCGACCGACGAGGTCGTGACGATGCTCAGGGGGAGCGGCGACTGGGTGTGCAGTTGTCGACGGAGCAAGACAGCAACGTTGGAGTGGGTTTCGGCTGCTGTGCTTCGGTGGAAATCAAAGGAGGAGGCGCTGGGAGGTCGCCGGAGGAGGGGTGGACGAAGGAGGCACCGGAGATGGTCGGGGACTCGTCGGAGAAGGTGAACAGTGATGGGTTTCGGGGATTTGGGCGCCGGCGATCGGGAACATGAACGAGGGGGTTTTGGTGGGTTGTTGTGCTGGTGTTGGGCGACGAGGTTTGAGCTAATGGCTGAGCTCGACGACCGGAGGGCGGAGTTGGCCGGAGATGGCACCGGAGAAGGGACACAGGAAGATGGGTTAGAGTTTTGGGTGGGAACAGTCGGGGAGAGAGAAACGGAGAGGAGAGAGAAAAGTCGGGGTGCTGACGATGATGGAAACTTCGATGGGTTTGGATACCAGATGAAGTTGGTCGGGATCGGGATCGGTGGTGATCAGAGAACAAGAAAGTGAAGAAGAACAGGTTCGGATCTCTTTTTCTTGCTCTCCACCAGGCTTAGATCTTGTTAGGCTCTGATACCATGAAGAAAACAGATTTGGGAGAAAATGATTCTTATTCTTATTATTGTTATTCTTTACAGTATACATCTATATATAGGAATTACATGGAGGAGAAGAAAGGAGATTGAGAGAAGATTGGAGGTGAGAGATGGTGAGAGATTTGGGGAATCTGTTTCTTATAGATTATGAAACAGAATATACATATTAGTCTTTACTACATTTCAACACAATCCATTACCATGAAGTCAGTATAACTTCAGCAAGTAGTTTACACAACAAGTTGAATCAACCAATACATGTGAAAAATACAATCGGGTAAATGGCAAGTGCAATAAAACATCTCATATAGCCTATGCATTCTTACACCTCTGTTTTACTCTCTCAAGTATCAGCTGCGGGAAAATTAAATTAAAGGAGTGATAAAACACCGTTTCTTCCAATATTCCTTGAAGCAGTAGATGAATGTTTAAAACTTTTCCATTACATACAATGAAACATTACAATAACCCAAAAACGTTCATAGACATATACAAAAGATGTAGTAGCATCTTTAAAAGCGAATGTCTTCTATTATTTCTCATCAATGAAAGAAATTGTAGTTGCAGTTGTACGCAAAAAAAAAAAAAAAGAAAAAGAAATTGTAGCTGTAGTTGTCGGCGGAAAAAGAGAAAAAGAAAAAGAAATTGTAGTTTGTAAGCAAGAGTGCAAAGCAACTGAATATTCACAGTATTTTTTTCTCTGCTCAAACTAGGAACTGTCATCAACATGCTGATATTAAAGCTTGAACTTCTGCTGCAAAATGACGAAGAAACAAGATTTTCAAATAACACAGCTTTATAAACAAGCATCAGGTACAAAAAAACAACATTTACTAATAACAGAATTTAGCATAAGTTGCAAGGTTCCATAATCATAAGCATCTCATAAGAAGCAAGATTCATAGGACGGCTAAATTTGTAAAAAAAAAATCCTTGAACTATCATCTTTTTATGCAGAAAATCTCACTGAATTTTTTTTGGCGTATAAATCCACATTCAAGTATTGTTGCGAAAAAAAAAACCTAATCTGACGGGGGAGCTTTCTGCTAAAGTTCAATGAATTTTTTTGCCAATAATGAGAAAGATGCATGATATTTTCTGAACCAACTTGTAAAGATGAATGCAGTTATCTAATACAAGCATAAAAGTTAGATGTGTTTGTTTGAAAATATACTTCAGGGATTTTTTTACAATCATACTTGAGTATGATTTTCTGTGCAAAAAAAAAATTCAATAAGATTTTCTGCATAAAAGGAATAATTCAAGGAATTTTTTTTTCCAATTTAGTCTTAATAGGACAACTTAAGCGTGATAACAAATGAGAAGTATAAGAAGAATAATTAAAATGCTTTCTACGAAGCCGTAGTCCTTCTACTTAATTTTTTTTTTGATGAAACGGATAGAGCCAAACGGCTCCAGCCAGACAAATCAATATATAAATCATAATAAAGTACTTACAATCCTAATGCAGAAAGAAAACGATTTACAAGATGTAAACAATATATACAACAATAATCCCATGGAACAGCAAAAGCACCAGAACAAGCCCATCGACAGCAGCGCCGAGCTCGAAACGAACTAGCACTACACCAACCGTCGAAGAAGCACACCGGAGACCTTAAATCTCGAACGGCAGGAGCACCAACGCGGCAGCGCTAATGAAATAGAGACTATAAAACAGCTTCCGCACTAGAAACCGTAGACTTCAGAACGGGCAAGGATCAATTAAGATGAAACAAGTTAGAAGATAAGCTAGTAGAAGCAAGGAAAGAAATCACACGAGAAAAACCCTCAGCGATAAGAACGCTGAAGCTCCCATGACCAAACACTAAACCCTCGCAGCAGGAGGGAAACCAGGTCAGAGAACGAAAGAAATTTTGAAACCCTCAGCAATTAGTACTCTGAACATGAAATGAACACATGATAACAACTTCATAACTAAACACCGAAACAGTCGAGAAAGCTCCACCACCGGAAAAACACCCGAACCGAGGCTGACTGACTAAATGGGCCGCAATCGCTCTACGCTCAGAGCATGAGGCAATGGCCCCAAAACTAAGCCAGACAGTCGAAGAACTAACATGCACAGCTCAGAATGAGAGAAAACTGAAAATTCCATGAAGCTAACAAAAGTGCCAGATGAAAACTAAACAGTCTGAAAAGCACTGCTAGCGCAAAGGGACCAATCGCAAGCCCCAAACAAAACATAGAACATGATATATACATATATAAACATATACTAGAAAAACTTCGAAACAGTAGAGAATACGAACATTACAAACAAGAGAGGGGGATAAGCCTAGAGATAAAAGTAAAGTAAGGAGCTCTAACCATATGAGCTCAGAAGATGGCAATCAGACCGAGAAGATCCAATGCCACCGAAACACATACCCAGCCGAGACCCACCAAAAACAATGATCAGAGAGGAAGAAGAACAACCCAAAACAGAGGCTTGGCATCAACATCAACTAAACACCAGGTCAGAACAGCCCAAGCATGAAGGCCAAACAACAACCCAAAAGCTATAAGAGGAAAAGCAAAATATCCCATTAATCCTGCAAGATCAAACAAAATAGAGAGAAGAAATGAGAATACCGTGCTAAATTGATAAATAGAACATCGATAAGAAAAAATGAGTGAACAGCAAACTGTTAAAAAGAGAACGCGAAACAGCTACAAGGTGTTAAACAGCATTGAGATTGATTAGACAAAGATAAGCTTTCTCCAATCTATCACACTTCAAATTATCTCGAGCTTCTGATTTTAAAGAAGTCGACCAAAACTTGAACAGATGTAGTAACTCAATAGCTAGTGAGCGAGAGGTAGTGTAATTTTGCCGGAAAATACTGTGATTTCTTTCTTTCCAAATTATCCAAAGGATAACCTGGAAGGAGAGAATCCAAGAACTGTGGAGATTACGGTTGGGAGGAAAAATTAATTGTCCAGAATAAATTCATGAAGAAAATATTGTGAAGAATATTTTCGATAAAATCAACAAAAGGATAGATAAAAAGATAAAAGTCTTCGGAGTCTTTTGTGATTATAAAAATACCAAAAAAATTCAAGGGAATGTTTCTAATCAGTCAAAATATAAGGAATTCAAACTTGTCCAAAAATAAGTACAGCAGAAACGAGGGTGCTCTGGTGGATTACTAGCAAAACATTGAAAGATGAGATAAAAACTGAGCCCCTCCCCTCCCCTTCCCTCCCCTGAACCAAACAGAACCTAAGAATTTCGAAATACCTAATGAATAAGGAAGCATGGCGGTGGTACCGGAACGGGATAGGTACGGATACCACAGATACAACTACAGGACCCAACAGATTCCTAAGCTTAACATACCCAACTATGTGAATAAATTTAACCAAAACGATATCCAATAATATAATTTTGAGCCACATAGAATCAAAAGATCCTGTGGTCCATATACTTCCATAGTCCTACGAAGTACCAGCATTGGAAAAAAAATCCGTAGTCCAGGGGAACCAACTAATATCAGAATGTGATGAACTTTTTTGAAAATTATTGATTATTTATTTGAAACAATGTTTTAATCAGATATCAGTATTGTAATAGAAGACAAACTTTCGTTAGGGATTTCTACCGAAAACACTTCCTAGGATCTTGTTAATTTATTTGATGCAATCAACACAAACCACCTAGCACATATGAGATCATACCAAACACAATAAAGCACACACAAATTTGTCCCGGTTTAGGCTTTTCGCCTTAATCCGGAGGAGAAGAAACCCAAAATGTTATTCAACAAGAGAAGATATAAGAATATTACAATTCTCACAACAACCCTCTCTCAAGCCTCACCAGCAAGTACTATTTGTTTACAATTAGAGAATCACTTAATCTCTCCTTCAATGAAGTACTCTTCTCTTGGCTCTCAATGGAGGCCAATAACAACAATATACAGAGATCTAGAGGAACCCTAGCTTGATATCTTGATACAATAACCATTGGATAGTACATAAGAGATAACCGTACGATAGGAGCCACACGATATAACTTGAAGAGCAAGTTGGGCATTTTACGAATTAGCCTGGCTCAAGCCCGAAACCCATCAGCGCCGCGAACGGTCGACCGCACCAACAAGTCGGTCGACTGTCCTCCTCTGTGGAACACATCGTGCAGGGGGGTCGGTCGACCGCACATGAGTTACGGTCGACCGCAACCTCCTCTGCTGCTGCCGCTGACTACTTCTTCTTGTCTCCACTCCGTCTCCAATCGTCTCGATCCCTTCATCGTCTCATCGTCTTCTTATCCAACATAGTATGCAAGACATAAACCCAACAATCTCCACCTTGATTGCATACTCATGAATCCACACCTGTGTGATTTAAAACCTTCTAGACTCTTTTCGTTCTTTTCTTATAAACAACTCGTTTCAATGGCTTCCTCTGCTAGTTGAATCTATCTCCACCTGTTTTTCTCTCGCTATATGTCCCTCACAAGGGCACACCCCAGTAGATATAATCATGGAGGTGCCACCCTCGAACTCCACCTACCTCAAGGCGCTCTCCACCTTCCGACGATATTCGAACTTCGCAGTCTCGCTCGAATGATTCTAGTGACGGCATACTAGATGATGATTTAGGAACAATGGGTTTCGAAATATTTGCGCAAGTTTTTCTGTTCCTCCAAAAGCTTGTAGAGATTGTGCGGACCCTACTCAATTCCCCTCTCACCCTTTATCATCTTACGACAACATTTCCAAACTGAACGAACTCCACCTGGATCTGTATACCTGCAGTCCCGAGCTTCTAGAGTTCTCATGAATATAAGGCTCCGCTTCATCAAAAGAATATGCATGCCCTCCTCTAGTGTGTATCTCCTTCTGTCTTTCATCTTTGACTCATTAGTTTTCTCACCTCTTACATCACATGTCTTGTCAATCTTCATTCCCACACAACGACATGAAGCAAACTTGTAAGTAGAAACCATTACTTCACAAATCTTATCAACCTTCATTTTCACACGACGACATAATGCAAATTTGTAAGTAGAAACCATCTCCCTTTCGGAGCAAACATGAGAGGAACTAACCGCAAAAGAACAACCGAAATTCACATATAAAGGACTTGAAACAAAAGAGCTGTTTAAGCCATCACCTGATTCAGCAGCACTGTATTTGGCACCCCTCTGACTCAACCGCTTACAACAGTCTCCCAAGTAATGCTCAATCCCTTTGCACTGGTGGCCACGGATCTTACTCCTACATACACTTGCCCTTTCAATCAAAATATAATCCACCTCCAAGCAACTAACAGAAGTTGATGCCGATTTCTGACTTTTCTTTCTAAGTGCATCCTCCTCCAACCCCTTGATCATACCTGTTATGAAAAAAAAATTCTTGGTAGATTTCTCATTTAGCACGGTTATCATGTTGGATGGATTTGGTGATGAATATATAGAGTTGGAAACCTTTAGATCATCTACGTCGAAAGCCCTCAGTTCAGATAACTCCATATTGAACTCCACTTCATGATCTTGAAGAGCGGTACTTTTCTTCATTGAAAAACCCCACAACTTTCTTTGCTGGTACATCTGACCCTGGGATGACGATCCCAAGTAGCTAGTTCTGAATCTTACCTAAAGACTCGTCGTGCTTCTCCTATACCTAACTTCGCTAGTCAATGACAACCAGATTAAACACAAGGCTTCTGAGCATATTTTCTTCCACTTCTCCTACGTTGTGCCGATTGGTCTCTCTTTATCTCCTTCTAGGACTAAATCCAAGTCCTGTAGAACCAATGCTTCATGCATATCTACCTTCAAGAGATCAAAGTTGATCTTGCCTTTGAACCGCTTGATCTTCGTGATCTGATCTGCCATCTTCTCCAAGAAACTTGAACAAACCATTGAACCCGAAGCTCTGATACCAATTGTTAGGGATTTCTACCGAAAACTCCTCTTAGGATCTTGTTGAGTTATTCGATACAATCAATACAAACCACAAAGCACATATGAGATCATACCAAACACACCAAAGCACACACAAATTTGTCCCTATTGGGGCTTTCGCCTTAATCCGGGGGAGAAGAAATCCAAGATGTTATTCAATTAGAGAAGATACAAGAATATTACAATTCTCACAACGACCCTCTCTCAAGCCTCACCAGCAAGTACTAGTTGATTACAATTAGAGAATCACTCAATCTCTCCTTTAATGAAGTACTCTCTCTCTCTTGGCTCTCATTGGAGGCCAATAATAATAATATATAGAGATCTAGAGAAACTCTAGTTTGATATCTTAATACAATAACCATTAGATAGTACATAAGAGATAACCCTACGATAGGAGCCACACGATCTAACTTGAAGAGAAAGTTGGGCCTTTCACGAATCAGCCAGACTCAAGCCCGAAACCCATCAGCGCCGCGAACGGTCGACTGCATCAACAAGTTGGTCGACTGTCCTCCTCTATGGAAGACATCGTGCAGGGGTCGATCGACCGCACATGAGTTACGGTCGACCGCAACCTCCGCTGCTGCTGCCGCTGACTACTTCTTCTTGTCTCCACTCGTCTCCAATCGTCTTGATCCCTCCACCATCTCATTGTCTTTTTATCCAACATAGTATGCAAGACATAAACTCAACAACTTTCATATCAGATAGCAGATATTTGTGATATATCGCCGATATTCAAACCAATGTATAAAATAGCACGCAGTGGTGCTCAAAATAGCTCACTTTGTTAGCCTAACCACTATGAAACTCACGTACATACCCTATTTTATAGTTAGCTCTGCGCTATTTTTCTATAGCACAAGCTATTTGTGCAACGTAGTTTAACTTAAACAGCTTGCTCTACAGACTTGCTGCTTCATTTAATCGAAAAAGTTAAAGATTTTTTTTTTTTTGAGTTACACAAGTGACATAACCCCTTTGTTGTTCCCCTTTTCTCCGTGTTACCTTGTGATGACACAAGTTTCTTCAAGTAGTGGCGACAACTCCAGTTTCGTGACTAAGGCTCCGTTACCAGCGAACCTTTCACTATCTCTTTCATTTCTCTATATATTTGTTTTATTTCATCTAGCAACCCAACTAGTAGGGTTTCTCTTATTATTATTTTTTTTATTCTTTATGCTTTATCTTTGTTGTTGATCCTTCATGATTTCAATCTCTTAGTTTTGGTTCTTTGGATTTTGATGTTTGAATTAGAGGAGAGATTAGAGTCAGAAAAACTAATCTACTTCATTTACTTAAGTACTTCCAATTTGTATTTGCATATATGTGTGTTCTTAGACCTTGTAACTTGAAGTCTTAACTTTTGAACATTAAAGTCTCATTTTGGTGAATGTATAGCTTTTTTTAAGCATTCGATTTTTTTTCTTTATTTTAAGAAATTATTTATAATTTATAAGTCCTTTTAGATAATTAATTTTAATTATTGAATTAAAAAATAAAAAAATATTCTTAGCTTATGCTATGCGTTACACTATTTACACTTTGCGCTATTGGCAGCTTGAAGGCTAAACTAATGCCATCACTATTTTCAACATTGATATAAACAATATCGCGTTAACATATCGGATGAAAAAATATATTATAATTGTGATTTAGAAGACTTTTACACATTATATATACAAATAGAATCGACCTAATGCAAGTAATAATCGTTATAATCAAGATATATAATTGTCTACACGAAATCTGATACATAAAAGAAAGACACACATATTAAAGACTTGAAGACAAGAAAAATGAATTTTTCGAAAGAAAACTTGAAGACAAATTAAAATGTCTCTCTGTTCACTCCATATAGCAATCTGTTTGTGCTACTTTAAAATAATATTTTAATCAATAGTTTACTACCCAGGGAGATGCTAATTTATTATTATTCTTGTATACACACGCATACAAGTTATTAGCTAAATTAAAAAATGAATTGTGAACATAAATTCAAATTTGTAATTTGAAGAGAAATAGTCAATGAGATCTAAATGAATATGGCATATTCTTTGTCATAATTCCATCATAATCTACTTTAGTTTCTAATCTATAATATAACTACAAACCCCCCAATACTATCAATTAGTATTAGAGATTACGAGTGAATCTCTTCTTCACATGTTCAGTAAAGGTAATCCTGTCAACATATCCTCTGCGTGTTACAGATAAATAAAAAACAAAAGGGTGTTGGTGTGACAAAAATTTTGGAAGAAGAAGTGATAAGGATGAAAGTCGATAAGGTATTTTAGCTAATTCTTTTCCACCTTTCTCTCTTTTTATACGATGAGTTAGGGTCTAATCGTGCTCAGATTTGAACCCTAATCCGAAGGCCTATGGTGTTTTTTCTTCTATAATACCATTATAAGATAATGAGTCACACTTAGATCTGAAATAATGAATCAGTTAGATACATTTCATATATCTATTGAAATAACATACCAATAAAGTTTAAAACACTGGTTTCAATAATGTTAGTGATGCTGCCATTTTCTGGTATGGGAGCAATAGATGATGAGTTCTTTTGTTAGATGGAAAACGCAGATCTCAGTTGTAGATTTGATCCTGATGAGAGGCTACTATGTAGTTGAGATATGTGCATCTAGTGGTTGTTGGCCACCGAACACCTGCAAAAAGCCTAAAACACTAGGAGTATTCCCGGTGACAGGCCCTCCGACGATCAAGCCAGCAACTAAGATAAAAATAGGGTTTAGTGGTCAAACATTGATTACTTGGTAACTGTGGAGGAAAGCTTGTATTTATAGGCTAGTGGGGAATTTGTTAGGTAATGATTCCCTAACTGCCTAATTAAATCCTGTAGATTAGGGATGTGATGGAATGATTAATCCCCTGATTATAGGGGATTTGATTACCAGCCATAAATGGCAGGTCAACTCTTCCTTGGCATGCCGAGTCGGGATGGTGGGCCTGTGGACAGCCCATGAGTTGTTTTCGGGCCTGTAGCTCCCCATAAGATCGTTATCTTGGCCCCAAAAACCTCGAGATCCGTGCAAGGATCATGCGGTGTAGATTAGCCGCAATTTTTACCCTCATCATAAGCCCCTCACTCTTAGACATGAGCTTCTGGTCGCCTTTGACAAGTAGGCAACTCGTAAGGGAAATCATGTTGGTGTGAAAATCTATTTAGTGCAATGATGCCGAATCTCCACACCCCCCTTTTTTGTTTTCTTTTCAACAAGTTTAGAGGGTCAGATGCCGAGGCCCAAGCCTCGAAGGGCGAAGTATGAGGTGCGAGGTATGAGGGAAAAAGGCAGTTTGCGAGGTGCTCGGACTCGGAATACCACATCGAGGTGAGAGGCACGAGTTGTGAGCCTAATGGTAGAAATATCTGCAAGAGGATCGGGTTCAGAGTGTCATGCCGAGGGGCGTGATGCGAGGCCAGAGCCTTGTTGTAGAGAAAATTCACAAGTGGCACAGAGTCAGAGTGCCACATCGAGGGCGGGGAACGAGGCAAGAGCTTTTTATTGAGAAATTTAAGAGTGGCTTGGAGCCGGAGTGCCATGCCGGGGGGCAATGTTCGAGACGTGAGCCTTGTTATGGGAAAATCCACGAATGGCTCGGAGTTGGAATGCCATGTCGAGGAGCAAGGCATGAGGCGAGAGCCATTCAAAGAATTCCTAGTACAACTGGTTGGGTGAGTGACATTAGATCTGGTACTCACGTAACCCATGTGATCTTTGAGGAGCCATTACATGGTTTTGTAGTTATCTAGGGGACGTCATGTCACCGGGGTCAGCTGAGAAGTCACGCTCCCATCTATAAGTTCCCTTCTCCCTCTTATTTTTAGGATTAATTTCTCTTTCTTCGGCCAGAGCTTCTTTCTCTAGAACGATATTCTTACATTACTTTCATCATGTCTAGCGATTTGTCCTCTGGTCAAAGCGGGTCAACTTCAGGGTCTTTGTCTCAGTCGCCTTCATGGGTGATCGAGCCCCAGGGTTCTTCTCCAGGAGAGGTAGTGGAGATCGAGGTGTGCTCAGGCACTGCAGGTGAGGAGCTCGACCATTCTGAGGTGACCGTGGTCGGTGAAAAGGAGAGGGGGAGTCCTAAGGGAGCGTAACGAGGACACTCCGGAGTGCCTGAGGAGGTTGAAGATTAGGGGGAGAGCCACAGGGAGGCGACGAAGGAGGAAGAAGAGAAGGGGAATCGCCGGGAGTCATTGGAGGGCAAAGACGTGGAGGGGAGTCTACAGGTCCGGGACGTGGGGACCTTTCCCCTTGGCGACATCGTAGTCATCTCCCCTCTTCGTGTCCATGGGCCTATGAGGAAGAAGAAGACGACCCTCTCCCCCGATAAGGAGTATGAGCACGAGGAGAGCGTATTCCGACCATCTTTTGGCACTATGCCTATCCGGATGTATCTGAAAGATCTATAGGAAGCCCTTCGCTTTGGTGTGCAACCGTCGCCGCCGAATAAACCGAAAATAGAGGCGGACGAAACAAAGAATTCCCTGGTGGGGAGTGACCTCGCCAACATTCTAGAGGCTTTTCACATTCCCCGAAAGTTTGTTCTGTTGCTTCCAAGTTCTGGGAATCGACCGACCGATAACATTTCATAATGGTTTTGTATGTTTCCCCCGGACATATTTGCTTCGGGCTTATGTCTCTCCATGCACCCATTCATTAAGGTCGTCTTAAATTGGGCAGGGATGAGTCCTACGCAGTATAGGCCTAAGTCATGGAAGCAACTGACTAGCTTCATCACATTGTGTAAGACGAAGAATGAGCCCATGAGGCTCAAGTACTTGTTAGATTTTGAAGACAATCACAGATTAAATACATAGCGGAAAAAAATACAAAAATATCAAAACCTAGTCATGGATCCATGCGAAAACCATAAATTGTGTTTAGGAGTTATACCTTAAAAATGGATCTGTTGTCTCCATAGTATGCCGATCACAGCACTGCAATATTGCAGTGGCTCTACGGTATCCACATGAACAGAGCAAAAAATGGCTCTCCCTCAGACCACGGTGCTAGCTACGGGAAGGGGATGTTCCTTCTCACGATCTATCTCTCTCACTTTCTGTAATGGCTAGGATTTTCTTTTATGTCACTTTTCCACAGATGCATATCATATATATAGGTACAGAAATAACCCAAAGAGAGTAATGAGGTTGTTGGGCTCACAATCTGACCTAGGTCAGATTCGTGTGTGGGCCTTTGAACTTTAATCAACCCATTTAATCTAATTAAATTTCCAACCAATGTCAGGAGTCTAAGTCTTACTTGGATCCCTAATTAAATTCATCTTATGAATTTAAATCTAAATTTCGATCCATTTTGAGTGTGTGACCTTGTAGGTTCCCATCACGTTGACAGTAATACTAAATCTTATTCGAATATTACAAACAGTGAGCGGTATCTAGCAATACATCACTGCCACTCAAGTAACGGGAATGTCAGTGATTTGACATAACCTATCCATGACCAATGTTACCATGTAGTCTAATCTCTTTGTCTAGATATCTTAATTGACCACAAGTTATAGAGCGTGTCACCCTTATATAATTCAATCTTTGGTTTCTTGATGTCTGAGTAGACTTACTAAAACAAATGAGAATGATATCTCATATTGACTCATTTGAGCACGGTCATGCATTTTGTAGTTTCACTCAAGCAAGGGGCCCGTAGATATTACTGATGTTATATAAGAGTGACAAATTTTATCGAAGTCACTCAAATCCCTCCGCATGATTTGTAGTATATCCAATTATCGACTTTATAATTACCTTATTACAGGCAACATTTGATGACATTAAAACATATATTCTTCTCATGTAGGAAAACTCAAAGGACGACGTACACCGTGGTCACTGTTGCTGCTGATTTTGGTATGGGAGCAAATAGATGAATTTGTGGATTCTTTTAGAAACAATAAAGGAAAACCTGTTGACTTTCACTGGTGTTTGACTGGTTTCTTGCCGATGCCGTGAACCTGTAAAAAGTTCAATACACCGGGATGGATCCCGGCGACGAACCCTCCGATGCTCTTGTCAGTAATCAAGAAGATTATGAAAGAGGTTTATGTGGAAAAAGATTGATTACCTTTCTTATGGTGGGGGGAGAGGGGTATTTGTAATCGCCTTTAGAGACAATTTAGAGATAATCATTTATCCCTATGTTCCGGTGTTTTTGGATAAGATGTAGAGTTTAAATCGTTTCATGATAAGAAATTTAGTTTAAACCATCTCTTAGAAATAATCATGAATTTGAATTATACTTTAAATAACCTGAGCTGGTTTGTAATGGGTTGTCACCCTGAACCAGTCCCCATTTCAGGCCCGTTTGTAAGAGAAATTATCGTTTTACCTCTGAGAGCTTTAAGATTCATGCTCAATTTGAGCGATCCTAATTTAGTTCTATTTTTAGCCATATCACAACAACCCCCCCCCCCCCCCAACACTACTAAAGACTGAGTTTTACAGCCTTTGAGGAGTAGTTCGCCCGTTTTTAATGGCTTATAGAATTTATCAAAGTTCTCGAGGGAGTTTGGATCTTTCGCGAGGTGTAACTGTGTTATTCTGAGCTTGTAAAATGCCAAAAAATATTCTCATAATTTTCTGGATTTTTAGTTATTTTTCTTGATTTTTCTAAATTCTTTTTCCGATTTTTAATCATTTTTTTGTTTTTTTATTCAACTTCCAAATTTAAATAATTAATTATCGAAAATTTTAATTAATTATTCTAATTTAATAATTATTATTTTCAGAATTTTAAAATTATTTTATGAATTAATAATTAATTTTAGAATTTTTAATTAATTTTTTTTCGATTTCTAATTAATTTTTCGGATTTTTAAATAATTAATTCAATTAATTAAATAAATAAATAAATAAATAAATATCTGGTGATGTGGAGCAATCTTGTGCGTTGATCACGATCAAGAGAGGGCACATCGCGAGGAGACAATTCTTTCCCATTTTTTTGTTCGGAAACAGCTCTGTTCGACGCACGATGGGAATGCTCGCCACGCTGATACGTGTCGGTCAACGGCGACCCGTTGACTTGGTTAACGGTCGACTTTTGACCAGGCTGCATTTTTTTTTCTTTTCTTTTTCCTTCATTTTTCGTTTTCGACGTCGACTCCATTTCCGCCTCCGCCCTCGTCTCCGTCCCTTCTTCGTCTCGGCCCTCATCTCCGTCTCTGACTCTTCTCTGAGCCCCCATGTAGCAGGCAAGGAGAGGAGCTCAGTGTTGAGGGAGCTCGCTGGTGGAGGAGATGGGTGAGGGAGGAGCTCATCGATGGAGGAGATCGTCGGAGTCTTGCTCGACATCGGCGAATAGTCGAGCTCGACATGGTGAGGAGTTGGAGCTAGGGAGTTCGGCGAACGGTCGAGTTTCGATGTGGCGAGTTTTCATCGATGGGTTTGACGTGGCAAGAGAGAGAGCATGGCGAGGAGCTCGGCGAATGATCGAGCTTGACGTGGCAAGAAAGAGGTGGAGCTTCGACATTGAGGTGGAGCTTTGACGGCGAGGTGAAGTTCGGTAGGAAGTGGCGGTGAGCTCGACGATGGGGTGGAGCTTGACGTGGAGACCTTTGGCGAGAAATGGAGGAGGAGCTCGATGGTGCAGTGGAGCTCGACACTGGAGCTCGTTCGCGGCAGTGTGAAGCTCGGCGACGTGGCAAGTTTGGGTTGAGGTCGGTGCTTCGTGAAGGGGGTCGACATTAGGTCGAGCTCGGAGTTCGGAGGTTACTGTGTGGGTCTTTTGGTGCTGCACGAAGGAGAAGAAGCATAGGAGGACGAAGGAGAGTGGTGTTCGGGTTTGCATCTGTTCGGCTTAAAACGACGAGCATGGCGAAGGTGAGTCGGGTTACGGATGAGTGACACGTGGCTTTAACCATTGACTGGTCAATGCCACTTTGCTCATTTTTTGATCGGATCACTGTTTGTTTGGCCAGCTCAGGCCGTTTGGGAAATGCTTGAATGCGGCGAATGCTCGTGATGGTTGGCGAACGATCGTGGCGCTTGGCGAACTGTTTGTCATGTTCGGCAAACTGTTGTGTTGCTTGGCGAACGGTCATGGTGAGCTTCACCGTAACTAATTTTTGCGGAGCTATGGAGGTCCGATTGGGGTGTTTGACCACTTGCTTCGAAGCTGACTCGAAGAACTACAATTTCTCTTTGGAGGTCAGTTGAAGAATCACCTGTATTTATGGTCAAAATAAGCTTGCAATATCCGTTTCTGTCAAGTTGAGAAGGGCTTCGGTCTCTGGAATCTTCGAAGAGGAGCTCCACTCCTATGGGCTAAGAAGATGAGCTAGGAAGATCCTCGTAAGACCCATGGGAAAACCCGTTCTTGGAGGCGAATGCGAGAACCAACCCACGGGGAGAGTTTTGAGCTCCAAACTCTTTCAGGAGAAGGCCACTCGGAAAGAGAGTGGGGAGAAGAACATCATCAGGCTCTAAGAGAGAGTTGATCAGGAGACGAGTTTGAGGAGCAACTCTAGGGAAGAGTTTTAGCTCTGAACTCGTTTGGAAGAAGACCACTTGGGAGGCGAGTGTGACGAAGAATCATCCCCACGCTCTAGGAGAGAGCTCTTTGGGAGACAAGTTTGAGGAGCAACTCTAGGGGAGAGTTGTGCTCCGAACTCGTAGAGAAGATGGCCACTCGGGAGGCGAGTGGGGAGAAGAACATCATCAGGCTCTAGGAGAGAGCCGTTTGGGAGACGAGTTTGAGGAGCAACTCTAGGGAAGAGTTGAGCTCCGAACTTGCTTGTTGCAAAATTTCACCAGTAGTGGGAGTAGTATGAATGTTTGTTTTGAGCCCCGAAATTGCATACTTGCAAGCTATAAGGGCAATTTCGAACCATGATTGTGAACTTCGAACTAGTTGTTATGGAGTTATCAACAAGTTGTAGGAGCAATTCTGAATGGTGAGCTGCTTCGCACTTGCTCGTTCGCAAGCGGCTAAAGAGGCGTTGAACCAAGTGTTGGACTCCAAACTAGTTGTTTGAGAACTTCAACGAGTTGTAGGAGCATTTCCGAATGGTGAGCTACTTCGTACTTGTTCGTTCGCAAGTGGTTAAAGCAGCGTCGAACCAAGTATTGGATTCCAAACTTGTTGTTTGAGGGGGTTAACAAATTGTAGGAGAATTCCGAATGGTGAGCTGCTCCGTACTTACTTGTTTGCAAGCGGCTAAAGCGGCGTCGAACCAAGTGTTAGACTCCGAACTCATTTTTTGAGCTGAGCAAGTTGTGGGAGCAGCCCCGTAGGACAAGCTGGACTCCGAAATTACCGTTTAGCGAGTCGTAGATGTGACTCAAAGAGATATAAATCAGGCAAATGCAATAATTTTCAATAGAAAAAAGCTAAGTTTTATTGAAACAAACTAAGTGGCCACTTCAATGGGGCGAGCTATTATTACATGCTTTTTGGCCGTGTTACAAGCATCGGCCTTATTGAAAACTGAAATCCTACTTCTACGATAGGGTGAGGCCTCTTGGGAGGAGTTTGGTTCCCCCCCCCCCATTGGACCTCCATGGATAAGGTAGAGGAGGAACCCTGGTTCGGAATCTTGGAACTCGGCGGGCCTTTCTGTTTGCTTGTAGGCTCTTCGAGGTGGAAGGTCGACCCCATCTTTTCGGACGAACTTGTCCATGTGTCTCCGCTGTATGAGTTCTTCGATTTCCTCTTTAAGGGCCTGATAATCATCAATGTCGTGGTCGTGGTCCTATGAAAGCTACACCACTTATCCCTATTTCTTTTCTTGCCATGGGTATTCATTCTAGGGGGGCCGCGAAGTAGCCCTTCCTTGTCCATCTCCATAAGAACTGCTGATATGCTTGCATTGAGGGGGGTGAACTTCTCAAAACGAGGAGCTAGGCGGCGTTGGCCACTATCGTCCTTCTGGAATTTGTGAGAGCCTTCTTTGCTTGTATTCCTCCGTTTGTTACCAGAAGACGGTTTCTCAAGACTGGGGGGGGGGGGGGGGGTTGAGAGCTTCTTCTGCTCGGATGTACTTCTCGCTCCTAACTAGGAGTTCTGAGAAGTCCCGAAGAGACATCCTGGCAAGGGACGCCTTAAGGTCGGCATTAGTGACGTTTTGCCTGAATGCCTAGAGCCTACCGATTGGTTGAGAGAGGCAACAGACCGGTCTTCGGTAGTAAAGCATCGGACATAATATCTTAGGCGTTCACCCTTTCTTTGGCTAAGTGCTAGCAATGATGCACTTTTTTTCTCGGCTCTGCAACTGCCCACGAAGTAGGTGAGGAGGAGCTCATCAAACTGTTCGAATGAGTAGATGGAGGAGGGGGATACACGGGAGCACCACTTTCGTGCTGGTCCCCTCAATGTTGCTGAGAAGGCCTCGTAGAGGACCGCATCCAAAGCTTGATGAATCATCATGAGAGTTTTAAAACTCTCAATATGATCGGCCGGGTCCGACTCCCCATTGTAGGATTCAAAGCGGGGTGGCCTAAAGGCTTCGGAGACCAGAGCTTCCATGATGGCCCTAGATGTAGCGCCCCGGATCCCCGTTACCGGACATCCGTGATACTTACCAGAATCTTTGCCTTCAAATGCATCTCAACACAGTAATAACATGGAAATTTAAAAACTTTTTATTGCCAAATAAAGTCATTACATCATTGATTACAACCAATGTCTTGTTCTTGTCAAGAATACATATTACATAAACTTAGTACATCTTATTACAACATACATCACTCCTTTTGTAAAGTGAACAACTTCTCTCTCTCGGACTGGCAGTCGACGGCTCACTACCGAAGCTCTGCTGAACGGTCAATCTGCTTCCCTGGGACTTGCTCCTCGGCTTGAGTCTTCTACTGCGCGACTCTGATATCTCTGGACCTGATCGAAAGGTAGAACCGGATCTAAAAGGTGGGGAACGTCAATACTTCGACTGACACAATACTGATAATAACAACGATCCTCCAAACTGGCAATCACAAACCATTTTGAATGGAAAGAGAAACGTGCATCCTAAATTATGTAGTGCTTGTGTATGCCATGATCTAACAGCTAAATGCACCAATCACAAGCCTATTCTAAAGCAAGCAAGACTTGGAAATCTAGATTCGCATGCATCCCATACTACATGCGTTCCAGACCCAAGCATGGCCTAATCTAATGCACAACCAAGAATGCACACGATGCACCTGCTCTAATGCAATTCAGTTAGGAACGTATGCATCCCATACTACATACTTTCCCAAAATCAACTTCGATGGAAACGTACGCATCCCATACTACATACTTTCCAAAGAGTTCGTCTCTCCTCATTGTAGGGTTCAATCCCTCGCCATGCATCCTACCCTTGTACCCATCCAGTTCCCAATAGATTGTCCGTCGCCCAAGGAGGTTGCAGCTGATCGATCTAGTTCCGCCACTACAGTGCCTAAGTGGTGGTCGTAGCTACCACTTCGTACCCACATACGGACCTCCTCAGAAAGCTGCATTGAATCTGGTCGCCCGACCCGATTCTCATTATTTGATCAAATTCGACCCGTATGATTCCCATGTCCACCCCTATGGACCGACGCATGTGTGTTCACCCCTGATCGGGTTATGAACTTATATATATATCAAAGACACAAAACCCCCGCGCATAGGGACGTGAGCACCTCGGGAGGTCAAATCCTCCTAGCCTCCCGTACCTTACTCCAGCAAAGCTTTGGGAATTAACAGATCGAGATACGAGCCGAGGACTCAATCCATGAGTGCCGAAAATGTATCCCTACGACTGGAAGGTACAACACCGACTATGGTTTACTAGGACTAATGCAATTTCCCAACCCCTTAATATGCCATTCTAACCCCTACCTTACTCTAATTATTTCGGGTAAAGATAAAACTGCTTCCACACTTGCCCATCAACCTCTGGCCCTGGCGACAACGGTCCGGTTCACCACTTCCCCGACTTGGAATTGTCCAGTATTCCGGCCTACATTTGCCGCTGCCCCGGCTGTGAATGTATATTCACCCTTGTGAACTTATCTCAATGGCACGCTCGGATGTCCTACGCTCGGCGGAAGTTTATAATGTAAGGTTGACAGGTGCAGGGTATCCCTTACCCTAGTGACTAACTCAAGTCACACATCCCACTCTGGGAGTCAACAACCTCAATAACAGACATCAAGCATCCCTAGACAAGAGTCATCGACTCTGATAGTTCACACGGGAAATGTCCTCACAATACTTAGTCAAAACCAAGACTAAGCGACCTATGGGGTTTCTGCCTGAATCTTAAAATGGTCATAACTCTCTCGATACAACTCCGATTGGAGTGTACGAGCCCAATCTGGAAAGGTGAGATCCTAGGCTACAACTTCCTAGTTGATCCTGAACTCAAATTCAAACATCTAGGTCCTTAAAATAGCCTCTCAAGCCTCAGCCTACGTGCTTCTTGTGCACGGGCTGCACCTTACCGGTAGCACAAAACTCTACTCGTTCGTCAGAACGTCACAAACCCAATTTCTATGGAAGGGTGTGGGTGTCCTCAACAACTCTCTAGTTCTTCATGAGTCCAAATTATACCAATAAGTCACCCTAACACACACATCTCTCACCGATGCACCAATTCACACAATGGGTCTCTCCAAATCAGAGCACTCAGATCCACTCTAGGTCTCTGTCCAGTCTTACAAAAATCACAGTAAATCAATCCTTTACTGGAATTGTCCCAAATTGGTCTTGTTGGAAAGATCTAGGTGTCTATTACAACTCTCTAATGAATCAGGTTCTCAAAATGTGCTCTTAATGAGTCTCAAATGCCCAATCTCTACAGGGTATCCAAACTGGCTGAAACCAGCATAGCACATACTCATAAAATTATATTAAATTCTATACTTTTCTAAATGACACAAAATTTATGATGATGAAACTAGAGATTATACTGAACAATATGAAAACGACCTCAAGTCAAAACCCAAAATATACAGTGAGTTCTATCTATTTCAATTTAGCACAGAAACCATCAAGTTCTTTAGTTCAGCTTCAGCTACTGATTAAAGCTCAATTTTTCTCAAGCCTATAAACTCATCCAAATAATTTCCTGATTTTTGTATAGAATCTAGATGCATGGAGGAATATGGGGTAAAAATTCAGATCAAGAAAATGCTTCAATAAATAATGAAAATTTTTACAACATTAGTCATTCTGTTTATCATTTGCTGATCTGCCTTACGATATAGTTCTACCATTCGATTTTATTTAAATATCAAATGACCACAGAAAAATCTGAAATAAATCATGAACATTACAAACACATATGTGAACAATCCCTGAAAATTTCATGGTCTAGTTCTTTGTAGTTTGCTCTCGGGAAAATTAACAAAATAACATTGTGAATTAGTTTTCTAGTTTCAGTTCTGATTTCAACTTCCAAGCTCATAGATGATCATCCTAGTACATCCTATCATACATGCATGCAAGGAAATCAATTAAAAGACAGAAAAGAAGGTTTAGAGAAACTCTCCACCTTTGGTTGCTGTAGAGGAATTGATCTTCTCAAGCTTTTTCCCTTTGAAAATTCTTCCTTGAGTCCCTTCTTCAAGCTCTCTTCTTTCTCTCCTTCTCTACTTTTTTCCTTAGTTGAGTTTTGAATTTTCCAGAGCAAAGGAGGTGGAATGGAGTGGTTTTGATGGAGAAATGAAGAAGGAAAGAGGGGAGAAGTAGTGGCCGGATCCTAGGGGTAGTAGGAATAGGGTGTAAGTTGTTTTGGGAGTGAAACTATGGGCTTGGCAATGGTTTTGGAGGTGGGTTGTGTTGGCTGCCCATTTTAAGTTTAAATGGGTTCCTACGAGTGCGAGACGAAAGGTTTATCGAGCGTACGGAATGTATATCCATCGTAGTATCATACGATGTTATATTTGCATAGGCCTCGTACCGAAAACTAATGTTTATATTAGTATCGGTCTTCCTCGTTCTCGTGCCTCTTTTAGAATGCAATCCTCTCATGAACCGTCCCATAACCCTAACCACAAACCATGATAGCAAAATCAACCCAAAATACTGTAATCATGCGCCCGCATACGGACAATATACATACATACATATATATTCCGGTATTGTACAATATGGGGTGTTACACTAGAGAAGGGGGTCTGCTTGGCCGGAACTTATTGTCCCGTTGTTCTTCTTTGGGATTCATCTTGTTGAGGTGCCTCTCCATCTCTTGGAGACGGCGGCGGACCGAGTCATCCCTTTGTCGGATCTAGTCGACCCTCGTGACTCTCCTTCATGAGTGGCGGTATGGTGAGGGTTAGGGGCACGCTGATCCTGACTCGTGGCAATATTAAGAGCTCACATGATATCTTGTTTGAAGTTTTGGATCTCGGCCCGAGTGACTGGTGCCCTTCCAACTCGGCGAACCCTAGGTGTGGCTCGGATTACTGGAGTATAACTTCTCTACCGATGACGTGGAGGGGACTTTCTTCGCTTCCTCGCGGGAGGGGATCTTCTGGTCATCGGTCTACGGGTGGTCTGGACTCTCGAGGCCCCGGGGTGCTCAGGTTGAGAGACTTCCTCAGGAGCTCATCATTTATTCAAGTGATTTTAAAGGTCGACCCCCAGTTGACAGTTAAGAATTATCTGACGGAGATCCGGCCTTGGAGGACTTTGAGAAGCCATAGAGTCAGTTGAAGGATTGTGGACCGAAACATGGTCATGATGAGGGTGTTGCTTTGGACGTCTTCGACGAGAGTCCCTCAGGGCAGCCCCCCGAGACCCTGGAGGGGCCTGTTGAGGTGGAAGCTGTTGAGGAAGAGGTTGTTCAAGTTGCGGTTGTTGAACTTGCTGATTGAGTTGAGGAAGGACACCTTGGACTGGAGGAGGAGAAGGAAGAGGAGTGGCTCTTCGGCTGGAGCCCGCTGCCTTCCCCTTCTCTTTCGGAGGCATGGTTTAAAAATGACTTTCGCTGATGACGGTTGGATTGCTTTTTCGTTTCCCACAGACGGCGCCAATCGGTTGCTGCTGATTTTGGTGTGGGAGCAAAGAGATGAATTTGTGGATTCTTTTGGAAACAATAAAGGCAAACCTGTTGACTCGGCGTTTGACTAGTTCTTGCCGCTTCCATGAACCTGCAAAAAGTTCAATACACCGGTATGGATCTCGGTGACGAACCCTCCGATGCTCTTGTCAGTAATCACGAAGAATATGAAAGAGGTTTATGTGGAAAAAGATTGATTACCTTTTTTATGGTGGGGGAGAGGGGTATTTATAGTCTCCTTTAGAGACAGTTTAGAGATAATCATTTATCCCTATGTCCCGGTATTTTTGGATAAGATGTAGAGTTTAAATCGTTTCATGATAAGAGATTTGGTTTAAACCGTCTCTTAGAAATAATCATAAATTTGAATTACCCTTTAAATGACCTGAATTGGTTTGTAATGGGTTGTCACCCTGATCCATAATGATAGATCTGTTTATGGGTTATTGGGCTTTGAAGAAAGTCCCAGTCCCCATTTCAGATCCGTTTGTAAGTGAAATTACTGTTTTACCCCTGAGAGCTTTAAGATTCGTGCACGATTTAGACGATCCCGATTTAGTTCTATTTTTAGCCATATTAGTCACTATGAGAACCGCTTATGACACTCACATAACGATCCATGCAGCATTCTCATTGTAGGTTAGTCTAGTACATTATTACTCTAATATGTACCCATGTGAAGACTTGATATCTCATATCCATGACCTGTGAGAATGGTCATCAATCTACACACACTAGTCTCTATGTATTATTGTTATCCTAATTCACAATAATACTTGACTAGGGACATTTAAGAACAATGTTCCGATTTCAACCAATTTAGTCTCACAATCATGTCATACATGTGATATCCCATGTCATTGAACTTATTATTCTAAGGATTTCATTATATTCATTTAATTCACAATAAATAAAACAACAAATAAAATGCCTAAATATGAAATATTTGTCCTGATACAATGCAAACTAGTAATGTCAATACACAACTGGCCTCTGGGGCGTACACCAACAGTACTTCTGTATGTTTTTGGGACTAAGCACTTCTCCGGGGTATCAAAATCAGTGGTACATCTCCCCCGTCACAAGTATCGTGTGGTGCATAACCACATGGTTTCCACAAGGGATTGGAAGACGAAATACTTCTTCGTCTACAATCCAGAGCCTCGGGATATTCCTACCAAGTGCTTGTATGACCTGTAATACCCTGATTTTTCAATCAATGAAAAATTATTTATTTTGCACGTGTTGTGCACGTGCAATATTCTGTTTGAATTATTTTATCATAATGTGTATAATTATTTAATATATTCTTCTCAAATTATTTTAATACAAAAGCCTTTCTTTAAAAGCCTTCTTTGATTTAATTAAAAAGCCTTTTCTTAAAAAGCCCAAAAGCATTTTTATTTTAATTATTTTTATAAAATTATTTTTTGGCCCAAAAAGAAAGCCCATGAATTAATTAATTTTAATTAAACTTGTCATGTAGAAGACTTTTTTTTAAACAAAATTATTTTTTATACAATTTTAGAATGTACAAGTTTGGCCTAGTTGCATGCACGTGCACTACACGTACACGTGCAATGCACACTCACTATTCTTGGCCGGGTAGCATTCTTTGGAGGGAAAATTGAATTTTTGGTGTGGAGAACATGGGGGTAGTTTCAAGGAGGTGGGTAGTTTTCCTAACTCCTACTTTGATCTAAGCCTTTCATTTTGCAACCACCAAGATGATCTTAGCCCTCCATTCCCCTCATTTTTTTAGTATAAATACCCCCCTTCTCATGGCTAATTTTTCATATGCAAAGTATAATTTCTAAAGCTATAGTAATATAATTGTGAGAATTATAAAAGATAAGAGAGTGTGTGGTTCTTTTGGTTGCTTGGAGCTTTCGGCCAAGGAGGGTAGCATTCGGCTTGGGAAGCATTCGGCTTGGGAAGCATTCGGCTAGGATTTGGGAGCTTGGAGTGGTGCACTCTTTTGGCTAGGAGGAGGTGTTCTTATCTACAAGGACTTTTGCTTTTGTGTTTCTCTCCATTAAGGTGGGTAAAATATTTCATATTTCTAATATAGGATTCATGCTAGTTATATTGTCAACACTATACATGGAAAATACTAATAAGAGTCCATTCTAATTAAAAAGTTAGTATGTGAATGGTTTAGAATGATGTGATTAATTGTGTATGTGAAATGCTAGCATGAAACTAAACTATATGAAGCACTTTCTATGATTGTTAGTTAATTGAATAATGATGCAATATGGTTAGTATGATGTGTGAAAATCTTCATTAATTGCTTGTAAATTGTGTGGTTGAAACATGACAATTGATTGAGATATTGACACTATGGAATTTGAATAGAAAAGTATATTGAATGCTTGAGTTATGAAGTGGCATAAATGAACCAAAGAATTGCTTGTTGTCATCAAATTAGAAATGTACCAAACTTAGTAATTGTTGAGTTTCACCTATTCATGTGTTATATGAATTCTTTTGCTAATATGAGTATGGGAAAATCCAAATTTGTATGTGTTGTGAATATAGATTAATAACCAGTAAATTATCATGGAAAATTTGGGAATAAAAGAGAGATTAGAAGATCAATTGATTTCCTTTTTTTCAATGTCGAAAATAAAAGATTTGCTAGTTTTAATAAACAAATTATTAATTTGGGTGGAGAAAATTATGTTTTTAGTACAAAAATTTATTTTATACTTGCTGTTATGAAGATTAAATAAAGATGAATTAATCTGGAATTTTTCAGTGGTTTGTATAGAGGCAATATGAACCTAATTGATTTGAACATCGAGTCGTTTTCTAAAACAGTGCGAATATGAAACTAATAGGTTTTAACCCAATACTGTGACAACCTGAGCCAGTGGCTCAGGCGGTCGGTGACTGTGTTCGGTTTCCCTGAGCGGCGTGGTTCGAAACCCGGCCTCACCATCTTTTTATCCTAGCTGTACATATATGTATATGGACAGCGAACCGAAAGCACTTATACCTAATTCACCCTCTTCTAATCGCTAGCACACGGTTGGCCTATTGGCGGGTGCTCTAGCCTTCTTCTCTACCGTGCTGGGTTCGAATCCTTCCCCTGGCACTTTATAAAAACATTTTTTTTGTGAGTTTGTGATGTCCAAAAAAAATGTGAGAAAAATATGGTAATTTTCATAAAAATACAAGGAATTTTATGGGATTGAATTGGGTATTATTTGAAGAAAATATAATGTAGTTTGTGAACAAATAGTATAATTAAAGCTATGGTTCTAAGACACATACTTATGGGAATTTTCAATTCATAAAGATATATTGAAATGAATTTATTAGAAAGTAATTGACAAAGAATTTTGTGGTGTGACATGATATTATCAATTTTCACTTGAGGATATTGTGCAAAATGTGAAGTATGAGTGGTTAATTATAAAGTGCATGAGTCCATTGTATGATTATGGAATTTAGAAATCATGTTGATGAAATTGTTGGCCATGAATATGGATTTTTATGAGTTATAAGTTTTCACTATGGACTTGTGAACAAAGAGTAATCATGAATAAGAAAGAATATGAAATTGTGACATGAAAGTGGTTATGACTTAAAGATTGTGAAATGAAATTTGAAATAGAGTAGCTAAGTCTCCCCGGCATTGAGAAAAATGAATTGAATTGAAATTAGACCAAGGTTGGTCATGTTGAAACGAATGAATAAGTCCGGATGATGGAGAGGCTAACTCTAGTGATTATTTTGTTCATGATGTTTATATAAAACTAAGGACTAGTACATAGTGGAGACGTGATGAAAGTAGAAGAAAAACACGAGTATGAGGGCCAACGGATAGCGGTGTGAGAGCGATTCACAGGTTGCCTGCTTGATGCGTCAAGACAGTGCGTGGGCGCTACTCCGGAATTATCGTCCCGGTGGCGACGCTCGTGGGATGTTCGAGTGGCTATGGGTGGTGCCATTGTTCCATGGCGGAGGCTGAATTGTCCATAGGTTGCCTGCTCGATGCGTCGTGACAGTGCGTGGGATTCCCCTCCAGGCTGCCTGGACATGGGCTCATAGATCATAGGACATCTAAGACACTACCGTAGTTACAGTAGTAGTTAAGGCATAACGGGGGATTGAACCCTATCAAGGTGAAGAACGAATAAGGGTTTGCCCTCGGACCTATGTAGTATGGGATGCATAGAATCCGAACAAGTGCGCATTAGTGTCATATAACATAATTAACTGCATTAAGGACTAAGTGCACAATCACAACACGACATCAATAGGGTAGTCCCTTTAGTTGAAATGTGACAAGTTTGTGTTTGCTAAATATGAAATGTTAAGTTATACTATTTTTCGGCAAAGCGAGGACGGCCGTGTATAATGATCGTCGGTTGAATAAACTGACGTACCCACAGTTTAACATGCAGGTAAATGTCATGCTAAAGATTAAAGAAGATTTGGATGCTTAAAGATTTTATCAAGCTGTTGTACTTGTAATTAATTGTTGTATTTTACTTCCGCTGTGCAAAAGAAAGATGTAATTATGATGTAAACTCTGATGTATGATGAAAAATTTTTATTTCCCTGTAAAAGTGTACTAAAGAAAGTGAAGAGATCCTGTAGAACATCTCGAATTCAGTGTATTTGGGATTCGGGGCGTTACAGAGTGGTATCAGAGCCACGCTTTCTACACTTTCACACTTGTACAAATTTATAGGGAACGACACCCTAGAAGTGGACATTAGAGTGTGTGTTTGAATCTAGAGATTTAAATGTAAGTGACTTACATTTGTGTTGCTCTGAGATTTATGCCTTCTTCTCTCTATTTCTAAGATGGCTGATCACTTCGACCCTGCTGGAGGCGACGACTGGCACATCATTGAGGAAGAGTACCATCCTGGACAGGCAGATTCCGAGGACGAGTACTACCCTGGGCAAGCTGATTCTGATGACGAGGAGTATCCTGAATCCCGAGAGATCACCCCACCTCCGGATTCATCTGACGATTCTTCTTCCGACGAAGAGGAAGTACCAGTTCCCAGTGGTCTTGTGGCTTCTCTTCAGAGGCAAGTGGAAACCCTGAAGGAGAGAGTTGGATTGTTGGAGGCTCAGCTGGAGAAGCAGAAGGCTGACTATTCTGTTCTTAGCCATCGGATTTGGGAACTTGAGAAGAAAAAGAACCTAACTGATGTGCTGAAGGATGAGGTTGATGAACTGCTGGAAGAACTTCGAGCAGCGAAAAGGACCCGTAGGAGTTAGAGTGTTGTAGCTTCTGTTTCTTTCCGTTCTGATGTCAAAAATGTTTTTAAATTCGAATGTATAAACTTTTGGAATTCAATGAAATGGAAGTTGGTTTAAATTCTTGTTATATACTTCGAATTTGACGGATCTTTTGCATCAGAATATGTCGAGAAGAGGAGCAAGGAATGGGGAAGGTTTGGATCTGGAGACTGAACTTGCTAGGGTCTACCAGACGTTGAATGCAGTGGCTCAGAACCAAGCTAGGGGGCCGGCAAATCCAGTGCCCGAGGCGATAAAGCTGGTGGAATCGTTCAAGAGAATGAAACCACCCGTATTCGAGGGAAAGTCAGACCCAGATGCGGCTGACAACTGGATACGGCAAGTGGAGACAATCTTCGAGGTGTTGGAGACACCGGAGGGTAGCAAGGTCAAGTTGGCAACCTTGCAGCTGGAGAAGGATGCAGCGGTTTGGTGGCAATCCGTGAAGAGGACCATGGGAGGTCTGTTGTTTGGTTGGGAGGAATTTCTGGAGGAGTTCCGCAGCCATTATTTCCCCTCCGACGTCCAGGAGAAGAAGGCGATGGAGTTCCTGTCGCTTCAGCAAGGCAGCATGTCAGTGAGAGCCTATGAGACCATGTTCACTCAGCTCTCCAGGTATGCTCCAGAACTGGTGGCGGATGAGGCCAAGAAAGCTCGCAAGTTCGAGCATGGTCTGAGGCCTAGCTTGAGATCTCGTATGATACCTCTTGGTATCAGGCGATTCGATAAGCTGGTCAAGAGGGCGGCAGCGACGGAGGCGGATATGGAGCAGTTCCATGTTGTTCAGAACAGGAGGAACAACTGGCAGTCTGGTAAGAGGCCTGCACATTCGGGGAGTTTCAGGGGGCAACCATCTGCACAGAGGTTCAAACCGACAGGGGCGAACGCTGTTAGTGTAGCTGGAGGACCTGGAAACAATGTGGCGAGACCTTCTGCGGTGACTTGCTTTAACTGTGGGGAAGCGGGACACTACCGATCTCATTGTCCCAAACTTCAGCGCAGTAATAGCGGCGCACCAACGCAGCAGGCTGGGAAGAGGCCGTACCAATCAGGGCGAGTATTTGCCTTGACGGAAGCTGATGCTGAGGAGGCAGATCAGGTCATCTCTGGTACGAGGGCTGGTGTTTTAAGTCTTTGTCATTTCTTTTCCCTTTGTTTAGTGAGGCTGTTATGTAATGGTGTATATTATGTAACAGGCGAACTCTATCTTAATGGAATTAAAGCTGTCGTATTGTTTGATACTGGATCCTCTCATACTTTTGTGTCTCCAAAGTTTGCTAAAGTGTTGGGAGTCGAACCGAAGATTTTCCCAGGCAAGATCTTATCAGTAGCTACTCCGTCAGGGAAACTTTAACCACTGATCGGTATTATGCTGATTGCGAGATCGTGATTGGGGATAGAATCTTTGGCATTGATCTGATCGAGCTGACTATCTTGGGAGTCGATGTTATCATTGGCATTGATTGGATGTCGGTGTACAGTGCAAGCATCGAGTGTAAGGCCAAGACGGTGACAGTGAAGGCTCCAGGTGGACCTGAAGTCGTGTTCCAAGGGAAGCAGAAATGTTCTAAGCTGGTGGCAACTATCCGCAAGGAAGAGACTCCTGTGGAAGTGCAAGGGATTCCTGTGGTTCGGGACTATCCGACCGTGTTCTTGGAAGATTTTCCTGGGTTACCTCCGCATCGTGATGTAGAGTTCAGCATCACTGTTCAACCAGGAAGTGCACCCATTTCTAAGGCACCTTATAGGATGGCTCCAGTGGAACAGGATGAGGTGAAACGGCAGATTGAGGAACTTTTAGGAAAAGGCTTTATTCAACCTAGTGCGTCACCTTTGGGAGCACCAGTGCTTTTGGTAAAGAAGAAGGATGGATCGATGAGAATGTGCATCGATTACCGGGAGCTGAATAAGGTCACTGTTCAGAACAAGTATCCGATTCCTCGAATTGATGACTTGTTCGATCGTCTACAAGGAGCAGCTGTATTCTCCAAAATAGATCTTCGATCAGGTTACCACCAAGTTCGAGTGAAAGCTGAAGATGTGCATAAGACTGCATTTAGAACTCGGCATGGGCATTACGAATTCTTAGTTATGCCATTCGGAGTGACGAATGCACCTGCAATCTTCATGGACTTGATGAACAGAGTTCTGAGGCCGTTTATTGATTCTTTCGTCGTGGTGTTTATCGACGATATTCTCGTGTACTCCAAGTCAGAGGAGGAGCACACCGAGCATCTGGCAGCAGTTTTGCAGAAGCTGGAAGAGCAGCAGTTGTATGCCAAGTTATCCAAGTGTGATTTCTGGAAATCTGAAGTGGCATTCCTAGGTCACATCCTTTCTAAGGAGGGAGTGGCAACTGACCCTCAGAAGATAGAGGCAGTGAGAGATTGGGCGAGGCCTACTACAGTGAAGGAAGTCAGAAGTTTCCTTGGGATGACTGGATATTATCGGAGATTCATTCAAGGTTATGCTCAGATAGCTGTACCGCTTACAGGGCTGACCAAGAAGAATGTGAGCTTCAAGTGGACCGAGCAATGTGAGGCGAGTTTTCAGGAGTTGAAAGATAGACTGACTACTGCACCTATTTTGGCTTTGCCTAGAGCTGGTGTTGAGTACGACGTTTATAGCGATGCTTCACATCGGGGGCTTGGTTGTGTCTTAATGCAAGAAGGAAGAGTAATCGCTTATGGGTCTAGGCAACTACGACCACATGAGAAGAATTATCCGACTCATGATCTAGAGTTGGCTGCGATTATCTTTGCCTTGAAGCAATGGAGGCACTACGTGTACGGGAAGAAGTTGAATATGTACACGGATCATAAGAGCTTGAAGTATATATATCAGCAGAGGGATCTCAATCTGAGGCAGCGGAGATGGTTGGAAGTGCTCGAGGATATGCGACCTGAGATCAAGTATCATCCTGGAAAAGCTAATGTTGTGGCGGATGCACTTAGCCGCAAGAGCAGTTTGGCCTGTTTGATTACAACTCAGAGGCATCTGATTGAGGAGCTGGACCGAGCTGGGATTGAGGTTGTCTTGCAAGGATTGGGAGCATCTTTGGCTCAGTTGAGGCTTCAGCCTACTTTGAATGCAAGGATCATTGCAAGTCAGGAAGTTGATGCTGATATTCTGGAGATGAAGGAGCAGGTTGGTGCTGGCGGGTTGCCCGGTTTTCAGATCAGGGATGGAGTGCTGTGGTTCGGAGACAGGCTGTGCGTTCCAAATCAGGCGGACCTGAAAGAGAGTATTCTTCAGGAGGCGCATGCTACTCTTCTGTCTGTACATCCTGGGAGTACTAAGATGTACAAGGACATCAAGCAGCATTTCTGGTGGTCAGGTTTGAAGCGGGATGTGGCTGAATTTGTCGCGAAGTGTGAGGTTTGTCAGCAAGTTAAAGCCGAAAATCAGAGACCCGGAGGTCTATTACAGCCGTTACCTATTCCGGAATGGAAGTGGGATAACATCAGTATGGATTTCATCACGGGATTGCCTAAGAGTCCTAAAGGCAATGATGCTATTTGGGTTATAGTCGATCGACTTACCAAGTCCGCTCACTTTTTGGCGATGAAACTCACTGCTTCGATGGACAAGTTGGCTGAGATGTATGTTGGCGAGATTGTCCGACTTCATGGCGTTCCTTCGACCATTGTGTCTGATCGAGATGCGCGGTTTACTTCGCATTTCTGGAGGAGTCTTCAGGCAGCTTTGGGTACCAAGACGGATTTCAGCACTGCTTTTCATCCGCAAAACTGATGGGCAGACCGAGAGAGTCAATCGTATTCTTGAGGATATGCTGCGGTGTTGTATACTAGACTTTGGAGGCAGTTGGGAAAGGCATTTACCCTTGGTGGAGTTCGCCTACAACAACAATTTTCAGGCCAGTATTGGGATGGCGCCGTACGAAGCTCTGTATGGCAGGAAGTGCAGGACTCCGGTGTGTTGGTACGAAGTAGGGGAGCGTCAGTTGTTTGGTCCTGAGCTTGTACAGCTGACTTCTGAGAAGATTGATCTGATCAGGAAAAGGTTGGTGGAAGCTCAGAGCAGGCAGAAAAGCTATGCAGACAACCGGAGAAGGGACCTTGAGTTTGAGGTTGGTGACTTCGTCTTCCTGAAGGTATCACCCAGTAAAGGTGTGGTTCGTTTTGGCAAAGGCGGGAAGTTAGCCCCGAGGTTTATAGGCCCGTATAAGATATTGAAAAGGATCGGGAAAACTGCTTACCGGCTTGAGTTACCGGAAGAGTTGTCTCAGGTGCACAATGTCTTTCATGTGTCTATGCTGAGAGGTTATATTCCGGACCCGAGTCATCATTTGCCTGAAGTGCCGGAAGGTTTGCAGTTAGACCTGAATTACATCGAGTCTCCTGTTGAGATTGTTGACCGTAGGGAGAAAGTCTTGAGGAATAAGACGATACCGATGGTCAAGGTAGTCTGGAGAAACCACTTGGTTGAAGAGGCTACTTGGGAATCTGAGGAGAGGATGTTGAAGGACTATCCTGAGCTTTTTGCTTGATTGTATTTTTGTAACTTTTGTTCGTGTTGTGTGTGTTGTATTTTGTTTTATTTCCTCGCTCTTGATTGTAGTTCCGGGGACGGAACTATTCTAAGGAGGGAGTGCTGTAATACCCTGATTTTTCAATTAATGAAAAATTATTTATTTTGCACGTGTTGTGCACGTGCAATATTCTGTTTGAATTATTTTATCGTAATGTGTATAATTATTTAATATATTCTTCTCAAATTATTTTAATACAAAAGCCTTTCTTTAAAAGCCTTCTTTGATTTAATTAAAAAGCCTTTTCTTAAAAAGCCCAAAAGCATTTTTATTTTAATTATTTTTATAAAATTATTTTTTGGCCCAAAAAGAAAGCCCATGAATTAATTAATTTTAATTAAACTTGTCATGTAGAAGACTTTTTTTTAAACAAAATTATTTTTTATACAATTTTAGAATGTACAAGTTTGGCCTAGTTGCATGCACGTGCACTACACGTACACGTGCAATGCACACTCACTATTCTTGGCCGGGTAGCATTCTTTGGAGGGAAAATTGAATTTTTGGTGTGGAGAACATGGGGGTAGTTTCAAGGAGGTGGGTAGTTTTCCTAACTCCTACTTTGATCTAAGCCTTTCATTTTGCAACCACCAAGATGATCTTAGCCCTCCATTCCCCTCATTTTTTTAGTATAAATACCCCCCTTCTCATGGCTAATTTTTCATATGCAAAGTATTATTTCTAAAGCTATAGTAATATAATTGTGAGAATTATAAAAGATAAGAGAGTGTGTGGTTCTTTTGGTTGCTTGGAGCTTTCGGCCAAGGAGGGTAGCATTCGGCTTGGGAAGCATTCGGCTTGGGAAGCATTCGGCTAGGATTTGGGAGCTTGGAGTGGTGCACTCTTTTGGCTAGGAGGAGGTGTTCTTATCTACAAGGACTTTTGCTTTTGTGTTTCTCTCCATTAAGGTGGGTAAAATATTTCATATTTCTAATATAGGATTCATGCTAGTTATATTGTCAACACTATACATGGAAAATACTAATAAGAGTCCATTCTAATTAAAAAGTTAGTATGTGAATGGTTTAGAATGATGTGATTAATTGTGTATGTGAAATGCTAGCATGAAACTAAACTATATGAAGCACTTTCTATGATTGTTAGTTAATTGAATAATGATGCAATATGGTTAGTATGATGTGTGAAAATCTTCATTAATTGCTTGTAAATTGTGTGGTTGAAACATGACAATTGATTGAGATATTGACACTATGGAATTTGAATAGAAAAGTATATTGAATGCTTGAGTTATGAAGTGGCATAAATGAACCAAAGAATTGCTTGTTGTCATCAAATTAGAAATGTACCAAACTTAGTAATTGTTGAGTTTCACCTATTCATGTGTTATATGAATTCTTTTGCTAATATGAGTATGGGAAAATCCAAATTTGTATGTGTTGTGAATATAGATTAATAACCAGTAAATTATCATGGAAAATTTGGGAATAAAAGAGAGATTAGAAGATCAATTGATTTCCTTTTTTTTCAATGTCGAAAATAAAAGATTTGCTAGTTTTAATAAACAAATTATTAATTTGGGTGGAGAAAATTATGTTTTTAGTACAAAAATTTATTTTATACTTGCTGTTATGAAGATTAAATAAAGATGAATTAATCTGGAATTTTTCAGTGGTTTGTATAGAGGCAATATGAACCTAATTGATTTGAACATCGAGTCGTTTTCTAAAACAGTGCGAATATGAAACTAATAGGTTTTAACCCAATACTGTGACAACCTGAGCCAGTGGCTCAGGCGGTCGGTGACTGTGTTCGGTTTCCCTGAGCGGCGTGGTTCGAAACCCGGCCTCACCATCTTTTTATCCTAGCTGTACATATATGTATATGGACAGCGAACCGAAAGCACTTATACCTAATTCACCCTCTTCTAATCGCTAGCACACGGTTGGCCTATTGGCGGGTGCTCTGGCCTTCTTCTCTACCGTGCTGGGTTCGAATCCTTCCCCTGGCACTTTATAAAAACATTTTTTTTGTGAGTTTGTGATGTCCAAAAAAAAATGTGAGAAAAATATGGTAATTTTCATAAAAATACAAGGAATTTTATGGGATTGAATTGGGTATTATTTGAAGAAAATATAATGTAGTTTGTGAACAAATAGTATAATTAAAGCTATGGTTCTAAGACACATACTTATGGGAATTTTCAATTCATAAAGATATATTGAAATGAATTTATTAGAAAGTAATTGACAAAGAATTTTGTGGTGTGACATGATATTATCAATTTTCACTTGAGGATATTGTGCAAAATGTGAAGTATGAGTGGTTAATTATAAAGTGCATGAGTCCATTGTATGATTATGGAATTTAGAAATCATGTTGATGAAATTGTTGGCCATGGATATGGATTTTTATGAGTTATAAGTTTTCACTATGGACTTGTGAACAAAGAGTAATCATGAATAAGAAAGAATATGAAATTGTGACATGAAAGTGGTTATGACTTAAAGATTGTGAAATGAAATTTGAAATAGAGTAGCTAAGTCTCCCCGGCATTGAGAAAAATGAATTGAATTGAAATTAGACCAAGGTTGGTCATGTTGAAACGAATGAATAAGTCCGGATGATGGAGAGGCTAACTCTAGTGATTATTTTGTTCATGATGTTTATATAAAACTAAGGACTAGTACATAGTGGAGACGTGATGAAAGTAGAAGAAAAACACGAGTATGAGGGCCAACGGATAGCGGTGTGAGAGCGATTCACAGGTTGCCTGCTTGATGCGTCAAGACAGTGCGTGGGCGCTACTCCGGAATTATCGTCCCGGTGGCGACGCTCGTGGGATGTTCGAATGGCTATGGGTGGTGCCATTGTTCCATGGCGGAGGCTGAATTGTCCATAGGTTGCCTGCTCGATGCGTCGTGACAGTGCGTGGGATTCCCCTCCAGGCTGCCTGGACATGGGCTCATAGATCATAGGACATCTAAGACACTACCGTAGTTACAGTAGTAGTTAAGGCATGACGGGGGATTGAACCCTATCAAGGTGAAGAACGAATAAGGGTTTGCCCTCGGACCTATGTAGTATGGGATGCATAGAATCCGAACAAGTGCGCATTAGTGTCATATAACATAATTAACTGCATTAAGGACTAAGTGCACAATCACAACACGACATCAATAGGGTAGTCCCTTTAGTTGAAATGTGACAAGTTTGTGTTTGCTAAATATGAAATGTTAAGTTATACTATTTTTCGGCAAAGCGAGGACGGCCGTGTATAATGATCGTCGGTTGAATAAACTGACGTACCCACAGTTTAACATGCAGGTAAATGTCATGCTAAAGATTAAAGAAGATTTGGATGCTTAAAGATTTTATCAAGCTGTTGTACTTGTAATTAATTGTTGTATTTTACTTCTGCTGTGCAAAAGAAAGATGTAATTATGATGTAAACTCTGATGTATGATGAAAAATTTTTATTTCCCTGTAAAAGTGTACTAAAGAAAGTGAAGAGATCCTGTAGAACATCTCGAATTCAGTGTATTTGGGATTCGGGGCGTTACATGACCTCTCACCGAGGAAGACTCTGAAGCCTTCGAAACTCACTTCGAGGAGAATGTTGAATTTACGAGGCTGTTCGAGGGCGACAACAACATAGATTGGTCTAGGGTGACGGAATCAAAGCTGTTGGTTTGTGGTCTGAGCCCTTATGTTCCGTGTAAGTTCTTAGTTTCTTTCGATGGGTATCTTTGGCACTGCTTTAATGTATTTGTTCTCTTGCAGCTATGGTTGACAATGATATTGCTCCCTTACTAGCGTAGCGGACGGAGAAAAGGGCAACTGGGGACCGTAAGGAAAAGAAAAGGGAGCTGGCCTCGACCGCCGAGGCATCTCTGAAGGGACTGCCTGATAAGGCAAAGAGAACAAGGGCCCTGGTCATCCATAATCAGGGGGAGGAGTCTGTGAGGGCCAACCGAGCGAGAGACCCATCAGTGCAACCGAATTGACCGAGCCTCCTCTTCCCCCATTCCACCCGATGTTGAAGACCATCCTTGACGATACGGTCGACGAGACTTTCATGCCTGATTGGGCTGTGAAGACCCTTGATACCATAATGGAGTACCAGGTGGCTCATGATATGGTGGACAACATGGCCGGTCCGAGGGATAGGAGAGCTCTCAACTTAGAGACAATTGGCTCGTGCTATCTCAAATTCGCCCAGGCCTCCGTCATGGTAGGAGCTTAGCTTTGAATGGATATGTTTCTCTGCTTTTGCAATTGATATTTTTCTAAGTGATTTATCTCCCTCCTCCAGACTATGTTTCACAATACGAGCATGAACTCAAGTACGCTGCCCGGGGGTGGCAATGGCTAGAAAATATTTGGCAAGATGAGAAGGCTCGTGTCGACGCATTTGAGAAAAGGATGAAGGAGTTGGAGGGGGAGCTCATGGTTGGGGCCCTAGATCAGGAAATCCTGATGGCGGAGTAAGAAACTTGGGAGGAGCAGACAAAGTTGAAGGCGGAGCTCGAAGGGACCCTGGATAGGATTATCTTGGGGCAAGACAAGGGCTATAATTAGGCCCTTGACCATGTCAGGGAGAGGTACCCTAGCCTTGACCTTGATGACCTCTGCTTTGAGCCGGATCTCCACTTGTAGCGCCCCGGATCCCACTACCGGGAATCCGTGACACAAACCAGAATCTTTTCCTTTAAATGCATCTCAACACAGTAATAACACGGAAATTTAAAAACTTTTTATTGCCAAATAAAATAATTACGTCATCAATTACAATCATTATCTTGTTCTTGAACAAGGAATACAAATTACATTAAAGTATTACAAATACTACTCAAACATTTTGTCTACCCTTCAGATCGGTAGTCAACTGATCTTCCACTGGAACTCCACTGTGTGGTCAATCTGCTTTCCTGAGATGCGCCTTGTAGCTCAAATCTTCTGCTGCGTTACTCTGATATTCCTGCACCTGCTCGAATGGAAGATAACTACTCCACTTGGATGCCTTGCTTGTCTTGAGCCCTCTTGCACTCGCGACCCGGTATCCAACACCTAATTAAGTGGGTACGTCAGTACATATACTGACGCAATGTTGATAAGAAAACAATGATCTCCAACTAGCAATCACAACCGGCCTTTAATGAAAATAGAAATGTGCATCCTAATTTCCTAGTGTCAGTGTATGCCATGACCTTAAGTCTAATACACAGTACACAATGTGCAGGAAATAGATGCACTTAGTCTAATGTTAGCAAGACTTTGGACACGCATCCATCCCATACTACATACGCTCCAAATCAAGCCGTCTTCTCCAGTTTCAGGGTTTCAAACCCTCATCATGCATTGCACTCTAGTTCCCGTCATAACGTGGCTGGTGAGGCATGCAGTTTGGGTCCAGTTCCGTTACTATGAATAAGTAGTAGTGATCATCTCCCCAAAAGCCGTGGTGAACTACAAGGTACACCACATACCAAGTTGGCACCGAGGCTTATGGGGGACCTTACCCATGGTCCATCTGTCACCAACATAGAACATGAAACATCGCAATCTTGCCACCAGTATCTTGGAAATTAACAGAGCGAGGTATGCAAACTCAGCACGTATCCCTACGATAGGAAGAGACAACCCTGGTTATCACCGCCTAGTGCTGGCCCTTAGAACAAACCAGATTATACGGTATTACCCCTATCACTAACTCGATCCTCAAGCAAAAGAACAAGAAAACAATCTGGTTACCCGAAACATACTATTCATCCAATCTCATATAACGTCTAAATGGTTGAGCCCAAGCGAGTCTATCATCACAAAACCAATATGGCGAATCGATATTTCTTGATTGCCAACACCTCTGGAGGTCTTTGACCAATGTCCCTTGCTTGTGACTATTATCGAGCAGTACACGATGCCAAAAAGGATGGTATCTCATACCCGGCAAATGAGGTGAAACACACACAATTTATTAATATCCAGTTATTAACAGACCTAGGGTATGCACTTATTCTAGACAAGGTAGATAATAGATTAGATCATTCACTGACTACAAGTAGGTCAAACATTCAGTCATATTAGACCCAGCCTACCAATCCCAAACACCAGCGACCCAATCTCCCATCGTTCACCACCATCTTAGACTCGGATCATATCCTGTATCCCGGCTCGTGATCGATTACCTATTGGGTAAGAATTCATCGGCGCACGAGGGATGACCATCCAGTTCTCGAGGCAGAAGAATTCAATTTTAGCCTAAGGGTTGTTTAGTCAAAGGGTAATACCTTACCCTAGACGATCCCCCAGACAACTCAAATAAAGCAAACCATCACACATACATTTAGACAAACTCAAACTCTGATAGAATCAAGTATTTCAACATATAAATGCTACTAACATACAAGTCCAAGACTTAGGTGTAGAGCAAAAACACAACCACTACTAACATGAACTTACCCTGTTATTAAAACATCCATAACTTCTAATCCATACACTGGAATTCTATAAATTAATACTCTTTGGAAAGCTAAGAGGGTCTACTGCAATTCTCTAGTTATCCAGTTCCTCAGATTCTAACCACACAAGGCTAGAAAACCACAAATTCTCAAGTTGCTAAGTCTGAACTCATAGTTGATGCATCTTGCCAGTGTCATAACAACTCGCTCACTTATCGGAATTACATGATCCTGGGTTTTGTGGAAGTGTCTACTAAAACTTCTACTTGATCACATCATCAAAGTCATCCATTAAAGCACTATAAAACCTTTATTTTCATTAGTGTACATCAGGAAAATTAACTAACTTAACAAAACAAGGTTTTCTACTAGGTCTAGTTCTGTCTAGAACTTAGGAAAATCATATCTTTCAAACCACAAACTGAAATTGCATGATTCAAGATGTTCTGGAAAGCTAAGACTCTTTACTTCAAGTCTCTAGTTGGTCAGTTCTTCAGATTCAAAACCCACAACTCCAGAAAAGCTCATATGTACAGACCTACTAAATCTGAACTGAATCTGAACACAGTCTATTCAAAATTCATCATCAATTCAACAGTAAGTCCAATACTTATAAAATTTGGGATTAGATAACTATACATATATAAGTCTAACATATCCAAAAAAAATGCATAAAGATTCAAAATATACAAAGTTATAGCCTTCTGAATATAGTAGAATTTTTTTTTCTATTCTCAGCAGTGTGTAAAACCTATGGTTACAAATTAATTTTGAAACCCCATCCAATGTTGTCCAAATTATCTAAAATTTTAGATATACATGATCTAGATACATAGTAGATGCTACAATAAAAAATGCACTACAAGATTGTATACCATAAATTAGTTATGATTTATTAAAATTCATATTTGTAACAGAACAGAGCCAATTCTTGGCTGTGGACCAGTTGACAAAACATAATTCTTAAATATAGCAAATAAATTCAAAAAAAACTGAAATTTGGAACGATTGTTTTTAACATATCCAAGTACCTCCATTGAACATTTCTGCTCAAGATACCTAGCCAATTACAATTTATGATTTTTGGAAAACTCGCAAATTTTAACATACACAGCAGTTTTTCTGCTGCTCTCTGTTTTGAAAAATATAACTTTGTTGAGCTACTAAATGAACCCAGAAAAATATGAAAAAATTAGAGGATACTCTAAACTCATCCTAGAACATGCCATAAAAATTTTATGTCCATATTCTAATTCCATGGTAAAAATTCCTAAGTTTACCATATAACATATGAGTTCTTCCATGAACCATGGTATAAAAATTGTGTTAACATACAAGCTCAAGTTTCACAACTTATCAATACTCAAGAATGATTTTTAAACCTCTTATATCTACTCCTACAAACCATATCACACAAAAAAAAATACTAATTTTAGAGTTAAGAGAACACCCACCAAATTTGAGTTGAGAATGAGAACAAGCTTTGATCTTCAAGGGTTCCTCTGCTCCTTGCTTGCCACCACTTCACCTCCAAGATCTCCAAAGAAACCTACAAACAATTGAACACTCTCCTTCTCACACTCTAACTCTCTTTTCTTTTCTTTATTATTTTTTTGAACCATGCACAAATGAAGCAGATGAAGAAGAAAACATGGAGCTTTTAAAAATGGAATGAAGAGAGATGGGGGTGGGGTGTTTATTGGTCGGAAATGGAGGGTAGGGGTGGGGGTGATGAGGTGGAGGGTGGGTGGGTGAAAGGAAATGGATGGATGGATGGGAGCCAACACAAAACCATTAGAAGCTTCAAGCAAATTCTCCCTCTTTCATGAAAATTAAACATGGCTAATGTTTGATCCCTTGGAAATCATCAAAAATCCATCCAAGATCAATCATGATGGCTAGAGTTTCCTAACCGTAGGTTAGGTCAAGGAACCCAAACCCTAGGTTAGACAAACTCTAACCCAAAGAAAACAATGTAAGGTTAATTACAATTCAAACTAATATTTTGATATCCATAGTAAAATATATCCTAATATTTATAGAATATATACGGACATACTCATATTCAGAACAATTATAGATCGTATATCATATACGATCCAATACGATCTAATCATATATATATATATATATATATATATATATATATATATATATATATATATATATATATATATATATATATATACTTAAAAATAAGATAATTTGAATTTATAAAAATACATGTTTATATAAATTATTAATTTCCCAAAGATTGTCTTGTTAAAACAATCGGGGCAAAACGACAATTTAATTGAGAAGATATCCCGAGTACATCTCATCGGGTTTAGAATAACTAATATCTCTGAAATTTCTCACTTAAAACCAATTATCATGGAAAAATATATAATCTCATGCAATTCTCAACTGTGCACGGATAAAAAATACAAAATAGTTACATACTATTTTGCGGGGTGTTACACCACTGTACCCCTCCAACTGCGGCCGAGCTGCCTTTCGGTGACGAGGTTCCTCACGAATGCAAGTGGGGACCAGGACCTTTTCAGGTGTAAGGTGGTTTGGACCGAGGTTCCTCACCCTTCATGGGAGGTGCCCCCTTCACTTAAATAGAAAGCTTCTTTAATTCCTTATTTTTGTACTGATGCCTAGCGGACTGGCCACCACCCCCTTGTAACTTTTTCGTTTAATGAGAATTCATTCGATTTTTGATAACTTTGTGCTTCGCTCCATCGCCTGAGTTTTAAGTCAATTGTTTTGTTGACCAGATCATAAGGTACGCGCCTCGAGAAAGTGGGTATCTGGAAGAGATTCGAATTGCCCAAGGTCAGTTGCGCCAGGATGAGGACACTATCATTCATCATCGGAAGTAAACGATTGATCAGAAGGGGCATTCGGCTTCTACATTCGTCGATCGAAAGAGGCAGCGCGGGAACTGACTCGTCTAAAGGCATTAGTTCCCGATGCCGACCTAGCTCTTGTTCGAGCCGAGGGAGGACGCCCTCTGGCTTGGTCAGCAGCCAGTCCTCAGATTTATATTCTTAGATGAATTCTTGTGGAAAAGGGACTTGGAAATATACTACCTAAGGGTCAAACTCAAAAATGAGGGCCAGGTGTCTACCTTTTGGAGTCCATTCTCAAGATTAGATCATTACCCGGGGACTCCCTTTAGAGTGAGGTCACCGGGGGATGCCCAAAGTGGAGTGGCAGGGTCTTCAAGTGTTGCCAGCGTTCGAGGGGGTCCTGATTCGTCCGATTTAGGTACCCATCAATCGGGGACTGATGTATTAAGCCCAGGGTCGGGGTTTGCCGAAGGAGCCCTCGGTGGTCAGGCCCTTGTGCCTTGAACTTGTAAATTTTTATGTAACCTCTCGAATTTAGCCCCTTGCTTCTTGATAATAAAAGCATTTTTGCACATCTGGGTCTTTCAATGATGTATTGCAGAGAAATCCACGAGTGGCTCGGAGTCAAGTGAATTCAATTTTTAGAGGATCCTGCACACGAGCTTCACGTGCGTGTTCACACATGATGTGTCATCACGTGTTTGGTGCAATGGTCGACGTCTCCTTTTTCCAATATATACTTTCTCATACCTTCATTTCTGTTTACTTGCCTCACTTTTACTTCTTCTTTCCCTTACTTTCATCTTCTTTCGGCAAAAAAGCATGGTGTCTGATGAGATGTTGAAGGCAAAGCGAAGGCACAGGGGCAGGCACAGAGGAACCTTCGAAGAATAAGTATAAAGGTGCCGAGCTTCTGAAGGTTAAGGCGGCCGAGGTGGTCGTCAAAAAAGAGGATTAGAATCCTCCGGCCCTATCCTCGAAAGCACCGTGGTGGTTCCAAAAGCACCTTCGCCGGCGGGTGTGGGTGCCTGCTTGGTCCATGACCGAAGTGGACATGTTGGATGATTGCCCCAACGCTCTACAGGTGGGCTACTCCCTGTGATCGGACGGCTCTAAAAAAAGAGTCAGAGGAGGTTTATGGCCGAAGAGCACAAGCTTCTATTCTAATGATGGCCTTTGTACAATCGACACGTCTTGTCCACATTTTGCTATCCATTTTTCTAAGTGTACTCTAGACTCTAGTGTTCTTACAGGTAGCCTTCAACGGGCCAAATTGAGACAGAGGATCCGACGGGCTTAGAAGGCCGAGGCGGGTCAGAAGGAGCTCATGAACCAAATCACTGATATCCGACATTTAATGGAGTTGAAAGAGGACCGGGCGAAGGAGAAGTAGGCTCGTGAAAGGCTATCGAAGGAAGAGCTAGCTAACGAAAGGCTGGCGTGGCAGACAAAAGAGAAGAAGATGCCGGTGGAAATTGACAAGGCCCTGGATCGCATCATCCGGGGCCAAGATGAAAGGTATACCCGTGACCTTGAGGACATCGGGCCCAAATACGTGAATCTCGACCTCCATGGCTTTTCCTTCAAGGGGAAGGAGGATGTGGCCACCCAGCCCTTGCTAAAGGAGTGCCTTTAGGAGGAGAAGATTTAGCAACAAATGTGCTGTATGGACCAACCATCTTGGTCGAAGATGATCACCTCCTCTCATCCCCAGAAAAGGGTCTTTTTCCAAGCAGTAGGCTCTAGGTTTTTCATTTCTATGTACGCCTTGTCGTGGACTGGCCACTGCCCTTTCCTTATAATTTGATTTTTCAGATGAATAAAATGCATTTGAAACAAACTTTTTTTTTCAAACTTTCTCGTTGTGCTTTCTTGATTTGTGCTGATGTGTCAGGCCTCTATTACTGAGTCAAGGGGTGAGTCACCCAGGCCTTACTCTCGGCGATAGGGTTCTGCGTCAGGTTTTTCCTTTTTCAAGTTATCACATGAGCAATCATGTGAGTTGGCTTACACCATTCTTTGTGGGAATCGAAGCATCTTTCATCTTGGAAACTAAAATGTTCACTTTCCTTGAGATCTGAAATGTGGTTTCATCTCGATCATTGAATGAAGATGGAGAGATCATTGGTCCATTTTGTGATACTGGTACTTCTCCTACTTGCGAAGTTCTTCCAGCTTTCTTCTAGGATCAGTCGGCCTTCATCTCGTAGCCGATGCTCACCTATGATGCTTCTTCTGCATGTTAGTGGTAGGGGAGAACTGGCGCTTCGAGAAATGAGAAGTTACTTTTAGGAGTGTTTAGGTGTAGCTTTCTTGTTCGTCTTGTGTTTGATTTGCCAACTGCGAACTAGCCACCGTCAATCTTGTAATTATTTTTGCTTAAAAAAAGCTTTACACTTGTCTGAATTAGTTTTTCTAGATCAAGTTGGTCGAGGCCCAAAGTGGCTAGTTGAACTGTCTTGTTATAGTGATGAGTGAGCTTTTCTGAATGTCTCCGCGGGGAAATCCGCAAATTTTCTTGGAGTCAGAGAGCCATGCTGAGGAACGAGGCACTAGGCAGGAGCCTTGTCGCGGAAAAGATCAACAGTAGCTCAGAGTCAGAGTGTCATGTCGAGGGGCAAGGCATTAGGCGGAAGACTTGTTGCGGAAAAGTCTGCGAGTGACTCGGTGTTGGAGTGCCATGCTGAGGGGCAAGGCACTATGCCTTATTGTGGAAAAGTTCGCGAGTGACTCGGAGTCAGAATGCCATGCTGAGGGGCAAGGAACTAGGCGGGAGCCTTGTTGCGGAGAAATCCACGAGTGGCTCGGAGTCGGAGTGCCATGCTGAGGGTTGTGATCCTGTGATCTGTGCCTTAGGGAGAAAAACTCATGAGCGATACAGAGAACTATGCAGATGGGTGAAGTCTAGGGACCTGTAACTTTAGCCAAAACATGCAAACTAGTTGAATTCAAATGAATTTTCTTCATTAGCTGCTGATATGCAATGTAACACCCCGCCCCAATACTCAGACAATTTTAATATTTTTAGAAGACAAATTAGATACTATGTAGTACAACTGCCCACCACAGGCTGCCTCTCAAAAGGTGGTTAACCGGATTGGTGACTCTTGATCATTGGCTAATAGTATTTATACTCAAATTATCATATCAAACTTTCCATGTGGGACTAAATTTCTCAATTCTCTCAAATCCCGTGCAGACCAGTCGACTGCTACCAGTACCAGTCGACTGTTCGCTCAAGATCTGGGGTATTACATACCCCCCACCTTTAGAAATCAGCGTCCTCGCTGAGTACAGGGCACACATCTATTGTAAGACCGCCCTTTCTAGCCGATGTAGTATAGTCGTCTTATCCCGGCTATCAATCACTCTCAACACCGCAGATCGGATACCCGGCTATCAATCACTATCAGTGACTCTCAATACCGCAGAATATACCCGACCCCGGAGATCAATGACTCTCGGCACCGCAGATCATACTGACCTCTACTACACCCGGTGTCGAAAGTCGGCTCTGATACCATTCTGTAGCGCCCCGCCCCAATACTCAGACAATTTTAATATTTTTAGAAGACAAATTAGATACTATGTAGTACAACTGCCCACCACAGGCTGCCTCTCAAAAGGTGGTTAACCAATTAGGTGACTCTTGATCATTGGCTAATTATATTTATACTCAAATTATCATATCAAACTTCCCATGTGGGACTAAATTTCTCAAATCCTTCTCAAATTCGTCTCAAATATGCAGTACCAGTCGACTGTATGATCGACCAGTCGATTGTTCGCTGCCAAACTGGGTTATCAATCAATAACCGGGTATCCGATCTGTAATATTGAGATTTATTGATAGATGGGTATATTCTGCGGTGTGAGAGCCGTTGATCTCTGGGGTTGGGTATACTCTGCGCTGTTGAGAATCACTGTTAGTGATTGATAACCGGGAGTCCAATCTGCGGTGTTGAGAATGATTGATAACCGGGTATCCGATCTGTAATATTGAGATTTATTGATAGATGGGTATATTCTGCGGTGTGAGAGTCGTTGATCTCTGGGGTTGGGTATACTCTGCGGTGTTGAGAATCACTGTTAGTGATTGATAACCGGGTGTCCAATCTGCGGTGTTGAGAATGACTGATAACCGGGTATCCGATCTGTAATATTGAGATTTATTGATAGATGGGTATATTCTGCGGTGTGAGAGTCGATGATCTCTGGGGTTGGGTATACTCTGTGGTGTTGAGAATCACTGTTAGTGATTGATAACCGGGTGTCCAATCTGCAGTGTTGAGAATGACTGATAACCGGGTATCCGATCTGTGGTATTGAAATGACCGATAACCGATTATTGGCAGCGAACAGTCGACTGGTCCTTTAAGCAGTCGACTGTACTGCACAGTTGAGCTGTAATTGTTTGAGAAGGATTCTTCTGACACTTAGTTAAGCTATACCTGATGTTTTCATGTTTTCCTGTCATTTCTTACTTCACAATACATGCTTAGTATATGTTTTCCTCGTTCAGTACATGTTGTTTAAGAAACCATGCTTATTGTTTAATTATATTGTTTGTTTGTTTATATCACTCACACCATTTATGGCTGACCCCTTAGTTGGGGGTTAGGGTTCAACTCTAGCCTCATGTGTTGCAGGTTGTTGCCTAGAGTTTGGGGGTTTGCACGCTTGAGTTAGCTTTGGAGATTATAAGTAATGTAATAGAGCCTTGTGTAATTTTTGTAAGGAAAGGTGTTGTAAAAAGAATGTTTTAATTCAAGGTGTTTGTATTTCCACTGCATTTGAAAAAGAATGTTGTAATAAAAGAAAATTTTAATTGTGTTTTGAGCTATGTGTACTATTATATTGAAGTGGATTCTGGGATTGTGCCACGTATTTTCTAAGATATCTTATTAGAAATTCAGGGCGCTAATATTGAGATTACAGCTTGGCATTATATCTTATTAGAAAAATTTAATTTGATTCTGGGATTGTACTATTATATTGAAGTGGATTCTGGGATTGTGCCACGTATTTTCTAAGATATCTTATTAGAAATTCGGGGCGCTAATTTCTCAAAAGGTGGTTAACCAATTAGGTGACTCTTGATCATTGGCTAATAGTATTTATACTCAAATTATCATATCAAACTTCCCATGTGGGACTAAATTTCTCAAATCCTTCTCAAATTCGTCTCAAATATGCAGTGCAGTCGACTGTATGATCGACTAGTCAACTGTTCGCTGCCAAACTGGGGTATTACATACACCCCCTTAGAAATCAGCATCCTCGCTGAGTACAGGGCACACATCTAGTGTAGGACCGCCCTTTTTAGCCAATGTAGTATAGTCGATCCCGGAGATCAATCACTCTCAACACCGCAGATCGGATACCCGGCTATCAATCACTACCTGTGACTCTCAATACCGTAGAATATACCCGACCCCGGAGATCAATGACTCTCAGCACCGCAGATCATACTGACCTCTACCACATTCGGTGTCAAAAGTCGGCTCTGATACCATTTGTAACGCCCCGCCCCAATACTCAGACAATTTTAATATTTTTAGAAGACAAATTAGATACTATGTAGTACAACTGCCCACCACAGGCTGCCTCTCAAAAGGTGGTTAACCGGATTGGTGACTCTTGATCATTGGCTAATAGTATTTATACTCAAATTATCATATCAAACTTCCCATGTGGGACTAAATTTCTCAATTCTCTCAAATCCCGTGCAGACCAGTCGACTGCTACCAGTACCAGTCGAATGTTCGCTCAAGATCTGGGGTATTACATGCAAGCCCTTGTTACATTCATTGGCATTTGGAGTCTCGTTATAAGTATAGACCGCCAGGGGCCTTCATGGAACTTCATCAAGTGTTCTGCATTCCAAGTTCTCTTGATCACCCTTTCCCTTGGGTCTTCAAGTCGGTAAGTTTCGGGGTGCACCACTTTGGAGACCCTATATGGGCATTCCCATTTAGGAGCCAGTTTTCCCTTCTTTCTTGGTTCATAGATATCGAGCTTTCTTAGCACCAGGTCGCCTTCTTTGATATTAGCCAGCCAAACCTTCTTGTTGAAGAATCGCTCTATCCGTTGTTGGTAAACATTCCTCCGGATAGTCGACCTTTCACGAACTTCATCAAGGAGATCCAGGTTGTCCTTGAGGCCTTCTGAATTCAAGTCTTCATCAAAGCTTATGATTCGAAGGGAAGGAAGTATGACTTCTAGGGGAATGACCGCTTCGGTTCCAAATGTGAGGTTAAAGAGTGATTCGCCTGTCGGAATCCTCTTGGTCATTCGGTACGACCAGGGCACGCTAGGTATCTCATCGACCCACAATCCCTTGGGGGATTTGTCCAATCTCTTCTTGAGCCATTGGAGGATTCGGTGGTTGATGTTCTCGGCTTGCCCATTAGATTGGAGGTGCGCAATAGAAGAGAACCTCTGCTTCTCGCAGAACTTGCAGAACCCTTTGCACGCGAATTGAGTGCCATTGTCGGTGATGAGAATCAAAGGGATCCCAAACTGATAGATGATGTGCTTCCAGAAGAACTGTTGGGCCTGATGCTCAGTGATGGTAGCTAAAGGCTCTATTTCAACCCACTTCGTGAAGTAATCGATGGCAACAATTAGGAATCGTTGTTGTCCTGTCACCTTAGGAAACGGGCCAACTAGATCCATCCCCCACATGGCGAAGAGAACAGGGCGTATTTGAATTCGGCCTGGGGGGCGTGTTTGACCAAGAAGAACCTTTGACATGGGCCACACTTTCTGACGAGATTCTAAGCATCCTGCAACAGTCCGCCAGTAATACCCATGGTTGAGGACCTTTCTCGCGAGCGACTTGTCACCCATGTGGTAACTTCCGACTCCCCCATTCATTTCTTCGAGTTTGTACTTGGATTCTTCAAGGGTCAGGCAATGGAGATATGATCGCCTGTCGACTTTCATGTATGATCGCTCAAAGATCACCCCTTGATAAGCACAAATCTCCCGACCCTGACTTGGGGTTTTCACACCTCAAACCGGTCTTGCGGCAGTTTTCCAATTCTTAAAAAGTCTATAATAGGGTCCATCCATGTCGCTGACTGTGTTGGCGATTCGAGGCAAAGGACTTCGGGGTTTTCTCTATTGATGTTAGGTTGTACAAGGATCTCCACCAGAATTGTGCAGTTAAGACCCTTGAAAAAAGAGGATGCCAATTGGGATAATGTATCAGCCTAGTTTTTCTATGCCCGCGGGATTCAGACAATTGAAGTTTTTTCTAAGCCCGCCAAAAGGATCCTGACATGTGCCAGGAACTGAACCATCTGGGTGTCGCGGGCCTCGTAATTCCCAGTGACTTGATTGACTACAAATTGGGAGTCACTGAAGACTTCGACCCATTTAGCTCCAGCTTTATGGGCCAGGAGGAGTCCGGCAATTAGTGCCTCATACTTAGCTTCGTTGTTGGAGGCCCGGAAGCTGAGATGTAAGGAATATTGGAGGACAAAATTGTCCGAACCGTTCAGTATCACACCTGCCCCACTCCTTTCTTTGCATGAGTAACCATCCACGTATATCTCCGAAAAAGGTTGGCCTTCCTGGGCTTTGGATGTTTCGGTGATGGTGCACTCGGTGATGAACTCGGTGAGTGCCTAACCCTTGATAGCAGTCCTCGGGTTATAACTGATGTCGTGCTGGCTAAGCTTGATGGACCATTTAATCAATCGACCGAAGTTCTCCAGCTTATTGAAGACCTGTTTCATGGGCTGGTCCGTGAGAACTTGGATGGAGTGCGCCTGGAAGTAAGGGCAAAGTTTCCGAGCGGCCATAAGCAGGGCGTAGGGCACCTTTTCCATTTTAGCATAATAGAGCTTGACATCATGGAGCACTTTACTCACATAATAGATGTGTTTCTGCACCCCCATCGTCTTCTCGAATCAGGACCGTGCTGCTCAGACGCTGCCAGGTAGAGGTAGAGGACTTCATCTGGCTTGGGTTTGTTGAGGCGAGGGGTTAGCGAGATATACTTTCAACTGGTCGAAGACCTGATGCTGGGGTTCTCCCCACTAAAAGTTCTTTTCCCCCCGAAGGGCCTTGAAGAATGAAGGGATTTTTCCTCAGACTTTGAAAGAAACTACCCAATGGATGCAAGTCGACCAGTGGGTCTCTGACCTTCCTTGACATTCTTAGGAGGAGCCATGTCCAGAATGGCACGAATCTTCTCAGGATTTGCCTTTATCCCTCGATGGCTGACTATAAAGTCGAGGAATTTTCTCAAAGTCATGCCGAAGGTTCATTTGGAATGATTGATCCTCATGCTGTGCTTCCTGAAGACTCTAAAGGCCTCATATAGGTCATTCACATGATCTCCTCTTAGGATTTTGACGAGCATGTCGTCTATACTTCCATATTTCAGCCTATTTGCTCTGAACGCCCAGTTTACTCGCCTCTGATATATATCACTTGTGTTCTTCAGGCCGAAGAGCATGACCCAATAGTAGTTTAGCCCCTCATCTGTCACGAAAGTTGTCTTCGGGATATCCAGGGGGAACATCCGGATCTGGTTGTACCCCAAGGCATCCATGAAGCATAGAAGCTTGTGCCCGAATGTCACATCGATCAGGGCATTAGTGCTCAGAAGAGGGAAGGGATCTTTCGGACAGGCCCTGTTGAGGTCTGTGAAGCCAATGCATATCCTCCATTCCCTACTGGCTATTTTCACCATCATGACACTGGTTATGTTACAATACAAGTATAATTTCCCTCAACTTTTCTACAACTTCAAAGTTTTAGCTTAGTGGTAGGGACTTTCACGTGGTATGAGAACAACCCAGGTTTAGATTCCACAGGCTATGCAATTTAAATGTGGATTTGAAAAAATACCATTGCGTATAGTTTAGATCTCGGCTCACAATTTGTTGGGTATTTATCTCCTCATTTCTTTGGCCCATAAAAAATTGGCTCTCGGCCTGAGGGGGGCGTGTTAGAATACAAGTGCAATTTACCGCAACCTTTATACAACTTTGAAGTTTTAGCTTAGTGGCAGCGACTTTCACAGGCCAACTACTCCGGATAGTTGACCTGGATAAAGCGGGCGGAGAGGAGCTTCTCGACTTCCTCCTTCACTACATGTTGCCTCTCGGGTGCGAATTTTTGGCACCTTTGTTGTACCGGCTTGGAATCTTGATTGATTCTTAGCTTATGCATGATCAGGTCTTCCGAGATACCTGGCATGTTTGAAGGGGTCCAGACGAACAAGTTCCGGTTCCGCCGGACGTAACTGGTGATTTTCTCTTTTAGGCCTAAAAGTAGGGCCTTGCTCATTTGGAACCATTTTGACTTGTCTATTTCGGAGAAGGGGGTCTCCATCAACTCGTCAACTGGCTTGGAGCTAATTGAACTCCTATCACAGGGTAGTTCAGCCGCATCAAGGGAGAGGACCAAGTCCCCTATTGTAGCGGTTTCGCAATCTTGGGCAGCCTCCTGATTACCCTTCAGTACCCCGACCCAACCATCGTGGGGAACTTCTTCTCATGTGATAGGTCGAGGGTACTTCCTGAAGAGACGCGAGACCGAGCACCCGAGGATGGCATTATAGGCTACCTTGATGTCGACCACCATGAAGTCCATGGGGTCCGTTTGGGTGGTCGGGCATTTTCCCGCATTATCCAAAGTGATGATCCATTCGATCTGGACTGGAGCACTTAAGAAGCCATGAAGAGTGTAACCCGCGGCCTTCAGCCTATCTTGGAGAGCTTCAATCCCTCAAAGGTGGCGAGGAACAAGATATTAACTATGTTGCCATTATCCACGCGGATGAGTCGGACCTCATGGTTTGCCAGGAAGAAGCTAATGACTAAGGCGTCTGTCATGTCCCACTTTCCAAAAATACAAGAATACGAGCACGTAATCGAGGCCCGGTGAATAATGTATACATCATCCATAAGCTGAAACAGATTAACTGAACAATATGAAATATGACCCCAACCACGCATAAATAAATAATCACAAAAACAATGAATAAACTTCAATAATCCATGAAATAAATCCACAAAATAATATCCAATATCTGGGAGAAAAATAAACTTTGGGTCAAAAATGCCCGGGATACAAAGCATGAAAATGACCATAAAACTAAATATAAGTAGCAGGAACGAGGTTGTAAAATCGGTGAAGGTCTTGACTCCATTCCTTAGAAGAACTGCTCACCAAGTCCTTCAGTTACTTCTCCTCGAGCATCTGCAAGCTCATTAACTAGAGTTTGTTTTTTTTTCTTCTTTTTTTTTTGGGGGGGGGGGGGGGGGGGGGGGGGGGGATGTCCGTTAGAGCAAGTTACGGATAGCAAGTAGTAGTAAGCGAAGAGCAAGAAAATATGGTATATCAAAAAATAATGAACTAGATCAAAATCAAGATCAATAACAAAGGTTGATATTAAAATCAAAGGTCTAGAATTAACGATACAATAATCAGTGACTGCGATCAAGGATTCAAGGTCGATAAAAATAATCATGATAAAAAATGAAAGTGTAAATTTAAGTCTATTAGTCTTTTATTATCCTATCTAATGCATGTAATTATGTGTTCCATACCACAGGTTCGGTGCTTACAAACAATGATCATTTAGACTATAGCGATGAACTCTGTAGGTCATATACTCGGCACAATAATCCATAATCAATAATTCATAACCATAATCAATCGAACAATAAGGGACCCTTCTCCGAGTACAGTTTCTGACATTATCCACTACTAAGTCCACCCTTATTACCCCGGCTTGTTATTATTTTATTTTACTCAAATGTGAACATGCAATGAGTACAAATGTGTCGAGGCTATGTCAAGAGGGTGTCAAGGCTAAGCAATGCATGGTGTATTCAATTCGATTCATTAGTTGTAAAACCAAACAAGTTTATACTTAATAACACAAAACACACATTCTGGATAGCAAGACGTTGTTGTACAAAAACTAAGTAACCCGTTGTTACAGGAAAGCAAATTAGATTCTGTCAGGGGTTATAGAAACTAGACTCTCTGCCGGTTCCAATGCATATTCACACAACATGTTTCGATTACAGAAACAAGGTCAAAATTTCTATTCTTTACAGGTCTAAAGTTCTGGCAGCTACCTAGGATCTTGTTCTTGTATGCAAAAGAAAACTAAAAATTCATCAATTAATCTATTAAAAATTATAAACTCAAATCCTAATCATGTCTATCATCATCCTGGTAAATTTCTGTCAGGATTCTATTATTAACATTTATTTTAAATTGGTAAAACATGTCGATGTGCTTCTAAATAGGAATGAAATTTAAAACCTAACAATACTAAAAATGTAATAACTGCAATTTACACACCGGAATTTAGATCCGTAAGAAGTTCCGGAATTTAGATCAGGTTCAGAGGGCTACAAATGTCATCTATAAAGTTCTAGTTAATTATAACATCAACTAGGTCAAAAACTCAACACAATATGGAATAAACAGCAGACCAGCAGGTTGATTATTATTAATTAGCAACAAATGAGATACACAAGCATATAACTTTATGGCAAATAATTAACAAGAAATTATACTCAATCATTAGGGTGGAATTCTACTGTTAACAAGACAAGATTATTATTAACATAGCATTAAATTCATGAATCTAGTTATAACATCATATCCAATCGAAAGGCATTTAAATCATCATTTTTCTATATAACATGTTTCTAGTTTGTATTCATGTAGTGTTTGCTTATGAGGATGTATAGCAAGGCTTGAGTTTGGGTCAAGGGGATGGCACGAAAAGAAAATTACTACTTGATTTCGCCGATGAATCCGTAATAGCTTCTTTGAGAGGTATCAAGCTGTAGCGCCCCGAACTTTCTAATATAATATCTTAGAAAATACGTGGCATAATACCAGCACCAACTTCAATGTAATAGTACACATAGCCCAAAAACACGAATAATTTTATTCCAAACTTTTATTACATCAGCCTTTACAAACACAGCGGAATACTAAACACCTTGAATTACAACATTCTTTTTACAACACTTCTTTTTACAAAATTTTACACAGCTTTATTATGTCAGTTTATCTCCAAAACTATCTCAAGCATCCAACCTCCAAACTCTAAGCAACAACCTGTAATATATGAGGCTAGAGATGATCCCTAACCCCCAAAACTAAAGGGGTCAGCCATAAATGATGTGAGTGACATAAAAACATACAACATAATTAAATCATAAAACATAAAGTCATCAACAGCATGCATTAACAACAAGGATAAACGAATGAGCAATAACAAAGATGTAAGGCATGAAAACATCATGGAATGAAAACAACAAGTGAAGCTAGACTAAGTGTTGAGTGTAGAAAACAGGAAAACCACATGCATAAACCAAGTCAAGAAAACACAATCTCTATATGCTGACTCTCTAATGCATACTTGTCGGAGTCTATGCATCCCACTCTACATAGGTCCGGTGCAAGCCCTTAACGATCTCTACGACCTAGGGATAACCCCTCGTTATGCAACTAATCTTACTACGGTGATGGGAAACAAGATTCAGAATACTTCGCGAATAGGCGTCAACTCCCCGACGCGCAAGCATCAAGTAAGATAACTCATAACAACAACAGGAGAATCATCTCCCTGCCGTATACCCCACGAATAGGCCTTTAAGACCCCAACATGCAGATACACCCGGTACCTACAAATGTACCATGCCTGCTCCGTGATTAGGCCCGTAGACCCTCGACCCGTGAACATATCCGGAGAATCATCTCCCTGCCGTGTACACCCGGTACATACAAATGCACCCTGCCTGCTCCGTGAATAGGCCCGTAGACCTTCATCACGTGAACATATCCGGAGAATCATCTCCCTGCCGTGTACACCTGGTATATACAAATGCACCTTGCCTGCTCCGTGAATAGGCCCGTAGACCTTCATCACGTGAACATATCCGGAGAATCATCTCCCTGCCGTGTACCCTACGAATAGGCCTTCAAGACCCTCAACGCGCAGATACACCTGGTACATACAATGCACCCTGCCTGCTCCGTGAATAGGCCCGTAGACCTTCATTACGTGAACATATCCGGAGAATCATCTCCCTATCGTGTACACTCGGTACATACAAATGCACCCTGCCTGCTCCGTGAATAGGCCTGTAGACCTTCATCACGTGAACATATCCGGAGAATCATCTCCCTGTCGTGTACACCCGGTACATACAAATGCACTCTGCCTGCTCCGTGAATAGGCCCGTAGACCTTCATCACGTGAACATATCCGGAGAATCATCTTCCTGCCGTGTACACCCAGTACATACAAATGCACCCTGCCTGCTCCGTGAATAGGCCCGTAGACCTTCATCACGTGAACATATCCGGAGAATCATCTCCCTGCCGTGTACACCCGGTACATACAAATGCACCCTGCCTGCTCCGTAAATAGGCCCGTAGACCTTCATCACGTGGACATATCCGGAGAATCATTTCCCTGCCGTATACACCCGGTACATACAAATACACCCTGCCTGTCCTTAAGTAGGTTATTATTAAGACATCAAAATCCCTATCTCTAGAGTTAGTGTACCCTGCCGGACTTCAACACAACTAAACCAAAACCCCTCAGGCCTAACTCAATAAATCTCAACTGCCGGTTCACAGGACTCCCACCCAACTCCTAGAGACCTCAATCAGGACCAAACTCACTAATCCATTGTCAAACGATCAAGGAGAAATCTCTCCTTTCAACAAAAACTCAAATCTTTATATAATTCCAGAATCCAAATACAACTATAAAATATCTTGAAAATATATGTTTTGTAGAAATAGTAACCTTTAGATTAATAAGTTATAGATTAAAGCATTTAGAGTAAAAATCATTTGAAAGAACATTCATAGATATAAGAATACATCAGTATCAATCGACTATAGAAAACATAAGTCGACTGTCCAGAAACAAAATTCCATGGTTTTAAGAAAATAAGCTAAGTGTTATAAGTTGACTTATAAAAGTCATAAGTCGACTTACCAGAGAATATAAGTTGACTTATAAAAGTCATAAGTCGACTTACCAGAGAATATAAGTTGACTTACAAAAGTAATAAGTCAACTTACCAGAGAATACAAGTCGACTTAAAAAGTCATAAGTCGACTTACCAGAGAGAAACTCCAGAAATCTTTAAGAAAATATTCTAAGTGTGCCAGTCGACTGAAAAGGGTCTAAGTCGACTGTCCAGAATGGATTTTCAAGAAAACTAATAATCATAGCAGCCGGGTCGTACCGGTCGACTGAAAGGTCATGCCAGTCGACTGTCGGCCTACAGACTGCAGAATTTAGGTTGTACATATGTCAAAACTAGGGTTTTTAAGAATCAGTCATATAACAAAATAACTTTGTATTATTTTCCAAATCTTATTAATACCAAAATAATTAGATTTAAACTTAGTATTTGAGAAATCCAAATTCAAACAACATATTTTACATAAATCACAATTCCCCAATTTTAAATCCTCATAACTCAAATCCTCAAAACCTGGTCCTCTAGACCATTAATCATTCACAACATTCCTCAACTAAATCTCAACTATTCTCTATAGTTGATCCATGATCAAAACCAATTTATCCTCAACATGGTCAAGTTGTTTTTATCCAACTCACTAATAGTCCAAAAATCTCATCTCTAATCTAATTAATGCATGACATCTATCAAACTCAATCAAATCAACATTAATCCAACATTTTAAGAAAATAGGATCTAAGCAATAGCAATCGACTGCTTCGAGTCACCAGTCGACTGTTCACTACGGAAATCTAACATTTTTAGCCTACCAATAATTTATATTAGGTTCTTATCAAATCTAAAATCATTCTCATACAAATATATAGGGTTCTTCTTGGAGATCCAATTTTTCATCCATTCATACATATACATATTCAACATCCAATCAATCTATACATTCATATTGTTCTCATATGACGTACACAAATCAAAGAGAAACAAACAAAACAACCAAACAATTATATCTACTCATCTACAACATACACAAATAAAATAAACAAAACAATGTCACTCACCTTAGGAATGAAGAGATCCAACAAGAAAGCCCCTCTTTTGTGAGATCCAAAATCCTCCTCTTCAATCACCAAGAAAATAAAAGATATAATAAAACTTGTGTTGTGCAGCGAATGACGGCTGCACACCCTCTTTTATACAGGCCGGAAATAAGGATTTAGGGTTTTAGAAATACATTTGTAAAATAGTCCTTCCAAAATATAACTTTACATATATAACCTTTTCTTAGTTAAAATAGGTTAACTAAATCAAAACCAAATCAAATCTTCTTATCACTGAGTTGTCCAGCAATTCAGCACAGCCCAGTAAATAAGAAAAATCCGGATTTACCACTCAGGGTGGCAATTTTGCACAAAAGCCCTCCCTTTTGTAATATTTGCAAACATATCATAAAATATTCATAAAAATCTAGAAAAATCAGAAATAATATTTAATAATACATATTATATTTTCCAATCAAAATATTTGACTTTTACTTTCCAGAAAATATTTACACAAGATTCTACATAAATTCCATATTTGCAAAAATACCCTTTTTGTTTAAATCTTCACCAAATCGACTTTAAATAAAATCTGGATATATTTAAATTTAAATGCTAACTATGGGAAACCAAAATATTAGTAAAAACGAATTTTCATAACGGATTTCAAATCCAAATGGCTTTTTACATAAAAGCCCCTCTCTTTCGAGATATTTATAAAAATAATTTCTCTACTCAGAAAAATCCCAAATTTTAGAATATACTCCATAATAAGTATGAGAACTTATTAAAAATATAAAGTTGGATATTTACACCAAAAATATTTGCACGTATTTTGCATGTGTAAAAAGATAAACCTTCAGAAAATATTTATTAAATCTCCAGAAAATCATTTTAATTCATTTTCAAATATTTAAAATGATATTTGAAAATACGGGGTATTACACAAGCGAATAAAATATGATAATTGAACTGGGAACTACTTGCGGAGATCAAACAATTTTTGAACTAGAGTAACAAGTTGGTTCAATATGACTTGCCTTTACACGTGATGATTACGACAGAACGAAGATGATGATGGCTCACGTCACGACACTGGGCAGCAAAGATGAGAGGCAAAAATTGGCAGCAAGATGGAGTTGGATGCGATGAATGATTGAGGGTTGTTTGGTGGTGTGGAGATGTTGCTGTCGGGTTGTGGCTGATGGTCGAGGCTTCGGCTTTGGGATGCAGTACACAGCAACGATGGGAGAGGCAGTTAGGGTGCAGTGGTCGGGGTGGTTGTGGTGGCGCTCGGTGTTGGCTGTAGTGGAGGTGGCTAGCAATGGCAATGGCAGTGGAGGATGGCAATGGCAATGGGGGAAGCAGCGGGGTCTGGCAAAGGTGGTGGGGCAGTAATGGTGGTGGATTCGCAGGGCATCGGGGTTGAAGTTCGAGATGTGGGGGTGCAGCAGCGACAAGGAGGAGTGCTTGGGTGGAGGCCAAAGGGAAGCAAGGCAGTCGGGAGTGATCAGGATGCAGTCGATTTGAGTTGCAGCATTGGTGGAGGTTTGGATTACGGGAAGGAGGTGAGGAAGAAGAGAGAGAGAGTTGGGGGCGTCTGATAGGAGGTAATTAGGGTTATGTTTAATTAATAGAGATTATGATTAATTAGGGAGGTTATTGGGAAAGTAATATATAATAGTTCTCAGGGGGGAAGTTAGGAGAATTAATGGGGATTGTGTAGTTAGTGGTGATATGGAGAGATTGTGGGTTAGCGGGTTTGAGTTTGGGTTAACGAGTTTGGTTTGGATCAAACAAGAAGCAAATATGATATTATAGATTAATTGAATACCCAAACACAATATAATAAAATAGAGTGCACAAGAATCTCAGGATTCAACATAAAAAAATAAAATTGTTTGAAAGAATACAATTGAGTTAAAGATGAACAGCAAGATTTATTATCAAATAAACAGATTACAGGAATGAGAAAAGAAAAAACTTACAAAAGAAATCCGAAAAATTGCAAACATGGGTTACAATGTCACAGTGAAGGATTCGGACACCCTCAAGGTCTTCATCCGACAATGAGATTAAGATGTCGTGCCCTCAAGGAGGTGGACAATTATGGACCGAGTTGACCTTCCAGATGAACGGCTTGCGGGAATTGGAGTCTCCCCCTATATGACCTCCGTGTATAGTGCAGGATGGCGAGCCTCTCTAAACCATGGGGCTCGGAGTCCATTTCCAGACGTTTGTTAGGACTTCGAGGGGGGAGGCTCTCTGGCCATCCCGAGTGAATTTGGACAGGTAGTCCCTTTGGATAAGGGCCTCGATTTCATCCTTCAATGCCTGACAGTTGCCGGTCTCGTGACCGTGGTCTCGATAGAACTGGTAGTAAAATCTTCAATCCCATCTTCTTATTACCGTTATTGGACCGAAGGGAGTGTCAGATCAGCCCCTCTTCCTTCACCTCCATGAGGATATCAGAGACACATGCGTTCAGCAGAGTGAACTTATCAAAATAAGGCACTAGAGGAGGACGCCTATGCTCGAAAGCATTGTTCTAAGTCTTCTTTGGCTCTCCAGAAGTGTCCATCTTCCTTTTTCCCTTGGCAGGGGATTCCTTCAGGCCACCCAGGTGTAAGACCTCCTCAGATCGGATATGTTTCTCGCTCTGTAGAAGGAGGTCGGGGAAATCTGAGGGAGGCTTCTTAGCCAGGGAGATTTTTAACAGGTCGTGTCGGACGTTGTGTCTAAACGCAGCTGTCCGACCTCGACATCGACAGAGGAGATGGACTTGGCCACCGCAGTGAACCTCTAAATAAAGTCTCGAAGGGACTCCCCGTCTTTCTACTTCAGATCAAGCAGTGAAGGGCTCATCTTCTCTACCTTGCGTCTGATCACGAAATGTGCGAGGAAGCTCTCATCGAGCTGGTCGAAAGAGAAGATGGAATTCAGGGCAAGTCTAGAACACCACTCTCATGCAGAGCCCCATAGCGTGGCGGGGAATGCACTGCAGAGGAGGGCATCCGAGGTGCTGTGAATCATAATGAGGATTTTGAACCCCTTAATGTGATCAGTTGGATTTGATTCCCATTGTAAGTCTCGAATGTAAGAGACTTAAAGCTCCTTGGGACCTGGGCTTAGAGGATGTAGGAGAAGGGTGGTCAGACCAGGCTGTACCCTCTGCTTGATTGGTGCTCGCCCTCCCCTATTAAGGCATGCCAGACTTACATCTCCTGAAGTTGCTTAAGGACTGCATCTTCTCGTCCCTCGGATCGGGTCGACCGGTTGTAACGCTCCGAGCCCGGCTCAGCTGCGCACACGAAAGAATAACGGACACAAAACTCTAGCCACGCCCATCGCAGGCACCATCAAAAGGTGGGTATACCCTATAGGTGATCCTTTATCACTTGGTTTCCTATATATGCACTCACACTCACACTCTCACTTCCGATGTGGGATTATCCCAAGAACCCCATGTCACCACATGCCACCCTTCTCCATGCATACATTTATTCTTTCACACATTTAATAGCCTATGCCCCATAATCCATCCTATAGGCCTCTGAGTCATTTTAATTAATCCAAGCCCTTATAGGATCCTTCTATGGGCCAACAACCAACTTCTCACACTTATTATATATATATATATATATATATATATATATATATATATATATATTTCTATATATAATATTATTATATATATTTCTATATATATATATAATATTATTATATATATTTCTATATATAATATTATATATATACCCGCTTAAGTACGAGATGTTACACATACCCCTCCTTAAGAAATCAGCATCTTCGCTGAGCCCGGGACCCGCAAGCTAAAACAAGACCGCCTTTCTAGTCGATGTGGAGTGGAGTATCCTACTAGCATACTGCCCTCGGTCTCTACCAACGTATTGTCTTTAGCAGGCGTACCTCTAACCCACTCTGACCCACAATCGATGTTGAAAGTCGACTCTGATACCATTTGTAACGCCACGGACCCGGTTCAGCTGCGCAAGCGGCTACGAGTGCGTGCACGTGAAAGAACGGACACAAAAATCTAGCCATGCTCACCACAGGCACCATCAAAAGGGGGTATACCCATTAGGTTATCCTTTATCACTTGGTTTCCTACATATGCACTCACACTCACACTCTCACTTCCGATGTGGGATTATCCCAAGAACCCCACATCACCACATGCCACCCTTCTCCATGCATGCATTTATTATTTCTTGCACATTTAATAGCCTATGCCCCATAATCCATCCTATAGGCCTCTTAATCATTTTAATTAATCCAAGCCCTTAATTATAGGATCCTTCTTTGGGCCAACAACCAACTTCTCACTCTTATTATATATATATATATACCCCGCTTAAGTATGGGGTGTTACACCGGTAGGATTCTTTGTTCTCGGTCCCTCCGATGCGGCGGTTATCAAATTGATAATCATTCCTGGCTTCACCTCGGAGAACTTGGAGGACCACATTTCGAAACTCTTTGCAGCTATCACGTGGTCCCCCCACCATTTAGGGGTCGGCAATCCCTTGGGGAAAGACTACGCTCTTTCTCCCAGCCGTGGGAGGCGTGACGGTTGTGGCTCGGATGGTGATTTGAGGGACTTTCATTTCGAGAATGGTAGATGCGATGACGGAGGTCCTCCTCGTCCTGCCGGTTGTTGATAAGGTTTCGGAGGTCCGAAACTGTTGGGCATTCGATCCTCCCTGTGACCGAACGAGAAGCGCTCGGGGCTGCCTTTGTTGACGTTCATACCACTATTGTTGTGACCCCTGAATAACCATTCGGCTATGGGACAGACGAGGAGGGTGGGGTCGGGATGACGCCCCATGGTAGCTGTCTTCTTGGTCTTGGGGCCATGGGAGAAGATGGCTACGGTGCAGGATTTGAGTCGGTGGCTGGATCTGTCGTTTCACACAAACGACGTCAACCTGATGCTGCCGTTTTCTGGTGTGGGAGCAACAAATGATGAGTTCTTTTGTTAGATGAAAAATACATATCTCAGCCATAGATTTGATCCTGACGAGAGGCTAGTGTGTAGTTGGGATATATGGGTCTGGTGGTTGTTGGCTGTCGAACACCTGCAAAAAGCCTAAAACACCAAGAGTATTTTGGCAACAGACTCTCTGACGATCAAGTCAGCAGCCAAGATAAAAATAGGGTTTAGTGGTCAAAGATTGATTACCTGGTAACTGTGGAGATAAGTCTGTATTTATATGTCAGTGGTGAATCTATTAGGGAAAGATTCCTTAGCTGCCTAATTAAATCACGTAGATTAGAGATGCGATGGAGTGATTAGTCCCCCGATCATAGGGGGATTTGATTACCAGCCATAAATGGATGGTCAACTCTTCCTTAGCGGATCGAGCCGGGATGGTGGGCACGTGGACGGCCCATGAGCTGTTTCCGGGCCTGTAGCTCCGCATAAGATTGTTATCTTGGCCTCATGAACCTCGAGAAGGATCATGCAGTGCAGATTAGCCGTAATTTTCACCCTCATTAGTTAGCTTGTCCAAAATGTTATAACAACCAGTATAACCATTGCAACGGATGATAATTAAAATACAAGTTTGAAAAGCGTCTAGAAGTGGCCAAGTGTTACCATATCAGAGACTAGGTTTTCCCATGGGTACATGCCTACGGTACGTCTTCGGAACGATACAATATATAAAACACCCTATAAATAGTAAAATATATCAAACAATTCTTGACAGTTTAAAAGAGTAGGGGATACATTTACTTTCCAGCATTTCAGATGCATGAATATGAAACTTTCATCATAGAGTTTATGTAGATCAAGTTTAAATAGTAAGATAACAATTAGTTGTAAGTAGAAGTCCATGCTTCCTTCAACATATGTTGAAAAATAATTAAAAATGTGGTGTAAAATTAATTTCTTAGAACTTTGAGGGAGCAAAATAATGAAATTTATCATTTAAGGACATATTTGCTTCTTTCAGTGAAACTTTAGAGGTTGGAATTTATTCAAGTGAATATCCATTTAAATCTTACTTTGCATTTTAAATCAATCAGATAACTCAGTAAAATTTTTTACATGAGTAATAAAAAGAAGCATAAAAATCTGAAAAATTCGGAAATTTACAAACCATAAATCTGAAAATCTAAATTTATGGTTAGAGAGAGAGAGAAAGAGAAAGAGAGCGTGTGCGTGTAAAAGTGAAGAAAGAAGAGAGAGATAGTAATGGGGAAAATGTCTTTTGGGATGGTGAATGTGAGACATTGATTTTGTATCAATTGAAGAAGAAACACTTGATAGTTTTTTTTTCAAATTGCCTTGAAATTTATTATATAGATATTATATACTTAGTAAACATCTAAATGAGTTTGACATGTATCTAAGGAGTGTGCACGAAGCGTTGGCATCGTACACATGCCCGACAGAGATATGACTCTACGTTCAAAGTGCAACACAGGGATGAAATAGAGGAGACCTAACTGAGATATTTGAGTCATGCAAAAGACAACATATAGTGCCATCTAGGAAGAGTGATATCATGGTAGTCAATAGAGCAATGATGCATCAGGGCAAACATAAATGGAGTTGGATAAAAGCAAACAACAAGGGTATAATAATAGCGGTAATTTGAAAAGGTTGATGGTCCTAACCATAGTTTTTTTTTTTTTTTTGAGGTAAAAGGTGGAATAACGCCACCATGTTTCATTAATAAGAAATTAATAAACAAACCCGGCATGCCGGGGAAACAACACTACAATGCAGGAAATAGAACATAAGCCCCCCAACAGCTCCCTGGGGGGTGGGTTACAACATCCAAACCTCATACAACCCAAAGTACAAAAGAGTGAAACAAGATACAAAAGGTAGCAGTGTCCACTGGTGGCTGCCGGCAAAGCATGGGAGGTCCCTCCTCAGTCCAGTGTCGGACCAAACTCTACCTCTTCGTCATCAAATTCTTCCACCTGGAAGGCCCTTGCGATCCGCCCTCTCGCCCCTGTAGCAGCAGCTGTGGTCCAAAAAGAAATCAGATGCATGATGAAGGTAAGGTTACCAGAAATAGAATTACATGAAGCACGGAAATAAAAATTATTCCTATCTAGCCATAACACCCATGTGGTTGCCGCAATGGCAATATACCACGCATCCTTCATATCATGTCGGATAGAAGCAAATCTGGGGCCAACCCATAGTTCCTCATAGTCGCTTGGGTAGTCACTTGTTCCTAGGACTCGTAGGACATCTATCATAACAGCCTTACTTCTAGTGCAGTGAATAAATAGGTGGTCCACATTTTCCGCATGCATGTTGCAGAATCCACAGTTAGACGCAATGTGGGGTTGCCTCTTGGCTAGGTTCTCTCTGGTAAGGATCGCCTTATTGAGCACTAGGCAGAGGAAGACTCGCACTTTAAGGAGCGCCTTTGTCTTCCATAACACCGTTGCCCAGCTGGGTCCTAACCATAGTTGAATTGAGAAAAAGGATTAATGTGGTCAGGCCAGACTTTGGATAATAGTCTACTTTGTAATTGTCTGTAAATTGAAGAACTACCTAGCATATAATTACATACCACAAATCATTTTCATCCAGCCTACTGTAAAAATCTCCATCACCACCCCTCATAAAACAAAAATTAGAACCAAAAACAAATCCCGGCTGATATACCATTGCATGAGCATTTTCGTCATAAAGCAAGATTTAAAATTTATATAAGAAAGTGTTGCAAAAATTATATAAGAAAGTACGAAGGGGAAACAAAAAAAAAGCATGCAATAGACAATTTATACATATATGTATACAACAAAAAAAAGGCATGAGGTACCTCACTCACTGAAAATGTGAAATTGTCACCCCATTAGGCTACCATGATGACCACCAATAGCACTGTCACATTTACCAGATATCCGGATTCGACCCGGATCCGAACCGGAATTGGTATTGGACCGAAACCAATCCGATCTGTACGGGTCCGGATCCTAAAATAAGATCAGATGCACTTTCGGGTCAAGGTCCGGGTTTGCTCAAAATAGAACCGACTCGGAGCCGGACCTGTACTTGTTAAAAATACCCCCAAACATATAAAATTTGAATAATCGAATTATACGGATATACATATAAAAGTAATTGTTGAAGATAGACATGTAAATATAATATTAATTCATATACTTAAGTACAAAAATTGTTAGAATCGTAGGGTATCAGGTAAAAAAATATTTAAGTGCAAATATTTATTCTCTACTACCGGACTCAACGGGTAGATTTTTTAAACTAGAATTTGGACCCGGACATGGACCCGGACCCGGACCCAGTTCTTACAAGTCTGGATCCGGGTCCAACTTTTGGACCTGTGAAATACTAAATCCGGATCCGGATAGTGAAGGATCCAATCTGATAGGACCCGATACCAGCTCTAACCACCAAGACAATTGTGAGGCGAAAATTTTCACCTTGCTGGCAAGGCTTAAACCAGGCCCCATAGGACCTATATTGCCAATAGCAGGAAAAGGATCTAATCTCGACCAATAAATCCACCAACCAAATCTGTTGTCCACCTGAGTACTTAAAAGTTTAGTCATATTCTTCTTATGCTTATATTCCTCTTTTTACGAGGCCCCTAGTGATACCGTACTAGCACTCGCATCCCAAACTCCTCCGTGAATTTGTGAATTTCTGCTTCCAAAGCTCATCATTTGAAGTAAGATACCTCGCCAGTCCATGCAATTCTAGCGACATCATCGACATCATCGACAGGAGAAGCTCCAGAATTTTAGCTTTAAGATCGGTTGGTCAAAGCCAGGCGGTGGGGACAACCCATTTTTCTCACATATGCAGGGGCGGATCCAAGGGGGGGGCTTGGGTATGCTACAGCCCCCCCAATATTTGACATTTGCTTGTATTTTTTTTTTTTTTTGGTATATTAGTATGAATTTATGCTTCAGCCCCCCCAAAAAAAATTTAAAGCCCACCCCAAATATATTTTAAAGCCCACCCCATATATATTTGGGCAAACCTTGCGCAAAAAAGATTTCCAGCCCCCCTCACATTTCAATTCTGGATCCGCCCCTGCACATATGTCAATTCAAAGAGGCAAAGTAAGCACATCTTTCACGGTCTTCCAAAACTCAAAAACTTGCTTTTCTTCTGAGTTATTTGTCATACTAGGCCAAGTTTTGAAAATATTTATAATTATGAGCTAGTTTCGAAACTATTAGTGTTCAGAGATTACTTTGTACCACAACAACAGCGGCCGCTACTAAAAATAGCGGCATGTTCCTTTCAGAGGTTAAAAAAATATTAAAAATTTTGTTTACGGTCGCTATTCCTATGAGCGACTAAAATATATATGAAGTCGCTAATGGGATTAGCAACCTTTATAAATTATATTTCAACACAAGGCAAAATCTAGCAAGCTTTTCGTCTCTAAAAAAAACAATCAATTTATTTTTGAAACTGAGGTCGCTTTCGGAATAGCGACCATAATTGTACTAAAGTCGGTATTCCGAATAGAGGCCTCAGTTGCGTGACTGCTTTACAAATTTTACAAAGAATAAGAAGATCAAGTTTCATACTGCTTTACCAATAGCGACCTCATACCAAGATCGCTATTCCCAATAGCGACCTTAGTTAGGTGATAATTTTGCAAATCCTACAGAGAGCAAGGAGATTTAATGTTCTAGAAATCGTCAAGTGTCTCAATATATTCATTTAAGGTCGTTAATCTCATTACCTCATATATATAGTTCAGTCTCTAGTGGGAATAGCGGCAATAAAAAAAATTCAAATATTTTAAAACAGATGTCGCTATTCTCATTAGCAACTTTTAAAATGAAGATTCCTTTTTGGAAGGCATTGATGAGCTACGCAAAGGATTCCTTTTTGGAAGGCATTGATGAGCTAGAGCGGATAGAAGAGTCTAGAATCCTTTCCCAGGAAGAGCGAAGCAGGCTATTACAATTCCGTGAGAACAAAGCCAACCTTTATAGACTAGAAGAGATCAAATGGCAACAAAGGTCTAGGATTACGTGGCTCAAAGAGGGAGACGCGAATACGGCCTACTTCCATCGGGCTGCAAGCGCCAGAAGGAGATCCAATCTTATCCTATCAATTCAGACAGACTCAGGAACTTCACAAGATGAAAAGGTGATCGCCACGATCTTTCAGGCTTTCTATAAGGACCTCTTCGGGAAGAAGAATGACTTTAGGATCCCAATGAGCGAGGACTACTGGCAGGAGTATCAGAATGACTCAGGTCAAAACTTTTCTTCGCTGGAGGCGCCTTTTTCAGAAATAGAAGTCAAAACGGCCGTCAACCAGATGGGAGCAGACAAATCGCCTGGACTAGATGGCTTTCCCATGATGTTCTATCAAGTGTTCTGGGAAGAAATTAAAGGAGACTTTATGGATCTGATGGAAGAATTTTACCACAACAATCTGAGACTGGGAATGTTCAACTTTGCAGAAGTGGTGTTGATTCCCAAACGAGAGGAGTCCAAATGCGTGAGGGATTTTAGACCAATTAGCCTGATAAACTGCTCGGCAAAAATCATTACTAAGGTCCTAGCGATCCGCTTGGGAAGTATGATGGACAGTCTTATCAATAAAACCCAGACAGGTTTTATTAAAGGCAGATGTATACTGGACTGTGTGGCCACCGCTGAACAAGTTATCCACCACTGCCACAAGAGCAACTCCAAGAACTTCCTCCTGAAGCTGGATTTTGAGAAGACATATGACTCCGTGGATTGGGAGTGTTTGCTTGAGGCGCTCGGTGGGAGAGGTTTCGGAGATAAATGGATAAGATGGATCAAACAATGTTTGCATTCTAGCAAAACGGCAATCTCGGTGAATGGGAGACCCGGTCCATCGTTCCCTTGCAAGAAGGGACTCCGACAGGGAGACCCGCTATCCCCACTGTTATTTACTATTGTTGCGGACGTGCTTAGAGGAATGATGGAAAACTGTCATAGAAAAGGGTGGATAAAGCCTGTGGCCAGCAGCGACACTAAACAGGGATGCACGATTCTTCAATATGCTGATGACACCCTACTCTTCGGAAATGGCACTACAACTGAAACAATTTGCTTTAAAGGGGTCCTTTACTGTTTTGAGGCCTGGTCAGGCCTTAGGATTAACTTCCACAAAAGCGCGTTGGTCTCAATTACTCTTTCAGAAGCAGAAGCAAGGGAGCATGCCACTATTCTAAACTGCGCGACAGAGGAGTTCCCGATCAAATATTTAGGGCCCCCGCTCAAACCTGGGAGACTCACTAAGGCTGACTGGCTGCCAATTATAGACAGGGTGAAAGACAGACTGTCCGGGTGGAAAGGCAAGGCGCTCTCGCTCGGGGGAAGAGTGATACTCATCAACTCAGTGCTATCCAACCTGTCCATTTACTACATGTCATTTTTTGAACTACCAAAGTGGGTGATTCAAAGGATTGACCGAATCCGAAAAAGATTTCTATGGAAAGGGGCAGACGCAAATAAGGGAGGCTATCACCTTATTAAATGGAACATCGCATGTATGAAGAAGAAACATGGAGGACTAGGTATCATTGACCTTAGAGATATGAACCTAGCTCTCCTAGGAAAATGGTGGTGGAAAGTGTTTCACCACTGTGGGGAAGGTTGGCAGGAGTTTATTCAACCCTACCTTCGAGGAAAAGGGACGAGAAGTTTAGGCTTCCGAGTGGGACCTAAAACCTCACGCTTCTGGAAAGGCATCACAAAAGCTAGTGGACCGTTCAACTCAGCAGTGTCGTCTACTATTGGTAATGGGTGGTCCACCAGGTTTTGGTGGGACAAATGGTGTGGTCCACAGGCCCTTAAGGACAATTTCCCAGAGCTGTATGAAAAAACGAATCGACCGAATATGTCGGTGGCAGAAGCGTGGAAAAGAGGGACTTGGAAGCCATCGTTCCAAGGACTGCTTTCACCAGGTTTGCGTCAGCAACTGCGTGAACTACAGGCGAGAATTATCCAATCTGGGGTGTTATGTGCCCAAGGCCCAGACCAGTTGCGATGGGGACTTGAGAAGAAGGGAGTGTTTTCGGTTAAATCCCTTTACCACCGAATTCACTATCGGGGATGCAGACCCAGCTGGGCAACGGTATTATGGAAAGCAAAAACACCCTTTAAAGTCAATCTTCCTCTGGCTGGTGCTCAACAATGCTATACTCACCAGAGAGAACCTAGCCAAGAGACAACCTCAAATTGCGACCAACTGTGGATTCTGCAACACTCACACGGAAGATCTGAACAATTTGTTTATTCACTGCACAAGAAGTAAGGCCATCATGACAGAAGTTCTAAGAGCCCTAGGTACAAGTGACTACCCAAGAGAGTATGAGGAACTATGGGTTGGCCCCAAATTTGCATCAACCCGACACGACATGAAGGATGCGTGGTATATTGCAATTGCGGCAACCACATGGGTGTTATGACTAGATAGAAACAATTTTTATTTCCGTGCTTCATGTAATTCTATTTCTGGTAATCTTACTCTCATCATGCATCTGATTTTCTTTTGGGCTACAGCTGCTGCCTCAGGAGCGAGAGGGAGGATTGCACGGGTCTTCCAGGTGGAAGAATTTGACGATGAGGAGATAGAGTTCGGGCCGACTATGGATTGAGGAGTGCACACGCCTTAGTCTTTAGGTTGTCTCATTTCTTTGTACTTTGATCTGGATGTTGAAACCCACCCCCCAGGGATATGTTGGGGGTTTATGTTTTATTTCTTGTTGTCTGAGGTTTAGTTGATGAAACCTACCCCCCAGGGTTCTGTTGGGGGTTTATGTTTTATTTCCTGTACTGCTCTTTTGTTTTTTCCCGGTTCTGCGGGGTGTTTATTAATTTCTTATTAATGAAACATGGTGGTGTTATTCCACCTTTTAACTCAAAAAAACTTTTAAAATGAAGATGCCACTAATTAGAAAGCGGTCGCTGCTGACGGGGCATCAAGTAGCCCACGAGCGCTAATAGTTTCAAAACTGGCCCATAACCACAAATATTTTTACAAAATGGCCTAGTACGGCAAAATAATTCTTGTCTTCTTCTCCTTTAATTGAATCTGACCCAAAAAACTAAGGATTTTTTCCCAAACTGTCCCTCTTTTTGAAAGTTTTTCCCAAACTGTCCTATTTTTTAAAAAAAATCCGAAACCCCCCTACCCGCTTTCTAAAAAAGCGAGTTTGAGATTTATCCCATCGTTTTTCCAGAAAGCGAGTATGAGGCTTTGGTTTTCACTTACCTACACTCGCTTTCTCGAAAAGCTAGGGAATTTATCCCACACTCGCTTTTAGAAAAAACGAGTGTCGATTGGAGCTTTTTAGCTCCCAGGCTCGAATTTCAGATCTCACTTTCTCTTTCAACTCTTTATCTTTCATTTCCCCTTCTAACCTCGAAACCCTAACTCATCACTCATCGTATTTTCGACGATTAATCCATAAAGTTCATCGATTAACCCAAAAAATTCTGGATCTAGTGTTGGATGAAAGAGGGGAGCCCATGTTTGTGCTATGAAGTAACTAAGTAAAATTTATCAACAAAAGTCTTGTAATCGATTGCACGATATATACAAGTTGCCAAAACATGAAAACATGGAATATGATATAGTTGAAATTTCATACATGTGCATGTTTTAGTACCCAAGTTAACAGTGTACAAGTTCGCATCCTTCCTTTCTCCACTTACTATGTGTAGACATGTTTTGACGGCAAAAACTCCAGCTTCATGATGAAACATTGTAACCTCATGTCGGTTTGCTCTCTCACGCCGACTATCGATCAATTCTTATACTCTTCGAGCAAAAACCTTCCCTTCAGATAAAAGTTTATTGGCTTCCTGTCGACGAGTAGTAAAATAAGAATTTAAACGATAAAATATCATCTCCACAATCGCAGTTACCGGTAAACTACGGACACCTTTCAAGACTGAATTGAAGAATTCTGATAGGTTCGTAGTCATTATGCCATATCGACGACCTGCATCTGCATAAAGTGCCAATTTCTCAACCGGATTCTCTTTCAACCAATTAGCCGTCTCGACATTGATGGTTTCAAGTTCAGCAAATTCGGTAATGAATTTTTTGGGTTGGTTTTGATACGCTATAATTTTGACTTTTTTCCTCAGTGCCTTGCTACCAAATTTACTAAAGAAATTTGTAGCGAAATGATACATACAATAACGATGTATGCATTAGGTTCGTTCCAAGCTCCATTTTGTGATTCCATAGCAGACAAAATACCAGCATGACGTACTACAAGAAATTTGACATATAGTGACAGCAAAAATCCGTGGGTAAAAGGCAGAAAACCGTAGGTATAGCCCGTAAAACCTATACCAACGGACATATTTTTTCGTAGTTTTTAATTAGCTATACTCACGGCACAATGCCGTCACTATAGCCTATAGCGACAGTTTTTTCACCCATTGGACAAAACCTCGGTGTTATACCCACCCACGGTTTCGTATCCGTTGGTATAGGTTTTAACGACACCTCTTGTTTTCCTATACTCACGGTTGAAACTCCATTGCTATAGGTTTTAGCGATGGTTTTCATATCCAAATATTTGAATATATACCCACCGCTCTATACGCAATTTTTTCTTATTAATTACACTTATGATAATTTAATATTTTCTTTTATAATATTAATCCAATTATAAACTAAATACACAATAAAATAGATAAATATGTTTATGAAACAAAATTAATGAAGTATTACAAGCATGTCAAATTACAAAATAGTTAATAACCAAATACACAATGGAATTCATGTGTGCAGACATGAGAATCAATACTTTAAACTACGATCAACATATTCAATGAAATTATAAGATAAAATTCAATTGACTCCTCACTTGAGATACAACACTAACAATTTTCTTATTTTACGGTAACCAGATCTTGATTGATCTTGATTGATCTTGATTCTCTTTGCAGTAATCTTCTTTTAGCATCCTGCAAATCTCCTTTACAGCCTTCTTCACTTCATCGTCGGCAAATACAAACTCGGGTGCATTTTGAGCGAGTTCAATCATTTCTCGCTTGTTGAAAGCCCTTCACAAACAAAACAAAGCAAAAAGATCTTTAGATAAGGGTATCAATCTTGCATTCATAAAAGAACCATCACAAATAAAAGGACCCCATCACCTTCACAAATAAAAGAACCGTCACCTTCTGGTACCCAAGCAACACAAGTGCAACGGCTGCAGAACTTCCTCACTGATGAGAAGAAGAAAGCTATTCATCTGATCTTTTTTATAGTGATGAGATTTTCTACTTATCTATGAGTTAACTGCTTCACCCAGAATGAGCTACTAAGCATGGATAATTGGAAGTATTGCCAATATCCTTTGTCTTGTGAAGAATGAAAGTTCCCGAGAGAATTGTGACAAACCCACACAACTCTGATACAAGCTGTGTAAAGTTCTGGTTGGCCCAGTCCTGCACTAGAAGCAAAATAATTAACGTCGAAGATGGATAGTTAGTGGGTAATCTTCAAAAAAATCAAGGTAAAACCATATAGTCAAATATATTGACTACATCACCCTAAACATAATTACGCTTGCAATGATTGTGAATGAAGTGAACAGCACATAGTAAACTGGAGATATCACCGCGGTATTGAAGGTATCCAATGCCTACGCAGTTGAACCAAAATTGAAACAGTCATGAGACAGACCTAACTAACTAACTAAATGTCGAACCAAACCAAATGTCCTAAACAACTGATCATAGATACTCTGCGCATATAAATGTGCGTATAACCGGATTAGGATTTGGTAAATTCAAAAATCCAATCACCTTGTTTAAGTAGTTCATCTGAGTGAGAGTGCACACGATTACAACCAAAGTGAAAAACCAAGTTCGAACATATATGAACTGATTCATTCCTTCACATGTTAGCTTTATGGCGATACCCAATGCTTTCACACTCATAACCTGTCATGATCGAGAGATAAATAGATAATCAAGAGCAAGAGAAAACTAAACATGCATTTAGATCAGGATTTGGGATTTGAGGAATGAAGTACCTACCATAAGAGAACCCATCAGTGAGCAAATTCCAATGTATACCAACAAATGAGTTTGACCGTAAATGGGAACAAGCTTGAAAATGAGAAAATTGACCATGGCCACAACCACGATCACATAAAGAATAAAAGCTGTTGGAACAAACTTCAATAGTCTTAAATGACAAAAGAAAACCTCAATGAACAGTTGTCGAATAAACAAAATGAGACAATGCATGCCCAAGTACTGAACAACAGACATGCAGTTCACATCACAAATCTACATATATACCTGCTTCCATAGCAAGGCTAAACACTTGTGTCACCGATGTAATCTCTTTCTCTAGAGGGGCATGAAGAATGATGCTCATGGAGCCAACCACGCAAAGAGCACATCCTAGTATACCAAACATGTGCAGTTTTTCTTTCAAAATAAAATGGTCTAGCACTGCACTGCATGAAAGAAAAACATTCAAGAGAAAGATAAAAGGAAGCTATTTTCTTTTAATAATAAGTGATTTGCTGTCTACCAACCATACCCGACAATGATACTATGTTCTCCAAGAGGAGTTACAAGTATTGCTGGAGCGTATGCATATACTTCCAATTCAATAGCTTTCACAGAAAATATTCTTAGTTATTTTCATTTTTCATTTAAAAATATCTACTCTTATAATCTCAAGTCAACATAAATTTAGAAAATATCTAGTGTACTGAAATGTACTAGATAAGATGAAGAAACACTTCCATCCTATTGATTTAAAAATATCTAGTGTACTGAAAATATTCTTAGTTATTTTGCTTTGCTCGTCCATCCTATTGATTTTAAAATAATAATAATAATAATAACACCTCCATCCTATGAGTTTTCGTAATTGGAGCGGTTATCAATCTTCCTTTTATGCGTCTAAGTCGTCCAATTAATTCTCCTACCACTAATTTTTGTTCGGCGACGCTATTTGTTGAACATGTTATTTCATAACCGCCCAATGCTCGAATCCATAAAGCATGGTTGGATGTATTACAGATTTCCATCAAAATTAGATATAACCAGCAAGATTCTTTCTAATAGAGATAGTTGCAGCAAGGGAAATGCATTTATGAACGAAGAAAACTGAGCCAGAGCCTTAGATTTGAACCTCAACAAAATATGTAAGCCAACTATACCTTTCCAATATAAGGAAGGGAACCTCATGTTCTATAGAAGAAGTTCATGCTTCCTTTGTAAAGGGTAATAATCTGATTCGTGATTTCATAAGAATTAGTGAGTGACGAAACATATCACTTTCGTTTTTCAAATCTTTCCTCTAACTCAATCATAGAAATGTGTCATGTAATAGCGTAGTATCTTTTAAAAATCATGACAACACTTGATAATCTCATTCACTCAAAATCAGATATAACCACGGAGGATCCTCAAAAGGAAACAGTTACAGAGAAAACTCGTGAGAATGTATATATAATCAGATCAGACAAAGCACACAACCTCAGATTTGAACCTAATAAAACAATAAGCATAGTCAACCACAAAAAATCATATCAAAGCTCTTCATAAAATCCTTCAAACTTGCGGCCAAAACATAAAACAGGGCATAGTCAACCACAAAAAATCACATTCCAACTAATCACAACACCAATTAGGGTTTTAAGTTCCAACTCCACAAAAAAGTAACCCCACCTGAATCACATTTGACGGCAGCTGCCTCGGATTAGGCCCTTTCCGAAACGTATCCACAAACTTTCTGAGATCCGTATCCAAATACTCAAACACCAAGTACAGCATCGGCTTCCCGTTCTTGTCCACATGCTCCACACTCAACAACCTACAAAGATTCAAACTTTACAGCTCAAATCCCCCAAATTCAAATCACTTTGCTTTGAGATGCGAGAAACCGCCATACCTGACAACGTAGATGCTCTGGGAGAGCATTTGGAGCAGCGAGATCTCGCGGAGCGTGGTGGGCGGGATTCCTTCCTCGTCCATTTCGAGGCGGGTCTTTTTTAGGGCGACGAGTTGACCGGTTGCCTTGTCTTGCGCCTTGTAGACCTTGCCGTAGGTGCCTTTGCCGACCTTCTCGAGCTTCTCGAGCTTCTTGTATCAGGGATTGGTGCTTGTAATTCTAAAGAATAAGCTGTAATTCTGGGAGATGGGGCGACGGCGGCAGGAGGAGGGGGACACCAAATTGGGAATACTGTATTCAGAATAGGCGTTTGTTTTAAGAGTTATTCAGAATTGATATTCAGAATACTCATACTCCCTATTTTCCAAAACACCTCCTTTCCAAAACACCTCCTTTACTCTCTTTATTATTACTAGTATTATACACGTGCGTTGCACGTAAGAAAAATGGGGAGGAGGAAATGAAAAGGACAAAAAAAAATCTAGTATTATACACGCGCGTTGCACGTGGGAAAAATGGAGAGGGAGAAATGAAAAGGACAACAAAAAATCTACCAACACGTGCGCTGCACGTGTTGACAAAATGACAAACATTTACAAATGACACTAAGGCCTTCTCCCATTATAATATTAGAGATTATTATTATTATATATATATATATATTATTATTATTATTATTATTATTATTATTATTATTATTATTATTATTATATATATTATTATTATATATATTATTATTATTATTATTATTATTATTATTATTATATATTATTATTATTATTATTATTATTATTATTATTATTATTATTTGTTGCCGCTAAATTTGGTGTGGGGGCAAACAGATAGAACTTGTGGATTCTTGGGGAAACTGAATAGGAAAACCTGCGTACCTGTTCCGTCGGGCCTCGGTCGTCGTTCCTACCGTGCACCTGCAAAAAGTGCGAGACACCGGGGTTGCTCCCGGCGACGCACCCTCCGACGCTCAAGTCAGTAATCTGGCAGACTATGAAAGAGCGTAAAGACTAGCGAAAGGTTGATTACCTCGCAATGGAGATGGATGGGGGGTATTTATAGGCGTCTTAGGGACTGGATTAGGAATGTAATCCCCGTGATTAGATAAGTAATATTCCTTGTGATCAGATAAGGAAAGTAATCTGATAAGGTATATTCCCCCTAATCAGTTAAGGAATTTAATCCCTGGCTCCCAGTGGTAGGAGGGATGTGAATCAGGGCCGTTGGTTAAGGTTAATCAGGGACCTTGATTTTATCCCGACGGAATGGGTGCGTAACGGGTTAAAACCCGCACCCACTTTGAGGTGGATCTATTCGTGGGTTATTGGGTTCTTGAGGTGAAGACCCGACACCCAGTTTGGACCATTTGGTTGGTGAAATTACCGTTTTACCCCTGTACTTCGAGATTCGTGTTCCGTTTGGACGATTCCGATTTAACCCCATTTTTAGCCATATCACGAGCCCCCCACTCCCGAAGATTGATGTTTAATCAGACTTCGAGGAGTAGTTTCACTGTTTTCACTGGCTATCAGGGTTGTATCGGGAACTAAAATGGAGCATTGCTGCATCGCGAAGGAGGCGGTATGGTGATTTTTCCTGCAGATGGAACTCTTGAACCGTCGTCGCGCTCTTCTTAGTTAGTGGTTTGCCCGACTCTGATTGTTGGGTGTTGGTGCGAAGGACGCCGAAGTCATGCTCGCGACGCAGTCGGCGCCGCGGACATTCGGCGATTGACGCCGAACTCACTCGGTGCCGATCTCGCCCCCGTAAGAGGGTCGGGGACACGAGCGCTCGGCGGGAGGTGCCAAGCCGAATTAGTGCCGAACTTATGCCCGTAATACGGTCGGGGGCGCGAGTGTTCGGTGAACGGTGCCGAGCTGAAAACGTGCCGAACTCACGCCCGTAAAACGATCGGTGGCACGAGTGTTCGGCGAACCGTGCCGAGCTGAAAAGGTGCCGAACTCACGCCCGTAAAACGATCGGTGGCACGAGTGTTCCGCGAACCGTGCCGAGCTGAAAAGGTGCCGAACTCACGCCCGTAAAAGGATCGGTGGCACGAGTGTTCGGCGAACCGTGCCGAGCTGAAAACGTGCCGAACTCACGCCCGTAAAACGATCGGTGGCACGGGTGTTCGGCGAACCGTGGCGAGCTGAAAACGTGCCGAACTCACGCCCGTAAAACGATCGGTGGCACGAGTGTTCGGCGAACCGTGGCGAGCTGAAAACGTGCCGAACTCACGCCCGTAAAACGATCGGTGGCACGGGTGTTCGGCGAACCGTGGCGAGCTGAAAACGTGCCGAACTCACGCCCGTAAAACGATCGGTGGCACGGGTGTTCGGCGAACCGTGGCGAGCTGAAAACGTGCCGAACTCACGCCCGTAAAACGATCGGTGGCACGGGTGTTCGGCGAACTGTGGCGAGCTGAAAACGTGCCGAACTCACGCCCGTAAAACGATCGGTGGCACGGGTGTTCGGCGAACTGTGGCGAGCTGAAAGCGTGCCGAACTCACGCCCGTAAAACGATCGGTGGCACGGGTGTTCGGCGAACTGTGGCAAGCTGAAAGCGTGCCGAACTCACGCCCGTAAAACGATCGGTGGCACGGGTGTTCGGCGAACTGTGGCGAGCTGAAAACGTGCCGAACTCACGCCCGTAAAACGATCGGTGGCACGGGTGTTCGGCGAACCGTGGCGAGCTGAAAACGTGCCGAACTCACGCCCGTAAAACGATCGGTGGCACGAGTGTTCGGCGAACTGTGGCGAGCTGAAAACGTGCCGAACTCACGCCCGTAAAACGATCGGTGGCACGGGTGTTCGGCGAACCGTGGCGAGCTGAAAACGTGCCGAACTCACGCCCGTAAAACGATCGGTGGCACGGGTGTTCGGCGAACTGTGGCGAGCTGAAAACGTGCCGAACTCACGCCCGTAAAACGATCGGTGGCACGGGTGTTCGGCGAACTGTGGCGAGCTGAAAACGTGCCGAACTCACGCCCGTAAAACGATCGGTGGCACGGGTGTTCGGCGAACTGTGGCGAGCTGAAAGCGTGCCGAACTCACGCCCGTAAAACGATCGGTGGCACGGGTGTTCGGCGAACTGTGGCGAGCTGAAAACGTGTCGAACTCACGCCCGTAAAACGATCGGTGGCACGGGTGTTCGGCGAACTGTGGCGAGCTGAAAACGTGCCGGACTCACGCCCGTAAAACGATCGGTGGCACGGGTGTTCGGCGAACTGTGGCGAGCTGAAAACGTGCCGGACTCACGCCCGTAAAACGATCGGTGGCACGGGTGTTCGGCGAACTGTGGCGAGCTGAAAACGTGCCGAACTCACGCCCGTAAAACGATCGGTGGCACGGGTGTTCAGCGAACTGTGGCGAGCTGAAAACGTGCCGAACTCACGCCCGTAAAACGATCGGTGGCACGGGTGTTCGGCGAACTGTGGCGAGCTGAAAGCGTGCCGAACTCACGCCCGTAAAACGATCGGTGGCACGAGTGTTCGGCGAACTGTGGCGAGCTGAAAACGTGCCGAACTCACGCCCGTAAAACGATCGGTGGCACGGGTGTTCGGCGAACCGTGGCGAGCTGAAAACGTGCCGAACTCACGCCCGTAAAACGATCGGTGGCACGAGTGTTCGGCGAACTGTGGCGAGCTGAAAACGTGCCGAACTCACGCCCGTAAAACGATCGGTGGCACGAGTGTTCGGCGAACTGTGGCGAGCTGAAAACGTGCCGAACTCACACCCGTAAAACGATCGGTGGCACGGGTGTTCGGCGAACTGTGGCGAGCTGAAAACGTGCCGAACTCACGCCCGTAAAACGATCGGTGGCACGGGTGTTCGGCGAACCGTGGCGAGCTGAAAACATGCCGAACTCACGCCCGTAAAACGATCGGTGGCACGAGTGTTCGGCGAACTGTGGCGAGCTGAAAACGTGCCGAACTCACGCCCGTAAAACGATCGGTGGCACGGGTGTTCGGCGAACCGTGGCGAGCTGAAAACGTGCCGAACTCACGCCCGGAAAACGATCGGTGGCACGAGTGTGCGGCGAACGGCGCCGAGCCGAAACGCGCCGAACTCACGCCCGCAAAACGATCGGTGGCGCGAGTTTGCGGCGAACGGCACCGAGTTGAAAACGTGCCGAACTCACGCCCGTAAAACGATCGGTGGCACGAGTATTCGGCAGCTTGTGCCGAAGATTCGGACTTGTTTGTTTCTCCTTGGGTGGAGTTTTGGCGGTTCTGGCGGATGTGACCCTCTGCGCTTCTGACAGATGTGACGTAGTCTGGGTTTTCTGACAGATGTGACGTCCGTCAACGCTGCCCCCTGGGCTTCCGCCAGACGTGACGTCCATTAATGCCGCCTCCTGGACTTCTGCCAGGCGAGAAGGTCATTAATGCGTCGTCTGGATCAGCGTGGAGAACAAGGTGACGTTTGGGGTCTCTTTTTGTCGTTTTGTGGGGGTGGGCCTGCGTTAGAGGCCCATTTACCTCGATTGAAGCGCTGGCTCCTCTATAAAAATCCTCACCCCCTCCTCATTTTTTACTTTCCAAGCTTTTTGTTCGCGTCTTAGTCTGCTGTGAGAGAGCTTCAGGTGATCACTGACTGTTTTCCGGCGAAGTTTCCGACGAGTTCCCCTTTCAAGGTAACCTTCATATTTATCTTCTAAACATGTCTGTTTCCCACACTTCTTCTTCGTCCGAGCCCTCCCTCGGAGCCGACGGAGCTCCAACTTCGGGTCGAGCGGCCAAGGGTAAGAAGGTGTTCGGCAAGGACTCTATTGTTCAGGATCCGAAGCGCATGGGGGCGTTCGGGCAGCTGCCGGGACCGTTGACGGGGCTCCATAGGGTTCGAGAAATCCCAGAGGATAAGGCGGAACGGATAGTGTACGGGAGGGCGAGGTCGTTCGAGGAGAACGCGGCGAGGGAGACAACGGAGGCCGACGAGACGGTGTCGATTCTCGCCGAAGAGGACCTAGGTTCGATTCGGGACTGCTTCCAGATCCCGCAGGAGTACGAGCTTATGCTGCCGGGCCCAGGGGTTAGGGCCAACTCGCCGTTGTCGGTGACTATATGTTGCTGGCCGGTCGACGCCTTTATCGCCGGAGCTCGGCTACCTCTCCATCCGTTCGCGGTAACGGTCTTAAATTGGTTCGGGGTCAGCCCTATCCAACTTATGCCGAACGCCTGGAGAGTCATAAACGGCTTCGTACTTCACTGCCAGGCGGAGGGGATTCAGCCGGAGTTGAGTGTGCTTCGGACCATCTATCAGCTGCACCAAGGGAATAGGTCGGCCTATCGGTACTATCTGACTCCGAGGCATGGGGGGAGGCTTGTCGTCTGTCCGGACTCTATCAAGTACTGGCGCGAGAAGTATCTTCTGGTGCGTAGCGCGGAGGCCTGGCCTATTCCCGTTGGTTGGGTGGAAGGTGTTCCGAAGAAGGTGAAGGCGCCGCCGGCACTTCGACCCGAAGACGAAGACGCCGTACGGGCGCTTCTCGATCGGCCGAAGTACGACTGGAGGGAGTTGACCGAGGACGTCCTGTATGAGGGAGGGCTCGCTCATGTTAACTCCAGTACACTGCTTTTATTTACCGTCTTCGTTTTCTTTTTGCTTCCTTTTCCTTGTCTTGTTCCGAGCTAACCAACTTGACTTTTGTCGCAGAGCAAATGGACTACCAAGCAGTGCTAGCGTTGAGGACGAGCCTCGCCAACAAGGCTCCGAGGAAGAGGAAGAGGGTGGCGTCGAAGCAGCCGGCGCCCAAGGCCCCGAAGACTACGGAGGTGGCCGAAGAAGTAGAGATCTTAGAGTCCCCCGTGGTCGAGGTCGGGGCCGCTTCGTCGTCGGCCAGGGTCGGCGAGTTGCCCGTCACCGAGGTCCTAACCATGGTGACGCCGCCGTTAACAAAGGCGGCCGAGGAGCTTCTGACCGAGGCTCATAAAAGGATCCACGTCCCGGACTGGCAGGTTCGGAAGCACGACGGGTTCCTGGGTAATTCCTTGGCGAGCATGGAGGCCGTCAAGCACCTCGCCACGCCGAAGGATCGCGCGGCGATGGAGGCCGGACGAGAGGGAGACGACATCATCGAGATAGCGCGCTCGGCGGTGTCGGTAAGTGCTGAGCCGAGCTCCCTCCTCTTCATGCCGACCTTCTTAAGTTTGTAATTTTTGTGACTTTTTGCGTTCTATTCACAGATCGTTGTTCACTTCGGGCACCTTACCGAGAGGTTGGCAGCCCAGGAGAAGGAGATGAAGAAGGAGAACGACCAGGCCCGGAAGGAGAGGGACAAGATCCGGGGCGAGCTCGACAAACTCGAGCTGAACTTTGAGGCGAAGTCGGCGAGGGCAACCTACCTCGAGGACCGGGTCAAGACGCTGGAGGACCAGCTTCGGCAGCAGAAGGAGGAGGCGGCCAAGCAGATGACGGAGGCGGCCGAGGCCCAAGCGGCGGCGGTGAAAAAAGCGGAGGAGGCGACTTTGGAGAAGGCGCAGGGCTACCTCACCGTGAACATGGCCAAAGCTTTCGCCGACGCTCTCACCCGGGTGACGGAGGCCTACCCCACCGTTGACGTCTCGGGTTGGCGGCTTTTCCCGGGGTACGTCGAAGGCTTTGACCCCGAATCGGAGGGGGAAGAGGAAGAGGAGGAAAGGGGCGACGACGAGCCTTTGGTCGATCCAGCCGCCAGAGCTCAGGGGTCGGTGGTTACCCCCTTGGCGACGGTTGCCCCTTCGGAGGCGTCGCCCTCGACCCCTTCTCGCCGCCCCGGGAAAGAGGTCGAGCCCTGATCCTGTCTTTTTTTTTCTTTTCCGTCTGTTCTTTTTTTTTTTTTTTGTGTAACGCCTAATAGCGGACTGGCCACCGCTACTTTTTGTAATGAATGAAAAACTTCAACTTTTTGGGCTCGGCTTCTTGCACTTGTCTGTTGTATGTTGAGTGTTCGAGAATTTGTTCACTAGAACCCCCGAAGTCTAGGACTTGGGCCATGTCTGAACTTTTGTTGCTCGTCTGTATTTCTTTTCAGCTCGCCCTGGTAGACCAAGAGATCGAGCGCGCAGGGTCGGATGCCAAGGTTCGAGCCCGCGCAGGGTCGAATGCCAAGGTTCGAGCCGAGGCCGGGCTCGGGGCGACAAGGTTGAGTCTGGCGAGGTGTAGAGAGCGACTTTACGAGGTCGAGCTAGGACTGCGCCGAGCCGAAACCGAGCGAGGACAGCTTCAGCTTATCTTAGGGCAGCGGGACAGCGATATCCGGCGCCTGGAGGGCAGGATTGCCGAGATGACTGCCTCGGGTGAGGGCGATGCCTCGCCATCTGCCTTCACTAGTAGCCTTCGGACCAAGTGCTTTCGCCACACGCTGTCAAAGGTAACGGCGGAGAGGGACGACCTGCTTTCGGAGATTCAGCATTTGCAATCTACGGAGACTAAGCTTCGGACGGAGGGAGAGGAGCTGACAACTAAGGTGGCCGATCTTACGGCTGAACGAGATGAATTGGCGGCCGAAGTCGATGTTTTGAAGAGAGCCACCGTCGATAGGAGCATCGAAGTCACCCATCTTCGTCATCTCATCGCGAGCCATGTTGGAGTTCCGACCTCGGCCGTACCGGCCTCCTTTGAGGCCGACGCGCAAGATGGTTCATTGAGGGGTCAGATCTCCGAGCTGGAAGCGGAGGTGGCTTGCCTGAGGCCGCGTTCGGGGCCGATTAATGTGAGGAGCACGTCATGCACCCGAGCGGAGAGCGAGCGGGGCATCACCTTTTACGAGATGGCGACCCGCGAGCGCCTCGGCCATCCGAGCCCGGGGGACGCGCAGAGCTCAGTGACCATTTCGTCGAGCGGCGCATCCGTCGGCGTGACAGCCAGAAGCAGTGCCGAGGACACGTCTCGGGAGCGAACTTGCGCCTCTTCTGCTGGACCGGTTTGGACCCCGGATCAACACTGAGGCGATGGACCAAGAGTTCTTCGGAGATACCGGGCATGTCTGCAGCTGACCATGCGAACAGGTCTTGGTTGGCTCGGATGCATTTTACAATATCCGTGTATAGAGCGGATGGGAGGGTTTTGCTGACAAAGAACCTGCGGGTTGGATCCGGCTCCGAGAAGAGTACCTCTTCCAACTCGTCTACCGGCTCGGAGGTTGGCCGAGCAGTGTCTTGGGGGATCTCGAGTGTTTCTAAGGAGAGGACGGGTCCGAGGGTGGAAGTCATATAGCACTTGCGGGCCTGCTCCTGATTGCCCCTTACTTCTCCCACTCCAGTCCGAGTGGGGAATTTCATTTTGAGATGGTAGGCAGAAGGGACGGCTTCAAGGGCGGCTAGGCCGGGCCGACCCAAAATGACGTTGTAGGCCGCTGGGACATCTACGACCATGAAATCCATCGACTCCGTGCGGGTAGTAGGAGTTTTGCCGACCGTGACATCGAGGGTGATTACCCCTTCAATCGTTACCGGTACTCCCGTGAACCCATGGAGCGTGTAGCTGGCGGGCTTGAGTCTGTCTCGGGAGAGCTTCAGCCCCTTGAAGGCGTCGAGGAAGAGGATGTTGACGGAGCTACCGTTATCCACTAAGATCCTCTCGACTTTGAAATTGGCCATGTGAAGGCTGATGACGAGTGCGTCACAATGAGGGGTGCGGACGCCCTCGAGATCTTCATCAGAGAAGGTGACGGGCACTCCGAGGCCTTTAGGAGGAGGGGTGGTTCGGACCGAGTTTACCTCTCTAATAAAAGCTTTCCGAGAAGAGTTTGAGGAGCCCCCCATTGGACCCCCGTGGATGAGGTGGAGGACTCGTTCTTCCTCAAACT